>OX940886.1:29548874-31041374 GCA_954871355.1 Cabera pusaria
GAGATATTTAAACCCTACTTGCAGATATTTAGGACAGTTTGGATTTTTTAAAACCGAAAAAAGTAGGCAGAGGATTCTCACGTTTCTTCGCTCTCGTATTGGAAGCCACTTCAGTTTCGCTCGGTATGCAGAAATGTGGTCGTATTTGCGTAAGGAGAAAATAAATCTGATACAAGTGTTCAGAAGGCGATCTAGCTTATTGAGTAGGTCTAAATTAAGATCCACGAAACAAACGTCAGCGTAATCTATTATCGGCAGAAGAAGAGTATTGACCAGGGCAATTTTGGTTTTTGTGGGTAAAAAATGTTTGAGTCGACTGATAGAGTGATAAGAAGCAAAAAAAATTCTAGATATTTCTTTGATGTAGCCCGACCAGCAAAGATTTTGATCTATTATGTCTAAGTCTTTTACAGAGTTTGAAAAGGGAAGTTTACAGTTATCATAAAACAAAGAGGGAGCAGTGTCATAGTCAACTTTAACGAGCTGTCGTGAGCTTCCGACCAGGATAGCTTGGCATTTGTTTGGGTTAACAGCAATACCAAAATTATCAGACCACGATTTTAGTCTGGTTAGATCATCATTGATTGATTAGCGGCAATAGCTGTATTCAGATTTTCGACTGAGGCCGCACAGTAAAGCTGTAGGTCGTCAGCGTACATATGGTATTTACATGAGATGTTGGGAGAAAGAAGATCAATAAATAAGGAAAAGAGAAGAGGTGACAGAATTCCTCCTTGAGGCACTCCGGCTTCAACAGGAAGCCAGTCAAAAAATTGTTGTCCAGATCTAGTGGATTGACGACGGTCTTGTAGATAGGAGGAAAACCAGGAAACAGTAGAGAGAGAAAAATTTAAGCGTGGAAGGACAGCAAGTATCAGGTCATGATTTACTGCGTTAAAAGCGTTACTAAAATCGACTAAGACCAGCACAGTAATTTCTCTATTGTCCATGTTGACGCGTATATCTTCAGTGACTTTGAGAAGAGCAGAGCTCGTACTGTGACCGGCCCTGAAACCCGATTGAAGAGGGTTGAAGAGGTTTTCTTTCGACAGAAATTGAGTGGTTTGTCTGTGGGCTTCGGACTCAATCACCATAGAAAGAAAAGAAAGTATAGAAATAGGTCTAAATTGATTGGGAAGAGTTGGATTGGGAACTTTTGGCAGAGGAATGACATGTGCTTTACGCCATTAGTCAGGGAAATGGCCGAAAGAAATGGAGAAATTTACAATATGTGCAATACAAGGAAGAAAAATTTTAATTATGTGCATTAGCATAATGCGACCAACGTCGTCACATCCAATAGCTTTCGATTTTAGAGATCCCACTATCGCTAAAATTCGATCTTGACTAACAGGGGATAGCTCAAAGGATTCGCACATAGGCGTTAGAATGGATTTAATAATAGAAAGAGAGTTAAATTTAGTGATGGGGTTAAGCTTACGAGAAACAGAGAAATGAGTATTTAAAGAATTCAGATCAAGAGATATTTTAGAATCTGTAGTTTTTGGTTTACCAAGACCAAGGGAACGCAAAAATTTCCACAAACCTGCAGGAGTAGATAATTCAATCTGTTCGGAAATGTGACGACGTTTGGCATTTCGGACCAATCTGTTGCATAGATTGCGAGCCTTTTTGTATGAAACCCAGTTTAGATTATTTCTATCACGCTTAAATTTCCTAAACGCTCGATCTCTTCGGCCCATGGCTTTACGTATGGTCTCTGTGATCCAAGGCGACGGTGGATGCTTCAGTTTTACTGGCCTGATGGGAGCATGCTTATCAAAAAGGTCTAGGATATGAGAGTTTAACAGGCTAATCTTATCATCAATAGAATTGGAAACTTCGATATCCGACCACACAATCTTAGCAGCATCTTCGCAGAGCTTTTCAACATTAAGCCGAGAGAAATGTCTTTGATTTAGAATGATAGGCTTAGGCTTAGGAGTTTTGATTAAAAAGGAGGAGAAAATGATGTCATGATGGGAGAAAGCAGGAGCTGTGATTTGTCCATGGCTGGCAATAAGCTCAGGGTGGGAGGTAATTATAAGATCGAGGAGAGTATCGGTATCATTAGTATGATGAGTAGGAAGAAGATCTAAGATGCTAAGGTTAATAGACTCTACTATGTTGCGAAGCTTAGTGGTACGGGAGTTCGATTTGAGTAAGCATGTATTTAGGTCGCCCATAAGCAAGAAATGAGTGTAGTCAGCCATAAGGTTTTCTAAAACATTCTCAAAGTTCAGAAAGTAATCAATACCTGGTGGGCAATAAATCACTCCAAGAACGAGTTTAATGCCAAAATCTATTTCAAGAAAAAGGTACTCCGGTCCTCCACTATAGAGAGAAGGAGACTGCACAATTATCTTGTAGGTCAAGTGACATTTGATGTAAGCAGCAACTCCTCCACCCCTCTTTCCGGTACGATCATTTCGCACAAGCACGTATCCAGGAATGGGAAAAGCAAAAGAAGGTAAAGAAGGTTTAAGCCAGCTTTCTGAGATAAGAACTGCATGAATATAGGTAGAGTCAAATGAATCCAAAAAATCAGCAAAGTGTGATGGAATGCTCTGAGCATTTAAATGACAGAAATTAAAGTTTTTGGTTACGGACTCGAATTTGCTATTTAGAATTTCGCCCACAGTAACATAATCATCGTCATCTATTATACTAAGAAAGGAACTACCGGAATCAGCTGTTTTAAACGAATCGTCATCACTTACAGACATAAAGATATGTAACTATAACTACTATTTATTTAGGTAATAAATATCAATATTAAATATAATATGTTTACAAAAGTTATGGAATAATATAATCTCAATGAAATTTAAGTATTAGATTTCAGAAAAACAACAAAACTAATCTAAAATTAAATAATAATTATAATATTTTGTTAAAGCCAAAATCATTTAGGCTGCACTTCCTCCTGGCGGAATAACAAAAAGTGTAACAGGTAACATTTATACCATGTATACATTAAACTTAATAAGTAATTAACTAAAGTTACTCGACAAAGTTTAAAAAAACTTATAAGAAATATAAATAAAAAGTTAATTACAAGACATAAAAACATTCAAAAAGAAACCTTTAAAAAAAATAGAAAAATCCGAAAGCATATTTCCAGTTCGAAAACATAACGACGAGGAAATAAGTTGCTAATGCTCTTCTATAGCTTTAGTTTAATCAGCATTAGGTAAAGTACCTACTCTTAAGAGTTTTATACATTCCTAAGTACACAATTTGTGATATATGTCGCGCAACCTGAAACTGCGATCACTCGGTAATATCAATTTGGCTCGCCGAAACACAGTTTAAAACAGAAACACAATCAAAGTGATTTAGAAGAATAATAAAGAGATACAGGTGAGCGTGACACAGCAATTTGATGATTGCGCGCAAATAACACATGCAGTGCCATGCCATAATGCTAAAAGAATACACCAAAACCGTTTGATACCTAGAATACTAATAAAAATAATAGTAGTGCAGGAGTAAAAAGGTACCAGATATATGAAAAAAAAACAGATAATAGCATAACTACTATGAGTACCATATAAAAACTAGTTAACTGAAACAAAAAATATATATATATTTTTTTTTAATTTAAGTTAGTTTAGATAAGTAGCTTACTTTCACCAACAATAAATACCCTATAAATAAAAATGTACACCTATGACAAAGGTTGTCGATATTTATAGTTATTACAAATTGACCTAAAAAAATAAACATAACCAATAGCACTAGGAAGTAGTACCTATTATTTATTATTCAGTGACATTAACTATGGCAGTACATGGCTAAGAGCATCACACTATAAAATACGTGCATCATTTGCTGCTATAAATAATTAATTTTTGTTTGACAGGCATACCAAGTATCATAATTATAAATATTAATAATCTCATAGAAGTATATGATTTGGTAGACCTGCCAGATTACTGAAAAATATGCACAACGTAATTAAATAATTTGCAATTGCTCGCAGGCCGCGTTCTTGACTGCACCTGTACCCGTACCTGTCTGTACAGGCCTTAGCATGACATAGCTACCAAAACGTCAGAAACATTTACAATCTATGACATTGACATTGACAATCAGCCAGAATCTACACTGTCGTTATCTACATGATATTATAATTGTATTATTAAGTGGCGAAATTGTGGTGGTATTATCGCAAAAGCCAAAAACAAAGAAAATAGTAATAGTATTATTAAGCCAAAAACAAAGAAAATAATAATTGTATTATTAAATTTAATGAACATTAAAAACTAGTGGGTATTTTAACGTGTCAGACAAGGTGGGAGATAAAAAATATTAAAAAATAGGTTACAAAGCACTCAATATAAAAATAGCTCAGAAAAACAGTAGACAAACTGGTTTGCCTTCGGAGGATTGAAGAAAACATGTTCGAGTTTGCTTCTTTTATTTAGGATGCGCTCTATTCTTCGCCGCAGCAGCCTTACGTGTCCCGGGAGGCTCAGCGATTGACGCAGAAGCCGTACGCGGTCGATGTTCGGATCCACCAGCTTTGTGTGCTTGTGAAAACTCAGCAATCAGGTTGCCTAGCTCGTCCGGTGTCGAGATGCGCTTGCGGTCATTATTCGGGAGTTACTAAGACCTTTCCGTCCCTGGTCCAGCAGTGATTAATTCCAAAGTGCTTGCGTGCCGTAGTGTTAATCGCTTGACGCGATTTAGTGAGAAACTCGCTCAGTACTGTGGATGAAGATTTGAGTTGCTTCTTTTCATTCCAAATTAGGTTCCGGATGCGAGTGTCTACAAATCGGACAAGTATTGGGCGGCTATGGGAGCTGCTCTTAGCGCCTAGACGATGACATTGTAGGATTAAAGTGTTATCAATATCTGTAAGCTTCATCGACGAATGGACAATCTTGACAATGAGCGTAGTACAATTTTCGTTTTCTGCCTCACTGATACCACTGAACAGTAAAGCGTTTCTCCTGTTGTACGATTCTAAGTCTTCCAGTTGAACAGAAAGAGATTGTATTAGTGAGCGTAACATTTGAAGAGTGGACCAAACTTGAATGTACTGTAGTCAAGGGATAATTTCTCTAAAGTCACCCTACTCTCAGATGATGTAGAAACAGACTTCATTTGATTCTCGAATTCTGTCATTCTGGAGGAGAACATTTCTTCAATACTCTTCTGGGTATCAATAATATTTTGTAAGTTTGACATGGTAAATGTAGGTTATGCCAGCAGGTAAGTGCAGTTACTTTATTAGATCAGCATAAAAGCTTATGTAAATATAATGGCTCTTCAAAACACTTATTATTCACGAAGTGGACACTGAAATTTTCACTTTTTCACTGAGATTAGAATAAAATAAGAATATTTAATAATTGAGCAGCAATTTTATGTGCTGACAGTTTTACTGCCTACCCGCAAAAAAGATATAACATATTTTTATCCTCATAATATAACAGTCAAATGTTAGACCAGTATATCACCTGGATGAACTGGTAGATGGTAGCACGCTTAGACTGGAATGGGAACTGGCTCCTTCGAATAAATAATAAGTCACTGCCTCTCAAAGACAGCTGCCAGAACACATAGGATGCTTAGGCGACAGTTTTCCCATCTAAAGGTGGTAGGAAGATACTTAAATGTCCAGTCCAGTCGTCAATAGTTTATTTTACATGCAACCTCTATTGAGTACACATTCTTGGGTTTCCTCTAAGGTATGGAGGCTACGTCACTGCCATTTAAAAGGTGTGTTTCTGACATCTTTATTACATACCTGACAACCCACTGCTAGAGAATAGATAATGTGACAAGGGATGCGTGTGTCGTTGGTACCTTATATTTAACCCTAGACGCAAGGTGTTATAAGCTTGACGTGTGTATCTGTGTGTCTGTCTGTGACATCGTAACACCCAAACGGATGATTCGATTTTGATTTATTGTTTTTTTTTTTTTTTTTTTTTTTTTACGGGGGTAGTCCCTAAGTAAGCACAGTTTGTTCTGTGCTCTAATTTAAAAATCAAATTAATATTAATAATTTAAATCTATTTCAATTACATTATGTTTAGTATTAAAGTATAGTGAATAATACCTGTCATAGTGTGTTATCCTTCCAAAAAGACACCATTTATTGCCAAAAAATTCACTGCAAGTTTTCATCACAACAACACTACCTACATTTTTTAACATGGAGGCAATTAAAGAGTCCATTGCTCAGTTATCAATAGCATTTAACCAAAGAATGGATAACTTTGAGAGTGAGTGCACAAAGACCCCCAGTGCTGCAACTACCTCAAGCTCCAACGTTCCATCTGAGTATTCAGCCTTCAAGCAATTTGTGTTGGCCTCACTGCGCTCACTGCAGGATCAAATTGAGCTAATGGACCAAAGTATCGATAACATTGAGATGAGATCGCGGCGAAAAATGCTCCTTTTTCATGGCTTAACTGAAGATAAAAAGGAGAACACTGCTACAGTTATTTCTAAGGTGATCACAGAGCAGCTCATGATTTCAGATTTTACTGAAAGCTGTATGTCACGCTGCCACCGCATGGGTCGCTCTGCGGGTCCTGATAGGCCTCGACCTATTCTCGTCAAGTTCAGTGACTTCACTCTTCGGGAGAAGGTTTGGTCTTCAAAGACTAAACTCAAAGGTTCAAGCACTACAATGTCGGAATTTTTAACCAAAATGCGGCACGACACGTTGATGGCGGCTCGTGAGCGATACGGCATGTCTAAATGCTGGACCCGCGAAGGAGTTATCTACGTGTTGGACGCCGAGGGCACACGACACCGCGCGACATGTATGAAAGACCTTGACGAAACTCCGAAGTTTAGCAGTCCAGTTAAATCTTCAACGATAGCCAAGAAATCAAAGGCGGTGAAGCCTAAACGGGCACAGAAGAAACCGTAATAGGTGTAGTCTTCTTCTCAGTTTTTGTGTTTCTCATTTCTTTCCAATAATTGTACTTGAGCTGATTTTTTCTTTATTTTGTTTTTTTTTTGTTTTATAATTGTAGGTATAATTGTTTTTAATACATAGTTTCTAGCACTGTCTGTAGTACCCGTATCTGGTTTTAATATTCATAATTGTATGTTCATAATAGTATACAATAACTTTTTTTTTTGTATTCTTTGTGTTGTAATGCAATATCGTCAACAAGTCGTTATTGACATTAGCTGTCAAATGTAAAAAAGCTATTGTCATAGTACTGTCAATTTTGACAGTGATCTTGACAGACAGTTCGAATAATGTTTTCTTTTTTTTTTTTTTTTTTGTGATTAAGCTTCTGAAATCATGTTACAACATTAATTTTTATTATGAAGATATTACTTGTAAGTTATTTAGTTTAGTGATTTTTTTTTTTAATACGCTCGAAGGTTTTCAATGTTTTTTCTTTATTTTTTGTCGCAATGTTAAGCTTAATTGTATCGTTATTGTGAGTGATTAGTAATTTGTTGTAAACTTGTGGTTAGTGTGTAAGTATCAGAATCTGTCTTATTTCAATTTTGTGATTTCTATCCAACACACACTGGCAGGTGAGAGCTGTACTTTGGTACTGAACGATAAGCCTATTTGATTAGGTTTATTATTATTATTTATTATCTGGATATATATTTATATTAGTATTTAATATATAGGTATTTATACATAAATATATTATTATTTAAAATTTTATAAAAATACATTATGTCAAACTTATTTGAATCTGATAGTGATAACTTTGTATCTTTCTCTTCCTCAAGTAGTAATGATGACAGTTTTGTTAGTATACCGACACTCTCGGACACTTTAGAGGCACATTTTACAGATGTGCCTAAAAACCTCAATGTTGTTCATATAAACGCGCAGAGTATTCCGGCTCACTTCTCCGATATGCTGGCAACCTTTGAGCATTTAAAACACATTCACGCTATTTTAGTCTCCGAGTCTTGGCTCAAGCCATGTCTTCCTTCTCATCTTTATCCTCTACCTGGCTTCCAACTTATACGCAACGACCGCACTAGTGGTGGTGGTGGTGGTGTAGCTATATATCTTCGAGCTCAAATCCCTTTTTCAATAGTAAATATGTCTGCACAACCACCCCCTTCTAACGCTGGCGAGCAACTCTTTATTGAAATTCTTCTGTCACATACCAAAATTCTCCTCGGAGTCTACTATAGCCCTTCTTCTCGTTTAAACTTTTTCTCTTCCTTCGAAAACTTTCTAGAAGATACTATTCCATGTTATAGTCACACCATCATCATGGGTGATTTTAACACCTGCCTTCTCAAAAATGACTATCGTTCTTCTATGTTAGAATCCGTGATAAGATCAAGCAATCTACATCTTCTTCCACTCAACGCCACCCACCATTTTCCTAATACTACACCCTCACTTCTAGACTTGCTTATTGTTTCTTCTTCCGACCACGTTGCTAAACATGGTCAATGTTCGGCAGATGCTTTTTCTTATCACGATCTAATTTTTCTCTCTTACAAAATTCGTCCTCCTAAACTCAAACCCAAAACTCTTCTTCAACGCAACTTTGGTAACATGGATTTAAACAATCTGCGCGAAGACGTCGAGAATGTCGATTGGTCCACATTACAGGAAGCTGACTCAATTGACGATAAAATTAATGTGTTCAATTCAGCTATTTTGCGTCTCTATGACCTTCATGCTCCACTGAGAGCAATCAAGGTAAAACATCTGCCTGCTCCATGGTTAACTTCTGAAATAAAACAACTAATGCACAAGAAAGTAGTTGCTAAAACAAAATACAAATGCAATCCTAGCGAAATGAATAAGAATAAATATCTCAAATCTCGTAATCGGTGCAATATGGTGTGTAGGGACGCTCAACGCCGACACATTCATAAATCTGTAGACGATGATGATCCGTCCAAGGTATGGAGATTTTTACGAACCTTAGGCATTGGCAAGCCCAAACAAAACGCTATCTCCCAAAATCTGGACTTAGACTCTTTAAACCGACATTTTTCAACCTCTTCATCTATTGACGTCTCCGACAAAGCCAAAACTCTCTCTTTTCTCTCCACTTCATCGCCTCCTACCTATCCTTCTTTCACCTTCACTCAGTTTACGGAGGGAGAAGTTAACAGAAGCGTATTATCCATCGCTTCGAACGCTGTTGGGATCGATGGTATTAGTCGCAACATGATTGTACCTATTCTTGACCTTATTCTTCCTGTCCTCACCCACATCCTTAACTTCTCTATCTCAAACGGTGTTTTTCCTACTTCATGGAAAGATGCTCAAATCATCCCTCTCCCGAAAAAATCGAATCCTAAAAGCTTTTCCGAGTACCGTCCCATATCCATCCTCCCATTCCTCTCTAAAGTTCTGGAACGGCTTGTACACAATCAAATCAGTATATTTCTAAATAGAAACTGTCTTTTTAACCCGTTCCAGTCTGGTTTCCGACCTGGGCATAGTACAGTTACTTCTTTAGTCAAAATTACCGATGACCTCCGTGCCGGCATGGAGAGGGGTAAGCTTACTGTGCTGGCCCTGCTCGATTTTAGCAACGCTTTTAATACCGTCGATCTTGACATTCTCCTAGAACTGCTACGTTCTCTTAACATTTCTCCCTCCGCAATTGATTTCTTTCGTACTTACCTTTTTGGACGTCGACAGAGGGTTTGCCTTGATGATTCTTTCTCTTCCTGGTGTAACACTACTGCTGGCGTCCCACAAGGCGGCGTTCTATCTCCTCTTCTTTTTTCTACTTTCATAGATACTATTTCTTCTAATCTCTCTTCTCCCTACCACCTATATGCGGACGACTTACAAATTTATTCGCAAGCACCGCCAGATCAACTGCTCGATTGTGTTAGAACAGTTAATGAGGATTTACAACGCATAGCTGCATGGAGCAGGGCTTATGGACTTCAAGTAAATCCTATTAAAACTCAGGTCATAATTGTAGGTAGTACCCGCATGTTGAGCAAGCTTGACCAAAATATACTTCCTACAATTATCTTTGACGGCATAACGATTCCATTCAGCACAGAGGTAAGGAACTTAGGTCTCATAATCGATCAAACGCTGACATGGGGTCCACAATTAGAAGCCGTTAGACGTAAGATCTTCGCTTCTGCAGGCGCCTTAAAACGCCTCCAAAGTTTTCTTCCTACTGCTACCAAAGTTGCTTTAGCACAATCCATACTGCTTCCTATTCTCGATTACGCTGACGCCTGCTATCTGGATTTAACTGAGGACCAGCTAAATAAACTTGAGCGTCTTCAAAATTTCTGCATAAGGTTCATTTTTGGTTTGCGCAAATATGACCACGTCTCCTATTTCAGGCACAAGCTCAAGTGGCTTCCTATACGTCTCCGCCGGAATACACACATCCTCTCTCTTCTTTATAGCATTCTTTTTAATCCTGCTTCCCCACCCTATCTCAAAGTTAACTTTGAGTATCTTCACTCTCAACACTCCCTGACGTTGAGGTCAGCAGAAAATCTTACTTTGCAAATCCCCACACATTCGACTACCTTCTTCGACAAATCCTTCACGGTACAGGCTGCACGCCTGTGGAACAGTATCCCTGTCGAAATAAGACAATCTCCATCTCCCCATACTTTCAAAGAAAGATTAAGGAAATGGTACTTATCTAATGATGACTGCTGATCCTGTTACTGTTAATTAATTTGGAAATTACTATTCAGATAATTATTTTCTATATCGTATTAATGTATTAAATTATGTAAGTGTATGTATTATGTGATATAGGTATATATGTGTGTATATATGTAAGTATTTGTGTAAATGTATATGTTTATGTAATGTATATGTATATTTGCATGTATGTTTGTGTATACACGTGTATTTATGTATATGTATAACTATATAAATAGCTAAGATTTAAAATAGATACGCCACCGTCCGTCACAGTCTCTCAATATCACTATCAGTTTGGTTGTCTGGAAGAAATCGCTTTAAGCGATAAGACCGCCCTTTGCATTACTTAGAATAAGTCTGTTACCTTAAGTATTTTCTGTATTATTGGTGTGCAAATAAAGTATTTATCTATCTATCTATCTATCCTCCTATTTTAATGATATCGTAAGAACATAGTAGCATTGTCTTTATCCTGAGACGAATCTGCAGAATACCTTAACAACTTACAGCTAAGATTGTGTTTGGGCTCATTGGAATGATCTCAATAAACAGATTAGGTATACATATATTAGTCAGGGTGGTTTTATATTTTTGAATTTAAGACTCAACTTTACTAGACTATTATACTGCTTTTCACTTATGGTTTTACAAGCTTTTATTTAGTTTCAACAGTCCCGTTGCCCGTTGTTAATCGATTGCCAGTTATTTGTGACGCTGCAATTCGCTTGTTTTATTTTTATTTTATAAAGGTAGTAATTGAATCATCTCAGCTGTTTGTAAGTGATGATGCGGTCGAGTATGGATGGTATGGTAGCACGCTATGCGTGGAATGGGGGCTTGTTACCCTTACCATCTAGATGTTCAGTGTTACATGCTTTGAAATTGTTTAAGACTACACAACTTAAGCTTCTTTCATCCGTCATTTAGTAAGTAAAATAGGTTCTGTCTAACATCAAGTTAATACACATAATAGTAGATAAATAGTCTACTAATGATTAATTACACTGTACCAAGCAAACATATACTCGTATCTAGGTTCATTAATATTAATTTGAAAACACTTGGTGCGAAATTACAGGCAAAATGTTTTTGAAATTGTTGCTGCGATAAAAGTACCCAAAAGTTCGCTCGCTCATGAATTTACAACTTTATTTATTTTTTCGCCTGAATATCCTGTTAAATAATATGTGTAATACTTCTTTTTAACTTGATAATAATACTTTCAATTGACTTCAGAAAAGGAGGAGTTCTCAATTAGACCGTATTTTTAACTCGCGATGCAAAAAGAAGGGGTGTTATAAGTTTGACGTGTGTATCTATGTGTCTGTGTGCACACATACGGCATACGTCTATCTGTGGCATCGCAGTGCCCAAATAATGTCGCTGGCTCAAACGGATGAACCGATTTTGATCTAGTTTCATTTTTTGATAGGTGTCTTCATCGAGTGTGTTCTTAGCTTGTTTCATGAAAATCTGTTCAGCCGTTTAATCTGCTCTTTCATGGTCAATTAGTTTTAAATTTTAAATTTAAGTATTATAATATATATGTTTGTTGTCTCAGAACTAAATAATTTGAAAAAAGCTCTCTCGTTCTTCAGCAGAGAGCGTCCTACACAACGATTGCCCAAACGTGGTCTAATATATTGTTTATATCTAATAGGCTAGCGCTTGACCACTATCTCACCTGTTGGTAAGTGATGATGCGGTCGAAGATGGTAAACACGCTAGGCCTAGAATGGGAACTGGCTCTCAAGGATAGCTGCCGGAACACATTAGATGTTTGGCGACAGATTTTCTAACTTGAGGGTCGTAGCTGGCCAGGGGGACACTAGATAGTGTCCTACCACCATGCGGGGTTTGTTGGTTTCTTAGCGATGTTTTCCTTCACCTTCACTTATCCATTGGTGCACGGCGGGGTTTGAACTCGGTGCCATGGCATCAAAGCCGACCGTTCTCCCGATTACGCCACCGTAAAGTATTAACTATGGTTAATACGTAAGTTAATGTAAATTCTATAAGTTTGGTCTTTATGTAATTTAACGTTATTTGACGTGTGTAAGTGCAAATTTTTAATTCGCCCACATGCTGAATACATTCTTTTTCAAAGGATTTTAAAGTGAAACTTGCATTACATCTCCTCAATTTCTTTTTCTTTTATCTATAGCATGATATGCGATATTATCGCATTACAAGGCGCTCGCTAAACACCTTTATCGAATAATTTTCCAAAAATTTGAGATTAATGCCTACGATCTCCTAGTCTCACTTGCGTCATGGTTTCATAAAACCACAACAATCTTTTTTTATATTCCTTTACCAGATAAGTAATTACTTGACGATGGCAGCGCTCCAAATTATAGTCGGAAGTACATATTAATGTATTTAATTGAGATAATAGTCTTGAGATTAATGTGATCGATCTGTCATAGCCACTGCGAACCATCGAATACTGACACAGTATATTTTGATGGACAGTACGTTAAATGCTGCAGTTGAATAAGGTTCTACAATTCTCATATTCCATGCTAAGATATATGGTTATTTTTTCAGAATTAAAAGGTAAAATTTTGTAAAATGTGTGTGTACGTGTGCGTGTGCGTGTGGGTGTGCGTGTGAGTGGCGTGTGCGTGTGCGTGTGCGTGTGCGTGTACGTGTGCGTGTGCGTGTACGTGTGCGTGTGCGTGTGCGTGTGCGTGTACGTGTGCGTGTGCGTGTGCGTGTGCGTGTGCGTGTACGTGTGCGTGTGCGTGTGTGTGTGTGTGTGTGTATTTGTGAGTGTGCGTGGGTAAAATGTCTATGAGATATATATTACAGAAAAGATTTTAAGAGTTCTTCGGTCTCTTGCTAGGACAGACATTTTTGAAAAGGTACTAAGGTGAGAGGATTAATATTAAGGTTCTTGTTAGTAAAATTATACAATCGAGAGCCAACAATATCAGAATGCCGTGCGACCATCGCAAGCCTCCTGGGTTCAGTACTACATACTACATATTTTCTTCGTTTGCTGTTATTAATGTGTGGGTTATGTGGGGTGGAGGAGTGTTTACGCATTATGACGTGTAGTATGAACAACTGAATTAATAATATTATGTTGTAGTATGATCTTAACCTTGGTATGTCAGAGTCATTGGGTATCGATAGTGGCAGTTGGCATACTAAGGTGGACTCAGACCGAGCTAGACGCCCTGGACAGAAAATTTCGTAAGCAATTGGCATCACATCGCATACTTCTCCCGCGCTCGTCTGTTATGAGACTGTATATCCCACGGAAACCAAGACACTCCACAACCGTGAGGTGTGCAGTCTGCGGGAATATTTCCTAAGCAACGAGTGTGGGATGCATTGCGATGTAGTGTCAGTTGACAAGACTTTCACGCCTCTCCTTAGGCAAAGAGAACTGGTGCAAGCCTCAGGTGCTAAACACCAAGGACCGCAGGACGTATGGAAGAGCAAGAAATTGCATGGCCGGTTCTATCGAGTCTTAACGGGACCCGATATGGACCTACTCGCGTCGGTGAACTGGCTACGATTCGGGGACCTCTTTGGGGAAACCGAAGGTTTTTTTTGTGCAATTGCGGACGAAGTTATCAAGACGAAGAACTACCGGAAATATATTATGAAGGACGGTACGGTCGACATATGTCGGGCATGCCGCCGTCCCGGAGAGTCACTCAGACATATCATTTTCGGTTGTTCTCATCTTGCTAACTCCGAGTACTTGCACAGACACAATCTCGTAGTCAGGATCATCCACCAGCAACTTGCTCTACAATATGTCGAGTCTGAGGTGCCGTACTATAATTACACACCTGCGCCAGTTCTCGAAAATGGTCGTGCTTTGCTCTATTGGGACTGCTTTTTTATCATGGACAGGACTATTGCCGCCAATAAGCCTGATATCGTGATAGTCGACCGGTCCCAGCGGCGGGCAGTCTTGAGAACCTCGTGAAGGCAGAGAAGGACAAGCTTAGCAAATAACTTGACTTAACTTACGAGGTTACTGCCATGTGGGATGTTGACTCGACTATCATTGTCCCGATAGTCGTATCTGCAAACGGCCTAATAGCGAATAATCTCGACCAACATCTCAAGGGACTCTCGCTAGATGGCTGTATCAAGGGCCAGATACAGAAGGCGGTATTTCTTGACACAACATGCATCGTCAGGAGGTTCCTCTCTCTGCAGCTCTAACCACCGGTAGCTTGTGCTCTGTCCCGCCGCCGGTGGCACCCTAGATTTAGGTTTTAAGGGTTCCGTACCTAAAGGGTAAAACGGGACTCTATTACTTAGACTCCGCTGTCCGTCTGTCTGTCTTTCTGTCTGTCTGTCTGTCTGTCTGTCTGTATCTCATTAACCGTGATAGTTAGACAGTTGAAATTTTCACAGATGATGTATTTCTGTTGCCGCGAGAACAACAAATACTAAAAACAAAATAAAGTTAAAATTTAAAGGGGTACGCTTACAAAAAAACGTGTTTTTAGTATAACGCCATCTATGAATATCTAGGTGTCATCTGGGTGTTAACAACTTTTTCGTATTTGTTAAGCTAACCAACTTTCTAATTAGTTTCGGCAAAATTACATAGGTGGCGCTAGTTAACGAGCCCGTTTTTCTAGATCTCGGTGTCGAGATTCTCCGTGAACTCGTATGCCAAACAAAATGTTCTTGGTAATATCAATTAACCAAATATAAAGTTGAAACTCTGTTATGTTTCGTATTGTACTGTATTACGGAACCCATGAAATGTGTGCAATGCGAGACGCGACTCTGTCTCCTACTTGGCCAGTTTTATCTATAATGTTTTAAGTATTTAAAATTGTTTTCTTTATTATTTTTATACAGAGTATTATAACAATCCTAATTTTAAGAAAATCAAAGAAATACGTGGATAATAATAATATTTTATAATTTTATGCTAATTTGACACTATTCAAATAAATAATAACTGTTTGTGTAATCTCAAAATAAATATTCTTAATAAGTAAGTAACTGATTGTTATTCATTATTTTGTTAATCTTCAACATGTTCGTTGGGCGGTTCATGAATGTGACATGGTCATTATTCTTCTTACCGAATGCAACTACGTTTCTAATAAAGTATTTTTGATTTGATAAATCATTTATTTGTAATCGTAACATTTAGTCACTGATAAAATATTATTAAAATGATTAGCATATTTAACTTCAACTGGATGGCTATCTGTAAAATATTTCTCTTGCTATCACTGTTTACCTCCTTACTTGTATTCTTTAATTTTATTAATCTACTAGAAGTGTCCCGCGGCTTCGCCCGCGTTAAAACCTTTTATTTAATTAAAACTTTTCATTTGTAAAAACGATTCTATCATTAAACACATCAAATAAGAATTAGCCAAATCGGTTCACCCGTTTTCATGTTATCGCGTGACTAAGGCAATTCTGGATTCATATTTATAAAACCCTAAAAACCTAAATTTACAGACTTTGTTACCTACCCCATTTCGAAAAATCCTACAACACGTACTTTATCCCATCTTGTTTCGCCATACAAACTTTGAATCCCCGTTCCGTATCCGGAGGAATTTTCAGAAAATCATTTCTGTGCGGATACCTACGTCATAATAACTATCTGCATTCTGAATTTCAGCACAATCCAAAACAATATTGATTTTTAGACTTTGTTATCCTCTTAGGGTGGCATTTTGAAAAAGTCTGAAACTCGTATTTACTAATTTATTTACAGAAGTACATGTGTGAAACGTCGAATAAAACGACTATTCAAACTTTGAACCCCCACTTCATCCCCTTAAAGAGTGTATTTTGAAAAATTCTTTCTTAGCGGATACCTAAATCAAAATAACTATCTGCATGCCAAATTTTAGCGTAATCCGAAACAATATTGATTTCAGACTTTGTTACCCCACATCACCCTTTTAGGGATGGAATTTCGAAAAAGCCTGAAACACGTATTTACTTACATAAGTACTTGTGTTGAATTTCGAATATAAAAGACTATCTAATATTGTTTTTCCATACAAACTTTGAACCCCCGTTTCATCCCCTTCAGGGGTGAATTTTGGAATATCCTTTCTCAGAGGGAATTAACGTCATAATAACTATCTGCATGCCCAATTTCAGCGGAATCTGAAACAATATTGATTTTCACACTTTGTTACCCCATTTCACCCTCTTAGGGGTGGAATTTCAAAAAAACCTGCAACACATATTTGCTTATTTTTTTACTGAAGCACTTATGTGAAGTTTCGGATAGAAAAGACTATCTCATCTTGTTTTTCCATACATACTTTGAACCCCCGTTTCATCCCCTTCAGGGGTGAATTATGGAAAATCCTTTCTCAGAGGGAACTATCGTTGTAATAACTATCTGCATGCCAAATTTCAGCGCAATCCGAAACAATATTGATTTTCACACTTTGTTAGCCCATTTCACCCTCTTAGGGGTGGAATTTCGAAAAAACCTAAAACACGTGTTTACTTATTTATGAAGTTGAAGTTACTTGAAGCACTTTGGTGAAGTTTCGAATAGAAAAGACTATCTAATCTTGCTTCTCCATACAAACTTTGAACTCCCATTTCATACCCATAAGGGGTGAATTTTGAAAACTCCTTTCTTAGTACACCCCTACGTACTAAGACAAATATACCCTCCAAATTTCAAGTCTCTACGACCAGCGGTTTAGGCTGTGCGTTGTCTGTCAGTGAGTCAGTTTGTCAGGACAAAGATTCTTATAGTATTCGATAAGATCGTTTAAAAAACTAAAAACAACCGACTTCAATGCCGCGCTATTATTTTCAGTACCAAATTTGAGGTGTCTATCTCCATATCTCTGGAGATACTCATCAGACCTCAATAAAATTACCATGGTACTACACTTGAGATATCTCCTTTGTAACAAAAAAAGAATAATCAAAATCGGTTCATAAACGACAAAGTTATCTGCGAACAAACATAAAAAAAAAACATATATACGGTTGAATTGAGAAACCTCCTCCTTTTTTGAAGTCGGTTAAAAATACAAGTAACCTGCCATGTACATTGAATAATTCATTACAACGGAAGGAACTAGCTACCAAAACACAGGTATACAACTAAGCCTACAACAGTTATTGTACAAAAAATGAATATTTTTATTTTTTTATTTTTTTAATAGGTAAGGTGCAGTCACAGATTTGAATCCCGGCCAAACCTTCGTTAACTAGAGCGGAGTTTTACGAGATAAGAGCCATTTAGTTTGCCATAGATGAGTGACTAAATATATCTATCAAGATACAAAAATTTCGAGTGTGAATGGGCCAGCCGGTAGAGGCTTACCTAGGCGAACGAATCACCACCAGATCGGAGACGCCAAGTCAAAAGTATATAATATAACCGGCGAGCATGTATGAAGGCGCTCATGAAAGTGGAAGAAGCGAAAGAGGTACGTCAGGATCGTAGCATGTAATAAATAATAATTTAAAAAAACTAAAAAAATACGCTTTTATAGAAAATCCAACTGAAAAATAGAAAATACATTTTAATAAATTTATTTTTTTTCTATGTTTATTTTCTATTTTTTAGTTGGATTTTCTATAAAAGCGTATTTTTTAGTTTTTTTAAACTATTATTTATTTTTCATTTTTTAGTCGAATTTTTTTTTAAATCCTAGTAAGGATAACGGGTCAAAATGTTTAAAATATTGAATTGTCATCGGTCCTTAATAAGTATGCCAAATTTCGAGTTAATCCGACGTTTTGAAGGGGGTTAAAATCATGTTCAAAGATTCTGTTACATACTAACATACAAACATACATACGTCTGAAGCTAATAAAAAGAAGTTGGCTCTGCCTACCCCAACGGGAAAATAGCGATGGCGGATTTTATGTATGTATGTATGTCAGATACAAAAACACAATCTTGTGTTCTAATGTAGATTAATACTTGTGTCACGCTTAATCACTGCTATAGCAGCTATACTGTCCCAAAGTCGTATACGTACTGATAGAAAATATCAATTAATATTCCTTTGATCGTCTCACGTAGGGTTTGCCATGTATTATTGGCTGGAGGGGTAATTAGTCACTGAGAGTCAGGGTCATTAGTGCTGGAGTAAGGTTGAAAATAGGGTATGGTGTAATAACTTTAAGACCTAATAAATCATTAATCATGTATGTACGTTCGCCTTTATATATAGTAAGTGATTTACTACAACATTTTCTTGTGATATTATTACTCAATTAGTTGAACCCTGTCATGGTTAGATTTAGTAGGGTTGCTCAGTACTTGCTTGGTCATCCTACTAGGCAAGGCAGCTTGCTCAAGGGTCGGTTAAGTCTCGAAGTAGGAAGTATACGTAAAGTATACGTAAATATATAGGCATGCCTTAGGATTATGTCTCTACTATTGCCGCGCCAACCCATGTACGAGTACGAGCTGTATTTATGGAGCAAGACCTGATTTACATGTTGTATGTACTGTTTTATCGATTCTAATTGATTTCAACCCTCTAAGGAGCTCTTAAGGGACAGTCATAGACGTAATACCTTACGGTACGGCCACACCGCGGCGTCCTGCGATCTGCGCGCGCGATCTCACTACTTTTCAATTGTTTTCTGATCGCGTTTGGTGTGAACCAGTCGGTACAAATACTACTGTGCTATTTGATCGCCGCCTAGATCTGGCACGCAGGACGCTGCGGTGTGTACGTACCTTTACTATCCCTTGAATTGTGAAAGCAATGTTTGATCATGGTGAAAATAATATTTGCGTATGTTTGAAATAAACTGGCCAAGTGCAAGTCGGACTTGCACTCGTAGGGTTCCGTACCACACTACAGTATTTTATAAGATCGAGCAAAAAATACCACTATCATTTTTCGCTAGCAAAAAATAATAATTAATAAACATTTTATTTCTTATAACGCCATCTAACGTCTAACAAAGGTGTTAGGGGTCGACATTTCAATATAACGCCATCTATGGGACGTTTATCTAACTAAGCGTTCATAGATGGCGAGAAATGCCGAAAAAAAATACGTTTCTTGTATGGGGACCCTCTATTATTTTTAGCTTTATTCTGTTTTTAGTATTTGTTGTTATAGCGGCAACAGAAATACGTTATCTATGAAAATTTCAACTTTCTAACTATCACGGTTCATGAGATAAAGCCTGGTGACAGACGGACAGACAGACAGACAGACAGACGGACTGCGGAGTCTTAGTAATAGGGTCCCGTTTTACCCTTTGGGTACGGAACCCTAAAAACATGATTCTACTTATGAGATTCACTAGTATTTCTTGTCAATCCTGCTCCATAAAGAAGTAGTAAAGAAGTCAGATATACATGAACAGTTCAAGACGGTTGACTTTTATAATAGAGATAAAAGTACTCTATAATTTTAACTAGAAACCTGGGATGATGGATTGTATCATCCTAGCTAGAAACACTCGCATAATATAATATGACTATTTATCAAGCGAAGCAAACAAACTAAAAATTTAAACGAACGAACCGAAAATCGAACATATCTGGCCAGACTAAATGAGGGTCAAATCATTCCCAAAAAATAAAAATGTGCCCGTTTGATGTATCGAATGCGGTGGCCCGTAAAACGAATTCGGGCCGCGATGCCGACCGTTGATATTCGGTGAGTTGACCGTTTGATGGGTGGGGGGGAAGGGTCAGGAATTTATCGATGTACGTGAACTAGAGATACAAAGATATGCAGCCCAGTTGTTAGAGCTAATTCAAGCGGTAGCTACTTATCGACGTAGTTATCAACTAATCGACCGCTCCGCATATAGATATCATTTTTAACCGACTTCACAAAAAGAAGGAGGTTCTCAATTCGTCGGAATCTTTTTCACAAGCTTTTATTTAACTTGCAATGTATGTATGTATGTATGTCACTATGTATGTTCGGGTGGAATCTTGGAAGCTAAATTAGACCCACTTTCCGATGTTCGATTGGACTCAAATTTGGTGTACTTATGTATCTTCGGTGACAATACAATGATATGGTACCATGGAGCTGGTCTAATGATGGAGACGGAAGGTAGCCACGGCATCTCTGTGATAAAACAACATAACCCCACCGAGTTTGGGCCAGGGTCTGATGATGAAGCTGGAAGGCAGCCACGGAATATCTGTGATAAAAAACAAAACATTACCGAGTTTGTGCTCGATTGATTCGTCTTGAAGAGAACTTTACACCTAGAGGATATTTAGCGACTGGTGATGAAGCTGGAAGGTGGCCACGGAATCTCTATGATAAAATAACGTAACCCCAGTGAATTTGGGCTCAAATGATTCGTCTTGAGGAGCACTTTACACTTAAATGATAGCCAGGATCTGATGATGAAGCTGTATGGTGGCCATGGCATTTCTGTTATAAAGCAACATAGCCCCATCGAGTCAATTGATTTTCCTTGAAGAGCACTTTACCCATAATCACATCAAATATCCGTGGAATATTTTAAAACATCATGCCTTCTCTTAAATACTTCGGTAGTAGGTAGGTAGTCGGTATCTATACCTACCTACAAAAAAGTTAAAAATAAATTATAATTAAATTTTTTTTTAATAAACAAGCTTTTATATGGGACAATGAACTAAAATGTTAAAAATTAAATTCCTTCCTACCTTCCCAGATGGTCCCATTTAAATTTTAATGAAATCAGCCGAGCCATTTTTTAACCGACTTCAAAAAAAGGAGGAGGTTTCTCAATTCGACCGTATATATATATATATATATATATATATATATATATATATATTTTATGTTTGTTCGCGGATAACTTTGTCGTTTATGAACCGATTTCGATTATTCTTTTTTTGTTCAAAAGAAGATATCCCAAGTGTGGTACCATGGTAATTTTATCGAGGTATGATAAGTATCTCCAGAGATATTGAGATAAACATCTCAAAATTGGTACTGAAAATGAATAGCGCGGCATTGAAGTCGGTTGTTTTTTAGTTTTTAAACGATATTATAATATATGAACATTTGAACTACGATGCATTTACTTATCTCGACGACATACTACTAACTACTGGCACAGATTATATAATAGTTACTGCGTTCACTGGCTACTTTGACTAGCGCGACGTTTGAAGTCGGTTCTTTTAGTTTTTTAAACGATCTTAAATTATATTTCATCATGATCAGTCAGCTGCTGGACATAATTACTCTCTCATCGTTCGTCACTAAGCTTTGACTTCAGTCATCTATTTGATTATGAACCAGGTTTGTATAGACCACTACAATTGCAAGCTTCTGAGCACAATCTTCGGCTACTTTCATAGAGCTCTTACTCGCCACCTTACAAAACTTATTATGGTGTTCGGAAATGTCCTCTAGTTATACTTACAAAAATTTAACCGGTCAAGTTGAGTTGGACTCGCCCACCGAGGCTTCCGTACCAACGTTGGTTAGTACCAATTAAGCTAGACCTCTAAATTGTATGAGCACTCATATAACTCAGAGGCCTATCTTAATTGGCTTAAACTATGTATGTATGGGGACACCCTACAATTTTCGACTTTTAATTTTTGGATTTTTTCCTTTATTTGTACTGTAAGACCTTGTTTCTTGCCAAATTTCATGTTTCTAGGTCAACAGGAAGTACCCTATAGGTTTTCGACCCAAAACCTATGGGGTACTTCCGGTTGACCTAGAATTGTCAATTTTGGTAAAAAGCAAGTTCTTACAGCACCGGTATAGGAAAAATCCGAAAAATAAAAAAAGTTGAAAATTTAGGTAAATTTTGGTACTTACAAGCTTACGCGAAAATCTGAATTTGCCCATATCTTTTTATCGTGTTGACTCAGGACCTTGATTTTTATACACCTAATAGGAACTAAAAACCTCAGTATCTGGTAAAAATTTCAACTTGCTAGGTCCACCCGTTTCTAAGAAAATCAGTGGTGACACACGGATAGACAGACGGACAGACAGACAGACAGACAGACAGACGGACAGACATACAGACAGACGGACAAGAAAGTGATCTTATAAGGGTTCCTTTTTTTACCTTTTGAGGTACGGAACCCTAAAAAAGCAATACTGATTGGGGTCTCTTCTATTGTATAAAACGAAATCAAGACTGTACGTCGTCTTCTGAGACAATATAATATATCCAGTTATTTTACTTAAATCCAATACAATATAATTATTCACTAATCACAAAAATTAACACTCTATTACAAAATGTTATGTAAAAAATCATATTAAACATACAAGCTTTTGACAATGAGCTAAAAATTAATAATAAAATCTAGCATGTATTTGGCGTGTACTTAAGCACCTACATTCTTAAAAACATGAGGAACGGAAGTATAATAAGTACCTAACCTGTAGCCTGTTACGGGTAGTGCCTCAAGGTTTTAAGAATATAGGTAAGTACACGCCAATACTTACTAGAATTTATTTTTAACTTTATAGTTCATTTCCCAAATAAAGACTTGTTTTTAAATTTAATTTTTTTACTTATTATATTGTTTATAGTTAATGTCAATCGATGACAAATCAATCACGATACAATAATTTTGTTTAATTTTGGCCAAAATTATAACATTTATATCAGTTCATTTATATTAGTTTTTTTATTTTCATTTATATCATCAATTAAAAGAAAACCTTTGAGCTGTTAGTTTATTTGCTATAGTTTATGTATGTAACATAATGATAATATTATATGTATGTAACATAATGATAATATTATATGTATGTACATAACATATTCGTAATCTAAATAAATGAAATTTGGTAAATGTGCTCTCAGAAAAGTTTAATGTTAAGAGTTTTGTTAGTTGTATAAACATTCATAAATTTCATTTTCGTCAAGAGGTTTCCTATCAATAAAATAAGTCCAATATACTTATAAATATAATTATTATGGTACTCTAATAAAAAGTAGGTGCTAACATTATTTCTCTCTAAGTTTTCTAAGAATAAATATTTAATTTTACTTATTAGAGCTGTACATTTAAGAGCTGTAAGTTCTTCATTTGAAGCTCTAACAAGTACATTTTAGTGCAAGTACAAGATGAAAGAAGTAAAATTTAATAAATTGACATTTGTACAAATCAAAAGTGTATAGATGTAAGTTTATTCAATCATATGTTTATGAAATTCTCAAGTCGCTGGCGCAATGGTTTTTTTTTAATAACATACATTATCTTCTGTGTTAGTATTGTTACTTTGTGCCAAACCGTCAGCTACTCTGGCACCTAATTCAGAATTTACTTTGTAAAATAAAGTAACAGCTCGTTGTTGTAAAATCTTGTCTGCCGGTCCCAATGATATTACAATATTAGATATCAATCTACCGCGTGCATCTTCAGACATATCAGAATATAGCTCATCTGCTTGCTCGTAAGGTGCAGAATGGTCGTGTGTCGCTTCATATAGTGAAGGTCTATTTTTCTCTAGATTATGCTCAGGACCGTTATAGCTGTTAGGATAATAATTGGGAGCACCTCCTCCGTTCCATAATACCGGAGGTACGCCGTCTCGGTTATAAGATAAAACACTATTTTTAGGATGATTCACTTGAATATTGTGGAAGTTTGCTCCTAAGCGATACAGCTGAGCGTCTCTGTACGCGAATTGACGAGCTTCAAACAACTTGTCCGGCGCTCCCAGAATGCCTGGCACTAAATTACCCGGACAAAATGCAGCTTGTTCTATATCAGCAAAATAATTCTTTACATTTCTATTCAAAACCAGTTTCCCCACAGGTCTCAAACCATATTTCTTCAAAGGGAGAATTTTTGTCACATCAAACACATCAAACTCAGCGTTTCTTACATCTTCCAAGGTTAAAACTTGCATATAAAGGGTCCAACTAGGAAATTTTCCCCTTGCTATTGCATTGTAAAGATCTTTTGTTGCGTAATCCGGGTCTGTAGCAGCAAGTTGCATGGCTTCTTCTACATATATATTTTTGATTCCACAATCGGGCCTGAAATGAAATCTTACAAAATATGATTTGCCGTGCTTATTGTAAATTTGATATGTATGAATACTAAAACCTGGCATGTGTCTAAAACCATCAGGAATACCGTTATCTCCAAATAAATACAAAAATAATAATATAGTTTCTGGTCGTTGGGTTATAAAGTCCCAAATCCTACCATCACCATTTAGATTTGTGACAGGATTTCGCTTTGCTACTCTGACGACATTCGGAAACACACTTGGATCTTTTAGCGCGAACATCGGTGTATGGAAACCAACAAAATCAAAATTTCCTTCTTCCGTATAAAATTTTACAGCAAATCCTCTTGTATCTGTAATGGTATCTGCTTGTCCTTTTTCGAAATTGGCTAATGAAAATCTCGCGGCTACTGGAGTTTTCTTTCCAATCTTGCTTAAAAATGCGGCCTTGCAGATGTCAGTCACGTCATGAGTAACTTGGAAGTAACCGAATGCTCCTGCACCCTTAGCATGAACGACCCTTTCAGGAATTCTCTCCCTTACTAGGTGAGTCATAGTCTCAGTGAAGTAGACATTACTTAATAGACGATCATTTAACCCATCTATGTCTCCGTAGTTTATAGGAGCGCCGTTGCTCGCCGTGAGGATCCCGATCGGACACTATAAAATATAATATCGTTATAAACTAATAATATCGTTTAAAAACTAAAAAACAACCGACTTCAATGCCGCGCTATTCATTTTCAGTACCAATTTTGAGCTGTTTATCTCAATATCTCTGGAGATACTTATCATATCTCAATAAAATTACCATGGTACCACACTTGGGATATCTCCTTTCGAACAAAAAAAGAATAATCGAAATCGGTTCATAAACGACGAAGTTATCCGCGAACAAACATAAAAAAAAAATTCATTTTCAGTACCAATTTTGAGATGTTTATCTCAATATCTCTGGAGATACTTATCATACCTCGATAAAATTACCATGGTACCACACTTGGGATATCTCCTTTCGAACAAAAAAAGAATAATCGAAATCGGTTCATAAACGACGAAGTTATCCGCGAACAAACATAAAAAAAAAAAAAAAAAAAAAAAAAAAATATATACGGTCGAATTGAGAAACCTCCTCCTTTTTTTGAAGTCGGTTAAAAAAGAACCGACTTCAATGCCGCGATATTTATTTTCAGTACCATTTTTGAGGTGTTTATCTCAATATCTCTGAAGATACCTATCAAACCTCGATAAAATTACCATGGTACCACAATTGGGATATCTCCTTTCCAACAAAAAAATAATAATCAAAATCGGTTCATAAACGACGAAGTTATCCGCGAACAAACATAAAAAAAATATTTTTAATAATATAATATAAATATTATAATACATAAAAATATTCTCATAATTGTAGTGGTAGGACTTCTGCTAGTACGCCTGGCGCGGTACCACCACTTTGCCAATTAATTTTCAGCCGTGAAATTGGAATGTTTTTCGGTTGAAATGGCAAGGTGTCCAGTGAAATTACAGGGCATGTGAGACTCAACATCTTTATGTCTCAAGGTAACAGGCATAGTGTCTGCCAGAATTTTGCATGCTGTTGTATCTGTTATAGGTAACGTAATGTCTTACCATCAGGCTAGCGTCGTGCTTGCTTTTACCATAAAATAATCTTAATCAAGATTAAAGCCTATGTAAATGATTACTTACTCTTGTTTTATTTCTGAAGCACACGAGCTGGTTCGATGCTGGATCAGCCGACACCTTCACAATTAATGTAAAAACAATTATTACAACCCATGACAACATCTTAAATAAGAAGTTGTATTTATGTGAAAAAAAAACTTGGCATTTATATAAGTCCTGTGTAAAACACATGTGTTGATACAACCGTATTATGGTTTGACTAAAGGTACGGACACACCGCAGTGTCCTGCGTGCGCGATCTAAGCAGCGATCAGATAGCGCAGTAGTATTTGTACCGACTGGTTCACACCAAACGCGATCAGAAAACAATTGAAAGGTACTGAGATCGCGCACGCAGATCGCAGGACGCCGCGGTGTGTCCGTACCTTAAAATCTGTTAATAATTAGAATGTCAACAAAATGATTATATTCAGTAAATGTTGACTGTGTAATTTAAATAAAATGAGGCCCGGTGGTGTAGTGGGAGAATGTTCGGCTTTGATGCCAAAGGTACCGAGTTCAATCCCCGTAGGGCACCAATGGATTTTTTTATCTATATATAAATCTATAATCTATATATAAGTTAGTTCTAGGTGGCATCACTATGTTCAAGTTGTATATTCTAGTATTTTTATATTTAGAACACGTGTTTCGTAAGAACGTCATATTTAACGTAATTTTTTTACGTTAATAAAACCTTTTTTATTTAAATAAAATCTTTTTGATTAATTTTAATATTTGTCGTTAATCACTACTGCATTTTAGTTATTTTTTTCCATACGCCACAGAAGTATAACTTCTAACGCGTGTACATAAGTACACACACTCTTTTTTTTTCGATTATGTTACGTGGTTACGCCGTCAATTGTGAACCGATTCGAATGATTCTTATTTTAATTGATAGAGTAAATTTTCAAAGTGGTCCCATTGTAATTCCGTTGAGATCTGATAAGCATCTCCAGAGATATGGAGATAAACACCTCAAACTTAGTACTGATAATTAAGGTTAAAAAGATAGAATTTAATCATTCCGAAGAAATTATTACAGTTTTCAAATCCGACGAGAGATGTTGCACTGCGTAAATCAAATATTATGTTTCTTTGAAGTGTTTCACACTTTATATTTTTGTAAATTGTTGAACACAATCCAAAATTTCATCGTACCGACGGGACTTGAAACCGCAACCTCCGGAATAACATGTTCCGGTGCTTTGCCAATTAAGCCACGGTGCGAAGTATCGTTACGACGAAATTAGTGGATTGCATTTGTTAACCCAATTATGCATTGGTGACGCCATCTATGACTACTTATTACGTAAGTTAATCATTCGGAAGAAATCATTACTGTTTTCAAATCCGACGAGAGATGTTGCACTGCGTAAATCATAAATATTTATGATACTAGTGCGGTAAATTTGTTTTTAAAAATGAGTAGACGATTGGTAAGCCCGAGACGAACTCGAGGTCTTACCCATAGTCACGAGTTTGTTAAAACCAATATCCGCACGTGTGTCATGTTTTCAGCAAATTTGCAATAAAACACTACAATTGGTAATAAAATAAACATAAATAAATAATCAAAAAGTCGAAACAAACAATCTTTGACTTTTCTAATGTGAAAATGGCGCCATGTGTGTTAAAAGTTAGAACTACATCTTTCGTCTCATTTACTCATTAGAATTAAAGTGAGACAAAAAGCGCTTTCAAGGAGGTGCTATCATTCAGCTTATTTATTCTCGCAATATGAAACTCTTTGGTGGAATTCTTATGTAGGTTTTACGAAAATTAAAAATAAACCGTAAAGGATACGCACGGTGCCATACCACAGATTGTATAATAGTTACTAAGTGCCATACACCGGAGCGTGCGGTAAGTACTTACCACACACGTGCAGTAAGTACATTCCGAACGCTCCGCTGTATAGTGCGTAATTTTTAACTTTCGAACACTGTATACAGGTAGTACAAATATATTAAGTGTGAAACACTTCAAAGAAACATAATATTTGATTTACGCAGTGCAACATCTCTCGTCGGATTTGAAAACTGTAATGATTTCTTCCGAATGATTAACTTACGTAATAAGTAGTCATAGATGGCGCCACCAATGCATAATTGGGTTAACAAATGCAATCCACTAATTTCGTCGTAACGATACTTCGCACCGTGGCTTAATTGGCAAAGCACCGGAACATGTTATTCCGGAGGTTGCGGGTTCAAGTCCCGTCGGTACGATGAAATTTTGGATTGTGGTTAACAATTTACAAAAATATTAAGTGTGAAACACTTCAAAGAAACATAATACTGTATACAGGCTTCGTAAATGCATTTTTTGAGCAAATGTGCTGAAAAATATTATGTTTCTTGAAGTGTTACACACTTAACATTTTTGTTAATAATTCTTACACACAATCCAAAATTTCATCGCACGCAGTGCAACATCTCTCGTCGGATTTGAAAACTGTAATTATTTCTGCCGAATGATTAACTTTCGAAATAAGTTATCATAGATGGCGCCACCGATGCTTAATTGGGCTAAAAATGCAATCCACTGATTTCGTCATATCGATAGCATCGGACCGTGGCTTAATTGGCAGAGCACCTGTACATGTTATTCGGGGGGTGGTAGGTAGGTTCGAGTCCCGCCGGTACGATGAAATTTTGGATTGTGTGTAACCGTTAATAAAAATATAAAATGTGTAAGACTTCAAGAAACAAAAAGTTTGAATCGTTCTAATGTCATATTTTTTTAAATATCTTATAGGCTAGCGTTTGACCACTATCTCAGCTGTTGGAAAGTGATGATGCGGTCGAAGATGGAAAGCACGCTAGGCCTAGAATGGGAACTGGCTCGCAAGGATAGCTGCCGGAACACATTAGATGTTTAGTGACGGATTTTCTAATATATCTGGAGATATTTATCAGATCTCGATGACATTACAACGGGACCACTTTAGAAATGTACCCAACCAATTAAAAAAAGAATTATTCGAATCGATTCACAATTGACGGAGTAACTGCGTAACATACATACAAAAAAAAGCATACAAACGAATTAAGAACCTCCTTTTTATTAGGATTCGGTAGAAAATTACTAGCTCGAAATTCAAAGTCGGTTGTTCTCGTTTTGTAAACGACCTTAAATTATTTAAACCACCACTTGAGCTTACATTGAGCTAAAATTTGACATACCTGAAAAGTTTGTCATCATCGAATCGACCTGATGATGGAGCTGGGATTGATAATTATACAAAAAAAAAACTCCTTGACAAATGGTAGAACAGTCGAATTTAGCTTATATGTTCCGTTATCATGAATTAGTACGTACCATAACACATATGAGACGAAGATTGTTTTAAAAAGTATGCTTTTATTTTATATTTATTTGAAACGTATTGCGTCATTCATCCTTATGTGCATTGCACGACGTTTGCATTGAGGCAATGTAAGTTTATTTTAGCGGCCAGTGCAGCGTCATCACAGAAATATGAACAATAACGTAGTGTGCTAACCGCCGACACCAACAAGACCTGGACTTGTGAGTCTGGCACTATTAGTGCGTTGTGCCTGTTCACAAACCAAACAGAATAATAACAGTGACAGTGATAGCTCTTCGAATGTCAATATCGATCATCCTTGTGCGTCCAAACAGAGACAATCTTTGCCAACTCCGCCGGCCGCCGTCCCTGCACCCGCTCCCCGCACGGCTAGGCAGTTACGTGCCGAATCCCGTCGCGCGGTAGGCCTGACTCCTGTGAAAAAGGACATCAAAAATGTCCGAAACGTGTCGGAGTAATTTCGACATCTTAACCCGTAACTGTAAAGCCGTTTTAAATAAATATATGTGTTATTCTCACGATAATTTTCATAAACAAATAACGTAGTTATTAATATTTCTGTGGGCGTCATAGACTAAACACCCCACAAACATATAAGCAGGTACTAGTATAACACCCGGCAGCGATCTAAGCTCTGAACTATTTATACAATGCCAGTGGCATGGCAGGGCTGGCATTTTATTTGTAGTGGCAGCCGACGCTCGACTGGGATGAAAAACTAGTTTGGAGAGGATACGGCTAACGAACGCACTGTGCGTTTTTGGTTTAACTGCTTTCGTAATGGAAACTCTGACTAGAAGAATGAACCACGAGATAGACCAGCAACTAAGGTTAAGAACGATAAATTGAAAGACATTGTGGAAGCTAAACTATATCGTATTAAACTATCAAGGAATGAATGAATGAATGGTTTGCATTACTAAATAAATAAATAAATTAAAGACATGGTTGGATGTTAGCGTGCCCACAATATTCACCAGTTTGTACCAAATCTGTGAATTAAATAACTTGAAAAATGGGTACTTCATGATTTGACTGATCTGCAGGGAGGAGCGCGCGTTGAATCTTGTTAAACCGATACTCCTGAATGAAGGATTTTTCGGACGTGTGACGAAAAGTGGACTCTTTACGATAATCGCAAGTGAACAACGCAATGGTTGACCTCAGGTCAAACGCCACAACAATGCCTTAAAGCTGAGCTTACCCATAGTACTGTGATGGTAACGGTTTGGAAGTAAATTTAATAAATAATAAAAAATAATTTATGGTGTAATATCACTATAGCTTCCTCAGATCCAGTCAGGCAATAACAGCAGATATCTACTGTGCAGAACTCCGAACAATGATGGCAAAACTCGCAGTAAAACAGCCCTGACTTGTCAATTGGTCTTCGCCATTATTGCTTCATGATAACGCAATACCTCACACTGCTCGATAATCATTTTTAACACGACACAAGACCGAAGAGTTTAGATACCCACCTCCATCCTCCATACTCGCCAAATCTCGCCACAGCCGACAAAATTTTTTGCACGGAAAATAATTTTCTTTCCAGGGAGGGGCAAAATGCCGTGTCTTATAATTTTAATTGAAGAGTATTTGTATAAATTTTCAAGTACATCGACCCAGAGAACAAAATGTTTCACAGAAAATTAAATTTTCATTTTACTCACTTAAGGGTGGAATTTTGATAAACCCATTCTTAGTGGTAGCTACACTTTACAAAAAACACACCATCTAAATGTTTTCTTTAATACCAGCGGATTATAATGCAGGTTGATATATCAACCAGCTAATCAGCTAGACTAACGCGTGAGGGATGATTTTAGAAAAAACTTGACACATGTGTCTCATAATTTTAATTGACGAATATGTGTACAAATTTTCAAGTCCATTGACTCAGATAATAAAAAGTTTCCCAGAAAAATCTACATATATTTTCAGCCACTTAGAGGTGGAATTTCGAAAAGCCCTTTCTCAGTAGATAGCTGCAATTTACAAACAATTAACGACCCAGAAAATAAAAAAATCACAGAAAATGTAACCTTACACCATACTTTCTAAAGGGTGGAATTTTGAAAAACTATTTCTTATTCGGTACTTGCAATTCACAAAGAACACACTCTTTAAATATCATGTCTCTCAAACCAGTGGTTTAGGCAGTGCATTCATATATCAGGGAGTCATTTAGTTAGTCAGAAAAACGCGTGTGGGATGATTTAAAAAAAACTATGATACTTGTAACTTACTATTTTAATTAAAGAGTATGTTATGTTTTGTTTACCAATTTTTGAGATAATGAATTTTTGGTTTCATAGTAAGTTCAACCCTCCATTTCACCCACTTAGGGGTGGAATTTCGAAAAACTATTCCTGAGTGGATACTTGCACTTCACAAAAAACAAACCTACCAAATATCATGTCTCTAATACCAGTCGTTTAGGCAGTGCATTGATATACCAGGCAATCATTTAGTCAATCAAAAAAACGTCTAAGAATGATTTTTGAAAAACTGTGATACCTGTAACTCATTATTTCAATTAAAGAGTATGTGTACATATTTTCGAGACAATTGACCCGGGGAACAAAAATTTTAACATTTTTCGGGCATTAATTCTTTACAAAACAGTGCACTAAACTGCTAACAAAATTGAATAGATTTTCGATTGAAAATGATCTCTATCGAATACCTCACACGATTCAAACGCTAATAATAGTTCATAATAGTTTGGGATAGCCTGAAGAGCTCCTACTAAGTTTGTTGAAGTTGTTTACACACTAAATATTCTGACTGAGCAGCTTCAAAGTATAGTCAACACTCGTCTTTCCAGGTCAACAAACTTAGTGTTCTGCTTAAATATATACACGTTTCAGACAGACAGACGCCTTTCCCGCTCACGCGTCCGTAATTTTCTGAAAATCTTGTAAAATGTTAGAAGTTTGGAGATTTGAAGAGAATTGTTTTCCTTGAAAGGAAAAGTTTGTGAAATATGCTACGGTGTTTGATGATGTTGGCCTCTAGGGAATAACTTTTCGTAGAGGTGTTCCCTCGTAGCGCTCGTAGACCTCGTAGCAAGACTATGAAAATCACGATTTACATAATATCTTTATAAAATGTACTAATATACCACCTCTTAATCAATTTTACCCTATTCATGAAAAAAGTATTATTAAAATCGATTTATAACCGTCGACGCATAAAGAAGGTGTGTTATGAGTTTGCAATGTGTATCTGTGTTATCGTAAGGCCTAAACGGATATACAGATTTAGATTTTTTTATTTAATAAGTGTTTTAATCTAAAGTGTCTTAACTTAGATTCATGAAAATCAGTTCAGCCGTTTTAAGACTATGAGCTATATTTTTCTAATAGATGACGCTATGAAATCAACTTTCGTTTTGAAATTCGGTATCCTCTTACTTAAACAACTTAAAATAATAACCTAATGACAATATCAAAATTATATAAACAGCAATAATAATATCTATACTGTAAATAAAAGACAGAACCTAGGTCGCTACCTGCCGGTAATGTTCCCAAAAAGCTAGCGACGGTACCTCGTTGTATAGCTAGGCTAATACGTTGGCCGAGGTAAGCGCCAGCTCTTTGGTCACGGGGGATGTCAATTAGGCGTCTGGACAACTCCTTAACAAAACCTCGGGTATCTCGACCCCATGGGCCCATTGTTGCTACCCCAAACGGAAGAAATATGTATCCATCACCAATGGTAGCATATTTCCTCCGTTTGAGATTTTCTGCAGCATCCGCTGCCGCGCCCGCTGACCGTGAGGTCCCGCATATGTGGGACGCCGCTAATGTGTCAGCACATGTGGCGTCCCACACCAATGGTCTACCTCGACACCATGGCACTAACGTCATATCGTCGGGCCTCTTACCATCGTCACGTGATATATCGTTCGGCTCTAATATGGTCGGCACGTTTACGGTGGCAAGGGCCCGACGGATGACGTCGTTTATTGTGGCGTGGCGTGAGAGACGTCCTGCACTGCGGCGGCATGACAGGCCGTGGTGGCCTAATCTGTCCACTTCACTGTCGCAGTGACAATTGTGAAGTTCCATCCTAGAGATGCCCAGACGCAACCCTATGGCAATAGAAAAAAATTTAATTGTCCATTAGGGTACCAATGTTGGATGAAGGTAGTGCTTGCAACCAATAACCAGATTCTCGTTCGCGCGTGGCAAGGAGACGAGCCCGGACTTTATTATCAACACTTATGTCTAAAATTCGTTTTTGTACTATTTTACAAAGGGGCTCGTCTCATTGCCTTTGCGAACTAAAATGTTTTGGTAGAACCTCACTTGGACAAGCCAAAGACCAGGCCGTTCTACCATCTTCCAAAGATTATTATTCCTCTTACTTAAACGATATCGTAAGTATGTAGTAGCATTGATGCTGGGACATCTTCTGGAATCAGAAGACTCAACTCCTTATCAACTTGCAGTAGAGATGTTGAGTTTGAACTCGTTGAAATGGTCTCAATGAGTAGATTATACATAGATCGGTCGAGGGTTGTTTTAAATTTTGAATTATAAGTCTAATTAAACGGCAGAAGTAGTTCTCATTTAACTTCCAAGATTTGACTTTCACAAACATACATACATACTAACACGGAAAGGCAAGGCTTGTAAAAAGAACTTCCTTCATTTAGGGTGACGATTAATTGAGCCCCAAATTTACTTTCGATTACATCTTGGTAAACTTAATTGGGCGTTTATAACTTACAAGCTGCGCCCCGCGGTTTCAACCGCGTAGTTCCTGTTCCCTTGAGAATGCGGGGAAAATATATAGCTTAAGTTACTCGTTGATAATGTAGCTTTCCAATAGCGAAATATTTTTTGAAATCGGCCCAGTAGTTTTTAATTTAAATAGTAACAAACAAACAATCAAATCTTTCCTCCTGATAATATTAGTTTAGAGACGTAGTTTAGATTAAACACAGGAAAAGGCACACTGGCACAAGGGTTGAAATTATATTCTCATTCTTTCATCAATCATCTAAACTCATGTTATAAATAATGAATGGGAAAGAATCCGCTACAAGGTCCGCAGATTCGTGGATTTATGAACTTAAATACTATAACTTACTACAAAAATCAATTCGACACTCACCCTGTGAGCTTCTTCGATCAAAATGGATGAAAATATTTGCCCTAATATAAATACGAATACCCAAATTTCAAAAACCCTAAGAGCGTTTGTCTACAGACAACGGCACCGGGACGTCAACGAAAATGAGATGATAACGCCGAAGTAGCGGTATATATGTGTAGTATGACCGCTTGTCCACAGCATGTCCGTCACCGAGCGCGATTATCCCGGCCGCCGATATTTCGAGTAGATTGGCGCGACCGCTAGAACTCGGCCCGAGATTTTGACGAGCTGATGTGCCGGAATTGGCTGGCAATACGAAACATGTTTGATCTTGTCCAAACACTGCCGGCGCACGGCGCCGTTCGATAGTTATTGTTTTTTTACTCAGAATACTCTAAAAAGACAGACAGAGTGGACTGGTATTCACGAGCGCCAGCAAGTTCAGTAATATTAAATGCTCGAGTATACGGGGAACCAAACTGAATCAGGGTCCCTAAGTCCTTAATCAGGGAAGTGTAATAAGAGTAAGGCAGTAGGGGTCTCTAAATAGGGAGCAGGAGAGGACCCAGTCCACCCATACATTTGCAGTGTAATATATAACACAGTTCGTATAAATAATCATGCAGTGTAATCGGACGGGTCCGCAGTTCGGAGCGTTGTTTTCGTAGTAAATATGCCGTATTGCGTCTTTTAGGATTGTCTTTCGATCTGTCTGCCTTTTTAGAGTAGTCTGAGGTTTTTTTATCAATAGACTAGCTGGCCAGGCGAACTTCGTACCACCTAACAGACTATGAATGGCGTGTTACCTTTCAGATTAACTTAATTTAGGCTTGTATGAACGTAATACAATGAATAAAAAAGATATAAGTTTAGTAATGTATATAAATGATTGGCAGTTTTGAAGCCCAGGAACATTTTGGCAAAAAATTGTTTCTTATTTAAATTTTTTAGATCAATTATTCATTGTTTTTAATACTTATTATCCTTTTCCTGACAAAGAAAATTCCGAAAATATAAAAATCATAAAAAATGGTTCAGCCGTTCTTGAGTTATAAGTGTAGTAAATAACACTACTTTCTTTTATTTGTATAGATTAAGGAAATGATAGATAGATCTACAAAGCCAGATTTAAATGTAAGTAAAATAAACTGGCCAAGTGCAAGTCGGACTCGCACTCGTAGGGTTCCGTACCACACTACAGTATTTTATAAGATTGAGCAAAAAATACCACTATCATTTTTCGCCAGCAAAAAATAATAATTACTAAACATTTTATTTCTTATAACGCCATCTTACGTCTAACAAAGGTGTTAGGAATTGACATTTCAATAAAACGCCATCTATGGGACGTTTACCTAATTAAGCGTACATAGATGGCGTGAAATGCTGAAAAAAACACGTTTCTTGTACGGGGACCCTCTATTATCTTTAATTTTACTCTGCTTTTAGTATTTGTTGTTATAGCGGCAACAGAAATACATCATCTGTGAAAATTTCAACTGTGTAACTATCACGGTTCATGAGATACAGCCTAGTGACAGACGGACAGAGAGACAGACAAACAGACAGGCAGACAGACGGACAGCGGAGTCTTAGTAATAGGATCCCGTTTTACCCTTTGGGTACGGAACCCTAAGTGCGAGTGGACTCACTAACCGAAGCTTCCACACAATATATCGATATATGGTTCACGTATTAGCGGATGAATGCAAAATTCTTCGCATCGCGCACCCCTTCGAATATGTAAAAGTATAGTTTAAGATCGATTACAAAACTAAAAGAACCGACGTCAAACGTCGCGCTAGTGAAAGTAGCCAATAGACGCAATAACTTTTATATAATCTGTGCCAGTAGTAAGTAGTAAGACGTCGAGATAAGTTAACGCATCAAAACAAAAATCAAACTCAAAATCAAAATAAATTTATTTGCAGAATGTAGGTATACAGGCATGTTGATTGTTACATAATAATTATAATAGCGCCTTATACATTCTACCATGATTCATGGTGTGCAAATATCTAAAATTAATTACAGTATTTTATTATTCTTATGTTTTTAATTATACTATATGTCATTTCCGATTCAATATAAGATTTATTAAAAAAGCATTTACACATTTGATAGAAGTTCTGATGGCAAAAATTTTAATAAAATGTATAAAAAAATGCAATAATTGCATCGTAATACAAACGTTGATATATTAAAATCCGATGTAGTTAAAATTACAATGATACCACCTCAGAAACGTCTCTAGCCATAAAAAAATAAACATTCGGATCCGTTCACAATTGACGGAGTAATCGTAAATCGTAACATACACAAAAAAAAATACAGACTAATTGAGAACCTCCTCCTTTTTTCTGAAGTCGGCTAAAAAGAAGAAGTTGTCGCCGGTTCAACTCAGCCGTTCTTCTTGTTTGTTTTATTTCTATCGAAACGCATCTGCCACGCATGACAGCTAGAACAAACAGAACCACCGAGATCGATGGCGGTGGACAAACGATTGCCGTCACGTCATTTTGGCATCGGCCCGAAAAAATCTTGTTCTCGTTGACGTCCCGGTGAAAAACAAAGAGAAAAGATTTGATTTTTTGTTTATTTGTTTGTTGATAATAAAGTCCGGGCTCGTCTCCTTGCCACGCGCGAACGAGAATCTGGTTATTGGTTACAAGCACTACCTTCATCCAACATTGGTACCCTAATGGACAATGAAAGTTTTTCTATTGCCATAGGGTTGCGTCTGGGCATCTCTAGGATGGAACTTCACAATTGTCACTGCGACAGTGAAGTGGACAGATTAGGCCACCACGGCCTGTCATGCCGCCGCAGTGCAGGACGTCTCTCACGCCACGCCACAATAAACGACGTCATCCGTCGGGCCCTTACCACCGTAAACGTGCCGACCATATTAGAGCCGAACGATATATCACGTGACGATGGTAAGAGGCCCAACGGTATGACGTTGGTGCCATGGTGTCGAGGAAGACCATTGGTGTGGGACGCCACATGTGCTGACACATTAGCGGCGTCCCATATATGCGGGACCTCACGGTCAGCGGGCGTGGCAGCGGATGCTGCAGAAAACCTCAAACGGAGGAAATATGCTACCATTGGTGATGGATACATATTTTTTCCGTTTGCGGTCGAAATAATGGGCCCATGGGATCGAGATGCCCGAGGTTTTGTTAAGGAGTTGTCCAGACGCCTAATTGACATCACCCGTGACCAAAGAGCTGGCGCTTACCTCGGCCAACGTATTAGCCTAGCTATACAACGAGGTAACGTCGCTAGCTTTTTGGGAACATTACCGGCAGGTAGCGACCTAGGTTCTGTCTTTTATTTATAGTATAGATATTATTATTGTAGTTTATATAATCTTGATATTGTCATTAGGTAATTATTTTTAAGTTGTTAAAATAAAGTTTATAATAAGTTTGTTTTTTTTTACGATTTAGATTGAAAAGTACTGGACCGATTACAAATTTTATTTCACTAATGGAAAGCTACATTATCAGCGAGTAACATAGACTATATTTTATTCTCGTATTATTACGGGTACGGGAACTACATGGGTGAAACCACGAGGCGCTGCTAGTCAGTACGTGATACAAAAACACGTTGAACGACGGACCATTAAATAAGAAGCCTCTGCCAGAAGCATCCTAAATGGAAATTCTCCATGAAAATACGTAAACAAAATAATAATTTCCATATAATACCCGAATTTACTGCCAATAAAATTACAGGCACATGAACGAACGGGCATATTTATTGATGGTAAACAATGATAGGGTTATTAAACTATTGTTCAAGGTACAGAATATTAATTTGAGGGTATGCTAATGCGTTTGTAAACATACTATAGTTAATATGTGCTTACATGAAACCAAATAACTTCGAAACACTCAATTTGTTATGTAAATGCGGTATTTATGATTTTTAGTTTTACAATTACAAGGCAAACGACATAATGAGGGCTTAGTGGTGCAGTTAGAGAATAATTTGCTGTGATGCCAGAGGTAGTGCGTTCAAACCCCACCGTGCACCTAGGGATATTTCTATAAAAAAATGTATGTGCGCATTAAACATTGGCCCTCCGGTGAAGGAAAATATTATTCAGGAAGACTCAACCCCCGGCATGGTGGTAGGTCACTGTCTAGTGTCCGCCTGGCCAGCTACCACTCTCAAGTTAAAAAAATCTGTCGCCAAACATCTAATGTGTTCCGGCAACTGTCCTTGAGAGCCATTTTCCTTTCCCTAGGCCTAGCGTGCCATCCTTAACCGCATCATCACTTACCTACAAGTGAGAGACTACTATATCCTATAAGATTTAAATCAAAAACTTCATGCTTGTGAAAATACTAAATCATTATTTATCTTAAAAAGTAAAATATAAAATCATTGTTTAAAACATCTTTAAGAAAGTAATTTCGAGCATTTTCTCGCGTAAAAATAATAACATATATTAATTCATCTATTTTTCCATTTACAATGTTTTTGATAGGTTTCAAATGCATAAAAATTGTCTTAGAATTATTTATTTTCATAAATATAGTTTGGTTGTTTGATCTCTATTAAAATAAATGATAAAAACTTAATATTCTTTGATAGTCCATTTAAATTCACTTAAAGTCTAGACTTTATTGCAAAGATTTAAGGTTTCTTGGTCTGTGTGTCTGTCTATCTCAGGTTATCAGGCGAACATTGGTAACGCGGAAAATTATGACAATCCAGAGTTTTGCTTCAATTTATCTGACAGCGGCTTACTAACCATCAGGCAAACGTGTGGCTTATCCTGTCACCTTACAGCATCTGGGTTAGTTGTATATACGTTATCAATTTTAGTTCCGGTGAAGGTAAAACATTTTTATGAAAACCTGCAGCCCCCGCATGGTGGTAGGACACAGTCTAGTGTCCGACTGGTCAGCTACCACCCTCAAGTTAGAATATCTGTCGTCAAAAACATCTAATATGTACCGGCAGCTATCTTTGAGAACGAATTCCCATTCTAGGTCTAACGTGCTTACCATCCTCGACCGCATTATCACTTACTTAACAGGTACTTCGAGCATTTACCAATGCCCGAAGAACACGTGAGAGAGTGGTCAAGCGTTTGATATTAAAAAAAGTTCACTCATCTTTCCATCATTACTATACAGCGCCGTATCAATTTAAAAATGTATCTATGTAAATATTGTCTGGAAGAGATCGCTTTTGGCGATAAGACTACCTATTGTTACACTATTATTAGTAATTGTTATGTAATACTCTATTATTATATTTAAAAGTGTTCAATAAAATGTTTCTATCTATCGTACAACATAAAAGGTAATATTAGTACGTACTTACTTATCCACAAAAAACCTTTATTTATTTTACCATGAAAAATCTATAGAAATAGGTAAATAAGTGGTTCATTTATTTATTTTTCGCTACATGAGAAGCAATTAGCAAGTATTACCACGTCCATGTAAAGGTGGTAATTTTTATTATATTACTGACATTTGACGATATTTTTAGCAGAAAACTTATGTGCTCATGCCTAATTTAAAATTGGGAAATACCCGAAAATTTATTTATATACGAGTATGAGTAACTTTGCTTTGAAAAATTTCCTCAAAACAACGGTAATATAATACATATACATCAGTAATGTGACTCCATACAAACGGTCGGAACGCGAGTCATGCCCACGTGACTCGACAACAAACATCTATCTATATACATTTATCATAAATTTCTATGCTTACAAAAATTCACGAGAACCAGTTGGGAAATGCGACTTGTAGAGGAGAACAGACATACGTAAGCTTTTTTTCCCAAGATGACAGACAGATAATAATACTATGTACCAAGATGACACGGACATCTTCACTTCGCTCGATTTATAAATAGATATTGAAGTTTTGGCGGAAAAGTGGAAAAGTGTGTTTGCTCTCATTGTATTTTTTCCTAAAACTTGTGTTCTTCCGCGGGTTAATGTGTAATAAATGTGGATTATTAACCATTAGGTGCCGGTGAATGTGTGCGAGTGTAGGGAAACAGCACAATGTTGAAAAACATGCTATTTGCGTTCTCACCAAAATTCCATAGAAAATCTTCAGTAAAGTCCACATCTTTACTGAAAGTATGACTTAGACTTGACTTTGACTTCAATTTGACCTGAAATGTGACTTTTTTTGAACCATGATCCATTTTTATGCCTTGAATTCTAAAAAACTTGAAGAATTTTTATACTTGACACTGGCTAAATACACTAATCGTGTAGAGCCAAAATAAAACTAAATAAAAATTAAGTAGATATTAATTGCAAGTCATTCATTTCAGCAAAGTAGCGTCTGAATCAATTTTCAATTAACTCCCTATTGTTGTTATAAATATTGATCTACGTGACGAGAGACACGGTTGTGTAATCTATTATGTAAGTACAATATCACGACATAGAGTGGCCTTCGAAGAACAATACCTAACTACATCAGTGTCGTTATATTATTGTAGCCGCTTTGGTTACGTTATGAAGCTATCTATTTGTCATTATTGTCAATCGGAATGTCTTTTCTAGTTTAAATGCAAATATATGTTTTTGAATTAAATGCCATTGCCATTGCAGTTATACTTTGGTATCTTTGAGTATTCAGTAGGTGAATACTCAAAGTTTGGTATATACTTTATTGTAGTATACTATACTTTAGATTTATAGTTATAGTGAGTTTTAATTATGATTATAAAATACCGACTATTATACTCACTACGATTTGATGTCGAATGTCTCGACCTAGGTTTTGTGCAAGAGTTACGCGGGAGAGACTCGACGCAATATCGCGACTAGATTGACTGAGCATATCAAGAGTATTAAGAATATGGACATCAATAGCTCCGCCTTGGCTGAACACGCACATCTCTCGGACACCAATCACTACATTCGGTTCGACAAGGCCTCCGCATTAGCAAGAGAAAAGTACTTCATACCTCGAAAAATACGTGAGGCCATCGAGATAACCCGCCACCCGATATGAACAGAGATCGTGGATGGAACATGGATACCTATTCTTAATGCTTTCTCAAAAAAGAAAGAGTTCTCCAGTCTGGAACGCGACACGGTCAGCTTTGTTTGTAACAATGCTTTTGACGAGAGTGACGATGAAGATCTGTCAAGCATCGGACAAACTCAATCTCACACCATCACTGAGCGGCGCCACTCGCCGAGCCCCCCTCCCCCGACGAGCCGCGCGCTGCGAGCGGCGGCCCGCAGTGCTCGTCGCGATCTCGCTGCGTGAACTCCCGAGGATGTGCATCGGACATGCATGAAACCTAGGTCAAGACAGTCAACAACAAACAGTAGTGAGTATAATAGTCGGTGTTTTATAATCATGATTCAAACTCACGATAACTATAAATCTAAAATAATAATTATCATAATCGTAAGCAATCATTACTAAAATTATATGTCATACAGTAATTACATTAATAATGTTACGTGCGGGGTGGTATAAAAATGTCAATCCGATGAGATGAACGTTTATTTCCACTAAACACTATGTTACACAATGTTCCACAGTAGTTGTCCAAATCGTCTTGCACAAATATCAAAAGTCCAGTTAACACACACTAAGGTCGTTGGTAATTCACAATCACTGATTTCACTGTTCACAGTTCACAACACAAGTTCACTGATAACACTTAACGATCAGTTGGTCGCTATCCGCGCTTAGATAGTTACACTGTCGCTTCCAAAGAATGATTGGCTCAACGCCGCGCGTTCGACATCTTATATAGGACGAGAGTATTTATCTAGATCTTTCCAGCATCCAGTTGACACAAAAGACAAAAGACGTTCAAAACAGAGCAATAAAAATTACAAACAATACGCGGCTTTCCTTTGAACATCTGATGTAAACAACTTTAGTTTACATGCTAATTTGATCTCTAACGACTTAAGAATAAGGTTCAATTTTAACTACAAAACTAGGTACATTGACTAGGATTGGAATTCCAGGAAGGTTAATTTTATGACGGTCGTGTCGGGTGTTTATAGCCCCTAATTAGTCTATTTTTTTCCACGCTATTTTTGTTCGAGAAGCTTGGCGAAACGTCGCGACTCAATGACGCAATGTAACAATAAAATAAAATAATATTAAGTATTAAAATAACAATAAAACATTATATCGTCCAATTAGTTATAAGTAAAAAAAAAAAAAAAATATTCATTACAAAATTATTATTACACATTGACATTTACATTAGAAGATTGCTGTCAATTTTTGTAAGTCACTACATTAATCATACAACAATGATTAATGAAGTGACAGTCGAATCTCTCAGCCCTCAAGATCCTGTTGGGGCTGGCGCGAACCCTGCGCACTAGATATGCGCACCGCTTCCGCATCGTTGTATAGAAACAATCAACGCGTGACTCGGCGAACATTCCTGATGCACTACAGAATCGAGGTAACCCCAACAACACTCTGAAAGCATTAATATACTGAACACGGAGGATGTTATACTGCTTTTGAGTATAGTAAGCCTACAGGCCACTCGAGTAAAAGGGTGTACAAAACGCTCGGAAGAGAGTGTTTTTAATATCCCCTGAACATCGAGCAAACCTGCGGGCTATCATGTTCGCTCTTACAGATAAGGCTCGGCGCTCACGCTCTATGTCGGGATCATCTTTGAGGTCGAAAGTCACAAAGTGCCCAAGATATTTAAATTGTTGAACTCTATTTAAGGGTACATCATTCAGTTTGACAAGTGGAATATTTTCTGGACACCTACCTCCGGCCCAAAAAACCATACATTCACTTGTCTTAGTGTTATAGAGCAGACCGTGACTGAGAGCATATTCGTCACAGATGCCGAGCAACCTTGACAGCCCACATACCGAGGCACTCAGCAGCACCATATCATCGGCGTAACTTATATTATTCACACAGACTCCCCCTATGTGGCAACCGACATGCGTACTGCTAAGCTTCTCTATTAGGGCGTTTACTCTAGGAGGTTGAAAAGCGTCGGTGAGGTCAACCCCCCTTGCCTCACCCCGCACTCCAAGCTATATGGATCCGATAAAATCCCCGACCACCGAACGACGTTGATCTGGTTCCGGTACTAATACTGCAAAATGTGGATAACTTCACTAGGCAGGGCTGTGTCACTTAGTTTTTTCCACAGAATGTCATAGGAAACCAAATCAAACGCCTTCGAAAGGTCAAGGAAACAAGCATAGACCGGTGTTTTTCGATCAGTGTAGTACTTGACAGTTTACTTCAAACATAGAATAGCTGTCTCGGTAGAGTGTCCTGCTTTAAAGCCTAATTGGTTGGCATGTATCTCGAGACATCTATCAAGCTGGGTGTTAAGCAAACTGTCAAGCACTTTAGACATAACAGTAGCTAAGGAAATGGGTCTATAGTTGTTAATATCGCTTATATCACCGGTCTTGTTTTTCACTATAGGAACCGACAAGGTCTTCATCATCGCTGTCGGTAGATAACAATGTCCCATACATAATGTATAAAACATGGCTTATAACTGGCCAGGAGACTTGCCTCGCGACATACAGCTGATTGCCTTTCTGACATCTTTTGCTGTAAAGCTAATTTTTAGTTCCTGACCATTTGCACTTCGTAGCTGTCCGTCCGTCCGTCTGTCACAGCTGGTTGTATCTTCTTAACCGTAATAGGTCGGCACTTTAAATTATTAAAATTGAAATATAAAACACAAACATTGTTTCTTAGTATATATCTGTGGCAGGCAACTATCACTGGACAGCCTAGCCTCTTTACTAAACAGAGCCGTTCAACCTGTTTATCTAACTAAGCCATTTGATCAAACAGCTAGGCAAATGACTTGGATCGATGACGTTTCATTACTTGCCTAGCCTGTTCATTAGTCTCACACTAAGGCAACGCACTAAAGAAAAGTGACCACCGCGTAACGTGCGACGACGGGCGCAGCGAAGAGGGGAGCCACGGCCATATTATCTTTTCTACAGTGAGTTGTAATTATACGCTAGTAATAATAGTTCAATGCTTTTCTATGCCACGGCAGACTGTGACTATATGAATGGCCTAAGCATTAGCCAGCCAGTTTATTAAATGTTGTAATAAACGCTACGGCTGGATATCATTCAGGAATCTAGTTGAACGGCGCTGATTAGTAAAGAGGCTAGGCTGTTAATTTAACTATTTGCAACTCTATTGTTTGTAACTTTATTACTCTGTCTGTTTCTTACTTAATCACGTCACGCCTTAACGGACGATCCGATCTTACTGACATTTAACAAGGAGATACTTTATAGCATTAGGATACACATAGGCTACTAAATTCTTGCTGTACGTGAACGAAGTCGCGGGTATCAGCTAGTTTAATATAAAATACAAGTACAATACAAATGACTCTTAAGAATTATTGAGTTACACGGGACTCAAACACAACCACAAACTTCTATAAAAGCTTATTTTGTCGTCTGCAAGTTGAGGTCTATGTACGTTGTACAATCTCCTAGTCTAGACTAAAATTACCTCCTTTGACTAAATTAATTGGTTAAAACATTAGATTATGAATTTTTATTTTCATTTTAATTTGCAGTTTAGTGATATATTTGCTTGATACTGCGCACGAATCTATATATTAAATTCTACGTTAAATGGTATTTTAGTATATGTGTCCATTTAACATTGCTGTATATTTACATACCTTAATATTCAATCTATCAATTACATTATATACATTAATATATTTTTAAAACTACCTAACTATAAACAAATTAATATACCTAATAAAAAACCATAAAAACTAAAATTTAGTCTACCAAACCACTACCAGTAGGTAAAGTTCCCAAAATGCTGGCTGTATTCCCCCGTTGAATGGCGATGCTTAGTCTCTGAGCTAAATACATGCCAGCATTTTGGTCCTGTGTCGTTTCAACCAGCCGTGTGGAAAGATCTTTGAAAATGCTGTGTGCACCTGGTCCCCACGGTCCTAGAGTCTCAACCCCAAAAGGCACAAATAGATAGCAGTTGTCTAAACCACTATAGTTGCGCGCCTTTTGAGGTTCTCAGCTGCTTCTGCGGCCACACCAGCCTTTTTCTGTGTACCGGGAAGATATGACGGTGCCAAAGTGTCGGCGTAAGTAGCGTCCCATACCAAGGGCCGCCCCAACTTCCATGGTAATGTCATACCGTCAGGTCTTTTACCATCATCACGCATTAAGGCCATTTGGTTCCAAAACTGCTGCGCAGTTGATGGTGGTAAAAGCCCGACAGATGATTATACATTGCTGTATAATTTTGTTCTTTAAATTTACACAACTCGATAAGATGCTTATAAAATAAAAATAAATAAACTGGCCAAGTGCAAGTTGGACTCGCATTCGTAGGGTTCATTCCATAACTATGATTTTTCGCAACTAAAAAATTAACTTAGTTTTTCATAGTGTTTGTATGAAAAACAAAGTTATCTTTGCGGTCGCCATATCTCAAAAACTGCTGACTGTATCCCGTTCAAACCAATTTTTGTTGTTAGTTTTTATTGAGATCTACAGCATATATTTTTTTAGATTTTTCACTCCAATACTTTAAAAGTTAGAGGGTAGGGGGAAACACATTTTACAACTTTAGACGCTCCTATCTTTCAAATGATTGATTGTGAGAAAAAATGGTTTTAGGAACCTCAATGTCATTTTTAAAGACCTATCCATAGACACCTCACACGTATAGGTTTGGAGATTTCTTTTTTGTTTCAGTTCCATGCATGGGATGCCCCCCCCCCCCCCCCCTTTAAATATTTATTTTTTTATTTTTACATACATACATACAATCACGCCTTTTTCCCGTTGGGGTAGGCAGAGACTACTTCTTTCCACATGCTACGATCCTGACATACCTCCTTCGCTTCTTCCACTTTCATGAGCGTCTTCATACATGCTCGCCGGTTATAGGTACTTTTGACTTGGCCTTTTTTTAAAACGTCTCCGATCTGGTCGTGATACGTTCGTCTAGGTCGGCCTCTACCAACTGGCCCATTCACACACGTCTCATAAATCTGTTTCGTCAATCTTTCTTCATCCATCCTCTCTAGATGTCTAAACCATCTAAGCATCTCTTTCTCTATCTTTGTCACTACATCTTCTACCACACCACAACATTCCCTTATCACGCTGTTCTCCAACTTATCCATCAGAGTCACTCCGATCATACTTCTCAAACTTCTCATTTCTACAGCATTAATTTTACTTTCATGTTTCTTCTGCCATACCCAGCATTCACTACCATACATGAGTGTGGGAACCAACACTCCCCTATGTACAGCCAGTAGTGCTTTTTTAGACACGTTCTGACGTTCTTTTTATTTTTGGTTTAAAAAAATCGGAAAGCGGTTTACAGTATACATCTATCTACCAAGTTTCAATTCTGTAGTCCTAACAGTTTTGGAATAAAATGGCTGTGACATATGGACGGACAGACAGACAGACAGACAGACATGACGAATCTATAAGGGTTCCGTCTTTTGCCATTCGGCTACGGAACCCTAAAAAGCCTTTATTCTACTAATACAAAAAACAAACATTTACATACAGAAATATTTACATTTGATTTGAGATGCAAGTATACAACTCTCTAGCTGCATCTCCCTCTACTAGACGTTTGCGATAACAAGACGCATCGATATCAATGTAGAGACTTCCAACTGGTGTAAAATTACAAGCACGGCATTTGAAGTCGGGTTTTTTGTTTTGTAAATGATTCTAAATTAAAATCTACAGTCAAATGTATGTAGCCTTGACTTACAAGCTTAAAGTCTCTTTAAATATTAAAAGGTGATTTTTACATAACAATAATATATTTTTGGCTTAATTACATTAACAAATTAGCTTCCAAAATTAAATTATAGCACTTGCGTTGTATACACCAAACAGCTAAGTTAAAAGATTAAAATTAATTTAAATTAGTCACCGCTCCGAATGCTAAGTGGATTTAAGTTTCGGTGCCAAGTTTATTAAATAGTCTGTTTAAGTTACGGTTTTCATAAGGACAAAACATAAATTTTCTTTATCCACACAAGAATTTTAATAAATGCAAACGAGGCTGAGGCTGTGAGGCTTGGGCTCGGACTTATCATGACGTGGCCATTATCAGGGGTTTAAGAAAAACCGGGATTATTTTATGTAAATAAGTGACAGAACGACGCATCGCTTGTGTAGTGGTAAGCAATATACCTCTTTAAACGTAGGTACCTAAAACTGTTTTATCTCCGACGACGAAATCTGGAGGTCTAGTCCGAAGTAGTAATCCGAAGTATCGGCTGAAATTGTCGAGCATTTCCTACTACGAATCACATTCAGTTAGGTCGGTCGGTTTGGCTTATCGGCGGTCCGACCGAAATTCATATGACACTTTGTTGTAGGCGTAAACCCTAAGAAACGAAAAATTATATTTTATTTTGACAACACAAGATCATTATTTTATTTCAAAAATGTTAACTTTTTTCGTTAAAGGTCATTGGCAAATTCGGTCGTGTGTCGGTGGGGCCCGAACTTTCGGATGTGTCATTTCGGAGTTCGCTTCTTAGGTTGTTCTTTTTTATTTTTTTATGTGGTATATCGTATTACCATTATCTCACTTGTTGGGTATAAAGTGATGATGCGGTCGAGGATGGTAGTATGCTAAGACTAGAAGAGAAACTGGCTCTCAAGCAGCTGCCGAAACACATTAGATGTTTCTATCTTTAGTGGGGTAGCTGGCCAGGTGGACACTTGATAGTGTCTCAGCACCGTATCGGGGGTTTCTCAACGATGCTTTTTCTGCACCGGAGGGCCACTATAAAATGCGCACATACATTTTCCGATAGAAATACAAGAGTCTTGTGGTAAAACACACACCATTATCGAATTTCAAATGCCTCGAGGCGTCTGTACGAATTTGTAAGTGAGACAGCCTAAGTTTAAATGAAATGAAGATGAGCCTGCAAGTTCTAGCGGTCAGAGGGTTGCTTACCATTAGACGTGGCTGACCCTTTCCTTTCATGCAATTTGGTGCTTGTTTGAATATATACGAACTCTACGTACGTAGTGGTTCTTGTTTTGTTTCAGCTAAATCGATCGAGCGGTATTGCCGTGACTTTCACGTTTATGAGATTTTTGGCGATTGAAATATTCCGATTGGTCTACTTGTGTTTTTAACTGAACAGTTTAATATATCGACTTTTGCAAAAACAATATGAGAAAACATATCTAATACTGTTTTAAAATAAACTTGAATATATAGAACAATTAATTTCCACGTAATACCTATTTTTACTGTCATTTAATTATGCTGAAATGATGTTTTACATGAGATGGTAGATATGCTATTTACAAGCCCAAAATGGCACATAAAAATGATATGAAACCATTACATCAATTATTGCCGATGCGCTGAAAATCAACGTGGAAGCAAACTGCTTCGTGCAGGCTATAATAATGTCCACTATGACGGTGACGCATGTACTTACTGTCGATTTTTAGGGTTCCGTAGTCCTGACAAGGAACCCTTATAGTTTCGTCATGTCCGTCTGTCTGTCAGTCTGTCTGTCTGTCCGTGATTTTGCTAAGAGACCGCTAATACTAGAAAGCTGTAATTTTGTCGGGGTATGTATATATATTACGCCGACAAAGTGCTAAAATAAAATTGTGAAATTTTTTTTTTAAGGTAGCTACCCTATATGAGAAGTGGGGATGAATTTTTTTTCATCGTCTACCCCATCATGTGGGGTATCGTTGAATAGGTCTTTTTAAATGACTTAAGGGTTGCTAATACCATTTTTCGATTGAATGCTCCATTTACGAAATATTAAACTTTAAAGTGCAAATTTTTGTTCCAGTAGGACGCCCCCCCCCCCCCTCTGAAAGCTAAACTGCTGGCTTGTAAAATCTGGGGAAAATCGTGATAATAGTGCATTTCATGAACTTTCAAGAAAAACTATAGCGGTTAAGATAACTTTATTACTTTAGCAGTAATAGTCGTTGAACTTGGGTGTTGGATAATTTTGTACCAAATACAAAATCCTTAGAATAAATCCTTTAAAGTGACAAAGACAAAGTACCTAGTTGCTCGTTTTTAACGGTTAAAGACTTGCATTTAATAACAGGCTACTACGGAACTATAAACTGCGCGGGGCCCGACACGCACTTGGCCGGTTATTCTTCTCTCTTTCACTTTCATTCGTAAATATGGGTGTATATAGGTAATGTGTATATATAGGTTGATATGGTACAGCAATGGTAGTTTTAGTAACGACGGAACGAACAGTGGGACAGAAGTTCGAACTTCAGTTTATAGAACAGAAGAACTACCTTTCTTGTATAAAAATCAATGATGAAACTCCTAACAACCCACGTGCTGCAACTAATTTATTTTTTCACAAAAACGTGAGCTCAAGCCGCAACAATGGATGTACTGCATTTAAATGCATTACGTTTTTTGTCTCTACTAACTGGCGACATAATAAAAGTTAATTGACACACTCTCAATGCTCAATAACTATTATGCACCAGCTGTAAAGTTTTTTAAACAAATAACATAATACATAGTTATCTATAAACTTGACCTTCGGTGAGGTTGTCAGAACATGATAAAAGCTACCTTTAAATAATTATGTTAAGGTAACTCTTACATTGAAAACCATCCCGGACTGATTACCTGTCACCTATCATACAAAAAAAAATCTAAATCGTTTCATCCGTTTGGGCGCTACAATACACACACATCGTAGATACATACGTCAACTTATCACACCCCTTTTTCAACTGACTTCCGAAAAGGAGGAAGTGCTCAATTCATCTGTAGGTATGTTTTTTTTTCTCCATATTATTATTTTTCTCTATTATATGTATGTTACGCGATTACTCCGTCAATAGTAAACCGATTCAAATGATTATTTTTTAATTGGTAGGATACATTTCCTATATGATCCCATTGTAATTTCATCGAGATCTGATAAGTATCTCCAGAGATATAACGATAAACGTCTCAAATTTACTACTGGAACTGACTCGAGCGACACGAAAATCGGTTTTTTAGTTTTTAAACTATCTTAATTATTACAATACAATACAATACAAATACTCTTTATTGACACTAATTACAAAAAGATCCTACAATAGGACTTAACTAACTAAAATAAGGTACAATGGGCGGTCCCAATTACAAAATGATCCTAAAATAGGACTTAAATAAGGTACTATGTGTGGTTCGCCAAAATTTCTTCCAGACAGACCTTTGGATGGACATAACATTATAAAATGAACATTGGACGGTGGTGTATATTTATATGAGGTAATCTAAAAACTCTTAATCAATATTGCTTATAGACTACATAGACGGTTACATATTATAATACAATGAGCATACATATGCCACAATATAATCTTACATATACATATAAATATATATAATTATGAATAAATATTGCGAAATATTTAATATTTAAGTAAAAAAATAGAGGAGAGATTAAATTGACGTACATGTTCCTTGAAGCTATTTACCGGATTGTGCACGTCTTATGACAATTGGCAGCTCATTCCATAGGCGCACGCACGGCTTGGACAGTGAAAGAGGAGTCACAGAAATTTGTACTATGTGCTGGAGTGTCAAGGAGCAGGTTCTCTGATGACCTCAAAGAAAGAGTGTTTGATGAAGAAAGATAATGGAATCGGGCTTTGAGATAAGGAGGAGTAGAGGGGTTGAACAGTATACCATAAAGAAGCGAAAGAATGTGAGTATTCCGACGAAAACGAATAGGTAGCCACTTGAGTTTTGCGCGGTAGTCTGAAACATGATCATATTTTCGGAAACCGAAAATAAATCGGATGCAGAAGTTTTGTAACCGCTCAAGCTTATTCAGCTGGTCCTCCCTGAGATCGAGATAGCTGGCGTCGGCATAGTCAAGGATAGGGAGTAAAAGAGATTGGGCTAGCGCAGCTTTAGTAGCTATAGGTAGAAAGTTACGCAACCTTCTGAGCGAGGCTGCTGATGCAAAAAGTTTGCGACTCACTGATTGCAGCTAAGGGTCCCAAGTGAGATTGCTGTCAATAATAATACCCAAATTTTTTACCTGTTTGCTGAAGGGTACAGTCTTGTTATTAAAAGTTATGTTATTCAACGTTGAAAATCTGTTAAGAGTTTAAATAAATGTTATGTAAAGACAGTATATTAAATAATAAATATTCAACTCACCCCTCCTCCTAATCAGCAAACTTATGAAAGTAATAAATTAACAAAAATAATTATATACATCTCTTTTAAATAATACATTATCTAAACAGCAAACTTTCCGGTGCAGCAACATATTTCATCCCGTCTAAATTCAATTAAAACTGGCTGTAACCAGTTTGGCAAACACATTAATTGAGTGTTTATGAGTCATAATTCACCAACGTGAGTGATTAACGCATCGTTACTGGACCATGCTTGTCTCTATATTGTATTTAAATAGGCAAATTGTTCGTATGCTATTGGACGTTTGTATCTGATCACCGAAGTTAAACAACGGTCTATCTGCAGACTAATCATCCTCACAATAGAGTTATCTGCGTCAACTTGTCTCATCATCGTCATCATCATCATCATCATCATCATAATCAGCCGGTATCAGTCCACTGCTAGACGTAGGCCTCTCCCAAGTCACGCCACTGAGCCCGATCTTCGGCTCTTTGTTTCCAGTCACTGCCCACCGCTTTGCGAATTTCGTCGCTCCACCTGGTCACAGGACGTCCTACGCTACGTTTACCGATTCGCGGTCTCCACTCTAGAACCAGTCTACCCCAACGGTTATCGGTCCTACGGCAGATATGACCAGCCAACTGCCACTTCAGTTTGCTAATCCGCTGAGCTATGTCGATCACTTTAGTTCTCTGGCGAATTACTTCGTTCCAGATTCGATCCCGTAGAGAAACACCGTCCATAGCTCTCTCCATAGCTCGCTGAGTGACTTTAAATTGATGGACCAGTCTAACTGTGAGTGTCCACGTCTCGGCTCCGTATGTCATCACAGGTAGGACGCACTGGTTAAAGACTTTTGTCTTTAGACACTGCGGTATAGGCGACGAGAAGACTCGACGGAGTTTTCCGAATGCTGCTTAGCCCAGCTGAATTCTTCTCTGAATTTCCTTCTCGAAGTTGTGTTTGCCTAGTTGGAGCGTCTGCCCTATGTAAACATACTTAGTGACAACTTCTAGTGGGATTTTAAATACGACAATCGGTTCTGGAACAACGTGCTCGTTGTACATGACTTTGGTTTTATCCAAATTTATCCGGAGAACGATGCGACGAGAAGAATCAGCTAGGCCATTCAACATTCTTTGTAGGTCCTGCAGCGTCTCTGCCATAATGACGATGTCATCTGCGAATCGTAAGTGAGAGATGTACTTGCCGTTGATGTTAATGCCACAATCTTTCCAGTCCAGCGTCTTAAACATATCCTCCAAGGCGTTAGTGAACAGTTTCGGGGATATGACGTCCCCCTGTCTCACTCCTCGACGAAGGTGGATATGTTTAGTTCGCTGGTTCTGTACTTGTACAGTCATCGTTGCGGCTTTATACAGACATCTCATCACTTCGACGATCACGTCGACTTGTCTATTTAAACGTAATTTCAAATCATTTTAATTTTGGGCATATTGTCTCTCCCTTATGCTGATTATTCAGACTTCGACACTATTAATCTAGATGTCTCATGTTTTACATAAAATACTTACGTACCTAAAATGAAAATGAAAATAATAGCGATTTGCATATTATGATTTTCGCCAGCTCAAAAGGCACATTTTCATATGTTACCCAATTCAACTGAATTATGCTGCTGACTTCCTTTACAAAATATTGTCGAAATAGCTTATAATTTGCTCAAGATATACGCAATCTTGATTCATTTCGAGGGGTACGTCATCAAGAACAATCGGTTGCGGTTGGATAACTCCATTGAACATGACTTAAGTCGTATCACTGTTCATGCGGAGATGCGGCGATAATCGTCGATAAGAAAAGAGATGCAGATAACAACTGTCTAGCTACATCTCATTCTAGCAGACGGTTGCGATGACAATCGATGCATCGCTGTCAATGTAGAGACTTCCACCTCAGGGCCGGTAGTCTCTACACGAATAGCGATGAATTTCGACCGATAATCGTCGATAAGAAAAGAGATGCAGACAACAACTGTCTAGCTGCATCTCATTCTAGCAGACATTTGCAATGACAGGACGCATCGATATTAATGTAGAGTAGAACAGGGTACAAACAACCTTTAAGCTACAATCGGTAATGTATCTCATGTGAGCATTTAAACTTAAACATCTTTGAGTATAATCGTCGTTTGTTTGAAATAAACAGAAAGTTCTGTATTACACCATCCAGGGAGCCGTAGCTCTGCGCTTATGTTTGTCTCGGGTGGCATTAATGAACTTAATAATTTTAATGATAGCTTCATCATTTTGTTTATACGAAAATTCGGTAAACAATTGGACCCACGCGTATTCTGTTATTAGTATTTGTTGTTATACTGTTATATTCTGAATTATTTATTGCTTGGAGAAGTTATTAAATTGTACAAAATAATTTATCAACCTGTAGATTTAGAAAACAATAAAAATGTAAAGTATTACCCGTTTAATTCAGTTCAAAACAGAATATATTATAGTATATTGTTAGTTATTATTAAAGTTTCTTTACTCATGAGTAAATAAACTTTATATATAAATAAATATTAATGAATATTAATAATTATAATAAATATTAAATAGTAAAGAAACTTTTCTTTACTCATGTGGTTTAAATGAGAGTTAACAATGAATTGAGTCGGCAAATGTCTTCTTTGGAATCAAGGAGATTAGACATATAGAGTAGTAAGCTACTTTTTGGTAGCTAATCAGACGGAACCTCGATATCCTCTGTGTGATCTCGATAACCTGTGGAAAAATGTAAAAAATTAATTTCATCAGAAGAGTACTGCAGACATGATTAGTCGTTAAATCTTTAATCATTTTTCTTCAGAATAAAGAACCGACATAATTGGATAATAGATTAAATAAATGAAATTGAATAGGTTTGGATTGACCTTCTGTTTCTGAGATTTATTATCAGCACTAGTAGTATAAAATAAAAAATCAGTTTGTATATTACTTTGCTTGTTACCTCTTCACGGTCAAACTGCTCGTCCGATTATGTAGAAATATTTTCACAGAGATAGCCAGTACAAGCCGTAGAATAGGAGGATACCTTTAAAACGGGCAAAGTTGCAGATCGTATCTAGTTTACCCTGTTGCGACAACATTGTTAGGGTCATTGACCTTAACACCTAACAATAACAATATTGTACTCAGTTTGGTAACTATGCTATTAAATTCTATGAAGCCTTGCTTATGTCGTGTCTAAATACAGACGATGAATAGAACAATGTCTAGTTGAGATAATGGTATGTTGCTAGATGGTTATATAATACATAATAGGTTATGTACCCAATGAGCTGTATTTTATTCAAGAAAATATTTAAATAATAATAAACTTGCCATTAATGATAATGGCATTGTGGTTGCAGCCATAGTAAATACCAGAGTCAGTAATCTGATTTCTAGCAACACTACCGTCTTCCACTTACTAAAAACACAAGGGGCTTAACCGAAGAGCAAATTACAACATATTAAATTGTTATTATCATATTATTTGAAAGATCCCCCATTCGGAAGAGAAAATCCGTTTTCCTTATTGACGTACCACAAAAGATATAGTGACTGAGTGAAACATGTTGCAGGAAAACCTTCTATATTACACAAATGTGGTTGTCTTCCTAATGTACGATGTCATAGAGATAAAGGATATTGTTCAGCCTGCATACTGTTAACACGATTTAATTACCTTAACTTGGAATTAACTAACAAACAATCTAATAAAGTCTTAGAAGTCAATTTTAACCTACTTTTACTAGAACTTTTAGTGGTAGGACTTTTGCTAGTCCGCCTGGGGCGGTACCACCACTTTGCTAATTAATTTAGCCACAAAAAGGAATTTGAATTGCAAAGTGTCCAGTAAAATTACAGGACACGCATGTGTTAATAATGTTTCAAGGTAACAGGCGCAAGGCAGTCGGTTGCAAAATTGTGGGTGTTGGAGCTACTTATAAATAACTGTGTTAATATTTTAATAGATGTCGCCACTAGTCCCGAAACGCAAGTTAGATTCACCATTATTTTATATGTAGGTAGTTCGATATTTGTATTTTTATGAATTGAGGGTTTAGACACAATTTTATACAGACAGTTGGAAATACATCGATCTCGAGTCCGTGCGTGTTTGATTTCGGGGATCCTTTTTCGAGGTTTGTGGGACCTGCCATACGTAATGTGGTGTTCATTTGGTCCTTACGAGTCGTATTAATTAGTAACCGCATTCGCGAACGTTAAAGTTACGCAGGAAACAATCGAAGTGTAAAGTAAAAATCGGTAGTGTACCACAAGTGCAAGAAACAGTGTAGTGCTTTAAAACGTTATGGATTGCAGTGACTAAGATTTTGGTATACCGTGAGTAATAAGAATAAGTAAACTGAACTTTTGTAACAAGTAAGTCAATAGGACTAAAGCAGTGACATTTTGGACTCGTAATTTCAATACTTTAGTGTTGCATAACTTATAGTGAATTATATATAGACTTTTGATAGTGAACATTGACAATTTAGCGTAATACGGAAGTTAAGATACTGACTTTAACTATATTAATTTGGAACTTGAACATTTTGTTGTGAACTTTCTGTTATTTTGGTGTGAAGTGTTAAAAACAATATAGACTATTCGATATAGACTATTATAAAATCATCATTGAGTTTTGTTGATATTTGAACATTTGGCCGTGTAAATATAATATTTATGATAACGAGTATAAAGACTTTTGTGTACATCTTCATTGTCGGTCGATATCTATATCTAAAGACTTTGACGTGCGGATATTCTTAGTCGTGGACTTTTGTGATACATACCTGTTTATCGTGACTATACAAATATGATGGCGGAGTTACTAAATTTACAAGATGAAATTCTTAAACAACTTAAATCATCTCTGTCGAACTATAAGAAAACACCGAAGGCTCGCTTAACAAAAACGTATACTGAAATTAAAGTTAATTTACTAGAAGAGTTATGGAAGAGATACAGTGACAATCACATGCAGTTAATGAGAATTGAGAGTGTTCAGTCACATAAATATGTCACGGATGATTACTATTTTCAAGGAGAGGAAATCTACACTATGGCAAAGTGTGAGATGTTAGAAACATTAGAGAAAATAGTACCGTTACCTGTAGCATCGGTTTCGAATGAAGCAACACATAGACAGCAACAAGAAATTAAGTTGCCTAGAATTAATATACCTACTTTTGCGGGACAGTATTCAGAGTGGACATCATTTCATGACTTATTCGTTTCATTAATTCACAACAACACATCACTCACGAATGTACAGAAGTTGCATTATTTAAAAGCGAGTTTGAGTGGAGAAGCGGCAACTTTATTGCGACACATAGCCATCACAGATGCCAACTATGATGAAGCGTGGTGTACACTGAAGAAGCGCTTTAGTAATAAGCGTTTTGTTGTTAATGCTTTGCTGAAGAAATTGATGACACAGAAGAACATTACAACAGAATCATCGAGTTTAGTGAAAACACTTCTAGACACTACTAACGAATGTCTAAGCGCGCTGAAGAACATGGGTATAGCAGCATACAGCTGGGATCCATTGTTGGTTTATCTAACTGTAACGAAATTGGATGCTGAATCTGTCAGGCTTTGGGAACAAAACATCGGTTGTAGTGGAGAAAGCAACGATGAACTACCCACATATAAACAACTATGCGTCTTCTTAGAATCACGTTTTAGAACGCTTGAAGTGTTAGAGTCATCGAAGCCTACGCCCAGATCTAATACTGGCAGACAACACTCATCTTTTCACGCCGCTTTGAACCACAACTGCAGATATTGTAACGACGATCACTTTTTATACACCTGCAAAGAATTTACATCACTCGACTACACTGATCGAAGGAAGTTCATAGAAAGGAATGGCTTATGTTATAACTGTCTGAACCCAAACCATACAGTTTATAACTGCAAGCATAAAACGAGTTGTCGAAGATGCGGCAAGAGACATCATTCCTTAATTCACCCCGAAACAAGCCAGACTCGAGAAAGTCAACCACCACAAGTAGCCTCCACACCAGTAAACAATGTAGAATCCCACTACGCGGAGAGAGAGATGCCCACCAACGTGCTGTTGGCCACAGCGATGGTGAGGGTTAAGTCAAATGGAACTACATACACTTTAAGAGCGTTGATAGATCCAGGGTCCCAAGGTTCATTCATCACAGTGTCCGCAACGCAGCTCCTTGGGTTAAAGAAATTCGCGACGAATTGCACTATCAACGGACTGGGCGAGAACAAGAGAAGCCTGCGTTCCAACCACATGGTATCATTCCAGGCACATTCGAGATTAGATACAGACTTCGAAACGCCAGTGAAAGCATATGTGCTTAAATCACTCACTCGAATGTTGCCAACAACACAAGTGCACAATAGAGACTGGTCACATCTGCACCACCTAGAACTGGCAGATCCACACTTCGACCAGCCAGGGAAAGTGGATCTCTTGTTGGGTGCAGACGTCTACGGTGACATAATCACTGTTGGACTAAGGAAGGGCTCCCGAGGATCACCTACAGCACAGAACACTCACCTCGGGTGGATATTGACAGGCCAGATAGACAGTACTTCGGCTTCGGCAGGTTACGCAAACACACTCAGCATGCACATAAACATTGGAGACAGCTTACTTCAAAGATTTTGGGAATTGGAAGGCGACAGTGCATGTACGAGACACCTCACTGAAGAAGAGGAAAAATGTGAAAGACATTTTAAAGATAATCACACGAGATTAGAAAACGGAAGATATGAAGTGGCCCTGCCGTTTAAAGATGATGATCCGTCGTGCCAGTATGGAGAATCGAGAGACGTTGCAAGGGCAAGACTACTACAGTTAGAGAGAAGATTAGGGAAAGATTCGGATTTGAAGCTACAGTATACAGAAGTTATGAAGGAGTACATAGAGCTGCAACACATGGTAGAAATTACAGAAGAAAACGATAAGTACAAACCAACTGCTGTGTACTTGCCACATCACGCCGTAGTCAGGACAGATAAAACCACAACTAAATGCAGAGTAGTTTTCGATGCTAGTTGCAAATACAAGAATCAAGTTTCATTGAACGACAATCTCATGGTTGGTCCTAGATTGCAACAAGACTTGCGACAAATTATTATGAGATGGCGGCAACACAAGGTGGGCTTAGTTGCTGATATAGTAAAGATGTATCGTCAAATCAACGTTACTCAACCCGACTTCCAGCGTATTCTATGGCGAGACCATACAAACGACAACATCAAAGATTTCCGAATAAACAGAGTCACATTTGGCACGGCGAGCGCACCCTATCTAGCAACAAAAGTATTGCAGCAGTTAGCTAACGATGAAAAAGACAGTTATCCATTAGCATCAGCAATCACACTCACCGACTTTTACATGGATGACTTACTAACTGGCGCCAGTAGCTACGACGAGGCACTAAATGTTTTCAAAGATATGACAAGACTGATGGAGGCTGGAGGCTTTCAACTACAGAAATGGAACAGTAATGATCCTAAGCTTCTAAAAGCTATGCAACCGCAAGAAGAAGACAAAGAACTAAACTTGGATATGACAGTCAAAACATTAGGGATCGCTTGGAACAACAGAAAAGATACATTCCAATACACCATCAATTTACCTGAGCAGAGAATTGTCACGAAAAGGACTATAGCGAGTGATGTCTCGAAACTCTTTGATCCAGTAGGATGGCTTGCCCCAACGATTGTTATCGGAAAGGTTTTTTTGCAACGGCTGTGGCTTTCTGGTTTATCTTGGGATGAAGAAGTGCCTGTGGCTATTCGAAAGGATTGGCTAAAGTATCGTTCCGAACTGCCGGCGCTATCCGAAATAAGCTTAGAGAGATGGATACACACTTCGATTGATACTAATCTTGAGCTACATGGATATGCTGACGCCAGCTCTATTGCATATGCAGGCGTAGTATACGCCAGAGTTACTGACCATAAAGGCGCCATCAACGTTCACTTAATCACAGCGAAGACGAAAGTTGCACCTGTGAAGACCATCTCCATACCTCGTCTGGAACTATGTGGTGCTGTACTGCTTACTCGACTGTTAACTGAAGTAGCTGAACAACTGAACGTATCTAGAGAAAATATTTACGCTTACACTGATTCCCAAGTAGTTCTGGCGTGGCTACAAGGACATCCAAGCAAGTGGAAGACCTTCATAGCTAACAGAACATCGGAGATATTATCTGCTTTACCCAGTCATCACTGGAGTCACGTCGCGTCAACGGAGAATCCCGCTGATGTCGCATCAAGAGGCGTGCTAGGCTCGATGCTTAGTCAGGAGATGTTGTGGTGGAGAGGTCCTAAATGGCTTCTACAAGGAGAAAATAGACACAAGGTCCCTACAGACCTACCTCAGGATCTAGAGATGGAAGAAAGGGATGTGCACTTCATAAATACTGGACCAGAGGAGGAGAAATCTGTAACAGAAAATGAGCGAAGATTTACAAATTACATATTTGAAAGATTCTCAACACTTGAGAAGCTACTAAGAGTTATAGCATGGTGTAAGAGATTCAGAAATGTAATGAAGATGAATTATCCTACTTACCTTTCAGCCGATGAAATAGAAAATGCACATACAGTCGTTATTCTTCTTTGCCAAAATGAAGAATTTTCAGAGGACGTACATTGCCTGAAGACAAGTAAGCCTCTCAAGAAAAGGAGTAGGATTACATCACTGAATCCTTTCCTGGATGAGAAGGGTATTTTACGAGTTGGAGGCCGGTTACGGCACGCCAATATACCAGAAGATGCAAAACATCAGATAATCTTACCTCACAATAACCGGCTTTCTCAACTCATAATTGATCAAGCACACAAGAAGACCCTCCATGGTGGACCGACTCTCATGCTGAACTACATCCGACAGAAATATTGGATTCTGGGTGCTAAGAGCATGATCAAGCAGGCGGTACATAAATGCATTGTATGTGTACGTTATAAGGCTACAACGAGGACGCAGTTGATGGGTGACCTCCCACCTCAAAGAGTTACACCAACCAGACCTTTCCTTCACTCTGGAGCAGATTTTGCAGGACCTATAGATCTGAGAATGTCAAAAGGACGAGGATGTAAAACCTACAAGGGTTACATCTGCGTATTTATATGTATGGCCACGCGCGCCATACACATCGAGATTGTAAGCAGCCTAGAGAGCGAGAGTTTTGTGGCGGCATTTAAGCGATTTACTGCCAGGCGTGGGCACTGCAGCCACATCTGGAGTGATAATGCCACCAACTTCACAGCTGGCAACAAGCTATTGAAAGACATGTTTAAAGGGCATCTAGAGACGGTGTCAAATCAGATTTACGACCAATTATCCAAAGATGGTACAACGTGGCACAATATCCCGGCGAGCGCGCCACACTTTGGTGGCCTCTGGGAGAGTGGTGTGCGATCCATCAAACATCATCTTCGTCGAGTACTAGGAAATACCACACTAACCTATGAGGAGATGTCGACAGTTACGAGTCAAATTGAAGCCTGCCTAAATTCTCGGCCCATTTCACCAATCAGTGACAGCGCGGATGATCTTTTGCCTCTGACTCCTGGTCACTTCCTGATCGGCGAGTCACCAATTGTTGTTCCAGAGCAGTCGTACCTAGACACAAATGTTAATCGCCTTAACCGTTGGCAACTTGTTCAACGGCTTGTTCAGCATTTCTGGGGCCGATGGTCAAGTGAATATTTGGGCAGACTTCAACAGCGACCTAAGTGGGTGAAAGAGAAGGACAATGGACTAAAAGGTGGCATGTTAGTGTTGGTGAAGGACGATAACTTGCCTCCTGGCAAGTGGGCTCTCGCGAGAATCATTGAGTTGTTTCCTGGTGACGATGGACTTGTTAGAGTAGTTTCGTTAAAGTGCAAAAATTCAATAATTAAGCGCCCTATTACCAAAATTTGCCTATTGCCTGTAGATCTTTAATTTCAAATGTTTCATGAGTAGATATGCTCATCACTTAGTCTTTTTAATTTGATTGAATAATTATTGTATACTTTGTTATTGAATTTGTCCGTCACGATGGGTGGCACCACAAGGTCATTTTAGAGACATTTTAGTTTGCCATGATGAGTGGTCTAATGCACATATGGAAAGGTTTAGATACGAATTCACAGTAGTCATCCATCAATTTCATGTTCAACTTGCGTTTTTGGAAGTAGGTAAAGTAGTAGATTTGGTGATTATTATGAAGGACATTATCTACAATAATGATCCTTGATGGGTGGAATGTTGGAGCTACTTATAAATAACTGTGTTAATATTTTAATAGATGTCGCCACTAGTCCCGAAACGCAAGTTAGATTCACCATTATTTTATATGTAGGTAGTTCGATATTTGTATTTTTATGAATTGAGGGTTTAGACACAATTTTATACAGACAGTTGGAAATACATCGATCTCGAGTCCGTGCGTGTTTGATTTCGGGGATCCTTTTTCGAGGTTTGTGGGACCTGCCATACGTAATGTGGTGTTCAGTGGGTACCAGAAATTTGCATGCCACTTGTATCTGAAATAGGTAGACATCATTGCTTACCATCAGGCGAGCCTCTTGATTTATCCTGTTACCTTATATGAAAAAATATTTAGACAATTGTCCCTACTTCTAAGTGTATCGGTAATAAAATCTTAGAAGTCATTTTTAACCTACTTCTACTTAAAGTCAATTTTAACCTACTTTAACTTAATTTTACTACCTTACTTATTATTAAAAGTCTTATTATTATTATCTTGGAACTGATCTGATGATAAAGCCAAAAATTGGATAGGGGCACTCATCAGTGGTTTCTAGTAAGCCCATCACGTTTGGGCTCATTTGATTCGTTTTGACTATAGTCGGCGCGTTATCAACTGAGTCGTGAGGCCATAACTGTCAATAGAGATAAGTATATCGATAAACGGCTCCCTGTAGTTGGTGTGTGTAAGTCCGAGCGGGATATATATAGGGAAATGATTCATGACCTCACGACTCAGTTGATAACGCGCCGACTAAAGTCCAATAGATTGTGCTTAGTAACAAGGGACCGATGAATGAGCCAGGAGTCTGCTTTTTAGTTTAAGCTTATTTTATTTATTAGCTCATAAGGACCAAATTTTCACTAAAGCAGATGTGAGCCACAATTTATGTCAATAATAAAAAAAAATCGTTACGCTATCAAATCACGCAGCGTGATGAGATTATATTGGTGGTTTTGTTTACACACTTCTCTTCTGCTCTCTGTTTCGGTGGAAACTGAGGTTAAATAATTGTGGGCTTTCATCGAGAGTGGGTTTTCCAATTAAAAAGTTTAAAAACTTTTAAATTCAATTTATTTATTGTTCCATTTGGGAACATCATACACTTATGAACGTCATTGAAATACAATTAAGTGCAAATAGTGACTAATACATTGTAACACCAGTACTAACGTAAAATGACTAATTGATATACACTGAACACGACAATGCAATATACGTGTGAAGCCTATAAAAGAAAAATATCGTGCAAAAGTGAAGTAGAATAAAATGTTGCCATGCCAACTGGTTTGGCTTCACAGGTAACACGCTGGGGAAGTTTTGTGGCTTAACTTACTTTAAGGTTTCCGTACCCAAAGGGTAAAACGGGACTCTATTACTAAGACTGCGCTGTCCTAGGCGCTGTCCGTCTGTCTGTCTGTCTGTCCGTCTGTCACCAGGCTATACTCATTAACCGTCATAGTTAGACAGTTGAAATTTTCACAGATGGTGTGTTTCTGTTGCCGCTAGAACAACAAATACCAAAAATAAAATAAAGTTAAAAATTAAAGGGGGTCCCCATACAAAAAACGTGTTTTTAAACGCCATCTATCTAATTAGTTTCGGCAAAATGACATAGATGGCGCTAGTAAACGAGCCCTGTCTTTCTAGATCGCGACCAAACCAAATATTCTTGGTAATATCAATTAATCAAATATATGACGTTGAAACTCTGTTATGTTTCGTATTGTACGGAACCCTCCCTAAGTGTGCGATAAGAGACGCAATGCTGACTCGCACTTGGCCAGTTTTATTTAACTTATAGCAATGCGGGTTGCAAATTACTAGTAGTCTTGTTAACCCCTCAAACTTAGATAAATATGCTTGTGTCTGGAGTGGGTTCACGTCAATAGTGGCTGGGGATTGAACTCACAACCTCTCGATCACCAGGTCGACGTCTTAGCCATTGTGCTATTGCCGTTTAAATTTAATATTTTAATTAAATAAATTTAAATGTCACTCTTAATTTGTTGTATCTTTAATTTTTTTTAGATATTTGGCTGAAGTTGGTAAGATTTCGAAGAATATATTAATTCAAACATAACAAATATTAATAACAATTCACTTATACAAATAGCTCTAATTACAAAGATATATTATAAGCATTATCTCATCCATTATTTGGCTCCCCCACCGCAAACCACCTCCATTGATTTCCTCAAGGCGGAAGCCAACCCTTGTTATTGTCAAACTAACTGCTTTTGCGGCGTTTCCTATATACCTACATAATAGAAGTGTTTATGTTTAAATATTGATCTTGAATATATAGAAATAATTTGGGGTAGACGTAGACGTAGACGTGTTCTAGAGTGGAGACCAAGGCTCGGCAAACGTAGTGTAGGACGCCCTCCAGCTAGGTGGAGCGATGATATACGCAAGCTGGCTGGCAGCGGCTGGAAACAAAAAGCTGAAGATTGAGCTCAGTGGCGTGCCATAGGTGGGCCCTATGTCCAGCTATGGACAGAGATAGGCTGATAATGATGATGATGATAGAAATAAATAATGGTTAGTTGCATTTTTAACCGACTTCGAGGAGGAAGTTATCACTTTGGATGTCTCTATATTTCTGTTAACCCCCGACGCAACAAGAACGGGTTGTTATAAGTTTGACGTGTGTATTTGAGTGTCTTTGTATGTATGTATATGTCTGCGTCAGCGTAGTGCCCAAACGGATGAATCGATTTTCAGTTCGTCAAATTTTGGTGTTCGGTGTAAGCCAGCTTGGAAAAGGGGTTCGGAGAGTAGCGCTATTTGGATTATTCTAACGTCAGTCTGCACTGCATCCCATCTCAATGCTGTCTTCCATTTTCAGAAATGCACGATTCCATCATATGCCGAATTGTTACTTAACATTAGGTAAGATAGTGGTGACGGTAAAGTGCCATTCAGTCCGTAATGAAAAAAAATGGAAGTGCGTAGAAAGCTACGCGTTAGCAGTTAAACATCCAAGTTCATTCAATTTATTTCTCAACATCATTAATAATTTTTTGTACAACTTCATATGTTTAACTTTAGCGAATACGTCTTCGTAGTTACGCCGTTCTACAATAGAGAGCGTTTATCTATATATATAAAAGAAAGTCGTGTTAGTTACTACACTTATAACTCAAGAACGGCTAGACCAATTTTTATGATTTTTGTATATTTGGAATCGTCTTTGTCAGGAATAGGATAATAAGTATTAAAAACAATGAATAATATACCTAAAAAAAATATATAAGAAAAAGTATTTTGCCAAAATGTTCCTGGGTTTAAAAACTACCAATCATTTGATGTTCAATTGTTTTTTCCGTCGATACGGTAAACCGCAAATTAATAAGGGTCATTGCTCCACACGATTAGTATATTTAGCCAGTGTCAAGTATAAAAATTCTTCAAGATTTTGTGAATTCAAGTCATGTAGATTTTTAAAATGTTAATAAATTTTAAATAATTTTATGCGCTCAGAAATATATGCTTACTCAGTAAAGTCCACATCTTTACTGAGGGTATGACTTGGACTAGACTTTGACTTGAAACTTGACCAGACATGTGACTTTGACCATCTTTACGACTTGAATTCTCAAAAACTTGAAAAATTTTAATACTTGACACTGGCTGAATACACTAATTGTGTGGAGCCATTTTTTTTTTGTAGTGTAGGTAGTTAGTAGTAGGTTATATTCTCTTTGATGCTTACAAGCAATCAAGACAATAATAATCAATGCCTAATCAATTTTATATTTTGTCAGAATGTAGGTAAATATAGAGATATGCAAGAATGTGATAGCCAATTTATGAGTACCGTATACAGTTTTATCCATAAGGCAATAAAATATTAGACAGTTATTCATGAAGTAAGTATACTTATTCAGATTTAAAATTAAATAGTGGTGATTATATTTTTACAATTAAAATTAAACTCAATCGAACTAATGTCAAGTTAATAACTTATCTTTAACAATAATAACATTGTTTTATTCCATCATGTCTTGCTGAGACGCGGTTAAAGTACTTGATAATTGTATTTTTTTATTCTATTTCTGTATTGCCATAATGCATTACTAAACTTAATATCTCTTTTATATTAATTGTGTTACGTTCATAAACGCCTAAATTAAGTTCATCTAAAAGGTAACACGACATTAATTGTCTGTTAGGTTGTACGAAGTTCGCCGGGCCAGCTAGTAAATCTATATATATAAAAGAAAGTCGTGTTAGTTATTACACTTATAACTCAAGAACGGCTGAACCAATTTTTACGTATTTTGTATATTTGGGATTGTCTTTGTCAGGAATAGGATAATAAGTACTAAAAACAATGAATAATTGACCTGAAAAAATTATATAAGAAAAAATATTTTGCCAAAATGTTCCTGGGTTTAAAAAGTTCCTGGGTTTATTTAGCCAGTGTCAAGTATAAAAATTCTTCCCATGTGTGGATAGCATTACACATTACAATATTCGGATTATCGCGTTTTGTTTGGTAGGTATATTATGGCTCCAAACGATTAGTGTATTTAGCCCGTGTCAAGTAGTAAGTCAAGTAAAAAGTCTTCAAGTTTTTGTGAATTCAAGTCATGTTGATTTTAAAAATGTCAAATATTGTCAGTAATGATAATTGTTTGACATATTTATTGATTGTCAAATATGCGTACGTTCAGAAATATATGCTCACAAGCAAATTAAAAAAGTTTATATTTCCAAAAACCATTTTAACCAATTTTTATTCCATATCTGTATTGCCATAATACATGAATAAACTTAATATCTCTTTTGAATTCATTTATTACGTTCATAAAAGTCAACAAGTTATCTAAAAGGTAACACGACATTAATTGTCTGTTAGGTGGTACGAAGCTCGCCGGGCCAGCTAGTATAAAATATAATATGACGCTTAACTCATTTCCGCTGCCTCAGACCGTGACGCTACGTCACTACCGTCAAATTTTAAGATTTACTTCAGTGCGTTTAAAAAAGTTTCAGTTCAAAAGTTTCCGAGCATAAGCCATCTGGTTACAAAGCACGGCGTGTGTTTAAATCCACAGAATAACAAATAGGTAGTACGTAGGTTAACCCTCTGAAATACATCACATTATTTAGCGGTCCTGCGGCGCGGTTAGCTAAACTATTATCTGGTCTGAGGCAGACGTTGATGTATGTTAGTCATGCGGATGCCGGCATAATCTGTGAGGCCGCTGTTCTTGATACAAGACTTACCAGTAGATCAACTTTGCGTACATATTGTTAAGCCACTTGTCCATTACGACCATATCACTAACAGAACAATTACTTATAGATTTAAAAACGGGAATTTAACGTGACTTACGCGATGTCGATATAGCGATCGACATATGTTTCGCATCGACATCGCGTAAGTCACGTTAAATTCCCGTTTTTAAATCTATAAGTTTAAAATGAACGTGAGTTTTTATAATAGAACAATTACTGTTCTGTAATTTCACTAGATGTCAACGCGTCTGTGACCGCCGCTTACAATTGCAGTATAAAGTGAATAAATCAAACTAATTTAGGAAATAAAATATATAGGTACACTATATACAATACTAGTGGATACCCAGCGTGTGCTACTCCGCTACAAAAGAAATGTGATTGAATGTGCCTAATGCATTGATAAAGGCGTCTAAAACCATCTCCACATTGCCTTTCTAATGAATCTAGTTTAAGCACATCCGTTGGATGGTTTCAAAGGCTATAAAGGGAATAGATAGAAATATATATTTTTTTATTTTATTATTAAAATCACTACTATTCTTCATTATAATTAAGAGAGTTACAAACTAAACAACCGACTTCACATGCCTCGCGAGTCAGTTTCAGTAGCAGGTTGGGGTATTTATCACCATATCTCTTGAGATACTTATCGTATGTTGATAAAATTTTAATGGAACCACCACGAAGAACTTTTTGTTATAGGTAGGTCCATACCTACCTATGCTATAAAGAATCATTCAAATCGGTTCTGAATTCAGAGAAATAATGTAACAAACATACAAAAAAAACATAGAGTCGATTTCAAGACCTACTTCTTTTTGGAAATCGGTTGAAAACAGTATAACGAACAAAAATTCCTACCACAAATAATATTAAGCATTAACGAGGTCACTAGGTGAACAAGGTTTGTTTACCATTCACAGGTATTATACGATTAGAGTGATTATACAAAACCACATAAAAGCATAACAATAGTTTTAGGCCTGCGGCGTGATTCTAAACCACTAACTGTTCAATGGTGGTAGAATGACTGCAACCAAAATATTTTAGTAGGTAGCTACGTACTTATTATAGTTACTGCGACGATTTACTCGACTGCTTAAATAGAGAGTGATATTTTAAAAAGACTTCAAATGATTTAAGATCGATTTAAAAAACTGACTTCCAGTACCGCGCTATTTTCATCCGATTTCTAAAAAGATGGAGGCTCTCAATTTGTCTGTATGTTATTTTTTTGTATGTATGTTATGCGATTACTCCGTCAATTGTGAATTGATTAGAATACTTCTTTTTTAATCAATAAGGTACGTTTCCGAGGTGATCCTATTGTAATTATATCAAGATTTGATAAGTATCTCCAGAGATATGATGATAAACGTCTCAAACTTGCTACTTAAATTGACTCGTGGGGCGTGGAAGTCGGTTGTTTTAGTTTTTAAACTATCTTAATTATCAGTGGCAAGTGTGAGGTGTTTATCTCCATATCTCCAGAGATATGGAGTTTGAATTGAGATCTGATGAGTATCTCCAGAGATACTCATCAGATCTCAATTCATTTACAATAGGGTCAAACAATTCACAATGGGAGAAGTATAATACCCTCAAAAATTCAAACAGGTAGGAATTGATTTTTATACGTCTTATGTTTTTGATGTGATGTTATTCAAATTTAAAGCAGTCAACATAGCGTAAAAACTGTCAACACCAACCTATTATAGTCAATGATATAATAATGAATGATTGTATTCAGCTTGTGGCACTAGGTTACAGAGTGGTTGGTATTAAATCTGAAAAACAAATGTTTTGGGGTGCATGAACCGTAATAGTTAGACAATTGAAATTTTCACAGATGATGTATTTCTGTTGCCGCTATAACAACAAATACTAAAAACAGAATAAAGTTATAAATTAAAGGGGGTCCCCATACAAGAAACGTGTTATTTTAACATTTTATTATAACGTCATCTATGGACGTTTGACTGTATTAATTATATTAATTACATATGTGTTTAATTAGACAGTTGAAATTTTCACAGATGATGTATTTCTGTTGCCGCTATAACAACAAATACTAAAAACAGAATAAAGTTATAAATTAAAGGGGGTCCCCATACAAGAAACGTGTTATTTTAACATTTTATTATAACGTCATCTATGGACGTTTGACTGTATTAATTATATTAATTACCTATGTGTTTAATTAGACAGTTGACATTTTCACAGATGATGTATTTCTGTTGCCGCTATAACAACAAATACTAAAAACAGAATAAAGTTAAAAATTAAAGGGGGTCTCCATACATGAAACGTGTTTTTCGGCATTTTACAACAACGCCATCTATGAATGTTTCACTGTATTAATTATATTAATTCCTATGTGTTAAATTTCACTTAGTTGGCGTTAGTGTTCGTAAGATGGCGTTGTACTGAATAATCACGCGGCTCCTGTTTTAATAATTGTTTGGAATTGACACGGTAATATAATATGTAATATCTGGATGACCGAGCTTTGCTGGCAATTTTTTTTTTTTGGTAAATTGTGTCTTATGTAATTTTTTGGCTCCCAATAATAGTCTTCTTATAAAAGAACTAGAAGTCCCCCGCGGCTACGCCCGCGTTAAAAACTCCTTTTATTTACTTAAAACTTTTCTTTTGTAAAAACGATTCTATCATTAAAGACATCAAATAAAAATTAGCCAAATTGGTTCACCTGTTTTCATGTTATCGCGTGACTAAGACAAATCAGGATTCATATTTTTAAAACCCGAAAAACCCAATAAAGCGCAATCCGAAACTATATTGATTTTCAGACTTTTTTACCCCAGTTCACTCTTTTAGGGTGGCATTTTGAAAAAGTCTGAAACTCGTATTTACTTATTTATTTACAGCAGTACTTGTGTGAAATGTCGAATAAAATGACTATCCAAAATTTGAACCCCCGCTTCATCCCTTGAAGAGTGAATTTTGAAAAATCCTTTCTCAGCGGATACCTACGTCAAAATTTCTATCTGGATGCAAAATATCAGCGCAATCCGAAACAATATTGATTTCAAACATTGTTACTCCACTTCACCCTTTTAGGAATAGAATTTCAAAAAGCCTGAAACACGTATTTACTCATTTATTTACTAAACTACTTGTGTAAAGTTTCGAATATAAGAGACAATCAATTCTTGTTTCTCCATACAAACTTTGAACCCTCGTTTCATCCTCTTCAGGGATGAATTTTGGAAAACCTTTCTCAGAGGGAACTAACGTCGTAATTAATAACTATCTGCATGCCAAATTTCAGCGCAATCCGAAACAATATTGATTTTTACACTTTATTACCCCATTTCACCCTCTTAGGGGTGGAATTACAAAAAAACCTGAAACACGTGTTTACTTATTTTTGTACTGAAGCACTTGTGTGAAGTTTCGGATAGAAAAGACTATCTAATCTTGTTTCTCCATACAAACTTTCAACCCCCGTTTCATCCCCTTCGAGGGTTAATTTTGGGAAATCCTTTCTTAGAGGGATCTAACGTCGTAATAACTATCTGCATGCCAAATTTCAGCGTAATCCGAAACATTATTGATTTTACACTTTATTACCCCATTTCACCCTCTTAAGGGTGGAATTTGAAAAAAACCTGAAACACGTATTTACTTATTTTTTTACTGAAGCACTTGTGTGGAGTTTCGGATAGAAAAGACTATCTAATCTTGTTTCTCCATACAAACTTTGAACCCCCGTTTCATCCCCTGCGAGGGTTAATTTGGAAAATCCTTTCTCAGAGGGAACTAACGTCTTAATAACTATCTGCGTGCCAAATTTCAGCGCAATCCGAAATAATATAGATTTTCACACTTTATTACCCCATTTCACCCTCTCAGGTGTGGAATTTCAAAAAAACCTGAAACACGTGTTTACCTAATTTTTTACTGAAACACTTGTGTGAAGTTTCAGATAGAGAAGACTATCTAATCTTGTTTCTCCATACAAACTTTGAACCCCCGTTTCATCCCCTTCGAGGGTTAATTTTGGAAAATCCTTTCTCAGAGGGAACTAACGTCGTAATAACTATCTGCATGCCAAATTTCAGCGCAATCCGAAACAATATTGATTTTTACACTTTATTACCCCATTTCACCCTCTTAGGGGTGGAATTAAAAAAAAACCTGAAACACGTGTTTACTTATTTTTTTACGGAAGCACTTATGTGGAGTTTCAGATAGAAAAGACTATCTAATCTTGTTTCTCCATACAAACTTTGAACCCCCGTTTCATCCCCTTCGAGGGTTAATTTTGGAAAATCCTTTCTCAGTGGGAACTAACGTCGTAATAACTATTTGCATGCCAAATTTCAGCGCAATCCGAAACAATATTGATTTTACACTTTATTACCCCATTTCACCCTCTTAGGGGTGGAATTCCAAAAAAACCTGAAACACGTCTTTACTTATTTTTTTACTGAAGCACTTATGTGAAGTTTCGGATAGAAAAGACGATCTAATCTTGTTTCTCCATACAAACTTTGAACCCCCATTTCATCCCCTTCAGGGGTGAATTTTGGAAAATCCTTTCTTAGTACACCCTTACGTACTAAGACAAATATACCCTCCAAATTTCAAGTCTCTACGACCAGCGGTTTAGGCTGTGCGTTGTCTGTCAGTGAGTCAGTGAGTCAGTCAGTATGTCAGGACAAAGATTCTTATAGTATTAGATAAACTTGGAAAAATCATCTCGTCTGGACTCGAACCGGGGTCCTTCTGATCGCCATCCGATCGATCTCCCACTGAGCTATCAATAGTAACAATGTAGCAATGACGAAATTTAACTTCATATTCTAATTATATTGTAGGAGTTTTTCATTACCTGGTAACAGGGATAAAACAACATTTTTTGAAAATGAAAACCTAGCTAGATCGATTTATCAATTTATTGCAAGGAACGTGACTTCTTTCAGCATTTTTTGTTCGATTTTATAAAATACTAGCTGACCCGGCAAACGTTGTTTTGCCATATAAATAAATGACTATTAAAAAATAAGGGTTGATCGTAGAAGGGTGAAAATTGAGGATTGTATGTATTTTTGTATGTTGTATCATAAAAAAATAGAAATAAAAAATTTTGTCAAAAAAATAAAATAAAAAATTTAGGTGTGGACTACCCCTAACATTTAGGGGGATGAAAAATAGATGTTGGCCGATTCTCATAGATACCGGATAAGCACAAAAAATTTCATCAAAATCGGTCAAGCCGTTTCGGAGGAGTATGGCAACGAAAACTGTGACACGAGAATTTTATATATTAGATTGTAGTGTGGTACGGAATCGGAACCCTACGAGTGCAAGTCCGACTTGCACTTGACCAGTTTATTTTTGGTTTGACGCTCGGTGCCGCAACGGATTTGTTGCGTTTGACGCACGGTGCCTCAAACGGATAGGGTATAAACACATTACCTCTCCTTTGCGTCGCGCAGTCGGGTAAAAATAGGGCATCAATTTCAATAGATTTTACTGATAAATCATATTAATTACAAAATTAAATAAATTGAAATTCATTGACAAAAAATAAAAATGAAATAAATAACAATTAATAATAATGTAATCGAACACTGGAAACAAAGAGCCGAAGATCGGGCTCAGTGGCGTGTCTTGGGGGAGGCCTACGTCCAGCAGTGGACTGATACCGGCTGATAATGACGAATAGAGCACGATCCTCGGCAACTACCAGGTTACTACCAGGTTTAGCCAACCACTTTGCAAAATACCACAACCCTACGATATTATAATTTAAAATCGTTTAAAAAACTAAAAGAACCGACTTCAAAAGTCGCGCTAGTAAAAGTAGCCAGTAGACGCAGTAACTGTTACATAATCTGTGCCAGTATTTAGTAGTACGTTTGAGTCGTCGAGATATAAGTAAAATGGGTCGTAATACAAATGTTGATATATTAAAAACGGCTCGGCCGATTTCGTTAAAATTTAAATGGGACCACCTGGAAAGGGTACTCTTTGAAACAAAAAACACTTTTTCTAATCGATTCAGGCATCTTCGAGTAATCGGTGAACATACATATATAAAAAAAAGATTCCGACTAATTGAAAACCTCCTCCTTGTTTGTGAAGTCGGTTAAAAAGAGAAGGATATTCGGATATTTTACGCAGATACTCAATTAGCTGAATCCGTAATACTACGAGTAATATTAAAGCTAAACCAACATTTACCACGTAAATCCCAAATAATTATGTGACAATAGATAGCGCCGCGCGCTGCGCTCCTGGTATAATATTTGAGGGCAGCCCTCGGGATATTTGCATCCAGGGGCCTTATTCAGTATGACCATTTTAAAGTCTTACCGTGCCGTGTTACGTTATCTCCGCGTTATGGTATTCTCTATGCCACTTAAAACGTGGTAGGGTAAGGTTATGAGCGCGTTTTGAGCTGTCAAAATAATCGTGAAATATGAGGACGTGTAACGCGCGCGTTTTGTATATTTTACCTATCGTGTGGCATACAGAATACAATTTTTCAATAACGTGACGTGGCGCGTTAAGGAACGCGTTATCTTATCAGTCATACTGAATAAGGCCCCAGTTGTTAGTTACGCAAACCCTGATGGAACATGGTATCGGACTGCGCATCGCATATTTGCTGCAAACATTAAATTTGCTATTGGCATTCCAAATGAGGAATTAATACCAAAGAGTGTTCCCTAAAAGCTGTTCTATTGCAGTGTAATAGAACTGAAAGTGGAATGGGGGATAATTAGGGCTGGCAATTAAAATTTAATCTTTTATTCTTATTCGACGCTTACTTAGAATTAGACAAGGAAACAATAATAACCGGCCAAGTGCGTGTCGGGCCACGCGCAGTGTAGGGTTCCGTAGTAGCCCGTTATTCAATGCAAGTCTTTCGTTATTAACAATATTATATTTATTAACAATCAACTAGGTACTTCGTCTTTGTCACTTTATTAAAGGATTTATTCTAAGGATTTTGTATTTGGTACAAAATTATCCAACACCCAAGATCAACGACTAGAACCGCTAAACTAAATAAGTTATATTTCTTAACCGCTATAGTTTTCCTTTTTAGTTCATGAAATGCACTATTATCACGATTTTTTCCGGATTTTTCAAGCCAGCAGTTTAGCTTTTAGAGGGGGGGGGGGGGGACGCCTAACTGGAACAAAAATTCGCACTTTAAAGTTTAATATTTCGTAAATGGAGCATTAAATCAAAAAATGGTATTAGCAATCATTAAATAATTTTAAAATACCTATTCAACGATACCCCACACGATGGGGTAGACGACAAAAAAAAAGAGCTTAGTAGGGGAGCTACACTAAAAAAACATTTTTTTCAACATTTTATTTCACCACTTTTTCGGCGTAATTTATATACATACCCTTACAAAATTACAGCTTTCTAGTATTAACGGTCTCTTATCAAAACCTCGGACAGACAGACAGACAGACAGTCTGTCATGACGAAACTATAAGGGTTCCTTGTCAGGACTACAGAACCCTAAAAAAGACAAAAGTTATACATAATACATAAAATCACGTTTTGTTTTTTCATTTTTCCCGTTGGGGTAGGCAGAGTATAATTCTTTCAGAACACTTCCTTCCACGTGCTAAGATCCCGACATACCTCTTTTGCTTCATCCACTTTCATAAGGAGCCTTCATACATGCTCAGCCTTCATACAAAAGTTTAACCTTAAACAACATTTTATTACTGCTAAATTAGTATGGTTTAGTCAAAAGTAATCTAAATACCTATATGCGTTTAATTAACTCAGCAGCATCAGATTTGGTTCCATTATTCTAGTAACAAAACCGTTGTGACCACATACCTCGGATTACACTACGCTACTAAATCAATGGATGCAGTATAGGTATAATCAGAATCAATCTCAATCTACATCAAGTTGGTAAATCTGTCACTAAGCATCTAATGTGTTCCAGTAACTGTACTTCAGAGCCAGTTCGTATTCTTATCCTAGCGTGCTACCATTGCTCAACCGCATCATCACTTACCAACAGGTGAGCTAGTAGTCAATCACTAGCCTATACGATAGTATATGTATGTAGGTATATATATTTATTCGTAGTTGCAAAAGCATTATTCTAAATCCAAACTCTATGCGCGCCCGTAGCGACATCCGATTTGAGTCAAATATTTGCGTCTAATCTACATTTATCCGATGGTGTTGATACTACATGCAGAACCAGCTCGAAATATGCGAATGTTTGCGATCATATTTTTCCGCTTATTCGACTATGTCGGGTGACGGAACTGATTTCGTTACGATTGTACGATGATCTATGGATGTTTTCAGCAAGTCAGCGTCGACCCGAGAGGTCGTAAGTAAGGTGCCTATAGATTTGCTAGAACTTTGACTATCAAATCAACACGTTTTATCAAACAGTATGTAATAACTTAGTGTGTAAAGAATTTGCACACCATGATACATGATAGAATGTAAAGGCGACTATATATTATCAATTATCATTTACCACCTACATTTTAACACGTTGTAAACCTACATTCTGCAAAATAAATGAATGAATGATTATGATTAAAAAAACCGAGTAAAAGTAAGTACGTGACGATTTGCATTGTATTTTGATCGCCACTACGTGTACAAAGTTAGCTGATGCACACTAAATTATCTGTCCTCACGTCATCTGATATCTGTCATTAGCAGATGAAAGAAACGATCGATTAAAACGAAAAGACCTTTTCGCACCATTCAGACTTTATTGGGTCAACATAATATTGTGCCGTTAAAGATACTGCGCGTATCAGTTTCAGTAGCTAATTTGAGGTGTTTATCTCCATATTACTGAAGATAGGTACGTATCAGATCTTAATAAAATTTACTAAACTACTACCCCTGTTATTACGAAAAACTTTCTCATTACAAAAATCTATTATAATTGTTTAATTGTTGGCGGACGAGAAATCGACTACCGCAGAATAAAAACGAAAAAGAACCTCCTTCTAAAGGAAAAGGTTCGTTGGTAGGAAATCCGTTCGGCAAAGTATGTAGGAGCGACACTAACTTTCGTCGAAATTGTGTAAATCTGTAGGCACTTTAAGTAGGACTCGTAAGTGGTGAATGTTATATGTATAGTTACATAATAGGGCGAGAACATGATAAACAACATCTGGTATATGCCTAATTTCTTGTACAAAGAATTTTCAATTTTCCAGAGTTATTTAAATTACTACAAAATAAAATAACATTTATGAACGTACGGCAAAGTTCACGGCAAATATGACGATAAGACAATAGTATTTTTTTCATACTCACAACTGCTTATCAACCCCTAACCGTTTATGAGACCACATCATAATTAATATTTCTTCATGCAAGTCAATAGTCAAATAAATTCCTACTTAAATCCAACAAAATATCAACAGAAATTGAAAGATATATTACAAAACATTGAAATGAAAAAGAATAGTTTTGTGAAGAGACAGATATTGATGTCGATAACCATTTATTTTCTTTGTAGTTACGTGACAAAACTTATCAGATTTATCAGCAATCAATCACAACATCGCTTCAGACACTCTTCAGATTGCCCACGTGCGGTCGGTAGCATTAATATTTCCTGCCATAGTCTTATCATACATAAAAGACATGCAATCAATCACAATACATAAATTAATTCTTTCCCTGCTTGCACGGCGGTGAATCGCTGCGTTCACCAATTTTATAAATTTCCGGGAGCAGCGTAGTATTTACTCTGCAATCTTTTATTGTTCAACAATCAATCATTCAATCCGTCCTCGGTTCACATTAACCCCAGATTCGCTGCATTGGGCCAGCGCGGTCAATTTCATCCAATTTCCGTACGGCCGTGGTGTTTTTACCCAGCCATCCGTGGCGAGGCAAAAACACCCGCCGGGCCTGAACTAAACTGCCAGTCCACGGTTCCGTAGCTTTTTGCAGTAAAACTGTGAAGTGGGGGATTTGTTATCGACGATTGTTTGATTTGAATGCGGCGTTTGATTTATTATGCGTGGGAACCCTCCCTGTTTTAGGAGCAATTCTGATCAAACACCTATTCGTAGTTTGTTGAGTGCGCAAGTTGAAATTTATTAGAAAACGGCACCACCTATTCATAAAATCACAGTATGCAGAAAAAAAAAATGTCGCTGGTGAAACCTGGATACGGTTAAACCTGGACCAGAACAAGTGCCCAATAGACAATAAAACACAATAGAAGATATAAATATAATGGATACAATAGAACTTGTTAATCAAAATAAATTTCAAATTCTATTTGTGTATCTATTATTTCTTCTAACAATAGTAACTACTATTGTTAGAAGAAATAATAGATACACAAATAGAATTTGAAATTTATTTTGATTTTACAAAAAGTGTACATATACAATCGGAGTATTAATATATACTAATATCATGCATAATTCACTTACTTAACTAAAATGAAGTTAGTCATGCAATACATTCAAAATAGGCACAAATTTAAATACACTTGTGTTCATTAAAGCGGTGTGTTAACACCCGGACAAGAAAAACTGTATCCCGAGTGATAACCTCTTTCATCATATTACGGATATTATATTGAATAGTTTGTTATTTTTATTATTACATTATATATTTATTTTATTATTATTATTTTTTTATTTTATCTTTATTTTTTTATAGAAGGCCTGGCGTCAAGTGCAATAAAGCATAGATGATCAATTAACAAATTTCAATTTTAAAGTGTCAAATAAAAGAGACTAACGCTAAAGTATGAATAGAAAACATGTTATCGTCTTATGCTGCAACACACTAACAATCTCTTAAGGTTCGGACACACCGCATCGTCCTGCGTGCGCGATCTAGGTGGCGATCAGATAGCGCAGTAGTATTTGTACCGACTAGTTCACACCAAACGCGATCAGAAAACAATTGAAAAGTACTGAGATCGCGTCCGCAGATCGCAGGACGCCGCGGTGTGGCCGTACCTTTAGGGATTCGATTTTAAAATTTGCAAATGTATGCTGAGCATCCAATAGTTCGTCGCGCGGGATTTATGTTATTTTTTTATTTGAAATACAAACTAACAATAGCAATGCAATTGCATTTCTTTTTAACCCCTGACACAAAAAGATAGATGTTATAAGATTGACGTGTGTATCTATGATACGTGTGTCTGTCTGTGGCATCTTAGCTCCTAAAAGGTTAAACCAATTTTAATTCCGTTTTTTTTATAGGTGATTTAAGCTAATGTGTTCCTAGCTTTGTTTCAAGAAAATCCCTTCTGTTGTTTAAAAATTGTGAGCTCGGTTCTAGTTGATGAGACTATGAGAGTAGAGTATCCCGTTACTTAGATGACATTAAAATAATATGGTTGCGCTGACCTGATGCTGGAGCATCTTCTGGAATCAGAATACCTAGTCAACTACTCAACAACTAACAGCTATCAAGTTAAAGCGTATTTTAGACGGGTGTAATCCAGCGTCCTAACAGAGGTGACCTTGATTGTTGTCATTCATCTAGACTGCAGATGTAATCCAATTTTGATTTGACCTTTAACGTCCTTGGAGTACGGGCGAGAGTTCCCATCCGCTAGCGTGTTGGCGCGTGGATGACATCCATGTAGCCAACACACAATCCACAGATGTAAACAAGGTCACCTCTGTTGGGACGCTGGATTACAGCCGTCTAGAACACGCTTAAAATCATTGTAGTAGTGTCAATTTACATATTATTTTTACATAGATTAGCCCGGGGTGGTTTTACATTTTAAATATAAGTATTATAATAATATGTAGAAAAAACTATTTGATAGTTTTCGTTTACGGAACCCTGGGCATTGATAAACGTTCGGATACGATTCAAAGATTTTAATTGAAACAATCGTTCGCTATCGGTCAGCATCGGATAGCAGTTGAATATGGACACCATTTTCCAATTTATCAGCTTCTTGTATCCTTGTGGCGGTCAGAGTCAATAGTTTTGGATAGCTTTTAAATGTCAATATTAATTAAAATATACAAAGATATTCCATATTTTCTTTAAAAAAATCAATTGTATATGATTTACATCAAATCTATTAACAAATAGTATCTACATAATTATACAACTTTAAAATACATTATGCTAAATACTATTTTAACTGATAAAAAACAAAATTTTATACATAATAACAATAATTATATACTTAACTAGAACTGCCCCACGGCTTCGCCTGCGTTAAAAAATTCTTACATTTATTTAAAAATTTTCTTTCGTAAAACCTTTCTATAACACATAAAAGAAGAATTAGCCAACAACTCGGTACACTCGTTTTCAAGTTATAGCGTGACCAAGATAGATAAGGATTCATTTTAATAAAACCCAAAAAATCATATAGATTTTCAGACTTTTCTACCCCATTTCACCCTCTTTAGGGTGGAATTTCGAAAAAGCCTGAAACATTTATTCACTTAATTATTTACAGAACTACTTATTTGAAGTTTCTAGTAAAAAAAGACTTTCTAATCTTGTTTCTCCATACAAATTCGAACCCCCGTTTCATCCCCTTAACACCCCTTTCACACGGCAGTCCAGTTTTTAACAGGACCCCGTTTTCTGCAGGATCCCGTTTGATGGCGAATGTGTTTATATGCTAGCGTTCACACGAGCATCCCGCATGCAGGATCTTGCAAAAAACCGTTCCGGTCGAATTGTCCCATTCGGTCTTGTCACTAGAAACTGGATCCGAAGTCCAGTAAAAAGCGGGATTCCGTTTAATCACACATATATTTCAATAGCAGTGTTCATACGGCAGTCTAGTTTTGCGGGATCAGATTTTTACTGAATCCTGCAAAACTGAACTGCCATGTGAACACAGCGTCCAGTTTAGCAGGATACCGTAAAAAGCCGATCTTGCAAAACTGCACTGCCGTGTGAAAGGGCTGTAAGGGGTGAATTTTGGAAAATTCCTTCTAAACGGATACCTACGTCATAATAACTATCTGCATGCCAAATTTGTTCAGTGATTTGAGCTGTGTGTTGACAGATCAGTCAGTCAGTAACGTTTGCCTTTTATATATACAGATGTCTACCTGTCTCTAATCGACCTACCACTACAAAAAACAAATTGTCTCGAAGATATATCTTTGTTTATTTCTAGAAACAAAACCAGTCTCTTATTTACTAACTTTTCTAGTAATTTAGAAAAATATGTAATAATGCTGCTATTAGTATATTTTGCGAAAGCTTAGTAGCCTCCACTTTTAAAAATATTACAAGCTTTCTTACAGTTGTTCCATTTTCGAGTCCAACAAGTTTATGACATTAACCATGTCTACCGCCTTGTATTTCACCAAATATCCTTCCAACGTAATTATTTAAATAAACAAATGGCTTCAGATATCTGACATTTAGGCATCATTAATTGAATGAATAAATTCGGTCGACTTGCCGAGAACCAGACGCGATCCAATTCTGTTAGAAACAGGGTGCTATAAATCAAGGATCATTTAATTATTTGCCGGTATTTTTAGATTTAGTTATCTTTTTGGTAGCAGATGTGTCTCAAGGTCTTGAGTGCTTTCAAACTATGTTCGATTATGCAATCTCTCATCGTGATCGGTTTAGTTATTTAGTAGTCTTAAAAATAAATAAATATGTTCAAAATTTTTGTTCCACCAATAAAAAAATAATAGTGAATATAATAGTAAAGCTTGTAGATTTGAGACGGGAATTTAACGTGACTTACGCGAGGTCGATATAGCGATCGACATATGTTTCGGCCTCATCCGGAGGCCTTCTTCAGTGCGAGGCTGAACGCGTCGGCGAGCGCCCCGCACTCAAGATCCTAAAGAAGACCTCCGGATGAGACCGAAACATATGTCGATCGCTATATCTATTATTATATATATTATTTATTTACATTTAGGTATAGCAGTGATTGGCGGACGCTTGCCATATTTTTTATAGTTGTTATAGTATCTAGCTACCTTAGCTACGCACAAACAACGAGTCTCACTTGCATCGTGGTTACATAAAGCCACACCACACTTATTTTTGATAATATTGATAAGACAATCAAAGTATCATTCAACATTACACTGCACGTGACCACAAAAGTGCATTTCCGTTTGTACAACTGGGTCAGTATTGTTATGGGTAGTACAATAACAGTATGTTACGTTTCGACATGAAAACGACACAGCATAGCTTCAAACAGTGAACATAGTTTTCACAAAATTGTGTGGGGGATTAGTTAAGTATCAATTTTCTATATAGTTATAAATTAATTTGAATACTAGTAGTTTTTAATTTAATACATTTTCTATCGATATGGAAGTAGGAAGTCGTTTTTGTCGCATTAGTGAAATCCTTTCTGTATGCTATTTAACCGTATTATGATATAATGTTCATCCAAGCACTTTACCGTGTGCTTTGTTGTGAGAAACTAAAAGAAAGTGGCAACATGCGACAGACGGACGAAAACATTTGAGGCAATATAATAAAAGTTTTACTTTAAAACAATCGGAAGAGAGCGAGAAAGAAAAGAGAGTGCAAAATATTAAAAAGAAACAACGGGTTGCACTCCGAGAATGCCGGCAGAAGTAAAAACTTGAACATTAACGTTGTGCATTTTACTCTCCCTCCGTCTTTCGAATTTTCGATCAGTTCACGTCTCCCGACGCGACCTTAACATTTTTAACCCATTCCAAAAAAGTTTCCACTCTCCCTTCGTATTACAAATTTTCGACCAGGTCACGTGTCCTAACGCGATGTACTGACGCGAGTTACTCATCTCATTAAATGTCCACAATGCCACTACAGAAGTTTTCACTTCAAAAATATCCAAAGTTATAGTACTGTTTATTTGAATACATTACAAAGTAGTTCAACAATAAAGTTACACATGGCTATAGGTTTGTGGTTGGCACCAGGAACAATATTCCTTGCATCATGGGTGTGATTGTCAAGCATTAAATATTTAAACAGACAATTACCTAAATCACTAAATGCATGTAGTATCAACTATACTTCTTTATGCCACTCCTATACATAAAATAACATTTCATACATTCTGACGGAATTTTTTTGGAAACTACCTCAGCTGTTAGTTAGTAATAATTTGGGTATCGTGCAGATTCTCTCTGATGGGAGTGTTTCCGAAACACCGGTTGATTCAACAGTCATTCAGTTTTCCAATTTTGTCCGCAGATTTTCTAGGCTTGCCATTTTTATTTAAACAATGTTATGCAGCTGACAGACAGAAAATTAGTTCCATTCGGATCATGATACGTACTGTGATCGGTATGTGTTTCTTTAAGTTGTGTTTCACTATGTAACTTTTTTTATTATTTTTTTATATTAAAATTGTCTGCAGTACAGAAACACACAGTTACATGGCTGGCAACCCACTTTAATTTTTTTTTAATAATCTGACGTAAACGATTAGATGACTTTGGTGGATGGTTCATTACTTTTGATTTTTTTTTTATTCAAAGCGTTAAATTCTGCTCTTGCTGTGTTTACTTGATAATTGATTATGATTTATTTTATGATCTATGATTTTGACGTGTATATGTGCATATATTAATACTGCCCACATAGGCACATACTGAATAAATGCTTTGATTCTTTGATTCTTGCTTGATTTGATTGATTTTTAGAAAGTGCCGCAGTATGAGGTTATAACACCATGTTTCTGAATATCTGATTCTGGTTCTGAGTTTCAGAAAAGTAATTGAAGTAACAGGATAACAAATTTCGAATAGATCAGATGATTCTCAATCATTCGAAAACCATTCGAATTCGGAAGCTTCAGTTTTAATTTTGATTATTGATAAATCCGTGAGCTATTTGGTCGCACAAGCCTTTGCAATTAGAATCACTGATTTTTCTAATTGAAATATCAAAAGTAACCGATCAGAGCATTGTGAATTGCAAAGATCCAAGTCGAAGTAAAGGCAGTTTCCGAATCCGAATTTGCTTTCGAATGATTGAGAATAAACCTGCAGATCTGTGAAAGTTGGTCTGATACTCTAAACTAACCTTCGAGCATTTACTAAAGGAGATGTTAACGCAAGGCGTACCCGTCTGCTGGCCATATAGCCATTTTTGGCCATATGAGCGTGCGTAACTACGCTGTATTTTTAATACTGCGTACGTGTTTCAAGCTAGTGTGCGGGATCGTTAAAGTGAGTGATTTGTGTGTGTGCAATGCGTGTTTACCTCGTCCCCCGTAAATATCGGCAGAAAAAAAATGTTTGCGGATTACAACGTTAACATCTCCATTGGTAAATGCTCGAAGAAACTAACCAACCAACGAACTCTTCGAATAAGTTATCATAGATGGCACCACCAATGCCTAGTTGGGTTAAATATGCAATCCACTAATTTCGTCATTTCGATGGTATTGGACTGCAGTTTAATTGAATATTATGTTTCTTTGAAGTGTTTCACACTTTATATTGTGTTTAATTGGTCTGAGCACCTGGAAATGATATCCGGGGGGTGCGGGTTCGAGTCCCGTCGGTACAATGACATTTTGGATTGCGTATAACAATTTACAAAAATATTAAGTGTGTAACACCTCAAGAAACATAATATTTAACTAGAAGAGAGTTGATCATCTTCAAACAGCTGGAAAGATTATATTGAATCATAGCAATCAAGTCGATAGTGAGTGAGTGAGTGTCTTCATTGTCTTCATAACATTTATATACACGAGGTTATATGTTTGTATCAGTGGTAATAATTATGTTTGACATCTAAGAAAAATCGGGCAGAATAGAGAACCTACTTTTTTTGTGAACTTTTTCATGCCTCCCGTTTGGTCCAATTGTTTTTTTTTTATTGAGTTAATGAGTATCTCTAGAGAACCCCTCAAACTTGCTACCGAAAATGACTAGAGCGGCTTTTTTTTTCGTTTTATTAAAATATGATCTAATTACAGGTTTAAAAAAATATATATTCAAATGCGCAATTTCGCTTTTCTACGCTTTATTGTAGCCAGGCGCTATTTATTTGAACTTTGAGGGCCCGGTGGTTTATGTGGGAGAATGGTCGGCTTTGATGCCAGAGGTACTGCGTTCAATCCCCGCCATGCACCAATGGATTTTTCTATCGAAAAATTTATGTGCGTTTTTCACAATGGACCTCCGGTGAAGCAAAAACATCTTTAAGAAACCAACAACCTCCGTGTCGTGGTAGGACACTATCTAGTGTCCGCCTAGCCAGCGCCCACCCTCAAGTTAGAAAATCTGTCGCCAAACATCTAATGTGTTCCGGCAGCTATCCTTGAGAGCCAGTTCCCATTCTAGGCCTAACGTGCTTACTATCTTCGACCGCATCATTACTTACCAACAGGTGAGATAGTGGTCCAACTTAAAGTCCAATTTAAGTATTCAGCTCCAAAACTTTACTGGCACAAATTTTCATGCCATTATTTAGAAAATGTAATGGGAATTAAAAATGTACACGTATATAAACCGTGTTTTAAAGTGATAATAGAAAACATTTGTCACAAGCCGAGAGAGAAAGCGCTTTGCTAAAATGTTATATTTTAAAACAAAAATAAAACAAACAGTGATAAAAGCAGTTCCGTCGTTTTTAGACATTCATTAAAACAAAAAGGTTTGTAGTTCTCACGGTGCGGGTTTTATCATTGTACTGGGGTACTGTGAAGTCTATCTAAAACGTTTGTAATGTGACAAGTTGCGCCGCGATGTATCGCCTGCGTTAATGAAAGTGTTCCTTGTCATATTGAGAAATATTTACTATTCCTGCACATAATTTCAACCAAATTGCTGTATCCGAAGGATAAGGTATACTTAATTTCCATCGTTCACCAATGCAATTTTATATCGAAATGTATGTGCTCAATTTCACAGTGGCTCTCCGGTGAAGAAAATATACTGTTAAAAATCATCATACACCAGCATGGTGGTAGGACACTGTCAAATGTCCGCCTGGCCAGCTACCACCCTCAAGTTAGAAAATCTATCACTAAACATCTAATGTGTTCCGGCAGCTGTCCTTGAGAGCCAGTTCCCATCCGTACACTCAGCTTGCTATTGACCTCAAACGCATCATCATTTACCAACAGGCCAGATTGGTTTATATTAAGATTGGCTTATATTGGTTAAAATTAGCTTATAAAATATTAAAACAAAACATTGTGCGTGGTTAATATTATGTAACGAAGCTTACGCAACAGAGATTTCATAGTACACCCACTCCGTTATACGGGTGCATTATCAGAGTTGGCTAAACCTAACTGTAACAAACAATTCATAGTGAAAACGTATCGACTTGTAACCTTCGCATATATAGGTGTGTATAATCTAATATATAAAATTCTCGTGTCACAGTTTTCGTTGCCATACTCCTCCGAAACGGCTTGACCGATTTTGATGAAATTTTTGTGCTTATCCGGTATCTATGAGAATCGGCCAACATCTATTTTTCATCCCCCTAAATGTTAGGGGTAGTCCACCCCTAAATTTATTTTTTTATTTTTTAGATAAAATTTTTAATTTCTATTTTTTTATGATACAACATACAAAAATACATACAATCCTCAATTTTCACCCTTCTACGATCAACCCTTATTTTTTAATAGCCATTTATTCATATGGCAAAACAACGTTTGCCGGGTCAGCTAGTGTATGTATATAACAGTGTTGTATAACAGATTGTTATACATCACATATATAATTACTGATTTATAACTAAGTACCTATGTTATTTCTAAAGTATCTATCACAAAGGTCATATTGTAGTCGGTAGACGCCGAAAAAGAGAAAAGTTGTAGTTCTTACCGTGCATTTTAACCACCAGCCGCCAGACTTGTTACCAAAAAGTAGCTTACCACCATCAAGGAGAAAATCTGCCGCCATAACCTTACGGTGTTCTGGCAGCACACCGTTATATAGTATAGCTTGTTCACCAATTTTGACCACATCATCGTTTACCACTAGGTGATATAGTGATCAAACGCTAGCCTACCAGATATCGAAAACTCTTGACTTGACACAAAAGACAATAGCAAGACAAGGCGACATTTGATTTTAGTCTAATCTACAGAGACTGTGTTCCATAGATTTCGTCTACTGCTGGACATAGGCTTCCTATGGAACGCCACTAAGCTCAGTCATGGTTATTTGTTTTTAACCACGTCTTTAACATAGCTTCTTATACCTTTATCTGCAGTTTTTATAACAAAATACATAGGCAACAGTGACGTCACAGTTTAGTATATTTTTTGTAGTCGTTAAATACTACTACAACTGCCACAAAAGAATCACCATCTGTAAAGGCTTTTTCAGACTGGCCCTTTTTATTCAAACTTGTAACTCGGCTAACCGCAGGCCTTGTGAACCTTTTGTGTTTTTGTTCAGTAACAAAGTTTAGTTTCGGTTAGTTTACTTTGTGAATCTATTTCTATCTACATTTACATTTAACCAGTGTTTAGACCCTCCCTTGAGGTGCCTGTCACCCATGGTTGGGTCTTTGTTACCTACATGCGTCTGTAGACTTAGTTTTTAAATCTCTAACCTAATCCATAGGTGCTTTTAAATAAGTGACCACTGGTGGTAATCTTCCATCATGGTTTAACCATCTACTAAAGGTACGGACACACCGCAGCGTCCTGCGTGCGCGATCTAGGCGGCGATCATACAGCGCAGTAGTATTTGTACCGACTGGTTCACACCAAACGCGATCATAAAACAATTGAAAAGTACTGAGATCGCGCCTGCAGATCGCAGGACGCCGCGGTGTGGCCGTACCTTAAACATAGACATACCTACTGCCAATTGGTTCACTGAGTTCCAGTAAGTTTAAAAACGGGTTGAGACAGATTTATTTCACTCAGATGTATCTGCTTTCAATTTAGTATCCACTCCTTTTACAGATGAGATGATCAGTTTAAAAATCACCAAAGACGGTAGGAGCATAATATTAAATCGATGTTCCACCCCTGCCGCAATAACCTCTGGCAGCGCTTGCAGCCGCCACACAGCCCTTGAGAGTCAGAGTATTCTTATACATACCTACTAGAAGTGCCCCGCGGCTTCGCCCGAGACACAGATTTCTTTTATTTTGTAAAAACCTTTCTATCATAAAAGACATCAAACATGAATGAAGTGAAAAAAAGAAGTTAAATCCAAATCGGTTCAAACTTTGAACCCCAGTTTCATCCTCAGAGTGAATTTTTAAAAATCTTTTTTTAACGGATACTTACGTCAAAATAACTAGATAGTTATTTATTTTGCATGCCAAATTTCAGCGCAATCCAAAACAATATTGACTTCAGACTTTGTTACCCCACATCACCCTTTTAGGGGTGGCATTTCGAAATTACGATTTATTAATTATTATATTTATATATATATATATAGAATTCGATTACTTAATTATTATATTTAAAATATATTGTAATTACATCATTAAATACTAAATTCATTTAAATGCACCAACATTTGTATGCCAATGTTTTAGCGAAATATGCTGCGCAAAATTTTATTGTCATCTGTTGTTACCATTTATCAGGCAAATAAATAATTTCATTTCATTTCATTTAAGAAAAAAAAGCCTGAAACACGTATTTACTTATTTATTTACTGAAGTACTTGTGCGAAGTTTCGAATAGAAAAGACTATCTAATCTTGTTTCTCCTTACAAACTTTGAACCCCCGTTTCATCCCTTTAGGGGGTGAATTTTAGAAAATCATTTCTTAGAGGGAACTAACGTCGTAATAACTATTTGCATGCCAAATTTTAGTGCAATCCGAAACAATATTGATTTTTAGACTTTGTTACCCCATTTCACCCTCTTAGGGGTGGAATTTCGAAAAAGCCTGAAACACGTATTTACTTATTTTTTTACTGAAGTATTTGTGTAAATTTTCGAATAGAAAATACTATCTAATCTTGTTTCTCCATACAAACTTTCAACCCCCATTTCATCCCCTAAAGGGGTGAATTTCAGAAAATCCTTTCTTAATACACGTTCACGTACCAAGACAAATATACCCTTCAAATTTAAAGTTTCTACCATCAGTTAGTCAGTCAGTCAGTCAGTCAGTCAGTCAGTTAGTCAGTATGTCAGGACAAAGATTCTTATAGTATTAGATTATACCAAAGTATTCTTATATAGCACTCTTGTATATTTCCTGGTATCTAGCGTGTTCACCGTCATCGACTGCATCATTGCTTATCACCAGGCGAGATAGTGATCAAACGCTAACCTGCAAGATATTAAAAAAAAATCGACCCGACAATGAAAACGATGAAAAATAGAACTTCCTTGAAATTAAACTTAAAATTCCATTCAGGTTCTATCCGATCATAAAGTCCAAACTTATCTCTTGATACCTTACTTAGCAGCACCAAGTCCATGTTCTAGACCTTGGTCTAAAGCCGCACCGTCATAAATTAGATACAAAGTATTCACACCAGAAAGCCATTTTTCGAACCCACTTAAGTCCTTATCTACACCAAAAAAAAGAATTCTTTTAGGATCAAATATCAACCTAAACAAGGAAAAGTAGTTTGCAAATTTTCTACAACGACAAAATTTGAATACACACACAATATTAAACCTTATTCTTAAGAGAGTAAGTTCAAATTTCAATGAACGCTCATGTCTGCAAATAGAGGGTAGTTGTAAGCATTGAACGCTTACATTGAATACACTTATGTACATGTTTGTGTTACGTTTGTGCCTTTCTGTTGCTATCTGATCTAAAATAAATTGAATGGGATGGTATTTTGGTACAGAAGGGCTCTTTGGTTTTATTTTCCACGAAGGTACCACGAAGGTATGATGGCAACTTCAAAACATGCATGCAATATTAAATATATTGCTCATGAAATTTATTATTTAAAATGCCTTCTACATTTGAGTACAGTAATGAACACATAATATAGACTATACTACTTATAATGTGTAACTCATATTGCTCGTAAGTTTCAAAAAATAAATTTAAAATTACTCCCGACTGATTTATTAATCTAATCTTTTTGTTGAGATCATTTCAATAAGCCCAAACAAGACGTCTCTACTATAAGTTGGCGAGGAGTAGAGTATTCTGCAGATTTCAAGATCCCAGCAGCATTTCACTAATACCTTCAATTCTAAGAATATCGTTTGAGTCTGTTTCTAGATTCACAATTATCCCCGATAGGTGGCGCTGCGATCTGGCAGGACAACGTCTACCGGATCCGCTAGTATATACCTATATACAAAAGTAAAGTCTGTGCAAAAAGAGAACCGCCGTAGAAGTAGAGGGCGTGCGTGTTGATGGTTCCAATTTTTTTTGTTGCGTTGACCATCTCCTTGTGTGCTTACCTATATCATAAAAAAAAATACAGAGCAATGTTCGCTCAGTATTTTTTTTTAAATTATACGTAGCAAACAAGCAGACGGCCCACCTGATGGAGAGTGGTCACCGTCGCCTATGAACATTTGCAACACTAGAGGTGTCACTCATGCGTTGTCATTGCCAATACGACTAAAACTGTTTGATACCTTTGTAGGTATCTACACTTATAATTATCGGGTGGAACTAGTTAGGTACTAGTGCGTCCTACCCGTTCGTCATGACATACGGAGCTGAGACGTGGACACTCACGGTTCGACTCGTACACCAATTTAAAGTTGCTCAGCGAGCTATGGAAAGAGCTATGCTCGGTGTTTCTCTGCGGGATCGAATCCGGAACGAAGTAATTCGCTAGAGAACTATAGTGATTGAAATAGCAAACAAACTGAAGTGGCAGTGGGCTGGTTATATCTCCCGTAGGACCGATAACTGTTGGGGTAGACTGGTTTTAGAGTGGAGACCCCGAATCGGTAAACGTAGCGTAGGACGCCCTGTGACCAGGTGGTGCGACGAAATTCGCAAAGCGGTGGGCAAAGAGCCGAAGATCGGGCTCAGTGGCGCATCTTGGGAGAGACCTATGTCCAGCAGTGGACTGATACCGGCTGATTATGATGATGATGATGACTAGGTAGTACCTTCCTTCCTTACCTTTGAATGTCAGTTCATCGTAAAGCCACGACGGTTCTCTTTTTGCACAAACTCTAATATTAACTGAAGAATACATTTATCTCCGATGAAGAGTCTTTCAACAAATAATTCTTACGAGATAAATAGTTCGACCGAACCCTTACACATTATTCATGTTTTATTATATTTTTATTACGAAGGGTTCGCGAACTGAGCTCCGTTATTGAGTTATTCCCAAAATTGAATACGTGTATTGAAGGTAAGATTTCCACCTTTGACACAGAATAAATAATAGTACAAAGGTACCTTTGACGACATAGAACGAGGCTCAGATAACACGTGTCGTCTTGTCATAATAGGTGTTCTATATTAGTGGATGTATTGATGGTATTACGTAAACATTGTGTGACTACTGACACGTATGACACGTTTAGTTAAACACATTAAACGAAGAGAGGAGATAATTTGTCCTTTGGCTCACAAACTATAATGATATCATTACCTTAAAAAAAACGTTGAAAACTTTTAAAGTATTTTTACAATGAAATACAATAGAATATTAATTTATTGTCACCAATTTGTAAAGTAAAAATGTACAACATTTTGCATTTCTTAAATTAATGGCACAATGGGCGGTCTTATCACCAAAGGAGATCTCTTCCAGTTAACTTTTGGATGTACATTTACATTTACGTTATAGCTATACACAGCGGACAATAAAGACGATTCCAAAGGAGCATTATTTGCCAAGATATCATTTCACACAACGCTTTAAGCATTTGTTCTTTCCGCGTACGTGCGAGTTGTAGAATGACCTTCCTCCCGATAGTTTCCTACGGAAGGTTGATCTAAGTTGCTTCAATAGAAGAGATAACAGATTCCTCTTTCAAAAGAGGAGGCAACGCACCTGTATTGCCCCTGGTATTGCAAGTGTTAATAGGCGGTGGTAACCACTTACCATTAGGCGGGCCGCATGCTTGTTTGCTTCTCTATATATATATTTTTACCGACTTCCAAAAAGAAGGAGGTTCTCAATTCGTCTGTATGTTTCTTTTTTTTTTCTTTTTTTTTGTGTGTATTTTACGAATACTCCTTCAATTGTAAACCGGTTCGAATGATTATTTTTGTAATCGGTAGGTTACGTTTTCGAGGTAGTTCCATTGTAATTTCATTGAGATCTGATAAGTATCTCAAGAGATATGACGATAATTGTCTCAAACTTGCTACTGAAATTGACTCGCGGGGCATTTTTTTATTTATTTTATTTATTTCTTTACATAATCCGACAGCTCTTAGAAAAATATAGTTTAATAGGTTTACATCGGTTACATTTACAGCCAAAAGAGGATTAACATTTTCTAATCTTACATTTTACTACTTAAATTACCTACAGCGCTAGGTGACTTATTGTTTATAAGAATATATATATATATATATATATATATATATATAGGTGTGTGTGTGTGTGTGTGTGTGTGTGTGTGTGTGTGTGTGTGTGTGTGTGTGTATTCCTACTGCCCGTTGTTAGATAAGACATGAGACACTGATTTTCTAAAATGTTGTTTGGTGGACCTTTGTTTGGCATTGTTGTTTTAGTTTTAGTTTTTAAACTATCTTAATTATTTTAAAGTTATGAGGTAACAGATAAACAAACATACCGGTCAAAATCTTAACCGTCCTGTAGTCGGATAGAAAATATCAGTAGCAGTTGCAAAAACACTGCTCTATTTCGGGATCCGTTCAAAAATTCATTAAAGGTCTAAAATATTCGTTACGATAAACTCAAAGAAAATACTCTTGTAACAGGTACCGACATTCGAATCACTTACCCCTAATAGTAGAGATGTGTCTCAATATATTTAGCCGGATGAAAGAGCTACTATTGTAGATATGAGGTGTCTGGATTTAATACGAACCAAACACGTTTAGATGTAGATGGATTCATGTCGATGATATTGTCTACGGGTATTATCAAATTAAAAGGGCAATTGGTTGATGAAACCACTACTAAATTATTAACCGACTTCACAAAAAGGAGGAGGTTCTTAATTCGTCGGAATCTTTTTTTTAGGGTTCCGTACCCAAAGGGTACCAACGGAACCCTATTACTGAGACTCCGCTGTCTGTCTGTCTGTCTGTCTGTCTATCTGTCTGTCTGTCTGTCTTTTCGTCTGTCACCAGGCTGTATCTCATGAACCGTGATAGTTAGAGAGTTGAAATTTTCACAGATTATGTGTTACTGTTGCCGCTATAACAATAAATACTAAAAACAGAATAAAGTTAAAAATTAAAGGGGGTCCCCATACAAGAAACGTTTTTTTTTCGGCATTTTACTATAACGCCATCTATAAACGTTGACTGTATTAATTATATTAATTACCTGTGTTTAGTTAGACAGTTGAAATTTTCACAGATGATGTATTTCTGTTGCCGCTTTAACAACAAATACTAAAAACAGAATAAATTAAAAATTAAAGTGGGTCCCCCATACAAGAAACGTGTTTTTTCGGCATTTTACTATAACGCCATCTATGAACGTTTGACTGTATTAATTATATGAATTACCTGTGTGTTAACTTTCACTTAGTTAGCGTTAGATGTTTGTAAGATGGCGTTGTACTAAATAATCACGCGGCTCCTGTTTTAGTAAATGTTTGGAATCGACACTTTAATACAATCTAATATAATATAATATAATATAATATAATATAATATAATATAATATAATATAATATAATATAATATAATATAATATAATATAATATAATATAATATAATATAATATAATATAATATAATATAATATAATATAATATAATATAATATAATATAATATAATATAATATAATATAATATAATATGATGTAATGTAATGTAATATAATATAATATAATATAAAATATAATAATATCTGGATGACCAAGATTTGCTCGCAATTTTTTTTTTTTTTTGTAAATCGTGTTTTATGTAAAGTTTTGGCTCCCAATAATTCTCTCACAAAAGAACAAACTTGGAAAAATTAAACATCTCGTCTGTACTTGATCCGGCTCGCCTTGATCGCCATCCGATCGATCTTCCACTGAGCTATCATAACAATGTAACTATGGCAAAATTTACCTTCATGTTCTTATTATATTGTTAGAGTTTTTCATTACCTGAAAACAGGGATAAAACAACATTTTCTGAAAATGAAAACCTAGCTAGATCGATTTATTACGTTATTTCTTACAGCATTTTTGCTCGATTTTATAAAATATTGTAGTGTGGTACGGAATCTGAATGGCCAGTTTTTTTTAATATATCAACTTTTGTATTACGATGTATTTATATACCTTGACGACAAGCTACTCACTACTCGCACAGATTATATAATAGTTACTGCATCTACTGGCTACTAGCGCGACCTTTGAAGTCGGTTTTTAGGGTTCCATAGTCCTGACAAGGAAAAACGACGCCGACAAAGTGCTAAAATAAAATGTTGAAAAATATTTTTTTTTAGGGTAGTTCCACTATATGAGAAGTGGGGATGATTTTTTTTTTCATCATTTACCCCATCGTGTGGGGTATCGTTAAATAGGTCTTTTAAAATGACTTAAGGGTTGCTAATACCATTTTTTGATTGAATGCTCTATTTACGAAATATTAAACTTTTGTTCCAGTAAGGCTTCCCCCCCCCCCCCCCCGCTCTAAAAGCTAAACTGCGGGCTTGAAAAATCTGAAAAAATTCGTGATAATAGTGCATTTCATGAATCTTTAAAGGAAAATTATAGCGGTTAAGATAACTTTATTAGTTTAGCAGTAATAGTCGTTGAACTTGGGTGTTGGATTATTTTGTACCAAATACAAAATCCTTTAAAGTGACAAAGACGGAGTATCTTGTTGCTTGTTTATAACGGGTAAAGACTTGCATTGAATAACAGGCTACTACGAAACCCTACACTGCGTGTGGCCTGACACGCACTTGGCCGGTTATTATAGTTTTTTAAACGATCTTAAATTATTGAAGTCGTGTTCAGAATTGGTAGTTTTGTTCCATGCTAACGAAATGTTAAATTTCGTCCGGATTTGGGAGCTGCAATACTAATAAGGGAAAACCGACTTCAAATGCCGTACTAGTTTTTTTCATTTCAGAGTTTTAGGCATTTATCTCTATACGTCTGAAGATAAGCAAAAGATAATCGTCAGATTTCGATTTAATTACAATGGAACCAAACTGAAACTATAACTCCCTTAAACAAAAAAAAAATGTCCAATTGTGAACCTCCTCCTATTTTGCAGTAGGTGAAAAATAAACACAAAGTCAAAGTCAAAGTCAAAGCATTTATTCAGTATATGGGCAAATTAAAAATTTGCACTTACACTCGTCAAATTACATTAAATAGATCATATTCAATAAAAAATATTATAGATATAACATAGAAAATAATATAAAAATATTATAGATATATCTGTCCGTGAAAGACCTTCTCGTCATAAAATGTGGGATTTACCATCTACAAAAAGCTTATTTGCGACGCGGTCTTTTGCATATAGAGGTCCATATATCTATAGGACCATAGATAAACGAAACAATATCCTTACAGATACTCGTCACATTTGCAAACAAAAAATATTTAAATTTCTCAAGTCCCTCAGTTATGACGAAACAGAGTCACTTTTCAAAGGTCCTAGCTAACAGTAAGGGCCTGTATCGTCTTGCACGGAGTGTCTTGCGCACTTGCAATGCGAGGCGATCCAGGCCCGCTGACCTATGTCATATTCGGACTCACATTATGTCACTGAGCCTAGTCCACGAATTATAAAGATTAAAGAAATAAAGAGCACTTAAAAATTCAAATACAGTCACACTACACTGAATACACATTCTTTTTCATTTTCATACACACATTCACTCATTTACTCGCTTACTCAATTACTCAGTCACTCAAATACATACCCATTAACACTCTCACTCAATTACATACCCACTATCACTCTCAATCACTCACTAACTCTCTTACTTACTTACACCTTAAAAATTTGAAACACATGCATTGTGCATATGTATTATTCTGGGAAACTGTTGGAAAGAGCCACTAGATCTGGCGACACGGGAACTCTCCTAGTGCTGGATATAGGGTTTCCCACCACAGTAGGTATCTTATTTACTTCCCGTTACAGAACAACATATTATTATTTTGTTATTTTACTAACTTTTATTATAAGATCAAGTGGTTTTTATTTAGTTGATTTTAGTTGTTAAAACAATTTAACAACTAAATGATCAATATAATTTCATAATGAGATAAATAACAGATTTAATAATTATGTTATGTTATTACATAAGTTTTGTAATTAGTGTTTACATCATAACTATAACCTACTCATTATCCTTGTTAATGAAATAAATAAAATAAATAAATAAAAATATATATATTATATTATAACATTTACAAAGAATTTACAAAAAAAAAACAAAGGTATTGAGCCATTCAGCTTTCATCTAGACGTCGAACGTCACACTTAAAACACATGTTTAATTCCCCTGATTAATGTAGGGTTGCCAACCGTACTATTACGAGCACCCGCAACCCAGTGGATGTTTCAGTACTTCAGACAATTTTTTTTCAAAAAAATTGTGAAATAATGAAACATAATAAATAAATAAAACGCAGACTAATTGCAGGTACAAATCATATTCCGAATGGAACTGATTGTCCGTCTATCAGCTGCATAATACCGTCTTAACAAATTGAACTTATACTGTCCCTCACTTTGCGTCCGGCTTAAAAAGACCGGATAACGTATAATCTCCAATCCAAAAGTAGACACTACTTCTCGTAAACGGATAAAATAAATATTTAATTTCCCAACCGGCACGGATAAATTCCTGTGCATGCGTAATGGAACAAAGGCACTGCCTACACAAACCACCTTATAATAGAAACATGAAAAGACTGTTTGTTTATACAGAACAAGCTTTAATAAAGACTGGGAAGATGTTCATAATTACAAGAATGAGAGAGTATTTATTTTATATTCTTGACTAGCTGGTACCCGCGACTTTATTCACGTACACCAAGCATTTAGTTAAATTTCATTGTTACATTTCCGGACCCTCCGTTTAGGCGTGATAAGGTAACAAACAGACAGAGTGTCAGAGTTACGTATATAAAAACTATGGATATACATAAAAAGTGTATTTTTTTAGTACTAGCTATATAGGCAAGCGTTTATTATATAGCGACCACTATCTTACCTGTTCGTAAGTAATGATGCGGTCGAAGATGGTAGACCTGTTCATTCGCGATTTGAAGACCCCACATTGTACTTAACAGGAAAGACAGATGTCAGGGTAGGGAATTTCTAGGGATTCTAGGGAATACATTGGATGTTTGGCGACAGATTTTCCAACTTGAGGGTGGTAGCTGGCCAGGCGGACACTAAACAGTGTCCTTATACCATGAAGGGGCCGTTGCTACATTCATACACGCTTGCTTTGCTTGCAACACCTTGAGGATTCGTTTTTAGGGTTCCGTACCCAAAGGGTAAACTGGGACCCTATTACTAAGACTCCGCTGTCCGTCTGTCTGTCTGTCTGTCTGTCTGTCTGTCCGTCTGTCATCTGGCTATAGCTCATTAACCGTGATAGTTAGACAGTTGAAATTTTCACAGATGGTGTAATTCTGTTGCCGCTAGAACAACAAATACTAAAAACAAAATAAAATGAAAAATTAAAGGGGTCCCCATACAAAAAAGTGTTTTTAAACACCATCTATCTAATTAGTTTCGGCAAAATGACATAGATGGCGCAGATAAACGAGCGTCTTTCTAGATCGCGACCAAACCAAATGTTCTGGGTAATATCAATTAATCAAATATATGAGGTTGAAACTCTGTTATGTTTCATATTGTACGGAACCCTCCCTAAGTGTGCGATAAGAGACGCGATGCTGACTCGCACTTGGCACAGTTTTATTGTTAACGATGTTTTCCTTCAACAATAGGACAACCTGTGAAATTGGCACATTTATTGATTGCTAAACTCTTATATCTTATTATACTCCCTGTGTTTCTTATAACTACTCCATACTTAGGTAGTCTAGAGGGATTGCTTTTTGCGAAATGACCGCTGATTGTATAAACGAAGTTGAAATTAAAGTGAAAATCTTAATTACATCTAAACTCAATTGTAAATATAACAAAATAATATTTGTAAGTGGTCACATGTACATTACATTCTCGTTTCATAGATCTGAGTTTATACTGATTTTAAAATGATGTGTTCTGACAAATAAACAATTGATTTAATTTTGAAGTAGGTTGTTGATACGTCTAGATATAAATAAACTGACCAAGTGCAAGTCGGACTCGCACTCGTAGCGTTCCGTACCACAATACAGTATTTTATAAGATCGAGCAAAACATACCACTATCATTTTTCGCCAGCAAAAAATAATAAATAATAAACATTTCGTTTCTTATAACGCCATCTAACGTCTAACAAAGGTGTTAGGGATTGACATTTCAACATAACGCCATCTATGGGACGTTTACCTAACTAAGCGTTCATAGATGGCGTGAAATGCCGAAAAAAACACGTTTCTTGTATGGGGACCCTCTATTATTTTTAACTTTATTCTGTTTTTAGTATTTGTTGTTATAGCGGTTACAGAAATACATCATCTGTGAAAATTTCAACTGTTTAACTATCACGGTTCATGAGATACAGCCTGGTGACAGACGGACAGACAGATAGACAGACAGACAGACAGACAGACAGACAGACAGACAGACAGACAGACAGACATACAGACAGACGGACAGCGGAGTCTTAGTAATAGGGTCCCGTTATACCCTTTGGTTACGGAACCCTAAAAACATCTAGAATAAGGTTATTCTTGGTGTACGTGTAGAATAAACAGTTTATCTATCTGTCTATACCTACTATGTGTAAGACATAAGCTATCTGAGAAATTGAATCTTATGAAGCTCTGAGACACCGTAAAGGTACGACCTCACTGCGGTGTCCTGCGATCTGCGGGCGCGATCTCAGTACTTTTCAATTGTTTTCTGATCGCTTGTGGTGTGAACCAGTCGGTACAAATACTACTGCGCTATCTGATCGCCGCCTAGATCGCGCACGCAGGACGCTGCGGTGTGTTCGCACCTTAAGACTACAGATTAATCCTTACATTTATTATCTAGCGTGAGTTCAATATGGGATACATCTTTAAATTTTAAATTTATGGAGTTTCGGCCGTACGTTTTAGTATTGAAAAAATTAAATTTCAGCCATAGACCGGGGTCTAACCTCTTATACAAATATAGGAGTGTATATAAGTCTGACGTGTACACTCTCAGACTGGTAGTCTGAGTGTGTATCTGTGAGTCTGGCTGTTGCATCCTGGTAAACAGATTTTATTTATGGGCCAAACGTATATTTGTTAAGTATTTGATTTGAGTTCACATATCCCTTACCGATACCATAGATATAAATATATACATAGATATACATTTCTCTGTTATATACAGGCATACTATTGTCTCTGTGGCTATTGTTCTGTAGAGCAGGTATGATGGATTTGTGGCAACAACTGTTACAATGTTACACTGTTTCAAACATTCTAGACTAATCTGGTTTAATTATTTTCAGTAATTTGGTCTGATTTTTTATGTAGATTAAATTTTGCTATATTTTGCCAACAAATTGTTTAAAAATTATATTGTTTTTCAATAAAACAAGATCTCCTGAGTATTTTTAGAGATGTGGCGATATAACCTCAAACTTGTTACTGTAAATAACTCGCGGGGTATGTTAATTTGGTTTCTTTTCAGTTAGTTCTTCTGGTATGGTATACCTAAAAACTTTGACGCATGATGACTATTTTATTAATACTTAAATACAACATTTAAAATCACCCGCGACTGGTCTATCTACTTATAATCTGTTCATTGAGACCATTCCAATGAACCCAAACTCAAAATCTCTGCTGTAAGTTGGTGAGGAGTAGAGTATTCTGCAGATTCTAGATGTTCCAATATTAAGTCAATAATTTTAAGTGTTCTTACAATATAAACAGGCCCCTATCTTATGTATTTAATTCCTTACAACCACCTAATATACCTAATAAAAAAAATATTCCTAAATATGGAACCATCACTTGTATCTGTTCCCTCACAAACTCTCTCTCTTTCTCTCTCACACAAACATACACACACACACACACCCACACGCACACACACACACACACACACATACACACACACACACACAGACACACACACACACACACAAACACACATACACACACACACACGCACACACACACACACACACACATACACACACACACACACATGCACACGCACACGGGGTGTAAGGTAAGAGGGTTCCAAATTTCAAATTGTTCAGACCAATCCAAGTTAATTTCTTAGCGTCATCAACTAGAAAATAGCTCATAGTCTTAAAACGGTTGCACGGATTTGCATGAAACAATGCTATCGACGAAGACACCTATCAAACAAAAAAAATCAAAATTGTTCATCCGTTTGGGCGCTACGATGCCACAGACAGACACACACAAACGTCAAACTTACAACACCCATTCTTTTTGCGTCGGTGGTTAATAAAACGGCCACTTGTCACTTGCACAGAAGTTGCCATTTCCGTACTCGTGTCTAGCAATGACGTCATCAACCCATATCAAAACCATTCGCGTTATGCTTCACGCACAAAATTGTAAACCCATTACGTTTCTAATATAATGTCCTATTGCACGTAGTAAATTGATTTAAGAAGTAACTTTACGGTAATCCACAGCTAAACAATAGTGAATTCCGCTAATTTTAAATTAAGTTCTTAAATTCGTTCGCTTAATACTTATCGTAACTAGGACCTAAACCAGGGAAGTCTCTACATTGATAGCGATGCGTCTTTTCATCGCAAACGTCTGCTAGAATGAGATGCAGCTAGACAGTTGTTATCTGCGTCTCTTTTCGTATCGACGATTATCGCTCGAAATTTATCGCTATGCATGTAGAGACTACCGACCCAGAGGATGCAATAAAAAAAGTCATAGGGCAATGAAAAGAGGCGCAGGATCCTATTATCATTTCATCGAGATCTAATGAGTATCTTCAGAGATATGGAGATAGAGACCTAAAACTGTCGGCTGTCGACCTAAAGCGGCGTCTGAAGTCGGTGTTCAAAATGTTCTATTTTAGTGTTATTAAGAAACTAGTGAACACAAGTAATTATTATCTATTGCCAGCTTTTTAGGGTTCCGTACCTCAAAAGGTAAAAATGGAACCCTTATAAGATCACTTTCTTGTCCTTCTGTCCGTCTTTCTGTCTGTCTGTCCATGTGTCACCACCGATTTTCTCAAGAACGGATGGAACTGTTGCAAGTTGAAATTTATGCCAGATACTGATGTCTATAGTCTCTATTAGGTGTAAAAAATCAAGGTACAGAGTCAAAACGATAAAAAGATATGGGCAAATTTAGATTTTCGCAAAAACTTGTAATTATCAAAATATACATTAATTTTCAACCTCTTTTATTTTTTGGAATTTTTCCTTTACTTGTGCTGTAAGACCTTGCTTTTAACCAAAATTGACAATTCTAGGTCAAATGGAAGTACCCAATAGGTCGAAAACCTATAGGGTACTTCCCGTTGACCTAGAATTATGAAACTTAGCAAGAAACTTACTTATAGGACTTACAGCACAAATAAAGGAAAAATTCTAAAACATAAAAAAGTTGAAAATTGAAAGGTCCCCATACATACATAGATAACGCCAATTAAGATAGGCCACTGAGTTATATGAGCGCTCATACAATTTAGAGGTCTATTACTAGCCAACGTTGGTACGAAAGCCTCGGTGGGCGAGTCCAACTCGACTTGGCCGGTTTTATTTTATATCATAATATAGGCTTGCGTTTGACCACTATTTCACTTGTTAGTAAGTGATGATGCGGTCGATGATGGTAGCACGCTAGGCCTAGAATGGGAACTGGCTCTCAAGGAATAGCTGTCGGAACTCATTAGATGTTTGGCGACAGATATTATACTTGAAGGTGGTTTTGAGTTGCCAGGCGTATACTAGATAGTGTCCTACCACCATAAGAAAGAAGTAAGTAACAATGTCTGGTCTCAACTAACATTACGCAGACGACCACATAGCAGCCTTGTAAGTAGCCGATGGTCTGGTGGCCTAATAGCGCCTCTTTCTCGTTATTTAACGGCTAAGTTAAGTTCCCCTCTAACCTTAGTTGAAAAGTTTGTACGAAACTTAAATTCACGCTTACACATACTTAACACATTGATTTACCGGTGACTAGACTACTCAAAATTTCACTTCAAGGATTTTGTGATGGTAAAATGTACCTTTAGTATACAAAATGAACTGGCCAAGTGCAAGTCAGACTCGCACTCTTAGGGTTTCGTACCACACTACAGTATTTTATGAGATTGAGCAAAAAATACCAATATCATATTTCGCCAGCAAAAAATAATAATTAATAAACATCTTATCAAAGCAGAGTTGTAAGCCGCGTGCTTATTTCTTATAACGCCATCTAACGTCTACGCTTCCTAAGTGAATGTTAACACAAAGGTGTTAGGGATCGGCATTTCTATATAACGCCATCTATGGATGTTTACCTAAGCGTTCATAGATGGCGTTATATTGAAATGCCGAAAAAAATACGTTTCTTCTATGGGAACCCCCTATTATTTTTAATTTTATTCTGTTTTTAGTATTTTTTTGTTATAGCGGCAACAGAAATACATCATCTGTGAAAATTTCAACGGTCTAACTATTACGGTTCATGAGCTACAGCCTGGTGACAGACGGACAGACAGACAGACAGAAAGACAGACAGACAGACAGACAGACGGACAGCGGAGTCTTAGTAATAAGGTCCCGTTTTAGCCTTTGGATACGGAACCCTAATTACCGGAAGTGCGTAGAAAGCTACGCGTTAGAAGTGACTTCCTTCACATTGAAATACTGACAATTTAGATTTACGCGTACGTCACTTCCGTTGCGTTTGGACCTACGACGCACCTATGACGCTACGTTAAATATTACCCCAGTGCGCCTAGAGAAGTTATTTTTTATATACAATACAATACAAATACTCTTTATTGACACCAATTTAGAAAACACATAATGAATAGGACTTAACTAACTAATACTAGGTGCAATGGGCAGTCTTATCGCTTGTGGATTTTATTTATTATTTTATATTTTTTTTTGATTATTTATGGATATAACATTATAGATAGAACAAGGACGGTGGTGTGTATTTTAAACATTTTACTGAGAATTTATATATTCATAGACTATATCTTATAGGCCAGCGTTTGACCACTATCTCACCTGTTGGTAAGCACGCTAGGCCTACAATGGGAACTGGCTCCCAAAGATAGCTGCCGGAACACATTAGATGTTTGGCGACAGATTTTCTAACTTGAAGGTGGTAGCTGGCTAGGCGGAGACTAGAAAGCGTCCTACCACCATGCGGGGGTTGTTGGTTTCTTAACGATGTTTTTTCTTCACCGGAGGGCCACTGTGAATAGCGCATATAATTTTTTTGATAGAAAAATCCATTGGTGTACGGCGGAGATTGAACTCGGTACCTCTGGCATCGAAGCCGACCGTTCTCCCGATTACGGGATCCGGGCCCTCAAAGTTAAAGTTTCACTTGAAAAAAAATATTCATCCCTCACATAAGATTTCACCAACACCTCACCAGTTACTTAACCAGCTTGCCACAAGAATGTCCTCCATTACTAAGCCACTTTATCTAGTCTATTCGAATAATGCCGACACCATGCCATTAAGCTAATCTGCTCATCAGAATGCCTTACGTAACAACGTCCAATTCTGGAACTGTTCCAAGTACCTCCTGGCCTTCATTAACGCTTAATTAAATGGAACAGGTGCTTTGAGACGGGAAGTAAGACGGGCATTTTGGAGTGCATTGCATTGCTTGATGGCTGCTTAGCTGATTTGGCATAGAGTAACTTTTATATTGCTGGCCAGGCTTATGACGCAGTGTATTCGCAATGATGGCAAACTCTTAGTTAAAATGAAAGCTATTTTCGAAGAAGTTAGATTCGGTCGTTTCGATTTGTTATAATTGATCGAGCGAACGTAGCGAGCGAAGCGTCTCAGTTTCGTCTAGGCCAAAACTGCTTTTGTCTGGATGTTTGTCTGCCTGTTCTCGCCTACATGTCGCATTTTTCAACCGATTTTGACGAAAATTGACACACGAGTTCCTTGATTTATTTAAGAATTTTTGTCTATAGCGTTTTTTTGACTAGAGGGAAAATAGTGGGGGAAAGGGGATCAGTTTGCTGTAGCGTTGTTTATCAACGGATTTCACTCAAATTGGAAAGGCACACTAAACACTTCATTCTACACAACATGTTGGGAAAGACATTTCAAATAAAACTGGCCAAGTGCAAGTCAGCATCGCATCTCTTATCGCACACTTAGGGAGGGTTCCGTACAATACGAAACATAACAGAGTTTCAACCTCATTTATTTGATTAATTGATGTTACCAAGAATATTTGGTTTGGTCGCAATTTAGAAAGACGGGGCTCGTTTATTAGCGCCATCTATGTCATTTTGCCGAAACTAATTAGATAGATGGCGTTTAAAAACACGTTTTTTGTATGGGAACCCCCTTTAATTTTTAACTTTATTTTATTTTTAGTATTTGTTGTTCTAGTGGCAACAGAAATACACCATCTGTGAAAATTTCAACTATCTAACTATCACGGTTCATGAGCTATAGCCTGGTGACAGACGGACATACGGACAGACAGACAGACAGACAGACAGACAGACAGACAGACAGACAGACAGACAGACAGACAGACAGACAGACGGACAGCGGAGTCTTAGTAATAGGGTCCCGTTTTACCCTTTGGGTACGGAACCCTAAAAAGGGGAGTGAAGGGGGAAAGGGGGGAAGTATGCAGTAGCGTCATTTAACGACGAATTTCAATCAAATTTGAGACGCACACTAATGACTTCATTCTACATAAGATGTGGCGTAAACATTTCCAAGAAGGGGGAGTGGAAGGAAGAAAGGGGGTGAAGATCGCTGCAGCGTTGTATAATATGAACGGATTTTAATTTTTATAAAGGCTCACGAGGTCTTTTGTTCTCACATAACTACTAATAAAAGCTGTTTTCCTATATGTTTTTGATATTATCTTATTTGATTATTTGTTGTTACAACTTTTAATACTGTTAATTTGTTTATTTGCTTTGTTTGACTATTATAATATAATTTAATGTTTATAATTCCGATAGTGATGACATTCTTGACTGATTTATTTTTATTAGGATTTAAAATGTTCTTTTATAATTTAGTTGTAATATTCCTTTATTAATGTATTTGGTTTTTGTACCGTTTGACTAAGGTAAAAATAAATAAAGGAAAATTATATAAACTCCATTCGTGTTTTTTTTAAGCGAGACTTCTTAAAGCGCACTGGGTAAAATTTGACGGAAGTAAAGTAGCGTCACGGTTCGAATCAACGGAAGTAACGTATGCGACATGTTCTATTTTGTATTTATTAACGCCCTCTATTGTAGAATGGCGTAACTACGAAGACGTATTCACTATCATTCGGTACTACTAGGTTCAACAAATGGAGTTGGACAATAATTAAGATGGTTTAAAAATTAAAACAACCGGGTTCCGCGCGTCAATTTCACTAGCAAGTTTGAGAGGTTTATCGTCATATATCTGTTGATACTTAACAGATTTCAATGAAATTACAATGTAACTACCTCGAGAATGTACCCTACCGATTCAAAAAATAATCATTCGAATCGGTTCACAATTGACGGTGAAATCGCATAACATACATACAAAAAAAAACACAGACGAATTGAGAACCTCTCTTTATTGGAAGTTGGTTGAAAAAATTATTAGTGATGCTGAGAAATAAACCGAATGAACTTGATAGTTTCACTTCTAACGCGTAGATTTCTACGAACCCTCAGGCTCAGAGGGCTCAGTGGCGTAATCGGGAAAACGGTCGGCTTTGATGCCGTGGTACCGAGTTCAAACCGCCGTGCACCAATGGATATTTCTATCGAAAAATTTATGTGCGCTTCTCACAGTGGCCCTCCGGTGAAGGAAAACATCGTTAAAAAACCAACAACCCCCGCATGGTGGTTGGTGGTAGGACACTATCTAGTGTCCACCTGACCAGATACCACCCTCAAGTTAGAAAATCTGTCGCCAAACATCTAATGTGTTCCGGTAGCTATCCTTGAGAACCAGTTCCCATTCTAGGTCTAGCGTGCTTACCATCTTCGACCGCATCATCACTTACCAACAGGTGAGATAGTGGTCAAACGCTAGACTATAAAGTATAAAAAAAGAAACCCTCTTTTGAATTCACTAATAATAGAAAATATGATACACAGGTGGGCTAGGAAAAGGGCACATGGTCTTTACAAAGCACTACAACATTTTCTGCAGCACTGCGATGATTTTCGCATCGACATGGGATAAAGGTAGGAACATGATGATGATTATAATTATACTATCCAAAATGTGTTAAACTCTTAAAAAAAATTAACTTTTACTTTATACTATTACTTTACAATTGTAATATTTTATAATTTTCGTACTTACGTACTATTCTTCAATATCATTTTGAAATCTAATTCATATAAAGCCTTCTTACAAAGTTCCCAGTCATTATTACATTTTATAACAACGTGTGAAGCTCGGCGGAACTGGAACTGATCCAAATACTCACACATTTCATTAGAGCTTAATGAAATCGAACAAGAAGGACTTAACGAAATTACTCCGATCTCTACGAACTTGCAATCAACTTACATTGACATAATATACCACCCTCAAGTTAGAAAATCTGTCACCAAACATCTAATGTGTTCCGGCAGCTATCCTTGAGAGCCAGTTCCCATTCTAGGCCTAGCGTGCTTACCATCTTCGACCGCATCATCACTTACCAACAGGTGAGATAGTGGTCAAACGCTAGCCTATAACGTATAAAAAAAAAAAAAAAAATATATACTCTTTAAGTGACTTCACAAAGAAGGAGGAGATTCTTAATCCGCCAGTTTTTTAAACCCCTGACGCAAAAAGAATGTGTGTTATACGTTTGACGTGTGTATCTGTGTGTCTGTCTGTGGCATAGTAGCGCCCAAACGTATGAACCGAAAAAAAATACAATATTATTCTCTAATATCTTCTTTTTAAAAGTAACCACATAATCAGTCTTATTTATGTAGTATATAATATTCATTACAAAATCTTAAAATTTAATTCTTTACTATATTCTTCTTAATATTATTTATAAATCTATATTATTAATAAATCTATATAATTATTTATAAATCTATATTATTCTTAAATTTTGTGACTACGCTTACCTTATAATCAGTTCTTTTCAGGTAATAGAAATCATAATCATAAAACTAATTCTTACAAACTTATATTACCATATTTTTTTTGTATTTAGTGACTACCGCATAGACAGTCTTTTTCAAGTAGGTTAGTAGAATAACTAAAGATTCTCAAAACAAGGACTTGTAAAATCTTGGAACAATATTTTTCCTTATAAGATTAAGCAATCCCTTTTTTTTCCTTTCACACACTAATAACTTTTCTCTGTATGCAGCTGTTTTACAACTACATTACTGGTGCTTCTTGTTTTACCAATTTTATCTATTATTACTGTTTTGAACTTCGTGTCTTTGTACGGTGTTTTTCCCGGTATCTATTATGCATTTTGTAGGAGTATATCGGTTCATGACTGAAATATGGCGTTAATGTTTGCGTTAATGGTTATGGAATATTAGTTACTTTGCAGGGACAATGGTTTTTCTTTTATAAAATTGGATATATGAGAATTTCTCAAGACTCTCTCTTTTTTCCTTTTATAAAAGTGGATATATCAGATTTTCTTAAAACTTTCACCTTGTTTTGTAGCTAGTTTTGGGGTCTAGCTTTTCGTTTTCGTCCTTTATTCACACTTATATTACCTTCGCCTTTCTGGTTCACGGTGGGCGGTGGTGTGGTATTATTATTTGTTGAAACAGTAAACTCTGATGAATTTTGAGGAATATTTGTAAGTCCTGTAGAAGCTATGGGCTCAGACACATTTGAACGTGAAGGATCCTTTTTGATGTTGTTAGATGACGCAGTAGATGATAGTGCCACTACTGTTGAATGTTCATAGTTCAATTAACCTTCTAATGAGCTGTCTGAATCCGATGAGATGTCTAAATATGATGAGCTGCTACAGAAACTTTACTGCTTTTTAGCTGCTTGAACTGGACGAACTACTTGACACAGCTGGTTTAAGATTTACCGGTACTGGTGTTGGTTGATTCGAGATTTTTTGGCTTAAGATTGAAACATCATCAATTATTCAAATCGGGGGAGTTGTTATGAGACCGATATTTCTTATCGAAATTGGTTCAATTCAATAAATTTTTCGGGACTCCTTGTACTTCTTTATAATCTCTCTATAATCCTTAACGCTATCATCAGAACAAAAAACTTTACTGGCGTTAGATAAATCCATATTTTCGATGTTGTCTGTGGATGTAGGGGATATATTTCTTTCAGTAGCTCGTCTAGTCTAGTTGAAGTGGTAGCTATTTCATCATTTTCGTTATTTCCGACACTCATATTCATGTTTCAGAATATTTGAAGAATACGAGGATTACGCAATGTAAGACATTTTTTGTGTTTTTAAAGGCAACAGTTTGACCACAAAAATTCGTTTTTGTGTAGTTTAATATAAACTTTTATAAAGAGCATGTAATACCTACTCACAGATAATTGAAAAATTAAATAATAATGACTACCATTTTTATGAAGAAAATTATTTCCTTTATTTGTGTAGGCGTTTAAATTTATAGTAGTAGAATAAAGAAACTGACAAACATGAATACAATAAGAACCCTGAAAACTAAACTTAACACTAGGTTCTTTTATTGGTTGTTCTTAATAAATCAGCATGACCCTGATCATTTTAACCAATATACTCCAATACAAGACATAGGGTTATAGGCATATAGACATAAGCTTTCTAAGGCTTATTATAAAATATTATAAAAAACATACACCATCACGAACACGAAGACTAAACACTTAATTAAACACTGATTATTTTTATCATAATTTTATGTAAAAAATGGGAGAAACTACAAAATTGTGTATGATTTATGGTGAAAAATGACTAAACTTGCTTACAGTTATACATTTTGAGTTTTTGTTTTTATGGAATACCATCATATTTCATTATTTCATAAAATATTTGTATCAGTTTTATCTCGAATAAACACATACTGCAAAATAAGTATTTTTGTCGTACTTACATTTCCGTGAAGAACGTAGTACCACCAAATGTTGCACTTTACATCAAAAAAAAGTTGGATAATAATAAGAATTATTTTGTGAATATTAACACGATTCAAAATGTAATAATATTGCAGATAATTTTACTTAATTATCCTAAAATTATTTAGAGATATGATATAATTCAGGAAATGATATGTCTTTTTGCTTGAAAGGAGTCGTAGTAACTGGCAATCGTAGACTGTTCTAGAAAAATGGTGTCAAAAATTAACCAATGACATAATAACATTTTTTCTCGCCACACTGCCATTTTTGCCGATATGATTGTGAGTTTTATTCACCATAATATATGGACTATTTTGGATTGCGCTGTGTTTATAACAAGAAATATGAACATTTTGGATTGTGTGGTTATTCATGCAAAGCAGCGAGGTGTCTTCATCGAGAGTGTTCTTAGCTTTGTTTCATGATAATTCGTTCATCCGTTTAAATATTATCAGCCCTTTTTAGGGTTCTGTACCCAAAGGGTAAAACGGAACCCTATTACTAAGACTCCGCTGTCCGTCTGTCTGTCTGTCCGTCTGTCACCAGGGTGTATCTCATGAACCGTGATAGTTAGACAGTTGAAATTTTCACAGATGATGTATTTCTGTTGCCGCTATAACAACAAATACTAACAGAATGAAGTTAAAAATAATAGAGGGTCCCCATACAAGAAACGTGTTTTTTTCGGCATTTCACGCCATCTATGTACGCTTAGTTAGGTAAACGTCCTATAGATGGTGTTAGATTAAAATGTCGATCCCTAACACCTTTGTTAGACGTCAGATGGCGTTATAAGAAATAAAATGTTTATTAATTATTATTTTTTGCTGGCTACAAATTATAGTGGTATTTTTGCTCGATCTTATAAAATACTGTAGTGTGGTACGGAACCCTACGAGTGCGAGTCCGACTTGCACTTGGCCAGTTTTTTGGTTCCATACGTTGATTCTCTACGATAGCAACTTTCGTAGCTCATTGACCACGGACGTCAAAAAATCAAAATGCCGCTTCTGCGTACTACTTACCTACTCGCCAATGAACAAACTATAATACAAGCAGGGGGGGTGGTTTTAAATTTTATATTTAAGTATTATTCAATGTTACGTACCTTTAGAACTCCGTTATTTATTAAGAAAATTCATTTTTTTTGTTTGAGAGATTATTCTCGAGCTGTCTCGTCTATCAGATAAGTAATATTTAAGATAGAATCGTGTTTAAATGGAAAATGTTAGTAAAATGAGACGCCGGACAACTGACTTTAATGCAATACAAAATTTCCTTGCTGACACCAAACAGTAACTCGACCAACTTAATGTTATAACCGTTCTTTGTTTATTTTTTTTTTTTGTAGTAGATAAGCAATCGTTTGTTTTTTGATTGGTTCTACCCACAGTTGAATTTTATATGTTTAAAAGCAACCACTATATACCTTCCTTTATCACTAACACGGTGTTACGTGCAGGATTATGATTTAGTCTTACAGAAGCGTATAACATCGACATCTGCAAGATTTAGCGTTTCTACGTTGTTCACTGAAACGACTATTTTGTATCCTTCCTGTCCATCCATATTAGTTCCTTCCCGATTTAAACACCTGAATCTATGATTTTATCCTTGAGTTTCTTGATATTGAGCAATGCATCTTTTCCAGTAACATTTTTAAAACTTTACGTCTGATACAGTTTTAGATTTATTGTTGACTAGCGCAATCACAGAAGTTTTAATATTTAATTATATTGTAATACGGTACTTAACGCGCTAAAAACATAAATTTTATGTACCTCTACGTTTCGATCAAGTTGCATTGACCGTGGTCACGAGAAGCCTGAAGTTGTGGGTATCAGCATTGTTTTGATTGAGAGTAGTTTGAAACTACCCTCATTTGATCTTGATCGGAGTTGCCATTGCTAGTTTTAATATTGCCTTACTATTGAGACTTCTGTTAGCCTAATAAATCTATGACTGTATCAGACGTAGAGTATATTCATGTCTCTGCTGCATCATAATAAATCCCTACTTATAATATTATAAATGCGAAAGTAACTCTGTCTGTCTGTCTGAGTCACTTTCACGCCAAAACCACTAAACCGATTTAAGGTGGAAGTGAGGGAAGGGGGAAGGGGATTAGAATGGCGTGGTGCGGTGCGGTGTAGCTGGGATACGTATGTGTCTTATTAGTTAATGCTACCCAAAGACGGAGGGGGAGGGGAGGTGGAAGTGAGGGGAAGGGGAGAGGGGAAGGGGGACTAGAATGGCGTGGTAGGGTGCGGTGTAGCTGGGATACGTATGTGTCTTATTAGTTAATGCTACCCAAAGACGGAGGGGGAGGGGAGGTGGAAATGAGGGGAAGGGGGAGAGGGGAAGGGGGATTAGAATGGCGTGGTAGGATGCGGTGTAGCTGGGATACGTATGTGTCTTATTAGTTAATGCTACCCAAAGACGGAGGGGGAGGGGAGGTGGAAATGAGGGGAAGGGGGAGAGGGGAAGGGGGATTAGAATGGCGTGGTAGGATGCGGTGTAGCTGGGATACGTATGTGTCTTATTAGTTAATGCTGCCCAAAGACGGAGGGGGAGGGGAGGTGGAAGTGAGGGGAAGAGGGAGAGAGGAAGGGGGATTAGAATGGCGTGCTAGGGTGCGGTGTAGCTGGGATACGTATGTGTCTTATTAGTTAATGCTACCCAAAGACGGAGGGGGAGGGGAGGTGGAAGTGAGGGGAGGGGGAGGGGGGAAGGAGGATTAGAATGGCGTGGTAGGGTGCGGTGTAGCTGCGATACGTATGTGTCTTATTAGTTAATGCTACCCAAAGACGGAGGGGGAGGGGAGGTGGAAGTGAGGGGAGGGGGAGGGGAAGGGGGAGAGGGAAAGGGGGATTAGAATGGCGTGCTAGGGTGCGGTGTAGCTGGGATACGTATGTGTCTTATTAGTTAATGCTACCCAAAGACGGAGGGGGAGGGGAGGTGGAAGTGAGGGGAGGGGGAGGGGGGAAGGAGGATTAGAATGGCGTGGTAGGGTGCGGTGTAGCTGGGATACGTATGTGTCTTATTAGTTAATGCTACCCAAAGACGGAGGGGGAGGGGAGGTGGAAGTGAGGGGAGGGGAGGGGGAAGGGGGAGAGGGGAAGGGGGATTAGAATGGCGTGCTAGGGTGTGGTGTAGCTGGGATACGTATGTGTCTTATTAGTTAATGCTACCCAAACTATTCCACGCGGACGAAGTCGCGGGCACAGCTAGTACTATAATAAAAACCTAAACAACAAACATCCACGCCGCGCGAGTCAGTCTCAGTACTAATTTGAGGTGTTTATCTGCATATTTCTAGTGATATTTATCAAACCTCGATGAAAATTCAATGGGACCACCTAAGAAATATATCCTACAAATAAAAAATAAATTATTCGAATCGGTTCACAAGTGATGGAGTAATCGTGTAACACTATAAAATAAAACATACAGACGAATTGAGAACGTCTACCATTTTGGAATTCAGTTGAAAAGACAATAAGATCTGATTAATTTCAGCTTAATACAAATGCAAAAGATCTGAATCCACCTTATCTTTTCCAGTGCAAAATTCGCTCTCGAAATACGTCGAAATTTACAACCAAAACTTCTGCAACGAAAACACTAAAGCGGAAACGGATAGTGGCAGCGGGTTCCGCAGAATTCCACAGAACTACGTACAAAGTAATAAATTCAAAAGTCTAGTTCTGGAATATTCAAACTGACCTGAACACCTGTTGGCACACGAGGGCTGGATTTATTCTGACTTCAGGGCATCGGAATTGGTTTTATTCGATTCTATACCGGACATCGTGAGGTTAAAATTGCTATTAGAGTTTTCTTTTTCCGTGGTTAAGGAATGTGCATAGATAAGTAATAATTATAATAAAACTAGGCGGTGAGCCTGTGTTTTGGTCTTCAGAGTGCGTACTGCGTAACAATATTTGCAATATATCTATTTTCTAAAAAATAGTAACTGTAGAGTTTTTATATACGGCTTGATGATAGAGTATTAAGAGGTAAGCATCTACTGATTTACTGTCTTGACCGTATAGGGGATGAAACTACATAGTCATTAATACTTTATTATGTATATATACTTATTCATTAATAGTCATTAATACTATATTATAATACTTTATTATGTATTAAGAGGTAAGCATCTACTGATTTACTGTCTTGACCGTATAGGGGATGAAACTACATAGTCATTAATACTTTACATTCACTTTGGAGACAAATATGCAGATCGCCTTTTGTATCCAGTAATAATGATAATTTAAGCATTTGCAAGGCGAATCTGTATTTTCTGTTAAGTACAATCCGGGGGTCTTTAAATCGTGAGTGAAAAGGTATCTCCTGGGCAAGCGAGCTACAAAGTCGATCACATCTTCACTTAGCATCAGATGAGATAGTGCTTGAAGCTTATCTACGTACTATTAAAAAAATGTCAAAACGATGCAGATACAGAAACGCCAAAATTATTTGGACTTTGAAATTTAAACTAATAAAAAACTATACCTTAAATACGATTCAGTAAATGATGCAATGCCTTAATCGCTTTAAGCGATAAGACCACCCTTTGCATTACTTTTACATTTAAGTCTAGTTATGTTATGTTTATTATTTTGTATCTTTTCATCAAAAGATACAAAATAATAAACATAATATAGCGTTTAATCTATCTATGTATGACAATTCGGTATTTGCCAGATATTGTAGGATTTTTGCATAGACTACATGATTCCATGCTGTAGGTGCATGTTATAACTGATAATGAGGTGTTACCGCTTCAGCCAAACTTTCAGGAGTCTTGCAGTTGTGCCACTAAGGGTTGATTTCACCATTTATGCTACTATTAGAGATTTATTGAACTAAAATATACTAAAACGTGTTCAAACGTAGATGTTGATCTTGATTTACGCGTACTTGATTTCACGACCTCCCAAGCGGCTTCATTTGTTTTTTTTTTTAGTTTACATGCTAGATTGTATTGCAGATTGTGTACGTCAGTATACCCACATCGGGCATTCAACTTAATACAATTACACTAATTATTATTAATTATTTCAACTAAACATTAAATTTAATCAATACATAATTTAGTCTTAAGTATATTATATTAAAATATATATTTATATATTAGTCAAATAACCCGCCCCTGAGCGCTCCGGGTGCAAAGGTGCCCATCACACGAGCTCTATGACGAGAGCTGTCGATTAGATTGTTTTGGTATTGTCAAACTGACGAATTAATATTATCAAATTCGTTTCCGTGTCCGTGCATGGTATATATTTTTGTGTTTGAATCGTGAATTTCGAATTTTAAATTGTAGGCCAAGGAATTAAAATATTTATAATTTTAATAACTAAATAACAAGACGTCTTGTCTTGTTATACCATGCACGGACATGGAAACGAACTCGGAAAATACGAGTGACAGGGGCTGTTAACAGTGTAAACAGGATCAAGAGCGCTAAACGTCCAAAATCGGTAGTTCAGAATTAAAACTCGGTTTAACTGTAACTGCGTTCAGTTTGTTGTGGTGAAATGCAAAATGCCGGTTTAATCTCAGTTAAACACGTAAATTAAGTTCAAGTCGACCTGATCGCGTTTATATTCACTGGTGAAATCGGCCCTAAAATAACTGTTGCTTTTACACAGCACCAATCACAAAATAAAACAAGTCCGCACATTACAGGCATCTGAACGTGATCATGCAGTGCATTGTTGCAATTTTCTGATATGTACGAGCAGACACAACTACAATGTACATTTGAATCGTATTTACATACTCACATCGTGTTATAGATACAGATGTCAGCGAGGCAGCCACAAAACGAGTGGACGGTATAATGCAACGTTCGGTGACATGCCGTCATGCCCTGGTGAGCGCTCACGTATGCTGTAGACCTGGCAGAATGGTGCGATATTCGATAACGTTGACCATCCACACGACTAATGTGATGATGGTGGGACAAACAAGACCTCCAGTGATTACTGGGCTACATAGTATAGGATCGCGATGCCTTGAAGTCATGTAGCGTTATTGAGTATACTAGCTATGTGCAAACCATATCCTTAAAAAGAAAAGATAGATACATATCATTTTGAACAAAAGATACATATGTATCTTTTATATCTCTATATCCCTAGTAACTCTGTGACGCTACGCTCCCTTTCTATCACATAGATTATCAACTCCCTTATTCTAACTCCGTGACGCTCTCTTTTTAACGCATAGAGAGTTATATGCATCTCGCTTACCCTAACTCCTTTACGCTCTCTTTTTAACGCATAGAGAGTTATATGCATCTCGCTTACTCTAACTCCTTTACGCTCTCTTTTTAACGCATGGTATGTTATATGGTTACATCCCGCTTACTCTAACGCCGCGAAATGAGTTGTTGCGTTGAAGATATAAAAGAGTTAGAGAGATGGTGGTGAAATGTAAGATATACGGATATAATCTTTGATTTAAGGAGATATAACTCTTTTTATTTAATCACTCCTGAGTTACACACGTCTAGAGTATACTCATACTGATTATTATCAGTACAAAACTACCTGACTTGCCAACAGTTTCACTTGCATGAAACCTGTTCACCGCCTTTGGAGATATTTATTTTAATTTACCTTTCAGGTGGTTCAAGGAATGTTTTTTCAATATATGAAACTAGATAGATATACATAATTGTAAACTGAACACTGTCCACCTTGTCACGTTTCTGTTTCATAAGAAAATGAAATGGTTAAGTTATTTCTTTTAAATCACGAATAAAACAATGTGCTTTATCGATGGCAATATCGAACGTTTCCCTCACGTATCTTGCTCATATTCTAACCGAGAATTTTGAGAAAATGTCAAAATACTGCTAATTGTCCTAGATTTGCCATTAGCAGTTTTGTGAATGTTTAACTTAATATTAATGTGTTTACCTGGCAAATACAAGTTCATACATTGAAATATTTAGTTTATCATAGAAAATAAATATCAAATCGTCAATAGATTACACATTTGTTAAACACAATCTAAAATTTCATCGTATCGACGGGACCCGCAACCTCCGGAATAACATGTTCCGGTGCTTTGCCAATTAATCCACGGTGCGAAGTATCGTTACGACGAAATTAGTGGATTGCATTTGTTAACCCAATTATGCATTGGTGGCGCCATATATGACTACTTATTACGTAAGTTAATCAATCGGAAGAAATCATTACAGTTTTCAAATCCGACGAGAGATGTTGCACTGCGTAAATCAAATATTATGTTTCTTTGAAGTGCCGTCGGTACGATGAAATTTTGGATTGTGTTTAACAATTTACAAAAATACAAATTGTGAAACACTTCAAAGAAACATAATATTAGATTACACATTAATGTATAATGTGGAGTTTCAGTAGTCTGACCTTATAATGTTGATACATAACATGATTTCATTGTTTTCATACAAATGATAAATACCATTTATTATGTAACAGTAAACACATTGATGTTGATAACAGAAACTGAGGAATTTTTCATGAAAAAATCGGCCTAATTTCACTTTGAGGCAAAAGTATCAAACTATATTGGGCGTAGTATGGGGTTGCTAGCTTGAATATTAAAGTGCCCTCATATATTTACTACTCGTTTTGACAGACTACCTATGTAGGAGAGGCAGAACAACATCAAAGATATCGATTGAAGCAAGTTGAAGTCGTCAAGCGTAGTGCAGAGCCCGAAATAACGATTCAGTAGTCCGTGCAAATCAATAGAATTTGCTCATTCACGTAACAGAATGTCAATTCAATTTATTGTGTCTCTTATTATAAATGCAACCTTAATACTATAAACCTACACAAAGACTACATATCAAATTGTAATACATTCATTGTCTAGATATACAATAATAATACTTTACTGATTCCGTCGAGCATTTACCAATGGAGATGTTAACTGTGTTATTATCATTTTACTCGAACATAATTTCATAATTCATAATTCATAATTTATTTATTTCATAAGCATTATGATGACAATTATTTAGCTAGCACAATTTAGTATAAATACATTAGGATTATTAAACATTATATTAATATGATTGCTAAAGCTACATATCTCTGCGCTAGACTAGAAGCCTGTATTGCAGAGGTATGTTCAAGATATTATGTTTCTATGCTGCTTTTGAACTACATAAAACATTTCAATATTTATTTTAGGGAAGACTATTCTAATGGACTCCGTTTTGAAAATATTATGAAAATAAGTGATTTCTGTGGAATATTACTGAACGCTACAAACAAGTTGGCAGCTTGTTATTTCCGTAATACTCTTTGTCAATTGTTTCGAGGTTACTGTTTGGGAGGACACAGACCAAACAAGTGCAAGACTACTAAAACGAAATACATTGCCGTTAATGAGAATCCTGTTGTTGGTGTCAACTTAAATAACAAACATACAATATGTGGCCAAACATCAAATGTACCGGCATTTATCATTGAGAGCCAGTTTCCATTCTAGGCCTAGCGTGCTATTATCCTCGACCGCATCATACATAAACTATCTCAATATATCATATATATCGAGATAGTTATCAGTCCTGCCGCGACTTGTCCTTGAGTAGAGACCGCGAATCGGCAAACGTAGCGTAGGACGTCCTGTGACTAGGTGGAGCGACGACATACGCAAACGCAAAGCGGTGGGCAGTGACTGGAAAATATGAGCCGAAGATCGGGCTCAGTGGCGCACCTTGGGAGAGGCCTACGTCCAGCAGTGGACGGACACCGGCTGATAATGATGGTCGAGATAGTGGTCAAACGCTAGCCTGTATGATATACAGTGCATGTAAGACGAATTCAAATCTAGACCGGTCATTCACCCTAATGCTTAGCGGTTCTACTACTGATAAAGTGGGCCCACTACCTTGTTTACCAACTTCCATAAGGAAAAGGTTTTCAGCACGTCAATTTTTTTTATGTTCTCTCTCTTCTTCTTCTCGCTCGTCTATGTTTTGTATTGTTTGTCAGCTTTCGCAGTAATTGAATTTTGTCAAATAAAATAAAAAATCAATTAGTTTTACTTACAACGAGATGTTTTGTTGTTTTATTGATGTTTTGAGATGTTTTGAGTCGGATTGTTTCCAGTTTAGATCTATATTGTTTGGATTTCTACTGTAGAAACATATATTTATTGTTAGACTATTTTATTTACAAATTTGAGAGCACGGTTGTGCTCCGCTAAGTTGAGCAAAACTAACGAACCTGTGCTAATCCGTCTTTCATATTGGCTGACACCGTTCAGGGATCACGCGTAAAATAAATTAAAGGTTAAATTCTACGCCTATATTGTACTGCATGCATGTTTCCATGTAATGCTTATATCCTAATCAACGCCAATATAATTAATAGGAAAGTCAAGTCAAGTCTAAAACATTTATTCAGTAAATGGGCATATCATAAATCTGCACTTACACACGTCAGATAACATTAAATTGATCATATCAATATCATTATTTATCATATCATTATTCTAAATAATTATAACATAAAACATAACTTATTGCTTTGAATTAAAAAAAAACCGGCCGAGTCGAGTTTGACTCGCCCACCGAGGCTTCCGTACCAACTTTGGTTACTACCAATTAGGCTAGACCTCTAAATTGTATGAGCGCTCATATAACTCCTAAATTTTCAACTTTTTTTATTATTTGGATTTTTTTCCTTTATTTGTGCAATAGAGATAGTTGTGTAAGACCTTGCTTCTTGCTAACTTTCATGGTTCTAGGTCGAGGGAAGTACCCTATAGGTTTTCGACTCAAACCTATAGGGTACTTCCGGTTGACCTAGAATTGTCAATTTTGGTTAAAAGCAAGGTCTTACAGCACAAGTAAAGGAAGAATTCCGAAAAATAAGTTGAAAATTAAGGTAGATTTTGGTACTTACAAGTTTTCGCGATAATATAAATTTGCCCATATTTTTTCATCGTGTTGAACCAAGACCTTGATTTTTATACGCCTAATAGTACGAGTAGGTCTTACAGCACAAATAAAGGAAAAAATCCCAAAAAGTAAAAAAGTTGAAAATTAAAGGGTGTCCCCATACATACATAATAAACCCAATTAAGATAGGCCTCTGAGTTATAATATGAGCGCTCATTCAATTTAGAGACCTAGCTTAATTGGAACCAACCTTATGTAAGGTAAATAAATAAAATTGTGCTGTTGTGTGATTTATTTTTCGGAATTTTTCTTTTACTTACTTACTAAGAAATTGGTACGGAAGCCTCGTTGGGCGAGTCCGACTCGACTTAGCCGGTTTTATTTTGTTTTAACATGGGGAAAATCCTCATGGCCGGACTCTAACCGGCTAAAAACCCCACGTACGAGCAGTCCTCCGCCGAGATGGGGCAAGATGGGGTCGCGCTAGCATTCACCATCATGCCCCGACAGTAGGCCCGAATAAAACATCCAGGCCCCGGCACAAAAAGGAGTGACCTCGGTCGTGCTAGCCGGCCGAAAGTCCCCCGACCTTCGGCCAGTGACTACCTACTCCAGTGCCATCTAGATGCTTTACTACTAAGTTATATTGGTAAGTATAGATAGGCTGTCTGGTATTCTTTCACTTAAAAACGTTTGAACGGATTTGGCTGAAATATGGCACACAGATACTTTTTAACCTAGATTAACACATAGAATGCATTTAAACGCGGTCGAAGCCGTGGTGCCACTGCTAGTAACTTTTATATAATTATGGCCAAGTCATCTTCAAAAACTGTAGCCAAAGCAGGCAATTAATCACGCAGCCATTGATTTGAAAAGAAAGTAAATAGAGCTCTTTTTGAGTTTTGGCGGGAACGTGGAAAAGTGTGTGTGCTCTCATTGTATTTTTTTTTCTAAAACTTGTATTCTTCCGCGAGTTGATGCGTAATAAATGTGGATTATTAACCAGTAAGTGCCGGTGAATGTGTGCGAGTGTAGGGAAACAGCACAATGTTAAAAAACACGCTATTCGCGTTCTTATTAAAAATTCCACTAAAAATCTTCAGTAAAGTCTATCTTTTCTGAGGGGTATGACTTGGACTAGACTTTGACTTGAAACTTGACCATAAATGTGACTTTGACCCATCTTTAAGACTTGAATGCACAAAAATTGAAGAATTTTAATACTTGACACTGGCTAAATACACTAATAGTGTGGAGCCATAAAGAAAAAAAAGAGCTCTTACACCTATGTACCCTTACCTATGTATATAAAAAGAGCTTTATTTTCTTTATTTCACCATCTATTGTATAACATGAGGGCCCAGTAGTGTCGTGGGAGAATGGTCGGCTTTGACGCCAGTGGTACAGAGTTCAATCCCCACCGTGCACCAAACTAATGTTCGATCGAAAAATGTATGTGCGCTTTTCACAGTGACTCTCCGTTGAAGTAAAAACATCGTTAAGAAATCCCCGCATGGTGGTAGGAGACTATCTAGTGTCCGCCTGGCCAGTTACCACCCTCAAGTTGGAAAATCTATCGCCAAACACCTAATGCGTCTAAATAGCTGTGTATTCCGGCAGCTATCCTTGAAAGCCAGTACCCATTTTAGGCCTAGTGTGCTACCATCCTCGACCGCATCATTACTTACCAACAGGTGAGATAGTGGTCAAACGCTAGCCCATCTGACATAGAGAAAACTTTGATCAATTATTATGATTATGATTACGCTTACGGTCACATAAAAACAACAATGTGCGAGATGAGTGAGAGAGAACAATGAGTGACATTGACCATCTAATCAGTCTCTTACTAACAATTTTGAACCGACTTCCAAAAAAGGAGGAGGTTTTCAAATTCGTGTGTATGTCTTTTTTCTATTATATGTTTGCTACGCGATAACTCCGCCAAATGTGAACCGATTTGAATGATTATTTTTTACATGGGTAGGGTACATATCTATTTGAAGGCAACCTAAACAATATTCTAATAGCCTCGGTATATATGGATATAGGGACCGAAGCACCACCAGCAGCGCTTGAAAACTTGCTTCAATATTGCTCAGCCAATGAAGTAGAATGCGTGCTAGGCTGCGACGCAAATGCCCACAGCACCATCTGGGGATGCCCAGATACAAACGACAGAGGCAGAGACTTAGTAGACTTCATTTTAAGATACAACCTCAACATTCTAAACCGAGGCTCTGAACCGACATTCGTAACCTCGTGGTCCAGAACTATAATTGACGTCACGCTAGCGACCAGTGGAATCACAGATATGATACACGACTGGCGAGTAGCAACCAATGAAGTATCCTGTTCAGATCACAGAAGGATTAGATTCAGTTTAGCAGTGGGCGAACACGAACCACGCACTTACAGAAATCCAAAAAAGACTGATGTCACACTCTTTAAGGAAAACCTTGAGAGAGATCTTAGCGACAAAAACACTGTAAATACCGATACACAGCTCCACCCGGAAGACATCGGACTCACCCTTGATGTTTTAACCAACTCTATGAGAAGTAGCTACTACAAAGCATGTCCGCTTAAAACGGAAAAACAAGACACTTTACACATAAAAGATAGGTGGTGGAACAAGGAACTAAGCAAAATGAGAAAAAAGACAAGCCACAATTTTAATAGAGCCATGAATACAGACCAGGCTGAAGACTGGGCGGAGTATAGAAAAGCTAGACACAGGTTAAAAGTAAAAATAAACAAAAGCAAAAAATACTCTTGGAAAAAATACAGTAACTCAATACAATCTGAAAGTGAAACTGCAAGACTGAGGAAAATCGTATCAAAGGACAAACAAATAAAACTGGGGTCGCTTAAGAAGCCAGACGGCTCCTACACAGTTTCGGAGCAAGAGCAATTTGAGCTCCTACTGCAAACTCATTTCCCTGACTGTCATCTGAATAATGATATCGGAGGATGGGACATGCAGACTCTGCATACACCCGGATCCGAAGACTGGGACTTCGCGAACTCTATAGTGACTGAAGAATCCCTGCTATGGGCAGTGAGCACTTTCAAACCCTTTAAGACAGCAGGGACCGACGGCATATTTCCGGCGCTATTACAATGGAGCATAAGCTTGTTAAAATCAAAACTAATGGCCATTTTCAGATCATGCCTTGCATGGAAATACGTTCCAAAAGCTTGGAGATCAGTAAAAGTAGTATTTCTTCCCAAACCGGGCAAATCAGTAATCAACAAATTACACGAATCCTAAGTCGTTCAGATCCATCAGTCTGAGTTCGTTCTTGTTAAAGACTCTTGAAACACTTTGTGACAAATATATTAGGAATGGGCCGATGGTCACAAATCCTGTCCACAAACATCAACATGCATACCAATCGGGGAAATCTACGGAGACAGCGCTTCACCAGGTAGTTTACAAAATTGAATCTGCCCTAGAAAACAAACAATCGTGTTTTGCGACATTCATAGACATAGAAGGCGCTTTCGATAAGACAACCTTCACTAGTATAGAAAATGGCCTGATGGCACGAGGAGTAGACGAAAGAGTAAACAAATGGGTCACAAAAATGTTTTTAAGAAATGAAGAACACACGCTGTCTCGTCACGAGAGGCTGCCCTCAAGGCGGCGTGTTATCGCCACTACTCTGGGTAGTAGTGGTGAACGAGCTCATTGAACTCTTGAACAAGGATGGCGTAACGACTATTGGTTACGCCGATGACCTAGTTATAATGGTGTCGGGACTATTTGAGACAACGCTTTGTGCTAAGATGCAACAAGCTTTACGCATAGTCGAAAACTGGTGCAAAAATCACAGTCTAACAGTGAACCCGCAAAAAACAGAAATTGTACTTTTCACGCGAAAAACAAAAATAGGTGACTTAAAATTGCCGTCGTTATTCGGGACTAAGCTAGCACTCAGCAAAGAAGTAAAATACAGTGCAAACAACTGTGGACAAAACATCTGGATCATATAACCACAAAAGCAACAAACACACTATGGCAATGCACGAGAGCGGTCGGGAAAGAGTGGGGACTGAAACCAAAGCTATGCCGTTGGTTGTATACCGTAATTGTGCGTCCTGTACTCACCTATGGATGCGTGGTATGGTGGACACGTACAAACTTAATAACAACTATAACAAAGCTGCAACAAGTACAAAGGCTTGCATGCACACTCATCAGCGGATGCACGAGAACGACTCCGTCAGTAGCACTAGAAATCATCCTGGGCCTAACACCGCTGCATCTTCATATACATCAAGAGGCCATGGCCTCTGCACTTAGGATAAAGTCAACTGATCAGTGGAAGGGCACAGGACCCATCACAAATCACTGTAAAATACTCGGTAAAGCAACAACGATAATCCCGGAAGCTATTAAGGGTACGGACAAGATAGCAAATACACACCTGGATGGTAAAAAGTATGAACTTATCACGGCAGACAAGCAGCCGACAGAGATGCAATCTTCTTCATCCATAAAAATATACACAGATGCCGCAAAAAACAAAACTGGAGCAGGCTGTGGGTATTATTCACGGGAGCTGGGACTCTCAGAATCGAAAGCGCTGAATAAGACCATAACAGTATTTCAAGCGAAAATGATGGGTCTTTTACTAGCTGTGCGAGCAACACTATCCATAGACCTTGAGAAAATAAGAAAAAACCAAAAACAAGAAGTTAAGGCAAGCCTTGAGTTCATCACAGACAGTGCTGCGACTATATACGCATTTAGAAGACCGACAACAAGGTCAAAAGTGCTGGCAGAATGCCATAAAACTCTTCAAACACTAGCAGATACATACAACATCAAGGTAAAATGGACTAGAAGCCATGCGCCGTGTTCAGGTAACATCGAAGCTGACAAACTTGCATAAGAAGGGACTAAACTACAGGTAAGCGACGACGCAATGGGCCTCTGTAAACGGTCATCTATGGAAGTAAGAAACCTATTGCGTCGCCACACCGAGAAAGAGCAACAAAATTTGTGGGACAAGAAGTCGGACTGCAAACACACAAAAGCTGCTCTGCCTAAGTTGGATAGTAAAGTGACCAACGGACTGCTTAAACTACAACGGCAAGACCTTCGTCTCATAGTAGGCCTTATCACAGGACACTGCAATTTAAACTATCATCTACATAAAATAGGGGCCACGGACAGTCCTCTATGTAGAGGATGCTTGCAAGAGAACGAGACTGTGGAACATGTCATGTTCCAGTGCACAGTCCTAGAAGATATAAGGGTCACGGTTGGGTTGCACGACCGTGGCATGGATGCAGGGCACCAGCACCTGCCACAATAACCACAATTACTACCACCCTCATTGTCAACATCATCACTGCCTGTCGCTCTTGGCACAGCTACACATACACACTTACCATTTTCCATCATGTCATCTGCTTCGCCATCATCAACAAAATCATCAACACCATCACCATCTACTTCACTAGGAGCGCTATGCCAGCGACTCCGGGCCTACCTTCGCTTCATAAAAGAGCTGGGTTGGCTTGGTTTGTCGCTGTCAGGGGGGAATGCACAATACACCCCAAGCGGGACGTCAGTGCAGGACGCATCGCCCCCTCCTCAAATTAGAATTAGAATTAGGTACATATCTACGGTGATCCGTGATGAGTATCTCCAGAGATATGATATATAGATACCTTAAACATGTCATGAATTAAATAGGTATATACGTAACAAGATCTCTAGAAACCGTTCAGTTTATTATGACTAAGCCAAGCCAGACTACCAAGGATATTATTATAATATCAAGTTCTAGAACTGGTCTCGGATATTACATAATCCAATACCTAAACATGTCTTCATTTAAAAATAGTAGGTTGTAATATGGCGGTGACGTCAATTTAGTCATTTGTACATACATATATGTAATATTATAGTCGCCTTGTAAAATATTTACATAGTATAAAACAAAGTCGTTCCCGCAGTTTGTACGCTTAGATATTTTAAACTATGCAACGGATTTTTATACAGTTTTCAGCAATAGATAGAGTGATACAAGAGGAAGGTTTATAACCAGGATTAAACGCGGGCAAAGCCGCAGGGCGCAGCTAGTCCGAAATAGAAAACTGGCTGTTGAGTTGCTATTTAATAGATTACTACACCACGCGGCTTGGCCTGTATTAAATGTATACCTATATATATATGTCGCAGCCAACTAGCTTAATTAGCCGTTCAATCAACAGCCTAGCTTTTAAACTAAACAGCGCCATTTAACTAGCGGCCTGAATGATATTGCCATATGAAGGTCTGTACCTTCATTTAAACGCCATGGCGTCGGTTCTGGTGACGCGCGGCTGCTGCCGCGGCTCTCCTGCTCGCTACGCTCGTCGGCGCACGTCACGCGGTGGTCACTGTTCTCTAGTGTGTTGCCTTAGTGTCAGACTAATGGCAGGTTTCTAAGGTACATTTATTGATAGCGTTATTGCGTAGATAAACTCTCAATAAATGTACTTAGAAACTGACCATAAGCCAGTTAATTAAAATGTTGTAACAAACGCTACGGCTGAATATCATTCAGCCCACTAGTTAAAAGTAAAGAGGCTAGGCTGTTGATTGAACGGCCAATTAAGCTAGTTGGCTGCGAAATATATATGACAATCTTCTGATGTTTTGGAAAATTTAATTTGTTTGTCAAAAGTATATTTTCTAGATTACTCACTGAATATGTTGATACTGTTACGGAACGTTCAAAATTCAATATTTGCTATAATTTAACTTACGATTAAATTTATATGGCATTACGAAAATTATAATATTACATTATGCTCTCGTAATAAAGACAACATGACGTAGAAAATAAATCAAATACAGCTTTTTTTACCTAGATATTATTCTAATGTTTAATGCATAGAAATTAATAATCCGGTAAGTTACCGCCATAAACTTGACCGAACAAATTTTGTATTATGAACATCGAGGTACATGTAAGCCAGAGGCGCCCATCATAAACTGACTTACGTGCCGAGCTGCTCGCGAAACTAAACGATGTGTAGATTCAGCACTGCTTACTTTTTTTGAGCAAAGTACCTTGCACACCTTTTATTCACCGTAAATATCATCAAAAGTCAAATTTTAACCCCTCATAAAAATCATACCCCTCCACTCGCGCGTCGGTGCTGACGCATACACACATGCATACTTTTTTTATACCTTTCCAAATTCCTGAGAAATAAGGCCTGACAACCATCATCTATTCTGTCTCATCAGGCGTACACATTCTTAATTGATATAAAGTGTTATATCTATAGAAGTTCAACAAACCTTTATGTGGGTCTTAGAAACCAGCAAACATTCGCTGAATTGCTCCGGCTAAAATAATAGTCTCATTTCTAGTAAGAAGAAGTGCTAACAACCAAATTCTAGGAGCGTTTACCAATATTTACCCGTTCTAACTGCGAGCACCTACTAATAAGTTAACCTAACAAATGAAATGTCGTAGCAGGTACACGAGCTGCTAGTAAAACTGATTCTTTCAACCTATTGAGTCAATGTATGGAGACTCATTTTGTGTGTTTAACAATTACTGCTCAATATTTGTTATTTTTAGGGTTCCGTACCTAAAGGGTAAAACGGGACCCTATTACTAAGACTCCGCTGTCCGTCTGTCTGTCTGTCTGTCTGTCTGTCTGTCTGTCTGTCTGTCTGTCTGTCTGTCTGTCCGTCTATCACCAGGCTGTATCTCATGAACTGTGATAGTAAGACAGTTGAAATTTTCACATATGATGTATTTCTTTTGCCGCTATAACAACAAATACTAAAAACAGAATAAAGTTAAAAATAATAGAGGGTCCCCATACAAGAAACGTGTTTTCTTCGGCATTTCACGCCATCTTTGAACGCTTCGTAAGGTAAACGTCCCATAGATGGCGTTATATTGAAATATCGATTCCTAACACCTTTGTTAGACGTTAGATGGCGTTATAAGAAAGAAAATGTTTAATTATAATTATTTTTTGCCGGCGAAAAATGATAGTGGTATTTTTTGCTCGATCTTATAAAATACTGTAGTGTGGTACGGAACCCTACTAGTCCGAGTCCGACTTGCACTTGGCCAGTTTATTTATGAATGCGCAATGGCTTGGCACGACAATGTCCATCGGTCATCGACATAACCTTGATATGTAGGTATTGACTGCATTATTTTACCGATTTTGTTCTTGCTTTATCTGATCTAAATATAATTTAGTAGAATAGTAATAGTGGAAGTCATGGGGGAGGAGGCAATTGCCCAATAATAAGATACACAATGGGCTATTAATCACTACATATTTTAAAACAAAGTCCTGTCAAATAAAATAAAAGTCAAAGGCGGCCTTGCGTGGCTTGCGGTCTGTCTGTCTGTTCGCGATAAACTCAAAACTACTGAATGGATTTTCAAGCGGTTTTCGCCAATTGACAGAGTGATTTATGAGGAAGGTTTAAATGTATAATTTGTTAAAGTTTTGTATAAATTGGTTGAAGTATGACGTTGATTGTTGAAGATGTTAATTCATATACTCGACGCAACAAGTTGATGCCAAATAATGCAATATATGTAGTCAAGTACGTAGTATACGTAAGTTTATGTCGGCAGATTTTCTTTTTGACAGTGGTAAGCCACATTTTTGTCAAAGTCAGACGGAGCATCGATACTGTTATCTAAATATAGTTATCATCATCGGCCGGTGTTAGTCCACTGCTGGACGTAGGCCTCTCCCAAGATGCGCCACTGAGCCCGATCTTTGGCTCTGCTTTTTCAGTCCAGCCCACCGCTTCTCGTATGTCGTCGCTCCACCTGGTCACGGACGTCCTACGCAATGTTTGCCGATTCGTGGTCTCCACTCTAGGACAAGTCTACCCCAACGGTTATCAGTTCTGCGGCAGATATGACCAGCCTACTGCCACTTCAGTCTACTAATCCGTTGAGCTTGTCGATAACTTTAGTTCTATGGCGAATATAGTATAATATAATTTACATTTTTTAATATATAATCCGTGTTTAACCGTAGAACTCACCTACGCTAGGTATTTAAGAAACCTATATGCTACTCTATCTTTCTAATAATGTAAAAGTGTATTGTCTGTATGTCAGTGAATCAGTCAGTGCTTAATAACTAGAAAAAATAATTATAAGATAGTTTAAAAACTAAAACAACCGACTTCAATGCCCCGCGAGTTTATTTCGGTAGCAAGTTTGAGACGTTTATCATTATATCTCTGGAGATACTTATCAGATCTCAATGAAATTACAACGGGACCACCTCGAAAACGTACCCTATCGATTACAAAAATATATGTATGGCGTATGGAAAAAAATAACTAAAATGCAGTAGTGATTAACGATAAATATTAAAATTAATCAAAAAGATTTTATTTAAATATTAAATAAAAAAGGTTTTATTAACGTAAAAATATGACGTTAAATATGACATATACAACTTGAACATAGTCATGCCACCTAGAACTAACTTCACGGTGTAGAATTTAGGTGTCGGTATGCGCGCGCATCGTACCACCTAGAACTAACTTCACGATGTTAAATTTAGGTGTCGGTGTGCGCGCGCATCGTAAAAATTCACTCTTATCATTTTTCTATATCGCGCCAAAAGAAGTATAAATTCAAGTTAAAAAATACAATACCGAATAAATCGTATTCCCTCAGGGAAATTATCATGCCGCAAACGTCAAAATGTACAAATTTAGATATGATTGTGACACAATTGATTTAGTCAGAAGGGAATTGTGTCTCGTGAGTTCTGGCAATCTACGTGTTACCAATATTTAACGAAATGTTCCAGACAATAGACGTTTTCTTGAAACCCGACAAATAAAAGGAGTTATAAGTTTGATGTGTGTATTTATATCTATACTTGCTATCAAAAAGTAGTTTACCACTATTAAGGAAAAAACTAGCCATAAAAAAATACATACATACATAAAAAACAGACCATAAGATTACCTCTACAAATAAATAGTAACATAAAGAATAAATTATTTATGTTTCTTCTTGTTACACGAGTAGTAGTTAAAATTAATAACTATAAATGTAAGAACTTAGTTACATTCACAACATACATGTAACAGACAATATTTAAATGAGAAGTTTAGAAAGACAATATAACATGAACGGGATATAATCTGTGAAAATGTTTTATTTTTACTAAAATCATTTTATACCTACTTAATTATAATTTATAACATAACTTGCCTACGTACTTTATACAAAAAACAAAAAACAAATTTAAGGTACGGCCACACCGCGGCGTCCTGCGATCTGCTAGCGCGATCTCAGAACTCTTCAATTGTTTACTGATCGCGTTTGGTGTGAACCATTCGGTACAAATACTACTGCGCTATCTGAACGCCGCCTAGATTGCGCAGGTAGGACGCTGCGGTGTGATCTTTACATGCCGCGAGTCAGTTACAGGAGCAAGTTTGAGATGTTTATCTCTATATCTCTGTAAAATACTCATCAGGTCTCAATAATTCGTATAATGGGACCGAATGGAATAAAGTCCAGTTGGACAAACTTAACTTTGTAGTTCGATCCATAGAAAATGTATTGCAGCAACAACACATATAAGTTTGTTTTAATAAATAAACTTTTTTTAGTTATTACACTACATATTTACGGTTATCAGATTTATTCCTATATACATAAAGCTTCAAGACCTTACTTTATACCAAATTTCATGATTGTAGGGCAACGGGAAGTACCTTATAAATGTTGATTTCCTTTAAATATCACAAAATATATGCAATAAATGCTGCTTAAACGATCATATCTTTAAATCACGTCGATTTAAAGATTTGATTTTTGTCACAGCCAAAAGATATTGTAGACCTGAGTCTTTGATATAAGTTTCAACATGATACCTCTACGGGTTCCGGAGATAAAGGGTCTTGACAGACGGACAGAGAGGCAGCAAACAGACAGACAGACAACAAAGTGATCCGTATATCCTATAAGGGTTCCTTTTTTCCTTTTAAGGTACCGAACCCTAAAAATTAAATACAAGAGGAATACAGAAAGTTCTCAATTTGTCTGTACGCTTATATCATTTTTGGAAATCGGTTAACATTAACAGAAACTCAAGTATAACACTCACTTGAATAAATAAAAATAAAAAACATAATGCCAAATTGCCTATAATAACCAAATAATAGCTGGCAACAAACAAACAAACAAAAAAACACTTTCGCATCGATAAAGGTGGAATCATAATGACACCGATTTTATAACTTCACATTATATTTATTGCTGATAAATATAAATAAATGCATCATTGACATATGACCTTTGAAGATGAGTCTACAACGCATCCAAAAATGCATGGTTAAGCAGAATGAATCATAAATGCATACGACCTAGACCTTTCTCGAACTGGCTTCAAGGTCACCCAATGACATGAATATTGCAGTATTATATATATATCTACTTTTTAACCAACTTCAAAATTGGAGGAGGATCGTAATTCAGCTGTATTTTTAACCGACTTCAAAAAAAGGAGAAGGTTTCTCAATTCGACCGTATATATATATATATTTTTTTTTATGTTTGTTCGCGGATATCTTCGTCGTTTATGAACCGATTTTGATTATTCTTTTTTTGTTGGAAAGGAGATATCCCAAATGTAGTACCGTGGTAATTTTTTGAGGTCTGATAAGTATCTCCAGAGATATGGAGATAAACACCTCAAAATTGGTACTGAAAATGAATAGCGCGGAATTGAAGTCGGTTGTTTTTTAGTTTTTAAACGATATTATTCTATTTGTTAAGTTAGATTAACCCGTACCCGAGATTTGGAAAATTATTTATTTGTTTGTTGAGAGTACTTTCCGTTTGGACCCATTGTAATTTCATTGAGATCTAATTAGTATCTCCAGAGATATAGAGATAAATACCTCAAACTTGGTAAGTACTGAAAATGAGCGTAGCTTTTAAAGTTTTTATTTTCGTCTTTTAAGGTACTGCCACACCGCGGCGTCCAGCGATCTGCGGGCGCAATCTCAGTACCATTCAATTGATTTCTGATCGCGTTTGGTGTGAACAAGTCGGTACAAATACTACTGCGCTATCTGATCACCGCCTAGATCGTGCACGCAGGACGCTGCGGTGTGTCCGTACCTTTAGAGTTTTGTCAAATAATGAATAAGCCACTCTCTCTGACGAGTTAAATTAGCATTAAAGTTTTTTTAACGATATTAGGCAATACCGGTATCCTGCTAGATTACTAAGCCGGGGGGGGGGGGGGGGGGGGGGGTTCTGAACGATGTTTTCCTTATTTTCGATAAAACAGGTGCACGGTGGAATTTTAACCCACTGCCTCTGGCAACAAAACCGACCATTCCTCTGGACGAATACTTTATATTTAACTTCTTACTGTATGCTTCGTTAAAAGCAGTCACAGACAGATGCTAGTATTATAGAAAGGCTTAAAGATTATTTTTTATTAAAAAAATGCAAGCAAACATTTTGTAGAAATGAAAATGTCTCTAATGTAAACATTCTTAACACAACGGAGACTGCTTGCAAATTAAGGAAATGAGTTTTTCGCCAAAAAATAAAGAAAAACGCGAGGCCAGTCGTTAAAATGTAGTCTAATTTTATGTCATCATCCAAATAAATGTTAATGATATGATAATGTGCCACTCCTATTTCCTTGTTAACATTTTGAACGGATGGTGTATTTTAATGTTTCTGAAAAGGGAAAAGCAGATTCGCCTGATATTCAAGACGAAATCTATCAGCACTAATGCTGTGCTGAAGACCTAGACTGAAGAAGAATTACTTACGAAACCAAAATATATTACTTGTGTGTACAGGCTTATCTCCAGCAGTGGACTAATACAGGCTGATTGATGATGGTGTATATCGTCATCATTATTATCGCGACGCGAGCGTTTGTTATTTATACATGTCCTACTGTCAAGACATGTTTAAATGAAATATATAAGAGCTAAAAAGGCAAATACATATCATAAAGGATTACAACTGAAACGAACATATTCGATAAAATCTAAAATTACTACCATAGTACAAAAACCACGTAGGCTGAAGTGCCAAGTGGGCTGATCACGGAGTAGACAAATTCTGGTGTGATCTTGAAAGAAAGGGCATTCAAATTACAAATTCACATTGCACACAAATAGTAAAAAAATATCGTGAGAGCTTCGGCAGTCACTTGAGTCGAAAGTCATAATCCTTCTCACGACTTGTCCCTGTAGTCAGGCCACCTACCCACTCTCAACCAACTAACGCAAATGTTTTATTTTGCTTGAGAAGTTTACATTCTCATCCTGCACCAGAATTGTCTGCTTCAATAAAGAGCAATCATATTTATTTCTATATGAAAACAACCATAAGTAAAATGTCGACACGTAACTAAACGTAAATAGTCATCCTAAAATATCACTACCTAGCTTATCCGTTCTCATAAAAAAAAGCTATGCGAAATATTTAAAAACCTCACATTTTTTTAAGCTTACCAGCAATGTTGGTTCCACATTGATAGTAGTATTATTAACCCCTCTAAGCTAAATAAAGAAATGACTTTTGTAAAACTTTTTTAACCGACTTCAAAAAAAGGAGGAGGTTTCTCAATTCGACCATATATTTTTTTTTATTTTTTTTTTTATGTTTGTTCGCGGATAACTTCGTCGTTTATGAACCGATTTCGATTATTCTTTTTTTGTTCGAAAGGAAATATCCCAAGTGTGGTACCATGGTAATTTTATCGAGGTATGATAAGTATCTCCAGAGATATTGAGATAAACATCTCAAAATTGGTACTGAAAATGAATAGCGCGGCATTGAAGTCGGTTGTTTTTTAGTTTTTAAACGATATTATTTTCTGACCGAATGAATTTTTGTCTGACAGACAGTTGATCACTTTGTCACCAGATGTCAAGTTGGGTTTGAAAGCTGTGATGAGAAACTGGTCACTTATCTGACCTTAGTCTAATCCAAGGAGCGAAACTATTATATCCTTAACTCGTCGTCCACACTGACTGGCATAGCCTAAAGGTACGGACACACCGCAGTGTCCTGCGTGCGCGATCTAAGCAGCGATCAGATAGCGCAGTAGTATTTGTACCGACTGGTTCACACCAAACGCGATCAGAAAACAATTTAAAAGTACTGAGATCGCGCCCGCAGATCGCAGGACGTTGCGGTATTGCCGTACCTTAAGTTTATGGAAAATATTAAAAAATTACAAGCTGTAGCGGCATCCTATAAATAAAATGTATTTTCTTTTGTGTAATTTCTGTGTAATTACTGAAGTCATTACTCGTGACGTGCAGATTAAATAAGCAATTTGATCATGTCTCTGTCATAATATCATAGCATTTCTATTGTTTAAAATAAATCCTCGTGCATTCAATATAATCTGTGAGGCAATCATTCTTCATTGTCATTTATAATACACGTAAATGTAAACTGGAAATACATGCTAAAATTGCATGTTTTAATGTTTTATCATATAGTGTTAATAGTCTTAGTCCCATTATACTAGTGGCTCTACGAAATGTAGACTTCCCGAGCGTGTCTTTGCAAAACATACCGCACATAAATTCGTTAAAAAAAAGCACCCCCGACCCCTTATAGTTTATCGGATGATAAAGATGATCGGACAAAAAAGTTGCGTTTTAATAAGGGTAATAGAGAAGTTTAGTGAAATTTTTCGAAATGACTGAAATATGTTTTTTTAGGTTTTTAACCCCTATTTATACATTATAGACTCAATCGATAAAAAAATCCAGGTCATTATTAAACCTGTTCACAAAATTTCACGAGAGTCGGTTGAGAAATGCGTCCTGTAGAGACATACGGACATCCGGATAATATAATGTATCCGCTGGACATAAAAACTCATTTTTGTTCAAGCTAAAACAGAAACCTTCGCTTCGCTCGGTCAATAAAATCTAAGGTTGTCCTGCGTGCGCGACTCCAGTACATTTCAATTGTTTTCTGATCGCGAAAACAATTGAAATGTATTGAGATCGCGCACGCAGGACGCAGAACGCCGCGGTGTGTCCGTACCTTTAATAAAATAAATAATGTTGAAATTGGCCAAGAAATACTATTGAAATAATTTTCTTATTATTATCAAAGATCAACATAATTGAAATTTTGCACGCATCACTAAAGATCGATCGTCATTTGACATCTGAATAATAAATTAATCTTATAACATAAAAATTCGTGAAGCAAATGTAATAAAGAAACCTGTCAAGTTTTTTGTCAGCCTTGGATTCGCAAATGTCATATGTGCACAATAAATTAGGTACCTGTACTTAATTTATTGTGTAATCATGTTAAGAATTTTGATTACAGACCATACAATTACGACCGAACTAAGACGCTTGATTGAAATGCCAGAGTTTGATTGAATTGCAAAATCAATAAGTGCCTACCTACGAGTATGTAAAGCGATACGAATGAAACTCCAAAACATTTTCTAGAAGAATCTAAAGTAAATAAAAGAACCATTCGATATGTAACGTTTCGGTTAACAACCATTTCACGGCCTTGATCACTCTGCTTTGTCTTTTGAAGTTGTGGTAGGTATTAGTTACAAAAAGGGCGACGTCCATTGTTTGCGTGGTCGTCACACGTCCACCGCGCATTTGTATTCATCCCGAGCTCCACCATTAAAAGAACATCGCTAAACGCATACCAACACGCAAACAAAAATACGGGCTTAAATACAAAACATAATTATTTATTACAATACTGAGCTTAAATTAAATAGACTTAGAACTATATCACTTTAGGGCGCAACTTCGGTTCCATGGGGGATCACATTATCATTTTCTGTTACGTATTCTTTTTCTGAGGGTGTCGTGGGCTCTTTTTTGTCATTTTCGGGTTCGATCGGCGCGACGGTCGTAAGCTCAGGGGCCGGTGTTTCCTCCTTCTTATAAAGAGTGCCGGTCTCGACGATGGTCACTTCGCGATCGATTTCCTTAGCTCGGTCGACGTATCCCTTTATGGGAGCGTCCACGATCAGGTATCCGTCTGAAGTGAGCTGTGCTGTGACGTCAGCTGCGCTTGCGTTAGCGGGCAGCGTGTACGTGTGGAAGAACGTGCTCGCGAACAAGTCGTGATCCTCTTGTTTCGCCTCGTGCGTTCCCTGCACGTAGATGAAGTCATCCTTTATCTTTACCTTCAGGTCCTCTTTCTTGAAGTCCTTGACTTGAACGATCACTTTGAACTTGTTGTCGTCGGATTCAATATGGGGTCCGAGTTCTTCAAAGGTCGGGAACAGTTTCCAGAGGGGTGCGAAGAGTTTGGTGATGTCACCGAAGTACGGGACGTTGAACCAGGGACCTGGGACTGGGGGTGCGAGCTCATCGTTCGTTATCGTTGTGATAGGTACAGGGACGGGCTTGTCTTGCGCGGGTAGCGCGGACGCTGCGGCGGCAAGGACAAGGATCGCGAAGCGCGTTGAGAACATGTTTGCGTGTGCACTGTACTGTGATGCAATAATAACTGAGGCCCCCGCGGTCGCTGCAGGCTATATACAGTGGTGGGAGGTGCGTGAGCGCATCGCTGCCCGCGCTCAATGAATAACTAGAGTAATGTGAACAGATGGAACATACGTGCCTTTAACTACAGATTCAAACAAGATTGCTTAATTTTTGAGCAACAATGAATAGCGTAAAGCATTTAATAATTACAGCTTTATACTACGTACTAACTAGTCCTTTATCCAATGCTAGCACAATTTATATAACTGACGATAAAGAGGGTCTATTAGTTTAAGCATTATTTTAATTAACTATATCCGATATTATATAAAATTAGATTTTTAACCGACTTCACGTAAAAGGAGGAGGTTCTCAATTCGTCGGAACATTTTTTTTTCTAGCGCGACGTTTGAAGTCGGTTCTTTTATTTTTGTTAAACGATCTTAAATTATATATATAGATAGATAGTATTTTACATTTAACATTTTATTGCGTCCAAACGCATTCATGAATACCTAAATTAAATTAATTTCGTGAGTGTAATTTCTTAATTAAAGTTTTCTTATTCGCTCTTGCTTGCTTGAAGTTAATTGAAGTCTGCAACATTTAATTATACGCAAAGTCATTTTTAATATTCTACAGATTTTCTTAGTGTTTTAAGTTTTGCAACTGAGACTTGATATGATTAAAACATTCAAGTAAATATTATATGTGTTATTATAACTTTTGATTTATACTAATATTATAAAGATAAGTAAAATGTAGTTTTTTTTTGTGTACTGTACCAATTTAGTACGTAATAGTTAGTACTACTGGACTAATTTTAAAGATTTTTCACCTATCAGAAGCTACATTATCAGTAAGTAACATGGCATTTTGCGGACGAAGCCGTGAAGGGTTTGCTAGTGTGTCATGATCAAGAAACTTTTCAACAACTCTTTTCTATACCAAAATTCAGATAAATAAATAATCTCATTACTCTTCACGATTAACAAAAGAAAAATATTTACCTAATTAGTTCTCTATATCACAAATAGGCAATATAATAAAGCCACACATCAGGTTGTACCTTCTATACGAAACTAAGTAAACACATAATCTTTGCCGGCATACGATTAGCCTTGAAAAGCCGGCTTCTAGAGTTCTCCTAAACACAAAACATGAAGTGAACTCGGTGCTTTCTCACGTACTTGACTGACAATCAGTTGTTTTGCTTCTGCTTGAACGTGTCATATGGAATAGAAGATTATAGGATAGGTATACTAGTTGATTTGCCTTCGGTTACTCGAACTATTATTTTTTATTCTGTGCTTCAGTTTAACGTTTGATCTTACTAGGTACTTCGGGAGATTTATTTTTAATACTAATTTAATTGAGTGCCTTTGTATTTTAAAAGTTTTTTAAAAACGTTGAGGTTCAACGTATTTTCAATAAGTATTAAGTACCTATTTTGTCTTAATACTTTACTTCCTCAATTGAGATAATATTTTCTTCAAATTTTCTTTCGACTTTCCACTAGAAATAATTCCTCGAAAATGTCAAGTTTCTTCATCGAGGGATTTATTTAGGCTGTGCGTAAACTTTCAATAATAAAAAGTCCATGAATTTTCAAATATCATTTGCTTATCTCTCTTGTCTATAGCGGCAAATAATAAATAATAGTAAGTACAAGATAGTGGTGAGATATTTCTAGTCCGTCTGGGGCGGTGCCACCGTTTTGCCTGATAAAATAGTACTTAATTTTTTCCGATTTTATGAGCAAGGCGTCTAATGAAATTACAGGGCGCATAAGACATAACAATGGATTGTATCGTTTATAACTAAACATATCATCCTCTAAGTCCAGTGGTTTAGGTTGTCTGTTGTAAGTCACTCGTCGCCCCGTTTCTGGTAGTATGCAATCCAACGTTATAATTAAATTATGCCACATTTTACATCAAGATTTGACTACTGTGTTAAAGTAACATCTTTATGAGCCGGTTCGATAAATAGGTGTGTCAGAAACTGAGAGTTAACATTTTTAGTTGAAGATAAATTACGAACATTGCGTCTCTCAGACAGATGTACGCGTACAAGCTAGATTTAAAGTACAGGCACACGCTATTTATGTTGATATAGAAGGAATGTGTACTTGCTATAGTAAGTACAACACGTCTATGGTTTAAGCGATGACTCGCCTCTACGTGCATGTCAGTGCGTCTTTTTTTTATTGAAAGAAGCATAGCCGCCGTTCCCTTGATATGAATAATAAAAAGTTCTAGAATAAACTCTTTGTTTTATACTGAGATAACAGGTAAGTATATAAAGGTAAGCTACTTTTTGCTTAGAATGAGTTTTATTGAATCAGGATATTAAATCATCTCATTACACCTATTTGTTCTGTTTTATATTTTACCTTACACATTCTAAAAATGGTAGTACAAGAACCTAGTACTTACGTTCTTAAAAACTTTATATTATTTTACATTTTTAAATCTAATTGATTTTACAGACCTTCAGAACAAAGATGACTCCCGGAACGCGAATATCCGTCTCCAAAAGAACAATAAATAAAATAAATAAGCATCTTTGATAGCTCGTAAACTTCGCGATTACGGCTCTCAGATCAGATTGCGAACCCTTAAGGTCAAGGGCCTGAACTTGACTACAAAGAAGCAGCTTTGAACAATATTTCACTTTACCATGCAGATAATAAAGATTTAATTTGTCTGGTGTACAAAAGTGGGTATGTAGGGCTGACTCAAGAAAGTTAAATCTCGGAAGTTAGTTCAAGCGTAGTCGATATCAAAGAGAAATTGATACCATAAAGTGATACAAGTGTGCGCGTGAAAGATGTTGGTTGGCTTAACTTTTAGTTCACAATTTAAAGGTTAACTTAACTGGCAGGCATCCAGGTTTCCTTTTGACCACATTATCTTTATGAATGTTTTACTATGCGGAATAGTCTAAAACATCTACCTGTAAATTTAAGTAAGGCACAAGGCACGCACTTTAATAAATGTCTACTAGAACCTTGCACACAGCACAAAAATACTACTTTACGTTGTAGAACAGCAATTATATTCATTTTATAACATCTTAGACCAAGTCTATCTGTATGAAACACTACCATTTCTTGGCTAGAGGGGTAAAATTTACGTTGCTTCTCTTCTAATTGAAGTATGATATTTTTGGTACAAGCTAGCGTTTTATGGCTATCTCGCCAGCCGCCAGGTGGTAGACGATAATGTAGTCGAAGATGATGAACACTCTACGCCTAGAAACTTTGGCTCTCAAGGGCTGCGTGCTGCCGGTGCAAGGTTATGGCGACAGATTTTCTCCTTGATGCTGGTTAGCTACACTTTTTGGCAGAAAGTCAGGCGTAAAATATGGTTCTACCACAGTGGTAGCTGTTTTAAACTCTTGGCTTAACACAGCTATGGCAGCCCCGATCTAGGGCAATAAAAACAGCTTGAGGTCAAGCTAATAACAATGATGGAGCACGGAGATGACACCTGATGAGAATATTCGCCTGGACTCTTTACGACATTTTTCTTTTTTATACGTTATAGGCTAGCGTTTGACCACTATCTCACCTGTTGGTAAGTGATGATGCGGTCGAAGATGGTAAGCATGCTAGGCCTAGAATGGGAACTGGCTCTCAAGGATAGCTGCCGGAACACATTAGATGTTTGGTGACAGATTTTCTAACTTGAGGGTGGTAGCTGGCCAGGCAGATAATAGATAGTGTCCTACCACCATGCGGGGGTTGTTGGTTTCTTAACGATGTTTTCCTTCACCGGAGGGCCACTGTGAGAAGCGCACATAAATTTTTCGATAGAAAAATCCATTGGTGCACGGCGCAAAACTATCCTTCATAATCATCATCAACTTATCTCTGTCCTCTGCTGGACATAGCCCACACTTATAGCACGCCACTGAGCTTATCTTCAGATTCTAATATTCTAAATAATAATAATAGCTAATTCTTTGAACTATGACGATAACTTTAGTTTTCAAACGGATGACTTCATTTCGAATTCGATCCTTCAAAGAAACTCCGAGCGTAGCCCTCTCCATATAATTTAAAGTCACTACTTTGAATTCAATAAAATTAAACAAACTATCCTTCACATATTGACAATTAATCGAAGCACATAATATAATAGATCCTTAGTTAATTTTGAGCCGAAGTTGGTGAGACTATCCGCGTCTAGAACCAGATTCTGACTTCAAAGATGGGAGAACGAGAATTTGTGGACAAACATTAGTTTGGCGCAATGTGCAAACTGAACAAATGCAGTTACTGTTCAAACAATTCGATATTTGTTCACTCTTCTGTCTGTCTGTGGAGCGGCGATAGTCGGTGCATGTTTTATTACTGACCTAACGATAATATTAACGGGAATTATTGGCCATCTAGGCTACAAACAGTTCCAAGCTTTTATTTTATTTACCCTGATTGTTTTCGGATTAAATTCAGTATTTAAAATTTGACCCACTTCCCAGTGTTTGATGTAGTTCAAACTTTGCATACGTTATGTAAATTGGATGACAATGCAATTTTATGGTACCATTGAGCTGGCCTGATGATGTAACTGGAAGGTGGCCATAGGAACTCCTAAACTGCACATGATAAGCTCGTCGTGTTTGACTCGATTAATTTGTCTAGATTTACTCTTATCATAAATTATGTAAAAAAGCTTGTTTATTGAAATATAACTTGGTCATAATAGGTATCAAAACTTACTTATTGACGGCAAACAGAGTTTTATTGGAGAGTTTTTTTAATGTAATTTTATGCTTACTATTATATAAATAATCAAGAACTTATTTGTTCAAAATTAAATACCAACGATTTCTCGTTTTTAACCGCCTTCACAAACAAGGAGGAGGTTCTCAATTCGTCTGTATGTTTTTTTTTTTGTGTGTATGTTACGCGATTTCTCCGTCAATTATGAACGGATTCAAATGATTCTTTTTTTAATAGGTAGGATACGTTTCCGAGGTGGTCCCATTTTATTTTAGCGAGATCTGATAAGTATCTCCAGAGATATGGAGATAAACACCTCAAACATAGGAGAATATACTGGTTTTAGTAGAAGAGTCCCAAGAAGATTATACACAACGGAGGTTGCTATTGCATATACTTTTGAAGACTAAAAAATATGACCTTGAATAATATTTTTACATCTTTCTTCTCGTTGATTTTGGTTTTTGACAGATATTCTTACGGTAACTGTGAGCGAGATAGAAATAAAGGTGGGGATAATTAATATTTTTTATTTTTTTTTATATCTTATAGGCTAGCGTTTGACCACTATCTCACCTATTGCTATGTGATGATGCGGTGGAAGATAGAGAAGTGGACTAGAATGGGAACTGGCTCTCAAGGATAGCTGCCGGAACACATTAGATGTTTGGTGACAGATTTTCTAACTTGAGGGTTAGGCCTGGCCTAGGGCTGGCCAGGTGGACACTAGATATGTCCTACCACCATGCGGGGGTTGTTGGTTTCTTAACGATGTTTTTTTTCACCGGAGGGCAACTGTGAGAAGCGCACATATATTTTTCAATAGAAAAATTCATTGGTGCACGGCGGTTTGAACTCGGTACGACGGCATCAAAGCCGACTGTTCTCCTTATTACGCCACCGGGCCCTCATAAATAATTATATATTAATAATTATAATAAATAATTATATATAAATATAAATAATTTGTTTTCACAGGAATGTTCTACCGGGCAAAGTCTTGTTAGGGTGCAAACTTTTTTAAACATACCTAAGATTTTTTGACATGACATGACGCTTGGCGAAGATGGCGGCCATTTCAGTCCCGCGACACTGCATACATTATTAAATAACTCAAAATTATGAACGTACTTTGTACCAATCAACACTGCAAAAAAATATATAAGTATAATACCACAGATTATATAATAGTTACTACGTAAATCATACTTTCCGTTGTTAGGTTGGCTACACAGTGCTTTCATAATTCGGGTTTCAACAATATAGGGAAGTGCCTCTTATAACGTAGTAGAGTGATTCAGTACTCTGTTGGCCATATGGCGGCAATTAATTTGCAAATAATACTTTTTAATATTCATTTTGGAATACAACTATGCCGTGTTATAAAAGTATTTGGAATTATTGTAATAAAATAGACAATTAATTATCGTGTGTGTCAGATGCTTTAATTGCACAGGGCCATTTTGGACATTGTCCTTTGATACCTTGATGACATCATTATTACTAGTGAATATTTTCACTATAGCGCGGCATTTAAAGTCAATTTTTTTAGGGTTCCGAACCCAAAGGCTACCAAATGAACACTTTTTGAGACTTTGTTGTCCGTTCGTCCGTCCGTCCGTCCATCCGTCCGTGTGTCTATACATATGTGCGCACTTTACAGATCTGTATCTTCTTAACCGTTATAGGTACATACTTGAAATTTTCAAAAAGTATATATCCGTCAGTGTATAACGGCCCAGACACAAAATTTAATAGATGCATGTAATTTAATTAAAACTTGTTTTGCACTAAAAATGGTAAAATAAGTTATTTTTAAAAAAAAAACCGACTTCATAACCACAAACAGGCACTCAAAAGCGAAAAATAAATTACTTAAAATTATTATAAGCGCTACCCACTTATCTATTTGAAGTCGGTGCCAGCCAAGTCTATTGGATAGTAGATAGATACTATGTATGTAGTAGTAGTAAGTAGGTACATGTAGGTTAGTAAGTAAGTAGATACATGTAGGTATTATCTATCTACTACCTATTAGACTTGGCTGGCACCGACTTCAAATAGATAAGTGGGTAGCGCTTATAATAATTTTAAGTAATTTATTTTTCGCTTTTGAGTGCCTGTTTGTGGTTATGAAGTCGGTTTTATTTTTTTTTAAATAACTTATTTCAAACCAAAAAAGCAATCACTTATCCAATTTCATCGTCAGGCTGTATTACTGTAGTACATAATCATTTTCCAATTGCACGCCACTGAACACAATTCATGGCTAATATATATGGTATATTTTATCTTTATCCAATTAAAAGGTATTGAGTGAAAAGCTGCATAAAATCACCCATAAGAAACCGCGCAGGGGAATTTGAATCTTTTGTCAGTTCAAATCACTTCAATGTCTGTCAAACACTTTTTTTACACACAAGCCTACATTTTTGATGAAAAATTCGAAAATCAAACAGAATTTTCTAAAAATAAAGTGAAAATTTTATCTTTTCGCCTCAAATTTTTTCGTCCATCTATTGCTTTGAGTATTTAGGTGAATACTCAAAGATCTATCGCATGTCGCCGACATGCATATGGCATTACAGCTGTTGCTGATTGGTGGATATGATGTATGACATTTAGGTCTAGCTGTGAGTGGCGGACGCTTCCGCAGCCATATTTTGTATATATGCTAATGTGTCATGTCAACTGCTGTCATAGTAGCTAGCTATCGTAACTACACATAAACAAAAAGTTTGACTTGCATCGTGGTTTCAAAGAATCAAATCACACTTTTTTACGTCGTTCCTGTTTCCTGACAGCCCTAGCTATATTGCAGTTGAAGCGTAGGCTTCCCTGGTTCATTCTTTCGTATCATTTTTCAAGCGTTTCATTCTTTATCCCTAACAATCTGCATTCTTTCGCTTCCCAATATTTTTTTCCATTAAATTTTGTACTTTTTGTGTGGGAGGAACTCGGCGCCAAGAGTAAGGCGTATTTACATGAAGCGAGTTGACATATTCAAATTATGATATGTAAATTACGAGATGTGATAACTTGTGACGTTGTATAAGACGCTTTTAAGCTTTGTATGTATTTGGAGGGCTAAAGGTAAATTTGTAATTTTTTTATAAATCAAGGAATAGGTCAATAATATTAAAGGAGATAAATTAACTACTCTGAGTTTTGCGCTATATTTATATTCTATATTGTATGCTATAGGCTAGCGTTTGACCACTATCTCGCGTGGTGGTAAGCAATGATGTGGTTGAAGATGGTTAACCCGCTAGGCTTATAATATTTGACTATCAAGGGCTGTGTGCTGCCGGAACACCGTAAGGTTATGGTGACGGATAGGATCAAGAAATAAATTCTTAAATTTTATCGAACATTCTTCTGTCGCATGTAATTATCACACAGTCAGAAAACATACGTATTGTAGTATCTACCATACTACAATACGTATGTTTTCTGACTATTTAGTTGGAATTTATTACCTTTTTTTTGACTAACTTAAACATAGATATATAGATATATTGGTTGTATATTGAACACGTATCCTAAAATTGAGAAACCAATTGGCAACAGATCTTTGTTCAGTAAATGGATCGAGCTACTTAACCCTACCTGTCACCCATTAGCACTACCCTGCGAATCCTGGGATCGGGAGTGACGCAGGGGGATAATGGTTAGTTTTGACGCCAGAGGTAGTGGGTTCAAATACCCGCCGTACACAAATTGACTTTTCTATTGTAATACTCCATAGCATCATCAAGTAGAAAAAAAGCTAATAGTCTTAAAACGGCTGAGCGGAATTTCATGAATTAAAGCTAAGAACACTCTCGATTAAGACACCTAACAAACAAAAGAAAAACAAAATCGAAATCGGTTCATCCATTTGGGCGCTACGATGCCACAGACAGACACACAGATACACTATACTCAGATACACACGTCAAACTTATAACACCCGTTAAAAAGTGAGTTCATCAATTACGTAAGTCTTTATTATTTTAAGACAAAGGTGCCGAAGAGGCAGATGGCTCACTTGATCGATAATGGTCACCACCGCATATGAACACCTGGGGCCTTATTCAGTATGACCAATGAGATAACGCGTTCCTTATCGCGCCACGTCACGTTATTGAAAAATTGTATTCTGTATGCCACACGATAGGTAAATTATACAAAACGCGCGCGTTAAACGTCCTCACTTGTCACGATATTTTGACAGCTCAAAACGCGCTCATAACCTTACCCTACCGCGTTTTAATTGGCATAGAGAATACCATAACGCGGAGATAAAGTAACACGGCACGGTAAGACTTTAAAATGGCCATACTGAATAAGGCCCCTGCATACATACTGGCTTGTATTACCATTGAAGGGTTTTTCTACACCGATCAGCACCAATACTAGTTGTTCTGTGAGAACAATAGATTTCACGAGCCCTAATAACAGTTATAACCAGGCAAACATTATTGATACCTTCCTCTCTCAAGCAAAATAGGGTTATAAGTTTTAGCGATGTATGAAGGCACTTATGAAAGTGGAAGAAGCGAAAGAGGTATGTCAGGATCCGTAGCACGTAGGAAACAAGTAGTCTCTGCCTACCCCAACGGGAAAAAAGCGTGATTGTATGTTACTTACATTCCCTTTTTTATGTAGACAAAGAGAAGCAAAACAAGCATGCGGCCCACCTGCAATACCAGGGGCAATACTGGTGCGTTGCCTGCTCTTTTGAAAGAGGAATCTGTTAACTATCCTTTTGAAGCCACTCAGATCAACCTTCTGCGGGAAAACATCGCGAGGAAGGTTGTTCCATATCTCCCACGTACGCGGGAAGAACAAACGCTTAAAACGCGTTGTATGGGAGGATCACGTGTCTATAATATGAGCCCTGAGCCCTCTCACGAATACGCGAGTTTCTATAGTAAAAGAAATCGAGAGTTTAAGATCACATCAAAATGCTCATCAGAGCATTCCCCATGATAATATCTGTAAAATAGACTAAGCAAACCAACATCGCGACGAAGACTCAACGGTTCAAGTGTCTTAGTCAGCGTCGAGTCATCGACTAATCTAATGGCTCTCCTCTGAAGGGAGTCTTTCAAGTGGTTGCAGCTGATACTTGATACTCCCTTGGTCCTAGGAGGTCGAATCTGATGTCTACGAGTTTGTCTTGTAAGGGCGGAGAGGACTGTTTTGTCTAATTGGCATAGGTACATACTTTTCCGAAAAAAAAGGAAATCCGTCCATATGGACGGATTTTATGGTGTGATAGCCAATAATATTGATTAGGCCACAGGCTACTTTTTAACGCGGGCGACGCCGCAGGGTACATCTAGTTACTAATATAACTAGCCATAAAGTTATGTTAACAGGTATTATAGGTAATAAAAAGCCACGTTAATAAAGTCAAGTTAATGGAAACTCAAAGAATATAACCGACTTATTCGAATAAAAAGTAATTTCATATGCTTATTTATTACAAGAACGTCTATCTCTTCAGTTGAAAAATGATATGCCCAGACATATTACAGAAACATGAGGCTTCTTATTATTCGACAACCGAATCAAACTCGTGTGTGAAGAAAATGAATAAAGAAAATCGCACTCTTCGTGAAATTATAATTTTCTAGCTATACTAACGTACTGTTTTTTTTACATTATATCTTAAAGGCTAGCGTTTGATTTCTTTCTCGCCTGGTAGTAATCGGTGATGTGGTCAAAGATGATGAACACGCTAGGTAGCCTAGGTATATATCCGAATCTCAAAAGAATGTGTGCTGCCGGAACACCTTTACTTTATTGCGACAGATTTTCTTCTTGATTGTGGTAAGGTACTTTTTGGTAACATCATCGATATAATAACTCCCTACTTAACATAAACATCTACCGCTGATTATACGAGTATATTCAGTTTGTTAAATAACAGCTGCGACCCGCGGCTTTGTCTATATTTAATCTTAGTTGTAAACCTTTCTCTTGAATAAGTCTATCTATCGCTGAGAACTGTATTAAAATTTGTCCCGTAGTTTATAAGATCTAAGCGTACAGACAGAGCGAGCGACCGTTTTATCCTATGAAAAAGATAACAAAGTACCATTGTAAAAGCGTGTTGCAATACAATATTAAATCAACAGACTCGCCTTCCATACAATTTTATAACCGTGCATATAATATTTACTACGTAGTATATACGAGTACAGTATGTATCAGTATGTTTTGCTCATAAACATTAATTTATTTTTTGCTAAGAATTCAAAAACCTTAGAACTTTTATTGCGAAGAAAATTACACGCAATTCAATGTGGTATTGTAAATATGTCAATACTCCGGTCAAGGTAGAGGTTAAGTACTTTATTGGGGTATTTTATTTAGGGGTTGGCTGTATAATTCAATGTCAATTGTTAAAATATTGAATGCCAATTTGAAAAGGTTTTTTTTATTACATTATATTAGAAATATAATTATATATCCCGATAAATGGGACAACCATTTCATGTAATGGCGTAGCTAAATAACTGACCGGTGGCGGACAGCAGCATCACTGGTGCCAGGAACTACTTCCTGCGGTCACCAACTTGCCTGCCAAGCGTGATGATTACGGCAAAAACCACCTATATACGGAGCAAACAAGAAAGGGCCCCCAGTTACCGGTCGCCCCACTATCCCTAACCAAGCTCTGTGGAAAGCGACTGGCAGTAACTGGATGCAAGCAGCTGAAGATCGAGCTCAGGATACAAATACAAAATACAAATACAAAATTTATTTATTGACATAATAAAGGGTAAATTGCTCAGTAGGCGGCGCTCAGTAGGTAGAGAGACAAATAAGAGAGGATTATGTCCCGCAGTGGATTATTAAGGGCTGGTGATGATGATAAGCTTTTGACCAACCTAAAATCGATAATAATCGCAACTGATGAAAAGTGATGATGCGGTCTGGGATGGAAAGCTGGTCTGAAAGATAAAACGGTAGGGAAGAAATGTTGGATAATTAAGATCAAGGAAAGCTTGTCAGTTTGTCTTTAGCTGTCAGACAATAGAAGTTATAAGGTTATAAGTACTTCTATTATCTTACACTGACCAATAAAAAATATTGTGGCGAAATTTTGTAGACGATGCAAAACCATCAGTCATATTCAGATGTAAGAAAGACTGTTATATGACGATAAATAATAATAAAATATTTTTTTAAACTGTTTGTACTGCTTTGGGTTAAAACTAGTTAAGCTGGTTCTAAAATTCGCGGATAAAAAAAAAGTGTGGTGTAGTTTAATGAAACCAACTTTCAGTTTATGGGTAGCATTAGTACCTACTATGACAACAGTTAACATAACATATTAGCATGTATACAAATATGGCTGCGGAAGCGTCCACCAATCACAGCTAGACCTATATGTCATCCATCATATCCACCAATCAGCACCAGCTGTAATGCGACATGCATGTCGGCGACATGCGATAGATTCACAAACAATTTAAGGCGATGTAATAAAAGTTACTCTTTAAAACTTTCGCGATTCCTACACATAATATATGTATGCCGTAATATGGAACTTATCGCAATAGTTACGTAGTAACTATTGTATAATCTGTGGCAATAGTCCTGTAACGCGATAAACGTGTATTACAACAATTGATTTGTATTTTTACTATGTATTTATGAGTACTATTATTTATGTATTTATGAGCAAGAGAAGCCAATCTCTATGAGTCGTTAAATCATCACGATTTACCGCAGCACTGCAATATGTGGCAAGTACGAGCAACTCTCGCTGGAATATTCTAGTGTATGAGTAAGTATCTTGCTAGCAATAACGCGGCTATGTGAATGCAACATAGATGCGCTCTTCGTACTTATTTGTGATTCTGTGGTTTACTAAGATTTGTGTAGCACTGTCTTTATTTACTTTACTACAGTGGGGACAGGATAGGGTAAAGTTAAAATTTCCTATATATGTAGGTATACAGGTAAGGTACTCGTGAGTTAGTATAGTATGGGTTATGGGTGTGTCTAACGCAGCTAGTTTATATGATTTTGATAAATATGTGCGATGTTTTATGTAAAACCCCAATGTATTTTTATTATTACAAGCTTTATCTCTACTTCACGGCGAATTTATTTGTCCGTCACAAATCTTGCGATTGATTTTAGAGCAACTTCCAGGGGTAAGATTGAGCTGAAATTTTGCAAACATGCCTAAATCGCGTGATAATGCAATATTATGATGACATGATGCTGATCTGATATTGGAACTGAAAGGTGGCCAAAGCTACTCCTAAGCTACACATGTTATACCGGTCGTGTTTGGACTCGTTGGATTTGTCTTGACTTCTCTGGTCCTAGGTTATGTTAAAGCTTGTGTTTCAAAAGGTTTTTTTTAAATATATATTGTTGCAAGCTTTTATTTAGTTTCACCTGTCCCGATGTTTGTCATCAAATCTTGCAAATTAAATTTGATCCACTTTCCGGTTACTGATTGAGCTGAAATTTTGCATACATGTGTAAATCGCGTGACAATGCAATATTATGATAACACGGTGCTGATCTGATGATGGAGCTGGAAGGTATCCCGATGTTTGTGATAGAATCTTGCAAATTAAATTTGATCCTCTTCCCGGTTACTGATTGAGGTGAAATTTTGCATACATGTATAAATCGCGTGACGTTGGACGATAAATTAGAACCATTTCCTGTTGATCAATCGGACAATGCAACTATATGCTAACATCAAACTAACCTGCTGATGGAGGCAGGCTGTAGGAAAAAGTGTTTATGCATGTATGTTTGTGTTGGTCAAATTTGGGAAGTCTAATTAGAACTCCTTCCTGACGTTCCATTGGACTGCATTGGTATCCTTGTGTATCTTTGGTGACGATGCAATAACATGGTACCATTGAGCTGACTTGATGACAAAGCCAGACTGGAACTAAGTAATGGAGTGTAGTAATAAATTTTCAGCCTTGAAATAGGAATGTTTTTCGGTAGAAATGGCAAGGTGTCCAGTGAAATTACAGGGCATGTGAGACTGAACATCTTTATGTTTCATGGTAACAGGCGCAGTGCAGTAACATGCAAAATGCTAGACTGCCAGAATTTTAAATGCCGCTGTATCTGTAATAGGTAGACGTCATCGCTTACCGTCAGGCGAGCGTCGTGCTTGCTTTTCCTTTTACCATAAAAAAAATGGAAAATGCTAGGACAGTCGGATTTGGGCTAGTATGAATGTATTATTATTATTACTTTTCATTACACTTGATAATGACTTTACAAAGAGCCTATTTTATTAACTTTATGTTTAGAATAGGCTCTCTACTTTTATCACATTCATCACTTCATAAAATACTTTACTATGGCTTTCACTACGGTAATATGTTCTAATGTCCTCTTATTTGCGCCGTAAAACATGGCTCCCTCGAGATTGAATATAAAAACTTCTTTATAGAATGTTAAGGGAATATCCAAAACAAGGCGAGTCGAGGTAAGTGATATCAGGCTATCAACACGTTTTACCTTTATAGGTTTAGTTGATAGTATACTTAAATGGGATACGGTAGATCTACAAACATAGATTTAGATAGACTTGCGAAATGCGGGATATTTTTAGCGCTTTTTTAAACGCAAAGTAGACTTAAAAATTAACATTAAAATTCATAAGCAATTTCGTTTATCTAAGGCAACTAAAAATAAATTATTTATTACCTTTACCTATATAATTATACAAAGTATTGTATTCCTATTATCTATTTTTTACATGACTCTATAGCTAAGTATTTTACATTGATTTCAACATTTTCAACCTTATACCACCCACGCGTTCAACGAAGTAATAAAATAGCTGTCCCATTTTACAAGCTTTTATTTCACTTGCAATGTATGAATGTATGTATGTCTGATGTTCAGGTGGAATATTGGAAGCTAAATTAGACCCACTTCCCGATGTCGGATTGGACTCAAATTTGGTGAACTTAGAATCTTTGGTGGCATTACCATAATATGGTACCATAAAAGAAAGAAACAAAGAAAATGCATTTATTCAGCTAAACTACACAAAAACAAGAAAATATGACAGAAATATAACTGATTACACAATTTAAAGAAACAAAAACATATTTAAAAGGGAAACTAATAAAAAAAAACATCAGTTACTACTTATTTCTTTTCACGGTAGTTGCTGAAAAGGCTTATCTCAGCATTACAATGTTCAGACAGATACCTGAACGCTGATTTTCAGATAGGCCTAAAGCGGGTGATGGACTCAATCGAATCGAAACAGATAAAACAATAAACTTTTATTTTGGATAACAATTCATTTAAAAAGCACTCTAATAAACAACAGTTAATAGCTGCATAAACATAATTAAAATAAAAAATATAATAAAAAAATAATAAAACGCACACATCTAAAACTATGCACAATAGAACACACAATCTATTTTATTTTACGAACGAATATTGAAAGATTTAGAACGAAACGTTTGATTGTCAGACAGCGAGACGTCATAAAATTATTCTCCATGGTCAGTCCGAAGCCAAATAGTAGCAACTACGAGCTATTGCCAAGCATACAATCGGACTAATATAAAGTTATCTGTGGCATACACCAGTGATGTGCATAGTAGTCTGTGGTCATCATTTAAATAACAATAATAATGAAGGAGGGAACTATAGACGTAACATAAATGGATGGTGCACTGCAGATGTTTTGACAAATCATCCGCAATCATCATCAATTTAATCCATATGCTCTAACCATAAGGTTGTAATTGCTTTGTAGAACAAAACAGCCCATTCGAAAGGCACCAGGGTGGGAGTGTGTCCTTGTCTAACAACCTGCTAGTGCTATATATGTTTTATACTATATGTATAGTATATATATAAGTCGTCCATACAAAAGAAAGGGACAAACTCCGTTCAAGGTCGGTATCATGGGGGCCGGTGTACGCGATCAAGTTTAATATGTAGCAGGTCTGTGGTCCGAAGCCAAATAGTACAGTGCCACAAGTATAACTTGGCGGTGGTGGTTTTTGGAACTAATTCTTTTAATAGAAACTGTGAGTTTGACGTTTGAGAGATTACCGCGACATTATTGTAGATAAATCTGCTACATTAAAATAGTTCAATAATGCCAAAAGTAATTAAAAGTGGTTTAAGAGAAACTGTTATCAAAGTACAAAGTAAAAGCACAGTGGCGCACAGGCACGCCAAGTTATACTTGCCGGACTGTAGCTATTACGAGCTACTGCCAAGCATGCAATCGGACTAATATAAAGTTATCTGTGGCATACGAGTACACCAGTGATGCGCATAGTAGTCTGTGGTCATCATATAAATAACAATAATCATGAAAGATAACTGAGAAGTTTGGAGCAGTAGAAAAGTATTCTGTAGTCTTTAGGATACATATACAGTAATCTGTGGTACTCTGTACCCTGTGGTTCGGAGTAAAGGATAAAAAAAACCGGCCAAGTCGAGTTGGACTTGCCTACCGAGGCTACCGTGCCAATGTTGGTTGGTACTGGTACCATAGAGCTGGTCTGATGAGACGGAAGGTGGCTTTTATGAATAGGTATAGGTAAGTCCGAAAACCGACCCGCAAAATACTTACTAGAATTTATTTTTAACATTTTAGTTCCTTGTCCCAGATAAATCACTTTTATTTTATTACTTTCGCGGTAGGTAGGTAGGTACGGTTTTTTTTACCAGTGGTACCAACTAGTTTTTGTCAGTGGAACTTAAGAGCAAACGCGGGGTGCAGTTTTCCTTACAAATGTTTTCCCTTGTTTCCTCCCTGGAAAATGCTTCTAGAGCAAAATTTGTTTCTACCATGAATCTAGGTCTGCTGTAGCTATGCCCCTATAATTTGCTTTTTTTGACCAACCAATTGCAAAAAGAAATACAAGCCTTTTAATTGTCTCTTTGAAATGTTTTAAGGGTTATATTTCTAATTGCGATTGGTTGATCAAAATAAGCAAATAGCTACAGCAGACCCTTATTTTTCGTAGAAACAAATTTTGCTCTAAAACCATTTTCCGGGGAGGAAACAGGGGAATACGTTTGTATGGAAAACTGCACCCCGCGTACGCTCTTAATTGAGAACCTCCTCCTTTTTTATGAAGTCTGTATCGGGTGAAATAACAATATGTACTTAATTGGGTATTATGATTTATGAATCGATAAATAAATGAAAAGTAATAGCAATCACAATAATTATTACGATTCTAATTGGGGTATCTGAGTTTTTTTTAATTATTACATGTCGTAATACCATAAAATACATTATGATTATGAAATAAACATTTCTCTGAAGATCGCTTAACCCAAAAACTAGCCCATCACTAGTATCCAAACTGCAGTACATATTACTTACTGGGTGTTTTGACAGGCACATGTAACTCCGAAGTGTTACGTAAGTAGGACAGGATCGTAGCAAATAGAACTATTCTAACTTTGTCTCTAATATTAATTTGCTACTATTGTTTGTCATTTGCTACGGAACTTATCGATATTGAAATTATTATTAATTCTGAGAGTTTCATGGCCGAGACGTGTCGTATTATTAGGGATCTGTCAGATGATGCGTGAGCACGAACTTATTACGATGTAGAGTATCTACTTATTATGCTATTTGTTAGTAGTAATTATCTATGGAAAACCTACTTAAGCATCCTTGTCCTACTTACATGGCCGATCCGCATGTACATACCTATCGAAGCCTAACCTGGAACCAAGACAGCAAATAAAAAAATAAATTAGTTAAGGTACGGACACACCGTGGCGTCCTGCGATCTGCGGGCACGATCTCAGTACTTTTCAATTGTTTTGTGATCGCGTTTGGTGTGAACAAGTCGGTACAAATACTACTGCGCTCGCACTACTAATCGCGCATGCAGGACGCTGCGGTGTGTTCGTACCTTTAGGTAACTATAATATTAACTCTAAATATTATCCTAATGAACACTATGCTAAATCCAGGATCTTCGTGATCACATCTTCTTTAAAAGTGCCGACGGTTGTGAGCACCTATATTTGGCCATTTGATCTTCTGCTTAAAAATAAGTAGGTAGTGTTGTCGTAATAGGAATATTCTGGTACATTGCATGTAAACCATATACATTGTCGAAGATGCAGACTTATTCGGCTCGACGGCGTGCTACAGGTTGCACTGCCTGATGGATACCAACGCTGCTCAATCCGAATCAACTCATCGTTCATCATACATATACTAGTACTTCCCTCATTATAGATCTCCGTAGGTACTGTCGGTCACATCTTATAAAAGAAATACTATATCGTCTGGTAACTGGCTTCAGGGGAGAAGTATTTTCACCGATTACTCGAAGATGCCTGAACCGATTTGGAATTTCTTTTTTATGTTTCATAGGGTACCCTTCACAGGTAGTCCCGTTTTTTAATATATCAACGTTTCTATTTCAATGCATTTACTTATCTCGACGATTTACTAGTAACTACTGGCACAGATTATATAATAGTTACTACGTCTACTGGCAACTTTGACTAGCGCGACGTTTGAAGTCGGTTCTTTGAGTTTTTTAAACGATCTTAAATTATTATGGTTTCATGTAGACCCGACAAAACTATTTTAGTTTTCTAAAATATCACATGTTTTGTATGTTCTAGAAGTGCCCCGCGGCTTCGCCCGCATTAAAAACTCCTTTTATTTACTTAAAACTTTACTTTTGTAAAAACGATTCTATCATTAAAGACATCAAATATGAATTATTCAAATCGGTTCACCCGTCTTTATGATATCGCGTGACTAACGCAAATCGGGATTCATATTTATAAAACCCGAAAAACCCAAAATTTCATACTTTGTTACCTACCCCATTTCAAATAATCATACAACACGTACTTACTTATTTATTTACAGAAGTGCTTATGTGTAAAGTTTCGAATAAAACAGATTATCTAATCTTGTTTCGCCATACAAACTTTGAAGCTCGGTTCCGTATCTGGGAGGATTTTTTAAAAAATCCTTTCTGAGCGGATACCTACGTCATAATAACTATTAGCATTCTACATTTCAGCGCAATCCGAAACAATATTGATTTTAAGACTGTTACCCCAGTTCACCCTCTTAAGGTGGCATTTTGAAAAAGTCTGAAACTCGTATTTACTTATTTATATACAGAAGTACTTGTGTGAAATGTCGAATAAAATGACTATTCAAATGTTAAATCATTCCGCTTCATCCCTTTGAAAAGTGAATTTTGAAAAATCCTTTCTTAGCGGATACCTACGTCAAAATAATTATCTGCATGCCAAATTTCAGCGCAATCCGAAACAATATTGATTTCAGACTTTGTTACCCCAATTCACCCTCTTTGGGGTGGAATTTTGAAAAAGCCTGAAACATGTATATAATTATATATTTACATAAGTACTTGTGTAAAGTTTCAAATAGAAAAGACTATCTAATCTAACTTGTTCCTCCATACAAACTTTGAGCCCCCGTTTCATCCTCTTAAGGGGTGAATTTTGGAAAATCCTTTTTTTAGACAGAACTAACATTGTAATAACTATTTGCATGCCAAATTTCAGCGCAATCCGAAACAATATTGATTTTCAGACTTTGTTACCCCGTTTTACCCTTTTAGGGGTGAAATTTAAAAAAAAACCTGAACCCCGTATTTACTTATTTTTTACTAAAGCACTTGTGTGAGGTTTCGAATACAAAAGACTATCTAATCTTGTTACTCCATACAAACTTTGAACCCCCGTTTCATCTCCTTCAGGGGTGAATTTTAGAAAATCCTTTCTCAGAGGGAACAAACGTCATAATGACTATCTGCATGCCAAATTTCAGCACAATCCGAAACAATACTGCTTTTTACAGTTTGTTACCCCATTTCACTCTCTTAGGAGTGGAATTTAAAGAAATACTTGAAACACGTATTTACTTATTTTTTTACTGGAGCATTTGTATGAAGTTTTGAATAGAAAATAATATCTAATCTTGTTTCTCCATACAAACTTTGAACCCCCGTTTCATACTCTTTAGGGGTGAATTTTGGAAAATCCTTTCTCAGAGGAAACTAACGTCGTAATAACTATTTGCATGCCAAATTTCAGCGCAATCTGAAACAATATTGATTTTCAGACGTTGTTACACCGTTTTAGTCTTTTGGGGTGGAATTTTGAAAAAGCATGAAACACGTTTTTACTTATTTTTTTACTCGAGCACTTGTATGAAGTTTTGGAATAGAAAATACTATCTAGTCTCGTCTCTCCAAACAAACTTTGAACCCTCATTTCATCCCCTTGAGAGGTGAATTTTGAAAAATCCTTTCTCAGAGATAATTCACGTCGTAATGACTATCTGCATGCTAAATTTCAGCGCAATCCGAAACAATATTGCTTTTCACACTTTGTTACCCCATTTCACCCGCTTAAGGGTGGAATTAAAAAAAACCTGAAACTTGTATTTACTTATTTTTTTTACTGGAGCATATGTATGAAGTTTCTAATAGAAAATACTATCTAATCTTGTTTCTCCATACAAATTTTGAACCCCCGTTTCATATCCCTATAAGGGGTGAATTTTGGAAAATCCTTTCTCAGAGGGAACTAATGCCGTAATTATTATTTGCATGCCAAATTTCAGCGCAATCCAAAACAATATTGATTTTCAGACTTTGTTACCCCGTTTTACCCATTTGGGGGTGGAATTTTGAATAAGCCTGATACACGTATTTACTTATTTTTTTACTGAAGCACTTGTGTGAGGTCTCGAATAGAAAAAAACTATTTAATCTTGTTTCTCCATACAAACTTTGAACCTCCAGTTCCCTTATAGTGTGAATTTTGGAAAATCCTTTCTTAGTACACCCCTACGTACTAAGACAAATATACCCTCCAAATTTCAAGTCTCTACCACCGGTTTAACCAGCGGTTTAGGCTGTGCGTTGTCTGTTAGTCAGTCAGTCAGTCAGTCAGTCAGCCAGTATGTCAGGACAAAGATTCTTATAGTATTAGATTGAGTATATAGAAATTTAATAAAAATATACGTTCAATTTCATTTCAAAAAATCTAAGAAGTTTACTATTAGATGCAAGACGTATTTATAGTTCCACTGTGACACAAAACATCTAGAATTATAAAGAGAGATGCAGCTTTACGATGTCTGAAACAAGATCTTTTGATGTAGTTGATGGTAGGCCTCCCAAGTATTGCCAACTATACTGGTGAACGGTAGTTAAGGAAAGTTCGTGACCGTTCCACCGCGGCTCTGCCAACGTATTATTTTTCTTATAGACTTCTCGTGACTCAGGTTATTGACTGAATGACTCAAACTATTGTCTTTAAAGCAGTCTAAAGTTTGAAACAATTTTCCTGGTAGTCATAATAATTCACAAGTTAGTTCCATTGTTAGAGCAGCTGTTGAAATTAATGTAAATATTTAAATAAGTAAAATATCCAAAAATCTTTGAATTATTTGTCATAACAGATTTGTTTGCAATGATGATGAACATGTATTTAGATTTTTATTTCGTACTAGCGACCCGTCCCGGCTTCGCAAGGATAAAGAGAAAATTATAATATGCTTACATTTTTAACCGACTTCAAAAAAAGGAGGAGGTTTCTCAATTCGACCGTATATATTTTTTTATTTTTTTATGTTTGTTCGCGGATAACTTCAATGTTTATGAACCGATTTTGATTATTCTTTATTTAATATTATGTTTCATTGAAGTGTTACACACTTAATATTTTGTAAATTGTTAAACACAATCCAAAATTTCATCGTCCACTAATTTCGTCGTAACGTTACTTCGCACCATGGCTTAATTGGCAAAGCACCGGAACATGTTATTATTTATTTGTTCGAGAAGAGATATCCCAAGTGTGGTACCATGGTAATTTTATCGAGGTTTGATAAGTATCTCCATAGATATTGAGATAAACATCTCAAAATTGGTACTGAAATTGAATAGCGCGGCACTGAAGTCGGTTCTTTTATAGTTTTTAAACGATATTATTTGTATTAGCTTGTTGCATCGAGTACGAATTAACATCTTAACTATGCAACTCATCGTACGCGGGGTGCACTTTTCCATACAAATGTATTCCCCCGTTTCCTTACTGGAAAATGCTCCTAGAGCAACATTTGGTTTTACAAAAATCAAAGTCTGCTGTAGCTACGCTGTGGTGTATCTTGAACCACCTCATTCATTTTTCACATCATGCATATACTCTTAGGTATTAAAACGATTTATGTTTCTTTATGACGGAACGATGTCAAAATTGAAAGAGAAATGAGAGGAAAACTCTGCTATTTCTTATCGAAAATTAGTTTTTGTTGGAGTGAGTATGCCTTTTGTTTTGGTCCCATTGTAATTTTATCGAGATCTAATGAGTACCTCTAGAGATATGGAGATAAACACATCAAACTTGCTACTGAAAATGACTAGTACGGCATTAGAAGTCGGTTTCTTTCGTTTTTGTAAACGATCTTAGATTTTTCAGTGACACACTAATTATTATTTTTTTTTTTTTTTATTCAACTTATATTTAGGGGCTTTTGGCTAAATGTAGCTATGGCAGCCCCGTATTAGCTTACAAAGTAAGAATTGGTTACGACGAACGCTCTTCAACCACCCTGTGTACACATAGATAGAGCATTCTAGCCGCGTCTGACGATGGATCAGATAGAATGCTCTGAAATATGCCCACATCAAGGTGGTTAATTTCAAATTTCTCGAAAATATGTAGCACACAAAGCAGAAAAATAAATGTGTAGGTTATCTTTACAACATTAGGTAGAGATAGAGAGAAAACACGCATTTCGTTGCATACACTAATTAAAACCGCAGAGTATAAACGACTCAGTCAACCGCAAGAAGTGAAGATGGTTACGTCCTTGAATGATGAATGGCAATAACAGCTGATATAAAATATAAGTAAAAATAACCGGCTAAGTTCAAGTTGGATTCGCACGCGAAGGGTTCCGTGCCATTATCTATCAAAACGGCAAAAAAATTGTGTCCGTTGTATGGGATTTGTTGTTATAGCGGCAACAGAAATACATCATCTGTGAACATTTAAACTTTCTAACCATCACGGTTCATGAGATACAGCCTGGTGACAGACGGACAGACAGACGAGCAGACGGACGGACAGCAGAGTCTTAGTAATAGGGTGCTGTTTCTTAACCTTTGAGTACAGAACCCTAAAATTTTTTTGTTCCACAAGCTTTTTGTAGAGACGTTATCATGTGTAATGTATAATTTAAAATCGTTTAAAAAACTAGAAGAACCGACTTCAAAATGTCGCGCTACTAATTTTCATTGCCAAGTTAGGTAGTTTATTCATTAGTTCATTAGGTAGTTCCAGTCCCTACAGCATGGCTCCATTATCAGTCCACAGCTGGACATAGGCCTCTCCCAAGTCACGCGACTGAGCCCGATCTTCAGCTCTTTGTTTCCAGTCACTGCCCACCGCTTTGCGAATGTCGTCGCTCCACCTGGTCACGGGGCGTCCTACGCTATGTTTGCCGATTCGCGGTCTCCACACTAGAACCAGTGTACCCCAATGGTTATCAGTCCTACGGCAAATATGCCCACTGCCACTTCAGTTTACTAATCCGTTGAGCTATGTCGATCACTTTAGTTCTCTGGCGAATAACTTCGTTCCGGATTCGATCCCGCAGAGAAACACCGAGCATTTCCATAGCTCGCTGCGCGACTTTAAATTGGTCAAAGTCCCTTAAGTATGCCAAACAATAATGCTTATTTAACTCAATCGGTTGAGGATAATTGCTTAAAAATTCAGTTGTAGGATTTGACCCCTCCAAACATATATATAATTGTAAGTTAAATAAAAGTTTGTAAAAATACTGTACAAAAACAACAACCTTAATAACTTATTTATTAATAAAATCAAAACATTTTTGCAGTGATAGGGCTTCTGTTAGTCCGCCTGGGTCGGACTCCACCACTTTACCAATAATTCAGCTGTGAAATAGAAATATTTATCGGTCTGAATGGCAATGTGTACAGGGAAATTACAGGGCATGTACGAGACTTACGGCCAGTTTCACCGGTTCCTGATAGCGCTAATATGAAGTAATCTGACAGATTTTGACAGGTTTTGTATGGCGTCATGACGTGTTAGATAACTATCTAACGCATTATCAGGAACCGGTGAAATTGGCCCTTAACATCTTTTTGTAATAAGTAGATGTCATTGCTTACCATCAGGCAAGCGTCATGCGTGTCCTGTTATTTTTTATCATACAAAAAATACTCAGTTTCAAATATCTAATACTATAAGAATCTTTGTCCTGACATAGACTGACTGACTGACTGACAGACAACGTACAGCCTAAACCGCTAGTCGTAGAATCTTGAAATTTGGAGGGTATATTTGTCTTAGTACGTAAAGGTGTACTAAGAAAGGATTTTCCAAAATTCACCCCTTAAAAGGGTGAAATGGAGGTTCAAGTTTGTATGGAGAAACCAGATTAGATAGTATTTTCTATTCGAAACTTCTCAAACTCGAAACTTCTTCAGTTAAAAAATAAGTCAATACTTGTTACAGGTTTTTTTTTAATTCTACCCCTAAAAGGGTGAAATGGGGTAACAAAGTCTGAAATCAATATTATTTCGGATTGTGCTGAAATTTTGCATGCAGATAGATATTTTGACGTATCCGCTAAGAAAGGATTTTTCTAAATTCACTCTATAAGAGGATGAAACGGGGGTTCAAATTTAAACTGATTTGGCTTTTACTTCTTTGATGTCTTTTATGATAGAAAGGTTTTCACAAAATAAAAGTTTTAAGTAAATAAAGGAAGTCTGTAACGCGGGCAAAGACGCGGGGGGGGGGCGGGGAACTTCTTGTGTAACATAAACTAATAAGTTTAATAATTCATCAGACTTTTAAACAAATTAACTTTTACGTTGACAATTATTGTCAACGTAAAAATATGATAGGTTAATTATTTTCACAATCATAGCTACGCATTTTCTTAAATAGCATTTAAGATAAGTTGTACGTGCTTATTAATTAATTAAATACATTATATACTATATTATGCGTGTAATTTCTAAACTTTAAATGAGTACCTATATTCATAATCTTTGATAAGGCATGAAACTCATTGAATATTATTGTAATAGCGTCGTGAATCATCCACGAAAGAATTTTACTAATGCAAACATTTCAAATCGTATAGGAATATTATCAAAACATGTCCATATAAGAATCAAGTATTATGTATAAAGTTAATTATATATGCACAATAAATATAACACACACGAACCATACACATAAACCTTCCTTATGAATCACTCTGTCTATTGGCAAAAACCGCACGAAAATCTGCTCAGTGAGTTTATCGCGAACAGACTGACAGACATGTAATTATAGCCGATAATTATACAAGATACAAAGCTACAAGTCGATACCTGGCTATTAGTACAAGGAAAACCCCGCGCTCGCGCATTTTACAATTGTATTTATTATACTACCTAGCTTCACCCCGCGGCTTTGCCTGCGTTTAATCCTGGGGCCTTATTCAGTATGACCATTTTAAAGTCTTACCGTGCCGTGTTACGTTATCTCCGCGTTATGGTATTCTCTATGCCAATTAAAACGCGGTAGGGTAAGGTTATAAGCGCGTTTTGAGCTGTCAAAATATCGTGACATATGAGGACGTGTAACGCACGCGTTTTGTATAATTTACATATCGTGTGGAATACAGAATACAATTTTTAAATAACGTGACGTGGTGCGTTAAGGAACGCGTTATCTCATTGATCATACTGAATAAGGCCCCAGGTTATAAACCTTCCTCTTGTATCACTCTATCTATTGCTGAAAACTGTATTAAAATACGTTACATAGTTTAAAAGATCTAAGCGTACTGATAGCGAGCGCGACTTTGGCTTATACAAAGACATTACAGCAAAATGTTTTTGGTTTTAAACTTATGTTACTAATAATTTACTAAATTTTTATGCAAATGACTACTGGGATTTTAAATTACTTATTACTCACAGCTCGATCTTCAGCTATTCGGTTTCAACCGCTGCCAGCCAGCTTGCGTATATCATCGCTCCACCTAGCTGGAGGGCGTCCTACACTGCGTTGGAGAGCCTATGTCCAGCAGTGGACAGAAATTGGCTAATAATGATGATGATATTACTTATTGATATGCGAGAATGATAAGCATCCTTGCGTATTGTAACGATTTACATATATTACTGGCGTAGTTGGAATCTAAAGTGCTTGTAATCATGATTTGAGGGTCCACAAATTTTCATTACAATTACAATGTCATATAATAATTTAAGATCGTTAAAAACTAAAAGAACCGACTTCAAACGTCGCGCTGTTCAAAGTAGCCAGTAGACGTAGTAACTATTACATAATCTGTGCCAGTAGTTAGTAGTGACACAGAATAATGTATAGTACAAGTAGTAACTAGTAAGTCATCGAGATAAGTAAATGTGTCGTAATACAAATGTTGATATATTAGAAACGGCTCGGCCGCTTTTAATAAAATTTAAATGGGACCAAAAAAGAATTTTCCAAATCAGTTCAGGGGCCTTATTCAGTATGACCAATGAGATAACGCGTTCCACGTTACGTTATTGAAAAATTGTATTCTGTATGCCACACGATAGGTAAATTATACAAAACGCGCGCGTTACACGGCTTCATATGTCACGATATTTTGACAGCTCAAAACGCGCTCATAACCTTACCCTACCGCGTTTTAATTGGCACAGAGAATACCATAACGCGGAGATAACGTAACACGGCACTGTAAGACTTTAAAATGGTCATACTGAATAAGGCCCCAGGCATCTTCGTGTAATCGGTGAACATACATTAAAAAAAAATAATAAGGTTTCGACGATTTGAGAACCTCCTCCTTTTTTGTGAAGTCGGTTAAAAAGGTCAAATATTTTAGCACCGTAAAAAAATAATATATTTTTACCATGTATTTGAAAAACAACTTTTGGTTAGTTATATTGATATCGGGAACCGGGCTTGTCTTCTTGCTACTTTGCAAAAAAAAAAAAATATTGGTTGCAAGCGCTCGCTACCTTCGTCCAATATAGGGACTTTCATGGACTACAACAGTTTTTATATAGCAGTGGGAGTGCGTCTGGGCATCCCTATAACAGAACCGTACCGCTGTCGCTGCGGTGACAGCGGTGCGGTTATAAATATAATGCATAAACTGGGCCACAGCACAATATTCCATGCCGCCGCAGTGCAGGGCTTTCACGACACGCCTCACTAAACGACATCATCGGTCATTCTTCGGGCTCTCTCATTGAAACTTTGTATGTTTGTTACTCAATCACGCAAAACGAGGCGAAGCTGTGGTGTGGTGAAGCAGCTAGTTATAACTAAAACTGTTCTTAGAATAACTGGTGGGTATAAATCAAGCACCTATAAAACACACAATGTTATTGCAATTAGGAAGTAGTAAGCAATAATTTGACTTGGTATCAAACATAGAGATTCCAGGAAAAAGATAAACAGACAAGGAAACATAAATGATCAACTAAATCATCTGCTGTGAAAATCTATTACAAGCAAGGTTTTATTCGATTTTATGTTACTGTTTCTACTATGTTATCTATCTACTATGTTACTGGTTTCACAGCTACCTTTACGGTCGCCGGCAGCGGATTCGTTTCGAAGAAAGTTTTTCTTCGTGGTGTGACACCTCTGCCGGTGTACCCCAAGGTGCCGTGTTATCTCCTCTGCTCTTCGCCATCTTTATTAACTCTATATAACACAATCTCACTTCATCCTACCACCTGTATGCAGATGATTTTCAGTTGTACTGCCAAGCACCATTGAAACAACTTTCTGATGCTATAGAGGCTACAAACAACGATTTAAACCGAATCTCACAATGGAGTAAATCCTAAGGCTTAAAAATTAATCCATCAAAAACACAAGTAATTATTGTGGGTAGTCCTCGATACAACAGCCTAGTAGAATGGAGCATATTACCTCGTGTCGAATTCGAAGGTATAACTATACCTTTTAGTGATACAGTAAAAAATTTTGGAATTTTTATCGATCGGACTTTATCATGGGGCCCCCAATTAGCTGAAACTAGTCGCAAATTATTTGCTTCTGCAGGCTCCTTACGTAGGCTGCGTAACTTCTTACCCACTACCACTAAAATTGCACTTGCACAGACTCTCTTGTTAAGACTACGCTGACGTCTGCTATCTCGATCTGACCCAAGAGCAATTAAATAAACTTGAGCGACTCCAAAATTTTTGCATACGATTTATTTTCGGCTTACGAAAATACGATCATGTTTCCGAATACCGCTCTAAGCTCAAGTGGCTCTCTATTCGCCGTCGCCGGGATGCCCATATACTATCACTCCTTTACTCTATCCTTTTCAATCCTGCTTCTCCGCGCTACCTTCATGAACGTTTCGAATACCTTTACCTATCCCATCCCCTACGCACACTTAGGTCATCAGAGAACTTAAGGTTGAAAATTCCCTCGCACAATACGAATTTCTATGGTCATTCTTTTATTAACTGACTTCAAAAAAAGGAGGAGGTTTCTCAATTCGACCGTATATATATATATATTTTTTTTATGTTTGTTCGCGGATAACTTCGTCGTTTATGAACCGATTTCGATTATTCTTTTTTTGTTAACGCAGTCTATCCATGGAACTCTTTGCCCATAGAAATTAGACATATAGAAAGTCTGGACGTTATTAAACGTCGCGTAAAAGAACACTGTCTCTCCGAGTAATCTGCTGCTAGTTGTTTATCTTATATCACTGATATTATGCATGTATTTATGTATGTATATTGTTTGTAATTATATGTATATATATTTAAATGTACGTATGTTTATATATATATATAATGTATTTTATTATACTATATTATGTAATATATAAATAGTATTTACATGTAATAATATAGGTATTTATTGTAGGTATATTTTTACAAAACAGTTTATGACCCCCGCCATCCATTATGTTTTATTTTAAACCTATCCATGCATGGTTGTCTGGAAGAGATCGCTTTGAGCGATAAGACCGCCCATTTACACTATTTTTAACAAAAATGTTTTAGTTCTAAGTTTTTTGGTGTTCAATAAAGAGTATATCTATATACCTACTCGTATCTATGTAAGGAACTAATCTCTAGTAAGGTATCTTTTAGTAATTGACTTAAGGATTATGTTACGTTAATTAACTACACTTGGCTAGAACATTTATTAGTCAGAGTACTCGTAATACATAGATGTTTGTAGTACTCGATATACTTAGATGTTTCTAGACCAAAAGCAAGTACCTATATGCGTTTTATATAGACTACATTATGATATACGCAAGCTGGTTGGCAGCGAATGGAAACAAAGAGGTGAAAGTCGAACTCATATTCCATAGGTAAAGCCTATGTCTAGCAGTGGACATAGATAGACTGATTATGATGATAATGAGGATATAATATTTAATTATCATTCTATATTATCAGCTGATAGGTAATTCTGAGCTGTATTACGTTTCATTTGAGCTGAGCTTAGTTAGAACTGAAGTCGACCGCATAAGAAACCTGAGTCAAGCCCCATTAAAGGTTTGTTTAACGCTGCGTCAATAAACATCAACCGATAGGTACAGGTTGTCACTAACACAGACGTAGCAGTTTGATTAAACCTTTTGCATCAACAAAAAACCGGCTAAGTGCGAGTTGGACTCGCGCATCGAGGGTTCCGTACAAGCTTGTCAAACTAGGTTAAAGAACAAATTTAACTTTGCAGTTCGATGCCTCGACACGGTTAATGCACCAAGCGCGAATAATAAGTAACTTACCAAATTTTATGATTTTAGGTCTTGTGAATTTTCAAACAATGCAAAAAAACAAACATAATATGCTACAAAAATAGTCAAATCCTTTGATCGCGTTATCTTACAAGTATAATTTTTTTTCACAGCTGCAAAAACCGTTGACCCAAGTATTTGATAAAAAAATGTACTTGATATATTTACGTATTCTTGCGAAAAAGGGTCTTGATAGACGGACAAACGTTCCTTTTTAGGGTTCCGTAGTCCTGACAAGGAACCCTTATAGTTTCGTCATGTCCGTCTGTCTGTCTGTATATCTGTCTGTCTGTCTGTCTGTCTGTGTCTGTCTGTCTGTCTGTCTGTCTGTCTGTCTGTCTGTCTGTCTGTCTGTCTGTCCAAGATTTTGCTAGGAGACCGTTAATAAAAGAAAGCTGTAATTTTATGGGGGTATGTAAATAAATGACACCGACAAAGTGCTGAAACAAAATTTTGAAAAATTTTTTTTTTTAGGGTAGCTCCCCTATATGAGAAGTGGGAATGTTTTTTTTTCATCGTTTACTCCATCGTGTGGAGTATCGTTAAATAGGCCTTTTAAAATGATTTAAGGGTTAGTAATACTATTTTTCGATTGAATGCTCCATTTACGAAATATTAAACTTTAAAGTGCAAATTTTTGTTCCAGTAGGGCGTCCCCCCCCCTTCCCCTCTAAAAGCTAAACTGCTGGCTTGAAAAATTTGAAAAAATTCGTGATAATAGCGCATTTCATGAACTTTAAAGAAAAATTATAGCGGTTAAGATAACTTTATTCGTTTAGCAGGAATAGTCGTTGGATATATCATAGGATAATTTTGTAAATACAAAATCCTTAGAATAAATCCTTTAAAGTGACGAAGACGAAGTACCTAGTTGCTTGTTTATAACGGGTAAAGACTTGCATTGAATAACGGGCTACTACGGAACCCTACACTGTGCGTGGCCCGACACGCACTCGGCCGGTTATTTCATTTTGAAGTACCTATGGAGCCCTAAAAACCGGAGCGAGTCATCTAGTTATTTATAAAGATTAACTTGATCTGTAGGTCAGCCCAAGTCCTATCACATTATGCAAATCTGTAAATTATTAAACATCCAAATACATTATTTAAAAAAGCAATACCTGTCCTGTGGATCCGAAGATATCGTATTAAAAAATATTTGTTTAAAAGCAAGATTTGCATCCATATTGCTGATTCCTTTTTGATGCTAATCTTCTGACCTAAATAAATAATAAATAATGAGTTCATGATGATGCTTCGAAAAGAGATAATCCTCTTTTGATATTGTATCAAATTTATGTCACTCGTGAATTCAGAAATCATGTTTAAACCTGCTATTTTCATTTAAACGTTCGGGAGGTTATTATGATCAGTTGAAAAAAATATATAGGCAGTTATTGTCGCTGGTTGGTAATAGCTGTTGAAAAAACGACCAAGTGCAAGTTTGACTCACGTAGCGAGGGTTCCGTACAAAGTCAGACTAGGTTAAAGGACAAACCTAACTTTGCAGTTTAAACCCAAGACCAATGCCTAGTTTGCCACGGTTAAAGCACCAACCGCAAGAAATAAAAAAGTATATTTCCTTTTTATTTGCAACTAAACTACATACTTACGGTTTTTAGTTTGTTTATGGAGATTTACTGTAAGACATTGCTTTTTGCCAAATGTCATGATTCTAGGTCAATGGGAAGTATCCAGGTTTTGAGCCCTTCGCGCAAAATATACGACTTAAATGGTCATATTTTGATCACGGTGACTCACAAGTTTGATATTGTCACAGCTGAAGAGACCGTAGTCCAGAGTATTTGATATAAGTTTCAGCTTGATTCTTTAACGCGTTCCTGAGAAAAAAGGTCTTGACAGACGGACACAAGGACAACAAAGTGATGCTAGTGTAGTGGGTTCCTTTTTAGGGTTCCAAACCAAAAGGGTACCAACGGAACCCTATTACTGAGACTCCGCAGTCCCTCTGTCTGTCTGTCTGTCCGTCTGTCACCAGACTGTATCTCATGAACCGTGATAGTTAGACGGTTGAAATTTTCACAGATGATGTATTTCTGTTGCCGCTATAACAACAAATACTAAAAAACGAACAAAGTAAAAAATTAAAGGAGTCCCCATACAAAAATCGTGTTTTTACTATAGCGCCATCTATGTGAACGATTGTTTAACTTATTAATAAATAATATTAATTACCTACCTTTATGTTAACGTTCACTTAGTTGGTGTTAGAAAATCGTTAAATATTCGTTAAATGGCGTTGTAGTTAATAAGCATGTTGGGTATTGACACGGTAATATAATATAATATTATACTTATATATTACTATACTGCGGGTTGGAACCCTCCGTGTGCGAGACAAAAGTCTGACTTGCACTTGGCCAGTTTTATTTATTTCTTTTTGAGGCACGGAACCCTAAAATGATTCAGAATTGTGAGTCATAGTTGTTAACTACCTCTATTTACTCACATCGGACATGTCTGACTCAACGGTAAATATGCCCAAGTAGGTATATAACACCGATAACAGAACTGTTTACCTGCACTAACTATAATTCATTGGTGCACTATCTTGCGATTAAATTCTAGCATGTTCCTTATGATTAAGAATCACAGTCCGTCATTTGCGATATTGTAAAAAAAGGTCTGTATAATATCGATTTATAAAACTTAATAATTTTACATTTGTTTAAAGCTTTTATGGTCGCACGGCACTATTAATAGAATTGCAATGTCATTAATTATATTTACCTTGTTTTTAGGGTTCCGTACCCAAAGGGTAAAACGGGACCCTATTACCACAGTAAATACTTACTGTGCTATTACTAAGACTCCGCTGTCCGTCTGTCTGTCTGTCTGTTTGTCTGTCTGTCTGTCTGTCTGTCTGTACGTCTGTCGCCAGGCTGTATCTCATGAACCGTGATAGTTAGACAGTTGAAATTTTCACAGACGGTGTATTTCTGTTGCCGCTATAACAACAAATACTAAAAACAGAATAAAGTTAAAAATAATAGAGGGTCCCCATACAAGAAACGTGTTTTTTTGGCATTTCACTCCATCTATGAACGCTTAGTTAGGTAAACGTCCCATAGATGGCGTTATATTGAAATGTCGATCCCTAACTCCTTTGTTAGACTTTAGATGTTGTTATAATAAATAAAATGTTTATTAATTATTATTTTTTGCTGGCGAAAAATGATAGTGGTATTTTTTGCTCGATCTCATAAAATACTGTAGTGTGGTACGGAACCCTACTAGTGCGAGTCCGACTTGCACTTGGCCAGTTTATTTTTAGATTATCAGGTTATAAGACAAAAGAAAAAGCAAATATCTTCCTGCAGGTAAGCGGAATATCGACCATAAATCGTGATGTCTCTGTATCCCTGGTTGTCGGATTATAAAATGGAGATAGCGGAACTAATTATACAGTTTCGTAGCGCACTCTTCGAAATGCTTCTGTCAAAAAACCGATAGGATAATGACTTTGCAGCGAATATCGAGGCTTCGTAGCGCCCTCAGAGTAACTTTACTTAAGTAATAGTTATTCTGAGGCTCCTTAAATTATTTTCTGCAATGTTAGTACTTGATACACTTGGTTCGTCATTAAATGTCTTAAAATTTTAATGATTTTAATGCCACATAGAAACATATCGCATTTATAATATACGTTGGGTATAATGTAACTTTTATTAAAAGTCAATAAAATAAAACTGGCCAAGTACGAGTCAGCATCGCGTCTCATATCGCACACTTAGGAAGGGTTCCGTACAATACGAAACATAACAGAGTTTCAACCTCATATATTTGGTTAATTGATATTACCAAGTATATTTGGTTTGGTCGCGATCTAGAAAAACGGGGCTCGTTTACTAGCGCCATCTATGTCATTTTGCCGAAACTAACTAGATAGATGGCGTTTAAAAACACGTTCTTTGTATGGGGACCCCCTTTAATTTTTAACTTTATTTTGTTTTTAGTATTTGTTGTTCTAGCGGCAACAGAAATACACCATCTGTGAAAATTTCAACTGTCTAACTATCACGGTTAAAGAGCTATAGCCTGGTGACAGACAGACAGACAGACAGACAGACAGACAGACAGACGGACAGCGGAAGTTTAGAAATAGGGTCCTGTTTTACCCTTTGGGTACGGAACCCTAAAAAACAACAGGTTGCACTCCGGGAGTGCCGGCAGCAGTGAAAACTTAAACACGTCCTTTTTGAATATTTTGGAATGACACCTCGCGCCAGCACCCTGCGCTCCATCTTACGAATTTTCGATCAGTACTCGTGACCTGAAGCGAGTTTAACATTTTTTACCCATCCCAAAAAAAGTGCACAACGCCGCTAAAGAAGTTTGCACTGCAAAAATATTTTGGAAAATGTATAGTGAAATTACGTCTTATGTGATTCAATACTTAGATGTCTCAAGGTAAACAAACGGGCGCAGTGCAAAACTTAGACTCATACAAAAAGTAGATTTTGTAAAAGATAGACGTCATCGCTTACCATCAGGCAAGCCGGCGTTTTGCGATAACAAGCAAAAAAAAAAAACATAAGCAAAATTCACACTAATTTTATAAAAAAGTTGTAAAGTACCGTAGGACGCCCTGTGACCAGGTGGAGCGATGACATTCGCAAAGCGGTGGACAGTGACTGGAAACAAAGAGCCGAAGACCGGGCTCAGTGGACTGATACCGGCTGATTATGATGATGATGATGATGATGATGAAAGTCTGTCAAAACTGATTCTAATCTCATTCTATCAACACAGTAGAAGGCAAGAATTGAATCTTTACTTTTCTATCTGTTCTGTGTCTTTATTGACATCCGTATTCAAGAAGAGCAGTTATCTATAATTAATAGCTAGTAATTAACTCAAACGCTTTAACGTTCGCACTAAACAATCACTTTGTTTGATTGGTTCTGCTATCCGGACTATAAAATTAGCCAATATAAATGCAAACTAGCTTTTTCTCGCTACTTCAGCCGCGGTTGATAAATATTCCATTCAGAGATCTTAAGAAGAACCTAATGACATTTTCTATAATTCCAATAGTTGGCAACATTATTACCAACGACGAAACGGAGACTGTATATGCGTTTGGGGTGAGAGGAAGTTTGTTTGTTTGTTTGTTTGTTTGTTCGTGTGTGCAAATCCATGTTGTCATTTTTCTCCAAAACTACATGTCTGATTTTGATGCAGTTTTCAGTTATGGGTTCGGGTGTAATTGGTGCATGTTTTTAGATAGGTGTTACGGTGACAACTCACCAGGTGGCGCTGCAGTAATCATTTGTTGGTGGAAATCGATGTTGCCATATTTCTTCAAAACGACTAGTCCGATTTTGATGCAGTTTTCAGTTATGGGTTTGTGTTTGATTGGTGCATGTTCTTAAATAGTTGTTACGGTGTCAACTCACGAGGGGGCGCTGCAGTAAGCATTTGTTTGTGTAAATCCATTTTGCCATTCATTGGCGGTTCTTAGATAGATGTTATGATGTTAATTTTCTAAAGGACATTGTCGTGGGAGTTTATTCAAAATTTTAATGTTGTTACTTGTGTGAATTAAGATTAGTAAAGTGTAACTACATCACTCCCTATTTGATGATTGACGTTATGTTTCGCTCTTGCTTAGGGTTCCGCGTTTCATAAATTGTTCAACTAAGAAACCCTTAAAAGATTAATTCTTTGTCTGTCGGTGTGTCTCGTAAGCAAGTATCAAGAATATTCCGTAAGAAGGTGTTATCAACAAACATTAATATAAAACATTATTGATAATTAAATAAAAATATGTTTATGTTTTGTGATATCAAACATATTTTTTACACATTGTTAAATAAAATCCAATATTTTACTGTATCGACGGGATTCGAACCTGCACCCCCAGGAATGTACCCAGACACTGTACCAATTCAGCTACAGTAGGATCCTATTAATACGACCAAACTCCCCGAGAAAATGTTTATGCTCAGAACCTTAAATGTACCTTTGAGAACCTTTGATACGCGAGTCAGAATCTCACTGATCAGCCTAGCTGCTAGGCTATTCTGTAAGCTATCTTGACAGCGGAATCCGCGGTGAGATTTGAATCTCGTACTACGAAATTTAACCGTATTACGAACGTGATACGATTGAATTTCGTAGTACGAAATTTGAATCTCACCGCGGATTCCGCTGTCGAGATAGCTTACAGAATAGCCTAGCTGATTTTTTTTACTCAATTACTTGAAAATATCATTTAAACGAGTATTTTACAAGCCTTCGTTAAGTTTTCCCTGTCCCTGTAATTAATTCTTGAAATTTAATTACTTGAAATTTGACCAACTTCCCGTTGTTTGATTGAGCTGAAAATTTGTACACCTTTGCAAATCAAATGACAATGCAATGTTATGATATCATCAAGCTCGTCTAATGATGCAGTCGGAAGATGGTTTGAATTTTGAATTATGGTCATAGGAACGCCTACACTATATATAATAAGCCCGTCATCTTTGAGCTGGTTGGTTTTGGCTCGCTCGATGGTTCTAGATTATGTAAAACTTGTTTTTAGAAGAGTTTTATACTATTTTTCTACCGACTTCCAAACAGGAGGAAATAATCAATTCGCCTGTATGTTTTTTTTGTATTCAAACTTAGACATTACCTTAACTTGGTAAGGTCAACATTGGGAAGACCGTCTACAAGGCAAGATCGTCTACGCGCAATATCTTTCGGTTTTATGTAGCTATGCAGTTAGCATTGACAGTATCGATACAATAGTATTATAGTTTGGTTTAATTTTGTATCTAAAATTCGTAACAAAACTATAGTGAGAGAAAAATAGCTACAATTTTATTTAATAACCGTCTTACCCATATTAATAGAGTATGCCGGTCTTACCCGAGTTGACCTTACTACTGATAATAACAAGCGTAACATTTGTAGTCGGTTTTTTTCGTTTAAATTATTCACTAATATATTGATAGATCATAAATATAATCGACGTCAGACATAAATATTCTACCTTGTTTCACAACGTTGCTCTCGCAACTTGTAAACGTGCTTTGACGTACTAGAACATTATCGTTTATACCTACATTAATGTTTTGAAACTATTACAAATGTAAATAACGTAAACAATATTAATAAACCGTAACTCATTCATATAGTTTACTGAGGATTAACGTTAGCTCAATGAGAAATGATTTGCCAGCCAGACACTTTTATAATTTATAGTATATCTTTTACTGCATGTAAGCACTGATGGTGGTCAGTAAAATAACTTAAATAGCTTTAATTTAAGTAAATTTTACGTATTGAAAAACTGAAAAACTGATAAATTGAATAAATTGAATAAATGAATAAATGAATGAAATATTGTGTTGCGTGTTTAAAGTTGTATATTTATGAGTATATTCAAAGGTCCTTGAAGTAAACGTAGGTAATTTATTTTATATATATTTTTTTAATGTTTTTAAATGTTTTTCGAATGTGCTTGTATAAAAGTTCAATAGAGATAGGTATGTGATGCCTAGATTTTTGACTTCATGCAGTCACTTGTAATATACAAATTGTAACAGTCTAGACTTGTGATTTTGATTTTAGAACTTACTACTCTGAATTAAAAAAAAATGTATTTTCAACAAGTGCTCAGCAAAGCAAGTGCAGCATTGGTCTTGTTTTATCACCATTCAGTGATTCATTTTCCACCAGCTACCACCCTAAGATAGGCATATTTGTAGCCTAAACAGGAAACGGTGTATTCCTGTTTAGGGTTCCGTAGCCGAATGGCAAAAAACGGAACCCTTATAGATTCGCCATGTCTGTCTGTCTGTCTGTCTGTCTGTCCGTCCGTATGTCACAGCCATTTTATTCCGAAACTGTAAGGACTACAGAATTGAAACTTGGTAGGTAGATGTATTCTGTGAACCGCTTTCCTATTTTTAAACAAAAATAATAAATATAAAAGTTTAAGGGGGGACATGGAACAGAAACAAAAAAAAATTCTTCAAACCTATACGTGTGGGGTGTCTATGGATAGGTCTTTAAAAATGACATTGAGGTTTCTAAAATCATTTTTTCTCAAAGTCAATCATTTGAAAGATAGGCGCGTCTAAAGTGGTGGTAAAATGTGTGTCTAACCTCTCTAACTTTTAAAGTATGGGAGTGAAAAATCTAAAAAAAATATATGGTGTAGATCTCAATAAAAACTAACAACAAAAGTTGGTTTGAACGAGATACAGTCAGCAGTTTTAGAGATATGGCGACCGCAAAGATAACTTTGTTTTTCATACAAACACTATGAAAAACAAAGTTAATTTTGTAGTTGCGAAAAATCATAGTTATGGAATACTTAACGGTGTTACGAAACCCTACGAGTGCGAGTCCGACTTGCACTTGGCCAGTTTATTATTCTTGCAAGCCAGTTCCTATTTTAAACCCAGCGTGCTTTCATTCTCTACAAAATTGACCGTTTAATTATAATTTAAAGCATACGTGAACGGGATATTTTTAGACATTTTCATTTCCGAAACTAAGTAACAAAAAGTATTAACAGAAAATACCGTGCCTCCATTTTCATATTTGTTTCCACGAACTGGCATATAGAGCCAAAAACGAAAGAAAACTTTTAACAAAACATTGTTTCGTCCAACACTCGCTCACTAGTAACAGAATAACATAATTATAACAACTACTATGTTGACACGAGGACCGCTAGTTTTCTAACAAACAAACCAAAGATAACTGTCAAAGGTGAGGAGCTTTTATTGCAATGGGTTCTGTAGTATGTAGACAGTATTATATACGCACATATACACGTCTAAAGTTATACAATAAATTATATCGATTATCATTTGTATATGTCGCAGACCACCAACTAGCTTAATCGCTTAATTAGACGTTCAATCAACAGTCTAGACTCTTTACTAAACAGCGCCGTTCAACAACCGCCTGAATGATATTTAGCCATTTGAAGGTCTTCTCTACCTTCATTTAAACGCCACGGCGTCGGTTCTGGTAACGCGTGGCCGTTACCGCGGCTCCTCTCCCCGCTACGCTCGTCGGCGCACGTCACGCGGTGGTCACTGTTCTCTAGTGTGTTCCCTTAGTGTCAGACTAAGCCAGTTTATTAACTGTTGTAAAAAACACAAATATATATGTGTAACAAAAGCTACGGCTGAATATCATTCAGGCCGCTAGTTGAGAGTAAATAGGCTAGACTGTTGATTGAACGGCTAATTGAGCTAGTTGGTTGCGACATATACATATCAAAAGCATCATTTTACGATTTGAATTAAAAAAAAAACTTTTTGTACCATATTTTATTGAAAAAAAAATGATATAAACAAAAGTAATTAGCCATTCAGCTGTTATCCAAACGTTGACGAAAATAATTCAAGATCGTTTACAAAACGAAAAAAACCCCACCGATCGCGCTAGTCAAAATAGCCAGTAGTATCATGTCGTCAAGGTATACAAAAGCATATGTCGTCAAGGTATGTGATGTGTTTGAGATTTTTATCTCTACCTATATCTAAGGAGATAATTGTCATACCTCGATGAAATTCGAATGAGACCAATCGGGAGGAATAATCTCTCAAACGAAAAAATAATTTTTGAAATCAGTCAAGATTTGACGAGTTCTGAGGTAACAAAGACAAAAAAAAATACAGTCGAATTGAGAACCTCCTTCTTTTTTGTAAAGTTGGTAAATTATTGAAGTTGGGTTGCATTTGCCAGCCGTACGCACCGCACGATAAATGATTACCAGAACAAATTAAGAAATCTTTATACAGAAAAACATGTATAAATTTGTTTTCATAAATTCGTTTCGTACCGGCATTACGTGCGGTTCCAGCCACTATAGAAGACGTGCTAGAATGGTTAAGCTCTGTGGTGCGGAGTAATTCCCGCGCTCGTCTCAATGACATGTTTCAGTTCCGGACAAGCACGAATCCATCTTAGACTGCACCTTCACTTCAGGTAAGATAATGTCTTGCTTGTCACACATAAATAAATGTGCAGAAAATGGTACATGACGTATGTACTTTTTTATATCTTATAGGCTAGCGTTTGACCACTATCTCACCTGTTGGTAAGTGATGATGTGATCGAAGATGGTAAGCACGCTAGGCCTAGAATGGGAACTGGCTCTCAAGGATAGCTGCCGGAACACATTAGATGTTTGGCGACAGATTTTCTAACTTGAGGGTGGTAGCTGGCCAGGCGGACACTAGATAGTGTCCTACCACCATGCGGGGGTTTTTGGTTTCTCAACGATGTTTTCCTTCACCGGAGAGCCACTGTGAGAAGCGTACATAAATGTTTCTATAGAAAAATCCATTGGTGCACGGCGGTTTGAACTGGGTACCACGCCATCAAAGCCGACCGTTCTCCCGATTACGCCACCGGGCCCTCAAATATACATAATTACCAACATGGGACTGGTGGAGTAGCTATCCCATGTTGAGGGTGGTAGCTGGCCAAGCGGACACTAGAATAATGATGACAATGAACGACATGTTCTTTCTTTACCGGAGCGCCACAGTGACATGCGCACATATATTTTTCGATAGTGATATCCATTGGTGCACGGCAGGAATCGGATCGCTACCTCTAGTTATTAGTAACCTTAATTTCATGAAAAAATATTTGATGAACTTATTTGCCTCAAACAGTACCTAAGGGATTCAGAGGATTTTGAAACGCAAAAACTAAAAGAGAAAATACTCTTTTTACCAAAGTAAAAGGTAACGTGATTATAAAACACCGACTATTATACTCACTACTGTTTGTTGTCGACTGTCTCGACCTAGGTTTCATGCATGTCCGATGCACATCCTCGGGAGTTCACGCAGCGAGATCGCGACGAGCACTGCGGGCCGCCGCTCGCAGCGCGCGGCTCGTCGGGGGAGGGGGGCTCGGCGAGCGGCGCCGCTCAGTGATGGTGTGAGATTGAGTTTGTCCGATGCTTGACAGATCTTTTTCGTCACTCTCGTCAAAAGCATTGTAAAAGGTAACATTTCATCCTAATATGAACGCAGCCTTGTTGATGTGTACTTACTTTCAAAGTGCTGAAAGCAAACTCGACCTGATATTGTTAGGTTCCTTTCAGGCGTTTAGTAAAAAAAAGTATGTTGTGAACTGCATCAATTTTGTTAAAAGTTTTCGAAGCATGTTATTCATTTCCATTTTAGCACTTACTAAAAGGAGGAGGTTCTGATTTTGGGTGTGATTTTTATGTATACTTACCTTTTTTGGTTGGAAGAGCAAACCATTTTTTTTTCTTAAGGATAACCTGTATAAAATGTATAAAGACGAAGCATGCAATTCTGAAAAAATGTAAAATGGAAATATGTTAAAAACATAAACGGTGATCATATTTTCTGAATATTACTGCGCTGATTTCGTCGAGGTTTACTATAAAATTATTGAATATTATCTTTTTATTATATTTTTATTGGTTACATATGACCATAAACTATAGTATTGTGTCCAATATATACAATCTTTAACCTGTAGAAGTCAGGTTTTCATTTTTTCCAACTGAACCTTAGATAACTATAAACAAGGAAAGAGCTACATCAAGCACACGTCCTAAAGTTAACAAACCGTGGCGAAAACAAGGTTACCTACCCTCGTTCCAAGTTCCACCCTTTTTGGCCAAAGAGTTCGTTATTATATTCGTCAAAATGAAGCTTCAGTTAACCTTTCAACCTTCCACCTTTTGACTATATTTGTAGGGATATAGAGATACACCTTAAGGTTGCTACTGACAATGACTTGCTCGGCATATGAAGTTGGTTTTATCAGGGATTTATTATTTTTTCATTATTTTGCCATTATACATTCTGACAAAACGAAATCTTAAGGCAAATAACAACGGCTGATAGTTTATTGTATATATTTTTTATTCAATTTAAAGAAAAACAAAAGAGCAAAGACCGCTAATCGGCAAACGTAGCGTAGGACGTCCTTTGACTAGGTGGAGCGACGACATACGCAATGAGGTGGGCAGTGACTGGAAAAGAAGAGCCGAAGACGGGCTCAGTGGCGCATCTTGGGAGAGGCCTACGTCCAGCAGTGGACTGATACAGGCTGATGATGAAAAGAGTGTCACAAGTAGTTAAACTCAAACTATCATAAATAATAAGATCGTTTAAAAAACTACATAAACTGACCAAGTGCAAGTCGGACTCGCACTCGTAGGGTTCCGTAACACAGTAGAGTATTCTATAACTATGATTTTTCGCAACTACAAAAATAACTTTGTTTTTCATAGTGTTTGTATGAAAAACAAAGTTATACTTGCGGTCGCTATATCTCAGCAACTGCTGACTGTATCTCATTCAAACCAAATTTTGTTGAATTTTTTTATTGAGATCTACAGAATATATTTTTTTAGATTTTTCACTCCCTTACTTTAGAAGTTAGAGGGAGGGCGGGGAACACACATTTTAGCACTTTAGACGCGCCTATCTTTTAAATGATTGACTTTGAAAAAATGATTTTAGAAACCACAATGTCATTTTTAAAGATCTATATCCATAGACACCCCAAACGTATAGGTTTGAACAAAAATTATTTTTTTTGTTTCAATTCCCTTTAAACTTTTATATTTTTTATTTTTGTATAAAAATCGAAAAGCAGTTCACAGAATACATCAAAAACTGCTGGCTATATCTCGTTCAAACCAATTTTCGTTGTTATTTTTTATTGAGATCTACAGCATATATTTTTTATAGATTTTTCACTCCCATACTTTAAAAGTTAGAGGGGGGGGACACACATTTTACCACTTTAGACGCGCCTATCTTTCAAATGATTGACTTTGAGAAAAAATGATGTTAGGAACCTCAATGTCATTTTTGAAGACCTATCCATAGACACCCCACACGTATAGGTTTGAAGAATTTTTTTTTTTTTGTGTCAGTTCCATGTAATATTTGTATAAAAATCGGAAACCGGTTCACAGAATACATCCACCTACTAAGTTTCAATTCTGTAGTCCTAATAATTTCGAATAAAATGGCTGTGACATACGGACGGACAGACAGATATGGCGTATCTATAAGGGTTCCGTTTTTTGCCATTCGGCTACGGAACCCGAAAAATATAGATTTTAATAAATTATTTTCTATTTAAATATGTATATTTTTACTGATACAACGGCTAACCTACAATCATCTAAATAAGTTAAGCTGTTATGGTGTTATTACGTAGTGTAGGACGCCCTCCAGCTAGGTGGAGCGAGCGATGATATACGCAAGCTGTGTGGCAGCAGTTGGCAGCTGAATATCGAGTTCAGTGGCATGCAATAGAAGAGGCCTATGTCCAGCAGTGGACGGAAATTGGCTGATTATGATGATGATAATTACTTTTTAACCGACTCCACGAAAAACTCAATTCGACTGTTTATTCTTTTATGTTTATTACCTCATCATCATATCAGTCATCTAAATTTTTTTTTTTTTTAAGAGAGTATGCTTCTCATTTAGTCCCATTGTAGTTTTATAAGGGTTCCATAGTCTTAGTATATATTATATATTATATATAGGGTCCTGTTTTACCCTTTGGGGGTAAAACAGGACCCTATTACTAAGACTCCGCTGCTCCGTCTGTCTGTCTGTCTGTCTGTCTGTTTGTCCGTCTGTCACCAGGCTAGATCTCATGAACCGTGATAGTTAGACAGTTGAAATTTTCACAGATGATGTATTTCTGTTGCCACTATGACAACAAATACTATAATATCGTTTAAAAACTAAAAAAGAACCGACTTCAATGCCGCGCTATTCATTTTCAGTACCAATTTTGAGATGTTTATCTCCATATCTCTGGAGATACTTATCAGACCTCGATAAAATTACCATGGTACCACACTTGGGATATCTTCTTTCGAACAAAAAAAGAATAATCAAAATCGGTTCATAAACGACGAAGTTACCCGCGAACAAATATATATACCTCCTCCTTTTTTTGAAGTCGGTTAAAAAACGGAATGAAGTTAAAAATAATAGAGGGTCCCCCATACAAGAAACGTGTATTTTTGGCATCTATGAACGCTTAGTTAGGTAAACGTCCCATAGATGGCGTTATATTGAAATGTCGATCCCTAACACCTTTGTTAGACGTTAGATGGCGTTATAAGAAATAAAATGTTTATTAATTATTATTATTTGCTGGCGAAAAATGATAGTGGTATTTTTTGCTCGATCTTATAAAATACTGTAGTGTGTTACGAAACCCTACTAGTGCGAGTCCGACTTGCTATTGGCCAGTTTATTTAGATCTGATTTGATCTTAAATTATTGCGCACACCTCTCGAACCTTTTTCTGTCTTAACACATACCTTTTTCTGTCCCGACGTAAACATAAAAGCGAATGTTAGAAAGCAGTTGCGGTAAATCTTTTTCAAGTTTCATAACTGCGCCAAGTAACGTCATAATTAAATTATCAAAATTGTTATGTCAATTCTATCATATATCTACTTCGAGCATTTACCAAAGGAGATGTTAACGCAAGGCGTACCCCTCTGCTGGCCATATAGCCATTTTTAGCCATATGAGCGTGCGTAACTACGCTGTATTTTTAATACTGTGTGCGTGTTTCAAGCTAGTGTGCGGGATCGTTAAAGTGAGTGATTTGTGTGTGTGCAATGCGTGTTTACCTCGTCCCCCGTAATTATCGGCAGAAAAAAATGTTTGCGGATTACAACGTTAACATCTCCATTGGTAAATGCTCGAAGTATATCTATCATGATCTGCTGTAAATATCTAAACTATCCATAGGCTTGATATCGATAAGTCCATTCTATAACCATTTAACAAATATACTTAAAATTAAGTTAGACAGTTTCGCGTGATAAGTTTTTATTTGCCATATTAGATTTTTTTCGTAACAAAATTTCACGGTCAAAAGTCTAGATAAAATGTTACGAGGTACATTTGCGCTTTTGTTAAGAACAGAACATCAACAAAGACCCCAAATGGCTTTACGTCAATCTGAGCACTGACATGAATAGCGTGTAGCGTACCATTATAATATCTCCCATGACTGACCAAACGGTATTGTCTACAAAAATGCTATGATAAACGACCGTCGATATTGATGAAAGCCGTCCCCGGCTCCACAAATTGACATTTTTTCCTACAAATTCGTTTTTACACTAGACTGGCTCACTAAAGTATTTTCAAAAGCGGAAAAAACATGGAAACTAAATTCTATTTCGGTGGACGTGCCCGCTCATTGATGTTTCATGGAAAAGCCAAACGGTCCGGATCAATTTGTCCCGAGCACATTCTACGGGCGTGTTCAGTTAGGGTTTGCACACGATTGTCTGCTGACAATCAACGATCTTACTAGAATATAATTTAAGGTTGTTTAAAACAAACTCGACATCTCAGCTGTTAGTTGATGAGCAGTAGAGTATTCTGCTGATTTGAGGAGTTATCCCAGCATCAAGTCAATGCTACTTATGTCATTGAAGTAAAAAGATACCAAATTTCAACTTGATGAGACCTATAAAAGTTGATCTCACAGCGTCATCAACTAGAAATAAATTAAAAGTAAAAAATGTTTTTAACTGAAAACTGCATCAAAATCGGACTAGCAGTTTTGGAGAAAAATGGCAACATGGTTTTGCACACAAACAAACAAACAAACAAACATACTCTCACCCTAAACGCATATACAGTCTCCGTTCCATCGTGGGTACAAATAGTACTGCAACACTACAATTTATGAAACTATCCGACGAAATATCCAATGAACTATCCATATCTGCTGCATGTCGGACCAGCTGTGGGCCAAAATCACCACTAAGTGGCGCCCTGATACAGCTAATCGACGGCGCGGCAGACCACGTAGAAGATGGCGATATGAGCTCGACGCCTTTAACGAATACTGGTCTACAATAGCACAGGATAGAGATGCGTGGAAGTCAAGGGGGGAGGTCTTTGTCCAACAATGGGACAGATAGGGCTATTAATAAATAATAATAATAACAGTAACCCGATGAAGAAATAAATAAACCTTTTTTATAATCGGACATCCAGAGACACTAAAAGGCGCCACCGATTTATGGTGGATATACCATCTACCCTAACGAAGCGATTTGCTTCTTCGTTCATCATACGAACCGCCAAAGAATGGAATACCCTGCCTGAGTCTGTGTTTCCGGTTAAGTACAATATGGGGGTCTTCAAATCGCGAGTGAATAGGTATCTTCTGGGTAAGCACGCTCCATCATCGATCGCATCATCACTTAACATCAGGTGATCAGTGATCAAGTTCTACACAGTTCGGTATAAAAAAATAAAATAAATAAATAAACCTATACAATACGAGTACAAGAACAATTGTCAATTACCTACATGACGTATTTCATTGCATTAAACTGTGACATTTAATTTCATTTTCTGTACATTGAGAGTTATTAATAATCCTTTGTTTTGATACAAAATGGCGCTACATACTCTATGACAAGAAAAAGAGCTCTACTACCAATAAATAACGCGGAAACAACACAAATATTTATTTTATTTTATTGCTTTGAACACAAACAAACACTGCATCCATCTTTTTCATCTCCTAATCTTAATAATGTTTGAAAGAATACGATCGGAGAAACTACAGAGCAGTAAATAGTTGAAGAAAGAAAAGCTTTTTATCAATTTTGGAAGTTATTATTGTCACCCACGGAAAAGTCATTGTTACCTTCCTGTGTCCGTAGGTTTAGACCTTAATCTACCCTAAAATATTATAAAAATCATAGAAAAAGCTAATTAGGAGGAGCTTGCGTCCAACCAAAGAATTATTCATAAGGTACGAGTAAGACTTCTGTGTTTTCAACAGTACCTATTGTGGTCAACGACGTCTTTGTTTGAAATCTTTGATCCTCTCTAATCAAGTACTTTAATTTGTTCTTAACTAATAAGGTACGATGCGGATGCAGTGATAGTCTGCCAGACAGGTAAGCACAGCACTGGTCACCCACTATCTCACCTGATGTTAAGTATCGATCTGGTCATTGCTTTTGGTGATTTTGCGAATACGACGGTGGTGAAACGAGGCCCCTGAATAACTGACTATAGACCATTCTACATAGCGCCAATATATCTTCCAGACTGGCTTCGATGTTCGCATCATTCCGGAATCAGGCAAACCGTTTGGTGACTTTTCTTTGCTCAGAGATTAGAGTGACGACAGAAACCTGCCACCATTTACCCATTTAGCACCACCAAGGGATCAGGTGTAGGGTAAATAAGGTTCTAAGCTCACGTGCGAAAGTAACTACAAACCTTCCGGGCGTGACAATTGTCCCTAGAGTGTTGAAACTGAGATGCATTTAAGCAATTCCAATGTAATGTTCAATGGTGTACACATGGGCTAGCATATCATTCTCTTGTTAAAGATTAAGGCGCCGCATTCACTGCACGTTTATACTGAATAGAGCGACTAATCAATAGGATTATTTTGAACCTTTCTTAACGCTCCACACTGATAAAATAACACGAGATCTGTCGTGAATGGCACTGGTTCTAAATATGTGAAGATGCGAAGCTTCTCGTGAATAGAACATTTTGAACGTAAAGATGTGCCGCTTTTCTACAGTTTGAAATACTTTTGTGTGGAAGCAAGTGAAAATGTTTGTGGAAATAATTTAAGAGTTTATGCGGAAGGACTTATTATGTTTCTTTGAAGTGTTTCACACTTAATATTTTTGTAAATTGTTAAACACAATCCAAAATTTCATCGTACCGACGGGACTTGAACCCGCAACCTCCGGAATAACATGTTCCGGTGCTTTTGCCAATTAAGCCACGGTGCGAAGTATCGTTACGACGAAATTAGTGGATTGCATTTTGTTAACCCAATTATGCATTGGTGGCGCCATCTATGACTACTTATTACGTAAGTTAATCATTCGGAAGAAATCATTACAGTTTTCAAATCCGACGAGAGATGTTGCACTGCGTAAATCAAATATTATGTTTCTTTGAAGTGTTTCACACTTAATATTTTTGTAAATTGTTAAACACAATCCAAAATTTCATCGTACCGACGGGACTTGAACCCGCAACCTCCGGAATAACATGTTCCGGTGCTTTTGCCAATTAAGCCACGGTGCGAAGTATCGTTACGACGAAATTAGTGGATTGCATTTTGTTAACCCAATTATGCATTGGTGGCGCCATCTATGACTACTTATTACGTAAGTTAATCATTCGGAAGAAATCATTACAGTTTTCAAATCCGACGAGAGATGTTGCACTGCGTAAATCAAATTTTATGTTTCTTTGAAGTGTTACACACTTAATATTTTGTAAATTGTTAAACACAATCCAAAATTTCATCGTACCAATGGGACTTGAACCCGCAACCTCCAGAATAACATGTTCCGATGCTTTGCCAATTAAGCCATGGTGCGAAGTAACGTTACGACGAAATTAGTGGATCGCATTTGTTAACCCAATTATGCATTGGTGGCGCCATCTATGACTACTTATTACGTAAGTTAATCATTCGAAAGAAATCATTACAGTTTTCAAATCCGACGAGAGATGTTGCACTGCGTAAATCAAATATTATGTTTCTTTGAAGTGTTTCACACTTAATATTTTTGTAAATTGTTAAACACAATCCAAAATTTCATCGTACCGACGGGACTTGAACCCGCAACCTCCGGAATAACATGTTCCGGTGCTTTTGCCAATTAAGCCACGGTGCGAAGTATCGTTACGACGAAATTAGTGGATTGCATTTTGTTAACCCAATTATGCATTGGTGGCGCCATCTATGACTACTTATTACGTAAGTTAATCATTCGGAAGAAATCATTACAGTTTTCAAATCCGACGAGAGATGTTGCACTGCGTAAATCAAATATTATGTTTCTTTGAAGTGTTTCACACTTAATATTTTTGTAAATTGTTAAACACAATCCAAAATTTCATCGTACCGACGGGACTTGAACCCGCAACCTCCGGAATAACATGTTCCGGTGCTTTTGCCAATTAAGCCACGGTGCGAAGTATCGTTACGACGAAATTAGTGGATTGCATTTTGTTAACCCAATTATGCATTGGTGGCGCCATCTATGACTACTTATTACGTAAGTTAATCATTCGGAAGAAATCATTACAGTTTTCAAATCCGACGAGAGATGTTGCACTGCGTAAATCAAATATTATGTTTCTTTGAAGTGTTTTTAGTGTTAAGTTTGTAGTTTAAGTGTCTTAGCTTTCTCAATTTGACAAAAAAAAAAATCAAAAAAAAATTATATGTTTTTTTATGGGTGTTCGCAGATAACTTCGTCGTTTATAAACCAATTTTGATATTTCTTTTATTGTTGGAAAGCAGATATCTCAAGTGTGGTCATTTCACATCGAGATCTGATAAATATCTCCAGATATATAAAGATAAACACCTCAAACTGAAAATTAATAGCGCGGTTATTTTTAGTTTTCTAAACGATCTAATGAAACCATTTTATTTCATGCCACTGATGATGTTGATAAACACAATTTGATCATGTTCGTACACACAATAACGTACTTATGCGTAAGTTGAATAAGCGGTTCAAATTCAGAGGCTCAAGTATTACCAATACGTTAACATAATATGAACGCTGTTTGCGAGAACTGTGAAATTGTGGTCGAAAGTCCGCTGACCTGATGAAATATAACAAGGGTATTGTAAATTGGAAATATCGATCCATTTCGAGGTTACATTGACATTCTGTAAGCTGCCTCTGTGTGAAGAGGTTAATCCTCTAATTTATGTAGATCTTTAGGGCCATTTTAACCGGTTTATGATAACGTTACAGATAGTTATCTGACATATCCCAATCCTAATGAATCCGGTGCAACTGGCCCTTAGTCTATAAAATCTATGACTACATACATACAATTGATTTTATCACAATAACTGTGATTAATTTTATTTATGAAATACATTTTCTACGCAATGAAGTTCACACATGATCGGTTTCTGAGTACATTTTATTGAGAGTTTATCTATTCAATAACGGTACAATTGAATAGATAAATTGTAAATCAATAAATGTACCTCAGAAACCGACCAAGAGTGACTTATCGAATCGCTGGCGCGTGAATCAACACTATTGACCAACCAATTGCAAATAGAAATATGACCCTTCAAAATATTAAAGAAGATATTAGAATGCTTATATTTATTTTTGCAATTCATCATCATCATCAGCCGGTAGTAGTCCACTGCTGGACGAGAGGACATCTTGGGAGAGTCCTACCTCTCCCAAGATGCGCCACTGAGCCCGGTCTGCGGCTCTTCTTTTCCAGTCAATGCCCACCGCTTTGCGTATGTCGTCGCTCCACCTGGTCACAGGACGTTCTACGCTACGGTTGCCGATTCGCGGTCTCCACTCAAGGACAAGTCGTACCCCAACGGTTATCAGTCTTGCGGCAGATATGACCAGCCCACTGCCACTTAAGTTTACAAATCCGCTGAGCTATGTCGATAACTATAGTTCTCTGGCAAATTACCTCGTTCCGGATTCGATCCCGCAGAGATATACCGAGCGTAGCTCTCTTAACTTTTGCAATTAGTTGGTCAAAAACGCAAACGATAGGAGCGTAGCTACAGCAAACTTTGATTTTTTAGAGAAACAAATTTTGCTCTAGAAGCTTTTTTCGGGGAGGAAACGGGGGAATACATTTGTATAGAAAAGTGCATACCGCGTTCATTCTTAAATGTGGTTTTAGTGGCTTCATTTTGAGGTGAGTTGACGCTTTCTGGTTTGTTCTTTATTCTGAGAGTGTATCCATTTTGCAAAGTAAAGTAAAGTATTTTTTGTTGCGTAAATGGTTAGTACATGATTATGGCTGACAGTATAATGACAACTTATGAGCTGAGAACAGTTTACCCATATCGGGTGTGCAAAATTACTTTTTTTTTAAGATTACTAGATAGTTATGAGGGTTGCACTTTACTAGTATCCTTGGAAACCCCTCCAACTAAGTTAATACGTTTGTGCCTGGAGTGGGTTCACGTCACGTATAGTGCAATGGGTGGGGATCGAACTCACAACCTCGCGAGCCTTAGCCATTGGGCCATTACCGCTCGAATGAATTGAATAAAATCTGAATATAAATTAGTTAAAAAGATTTAAACATAATTGGGTTTATACGTAAAACATTATTTTGGTGAGCGTTTAAGTAAAATGTGTATTATTTGTCCACATTCGATAGGCATAATATGCATCTACCGAGACGTCTAGAGGTAACCCATAACCCTAGAATAGATCCGACCATATCGCTTCGAGCAATACCAGTTAATTGATTCACAGCAGATGTGCCCATCCCATTGCAATATATGTGGGAATGCATCAAATGACTACCCGTACCGGCTATGTTTGTTTGTGAGTAATTACCTACTTGTACAAGCTTTTATGTAACTTGCCATGTTTGTATGTATGTATGTTTGTATAGGTCAAATGTTGGTAACTATATTAGAGTGGAATTGTGATTGTCTGGTAATAAATGAAGGCAGTGCTTTTAACGGTCAATTGGCGTAATTAATTTGCTTGGCTTCTAAGTGGAAAGTCGCCAGTTCAAATTCTAGCATTCTGCAGGTGGAGCAATACATCGATATTATGCTTAACTTGCTTCTAAACATTAGTTTACCACCAATAAGGAGAAAATCTGCTGTCATAACCTTACGGTTTTCCAGCAGCACTGCCCTTGAGAGTCAGGCCATTCTAAGCCTAGCGTATTTACCATCTTTGATCGCATCATCGCTTATCACCAGGCGATATAGTGGTCAAACGCTAGCCTAGCAGACATTAAATAAAAGTGAATTGATATGAGGCACCGGACAATTAATTTCAGTCATTATAGATAATTATCTGTTTTTAGAAGACATAAAATAATCGAAAGCACTCTTCTTGAAGCAAGCATCTTGAAATGTTTAACTCAGTTGCCTAATATTAAAGAACTACCGACTCACCTCATCTCATTTTGAACTTATATCCCCATTATGGGGCAAAAAATTGCCCATTACCCTTCCCTTGCCATACCCATGGAAACACGCAGCCGTGGTAATCTGCCCGAGCGATATTTATCTTGTTCTTCACGTAATGGGGTGAATCCATCTCCAGTCTGCACAAAACAATGTAAGCTTTTACTTGCAGTACATTATTTGGTTGCTTCATGTAGAGTGTCTCATTTTTTATCTACTTGGGACCACATATATATGTCGCAGCCAACTAGCTTAATTAGCGGTTACAATCAAGAGCCTTGCATCTTTGCTTTCAGCTAGCGGCCTTGATAATATTCAGCCCTAGCGTTTGTTGCAACATTTAAATAAACTGGCCAAGTGCGAGTCGGACTCGCACTCGTAGGGTTCTGTAACACAGTTGACTATGATTTTTTGCAACTACAAAATTAACTTTGTTTTTCATAGTGTTTGTATGAAAAACAAAGTTATCTTTGCGGTCGTCATATCTCTAAAACTGCTGACTGTATCTCGTTCAATTTGTTGTTCGTTTTGATTGAGATCTACGTGATATATTTTTTTTAGATTTTTCACTCTCATACTTTAAAAGTTAGAGGGGGGGGGGGGACACACATTTTACCACTTTAGACGCGCCTATCTTTCAAATGATTGACTTTGAGAAAAAATGATTTTAGGAACCTCAATGACATTTTAAAAGACCTATCCATAGACACCCAACACGTATAGGTAGCGTTTAGCGGTAGAGGTAGCGTTGCAGTTCATTAATGTAGGACGTGTTGATTTTTACTCCGAGGAAATTAATAAGTTATAGTGTCAAAAGTGACTTGTGCGCAAAGGAAGCTACTGGACGGGACTAAGAACATTTTAAGGTGCACAACAATATATTTTTCTACTAATTTCAACAACATTTAAATAATTGGTTTATATCCAAAATAAAGATTAACGTTCATCAGTTAAACAAGCACCTACCCCAAACTTATAGCAGATAAACTGACCTACCACAACACAGCTACCGACGAAAACACCTGTAACTTTTCAAGAGCAACTCACCTAAGATTTTGATATTCGGCTTTGGTCAGGTTGCATTCACTTCATAACACTAGTGACAAAGGTATATTGTTTAAAATGGTGAAATGCTGCGCGGCCTGCACTAAAACTATCAGGGCAAATACTCCGATCATAAGATGTTCGAAATGCAGTAGCTACTTTCACCGAATGTGCGTAAACATCTCAGACAGAAGGATTTCAGAGGATTTAAAAGTAACTTGGGTTTGCCCTATGTGCCAATGCAAGGAGCCAAGAAGAGATAACTCTAACACGCCAGTCCGCATTTCATCGCAACCGACGTTGGTACCCGCCATTGAAACCGAACAGAGCACAACCCCGATTCAACGCGAGACCACAGGCATCCAAAAATCTCCCGACCGGGCCAGCCCTTACTTAACCACTCAACCTGACAGCGAGCTCTCCACGCTGACACAAGAAATCAAGCTACTCCGAGGTGACATAAGCGGGATGAAGTCTTCAGTGTCCACTTTAACAGACCACATTAAACAATGCTTCGAGCGCCTAGACGGATACAATAAGAAGCTCGGGGACTACGAATCCAGGCTCCGAAGTCTAGAAGAAAGGGAATGCGAAATGTTCATGTGTCGAAATAAAATCGTAGAATTAAACCACGAACTGGACGTACGTGCTCAGGAAAAACTCAGAAATGAGATAGAAATCATAGGAGTTACAGAGTGATTGGAAGAAAACCCAACTCACTTAGTGCAGCTGATCGCTCAAAAAGTCGGCGCAGCACTCGATGTAAGCGACATCGACTTTGTTAGCCGTATTGGGCCACGTATCAGGGACAGTCAGACATCTCAGACCAATCCCGAAAACACCAAAACCCGCTCTCCCCGGCCTCTGATAGTCCGCTTCGTTCGACGGCACAACAGCCACTCGTTCTTGAGGACTGCAAAGAGCAGACGAAATCTGTCTAACTCCGACATCGGCGTGCCGGGAGCTCAGCGCAACATCTATATAAACGAGCGGCTCACATCGGTAAACAGAAACTTATTTCGTATGGCCAGGAGGCACGCAAAGTCGGCAGGATATAGATTCTATTGGACCAAAAACGGGACCGTATTTGTCCGAAAACAGGAAGGAAATCTAGCTGTCTCCCTCAAAACAATGGATGACCTGCAACGACAATTTCCCGCACCATTGGACTAAGCGCCAATGGGACCTCTGTAACCATACCTTACTTAAAACTTAAATCGATGCTTATTTTACTTCTTATTCCAATCATTATTTTAACGCCACTTACGTCCTATTCACCTAAATCACACCTCATAAGATACTCACAAATGCCACACACAAACCTTTGCACTCAAGTAAACACTAAACACACACATAAGTTACTCAATTACACTAACATAAGCAAGCACACACCCTCATTAATCCTCTGGATTTCTCTTGCAACGAAGATCACAAGCTCAAGTATGACTTACTCGCACCTGAAACCTTCTTCTAATCAATTTTTGTATTTTAAAGATGGGTTTACTTAGTATTATTGAAGATCTCGATAAAATAGTGAACACTGAATGTCATACACTTGAATCTATTGACTTGTGCAAGAGCGTTCTAATAAATACGGTATACAATTTTAAAATTCTCTCATTAAACATACGCAGTTTACAGCGTAACTTTGATGATTTAGCTGTTACTCTTAATTGTACTAACTCTGATATAGACGTTATAGTCCTTTCAGAGTTCTGGCTTTCTGACGGACAGACAATAAACTATCTTCCTGGTTACAATGCTTATCGCTCCACAGTACAGAAGAATAAAAACGGTGGCGTAGTTATTTATATTAAAAACTCGTTCAGAGCAACTATACAATCCCTTAATCTAGTTGACGCAGACTCCGTTTTAATACTGACTGACAAAATAGCTATCTTAGGAATCTACAGATCTCCACAACCGATCTTGCACCATTTATTCATTCGCTCGATATTATACTTAACACTATTAAATCCTATCGTCTGGCAATCGTAGCAGGTGATATGAACATAGATATATGTAATGAATGCATTACATATTCGATATTTATAATGAATATATGTAATGAATGCAACAATTTAGCAAGTGACTACTTATGTCTTATGGCTTCTCATTACTTTATACCTGCTATCTCTAAACCTACTCGTAGCCAAGCTTGCCTTGATCATATTTTTATAAGATCTGACTCAAAGACAATAGGTTTTATCTGTAAATCATCAATTACAGATCATGATATTACCATAGCAGGATTAAATATTTGTAAGCAATCTTCAAACACCTCCAGATACACACTTAAAACCAACATAGATGCTGTCGCCATAGATATAAATTGCTTAGACTGGTCTGAAGTCATGAATGAGTCATGCGTAAATACGGCCGTTTCGCAATTCAGTCGAATATTAACTGAAATCACCAATAAGCATACACAAAAAATTTAAATTGGACGTAAATGGGTAACCAAGAAGCCATGGATCACTCCTGGACTGCTTAGATGCATGCGACATCGTGATAAACTACACCTTGATGTCAGGCAGCATCCAGATGATCACACGTGCCGAAAAACCTATACCCGATACCGCAATTTTTGCAACAAACTCCTTAGGAAATTAAAAACGAATATCATTCAAAACAATTAAAAGAATCTAAAAATGACACAAAACAGCTTTGGAAGTCTATAAAATCTATTTGTGAAATCTCTCAAAAGACAAGCGATTCATCAGACCTTTTAAAATCTCAATCCAGTCCTGAAGCATCCCTCGCAGAATGTAATAAACACTTTGTGACAGTGGGAAAGAAACTTGCCGATTCTATTTTAAATAAGTTATCAACGACACAGAATGCTCTAATTGCAGAATATAACCCGCCAACATCAACCTCAGACTCGTTTTTCCTGCACCCGACTGACGCCTTCGAAATTTCCACAATTTTATCACAATTTAAATTAGACAGTGCACCTGGCCCTGACCGATTTAGCTCTGCACTACTTAGAAAATCTCTCAAAGCCATACTTACACCATTAACTTTCATTAAAAACTTAAGCCTTGGGTCTGGCATTTTCCCTGATTGCTGGATGTCTGCGGTATGGCGTAGAATGGCTGCGGTATCCCCGATCTATAAAAACGGTCCTAAAAATCAACCGGAAAATTACAGACCTATTGCTCTTTTAAGTATATTATCTAAAATTTTAGAAAAAATGGTAAATGCTCGGCTAACATCGTTTCTAGAAAAACATCATGTCATATTCCCCAGGCAATATGGTTTTCGTAGGGGAAGATCCACTGAAAATGCTACCACATTACTGGTCAACTTAGTCTCATCTTACATTGAAAAGGGAGAAAACTGTGTCGCAGTGTTTCTCGATTTAGCTAAGGCCTTCAACACCGTCTCGGTTGGCCTTCTCTTAAAGAAGATGGAAACATTAGGCATAAGAGGAGTACCACTTGACTGGTTTAGAAGCTACCTTACGAATCGTAGACAGTATACAAAAATAGGCACGTACACTAGTGACAGTCTTCCTATAGACTATGGCGTTCCGCAGGGAAGCATTCTCGGCCCCACCATGTTTATTCTGTACATTAATGATATAGTCAACTACTCTTTAAATAATGCTGAAATAATTACCTACGCTGATGATGCAGCACTAATTTTTCACGAAAAAGACTGGGATACAGTATTTAAAACGGCCGAAATAAGTCTTTTTCAGATCTCTACTATGCTTGACCGAAATTTGCTGACATTAAATGTCTCAAAGATTAAATACATAGCTTTTTCCAAAACCCGAGCAAACAGTCCCGCCCATAATTTAACTTTAAAAATTCACTCGTGTTCAAGCAGCCAACAAAATAACTGCCTATGCAGTCCACTTGACCGAGTCAATAAAATCAAATACCTAGGTCTGATTATAGATGAGAATTTGTCGCACAAAGACCAAATTTTAGATTTATCAGGTCGAGTTAAAAAGCTCATCTTTGTTATGAAGAAGCTTAGACACTGTACTCCTGTAAACGTTCTACGCGATGTGTATTTAGCGCTATGCCAGTCCATTTTGCAGTATTGTATACCGATATGGGGAAGTGCCGGAAAGAGTTTCTTCATCACTATTGAACGAGCACAGCGCGCTCTTATAAAAGTAACCCTAAATAAACCATTTCGGTTTCCAACCTCCACGCTTTATGAAGAATTTAAAGTACTGAGCGTAAGAAAACTCTTTATTCAAAGGGCCACCACAAAAGTTCATAAAGACTTTCTAAATCGACCAGATCATAAAAATATCAGTGCACGTCGTGCATTCCGCCTTCCCTTACCTCAAGCATCATCACTTTTGTCACGTAGAAGTCCAGAATATGCGTTGGTTAATACATACAACAAAGTAAGCACAGTTTGTGACATCAAAGACTGCACTGTCTACAAATGTAAAAATATTGTATCACAATGGCTTTCCCAAATCTCATATGAAGAGACAGAGAATTACATCTAAGTACCGTTTTACCCATTAAACACCCTTATTCTCAATCAACTGAGCATACACACACACATCCGCGCACAATACACACACACACCTACTCACACACTTACACTTGCACGCACCACGCACACCTACTCACACACTTGCACACATCATCCACATCAAGGACAGGCAACTTTTACTTTCATAACCAATTTTAGATAAAATTATCTAAGTTACAACAGTACAATAATTACAATACAGTACAATGCACGCAGTAAAAATCAATTATCAATGCATAAAAATGGTAAATCACCAAACATTTAGATAAAATCTCTGTAGAAATCGCACCTCAGAGCCTCGCCGTTTGGGTCTCGCCGACAAAACAATTTGCATCTCACTTGTATCTCATATAATTTGTTCTTTGTTTTTTTTGTAATATATAGCTCATACAACTCAAATAAATAAAGCCCATTATCGCACAGCTACGGCTAGTTAAAGCGTTAGTGATCACATTGTTTAAACATATAATTACCTGTACTGTATAATAACTAAGAATGCTTAAAATTAGAAAATAAGGTTTCATTTGGTAAATAAACATTTTATCATTTATCATTTATCATATATATATTCATATATACAAGTGCTTCAGTAAATAAATAAGTAAATACAAAAAAAAATACATAGGTTTGTAAAAAAAAATATTTTTTGTTTTAGTTCCATGTATGGGATGCCCCCCCTTAAACTTTTGTATTTTTTATTTTTGTATAAATATCGGAAAGCGGTTCACAGAATACATCTACCTACCAAGTTTCAATTCTGTTGTCCTAACAGTTTGGGAATAAAATGGCTGCGATATACGGACGGACAGACAGACATGACGAATCTATAAGGGTTCCGTTTTTTGTCATTCGGCTACGGAACCCTAAAAACTGGCTTAGTCTGATACTAAAGCAACACACTAGAGAACACCGCACCACCAGAACCGACGCCATGGCGTTTAAATGAACAGACGACCTTCAAATGGCTCAATATCCTTCAGGCTGTTGATTGAACGGCTAATTAAGGTATTTGACTGTGACATACACATGTTCATTTTAATCTTAGTTTAGCGGTGAGAGCGAGATGTAGCAATGACTCCGCATGTCGCTCTTGTTGTCTTTGTAAGCTGAAACAGTCCTCGTCCACATCATTGCTTACCACCAGGCGAGACAGTGGTCAAACGCTAGTAACTATACTATATAAAGCTACATCATCCTACTTATATTATAAAGGTGAAAATTTGTGAGTGTTTGTGTTTGTTGCTTCTTCACGCTAAAACTACTCAACCGATTGAGCTGACATTTAGGATGTAGATAGAATTGAACCTGGACTAACACATAGGGTTTTTACTCCGATATACCCACGGGGCCGATTTCTGCGCTGGTAAAACCACGGGGAACAGCTATAAGATATCATATAACAATTATATATAAGAACTAGCTGTGCCCGCGACTTCGTCTGCGTGGAATAGTGTCTTTGGGTAGCATTAACTAATAAGACACATACGTATACCAGCCACACCGCACCCTACCACGCCATGCTAATCCCCCCTTCCCCCTCCTCTCACTTACCCTCCCCCTCCCGCTCCCCTCCCCTACCCTTAACTTACACTACCCTCCCTCTCCCCCTTACCCTCACTTCCACATCCCCTCCCCCCCTCTCCCACCACTTTCCTTCACTCCCCCTACCCCCCCTACCCTCCCCCTCCACTCCCCCTACCCTCCCCATCCACTCCCCCTACCCTCCCCCTCCACTCCCCCTTCGTCACACACTTTGAATGTCATATTTATTTATATCGAATCAACAGCCTAAAAAAATTTTCAAGCTTCTAGCTTTAAAAATGACGATACTTCCATACAACTTTTCATCCCCCCTTTACAACCCTCTTTTCGCATTAAAAAGAAGACTGTCCTTTCTCAGGCTCTAGACTATCTGTGTACCAAATTTCATTTAAATCGGTTTACTGGTTTTGGCGTGAAAGTGAGACAGACAGACAGAGTTACTTTCGCATTTATAATATTAGTAAGGAAAGTAAGGATAAGGATAAGTAAGGATTGGTCTTTGTGATCATTCAAACACTTATAAAATAAATTACCTGCATTTATTTCCTGTCTATTTTTAATCCTCACCACAAATTAAACATACCAACAGACTTAGGGTGTTACCACACCAATCGATCGACGCCATCGATCGATGGTCGAATGAGGACAGTGGACTTCGATTGACAGTTAATACTTACTACATCAGTCGAGCGTCCACCAATCAAGCATTGATCGACAATCGATCGGGCATCGATCGTCAATCGATCGATTGGTGTGGTAACACCCTTACAATTCTAGTTCTTCAAAGTACCAAATATGATTTTTTGTTCTACAAATACGTATTTCCACTAACATTTGATTTAATATTATTTCAGGTGTTCATTACTAAGCTGTCATACTGTATATTTATCAGGTAGTGCACAGTAGAGCACAGGAATTGAGAACAATGACTCCGCAGTTCTGTACGTTTCGTGCTGGAATAGCTGCTTACTTGCCAATGTACGGTGACAATGCGTTCAGTATTACCAGGATCGTGCTCCGTGGATAATATCTATAGAGTAAATGAATCTCTATGACTATATCAAGTATATTCCTAGTAATACAATTAATATATACATACCAGATCTACTAGTTCATATCACAGTAGCGGTCGCAGCGTCGTAGTTTATATTACGGGTTGTTAAGGTTCCGAACCCAAAGGGTACCAACGGAACCTTATTACTGAGACTCTGCTGTCCGTCTGTCACCAGGGGCCTTATTCAGTATGGCCATTTTAAAGTCTTACCATGCCGTGTTACGTTATCCCCGCGTTATGGTATTCTCTATGCCAATTAAATCGCGGTAGGGTAAGGTTATGAGCGCGTTTGAGCTGTCAAAATATCGTGACATATGAGGACGTGTAACGCGCGCGTTTTGTATAATTTACCTTTCGTGTGGCATACAGAATACAATTTTTCAATAACGTGACGTGGCGCGTTAAGGAACGCGTTATCTCATTGGTCATACTGAATAAGGCCCCTGGCTGTATCTCATGAACCGTGATAGTTAGACGGTTGGAATTTTCACAAATGATGTATTTCTGTTGCCGCTATAACAACAAATACTAAGAACAGATCAAAGTTAAAAATTAAAGAAAAGTTAGAAAAAAGTTTTTCACGATAGCGCCGCGCCATCTAGCTAGCAGCAAAGATGGCGCTATCGTCTTTACCTTAATCTGAATCTCGGAAGCGGCTCCAACGATTAAATAAAATTTAGTATACAGGGGATATCGGGGGCGATAAATCGATCTAGCTAAAGTCCCCGTCACGAGAAGCTATAAATTATGTTAACAAGTGTTCAGGAGTTCACAACATTTGGACCAACAAAAAAAATGAATTTGTTTAAGATTTAATAAATTATTAAGTAACAAATATTAATTAACATATATTATTTAAGAATAATTATTCGTCAGATTCAGATGTTTATATATGATATATGCAAAGCAATGAAACAAACTCGTACGCATTCGAAACTCGAATGACGCGTTTATTTCAAAATGGCGTCCCGATAGTTTACAATCCCTGCGTCCGGTACCAAGAAACACAAACGATAGCGCTTTGCGTCGTTAAAATATGATCCGACTAAATTAAATAGGTTGTTACTTTCATATAACCCGTCTATATTTCATGTCGATTGAATATGGTCAATTTATTATTATCTCGCAGTATAAAATGTTTACTTAGTAAAAGATGTTTGTTTACATAATTTATAGCTTCTCGTGACGGGGACTTTAGGAGTCATTTTCAGAAATGTTGTTTTATTAGTGTTTTCAATAATCAACGTTATTGATAATCAACTTAAAATATGACTCTTCCCGACTTCTATTGGCGAGTAGAAGTAGCTTTAGTGTTACTGTGTCGGTAAAGCAGTTAGTTGCTCTCAATTTAAAAAATAGTATTATTATTAGTCAATAGATGTCGGGAAGAGTCATATTTGTCTGTTTAAGTGGCAAAAAATACCGAGCAAAGCTCGGTCAACCAGATATTTAATTATATTAATTACTACAATTACTATTACTACTATTACTATTACTACTATTCTACCTTTGTGTGTCTACGTTTACTTAGTTGGTGTTAGAAGTTCGTTAGAAATTCGTTAGATGGCGTTCGGAACCCTCCGCGTGCGGGACAAAAGCCTGACTCGCACTTGGGCACTGGCAGGGGGAAATCATCATTGAATACCTACCTTTGCTGCGGTTATTAATATCAGACTTCGCAGGGAAGTGCGATCTACGAAATAAAACCCCCTCCCTCTGGTTGTTCCAGCTGCTGTTGCTTTTGCAGCGCTATTTATCCAGAGTATTTTTTTTTATTTTTGTTTTTAGTAGTACGAGTAGCGTGACTGTTTTTTTTTACTTTTCATTATTATACTGTTAAAATACCGCGATACTATCATTTATTATGTGGTGAATGGGGCAGCCGGTAGAGGCCGACCTAGGCGAACGTATCACGACCAGACCGGAGACGTTTCAAAGAAAGGCCAAGTCAAAAGTACTTATAACCGGCGAGCATGTATGAAGGCGCTCATAAAAGTGGAAGAAGCGAAAGAGGTGTGTCAGGATCGTAGCATGTGGAAAGAAGTAGTCTCTGCCTACCCCAACGGGAAAAAGGCGTGATTGTATGTATGTATTATGTGGTGAAGGCCTTAAAGGCCTTTCATATCCATTCTTTGGTGAAATGAAATTGTGTTTGTCTGGAAATTGAAACAAGCACTGGCACAAAACAAGGCGTATGAACACTTTGGTGTAAACCACATAACATAAAGGGGGGGGGGGGGGGGGTGTTCACCCAATCTCACTTGGGCAATATCACATATTTTTTTCCTCAAGAAACATTGTACAGTTTTAGTAGATCTTACTTTTAGATAATGTTATGTTCGATTTTCAAACTGTGATTCTAGAATCTAGACCATTATATAATAATAATAATATATTAGCAATTTTTTTAAATAAATAAAACGCAAACAAGCACAGATTAACTTATTTACATTAAAATTACGCAGTTTGAAAAAGCTCACACGAGATAAGGGAAGGGGGAGGGGGTCCAGCAAAATCTTATAACATTCACCAAGGGGATCGGGGGGTTGAAAAATCGCCAAAATCGTCTCACGTAATTTATGGGTGACTTCTATCCAGGAGCTCTTTCTTTTAACTCATGGTCCCTATAGCACAATAATAAGCAAAGCAGCAAGGTAACTAGTAGGTAAGCTCTACAATTCTGCATTAGATACTGAAAATGCAAACGTTGTTAATTTTGTACATTAATAACGTTATTTAATTTGCTAACATATTATAACACAAATATTATGTTTCTTTGAAGTGTTTCACACTTTATATTTTTGTAAATTGTTAAACACAATCCGAAATTTCTTCGTAACGACGGGACTTGAACCCGCAACCTCCGGAATAACATGTTCCGGTGCTTTCCAATTAAGCATTATTAAGCATTATTGGTAAAGCACCGAAACATATTATAACATGTCTGAGTACCATTGTACTGAACAAACTTATTATAATTCAGTAAGATATAGTCCTTCGTATGGATTACAATAAAAATTATACTCTTTTTAATGTAAATATGCGTGTGTATGGTTTTCGTATATCTCGTAGTAAATGGGTTGATGTGAGTTTAGTACGGAAACAGATTTTTTATACTATAAGGCTGGAGTAATTACGAGCTAAGCAAGGAAACGGTTAGACAAAGCCGTAGCCAAACGTTGATTGCAAAAGTATTCCATACCAAAGTAAGTGACCTCCTCCACTCTAAGCCTAATAAATTATTTAGTTATTTTAGGTTAAATGGTGGTAGGACACTATTTAGTGTCCGCCTGACCAGCTACCACCCTTATTAGAAAATCTGTCGCCAAACATCTTATGTGTTCCGGCAGCTATCCTTGAGAGCCAGTTCCCATTCTAGGCCTTGCGTGCTTACCATCTTCGACCGCATCATCACTTACCAACAGGTGAGATAGTAGTCAAACGCTAGCCTATAAGAAAGAAAAAAATAATAAACGAATTAATGATTAATATCGAGCAATTTGGCGTTCACTGCTTGATACGATGCCAAGTGACAGCCTTGCCTTTCCTATGGCACGACACTGAGTCCGATCTTCATATCCTAAATTACAGTGAAAACGTAGGGAATAAATCACTCCTTTTCTCAGGCTTAGTAGCAGAGCAAACTACCCGCTCCACAATTTTTCAGAAAATAGGACAAAAAACCCACATAACTCACAATGGGATGGATTTTGCAGAAATTCGTCCAGTAAATCAACATTACGTCACAAACATGAACTATCATCCTCAATTAGTTCTCGCTGTTTGATTCTAAAATTTGCTGAAAAACAATAGGGTAAATTAAACTCTAGGGTGAAAGAATCATGGTCTATATTGGTGTGAAGATGAAGAGCATTTAGTGGCGCATCATTATTCTGGGAGGGATGTATAAATGACTACGTTATAAGTTGGTGCAAGTGGTTTTGTCTCTGAAATGGATCAGCTAACGGCAGTTCCATTACTGAGCTACAAATAATGACCCTTGAAGTACAGTAGCTCCGTTGAATATAAAAAATATAGCAGTGGTTTCAGAATTGTGAGACCGCGTTTTGGTGTTATTTGAAGATTTTCGCCGAGCAGCACTGAAAATATCACACAATCTTTATCAATTGTGTACGATTGCATCGTATTCAGCAGAAATAATCCAAATAAGAGAGAGGAGTTTTGCCGGGAACGTGAAAAAGTGTGCGCTTGTATATTTTCCTTAAATTTGTGTTCTTACGCGAGTTAATGTGTAATAAATGTAGATTATTAACCATTAAGTGCCGGTGAACGTGTGCGAGTGTAGGGAAACTGCACAATGTAGAAAAACATGCTATTCGCGTTCACACCAAAATTCCACTGAAAATTTTGAGTAAAGTCTACATCTTTACTGAGGATATGACTTAGACAAGATTTTGACTTAAAACTTGACCTGAAATGTGACTTTGACTCATCTTTACGACTTGAATTCTCAAAAACTTGAAGCATTTTAATACTTGACACTGGCTAAATACACAAATCGTGTGGAGCCATAATGAAACAAAAACAAAATAATGTGCAAATAAGAATATCTAATATGAACACATCAAATATAAAATATTATTTTTCATTAAGTATTACATATACTTTATATTTTTTTGCATTATTATAAACAAAATCCGTCGTATTGATAGGATCCTACTGAGAGCTGAGTTGGTTATAGCGCCTGGACATGTTTCTCAGGAAGCGCGTGTTCGAGCCCCGTCGGTACTATGAAATTTTGGATTGTGTGTAACAAGGTTTTTCTAATATGATCTAACTAGCGACCCGAACTAATGTGGTGTGAGAAGGCTTTTTTATACTATTTAGGGCAGAGATATAAAATAAACACATATTATAAACAAAGTCTTCCACAAAACTTGTTTAAAAAAATTTTAAACTTGCAAGTTTATTTATTGCTTCAAGTTCTAACTCTAAGCACTAACGAAGACGCTATTAGAAATTAGTAGCCTACCAACAGTATGTAATAGTTGGTAATGCCAGAGTTCCGATACTAGTCCAACTTCAAGTGATCTGGAGCTTAGTTACAGACTGCGTTTGAATCTCGAATGGGATTAGGTGTAAGTTAGGTTGGAGAGTTAGTTCTAACTGTTTCTAGTAGGTAACTTTAGCCATTTGGGATCTCCCAAAGGAAAAGGAAAGGTATAAAACTGACTATGAAGAAATCGTAAACAATCCAAGACTTTATTAATAAGAACCACGTTTGATTATAAATCATTATCATCATCATCATCAGCTTATACTTGTCCACAGCTGGACATAGGTCTCTCAAATTTCACTCCACTGAGCACAATCCTCGGCTACTCTATTATATCTTTTGCCAGCCACCTTGCGAATATCATCGCTCCACCTAGTCTGAGGACGTCCATCGCTACGTTTGCCAATTCGCAGTCTCCACTCAAGAACTCGTTTACCCCAGCGATCGTCGGTTCTTTGGCTAATGAAGCCGGCCCATTGCCACTTCAGGTTGCTATAAGCACTAAGCTGGGATGTAAGGGAGCACAAAGACGACCTCGGTGCTCCCAGCCAACCTCACCTGCCCGTGGTGCATCCTGCTGACCAACAGACGGGGCTCTGGCGACCGACAAATGGCGGTATTACCATTTCATATCTATGGCGTAGCCAAATTCTACAGGCCGGTGACGGGCAGCAGCGTCACCGGTGCAAGAAGCTACGTCCTGCGATCGCCAACACGCCTGCCCAGCATGGCGAATAGGGCATATCCATCCCAAGGGATGAAACCAAAATGGAAAGTCACATTAAGCCGCGGCCCCCAGTTCCCGGCCGCCCTGCTATTCCTGACCACGGCGGCGGTCACGGTAACGGCAGGGCAGGGGGTGCTAAGAATCCCCGGGTTACCGTAGGCCGCCAGAACAAACTGACCCTCGCAACGTACAATGGACGCACGATTCGGCTGGACGATCATCTGGCGCAGCTAGAGGAGGAGCTGAAACACATAAGATGGCACATTCTGGGGTTATGTGAAGTCCGAAGACAGGGAGAGGACACCATAACCTTAGAATCGGGCCATCTTATGTACTACAGAGAAGGAGATCAGCCATCCCAAGGCGGCGTCGGGTTTCTGGTCAACAAGGCTCTCAGTGACAACGTTGTAGAAATCTCCAGTGTGTCGACCAGGGTAGCGTACCTCATAATTAAGTTAACCAAGAGGTACAGCCTCAAGGTTATCCAGGTCTACGCACCGACCTCGACACACTTGGATGATGAGGTGGAGAGCATGTATGAAGATATCTCCAGAGCTTTACACACCACCTCCAAGGCTCACTACAACGTTGTCATGGGAGACTTTAACGCCAAAGTGGGAGTACAAACTTCATCCCAAGGGATGAAACCAAAATGGAAAGTCACATTAAGCCGCGGCCCCCAGTTCCCGGCCGCCCTGCTATTCCTGACCACGGCGGCGGTCACGGTAACGGCAGGGCAGGGGGTGCTAAGAATCCCCGGGTTACCGTAGGCCGCCAGAACAAACTGACCCTCGCAACGTACAATGGACGCACGATTCGGCTGGACGATCATCTGGCGCAGCTAGAGGAGGAGCTGAAACACATAAGATGGCACATTCTGGGGTTATGTGAAGTCCGAAGACAGGGAGAGGACACCATAACCTTAGAATCGGGCCATCTTATGTACTACAGAGAAGGAGATCAGCCATCCCAAGGCGGCGTCGGGTTTCTGGTCAACAAGGCTCTCAGTGACAACGTTGTAGAAATCTCCAGTGTGTCGACCAGGGTAGCGTACCTCATAATTAAGTTAACCAAGAGGTACAGCCTCAAGGTTATCCAGGTCTACGCACCGACCTCGACACACTTGGATGATGAGGTGGAGAGCATGTATGAAGATATCTCCAGAGCTTTACACACCACCTCCAAGGCTCACTACAACGTTGTCATGGGAGACTTTAACGCCAAAGTGGGAGTACAAACTTGCGGCGAATCGTCTATAGGACCACACGGATTTGGGAGTAGGAATCATAGGGGACAAATGCTCGTCAATTTCCTCGAGAGAGAGGGGCTTTTCTTGATGAACTCGTTCTTCAAGAAACAGCCCCAAAGGAAATGGACGTGGCAAAGCCCCGACTTTGTGACTAAAAACGAGATTGACTTCATCATTACGGACAAACGGCGCATATTCAGAAACGTCTCAGTGATCACTAGGTTTAATACTGGAAGTGATCACCGACTTGTACGAGGCACTCTGGATATCGACTTTAAAGCCGAGAGATTCCGATTGATGAAGTCTACGCTCCGTCCGAACCTACTCCAAACCGTTGTTGGGTCCGAAACATTCCAATTAAAATTGGAAAATCGATTCGCTGCCTTGGAAACCACAGATGACGAGACCAGAAACTCGAAGAAGTGGTGGAAATCCTCAGGGATGAAGGGACGAAGTTTTGCGAGAGCAAGCGTACGGGCAAAAAGTCCAAACTCTCGGCAGAAACACTTCGGCTTGTTACACACTTTTGTGAGCTTTGTCAACTAACCTGGTGCGCAACAAATCCATAAAGAAGCTGGTACGACGCGACCTCCGATCCTCTAACACGCTCTTGATTAAAGAATCAATTGAGCAGAATCGGGGGTCGAAAGTGTTAGTGCAGCCTCTGGGTAGAAGCCACCTCACAAAGCTGACAACGTCAACGGGATCGTCGTCGCATCCAAGCCGGAGATTCTGTCGGAAGTTGAAGACTTCTACGGCAAGCTCTACGCATCGCATGCTTCAAGGCCCGAACCCGATACTGAGGATTCTAGAGCCACCTTAACCCGCCACTTCACAGAGGATCTGCCCGAAATTAGCCGAGACGAAATCGTGATGGCCCTTAAACAACTCAAAAATGGGAAAGCCCCAGGAGAAGACGGAATCACAACGGAGCTTTTAAAAGCCGGAGGAGCTCCAGCAGTTCAACAGCTTCAGCGGCTATTTAATTCCGTTCTTTTTACTGGGAGAACTCCACAGGCATGGATCAGAAGCATGGTGGTTTTGTTTTTCAAAAAAGGAGACAAAACCCTATTGAAAAACTATCGCCCGATTTCGCTTCTGAGCCATGTCTACAAGCTGTTTTCAAGGGTCATCACGAACCGTCTTGCACGAAGACTCGACGAGTTTCATCCTCCGGAACAGGCCGGGTTTCAAGGCGGTTACGGCACCATAGACCACATCCACACGGTGCGGCAGATTGTACAGAAGACCGAAGAGTATAATCGGCCCCTGTGCTTAGCATTTGTGGACTATGAGAAGGCCTTTGACTCAATCGAAACCTGGTCTGTTCTTGAGTCCTTGCAGCGTTGCCAAGTCGACTGGCGATATATCGAAGTGATGAGATGTCTATATAATGCCGCAACGATGACTGTACAAGTACAGAACCAGCGAACTAAACATGTCCACCTGCGTCGAGGAGTGAGACAGGGGGACGTCATATCCCCGAAACTGTTCACTAACGCCTTGGAGGATATGTTTAAGACGCTGGACTGGTAAGATCGTGGCATTAACATCAACGGCAGGTACATCTCTCGCTTACGATTCGCAGATGACATCGTCATTATGGCAGAGACGCTGCAGGACCTACAAAGGATGTTAAATGGCCTAGCTGATTCTTCTCGTAGCATCGGTCTCCGGATGAATTTGGACAAAACCAAAGTCATGTACAACGAGCACGTTGTTCCGGAACCGATTGCCGTAGATGGAATCCCACTCGAAGTTGTCACTAAGTATGTTTACCTAGGGCAAACGCTCCAACTAGGCAAACATAACTTCGAGAAGGAAATCCAGAGAAGAATTCAGCTGGGCTGGGCAGCATTCGGAAAACTCCGTCGAGTCTTCTCGTCGCCTATACCACAGTGTCTAAAGACAAAAGTCTTTAACCAGTGCGTCCTACCTGTGATGACATACGGAGCCGAGACGTGGACACTCACAGTCCGACTGGTCCACCAGTTTAAAGTCGCTCAGCGAGCTATGGAGAGAGCTATGCTCGGTATTTCTCTGCGGGATCGAATCCGGAACGAAGTAATTCGCCAGAGAACTAAAGTTATCGACATAGCTCAACGGATTAGCAAGCTGAAGCGGCAGTGAGCTGGTCATATCTGCCGCAGGACTGATAACTGTTGGGGCAGACTTGTCCTAGAGTGGAGACCGCGAATCGGCAAACGTAGCGTAGGACGTCCTGTGACCAGGTGGACCGACGACATACGCAAAGCGGTGGGCAGTGACTGGAAGAGAAGAGCCGAAGATAGGGCTCAGTGGCGCATCTTGGGAGAGGCCTACGTCCAGCAGTGGACTGATACAGGCTGATGATGATGATGATGATGTTGCTAATTCGGTGAGCTATATCCGTGACTTTGGTTCTCTGTCGCGTCACCTTGTTGTGAATTCAATGAGCATAGCTTTTCTCTTTCCGTAAAGCGCTGAGCGACAACGTTCATGGTAAAGTTTTAGAAAGTTATCTGACATATGACACCATAGAAAAGTTGTCAAAAATCTGTCAAATAAGTACCCAATAGGGCTATGAGGCACCGGTGAAACTGGCCCTTAAAATCGGGAATTTAATATGACTTACGCGATGTCGATATAGCCATCGAAAATTGTTTCGGCCTTATCCGCAGTGCGGGGCGCTAGCCGTGTCGGCAAGCGCCCCGCACTCGAGAACCTAATGAAGACCTCCGAATGAGGCCGAAACAATTGTCGATCGCTATATCAACATCGCTCAAGTCATTCCTGATTTCAAATCTATAAGAACCAAATTTCTATGCTGCTCGAGTATTTCTTAGTAGGCAGCAAGTTCTACGCGTTTTCCTCCATATCCCTTCAAAAGAAAGAGAATTTTTTTATTCGGTCTAGATGTCTTATCGGACACATACATAAAAAATATTCTGACAAATTGAGAACCTCCCCCTTTTTGAAGTCTCGGGCAACAAAGCAAACTAACAAACGGCATTCATACAAGTTGGATATCCCAGCAATCCGCATAAAACGTTTTGGTTCTACTTTCATAATCTGAACCGCAAAATAATGGAACGCGTTGCCGGCTGACTTGTTTCCGAGTAGCTATAACTTGGGTCTCTTTAAGTCAAGAGTGAACAGGTATCTTCTAGGCAAGCGTGCTACATCCTCGATAACATCGTCACTTTCCACCAGGTGAGATACTGGTCAAATGCTTGCCTATCTGCAATTTAAAAAAGTCATTTAAATCAATAATAGTATGTAGAGTGGGCCATCTACTATTCATAAACAGATTATCTGCTATCAAATCTCCATCGAGGGCTATAAGCACACTTGACATCGTGTCACGATCTGTGTTAATGTTATTACAGCTTTCAGGATCAACATTATCTGGTTCCAACACAAGGTGATCCTTATTTCAAAGCAGTAAGCACTAAAATGATCTACTCGTATCACTGCATTTCATTAAGCTCGACAATGCACAGGCAACGAAGCCTCTTACAACGTTTTCATAAACATATATGTAAATGCAATCCCCATCAATGATACAGGATGTCACCAGTATAGGCGCTTACGTAATTCGTTGCATCCGAATTCTATTTATTGCTTAAGAAGGAATCGGGTTCCCTACGTGGGGTGCACTTTTCCATACAAATGTATCCCCCCGTTTCCTCCATGGAAAATGCTTCTAGAGCAAAATTTGTTGCTACAGTAATTTAAGATTGTTTAGAAATCTAAAAAAACCGACTTCACATCATCAACCACTAGTCATAATCATGTCGTCAAGGTATCAAATTTGTTTATATTATTTATCTCCATATCTCCGGAGATAATTGTCATATCTCGATAAAATTTGAATGGGACCAAACGGGAGACATAATCTCTCAAACAAAATAAATATTTATTTTTAAATCGGTTAAATTCGACGTAGTTCTGACGTAACAAACAAAAAAAAACATTCAAATTGAGAACCTCCACCTTTTTTGTCGGTTAAAAAATCAAGGTTTGCTGCAGCTACGCCCCTATATCCTATTCCCTGTTTTTCGCCACTGACAGGAGATCAACACAACAATTTAAACGCTTGGTGAAGTTTAACCCCGAGTTTTGATTTTGTTTCGTATTAAAAAGTTTAAATAAAGAATTGATTAAAAGTCAGCGGGCGTTTATATTTGTCGTACAACTTTACTTATAATTTGCCTTCTCCACCAAACAAAACACGGATAGGTGGAAAGACTAAATAGTCCCCTTGCCATGCTAGCCCTGCAGATATGGATAGGAAAGATAAAAGGTAATAGCACATGCACACCGCTTGCCTGAAGGTGGTGACGTCTACCTATTACAGATACAGACAGATACAGCGATATGCAAAAATTTGGACAGCCAGAATGTTGCATACCGCTGTATCTGTAATAGGAAGACGTCACCACTTACCTTCAGGCGAGCGTTGTGCATATCCTGCCATGTTATCGTATATCATTAAAAAAATGTCCTTACTCTTAACATAGCCGTTCATACAATTGGAGAATTGGATAGTCTCGTGTGGAGTTGGATTAGTTCTCGGAATTGCCTTTATATAATAAGCGATTGTTTGTGTACACAGTTAACAGAATTAGCGAAATTGCTTCAATTAAGTTTCTCGAGATATGATTGCAAACGCATGACTCAAGTTTTTTTTAAAATAAAGCTTACTAGCAATGTTGGTTTCACATAACTAGTATTCTTGATAACCCCTCGACCTCAGCTTGTGTCTGGAGTGGGTTCACGTCAATAGTGAAATGGATGAAGATCGAACTTACGGCCTCTCGATTGCCGATCCGACACCTTATCCATTGGGCTATCCTCTGTAGTTAAAATCAATAACATTTATTATTTTGGCCAAGTGTAATGATGCTTAACTCCTTTAACTGTTTTCAAGTCATTAGTTTCTTTTGCGTTTGACCACTATCTAGCCTGGTGGTAAACGATGATATGGTCGAAGATGATGAACACGCTAGGCCTGCAATACTCTGACTTTGAGGAGCTGTGTGATACTGAAAATATGCCAATTATAGATTTTAAAAAAAAACCACAGCCCCTAAAAGTCTAACCATTCTAGGCCTTGCGTGGTTACCATACTCGACCATATCATAGCTTACCACCAGGCAAGATAGTGGCCAAACGCCTATCAGATATTTAAAAGAAAAACATTAATAATAACCCGATAGCTTAACATTATCGTAAACTGTAAAATTGGTAAAAAGATTGCAATGGACGCCGCCATGATAAAACTTCAACAACAAAACAGTCCTGTGAAGTTACGTCCCTGTTTAGGAACTGGCCCAGGTCCCAGTGCGGGTTCGATTTTGTGCCAAGTACTATCGTAAATACCTGCTAATGATATCCGGCGGTATGCTAAGAAAAAGTCGAAGAAAGATGACTACCACCGGCAGATTTTGAAAGATTGTTTACTATTGTCATACAATGCTCTATTGTGGAATCTTTTATAATAATCTTAAAGTCAAAGTCAAAGCATTTATTCAGTATATGGGCAAATTAAAAATTTGCACTTACACTCGTCAAATTACATTAAATAGATCATATTCAATAAAAAATATTATAGATATAACAGAAACATAACTTATTGCTTTGAATTTACAAAAAAAAACAAAGGTATTGAGCCATTCAGCTTTCATCTAGACGTCGAACGTCACACTTAAAACACATGTTTAATTCCCCTGATTAATGTAGGGTTGCCAACCGTACCATTACGTGCACCCGCAACCCAGTGCATGTTTCAGTACTTCAGACAATTTTTATTCAAAAACTTGTGAAATAATGAAACAGTTAGAACTTAATTATATGATATCGATATCGATAAAAAAGAACCGACTTCAATGTTCATTTTCAGTACCAATTTTGAGATGTTTATCTCAATATCTCTGGAGATACTTATCAGACCTCGATAAAATTACCATGGTACCACACTTGGGATAACTCCTTTCGAACAAAAAAAGAATAATCAAAATCGGTGCATAAATTACGAAGTTATCCCCGAACAAACATAAAAAAAAAAAAAAAAAAAATATACGGTCGAATTGAGAAACCTCCTCCTTTTTTTGAAGTCGGTTAAAAATACGGGTAATGTAATTTAGTCGAAACGTAGAGTTAAATAAAAAAATATGTTTTAAGCGCGATAAGTCCCGTACATCGACGTCATAGCTCGATGGTCCCGTATTTTAATATTTTTATAGCAAAAAATGTATTGTCATTAAATTTCGGAATAGATATTGATCTTTGGTTTCGACAATTAAACTTACTAATAATTATAAATGTGAAAGTTTTAGAGGTTGGATATTTGTTACTCCTTCACGTAAAAATACTGAACGTATTTTGATGAAATGTTTATAGCTTATATACCAGTTTGTTGGTAAAACGTTAGCCTATAAAGTATTCCAAAAAAAGAATAGCACATAGTCTATATTTAAAGTTGGTAAAGCCACCGGATGCAAATAGTAAATTCATATATTTAAAATTTACTTGCTACAAACATTTTTCACATCTCATAATAAGTGAGACAAAGCGATGCCATGTGTACGTGGGAATTTCGGGACATTGTTTGGGTCCAGATTGACATTTCTCAATTTAGTTGCTCATGAAGTAGCATTAAATTGTTTTGATAGATAGTATCAAATATCTTTTAATCAAGTTGCATTACATTTGTATTTATATGAAAAAAAGTTTAAGTACATGAATTATTTTTATTATCTATTTAATGTGTTGGGTTCCGTACCTCAAAAGGTAAATAACAGGCCAAGTGCGTGTCGGGCCACGCGCAGTGTAGGGTTCCGTAGTAGCCTGTTATTCAATTAATATTATTATTTTTTTAAAATACTTTATAGGCTAGCGTTTGACCACTATCTCACCTGTTGGTAAGTGATGATGCGGTCGAAGATGGTAAGCACGCTAGGCCTAGAATGGGAACTGGCTCTCAAGGATGGCTGCCGGAACACATTAGATGTTTGTTGACAGATTTTCTAACTCGAGGGTGGTAGCTGGCCAGGCGGACACTAGATAGTGTCCTACCACCATGCGGGGGTTGTTGGTTTCTTAACGATGTTTTCCTTCACTGGAGGGCCACTGTGAAAGCGCACATACATTTTTCGATAGAAAAATCCATTGGTGCACGGCGGTTTGAACTCGGTACCACGGCATCAAAGCCGACCATTCTTCCGATTACGCCACCGGGCCCTCAAGTCTTTACCCGTTATAAACAAGCAACTAGGTACTCCGTCATTGTCACTTTAAAGGATTTATTCTAAGGATTTTCTATTTAGTACAAAATTATCCTACACCCAAGTTCAACGACTATTACTGCTAAACTAATAGAGTTATCTTAACCGCTATAAAGTTCATAAAATGCGCTAATTTCACGAATTTTTCCAGATTTTTCAAGCCAGCAGTTTAGCGTTTAGAGGGGGGGACGCCCTACTGGAACAAAAAATTGCACTTTAAAGTTTAATATTTCGTAAATGGAGCATTCAATCGAAAAAAAGTATTAGCAACCCCTAATTCAGACCTATTCAACGATACCCCACACGATGGGGTAGACGATGAAAATAAAATTCATCTCCACTTCTCATATAGGGGAGCTACCCTAAAAAAAATATTTTTCAACATTTTATTTCAGCACTTTGTCGGCGTCATTTATTTACATATTCCCACAAAATTACAGCTTTCTAGTACTAACGGTCTCTTAGCAAAACCTCGGACAGACAGACAGACGGACATGACGAAACTATAAGGGTTCCTTGTTAAGACTACGGAACCCTAAAAAGGAACCCTTATAAGATCACTTTCTTGTCCGTCTGTCCTGTAAAATCTATAGTCCCTATTAGGTGAATAAAAATCAAGGTCCTGAGTCAACACGATAAAAAGATATGGGCAAATTTAGATTTTCGCGAAAACTTGTAAGTACCAAAATTTACCTTAATTTTCAACTTCTTTTATTTTTCGGAATTTTATCTTTACTTGTGTTGTAAGACCTGGCTTTTGACCAAAATTGACAATTCTAGGTCAGCCTGAAGTACCCCATTGGTATTGGGTCGTAAGCCTATAGGGTACTTTCCGTTGACCTAGAAACATGAAATTTGGCAAGAAGCTAGTTCTTATAGCACAAATTAAGTGAAAATTCCAAGAAATAAAAAAAGTTGAAAATCAAAGGGTGTCCCCATACATACATAGTATATGCCAATTAAGATAAGCCTCTGAGTTATATGAGCGCTAATACAATTTAGAGGTCTAGCTAAATTGGTACTTACCGACGTTGGTACTTGGTACCGAAGCCTCGGTAAACGAGTCCAACCGGTATTCTTTCTTAATAATTATATGTAATTAGAAACAAATATTGTGTTACAAGGTTTCAAATTTCAAACAACGTTAAGTACTGGTGGTTGCTTACCATTGGATCTTAAATATTCAATTGGCTCGCTCAGAGAAAACCTTTGTTGGAAAGGTTTTCATACCTTATTCTTTAGCATATGATATTCGCCTCAATATTTATTTTTTTATTACGAACTGTCAACCACAGCTAACTCCTAGGTTTAGAAGCAGATCTTAACTTATGTCTTGATAATTTTTACGTCGATTTGTACTTAATTTTAGGCTTTTTTTAGTTAATATACACTAGTCTTCACATATATGGATCTTAATATGAATTATTATTTAATTAATTGAATAATTTTTTTTTTAAGTTTTATTATTGCTCCACACGATTAGTGTATTTAGCCAGTGTCAAGTATTGAAATTCTTCAAGTTTTTATTAATTTTAGTCGAAGTCAAAGTCAAAGTCAAGTCACATTTCAGGTCAGTTTTTTTCAAGTAAAAGTCTAGTCTAAGTCATACCTTTAGTAAAGATGTGGTGTTTACTGAAGATTTTCAGTGGAATTTTGGTGAGAACGCAAATAGCATGTTTTTCAACATTGTGCTACACTCGCACACAATCACCGGCACTTAATGGTTAATAATCCACATTTATTACACATTAACTCGCGGAAGATCACAAGTTTTAGGAAAAAATACAATGAGATCACACACACTTTTCCACGTTCCCGCCAAAAAACAATTGAATAATTAATACTCTAAAGCTTTTAGAGGCAGTGCTTTTTTGTATCTAGACTTTAGGCTAGCTTTATAGTTAAAAATACTATCTTCAAAAACTTTAGGATCCAGACTAATAATTATATAATATCGTTTAAAAACTAAAAAACAACCGACTGCAATGCCGCGCTATTCATTTTCAGTACCAATTTTGAGATGTTTATCTCAATATCTCTGGAGATACTTATCATACCTCGATAAAATTACCATGGTACCACACTTGGGATATCTCCTTTTGAACAAAAAAAGAATAATCGAAATCGGTTCATAAACGACGAAGTTATCCGCGAACAAACATAAAAAAAAAACAAAAAAAATATACGGTCGAATTGAGAAACCTCCTCCTTTTTTTGAAGTCGGTTAAAAAACGTTTGTAACTCTGTCACTCTGTCTGTTTGTCCTACTACCTAATCACGTCTAAACGGACGATCCGATCTTACTGAAATGTAACAAGGAGATACCTTATAGCATAGAGATGAATAATAGGCTACTAAATTCTTGGTATACGTGAACGAAGTAGTGGATATCGGCTTGTTTTTTAGGGTTCCGTACCCAAAGGGTAAAACGGGACCCTATTACTAAGACTCCGCTGTCCGTCTGTCTGTCTGTCCGTCTGTCACCAGGCTATAGCTCATTAACCGTTATAGTTAGACAGTTGAAATTTTCACAGATAGTGTATTTCTGTTGCCGCTAGAACAACAAATACTAAAAACAAAATAAAGTTAAAAATTAAAGGGGGTCCCCATACTAAACACGTGTTTTTAAACGCCATCTATCTAATTAGTTTCGGCAAAATGACATAGATGGCGCTAGTAAACGAGCCCCGTCTTTCTAGATTGCGACCAAACCAAATATTCTTGGTAATATCAATTAATCAAATATATGAGGTTGAAACTCTGTTATGTTTCGTATTGTACGGAACCCTCCCTAAGTGTGCGATAAGAGACGCGATGCTGACTCGCACTTGGCCAGTTTTATTTAATAAATAGATACGAAGAACTGTGAACAATGTTTCTTAAAAACGTGACGAGCCTGACTACCAAATAGAAAAAATAACAAGAGTTTCAAATTTAGTTCATGAAATAAAATAGAATCGATAAAGTTCAATTGTTTGGAATGAAATAAATACACATCGCCTTGTATCGCCTTCTGCTCTGTGCCATGTAGCATGTTGAAGCCAGGAGCTGACTGACGACGTGACGGGAACTTCGATATTATTTGTAATCTAGTACCGTTACCATCGATATGTATAAATAAACTGGCCAAGTGCATATCGGACTCGCACTCGTAGGTTTCCGTACCACACTACAGTATTTAATAAGATCGAGCAAAAAATACCACTATCATTTTTCACCAGGACAAAATAATAATTATTAAACATTTTATTTCTTATAACGCCATCTAACGTCTAACAGAGGTGTAGGGATCGGCATTTCAATCTAACGCCATCTATGGTCGTTTACCTAAGCTTTCATACATGGCGTTATATTGAAATTCCGAAAAAAAAACTGGCTAAGTGTAAGTCGGACTCGCACTCGAAGGGTTCCGTAACACAGTAGAGTATTCTATAACTTTGATTTTTCGCAACTACAAAAATAACTTTGTTTTTCATAGTGTTTGTATGAAAAACAAAGTTATACTTGCGGTCACTGTATCTCAACAACTGCTGACTGTATCTCGTTCAAACCAATTTTCGTTTTAAGTTTTTATTGAGATCTACAGAATATATTTTTTTTAGATTTTTCACTCCCTTACTCTAGAAGTTAGAGGGGGGGGGGGGACACACATTTTACCAATTTAGACGCGCCTATCTTTGAAATGATTGACTTTGAGAAAAAATGATTTTAGAAACCTCAATGTCATTTATAAAGACCTATCCATAGATACCCCACACGTATAGGTTTGACGAAAATTTTTTTTTTGTTCCATTTCCATGTATGCGATGCCCCCCATTAAACTTTTATATTTTTTATTTTTGTATAAAAATCGGAAAGCGGTGTACAGAATACATCTATCTACCAAGTTTCAACTCTGTAGTCCTAATAGTTTCGGAATAAAATGGCTGTGACATACGGACGGACAGACAGACAGACAGACAGACAGACAGACATGGCGAATCTATAAGGGTTCCGTTTTATGCCATTCGGCTAAGGAACCCTAAAAACGTTTTTTGTAGGAACCCCCTATTATTTTTAACTTTATTCTGTCTTTAGTATTTGTTGTTATAGCGGCAACAGAAATACATCATCTGTGAAAATTTAAACCGTCTAACTATCACGGTTCATGAGATACAGCGAGGTGACAGACGGACAGACAGACAGACAGACAGCGGAGTCTTAGTAATAGGGTCTCGTTTTATCCTTTGGGTATGAAACCCTAAAAAGGGAGATAAGGAACCCCGCTTCTCAAAGTGGACCGTACGAATTACACACACACAATTGAACTGGCGTTTGTGTAGTACGCTTGTACGTACTACACAATCTGATGATGAATTAATCTGCGATAATTACACACGTAATTCCGTAATTATGTGTGCAATTATCGTCGATCTATTTAAATAATTAGCAATAATGCCTTACTCTGTTCTTCATGCACATCAAGCTCGACATTAGAAATTCGTGTTTTCATGTAGTTGTTTCTAGTTCCATTACATTTACGTGGCATAAGAGTGAGTACCGCATCAACCTTTCTACATCGATGACCATTACCAAATTTATTCGATTGGTATTCATCGATGTGTTTCTAATTCGATTCAATTTAATTTCATTAATTTATTATAGGGATGAAAGGGAGCACAATTTCATCTTAGTGCTCCAAGCCAACCTCAACTGCCCGCGGTGCGTCCTGCCGAATAGCGAACGAGGCTCTGACGACCGACCAATGGCGGTATAACCATTCGAGACAACGTAGCTAAATGCCACAGGCCACTGACGGGCAGCAGCGTCACTGGTGCGAGAGCTACGTACTGCGAATACCCAACCCGCCTGCCCAGCGTGAGGTGATTACGGGCATCTCTATCTATGGGAAGCACACCAAAAAAACGGCCCCCAGTTCCCGGTCGCCCCGCTATTTCTGGTCAAGGCGGCGGTCATGGTAACGGCGGGGCAGAGGGTTTTAAGAATCCCCGGACTACGGCAGGCCGCCAACACCGACTGACTCTGGCTATTTCAGCTCGACGAACATCTGGCACAACTCGAAGAGGAGCTGAGGAACATAAGATGGCACATTCTGGGGTTATGTAAAGTCCGAAGAGAGGGAGAGGATACCGTAACCTTAGAATCCGGTCATTTTATGTACTTCAGAGAGGGAGACCAACCATCTCAAGGCGGCGTCGGGTTTTTGGTACACAAGGTCCTCTCTGACAATGTCCTATAAATCTCTAGTGTGTCGACAAGGGTAGCGTATTTTGTGATCAAACTCACCGAGAGGTATAGCCTCAAGGTCATCCAAGTATACGCACCGACTTCGGCACATTCGGATGATGAAGTGGAGGAATTGTACGAGGACATTTCCAAGGTCTTGTACACCACCCAAAAGGCCCACTTCAACGTTGTCATGGGGGAACTCAACGCCAAAGTGGGAGTACAGACAAGCGGCGAATCGGTAGTAGGACCACACGGATTTAGAAGCAGGAATCATAGGGGGCAAATGCTCGTCAACTTCCTGGAGAAAGAGGGGCTTTTTTTTTATGAATTCTTTCTTTCAGAAAAACCCCCGGCGGAAGTGGACGTGGCAAAGCCCCGACGCAATGACCAAAAATGAGATTGATTTTATTATGACGGACAAGAAGCGTATATTTAAGATGTCTCAGTGATCGCTAGGTTCAACACCGGAAGTGATCACAGACTGGTCCGAGGCACTCTAGTTATCGATTGGAAGCTTGAACGAGACCGCCTAATGAAATCTACGCTCCGGCCTAATGTGCTTCAATCCGTGGTTGGTTCTAAAACGTTCCAGTTAAAATAAACTGGCCAAGTGCAAATCGGACTCGCACTCGTAGGGTTCCGTAACACAGTTAAGTATTCCATAACTATGATTTTTCGCAACTACAAAATTAAATTTAATTGTAGGTTGCAGCTCAGTAAAACAACGGTATTCGGGTACTGTTCCGTTTAATCAGCAAGCTTAGCTCTACAAGGTACAGGTTAATGTTTCGCGACCTCGGAGCATCGGAGTGGAGGACTACTTTGCGACCGCGGGGCGACAGAGTAGACTGAGAAACTATAATCTCACACTGAAGCTCGAGCCACGACTTGAGGACTGGTAACTTAATCTCTCAAAGCCGAGCTCTGAAGGCGAACTGATTTAAACTAGGCCGGCGACCGTTTATATAGCAGCGGCGTTGGTGAAGGGGGGAGTTGCCGCGCCGCGCCCGGGCTTGTGGCGGGGATGCCGATGCTCGGTGAAACAGATAGTCGGTGTGCGAGGGAGAAAGTATTCGTATCCGTGCGTTCTGGGTTTTTGTCTTGTTACACTTTGTTTTTCATAGTGTTTGTATGAAAAACAAAGTTATCTTTGCGGTCGCCATATCTCAAAAACTGCTGGCTGTATCTCGTTCAAACCAATTTTTGTTGTTAGTTTTTATTGAGATCTACAGCATATATTTTTTTTAGATTTTTCACTCCCATACTTTAAAAGTATAGGGGGGGGGGGGACACACATTTTACCACTTTAGACGCGCCATAATCTTTCAATTTTTTCAAAGTCAATCGACTTTGAGAAAAAATGATTTTAGAAACCTCAATGTCATTTTTGAAGACCTATCTATAAACACCCCACACGTATAAGTTTAAAGAAAGAAAATTTTTTGGTTTCATTTCCATGTATGGGATGCCCCCCCTTAAACTTCTATTTTTTTTACTTTTGTATAAAAATCGGAAAGCGGTTTACAGAATACATCTACCTACCAAGTTTCAATTTTGTAGTCCTTACAGTTTCGGAATAAAATGGCTGTGACATACGGACGGACAGACAGAAAGACATGACGAATCTACAAGGGTTCCGTTTTTTGCCATTCGGCTACGGAACCCTAAAAAGCCCCCGGAGAGGATGGAGTTACAACGGAGCTCTTCAAAGGCGGTGGAACTTCAACGCTTGTACAGCTTCAGCGTATATTTAATTCCGTCCTCTTTTCGGGAAGAACTCCAAAGGCGTGGAGCAAGAGAGTGGTCGTTATATTCTTTAAAAAAGGAGACAAGACCCTCTTAAAGAACTATCGACCCATTTTACTCTTGAGTCACGTCTATAAGCTGTTTTCGAGAGTCATCACAAATCGTCTCGCGCGTAGACTCGACGAGTTTCAGCCCCCTAAACAGGCTGGGTTTTGAGGAGGATATGGCACCATAGACCACATAAACACAGTGCGGCAGGTTATACAGAAGACCGAAGAGTATAACCAGCCCCTGTGCCTTGCGTTTGTGGACTATTAGAACGCTTTTGACTCTGTAGAAACCTGGTCTGTTCTGTAGTCTCTGCAACGGTGCCAAGTTGATTGGCGATACGTCCAAGTACTGAGAGGCCTGTATGACGCCGCGACTATGACCGTCCAAGTACAAAATCAGCAGACTGAACATATCATTTACATACATAGAGGAGTGAGACAAGGGGACGTTATTTCCCCCAAATTGTTCATCAACACTCTTGGGGATATGTTCACGACGCTCGATTGGAAAGGACGGGGCATAAATATAAACGGCGAGCACCTGTCTCACTTGAGGTTTGCAGACAATATCGTCATCATGGCTGAAACCGTGCAGGACTTGCAATACTTGCTGACCACCCTTGCTGATTCTTCTGCACGCATCGGCCTACGGATTGACTTGGATAAGACCAAGATCATGTTCAACGAACATATTATTCCGGAACCGATTGCCCTAAACGGAGTTCCTCTCGAAGTTGTTCACGAATATGTCTACCTTGGACAAATCTTGCAGTTGGGTAGAAACAACTTCGAAAAGGAAGCTCGCAGAAGAATACAGCTGGGATGAGCAGCATTTGGAAAACTTCATCGAGTCTTTACATTGCCCATACCGCAAAGCCTGAAGACGAAAGTCTTTAACGAGTGCGTCCCACCTGTTATTACCTACGGAGCCGAGACGTAGATGCTGACGGTGCGACTGGTTCACCAATTCAAAGTCGCTCAGCGAGCTATGGAGAGGGCTGTGCTTGGAGTATCTCTGAAGGATCGAATTCGAAATGAAGTCATCCGTCAGAGAATCAAAGTTATCGACACAGCTCAAAGGATCAGCAAGCTGAAGTGACAGTGGGCTGGTCACATCTGTCGTAGAACCGATAACCGTTGGGGTAGACGTGTTCTAGAGTGGAGACCACGGCTCGGTAAACGTAGTGTGGGGCGCCCTCCAGCTAGGTAGAGCGATGATATACGCAAGTTGGCTGGCAGCGGTTGGAAACAGAGAAATGAAGATCGAGCTCAGTGGCGTGCTATAGGTGAGGCTTATGTCCAGCAGTGGACGGAGATAGGCTGATGTTGATGATGAATTTATTGCTTCATTTGGGTAAATTATTTACTTAAGAACGTGAGGAAAACATAGCGAAATAGAATATGAACTAAAACTTTTCTACACTAATAAGTCAGAACGTAAAATAAATACCATACATTGAACACACGTTTTATAATGGTGCCAAAATGAGTCTATCATTCTTATTTAGATAGATTATTTAGATTTAGATTTGGTTCATTTCATTGATGATGGTCAAACCTTCCTTATTATTAAATTTCTGTAGGTTCAAAGCTTACCCATCTAATAACAATAAAAAAACGGGTTGCACTCCGGGAGTGTCAGCAGAAGTAAAAACTTGAACATTGACGTTGTGCATTTGGTCTACTCTCCGTTTGTCTTAAAAATTTTCGATCAAGTCACGTGTCCAGACGCGAGTTAAACATTTTTTACCCATCCCAAAAAAAGTTTCTACTCTACCTCCCTCCCTTCCTTCCTCTTACCAATTTTCGATCAGGTCACTGACGCGAAGTCCTGACGCGAGTTTAAAATTTTTACCCATCCTAAAATGTTCACAACGCCGCTAGCTAAAAAAGTTTTCACTTCAAAAACTCTTGTAAAATCTACCAAAGGCTGATATGCCTATATGTAACTTGTATCTAATACAGGACACCAAGACTCGACGCTTATATGAAAAGTAAGTAGTCGGTCCCTAGGGTCACTTATCTAATAGCTGACTCAAGCCTTTTGCGTCTTAATTGGATATAGTGCACTCTGGGTGCCAATAATTAGTCTTTGAGATTTACCTACCACAGATTTATAAGGCCCTGGTCAATTTGTATCAGTAAAGCTGGTAGTCAGGGCAGTAATTCAGATAAGTTTTGTTGCTTTAACACTTAAGAGCGAACGCGGGATGCACTTTTCCATACAAATGTATTCCCCTGTTTCCTTCCTGGAAAATGCTTCTTCTGGAAAGTACATCCCGCGTTCCCTCTTAAATATAAAAAACAAAAACACCACACATAATTTGTTAGAATAGCTAAGCACATTATCTGACAACACTTTAAAAAAAATCTTATATAATTTGTTTGGGAACGTTAACGGCAGACAGCTGCGACCTAGGTTCTTTTTTTTATTTATAACATTTTACTTATTTATATCAGTTAAAATAGTTTTTATCTTAATTTAGTTATCTTAATTTAAGTTGTATATATGTACTATTTGTAAATATTGTTTTATATGGAAATAAACATTTGTTACACCGTTTTGAAGCTGCGAATGCTATAATGGACATACATAGATATAGAATACAAGTTAAATTTATGGCACCCCTTTTGCGTCAAAAAAAGCATTATTGCAATTCTATACAATGCTCACTTTGAATTTTATAATCATTTAGAAATAGAGATATCTCGGCGGTAATAAAGTGTGAGAACTAATTGGAAAGCTTTGGTATTGGCTCGAACCATCTATTAAACAAACATACACCAATACATAATCCAGTTATCTAGTTTGGTATGTTTTTAATTCTCAACCAAGTCAAACTTTGGATGCACATAATAAAAATAACATCGACTTGGGCGTAAATTGCGAAATCAGAATTTTGTTTTATTCATTTTTTTTTTTATACCATTATGTAAATAGGGCACTGCAGAATATTTTGAAGGTTGATGGAGTTGAACGGCTATGATATACACATATACATACTTTTTACCGTCGGGGTTGGCAGAGACTAGCTACTTCTTTCCACACGCTACGATCCTGACCTACCTCATTCGCTTCTTCCACTTTCATGAGCGCCTTCATACATGCTCGCCGGTTATAGGCATTAGGCACTTGTGGTACACATTATTATGTTACACAGTGCTATTATTTACTACCTTGCTTACGTAGAATTTAAACATGGGGAGCAAGTACCCATCTATTTCATAGTATAATGGCAACGATCCTACAGCTTGCATCATCTTAAAGCCAGGCTTGGGGAAGCCTTGGTCCCAGTGCAGTAGGTACAGGAGTAGTACACCAAATGTGCACATAAACTGTAGCCCGCTGTGGAACGAGCACTAACGCGCACTTAGCTCAAGGTCTTGGCTTTAAACCAATCACTGCTAGGATAAGGTATTCAATGTAAGAGCTGCGGTAGTTTGGTATTTATTTCACTGACAACTATTGAGATGCAGCGTAGTAATTGAAACTGCTACAATCGCATTTTGACTATCTTCATACATATCACAGTGAGGTCGTAATTTTTTTGATATTGTACGAATTTATCTCCTCCAGCTGAACTAAAAAGGCTACCTTAGCTGAATCGTAATATCATTCTATCTGAGATGAAGTTGTGTTCATCTGGCGGTAAGACGAGAGGCATAACAACTGACTTTAGTCCAATCACATAGTGCAGCTATCCGTTTCCTGAAATGTGAGGGCCAGGTGGTGTAAGTGGAAGAATGGTCGGCTTTGATGCCAGAGGTACCGAGTTCAATCCCCACCGCGCACCAATGGATTTTTCTATCGAAAAATGTATGTGCGCTTTTTTTTCACTGTGGCCCTCCGGTGAAGGAAAGACATCGTTAAGAAACAATAACCCCCGCATGGTGGTAGGACAATATCTAGTGTCCGCCTGGCCAGCTATCAGCTACTTGAGGGTTCAAGTTAGAAAATCTGTCTCCAAAACATCTAATGTGTTCCCGCAGCTATCCTTGAGAGCCAGTTCCCATTCTAGACCTAACGTGCTTACCATTTTCGACCGCATCATCACTTACCCACAGGTGAGATAGTGGTCAAACGCTGGTCTATAAAAAAATTAAAAAAACATCTTTATAAATTAACCCACTACTTCAAACAAGATCCAAAATATCCTTCCTACTTTTAGCTCAGATACGTTATAACATAAACATAAATCTTAAGTTTCAAACTATGCTGGTATATCTGAGGATATCGATATCCTTAAAACATGAATGTTCGTAGGAGCTATAACATCTTCAACATCCAAATTGGGGCATAACACCAAATCGCGCACTAAACATCTAGATCGCTTTAAACGTAACGAGCACTAACCGACATTCGGCTTTAGAACCTGGATCTAGGCACTGCATTAGGTATTCAATGTAAGGGCCTTAGATAACATTGAACGCTTGAATTGGGGTCAAGCGCTATCGTTGATCTGCCTGCTCTTCCGTATAATAATCCTTAGTCGGACCCTCTCCAATGAAGTTAGTGGGAACATACATCAATTTGTGTTTTTGTGATCAACCATACCTATCTTCAAATTTGTAATACAAGGCTTTGCTTGCATGCATATTGGGAACAGTTTTCTAAAATAACATACTTATAATAAATAAAATCACGCCGTTTCCTGTTGTGGAAAGCAAACACTACTTCTTTCCACATGCTTTGATCCTGACATACCTCTTTGGTTTCTTCCACTTTTATTATTGCTTTTAGACATTTCTATAAAACGTCTCCGATCTGGTCAAGATACGTTCGCCTACGACAGCCTCTACCAGCTGGCCCATTCACACTTGTCTCATAAATCTGTTTCGTCAATCTTCCTTCTTCCATCCTCTCTAGATGTCCAAACCATATAAGCATCCCTTTTTCTATCTATTTCACTAAATCTTAAAATTAGAGCGTGTTTTTTTTAATGACTCATAGGCTAGCGGGATGTAAGGGAGGACAGTTCTCCCAGCCGACCTCACCGGCCCGTGGTGCATTCTGCTGACCAACAAACGAGGCTCTGGCGACCGACAAATGGCGGTATAACCATTTCAAATTATGGCGTAACTAAATACTACAGACCGGTGACGGGCAGCAGCCTTACCGGTACAAGGAGCTACGTCTTGCGATCGCCAACCCACCTGACCAGCGTTACATATCACTCCCAATGAGCTGCTGATCGGGCTCAGTGGCGTATATTGGGGGAGGCCTACGTCCAGCAGTGGAATGGTACTGGCTGATTATGATGATGGTAATAAGGCTAGCGTTTGACTACTATCTCACCTGGTGGTAAGCGATGACGTGGTAGAAGATCGCATACAAATACAATGCCTTTGACAAAAAGAAGAGGAAAAGAAGAACTGAGTCATTGGACCTGCTTTTAAACTGAATATATTAGCAAAGCTACATCCAGTCAGGATGTTCGTTTTTACTTTTCTCTCATGAATCGTGATAGTTAGACAGTTGAAATTTTCACAGATGGTGTATTTCTGTTGCCGCTATAACAACAAATACTAAAAACAAAATAAAGTTAAAGATAATAGAGGGTCCCGATACAAGAAACGTGTTTTTTTCGGCATTTCACGCCATCTATGAACGCTTAGTTAGGTAAACGTCCCATAGATGGCGTTATATTGAAATGTCAATCCCTAACACCTTCGTTAGACGTTAGATGGCGTTATAAGAAACAAAATGTTTATTAATTATTATTTTTTGCTGGCGAAAAATGATAGTGGTATTTTTTGCTCGATCTTATAAAATACTGTAGTGTGGTACGGAACCCTACGAGAGCGAGTCTGACTTGCACTTGGCCAGTTTATTTTTAGTAATTACTACTTTACAACGCCAATATTAAAATCTGCACATTGGGTACTGACCCTATTTGCCAAGGCGAGAGGAACATTTTCAGAAGAGCTTAAAGTTTTACGATATTCTCGGACAGCCCGGGAAAAATGCATAGTACTGCATGCACACGGCAGGAACGTGCATTATCTTTTATATCGTCCTTATAGGTTTATCTTCTCTCTCAGGAGAGTTACTTCTAAAATATTTTGTAGATACTAATATGGGTGTTTACGTTTATTATAAACTAGAAGTCCCCCGCGGCTACGCCCGCGTTAAAAACTCCTTTTATTTACTTAAAACTTTTCTTTTGTAAAAACGATTCTATCATTAAAGACATCAAATAAAAATTAGCCAAATTGGTTCACCTGTTTTCATGTTATCGCGTGACTAAGACAAATCAGGATTCATATTTTTAAAACCCGAAAACCCAATAAAGCGCAATCCGAAACTATATTGATTTTCAGACTTTTTTACCCCAGTTCACTCTTTAGGGTGGCATTTTGAAAAAGTCTGAAACTCGTATTTACTTATTTATTTACAGAAGTACTTGTGTGAAATGTCGAATAAAATGACTATCCAAAATTTGAGCACCCGCTTCATCCCTTGAAGAGTGAATTTTGAAAAATCCTTTCTCAGCGGATACCTACGTCAAAATTTCTATCTGGATGCAAAATATCAGCGCAATCCGAAACAATATTGATTTCAGACATTGTTACTCCACTTAACCCTTTTAGGAATAGAATTTCAAAAAGCCTGAAACACGTATTTACTCATTTATTTACTAAACTACTTGTGTGAAGTTTCGAATATAAGAGACAATCAATTCTTGTTTCTCCATACAAACTTTGAACCCTCGCTTCATCCTCTTCAGGGATGAATTTTGGAAAACCTTTCTCAGAGGGAACTAACGTCGTAATTAATAACTATCTGCATGCCAAATTTCAGCGCAATCCGAAACAATATTGATTTTTACACTTTATTACCCCATTTCACCCTCTTAGGGGTGGAATTACAAAAAAACCTGAAACACGTCTTTACTTATTTTTTTACTGAAGCACTTATGTGAAGTTTCGGATAGAAAAGACGATCTAATCTTGTTTCTCCATACAAACTTTCAACCCCCGTTTCATCCCCTTCGAGGGTTAATTTTGGGAAATCCTTTCAAAGAGGGATCTAACGTCGTAATAACTATCTGCATGCCAAATTTCAGCGTAATCCGAATCAATATTGATTTTCACACTTTATTACCCCTTTTCACCCTCTTAAGGGTGGAATTTCAAAAAAACCTGATACACGTGTTTACTTATTTTTTTACTGAAGCACTTGTGTGGAGTTTCGGGTAGAAAAGACTATCTAATCTTGTTTCTCCATACAAACTTTGAACCCCCGTTTCATCCCCTTCGAGGGTCAATTTTGGAAAATCCTTTCTCAGAGGGAACTAACGTCGTAATAACTATATGCATGCCAAATTTCAGCGCAATCCGAAACAATATTGATTTTCACACTTTATTACCCAATTTCACCCTCTTAGGGGTGGAATTAAAAAAAACCTGAAACACGTGTTTACTTATTTTTTTACTGAAGCACTTGTGTGGAGTTTCAGATAGAAAAGACTATCTAATCTTGTTTCTCCATACAAACTTTGAACCCCCGTTTCATCCCCTTCGAGGGTTAATTTTGGAAAATCCTTTCTCAGTGGGAACTAACGTCGTAATAACTATCTGCATGCCAAATTTCAGCGCAATCCGAAACAATATTGATTTTCACACTTTATTACCCAATTTCACCCTCTTAGGGGTGGAATTAAAAAAAACCTGAAACACGTGTTTACTTATTTTTTTACTGAAGCACTTGTGTGGAGTTTCAGATAGAAAAGACTATCTAATCTTGTTTCTCCATACAAACTTTGAACCCCCGTTTCATCCCCTTCGAGGGTTAATTTTGGAAAATCCTTTCTCAGTGGGAACTAACGTCGTAATAACTATTTGCATGCCAAATTTCAGCGCAATCCGAAACAATATTGATTTTACACTTTATTACCCCATTTCACCCTCTTAGGGGTGGAATTCCAAAAAAAACCTGAAACACGTCTTTACTTATTTTTTTATTGAAGCACTTATGTGAAGTTTCGGATAGAAAAGACGATCTAATCTTGTTTCTCCATACAAACTTTGAACCCCCATTTCATCCCCTTAAGGGGTGAATTTTGGAAAATCCTTTCTTAGTACACCCTTACGTACTAAGACAAATATACCCTCCAAATTTCAAGTCTCTACGACCAGCGGTTTAGGCTGTGCGTTGTCTGTCAGTGAGTCAGTGAGTCAGTGAGTCAGTGAGTCAGTCAGTATGTCAGGACAAAGATTCTTATAGTATTAGATCTTACTGCATGAGAGCAAAGCCACAGATTATATAATAGTTACTACGTAAGCAAAGCTGCGGGTAAAAGCTAATAAAGCCATGTGATGTAACATTTTCATGCTATTTCCATTCTTTATACATTACTAAGTGTACGCTGCGGCATCGCCCGAGTTAAATTTGTAATTGTGAAAACTATAACATAAGTTAAAACTTTTTAACCGACTTCAAAAAAGGAGGAGGTTTCTCAATTCGACTGTTTATTTTTTTACATAGTGATATATATCTTATTATTATATTTTGAAATACAAGCTTTGGCGTAATCTAGGACCAGAGTACTTTTTGAGATAAATCCAACAAGCCTAAACACGATGGGCTTATAATGTGTACTTTAAGAGTTCCTATGACCTTTTCCAGGCTACACTGTCAGACCAGCTTGATAGTACCATAACAAATCGAATAAAAATGCAGTCATCTAATTTGCAAATTAACAAATCGCAGAATTTCAGCTCAATCAAACATCGGGAAATGAGTCAAATTTAAATTGCAAGATTTTATTACAGACACCAAGAGAGGTGAAACTAAATAAAAGCTTCTAAAAAACAATTTTTCTTGCGCAGCCGGATTTTTTCTTTCAGATGCTTTGGCTGACATACGAGTATAGTTTATAGCCTAGATTTAGTAGGTACATGGTGGAACGTTTTTAACCGACTTCCAAAAAGGAGGAGGTTCTCCTCCTTTATGTTTGTTTTGTACTTCTGTATGTTTTTTTTTTATGAATTTATTTTTGTTTGTATGTTACGCGATTACTCCGGCATTTGTGAACCGATTCGAATGATTATATTTTTTAATCGGTAGGGTACATTTCCGAGGTAGTCCCATTGTAATGTCATCGAGATAAGTATTTTCAGATATTATGACGATAAACGTCTCAAACTCGCTCCTGAAACTGACTCGAGGGCATGGAAGTCGGTTGTTTTAGTTTTTAAACTAGCTTAATGATTACTTTTTGCAGGCACGCGGTGGGGCGTAGCAGTTATAGTTTAATTCTATTCTATATTATTACATTATTTAAAGTTGTATAACATTTTATTATACAAAACATAAAGCTCGTTAGATCTCACTCGTGTTTTACTAGCTTAATAATGGTTTAAACTTAGCCATTAATATAGTCTAATAATAATGCTGATATAAATACTTTTTCTAATTGAATTTGAACCTTATGTGGCTGCAGTTAGGACTAAATTGAGCAGTTACTGCTGTACGTTTACTTAGTGGGGAAAACTCTTCAGATAAACAGTAAGAGTACTTTTGTTTATGCTTCTATTATGTGACAATGGCCACGGTAGACCTATTACTGCCAGATTAACTGATGAAAAATGTTTTTAGGGTTCCGTACCCAAAGGGTAAAACGGGACCCTATTACTAAGACTCCGCTGTCCGTCTGTCTGTCTGTCTGTCTGTCTGTCTGTCTGTCCGTCTGTCACCAGGCTATAGCTCTTTAACCGTGATAGTTAGACAGTTGAAATTTTCACAGATGGTGTATTTCTGTTGCTGCTGGAACAACAAATACAAAAAACAAAATAAAGTTAAAAATTAAATGGGGTCCCCATACAAAAAACGTGTTTTTAAACGCCATCTATCTAATTAGTTTCGGCAAAATGACATAGATGGCGCTGGTAAACGAGCCCCGTCTTTCTAGATCGCGACCAAACCAAATATTAATGGTAATATCAATTAATCAAATATATGAGGTTGAAACTCTGTTATGTTTCGCATTGTACGGAACCCTCCCTAAGTGTGCGATAAGAGACGCGATGGTGACACTTGGCCAGTTTTATTTATAATTATTGGGAATACCAATGATAGTTTTGGCGTGTGTAAGCGAGAAAGTACGACTATGCATCGTGCTGTTGGCTCGGGCAGAGGGCGTATATGAATGGAGTGTGTAGGAGATTGACATTATGTAGTAGTTCTAGTTCATGATACGAAGTTTTGGGAAAAAACAATCCTAAATAACTTTGTACCTAAATCATAAGTGAAAAAATCACTCATGATTTACTAAGTTATTTAGGACTGACAGAGTTACTGACAGCGCAGACACCATTGCTAGCCCTCTTGCAAAATGTTTTTGGTAGGTAGTTTAAGACCAGTCTTGAGATTTTTTTTCCCACGCTGGCTTCGCCTATGCACTCCGCACTCCGCTTGCGCGCTCGGCACTTGACTAGCGACCTCGTGTGCTAGCGGACGCGCCCAGCCGGCGGCAGCAGCCAAATTAGTGGTGTATAACGTTTCTTTTATTAACCGACCGACCGAACCGACTTCAAAAAAAGGAGGAGGTTTCTCAATTCGACCGTATATATATATATTTTTTTTTTTTTTTTTTTTTTTTATGTTTGTTCGCGGATAACTTCGTCGTTTATGAACCGATTTCGATTATTCTTTTTTTGTTCGAAAGGAGATATCCCAAGTGTGGTACCATGGTAATTTTATCGAGGTATGATAAGTATCTCCAGAGATATTGAGATAAACATCTCAAAATTGGTACTGAAAATGAATAGCGCGGCATTGAAGTCGGTTGTTTTTTAGTTTTTAAACGATATTATTTAACTATATTTAACAGATTAGATTTTTAAAATAAGCTCATACTGCAGTTGTAGCAAAGATGTGTCCAAGATTATTTTTATGCCTGAGATGAACGTAGGTTCCCGTAATTTTATCTTTATTGTTGGTCGTATAGTAAATGCGTGTCGTGGGAGTTACGTCGATACCCGCCGCTGTACTTAGAACGTACTTTATTGTAACAGTCGGGTTCTTCGCTAGCTTTCTGTGTAGATTTATTTGATACCGGCAGGTGTCTAACAGAATTACTACTTTTTAGTTTAATTATGGCTCCACACGATTAGTGCATATAGCCAGTATCAAAGTATTAGTATATTTTATGTGAACGTACCGTTGCTTTTATCCCGCGTTGTATTTACTTCGGATGTGCTTTCACTAGCCCCCTGATTCGCAATCATTCGAAAGAAAATTCGCATTCGGAAACTGCCTCTTCTATGACTCAGATCTTAGCAATTATTAATGCTCTAATGCATAACTTTGATATTGTAATTTAAAAATTCTGTGATTCTATTTGGAGGGTTGCGCGATAGCTCACGGAATAATAAATATTTAAAATTCAAAATTGCGCTTCCGAATTTAAATGTATCCGTCTAAAATCAAAATCAGGGGGCATGTTTCGGATTATAAGGCTTTCAGTGGATTATTGGTGTGAAGGTAAAATGGCATGTTTTTCAGCGATGTTCTGTTTTCCTACAGTCTCACACATTCACAGACATCTAATGGTAAATCTACTAAACAAATCATTTTGCAAACTCTTGTTTGACTTTCGATGTGAGTACACATAAAAGACGCATTACATGTGGTCGTCTTACTTTCCTTATATTTTTACGTTCTATTATGCATTTACACGGGTCGATTCGGTCGATAGTGTGTGTGCCTTAAGTTAACCGTGTTTATAATTACCTCTACGAAAACTTATAATTAAAAATGTTATCTCGAATAAAAACCGAGACCAAGTGCTGAGAATCGAAGAGGAAACACGAAGAACACATTTCGACCACAAGAAAATAAACGGCAAGTGTATATTTTGTGAATTATGCCCATTGAAAACTATGGTATATGTAACGAAAATTCAAAATTGCACGCACACACAGAAAACTAAGTAACAGTCTTAAATTTAATAACCAATAGCTGCAATTCTTTATATCACTGACATCGATACGATACATTTTGTTGGTCGATCACTTTTGTTTTGTTTTTGACACAATTAATTGACATTTGACAGCACTTTGACATTTAAGAAAAGCAAATGATTGCCATAGACTAAAAAGTTCGTTCAGAAACTTGAAACAGAACCGAACCGATTACTTCACCATCCAATTTCATCACCAATCAAATAGTGGCAATTTTTGTTCAAAGTTTTTGTATGCCTAATTAAAATGACGACAAGATCGAAATATAGAAAACTGGTGGAAACCAAAGATAAATTTGATTCAGAAAGTTCTATTGTTAAAAATTATACAACAATTATAGAAAACCTCAATAAAAAACTAGAAGAGAAAAATAAACTAAATAAAATATTACTGGAAGAACAAGAGAGTAACTCGAAGGAATTTGAAAATATGTGCAAAAATGTAAACACTTTGAAAAAAAAGTTGTTTGTGGAAGAGGAAAAAAATATCAAGCATCTGGAATCTATTGACATACTACAGTGTGATAACAACAAGCTTTTAGAGGAAAGGGAATTTTATGAAAATACTTTCAAACCGACAACAATTGAAAAGGAACTAGAGAACAGAAATAAGGAGCACTTAGATTTGCAAGAGAAATACAGCGAACTATTACTAAAGACCTTGGAATCGAACACTTCTACAGGCGCAGGTTACAAATGCCTAAAAAGTAGATTTAAATATAGAAAATTAATCGCAAATAAAATTAAAAAGAAAAATCTAAAAATAAAAAGCTTAACTGACACTATAACGTTGATGAAAACTGAGCTGCAGAAGAGAGAAAACACCATTCTAGCTCTAAAAGAACAGAGTGATGAATGTTTGGCTGCATTTTGTAATTATAATGAAGACTTAAAAAGTAAACAAATAGCATACGAAAAAGTCATCTTTTTAGAAAACCAACTGCTCCACTTGCAGAAAGTAATAGAAAATATGCCCTATATAAGCAACACGTCGCCACAAGATGTTCCACAACACAATATAAACTTCTCATCGGATGAGAGCAGAGCAGAACTTATATTAGAAGAAAATACGGAACATAGCAACTCTAATAATAAGTTAAATATTGGTATGTACTCTGACGTGCTCGGAAGAGACATGGCCATCAAGATAACTGAATTTCTTCCCGAAAAATATATTCTCAGGAACACATGCAAACCACACCAACGCTTCTGTGAAATTATACCCAATGAACAAACACTTAGAAAGATAAATGATGATGCAGTAATTATAATAATAGGTAATTATTTGACCATAAAAGGAAAAGAAGAAGACTATTTGGATAAATTGAATACGACTGCCATAAATTTAAAAAATCAAAACAAGAAACTAGTTATTAGTACTATACAATACAAACTAAATGAAAATAGGAAAATTATGAAGATCAATCGTAAATTATTTACAATGGCATCTATCCACCACAACATGCATATTATAGAAGTAAATACACAGGTGGAATTGCAACTTTCACAACACACATCGGATTACCAATACGGAGTAAATCTAAATAATCTTCAAATTCTAACAGAGTCTTCACCGAAGTATCACAACCAATGTAACTCAATGAATCCGATACAACATCGTCCCAAGATTCGCCGTGAAACTAAAGCTTCTATCGCCCGACGCGTTGCAGCGATATGCCAGCAACATACTCAGCATGTGAATAGGAGTAATCTTCGGATTCTCACAGATAACTCACAGGATGGGCCGACCCCTCTGCAAAATGATATTAAGACTACAAACTATAGCGAAATCACGAATTTTTCTCGCCCACTGAAATTACAAGTTGTAAAATAAGGATAGGACACCAAAATGTACAGAGTATCTACAGTAAGGAGTATATGTTAAGTTTATTTCTAGCTCATGAGAATATAGATATTATGTCTCTGACTGAGACTTGGCTTAAAAATTGTAATATTAAGTGTTTTAATGTAGACGATTACGAAGTAGCATCTGCCTTCTGTCGAAAATCACTGAAATGTGGTGGTTGTGTTATTATTGTCAAAAGTAACATAAAGTACAAAAAACGTGAAGATATAAACACACTGTCAGTAGAAAGACATTTCGAAATAGCGTGTATTAAGCTAAGTAATATAATTATATTCGTTGTATATAGGTCACCGTCAGGTGATATTAATATATTCTTAAATAAACTAGAGCAGTGCCTTGAGAAGGCTTCGTCATCAAATAACAAAAGTATACTACTATGCGGCGACTTTAACATAAATTTCTCGATTACAAATGAACCTAGAAACGTATTATCCGATGTACTCGACAGCTTTTTACTTAAGCAACAAATATTTGAATACACTCGAGTTACAGAATCATGCAAAACATGCCTGGATAATATATTTGTGGATTCGGGTGTAACGAATAATGTACGAGTGATTGAAGGTGTTAAATCAGACCACTACGCACAACTGATTGATTTAGATCTTAAGGTAGACATAATAATACCACCCAAACGATTACGGAGAAAAATCACTGATGATAGTATTAATGCACTTAAAAAAAGTCTCAGAGAACAATTAAGTAACCCCAAATCTTGTAGGGATTATCCAACCTTTTTCAAAAGTTTTTTAGGCCAATTAGATAAACATATGCCAGTAAGTAAAATAAAATACAAAAATAATTCAGAATTTTGTAAGTGGGCCACTAAAGGGATATATATATCTAGAAAAAGACTATTTGAATTATATGCACTATTGAAAGAAGGTGAAATGGTATATCCAGAAGCTACGTTACTAGTTATAGCAAAATTTTTAAGCAGGTATGCCTAAAGGCTAAACAGAGTTATCGCGCACGACGAATAGATACTTCCCAAAATAAAATAAAATGTACCTGGCAAATAATAAAAGAAGAAACGGGTAAACAAAACCCCTGTGATACTTACTGTGATAAAATTTTTGACTTGGATAATAATTTAGTATTTGACATTCATAAAATTTGCAATATTTTTAATCATTATTTTGTTAATATAGCTTATAGTTTGACAAAGGATTTAAACTTTTCGATGACTGACTCACAAACATATTTGAATAATTTCATGTGCTCACAAGATGTGTGCTTTAAGTTCCGACCCGTTACTGAAAACAAAATTATTAAGATAATAAGACAACTGAAAGCAAAAAAATCAAACGATTTCTGGTACATTTCACCATATCTCTTAAAATTGTTGCAGGATGAGCTAGCTTTTCCTATAACTAATATTATAAATGAATGCATCCAAAGAGGCACATTTCCTGATGACATGAAAATTGCTAAGGTGGTGCCAATATTTAAGAAAGGCAGTACTACAGACTGCAACAATTATAGACCCGTTTCTATTCTTCCAAGTTTGAGTAAAATTTTTGAAAAATACATCGCGGAAGAATCGATTGAACACATGACGAAGAACAATTTGTTCAATAATAGGCAGTTTGGGTTCCAAAAAGCGAAATCTACAAAACATGCAGTCACCAGACTCATTGAGGATATTTTCGGGGGTCTTGAGGGATCTCAGAAAACTTATGGAGTCTTTTGTGATCTCTCAAAGGCCTTCGATTGTGTGTCTCACGAAGTACTGATAAACAAACTTCAACATTATGGCGTCCGGAATGAGGAATTAGCCGTCTTCCAGTCATATTTACAAAACAGGTCTCAAGTGACAGAAATGCATGGCTGTAGATCCGAGGTTAAGCCTCTTACATTAGGTGTCCCTCAGGGGTCGATATTAGGACCACTATTATTCATTATTTATGTTAATGATATTACAGCAATTATTAATGATGCAAATGTAGTCTTATTTGCAGATGACACAAGTTTAATAGTTAAAGACAAATCTGACAAGGATGCTAGTATTAAAATAGTTAAATCATTACTTGATGTTAAAAATTGGTTCTCTGCTAATAACATGATTCTAAATGTAGACAAGACTCATACAGTACATTTTAAGTTAGGATCGCACTACCAAAGTAATTTAAACACGTGTGTCCAAAATACATTATGTGAACTCAATCTTACCCTATCTAAAGAAGTAAAATTCTTGGGAGTCTTAATGGACAATAAACTAACGTGGGCAGCCCACATTGACCAATTGACAAAGAAACTATGTTCTGCTACTTATGCAATTAAGAAGATAAAAGAGTTAGGAGGCCAAAAAGCTGCAAGAGATATTTATTTTGCCTATTTTCATTCTCTGATGACCTATGGAATTTTGTTTTGGGGAACAGCTGCCGAATCAAATCGAATATTTATACTACAGAAACGAGCAATTAGATACATCTTAGGTCTAAAGCAAATTGAAACATGCAGAGACAAATTTAAATTAATTAATATATTGACAATGACAGGTGAATTCATGTATCAAAGTATTCTTTATGTAAGAGAAAATATAAATTCAAAATTAACTTTTGCGGATGTACATGATTACAATACTAGATATAGAAATCGGTTAGTTACCCCACATACAAGACTAGCAAAGATAAGGAAAAGTTTTTATTGTTATGGTATAATATTTTATAATAAAATTCCAACTACGATAAAAAATAAGAATAACCAGGACTTCTGCAAGCTTATTAAAAAAAGCTTGATCCAAAAAAGTTATTATAAAATTGGTGAGGCCATAGAAGATAAAAATATTTTTAATGACCTAATATTATAACATTTTTTTTTTTAATTATTTTTACTATATAATATTTATTGATGACGTGTTAGTAACTACAACTTGTGTAACTTTTATTTTCTATTTTATTTTTACTATTCGATTGACATATGCATTGATTATTTTATTTTACAATTTTGACGATGCTATTGCAGATACTTTCTTTCGATCAAAGGTGTTTTTTTATAATGACATAAAAATGTTTGTGAAACTCTGGTAACGTGTCTAAGTGCATAATATTATGTCTATGGATAAATAAATGAATTGAATTGAATTGAATTGATGTTTCTCAAGCAGCCTTGTTTCTCGACAATGTTACACGCGTGTAAACCCCTCAATACGAAGTATCAGCTGAGATACTGTGAATTACCTACCTCAAAAACAACAACTTTATCTTTACATAGTATAAAACAAAGTGGCTGCCTCCGTCTGTACGCTTAGATCTTTTAAAATACGGACAACGGATTTTATTGCGGTTTTCATCAATAGATAGAGTCATTTAAGAAGAATGTTTATAACCATGATTAAATTCTAACGAAGCCGCGGGCGTAGCTAGTTACATGGTGTAAAACAAAGTTGCTCCCGCTGTCTATACGCTTAGAACTTTTAAACTATGCAACGGTTTTTAGGGTTCCGTACCCAAAGGGTAAAACGGGACCCTATTACTAAGACTCCGCTGTCCGTCTGTCTGTCTGTCTGTCCGTCAGCCACCAGGCTATAGCTCATTAACCGTGATTGTTAGACAGTTGAAATTTTCACAGATGATGTATTTCTGTTGCCGCTAGAACAACAAATGCTAAAAATAAAATAAAATAAAAAATTAAAGGGGGTCCCCATACAAAAAACGTGTTTTTAAACGCCATCTATCTAATTAGTTTCGGCAAAATGACATAGATGGCGCTAGTAAACGAGCCCCGTCTTTCTAGATCGCGACCAAACCAAATATTCTTGGTAATATCAATTAATCAAATATATGAGGTTGAAACTCTGTTATGTTTCGCATTGTACGGAACCCTCCCTAAGTGTGCGATAAGAGACGCGATGCTGACTCGCACTTGGCCAGTTTTATTTATTATGATTTATATTTTTATTTATATTTAAGTTTTTAGCAATAAATAGAGTGATTCAAGAGGAAGGTAGGTAACCAGGATAAAACGCGAGCAATTCCGTGAAGCGCAGTTAGTTGGTAATATAAAAAAATATATATACGGTCGAATTGAGAAACCTCGTCCTTTTTTTGAAGTCGGTTAACAAAAATTCCCCCCTTATCTTAAAAATAGAATAAGAAAAACCAAGCCTTTGTTTACAAGAGTTAAATCCTATAGGACTAATTTAGAATGGGTTTTTGAAGTTATACTTCTTATGGCGCCATAGAAAAAAATGATGAGAGTGAATTTTTATGCTGCGCGCGCACACCGACACCTAAATTCTACACCGTGAAGTTAGTTCTTGGTGGCATGACTATGTTCAAGTTGTATATGTCATTTTGTAAGAACGTCATATTTAACGTCATATTTTTACGTTAATAAAACCTTTTTCATTTAAATAAAATCTTTTTGATTAATTTTAATATTTATCGTTAATCACTACTGCATTTTACTTATTTTTTTTCCATACGCCACAGAAGTATAATTTCTAACGCGTGTACATAAGTACACACGCGTTTTTTTTTAATTCAGTCAGTAAGTGGTACGATCGCCTGGTTAATGCGAACTCAAAAGTCCAGTTGAGCTCGGTAAGCGCCTTAGCAAAATTTAATACTATAACGCTATCGGCGCTTGCTATTATACTTTATTCTCAGGCTATTATGCCTACCTAGGGAGGCTAATGGATATGCATGAGATCCTCAGATCATAGTTGCCATTATCTTCTAAACTGTTTTACTATGTGCATAATTTAGTTAAAGGATTGCCACGAGCGTCAACTATTTGTGGTTTAAAACAGCATTTAGTGGATATTCCCTTGTGGTTTCTAAATTTATATTATTGTTATTTATATGTTGATAAAAAATTTTGTGTATACAGCCAGAAATGAAATGGTGAATGAAACAGGTTGGTATATTTATCTGAGATATAAATACAACAATAGAAACCACAGGGATAATATCTGTTCTAAGAACGGTTCATAAGACCATCGCAACGTGAAGTGCCCGTATTAAAGTTGTAATACTATAGAAGTTGACTTACAACTTCTTGATGGTTTAGATTGGCAGAATACCTCACAATTTATCTTTAAATGTCTTTAATTGTCACTTTGGCATTGACTATAAAAATCTACTCACGCATTTTCACTAACAATTTTTCAGATAAACAATGGATGAAACCGATATTAACAATTTAGATTTAGAATACAAAAGGTATTTGCAGATATTGAGACCTTACCTGACAAAGTTGGTTGATAAAAATGTGATAGGTCTCTGTAACGCCTGGATCCAGAAACTTTCATACTGCTCTGAAGATGAAAAGACCCTGCGGAACAAACACGTGTTCTCATTGTGCTACCAGCTAGCTCGAGGAGCACTTGAAGATCCCTTCGTCAGATATCCGTCTGGGGGCTGTCTGCCTCGTATACCCGAGAGTGTTGCCAGTGATGACATCTCCTCTGAAGTAGAATGCGTTGTCGTAAATCCTGAAGATGCAAAAACTGAAGTTATTTATGACAACAAACAGGTTCCATATACGGATACGGAAGTTTTCTCCCAAAATAATGACTATGAAGCGACTACTGCAGGCAGCTTTAGTTGCGACAGCGATATGAAATCTATGACCATGTCACGTGTTAAACACGGTCGCAAACAAACATTTATGTGCTATGCCTGCCCAGATGTATATTTAAATGAACCAAACATAAATGAAGCATGCGAAATTCGAGCTAACAACTTAGTAAAAAAACTTAGAGACATAAAAGCTCAGAATACTTCATTATTAAACGAAATTGCTGCCCTCAAAGGTGAATCTATGTGTAAACCTACAATCTATTTTGAAGAAGATTGCATAAAAGTTGATCATGCTACTAGTACATTGTTGCAAAATACTGAAAGTAGTTCCACTGTAAAATCTTTGAAATATAGATTAAATGAAATTGAAGAATCTAGAAATAGTCTGATAGCTAAAATTGGATCCTTGCAAGAAATAATAGATAATTTAAATGATATGAAACAACATGAAATTAACGACATGCAAGCAAAACATAAATTAGAAATAATTAATTTAAAAGAAAAAATCAGATTTGAAGTTAAATCTGCTAAAGAAAAAGAAATAGACGATTTAAAACAAGAATACGAGCTCAAAATAGAAGATATAAAAAACAAAATGTCGAATGATCTTCAATGTTTAAAAAAGACCAAAGGCGAATTAATCGAAGAGAAAGATAAAATAATAGCCACAAAAGACAAAGAAATAGTGTCATTAAATGTTCAAATGGAAGATTTAAAGACTCATCTACATTCTGTTCTTGAAAAGTTTATTGAAAAACCTTCGGGAAATTATAGTGGCAGTGATAACATGAGATTCAAAGCGGAGCTGTTGGAAAAACGTGTAAACCAAATGGAAAAGAACAAAGTTAAGTACACGAAGACTTACGAAGCAAAAGTTGCCCAATTGCAAAGAGAAAAGCACTTGGCGGAGTGTTCACTACAACTACAGATTGTCCGACAGAGAGCGCAAGTCGTGAGCGAAGTGTCGGACGAAAACCAGGCGGAGCTCACGACGGCTTTGGAAAAATTAGAGACTAAATACAAAGAGATCGTTGCGAACGTGCAGGCGACCGCCATACAAAGGCGAATGCAGGACCAAATTGCTCTGGAATCGATATTGCAAGCCGCTTGCGGCATTCCAAACGAAAACAACAATTCATCGCGCGCTAACGGCCAATTTCCTAAAACTATGCGCAATCAAAACCCAGCATGTAACGTTGAAACACCGCCTTTATTACCGAGAAGTAAGGTTGGAAATATTTGCATGGGTAATAAATCTTTCGAGGAAGATAGCGTGGTGACCGGGTACTGCCTGAACGGGGAAAGAATGGGAGAACTATTTGATAGAGTTTACATTCCCCAGCGGGACAGCCCTGAAAACATGAACTAGATTAACATCTTATTTAAATTTATATTGGTTTGGACAAGTGTTGTTATAGTGCCTTATTTATAAATCGTGTTTTAAAATTCATGAGGCTGTTTTAATTTTATTTAACTTTATTTGAATGTCTCATATTTATAATATTTGTTACACATTAAAATGGGCGAAATTAATTTATCATCATCATCGTCAGACAATCTCTGTCCATTGCTGGATATAGGCCTCAACTCACAAAATTAATTACATTAGTTTTTTTTATACAATATCTTCTAGGATAGCGTTTGACCACTATATCGCCTGGTGGTAAGCGATGACGTGGTCGTAGATGGTGAACACGCTAGGCCTAATAATATTCTGACTCTCAAGGGTTGTTTGCTGCCGGAACACCGTAAGGTCATGTTGGCAGATTTTCTTCTTGATGATGGCAAACTACGTTTTGGTAGCAAGTCTGACGGAACATCGATGTAATATGCTCCTATCCTGCCACCTATGTACGAACACCCGTGCTAGGGTTTGAACCAGAGACCTCTTGCTTAGAAGTCATGCCATCTATGCTTTACGCTAATAGGGCTCTCAGATATTCGAAGAAAACATAATTATGTATAGCAGATTTATGAAACAGCGAGATCAGGCAGAATTTCGAAGAGATCCCTTTGGCTGTTAATATCGCTGAAACTACTTAAGTTAACTACTTTTCACGTGTCAAATCAGTGGAAAAATACCGAATATCTCGCTACACTTCGCTCTCCGATAATTCGATTTGTGGACTTTCGTAAGGGAAACCAATCTGTTAAAGGAGCAGATATTTATCAATATAAGAATCGAATGTGTAGGTTTTGTATTTCTTTTCCTTATTTTATCAACTTTCTGATATTGCTTTGCCATTCTGTGGAACACCTATCAAATTAAGTGAGTTTTATTTGGATTTCTATTTTTAGATTTTGTTGGAGATTTCTAAGAATAGTGGAAGATAATATCAGTTTGCTCCTGAATGGAATAGAATAGAATATTTTTATTGTCATAAATTCTACATTTCATATGATTATAACTGGTATAATTATGAATGATTACCTATGGAATCGTCGGTTCACAAAAAATAAAATAATAATGATACACAGACAAAATCGGAGATGCAGTTACATAATAAATAGGTACGTTATTGGCAACGATTTTGAAGCTGTAAAGAGGCTTAAGTCGTAAAAAATGTAATTAAAAAAAGAAAAATCATAATGTAATAATAATAATTTTAAAAAAAAATGTTATAAATAATATTAATATTTATGTTAATTCGCTGTAAAGAGGCTTCGTCATTAAAAATAGTATCCGTTGTAGCTTCGCCCGTGTATCCTATAGCCCGGTCCGTAATACTGGCTGTCCCTGTACAAAATTTCAGCTATTTAGCGGTCCATCAGTTTGAAATGTGGTTTGACCGCAAAAGAGTTCCAAACTAAAAACAACAAATATAAAAAGTGACCTTCGCGTTTATAATATTGGTGTTGATTCGGGAGAAGTAAGAAGGTACCTACACTACCTTTGTGTGAAAAACATTTTTTCAAAGTTTTCCTCTAACATCTGCGATGTCGGTCAATCGACTACTTTTTTAGCTTCATTTATTCAGATGGTATAATATGTGATTATAAATTACCGACTATTATACTCACTACTGATTGTTGTCGACTGCCTTGACCTAGGTTTCATGCATGTCCGATGCACATCCTCGGGAGTTTACGCAGCAAGATCGCGACGACCACTGATCTGATCTCGCTGCGTGAACTCCCGAGGATGTGCATCGGACATGCATGAAACCTAGGTCGAGACAGTCGATAACAAACAGTGGTGAATATAATAGTCGGTGTTTTATAATCATGATTCAAACTCACGATAACTATAAATCCAAGGTATAATATGTACTTGTGATTTCGACTCGCGTTTTTAATAAGTCAAACAATTAAAGGATCTTCGCACAAATTGTACTTACTTAACTGGCAACATAGTCCGGTTTTGGCTCGGAGTTGGCAACTAGGCGAGGTACAGGTAATTTGGCTAAGGGCTGTGTGAGAGAGGAATTCTTGTCTAAAGCCTCTGTGTAGCTGTCTGTAGACGCATCAATCTGTCACGCTGTAATCTCTGCAGGTAGTATGCGGCAGCTTAGCTCTCTGACTAAACGGTCAACTGACCACGCTATACGTCTTATATATTACTAGCAGCACCCCCGCGGCTTTGCCCGCATTAAATCCTGGTTATAAACTTTCTCTTGAATGACTTTATCTATTCCTGAAAACGGCATTAAAACTCGTTGCATAGTTTAAAAGATCTAAGCGTACAGACAGTGGTAGCGACTTTGTTTTATACTATACAAAGAAGAAAAAAAATTAATAGAAATCCAGACAAATATTATAAAAACGTTTGTAACTCTGTCACTATTTGTTACCTAATCAAGCCTTAAAGGACGATCCAATCATACTTAAATCTAAAAAGGAGATACGTATAAATATAGTTAGTTTGACACAAAGGCACGGTGGACAAAGCCGGAAAAAAGAATACAAGATTTTGTAACTTGTGTACAAATTTGCCAATTCAGATTTTTTTTTCTAAAACAACACCTATTTCCTATACTATCTAACTAACAAGAAAGGGGCACAGTGACAAAGTTTAAAACAGAGTTCCTTAAGTTCTATTACTACGGAACACAAGTCTGTAAGAAAGAGTACCACTATTAAGGCCCAATACGCTTTCGATGGAAACGTGAAAAGGAAATAAGTAGAAGATTTAAACTAGTACAGTTGTGAGCGAAAACGTTCGGATAAAGTTGCGAAACTAAAATATGCAGTGCCCAAGTTGTAGTGCCAAGTGAAAGACTGCAGTTTAAAGTTTGGTCGGGTTTTTATATAACTTAAGGTAGTTTCTGAAAGCTAGCTAGTTAGATAAAAACGTTAGCACATTCTGAAAGTTTTAAAACTAACTTCCAAAAGGTTACGATCACATTAGATTTTTTTTAATGAGTAGGTTAATGAGAACAATCTCTACTTGAGGTATACGAGTACATATACCCACAGAACACGGATATCATATACCTCTACGGTGTATGGTGCGGTATGCAGCGGTTTCTAGAGAAAAACGTATATCGATGTATGTGTACTACGTACGTTTACATGTACCTCGATGATATTTACCACGATATTACCAAGCAGAATGAGCGAATGTGGACTGTGATTGATCGTGCTCAGTCATTCCTAAGTGAAGGTAATCGGGAGTGACGTCTGAGTACTGACCAACTGAATGTACAGGTTGTACGCACATTGCGAGGCAAGCACTTCTTCGCACACGGTTGTATCGACCTGAGCATGTACGGGGTTTTTTTTTTCTCGCTGTCTGTATCCACCTTGAGACAAGTAGATAGTAAGTCTTACACGCCCTACAATTTCACACAATTCTATTTCATAGGCAACTTACTAAGTACAAATATAACAAATACAACATTTCTTTATTGACATAATGACATTGTATAACGCGATACGAATCCATAATTAGAAGAAGAAGAAGAAAAAGGTTCCCGAATAGTACTAATAAGTATTCTGTGGGTTTTGGCGGGAACGTGGAAAAGTGTGTGTGATCACATTGTATTTATTTTTTTTTATTTGTGTTCTTCCGCGAGTTAATGTGTAATAAATGTGGATTATTAACCATTAAGTGCTGGTGAATGTGTGCGAGTGTAGGGAAACAGCACAATGTTGAAAAACGTGCTTATTAGCGTTCTTACCAAAAATCCACTGAAAATCTTCAGTAAACACAACATCTTTACTGAAGGTATGACTTAGACTAGACTTTTACTTGAAAACTGACCTGAAATGTGACTTTGACCCATCTTTACGACTAAAATTCATAAAAACTTGAAGAATTTTAATATTTGACACTGGCTAAGTACACTAATCATATGGAGCCATAATAAATTTGTAATCATTCTGTGCCCGAACTAGCGTTGCTGTGTCTCAAGAGCCAATCAATGGTTTCTCCCATATTTAGTAAACGTAGATCGTAACTAAATATTTCGCTCTTACTAACCTGTTACCACAGAAATATTAATAATAAGGTATATAGTTATAAGGTATATATTATTATCATAAGGTCACTTATTACTAATATTCCTGTACCTTTTACATTACGTAACTACTTCTTGTATATTTATGGTATGCTATTTATTATGTTAATTAATATCAGAAACGATCCTGTCTAAATTACAAACCATAAAAATAAACAAAGAAAGTTCCAAAGCTCGCACTTGTGTGGGCGCCGGTACACAGAATCAACTGAGAAAGTAAATATTGCGAAAGCAATCTCTTGATTTGTCAGTTGTCTGGAGACTGTGAATGCTCCGGAATTATATTTATTGTACTTATTTGAGACTACGAGGAAGGGATATTGCTTCAAACTATACCAATTTGTTACAGTTTCATTTGCTAACTGATACGGTATTAAATTTCCAAGATTTCTATTTCGACTAGTATTTTATTTATTTAGGCGTTACTCCACTTGGCTGCGATGACAGTGTATTATTTATTTGTGCCATATTTTAGTTATAGGTTTAGGTAAAATGCACATGTACAACGTTTTTATTTTAAATAATTAAGATTAAGTACCTACTTATGTTTATAATATACTAACTGTCCCGGCAGACGTTGTCCTGCCTGGAAAAGCTATATCTATGTGTGGCGCCATCTGTCAAAAATTGAGCGTACCAACTCAGAAACCTCCTTTAGCTCATGCACAACAACTTTGCTAAAGATCATCTCATGATCAAATGCATAGTTTACGATTATATAAAGGACATACAGACAAACATTCATCATTCATTCATTATATAAGAGATATCCACCTATCTACGTGAATATCTTAGATATAAACAAATCAAATAATATAAACATAATAAACTTACCTACCGTCGTCCAGTGTCGTAAATAGTGTGTAGAATATTCCCACAAATTTCCTTCTCGCTATTGTTTTCTTTTTTTTTTGACAGCTCGTCATTAATTATACTGAAATACGTGTCACCCTCTCCTTAATAATTATAATTATATATATTAAATTCAATAATTAAAACACTAGAATGACACAACACAATATTCTAGGTAGTAAAAGGAAACATCTTGTCTACTCAACCCCAAAGCACCCTTACCCAATTGTAGCCTCGTATCACATAGGATACAAAGGCCAGCGAAGGTCACTGCCAAGTGGTTACCAGGTGTCCCTCAGGGCTGCCCGCTGGGACCGAATTCGTTGCCTGTTCAAATGTCGCGGAAAGGTCACCGCGAAACTCAGCTTACGTGGGGTAAAGTGGAGGTATTTGTTGTGGATATGTCAATATTAAGAAACGTCAATTGAGACAATTTACGTGTTGAAATTTAAGCTGTAGTTAGCTAAATATGGAAAGAATAGAGGGAAGTTAAATTGGAAGTACGCCCGCAATTTTAACCGAGCTCGCTTCTGCCGTGCTTCTGCCGTAGCAATCTATCTCTAAAGCAATAAAATGTGTCAACAACAAGTGTGGACAAAAACAGAAAAGAAAACAAATTCAGGCAGTTCTACCAAAAGTTGTAAACCGAGTAGTATACATATATTTTATGGCCTTTACATTTCGTACTCCGTAACATATATCTCATAAATTGTTTTTATTATATTTCCTAAGTCATGGTTAGTTTTTGGCTCTGACTATTCTAAAAAAGGGTTGTTGGATTCGATGTATGATGTTTCGTCAGGTCAAGTCATCTGACTTGACCTGACGAAACCGTTTGAATTAATATACCTATTGTTTATTATTATATACATACATAGTGTCTTGATGATACAGTGCTATAAAATGCTACCCACATATAACAACTCAACATTTATGTCAAAATTAGATAATAAGTAAATCTAAACTAATATTATAAGGAGGAAAAATTGATTTTTTTGTATGTTACAATTTAACTCAAAAACTACCGATCCGATTTCAAAAAATATTTCAGTAACATAGGCTATATTTTATCCCCGTATTCTCACAGGAACAGGAACTGCGTGGGTTAATTCGTGAAGCACTGATAGTTATTAATAAAAACATGTTCTAAATTAGCTTACCTGTTGAGATAAGGTTAGAGATAACTGCTTATTTAACCTATTATTTTAGCCTGATCGTACCACAATTACAAAATAAACTCTTTTAATAAAATTAATACAAACTTTTTTTTTTTTTTTTTTTTTTTAAACTTTAACTTTAACTTGAAGCAGTTAGACGAGGACCTGGACAACCAGTAGTCGAATCCACGAAGTATATAATTTATAATCGTACATAATTAATATAGTTTAAAAACTAAAACAACCGACTTCAATGTCCCGCTACCGCGAGTCAATTTCAGTAGCAAGTTTGAGACGTTTATATCTCTGGAGATACTTATTCTGATAAGTCTCGATTAAATTACAATGGGATCTTTTTGGAAATGTACCCTAGCGATTAAAAAAAAAATCATTCGAATCGGTTCATAATTGACGAAGTAATCGCGTTACATACACACAAAAAAAAACATACAGACGAATTGAGAACCTCCTTCTTTTTTTTAAGTCGGTTGAAAAATAAATAAAACTGGCCAAGTGCGAGTCAGCATCGCGTCTCTTATCGCACACTTAGGGAGGGTTCCGTACAATACGAAACATAACAGAGTTTCAACCTCATATATTTTATTAATTGATATTACCAAGAATATTTGGTTTGGTCGCGATCTAGAAAGACGCTCGAAAGGGCTCGTTTACTAGCGCGCCATTTATGTCATTTTGCCGAAACTCATTAGATAGATGGCGTTTATAAACACGTTTTTTGTATGGGGACCCCCTTCAATTTTTAACTTTATTTTGTTTTTAGTATTTTTTGTTCTAGCGGCAACAAAAATACACCATCTCTGAAAATTCTAACTGTCTAACTATTACGGTTAATGAGCTATAGCCTGGTGATAAACGGACAGACAGACAGACAGACAGACAGACGGACAGCGGAGTCTTAGTAATAGGGTCCCGTTTTTACCCTTTGGGTACGGAACCCTAAAAAACCGACTTCAGATGCCGCGATAGTCAAAGTACTGGCTAGTTATAATCATGTCGTCTAAGTATACAAATTTGCTTATATTGTTTATCAATATCTCAATATCTCCGGAGATAATTGTCATAGCTCGATAAAATTTGAATGGGACTAAACGGAAAGCATAATCTATAAAACAAAAAAATATTTTTTCAAATCGGTTAAGATTTGATGGCATTCTGAGGTAAGAAACATAAAAAAAATAGTCGTATTGAGAACCTCCTCCTTTTTTGTGAAGTCGGTTAAAAATTTGCTAAGCCAAACATTTCGCCAGAACTCGGCAATATTATGTTTGAAAATAAATACAATGGGAACCAGCTCTGGGTTACCTTTAATTAAGTTAAGTAATGAGAGCTTTTCGAGAGACAATGGAATATTTTCCCCTTTTTTTATTTTAGTTAACCCGTAGCTTGCGTTCGGGTTTTATGCAGGACGACTTATTCCGCTGGAGATCGCATATTATACCGATGTTCCGCCTGACTAAATAAACTGGCCAAGTGCAAGTCGGGCTCGCACTCGTAGGGTTCCGTACCACACTACAGTATTTTATAAGATTGAGCAAAAAATACCACTATCATTTTTCGCCAGCAAAAAATAATAATTAATAAACATTTCGTTTCTTATAACGCCATCCAACGTCTAACAAAGGTGTTAGGGATCGACATTTCAATATAACGCCATCTATGGCACGTTTACCTAACTAAGCGTTCATAGATGGCGTAAAATGCCGAAAAAAACACGTTTCTTGTATGGGGACCCTCTATTGTCTTTCACTTTATTCTGTTTTTAGTATTTGTTGTTATAGCGGCTACAGAAATACATTATGTGTGAAAATTTCAACTGTCTAACTATCACGGTTCATGAGATACAGCCTGGTGACAGACGGACAGACAGACAGACAGACAGACAGACAGACATACAGACAGACAGACAGACAGACGGACGGACAGCGGAGTCTTAGTAATATGGTCCCGTTTTACCCTTTGGGTACGGAACCCTAAAAAGTAAAAAGTAGCTTACCACCATCTAGGAAAAAATCGATGTCCCGGCAGGTGTAAAGACCACTTAAACAATTCAGGATAGCCACAGTAAGGGTAACTTCGGCAGTAATTGTTAAGAGTTGTCTGCATTATAAGGGCCAATTTCACCGGTTCCTGATAGCCCTATCAATTACTAATCTGACAGATTTTTGACAGCTTTTCTGTGGCATCATCTGTCAGATTATCAGGAATCGGTGAAACTGGCCCTAAGTCAGAAACTTGTTATTATGCTGATATGTTTTAATAATAAACAAAAAGTTACAGTTTTAATTGAAACTTAAGAACTATGTCACTTAAGATCAGTACCATTAATAAATGACCATTGATAATCCAAATGGTGTAAAAAAATCGTAATAATGATTTGACTTGGAGATTGGTTTGCCAAGCTTACTTTTTTTCTTGCTTGTGTGGCTTTGATAAATATATCGCCTTCGAAATGCACCCCTAGTTTACTGGGGAAAACTTTACTGTGAATAAAAAACTCGCTACTATGAAATTAATGTGACAACCAACTACTAAAAATACTATGAATAACAATTCAAAATGTAGTATGATGTAAGATGTAGAAGTAGTGAAACAAGTAACAAGAAAATACTGAAGGGATAGTTTGACCCATCCCTTAGTTAGAATTTCAGAGAGTAACGATCTGATAGATAACGCCATAATAACTCATCCTATATATAAAAATCAATGCCACTTTTCGTTGTAATTTTATAACTCACTAGCAGCCCGCCCCGGCTTCGCACGGGTAGAACATATATGCCTACAAAATTTGCATCAGTTTGTTGCATCGAATATAAAATATGAACATATTTAACAACCATCGTCATATTTCATCAAATTTACACAAAACCTTAACGAATTATGCACCTAAACCTTCCTCATAAACACTCTGGCTATTGGTGAAAACCGCATAATAATCCGTTCAGTAGCTATTGAGATTATTGCGAACAGACAGACAGACGCAGTGATGAACTTTGTTTTATAATACTTACGTATTGATATTGGACGGCCCTTTGGCGTAAAGGATAGTTACCCTGATTCTGACCCGACGGTCGTTGGTTCTAATCCTAGCTATATACCTACCAATGAAAGTTTTATGTGCATTCATGAATCATGAGTTTTTGTACAGTGGTAGTGGAATCATTAAATCTACCAAAAAGTAGCTTACCACCAAGGAGTACATCTGCCGCCGTAACCTTACGGCGTTCCCCGACGCAAAATGTAGGGGTAATATACGTTTAACGTGTGTATCTGTGTGTCTGTCTGTAGCATCTTAGCACCTAACCGGATGAACCGATTTTGTTTTTATTATTGATAGTTTTTTTTTGTGTGATAGATATCTTCATCGAGAGTTTTCTTAGCTTTGATTCATGAAAATTCGTTCAATCGTTATAAAATTATGAGCTTTTTTCTAGTTAATTGCGCTATGAAATCAACTTTCATAGGTCTGATCAATTCGAAAATCTTCTTCTTCAACGATATTGTAAGAACATGGAAGCCTCCTGGACTCTACAGAATACTCAAATCCTCACCAACTTACAGCTCAGATTTTAAATGTCGTGTTTAGAGTCATTGGAAAAAGCTATTATACATAGATCAGTCGGGGTGGTTTAAAATATTATATTATATTATTATATATATAGATGAATATTATTTTATACAATAGTCATATTATTATACTATATTGACTTCAAATTGATTGTTATCGTTGGGGATCTACAGCATAGCTAAGCTTATAATAATATTTTCGTAGTAACTATGACCTAATCTGTGGTTTCACTGCAAATATTTTATTAATTTTGCGATGCGTGTTTGTGAAATTCGTGATATCTTCTAGAGTTTTCATTTGAATTATATACTGTAAAGGACAATTTTAGTCTATAATATGTGGCCAAGCTAATTAACGTAATTATTTGGATAAGGATTAATACTATATACTTGAAAATAGCCTTGGAAGTTATGTAATATTTTTTAACAAAAATTTTAAGATTAAAATGGTTACTGTAAGTCAACCTTAAGAGATAGACATATGCTGTTGCGGACTTTTTTGTAGGTCTTATTAAGTTGTACAACTCTTGCATAGAAAATATTCTTCTATCTATTTTCAATTAAGCAGCGTTCGTAAGAAACGTGTTTTTTCGACCGTTTATTTGCCGACTTAGGTTGCAAATTAGGTCTCCACGAATGTACCTTTGATTTAAACGGGATAATATATAGCCTATTTTCATTCCGAAAGTCCATTCTATGTATTTGTGAAATAATTTTTTAAATCGGTTCAGTAGTTTTTGAGCTTACTCATTACAAACATACAAAAATACAAAAATACAAATGTTCTCTCTTTATAATATTAGTATAGAAGAACGGGCTCACCTATCCAAACCAAATGTTTAGTCTTATCTTATCCCAAACAGTACATCGATTTGTCAGATCCACGTTTCTCTACTCCATGGCCCCTATTACAGCCGGGACAGATTGTCAGAGTACCTGCAGACATTCCATCAGTCCGAAATGTTCTCGTAAAAAATTATAACCCTCGCGACATTCTCAGCGATATCCCGTTGTGTACGACACAACCTACTTAGCTTTTATATACGTAAGATGGTCAGGGTAAAGTGCAGTGCATATTGCCATGAAGTTGATGAGTGCATCTATAAAAATATAACTAAACAAACAAATAGACATGAAACGTTGTTTTAAAAAACAAAAAATAAGTGTATAGTTAATAATTTTAACCAATATTCCAGTCCGATTGTGTATGTGACACCATTTACAATAAGACTAAGCGCTACGATATTATTAGATTATACGATAAGTTAATTTTGTGGTGGCGTAAAATGATGGTATAACCATCATTTTACGCTGTGAAATACTCTACTGTGTTACGGAACCCTACGAGTGCGAGTCCGACTTGCACTTGGCCAGTTAATTTTTTTTATCTACTTCTAGGATATCAATATGATAATTTTACGGCGTTCTGAAACCTAATATAGGAGTAAGTATATACTATACCTGGCCTTGGAATAAGCCTTTAATAACTTGTTTTTACAATGATGCGTAAGTATCTACTTAACATAACGTAACCCACATTTCACTGCCGGCGATGTCCTGAATCCAGTTTTAATATACTCACCCTTATTAACATCTCATTAAGGAATCCAGGACGCAATGTCTCCATAAATAAACTAAAAACAGACTGACATACTTAGTTCCATAAGTTCTGTATAAATTGTGTGTTCATTAGTGCCCGAGCACACTTGACACTTTTTATGATTGTTGTTCCTTTTCATGTAAAGAACTGAAGTTGCGTATATATATATAGTACGTAGTATTATCTGTTCTGTGTCAGAACTTCTGACAGAAGTACGTTTTATTAAAACCAAGCGTGTTTATTTAATGAGACTCTTTTAAAATAAGATGGTATTACTATAATTTGATAATGCTATTTAACCGACTTTACAAAAACGATATAAGTTTTTAAGTTTTCATGGTCACTGACATTATTATCAATATTAATTTCGGGATATTTACCATGTTTTTCTTTTGTTTTGAGTTTCCGATATTTCGGTGCTGTTACAAGCGCCATGTTCACGGACGATCTGAAGATTGCGGGTGAAGAGGGTATCACGAGCAAACAAAGCGATCTACCCGCTTTTTTACTCGTTTCGGTCGTTCGGTGCCCCTACCATTTGTTATCGATAAAACTCGTTCACGACACACAAAACTCACAGTATCTTCACGCTTCTTGTTGTGGACTACATATTTTGTATGAGGCTGACACAGACCTACCATTGGACGCCAGACATTCGACAGTTTGAACCCATCCTCACGATTGACATTTTTGAATTTAGTTATTTCAATCGCTTCTCTAACCAATCTTGGTATGTAGTGGCGTTCCGTCGAAAGTATCTGAGGGTTGTGTAACTCAATCCAGTGGTTGGTGCCAGAGTCCAATAGGTGTTCCGCGATCGCAGATTTATGTGAGTCATTGTCTCTGACTGCCTTAATGTAATACCCGGCAAGGATGTCCAGTGTAACAGGTCACATATACTCCTACTTCGGCGAATGCGTCCTGTCTTCGTGACGTCACTTCCGGTGCGCCCCGCACCACATTAGCGCGCTTCCGACGGAAGTGGTCGAAGCGCCTTTATATCCTAGCCGCCGTAGACGGGCGGTGTAAACTTACTACGTAAGTTTTAAAATGTTAAAGCTTGAAACTTGGAGTAAATTGATTGAAAGTTTTAAAATGTGAAAACGTTGGGAAAGTTATTGTTGATACATTAGTCAAATTGTTATAAAGGTTTTTGTTATGTTGGGATTTTTGTAGAGGTGGTATTTTTGTACTGATGGGACTTCTGTAGTGGTGGTACTTTTGTAGTGGTTGGACATTTTTAGTATTGAGACTTTTGTAGTGGTGGTACTTTTGTAGTGGTTGGACATTTTTAGTATTGAGACTTTTGTAATGATGGGACTTTTGTAGTGGTTGGACATTTTTAGTATTGAGACTTTTGTAATGGTGGGACTTTTGTAGTGGTGGGACCCTTGTTGTGGTTGGATATTTTTAGTGGTGGGACTTTTGTAATGGTGGGGTTTCTGTAGTGGTGGGACTTTTATAGTCATTGGACACTTTTAGTGGTGAAAGTAGTGAAAGTAGTGGCACTTTTGTAATGGTGGCACTTCCGTAGTGGTGGGACTTTTGTAGTGGTGGGACTTTCAAAGTGGTGGGATTTTTGTAGGGGTGGGACTTATCAGCTGTGAGACTTTTGTAGCTATGGGAGTCCTTCATCTGTTATTCAATCTTTAAAAATAATAAAAAGTTTTTAATAATTACAGGGCATGCGAGACGCAAGGTAAGGTAAGGTAAGGTAAGGTAACAAAGGGGCGCAGTGCAGTGACGCGCAAAATTCTGTCGAAGCAGAGTTTTTTTTAGAGGCTATTATGATACGATAGACGTATCGCTTAGCAAACGAGCGTCTAGGCTGTATTTTTCTTTTATTTAAATTAAAACTTACCACAAACGAAAACTAACCATTAAATGGATAATTATTATTAAAAGTACATACATCAGACGAAGATTAAATTAATTTGGGATAAATAATATAAATAAAAACTACAATAAAAAAAATTTAGGTCACTTTCTGCAGATTTTTTACCCTCTTTATGATACTGAAAACCCTTTCATATAATTATTTCACAATTCACCTTTTTCATTATGATAAGAAATGTAGAATAGAATAGAATATCATTTATTATCTCCAAAAGGTACATAAGATGTTACATTATTTATTACATAAGTTTAAAATGAACGTGAGTTTTTATAATAAAAGATGTAACGTATTATGAATATCAGTGCCGTTAATTTAGATAAGAGTAAAAGGTAGTAAACTGAATCCTAGTACTTATGAGGGCCCGTTGGCGTTATCGGGAGAACGGTTGGCTTTGATGCCAGAGGTACCGAGTTCAAACCGCCGTGCACCAATGGATTTAACTATCGAAAAATTTATGTGCGCTTTTCACAGTGTAAAGGAAAAACATCGTTACGAAACCAACAACCCCCGCATGATGAAAGGACACTATTTAGTGTCCGCCTGACCAGCTATCACCCTCAATTTAGAAAATCTGTCGCCAAAACATCTAATGTGTTCCGGCAGCTATCTCTGAGAGCCAGTTCCCATTCTAGGCCTAGCGGGCTTACCATCTTCGACCGCATCATCACTTACCGATAGGTGAGATAATGGTCAAACGCTAGCCTATAAGATATAAAATCTTTTTCAAAAAAAATAAAACCTACGTCATTACCACAAACAGGCACTCAAAAGCGAAAAATAAATTACTTAATATAATTATTATAAGCGTTACCCACTTATCTATTTGAAGTCGGTGCCAGCCAAGTCTATTGGATAGTAGATAGATACTATGAATGTAGTAGTAGTAAGTAGGTAGTATCTATCTACTACCTATTAGACTTGGCTGGCACCGACTTTAAATAGATAAGTGGGTAACGCTTATAATAATTATATTAAGTAATTTATTTTTCGCTTTTGAGTGCCTGTTTGTGGCAATGAAGTCGTTTTTTTTTTTTTTTTTAATATTTTATTTTACCCTTTTTAGTGCAAAACAAGTTTTAATTAAATTACATGCATCTATAAAATTACGTGTATGGGCCGTTATACACTGACGGATATATACTTTGTGAAAATTTCAAGTATGTACCTATTACGGTTGAGAAGGTACATCTGTAAAGTGCGCACATATAGACACACGGACGGACGGACGGACGGACGGACGGACGGACGAACAGACAACAAAGTCTCAGAAAGTGTTCATTTGGTACCCTTTGGGTTCGGAACCCTAAAAAATTGACTTTAAATGCCGTGAAAATATTCACTAGTCATAATGATGTCATCAAGGTATCAAAGGACAATGTCCAAAATGGCCCTGGGCAATAAAAGGATCTGACACACACGATAATTAATTGTCTATTTTATTACAATAATTCCAAATACTTTTATAACACGGACTAGTTGTATTCCAAAATGAATATTAAAAAGTATTATTTGCGATTATTAACATTAATTGCCGCCATATGGCCCACACAGTCTGAATCACTCTACTACGTTATAAGAGTTGGCACTTCCTTACATTGTTAATGCCCGAATTATGAAAGCACTGTGTAGCCAACCTAACAACGAAAAGTATTATTTACGTAGTACCTATTATATAATCTGTGGTATTATGCTTATAGTTTTTTTTCAGTGTTGGTTGGTACAAAGTACGTTCATAATTCTGAGTTATTTATGTATGCAGTGCTGCGGGCGGGTCTGATATGGACGCCATCTTCGTCAAACGTCATGTCATGTCAAAAAATATCAGGTATGCTCAAAAACTTTGCACATTAACAAGACTTTGTCTGGTAGAACATTCCTGTGAAGACAAATTAATTCTCCCCACCTTTGTTTCTATCTCGCTCACAGTTACCGTAAGAATAGCAGAAGTCAATAATACTTAAATTCAAAAAATTAAAACCGAACTGATTTGTATGTAATCCGAGTTTATAATCAAAGCATATGATTAAATTTGTACATTGAGACCATTCCAAGGAGATGTCTCAGAATTAGATCAAGCTTGCCATATTTTTGCAATATCATTGAAGTAACAAGATACTGCGACAGCGCCATTTTGATTTTTTGACGTCCACGGTCAAATGACTACGAGCTTACGAAAGTTGCTATCGTAGTTTTTTTTAACCAAAAAAGATCTGATAATATTTAAACGGCTGAACAGATTTTCATGAAATAAAGCTAAGAACACTCTCGACGAAGACACCTATCAAACAAAACAAACTAAATCAAAATCGGTTCATCCGTTTGGGCGCTACGATGCCACGATGACAGACACACAGATACACACGTCAAACTTATAACACTCCTTCGTTTTGCGTCGAGGGTTAAAAACCAAAATCAACGTGAAGAAAGATGTAGAAACATTATTCAAGGTCATATTTTTTAGTCTTCAAAAGTATATGCAATAGCAACCTCCATTGTGTATAATCTTCTTGGGACTCTTCTTCTAAAACCAGTACATTCTCCTATGTTTGAGATATTTATCTCTATATCTCTGTAGATACTAATCAGATCTCGATAAAATTAAAATGGGACTACCTCGGAAACATACCCTACCTAGTAAAAAAATAATCATTTGAATCCGTTCACAATTGACGGAGTAATCGCGTAACATACACACAAAAAAACATACAGACGAATTGAGAACCTCCTCCTCTTTTGTGAAGTCGGTTAATAAAAAATAAAATAAAAAAACTTATCGCAATATAATTATTCATTATTTCAAATTATTCCATTGCAAATGTCACAAATGTCATAATATACTCGTAGTAGGTACAGTCTCAAGATATTATAAAATATAACAATAGAAGAAATGATGTCAATTTAATAGTATTGTTTTATGAAATAGAGCAACGAAAGAAAGAAGAATAGATAAATACTTCTATAACATGAATGAATTATAATACTCTGCACCTACTTGTAATTTGTTATAATTGTATTCGCGCGCCACCATCCTTACGTCAAATGTATATATTTTGTTTGTGTTATAAGTTTATGGTATTTTAATTGTAATTTATTCAATATTAATTTTGACATATATATTGATTTTAAATTAATTAATTATTAATAATATTTGTGTTTGCTATTTGCTGTACACTCGTAAGAGTAAGTTGTGATGGAACAATCCGAATAGATTTTAAGATCTTATGTACTCACAATTGACAGTCTATTAAATGGTTTCAATGGTTTCAATGAAAAGTTTATATTGTTTATTGGGACTTCTTATGAGTAAAATTAAAATAGGTCTTTATTATTGTTGGTGTTCGGACCACCTCTAATTTCATACATTTGTGAACACTGTAAACCTACTTCTAAACCTTAATGAGTTAAGTTTTATGTAAATTTAAACAAGCTTTGTTTAAAACTTTTGCATTTTAGAATTATTGAATGAGGTGAATGGTAAGTTAAAGGTAATATAATGGTAATGTAGTTTAAACTCATTATTTAATTTCATTTATTTCAGAAAATTAAAATTCCATAGTAATGAGACATTGTATTTACTTAGGTTTGACGACTTTCATATAAACCGTATTCCATAGCCGTAATATAAATGATGGTGCACTGCAGATGTTTTGTCAAATTCAATTTAATCCGTATGCTTTAACTATAAGGTTGTAATTGCTTTGTAGAACATAATCGACCCAAACAAAAGGCACTCGGGTGGGAATGTCTCCTTGTCTAACAAACTGCTAGTGGTATATATGTTCTATACTATATGTATAGTATACATATATAAGTTGTCCATACAAAAGAAAGAGACAAACTCCGTTCAAGGTCGGTCTCATTAGGGCCGCTGTGCGCAGTCTAGTTTAATATTAAGTAAAAGGTCTTTGCAGTATTCGCATTTATCAATAGTCGTTTATAAAAATAAAAAAAGCGGTCGAGTGCGTGTCGGATGCGACGGATCCGTCTGCATACGAAGGGTTCCGTATTATATATATATATATTATACACACACCCCTTAACTCTTAATTTAATATAATATTATTATTTGTTGTCATAGCAACATCGATATAATGCTTCTACCATTTGTGTACGACACAACCCACAAACCATAACTAAATAGAGTTTGAACACACCCGTATATATGTATACATTTGTGTACAATGTATACATTTATAATTATCTGCTCCAACTAAGGTTTTCTGGAAGAAATTTTGCCAATTTTTAAATAAAATAATTTGCTCCAGTTAACTTCTGTAAAATTTTTGGTGGCAATGAAATTACAGGGCATGTGACACTCAACATCCTTATGTCTCAAGGTAACAGGTGCAGTGCAGTGCTGCCATAATTTTGCATGCCGCTGTATCTGTAATAGGTAGACGTCATCGCTTACTATCAAGCGATCGTCGTGCTTGTCCTGTTAACTAATATCATTAAAAAAAAAATCCGATGCCTAATCGAACGTGAGTAAAGAAAGGTTCCGACATAAAAGTTGTTTACACACGAATGGGGACTATGGACTTTCACATAATATTTTAGGTCATTGGACAAGTTCAACAACCCGCGTGGTGACTGCACCAACCTGTAACATAAAGTACTGGTTTTCAGTTGGATGGTTCAGGCGCTTTACCACAACGACACGACATATGGTTATTGAATGTCGACATTTGAACAAAATATGGTGCCATTTACATGGTCGCTGCAGCAATGATGACGACGATGGTGATGATGGTGTAGTAATAATAAAGAGTGATTAAAGTCATATTAAAACAAAATGAAATTATTTATTTGTCAGAATTTGATACATAATAAACTGGCCAAGTGCAAGTCGGACTCGCACTCGTAGGGTTCCGTAACACAGTAGAGTATTCTATAACTATGATTTTTCGCAACTACAAAAATAACTTTGTTTTTCATAGTATTTGTATGAAAAACAAAGTCTACTTGCGGTTGCTATATCTCAACCACTGCTCTGGCTATATCTCGTTCAAACCAATTTTCGTTGAAAGTTTTTATTGGGATCTGCCGAATGTATTTTTTCTAGATTTTTCACTCTCTTACTTTACAAGTTAGAGGGGGGACACACACATTTTACCACTTTAGACGCGCCTATCTTTTGAAAGATTGACTTTAGGAAAAAATGATTTTAGAAACCTCAATGTCACCTATTCATAGACACGTATAGGTTTGAAGAAAAAATGTATTTTTTGTTCCAGTTCTATATATGGGATGTCGCCCTTGAACTCGGAAAGCGGTTTACAGAATACATCTACCTACCAAGTTTCAATTCTGTAGTCCTAATAGTTTCGGAATAAAATGGCTGTGAAATACGAACGGACAGACAGACAGACATAGACAAACAGACATGGCGAATCTATATAATATATATGGCTATATAAGTGTTCCGTTTTTTGCCATTCGGCTACGGAACCCTAAAAAGGACAGTATAATCAATTCCATCAAAATTGTGCCCGGTCAGGCGTATTTGTCTTCATAAGTTCTGCATTGGTAAACATTGGTTGTTCTAAAGCAGCAATAACCCAATGGCAAAGCCTTAGGCCCAGCGATCGAGAGGTCGTGAGTTCGATCCCCACCCATTGCACTATTGACATGAACCCACTCCAGAAACAAGCATATTTAGCTTAAATTGTTAAACACAATCTAAAATTTCATCGTACCGACGGAACTCGAACCCGCACCCCCCGGATTACACGTCCTGGTGCTCTGATTGTGCTGGATTGTGTTTAACAATTTACAAAAATATAAAGTGTGTGACACTTCAAAGAAACATAATATTTCATATTCAGCTTACTTGGACGGGTTAACTAGACTATTAGTAATGTCCAATCCACTTTGGTAGTAAGATTTTATTAAAATAAATATTTAACTTATTAGTCTTTATGCATTAACTTATTAGTCTTACCCAACAAAACTTATTTACAATTTAATTCAAACAGTTATCAAAATCATACATAGTTAAAACAATATTATTAATTGATGCAACTTAAACGCCTTATTAAATTTCTATTCAACAAAATCGACATTATTCAACGGATAGAAAAACGAACCGTTTAATATCGATTTCTTGACGTACAATGGTAAAGCTCCACCATAAAAGGTAGTTCGTCGATTTGCCCCGTTCGCCGCTACATTTGCCCCAAAATAAATAAAAACTAACTGCCGGGATATTGGCACTTTGTTGTCACGGAAGCACACGGCAGCCAAGACAATACGTAATAACCACATCTATTACGTTATTTCCTTATAGGAAAGTTTTGAAATTGTGTCGACGGATAATAAAGATATTTTGAACAGATGTAACTGTAGTGGTAGGACTTTTGCTAGTCCGCCCGGGGCGGTACCACCAATTCGCCAGTTAATTTGCAACCGTGAAACAGGAATGTTTTTCGGTTGAAATGGCAAGGTATCCAGTGAAATTACAGGGCATGTGAGACTCGACATCTTTATGTCTCAAGGTAACAGTCGCAATGCAGTGACATACAAAATTCTGGCAGCCCAGAATTTTGCATGCCGCTGTAACTGTAATAGGTAGACGTCATCGCTTACCATCAGGCGAGCGTCGTGCTTGTCCTATTACCTTAAAAAGATCGAAACAATATTGTCAAAGGTACAAACTTTAAGGCAGTACATGCCGTGGAGTCAGTTTCAGTAGTACTTAGTAAGTTTATAATCTAAGATCGTTTGTAAAATAAAAAAGCCGGCCAACTGAGAGTTGGACTCGCGCACCGAGGCTTCCGTTCAAACTTGTCAAACTAAGTTAAAGGACTAAGTGAACTTTGCAGTTTGATCCCTAGGCCAATGCCTAGACACGGTTAATGCACCGCAAATAATAAATAAGTTTTTTTTTGCAAAGTTAAGTTGGTCCTTTACCCTAGTTTGACAAATTTGTACGGAAGCCTCGTTACGCGAATCCAACTCGCACTTGGGCGTTTTTTTCTTACATGTTAGCTTACATTATTCACAATTTAAAAAAAGCAATTCACACAACAACTTTCGATACGCCTTCTTAATTAAACCTCTTTCGGACCAACTGAAATAAGGGTACTAGAAAAGTCAAGATCAAACATGCCTAATGAACCACCCACAGAAATTCCTATTTCTTTGGAACCACCGCTAAAAATACTTCTTATAAATTAATTTTTAAAAAATGCATCCAAATCAGTTCATCTGTGCCACAGACAGACACACATATCAAACTTATAACACCCTTTTTTAGGTTGAGAGTAAAAAAACCAAAGTACTGAACGGAATTTAATTCAAAGCCACCATCATGCCACACTAGTCACCACAAATAGCTTTGTAACCGTTTGTTCAAAAACAAAAATCGCAAATACACAGATCAGCTAAACCTTTCTATTACGTTAAACGGAATATCTTTAGGTTTAACTTTTATCTGCGAATATCGGCTATCGGTATTGAATTTTAAAATACTTGAATCAATAGCAAAGTACATAATGACCCTCAATTTAAACGCGTTTCTTCACAAAGGCCCTCGACAACCTTTCGCTGATGTTTCATAATTGAAATGATTTTACATTTTGTTCAAAAGGATTTTAGTTTTGGTCCAAGATGGGAAAGGGAGAAGGTTCGCTTAACGTTATAATATTTACTATAGACCCACCTCGGCTTCGCACGGGTAGAGCATAATATACCTATGCATGACCATGTGACCATTATATAATTTAAGATCGTTTAAAAAACTATAAGAACCGACTTCAAACGTCGCGCTAGTCAAAGTAGCCAGTAGACGTAGTAACTATAACATAATCTATGCCAGTAGTTAGTAGTATGTCGTGTAGATAAGTAAATGTATCGTAATACAAATGTTAATATATTAAAAACGGCTGGGCCGATTTCGTTAAAATTCAAATGGGACCACATGGGAAGGGTGCCCTTAAAAAAAAAAAGAATTTTCCAAATCCGTTCAGGAATCTTTGAGTAATCGGTGAACATACATTAAAAAACCTACGGATTGAGAACCTCCTCCTTTTTTGTGAAGTTGGTAAAAAATAAATCTTCAACAATCGTCGTCATACTTCTATGAATGTACACAAAATCTTAACGAATTATCATTCGAACCTTCCTCATGAATCATTCTATCTATTGGAGAAAACTGCATGAAAATCCTTTCATTCATTTTTGAGTTTGTGGCGGACAGACTCTATCACTACATTTTATCAGGGCGAGCGAAGCGAGCCCTACACTATCCCACAACCTGAGCACTTTTGTGGTGCACCTTACTGAAAAACTATCACGCCTATTGATTTGTGCTTTTGCATAGCAATTTAAATTCACATGTAGATGTGTTATCAGTAAAAAAATATATAATTTTATTAACATTAAAAATAGCCGGCCAAGTGCGTGTCGGGCCACGCGCAGTGTAGGGTTCCGTAGTAGCTTGTTATTCAATGCAAGTCTTTACCCGTTATAAACAAGCAACTAGATACTTCGTCTTTGCACTTTAAAGGATTTATTCTAAGTATTATGTATTTGGTACAAAATTATCCAACACCCAAGTTCAACGACTATTACTGCTAAACTGATAAAGTTATCTTAACCGCTATAATTTCCTTTAAAGTTCATGAAATACACTATTATCACGAATTTTTCCAGGTTTTTCAAGCCTGCAGTTCAGCTTTTAGGAGGGGGGGGGGAGGGGGAATTAGAATATCAAAGAATTAACTTCGCTGCGAACATAATGTTTGGTTACTAACGCCATCTGTTGGAAATCTAAAGAATTTACATGTGTCATCCAAATGACTTCTGGTATCAGTGTACCATTTATGGCAGATCTGCCATTTAGGCAGATTTAGGACCTAAATCTTAACTCTGGCAGATTTTTTTTTATATCTTCTAGGCTAGCGTTTGACCACTATCTCATCTGTTGTGATGATGCGGATTACGCTGACGATTCCAAAAAGTGGCAGATTTTAAGGATCTTTATGAATTTTGAAATATAAATAGAATTTTGACAATTTTCTGTTTTTTATTTAAAGTATAACATGCATTTTTTTGGATGGAAATGCCCTAGGCTCTTCGTCTCCTCTCAAATCTACCACCGTACTCCGTCAAATCTTAACCGATTAAAAAAATATTACTAATGCGGCGTGTGAAGTCGGTTTTGTCGTTTTGTAAACGATCTTAAATTATTTTAATTTTGTATAAAAATCGAAAAGCGGTTCATAGAATTCATCTACCTACCAAGTTTCAACTGTGTATTCTTAGGAATTTCGTAACTATTATACTAACTTTTCCCAAATTATTAGGAGTTTCGGAAAAAAGTGGCTGTGACATACGGACTATGACTATGACTAATAATAATATTTTGTTCCTGGAAACATAGCTAACTAATATTGAATAATAAAATTGATAATTGATATTCGAATGTTTTATTTATTTACTTTCACAATAGAAGCTATTGTTGTTATTTTGAAAATTAATATTATTTTTAATAATATATGTATATGTAATACATATATATGTACATAAATAGCAGAAAAAAGCAATTAAAAGCGAGATTGTAATGTATTCTATGTAAAAGTAGTAGATGATAGAGAGACCGAAAAGTGCCGAACCCAAAGGGTACCAACGGAACCCTATTACTGAGACCGCTGTCTGTCTGTCTGTCCGTCTGTCCGTCTGTCATCAGGCTGTATCTCATTAACCGTGATACTTAGACGGTTGAAATGTTCACAGATGATGTATTTCTGTTGCCGCTATAGCAACAAATACTGAGAACAGAACAAAGTTAAAAATTAAAGGGTTTAAAACGAAAAACGTAATTTTTACGATAGCGCCATCTATGAATCGTTCATAGATGGCGCTATCGTGTTTACCTTAATCTCGGAATCTGAATCTGAATCTCGGAAACGGCTCCAACGATTAAATAACATTAAGTATACAGGGGATTTCGGGGGCGATTCATCGATCTAGCTAGGATTAATTTTCAGAAGATGTTGTTTTATTCGTGTTTTCAATAATCAGCTTTATCAATAATCAACTTAAAATATGACTCTATCCGACATCTATTGGCGAGTAGAAGTAGCTTTAGTGTTATTGTGTCGTTAAAGCAGTTGTTGCTCTAAAATAAAAAAAAATAGTATTATTATTCGCTGATAGATGTCGGGGAAGAGTCACATTTTTCTGTTTAAGTAGCAATAATAGTGGCAAAAATACGGAGCAAAGCTTAAGAGCAAAGCCGGTCAACCAGATATTTAATAATATTAATTGCTAACACCTTTGTATTAACGTTCACTTTGTTGGTGTTAGAAGTTCGTTAGATATCCGTTAGATGGCGTTCCGGACCCTTCAGGTGCGGGACAAATGTCTGACTCGCACCTGGCCAGTTTTTTTTTTACTATGTCGTACCTTTTTTTTAAATAAATATTACATTATTATAGGCAAATATTAAAGGTACAATTTTTTTTTTTATTGTTCCAAAATTGTATCATGGTACAAAAATTATATATAAAAATATATTTTTTTAATTTTTCTATGATGCTATGATGTTATAAAGCTCTCATTTTTTTTATATAATAGCTATTATTTGTCCTAAAGATGTATAAAAAAATTGGATTAATTGCTGCAGTCTGTCTTGAAAAAATTGTTTTTCTGTTTTTTACATTTTCTGATTTAGAAAAAAAAACAATTGAGTAACAGATCTCAAACTTTCAGAAAATAAATATTTTATTAGAACCTACATGTCGTATAAATATCAATCAGATTTCTTCCACGGGCAGATTTTATTAGCTTATACCCCTAGGGCCTTTGTAAAAGTTTGAATGAGAAGGTAAACTTTATTTTTGAGGTTCCGTACCTAAAAAGGTAAAAAGGTACCCTTATAACATCACATCATCTTATCCGTCTGTCTGTCTGTCTGTCTGTCTGTTTGTGTGTCACCACCGATTTTCTCAGGAGCGGGTTGACCTAGCAAGTTGAAATTTATACCAGACTAGCAGCCCGCCTCGGCTTCGCACGGGTAGAACATATATGCCTACAAAATTTGCATCAGTTTGTTGCATCGAATATAAAATATGAACATATTTAACAACCATCGTCATATTTCATCCAATTTACACAAAACCTTAACGAATTATGCACCTAAACCTTCCTCATAAACACTCTGGCTATTGGTGAAAACCGCATGATAATCCGTTCAGTAGCTATTGCGATTATTACGAACAGACAGACAGACGCAGTGATGAACTTTGTTTTATAATACTTACGTATTGATATTGGACGGCCCTTTGGCGTAAAGGATAGTTACCCTGATTCTGACCCGACCGTCGTTGGTTCTAATCCTAGCTATATACCTACCAATGAAAGTTTTATGTGCATTCATGAATCATGAGTTTTCGTTCAGTGGTAGTGGAATCATTAAATCTACCAAAAAGTAGCTTACAGCGGCTTCGTTCGTACGAAGCCGCTGGTAGAAGCTAGAAATATAACAAAATACAGATTATAAACTGTGCAAGTAGGTAGATTTTTTTTTCGCGCGTCGCATCATGAAAAAGGTTGAAAAACACTGGTGAACAATCGTTCATAGATGGCGCTATAGTAAAAACACGTTTTTTATATGGGAATCCCCTTTAATTCTTAACTTTGTTCTGTTTTTAGTATTTGTTGTTATAGCGGCAACAGAAATACATCATCTGTGAAAATTTCAACCGTCTAACTATCACGGTTCGTGAGATACAGCCTGGTGACAGACGGACAGACAGACAGACAGACAGACAGACGGACAGTGGAGTCTCAGTAATAGGGTTCCGTTAGTACCCTTTGGGTTCGGAACCCTAAAATAACACACAGACGAATTGAGAACCTCCTCCTTTTTTGTGAAGTTGGTTAAAAAGAATCTACGTTTCTAGTTTAAGGGCTGATTTAGTGTAACGCAGATGACCTACGCTGATAGCCGTGACAGGCTGTTAAATGTATTTGACATATACGAAGCATATGCGTTGATGGTGAACACGTAAGATAGGCCTAGCGTGTTTACCATCATCATCCTTTTCATCCAAAATATCTGAATGAAATTGCTTTACGCGATGAGACCGCCTAATTGTTTTTTTTTTTGCACAGAACACAACCTTTTTCTGTGTTCTATGATTTTTTTTTGTAACACTAGCACTGTTTTTTGGAAGTCTCATAGGCGTTTTCAGGGTTCCGAACCCAAAGGGTACCAGCGGAACCCTATTACTGAGACTCCGCTGTCCGTCTGTCTGTCTGTCTGTCCGTCTCTCACCAGGCTGTTTCTCATGAACCGTGATAGTTAGACGGTTGAAATTTTCACAGATGATGTATTTCTGTTGCCTCTATAACAACAAATACTAAGAACAGAACAAAGTTAAAAATTAAATAAACGTTTAAAAAAAGTTTTTACGATAGCGCCGCGCCATCAAGTTAGCATCAAAGATGGCTATCGTCTTTACTTTAATCTGAATCTCGGAAGCGGCTCCAACGATTAAATAAAATTTAGTATACAGGGGATTTCGGGGGCGATAAATCGATCTAAAATGACTCCTAGCATTTTCAAAAAATGTTGTTTTATTCGTGTTTTCAATAATCAACTTTATTGATAATCAACTTAAAATATGACTCTTACCGACATCTTTTGGCGACTAGAAGTACTGTGTCGGTAAAGCAGTTAGTTGCTCTCTATTAAAAAAATAGATTATTATTCGTCAATAGATGTCAGGAAGAGTCATATTTGTCTGTTTAAGTGGCAAAAAATACCGAGCAAAGCTCGGTCAACCAGACATTTAATAATATTAATTACATCAATTATTATTACTACTATATAATACTATTCTACCTTTGTGTTAACGTTTACTTAGTTGGTGTTAGAAGTTCGTTAGAAATTCGATAGATGGCGTTCGGAACCCTCCGTGTGCGGGACAAAAGTCTGACTCGCACTTGGCCAGTTTTATTTCTTTAATAATTTTATATTTTTTACAAGTATTTTATTTATCTATCTATCTTGTAAGTTAAGAAGTTTGATTCAATGTCCATAACTCAGACCACTCCACAAAACGATGAAAGGTTCATTGGTGTTTAATTTTGTAGCGAGCGACTACAGATTTAAAAAGTTAAATATTTTTAAAATTACTGAGCTAGAGCTGTTAACTCCTAAAATCTTAGGAATTAATATATCAGTAATTAGAAAATTTTATTGATTAGTGGTTTTCAATAAAAATGCGAGTATAAATGCTTTGAAGGGTCACCACCAGTATAAAAAATAAGTACCTCGCTAGTAAAAGCATTACAAACGAAGACATTTAAGCAAATTTGCTTTAATTTAATGTCTTTGATTACAAAGAAAATAACTTAACAAAAAATAAAATGGACGCAATTGCGATTAAAATAATATTTTCCTAAAAATAACAAACTATTCCTACTCATATTTTCATTATTCATAGGTACCTAATTTTGTTTTTAATATAAGACCTATCGTACTAAAACCTAATTTTACTTACCTCGACGTTTAGATCAAGTTGCTCTGACTATGGTCACGTGAAGACTAAGTTTATCAGCATTGTTATGATTGATAATAGTTTGAAACTACCCTCATTATTATTTTTTTTCATTATTTTCAAGTTGAAATAAATAAATAAATTAAATAACATTGTAATATGTACTTTTCACCCAAAGAACTTTTTATCGACGAACGTTTCGCCAACATAACTGAAAAAAAAAACGATTCAAAAAAGTAAAGAAACTTAACTACTACTAAACCATTTATCATGTTATACCATCTAAATTGTACTCTATTTATGGTTAATACATTATTACATTTCATTTAAAAATACGTTTCTTCTTATCCACCACAGAACACTGCCCCCAATGTGTTCAGCGGCAGACGCGGACGGTCAAACACTTAATATACCTATCTGTTACTACTTACTTTGGTGTTAAAGTATCACACACTTCTTACATAAAACCGAAAAATAATTTGTGTGCGTTAATTCTTACCCATAGGAGGGTCATTGTTACCATACTGGGTCCGTGGCTCGGACCGTGTGCCGAAGAGAGACGTGTCGTTTGTCGATTCACCGTGTTCCGACTAACATGAACTTCGATAAGTTTGATGATGACTCGATGAACACGAACATGGTGTTAGTTGCTAGCCACTTAGCAAGCTTGGAAAATAGGGTTAAAATATTTGCACTCATGGATTAGACTTTAGTTGTCCTGCGTCTGATCTTATTGCCGTCTATATTCATTTACAGACCATCACGATTCTATCTTTAGAGAGGTCCTCGATCTTTAAGTGAGATAGTAGACGAGTGGTTTTCAATTTGGGCTAAAACAGTTTAATGAGAGAACTATTCTAAACATCATCGCGAAATTTGCGAGAATCAACAGGCTAATAGGACAGTTTCATGAGCTAAACTAATCAGTTAATTCTAGTATCAGATACACACTAATCCTGCTACTACATTAAAACCTAAGCCAGAACCTCGAAACGTAAACTGTCCTAAACCATGTTGATCCCAAATAAACACAGCTCAGCCAACAAACCCACAACATGACTTGCGAGCTACTTATCAAATTAGCCTCCCATATAGGGCCTTGTGGCATTTCGTAAACCACCTATTTCATGTTCATATCATACATATACTCTTTTGTATTAAAAGAATTTATTTTTCATATTACGGAACGTTTTCAAATTTGAAAAAGGAAAAACTATGACGGATTGGAGGAGGAAGTCAGTCTAGGGGATTCGATTTTGGGTCTGGACGAAAAAATGTACGAATAATGATGAAAAAAGTAGAAAACAAGATTCTGTAAGCAGCAAGAGAAAATGAAATTGATGGGTCTTCCAATCACAGAGTACTTTATATATACGCTTCCAATGGTTATGGTAGAAAATCTTCTACGATGAATTATCTCTTTTAAGATGAAATCGCTAAAACGGAATTGTATCCAGAGCCTTCAATGAGATGTATGAAGATGCTAAACCGAGTGTCTCTGACGCTAGAGCGGAAGCATGCACATGCTCTGAAGAACGTCAAAGCTCAGCTGCCAAGACGGGAGTCAGAATGCAGATACCACCAGTTATCACGACACTGTGAGGTCCTGACTTGAGAACAGGATATCCATGCTCAACATGACTTACTCCAAGTTTATTGACCAAGGACTTTGCTGACTCATACCAGGAAAGGATAATGGAGTAATGGACCCGAAGTTCGGTGATAGTTTTTTGGTTTAAGTTAGTACCGTAGTGTTTTGTAGTCAATATATCTTTAATATGTGTGTCCTGTGTTCATATTTTCCCTTTTAGGTTCCATCCACATCAGGCGCTCCATTACGTTACAGCCTTTATCTGTAAGCTAGTAAAACGCTATATAGTAAAGCACTTGCATATTGCTCGCTGAGTTTGACAGCTTTGTAGTTGACCGAGCGAGCGCGAAGCGCAAGCGATGCGTCTCGGTTTAGTTTGGGCAACGGCTCGGTTTTGTATATCCGGCGAATATGCATTTTGTGAGCAGCTTCGTTATACATTTTTTATCATCATCACATCACATCACATCACATCACATCACATCACATCACATCACATCACATCACATCACATCACATCACATCACATCACATCACATCACATCACATCACATCACATCACATCACATCACATCACATCACATCACATCACATCACATCACATCACATCACATCACATCACATCACATCACATCACATCACATCACATCACATCACATCACAGCACATCACATCACATCACATCACATCACATCACATCACATCACATCACATCACATCACATCACATCACATCACATCACATCACATCACATCACATCACATCACATCACATCACATCACATCACATCTCATATCATTGCACTTTTGTACAGAATGAAATGTATATGAATATAGCCGAAAAAGTCAAGCTGACAAAGAGCCGAAGATCGGGCTCAGTGGCGTTCAGCAGTGGACTGAAACCGGCTGATAATGATAAAAATATGAATATCACGAGTATAAGAATGCTAAAATAAATAAAATAAATATTCCGGAAATGTAGATTTTTTTCGGCTTGTTCATAAAACCCATTTATCAAAACAAATATTGAGTATATGCTTATGAAAATAAAGTCAAAGTCAAAGCATTTATTTTGTGTATTAGCATTATCCAGACTTAATATTATAAAGAGAAAACGTTTTTATACGAGTTCAACGTTTGAGATGTTTAATCACGAAGCAAGTGCATCAGTTTCAATATCGCGGAAAATATATTTTGCGGGATGCAGGATCTCATACATTTAGGCAATATTTAAAGGAGAGCTATTAAAATCTAAACTAGCGCCATCTCTGGGTTTTATTTTTCCTAACTATTAAATGCGAAAGTAGAAATCTAATAATAAATAATAATAAATAGAAATCTGTCTGTCTGTCTGTCCCACTTTCACGCCAAAACTACTCAACTGATTTAAATGAAATTTGCTACACAGATAGTCTAGAGCCTGAGAAAGGACATTGGTCACTTTTTAATGCAAAAAGAGGGTTGTAAGGGGTTAAAAGGGGGAGAGGGAAGTGAGGGAAGGGGAGGGGAGGTGGAAGTGAGGGGAAGAGGGAGGGGAGGGGAGGGTAAGTGAGGAGAGAGGGAAGGGGTGATTGGCGTGGCGTGGTGCGGTGCGGTGTATTTGGGATAGCTACCTGTGTCTTATTAGTTATTGCTACCCATAGACACTATTACACGCGGACGAAGTCGCGGGCACAGCATATACGTCAACACTATGTAAATATTCGAATACGGCATGTTTAAATAGGTTTATTGATTTAATCAAAGTGATAAAATGCCGCGGTTGTGCCTGTGCGATCCTAGTGATATGGTAAAGCCAGCATACAGGATACCATTGTCAATAGAATCGCATAACCATCGCACTAGCTCAACTTTTATCTTGCTAGCTAAAAGAATTGGGCCCCAGGTCTCTACCACTAAGCATGGAAAGAGCGATCCGTCAACATCCCAGCCTATTAGAAGATTAATTCTAGCTCTAGGAGTGCACCTGAATCGAAATGGCAACCGGCCAAATTGCGGGCTATCCGTTTCACCGGGCAGCCGGCTTTGACTAAATCACAGTATCGTACTGGCGACACCTTTTGGCCTAATACAAAGCACGACGCCTGTGCCTTTCCACTATGCAGTTGGTAAGTGAAGTTATTCAGTCTGTTTCGCAGTAGCTTAGTTTAATAGATTCGAATATATACCTAGAAAATGTCTAACTTGTTACATTGTTTTACAGATTTCTATCAAAACATACATTGTTTTAATCACCGTTTACAGAGATTATTTTTGGTTATTGTTATTGGTTTATTATTTGGTTATTTTGATTATTTTTTGCAATAAGTATTAAGATGGCTTGTAATAAATTTTGTCTCAAAGTCACCAGAGCGCGCGCATTGTTGTGATACATACATTCTGTCATTCTAGCTAGAGTGTTACGTGCCAATCTGATACTATAAGAATCTTTGTCCTGACATACTGACTGACTGACAGACAACGCACAGCCTAAGCCGCTGGTCGTAGAGACTTGAAATTTGGAGGGTATAATTTTCTTAGAACGTAAGGGAGTAAGAAAGGATTTTCCAAAATTCACCCTGTAGGGGATGAAATTAGGGTTCAAAGTTTGTGTGGAGAAACAAGATTAGATAGTATTTTTATTGAAACTTCACACAAGTACTTTAGTGTATAGATAAGTAAATAGGTGTCTCAGGCTTTTTCAAAATTCCACCCCAAGAAGGTGATAATAAAGTGAAGTGGGTAATAAAGTCTGAAATCAATATTGTTTCGGATTGCGCTGAAATTTGGCATGCTGATAGTTGTTTTTACGTAGGTATCCGTTAAGAAAGGATTTTTCAAAATTCACTCTCTAAGGGGATGAGCGGGGATGCAAAGTTTGGATAGTCTTTTTATTCGAATCTTCACACAAGTACTTCAGTAAATAAATAATTAAATACGAGTTCAGGCTATTTCAAAATGCAACTCCGAAGAGGGTGAAGTGGGGTAACAAAGTCTAAAAATCAATATTGATTCGGATTGCGCTGAAATTTAGAATGCAGATAGTTATTATGACGTAGGTATCCGATAAGACAGGATTTTTCAAATTTACCTCTTAAGAAGGAACGGGGATTCAAAGTTTGTGAGGCAAAACAAGATGAAATAGTCTGCAGAAATCGTTTACCCTCAGAAAGCGTAAATAAAATGTGTATTTTTAGCTATATTTAAGCTGAATCAAGTAATTTTTAACCGACTTCCAAAAATGAGGAAGTTCTCAATTCATCTGTATGTGTTTTTTTTTATTGTATGTTACGCGATTACTCCGTGAATTGTGAACCGATTCGAATGATTATTTTTTTAATCGGTAGGGTACATTACCGAGGTTGTTCCATTGTAATTTCATCGAGATCTGAAAAGTATCTTTAGAGATATGACGATAAACGTCTCAAACTTGCTACTGAAACTGACTCGCGTCGCATGGCAGTCGGTTGTTTTAGTTTTTACAAGCTTTATCTCTACTTCACGGCAAATTTATTTGTCCGTCACAAATATTGCGATTGATTTCAGAGCGACTTCAGGGGTTCGATTAAGATGAAATTTTGCACACACGTGTAAATTGCGTGACAATGCAATATTATGATGACATGGTGCTGATCTGATGATGGAGCTGGAAGGTGGCCAAAGGAACTACTAAACTACACATGTAATACCCGTCGTGTTTGGGCTCGTTGGACTTGTCTTGGCTTTCTCTGGTCCTAGTTTATGTAAAAGCTTGTGTTCAAAAAGGTTTTTTAAGATATTACTAGTTATTATTTATTATTGGGACTGAAAGATATAAGCTCCCGAATGATGCGAAGCGAGCAGGTATGCAAAGCTAATTTATCCTTCATCCATTGTGCCCTTGCTTCTTAATTAATACATTCAAATATCTTGCGATTAATTCAAATCACGCAAACCTCATATCTTAAACATAGCTTTACCCACATTACAGTCTACTGAGCTTCGAAAATTAATCTCGAAAACCACAAAATCCTTCATATATCTGTGGTACAAGGATCAAAATCCAATGGCTTCAGAAGATAGGTATTTTCATAAGAAAGACAATTTCAATTATGCTTCAAGCCACGAATCGTCAGAATCGTTTAGATACCATATTAACAGTTAAAGGAATAAGTTGGAATCAATTTGATCTTGTACAAGTTAAACTAAGTTCGTTTGCATTTGATAAAATATAATTTATGCAAGATTGAAAATGTTTGAGAGAGATAGCGAGTTGAGATTTTGATAAAGGTCGATTGCAGTACTTATATTTCACAGAATTATCTTAAGGGTCATAAATAAGAGGGTACTTAGTAATCAATTAATCATAGGAAGTATACCAGACTAAGTACAACGACCGTCGACAACCATTTACTAAATTCCAGTATCTTCTGTAATTTTGAGACATTCAGTTTGTTTGAATGATTTTATGATCATCATAGACTTATCAATCAATCAATAAAAGTAAATTATTTGCACAAATATATTTTACAAATTTGTAGTTTTAAGATGGTTAGCGATTCCTGAAAAATATGAGTAAGTGGATGAAAGAAACTTGCACTGAAATCACATCTATTGGTCTTGTTTAAGTCTTTACTTATGGGAAATTATATTTGAGTAATGTAACAATATATTGGCATGGTCACAGAATAAAAAATAGTCAGGGTCGAAAGTGATTTTATACTTTATCGAGTACGTCTCTGGCCCAGTGGTTGAATCGTCCTAGACCTTATCATGACATCGAAGTGGAATCAATTGGACATTGCCTATTTTTCCCACAAAGGCACGATCATCGGCGGCAGGGTTCAATTAGTCTGCGCTAGGACGCTCGGACCCTTTCACTGGTATCACCACACTATCTGAATTTTAGAGATACGAAAATAACTTACGAACTCAGTCTGGGTAAATTGAGTTATTTATTTTATACCACAGAAAATTGGTTAGTAGTTTTGTGATTATTACACTGTATTGATTGGTTTTACTTGATGGAAAATTATGATGATATCTAAGATGTAATGGACCTTAATAATGAAAGTAGAAGACTGCGGTGTGATGAAGTGCTGGACAACCAAGCAGAACTATCCTAAACCACCTTCTGAACTACTGCAATACCCGTCGCCAAACATCGAATGTGTTCCGGTAGCTATCCTTAGAGCCAGTTCCCATTTTAGGCCTAGCTATAGCGCGCTACCATCCTCGAACGTATCATCACACCAAAAGGTTGCTAGTGGTCAAACACTAGCCTATAAGATATTTAAAAAAAGTTATTGAGGAGCTTGTCATTACCCACGTAAGGGTTATTGTTACCCTTTTACGTCCGTAAGTCTTAAAACCTGTAAAAAATGCATATAGCCGATCGTTTTGCCGAGTTCTGAGTTTTAATTAACATTTATGCTGTGATTCTAGCGTGATTTTAGTGTCAGCTAGTTCAAAAGACGGGCTATGACAGTTGCACTATGTGGATCGGACAAAATTGGCGGTTGCTGCCTCGACTCACTGCTACCTTCTATTCCCAGGCAAGCACGATACCAACTTAGACTGCATCGTCACATAACATCAGGTTACTGTCTATTATAGTTTGTAAGTTATAGATAACTATCTTGTGCCCGCGCCTTCGCCCGCGTTAAAAACTCGTTAATTTACTTAAAACTTTTCTTACGTTAAAACCTTTTTATCATAAAAACACTTCAAAAAAAGAATAAGCCGAATCGTTCCTCTCGTTTCAAGTTATGGCGTAAGTAACCAAGGTAAATAATGATTCCTTTTATAAAACCCAAAAGACCTTATTGATTTTCAGATTTTGTTACCCCATTGCACCCTCTCAGGGGTGGAATTTCAAATAAGCCTGAAATACGTATTTACTTATTTGTTTACAGAAGTATATGTGTGAAGTTTCGAATAACATAGACAATCTAATCTTGTTTCTCCATCATAAAACTTTAAGCCCCCGGCTCATCCCCTTAGGGGGTGAATTTGGGAAAATCCTTTCGTAGCGGATACCTACGTGATAATAACTATCTGCACGCATAATTTCAGCAAAATCTCAGACAATATTGATTTTCAGACTTTGCTACCTCATTTCACCCTCTCAGGGGTGGAATTTCAGATAAGCCTAAAATACGTATTTACTTATTTGTTTACAGAAGTACTTCTATAATGTTTCGAATAAAAATACTATCTAATCTTGTTTCTCCATACAAACTTTGAGCCCCCGTTTCAACCCCTTAAAGGGTGAACATTGGTAAATCCTTTCTTAGCGGATACCGTCGTCATAATAACTATTTGCATGCTACATTTCAGTGTAATCCAAAACGACATTAATTTGTAGACTATGTCACCCCGTTTCACCCCCTTAGAAATGTAATTTCAAAAAAGTCGAAAAAATACGTATTTACTTATTTGTTTACAGAAGTACTTGTGTGATGTTTCGAATAAACAGACTATCTATTCTTGTTTTTACATACAAACTTTCAACCCACGTTTCATCCCCTATAGGGGTGGATTTAGAAAATCCTTTCTTAGCGCTCACCTTCGTCGTTATCAACTATCTGCAAAATTTGAAACAATATTGATTTTAAGACTTTGTTACCCCACTTCACCCTCTTGGCGGTGGCATTTCAAAAAAGCCTGAAACATGTATTTACAAAAGTATATGTGTGAAGTTTCAAATAAAAGTAGACAATCTAATCTCTTTTCTCCCTACAAACTTTGAACCCTCGGTTCATCCACTTAAGGCGTGAATTTAGGAATTTTTTTCTTAGCGGATACCTACTTAGTCATAGTAACTATCTGCATGCCAAATTTCAGCGCAATCCATTAAGTGGTTTGAGCTGTGCGTTGACAGATCAGTCAGTCAGTCAATCAGTCAGTCAGTCAGTAATGTTTGCCTTTTCTATATACAGATAAATCTTAATTGATCTGTTGCAAACAAATGTGTTTTAATTTTGCCATCCCTTTTTTTACATCACACTGGGAAGCAGTTGACTACTGTGATGATGCGATCGATGATAGAGTACGCTTACCCTGAAGATCGCGATTTGAAGACTCCATATTGTACTTAAGCAGAAACTCAGACTCTGGCATGGTATTCCATACCCTCGTATGATAAACGAAGAAGCAAATCGCTTCGTTCGGGGAGATGGTATCTCCATCATAAATCGGTGGCGCTTTTTAGAATCTCTGGATGTCCGATTATAAAATGGAGAATGTGGATATGTTTTTCAATTATTTTTTCTCACAATCTAAATTATTACCTCAAGCTTTCAAGTAATCAAGTGTCATTATTCCGATATCAGGTTTTTAATTAATACACACCTTAGATAACACCAAATAACCTCACTCGTATTTAAACAAGTGTTTTGTTTTCCATTCAAATTTATATGAATAAATATAGACCTTATATTGCATTACACTAGGTACGTATTTCATCTACTACTGTATGAACTACTACTACTGAGTAATTAAAAATAATGTAAGTTTTATGTAAGTGACGCCCATATGGGGGACGTAAAGAACAAATATTAATATCCATGAAACAAAAATACTAACTTTAAAGTAGAATAAAATTCTCGATCTTTATTTTAAGGGTTCCGTACCACAAAAAGAAAAAAATGAAACCCCTATAGGAAAATTCTGTTGTCCGTGCTGTCTGTCTGTCTGTCCATCTGTCAAAACCCATTTTTCTCAGGAACGCGTAGAGATAGCAAGTTGAAACTTATATCAAATACTCGGGTTTGCAATCTCTTTTAGCTGTGAAAAAATCAAACTTGTAAGTCAACGCGATCAAAAGATATGACCGTTCACGTCGCATATTTTCGCATATTTTGCGATTTCACAAGGGAATTAAAACCTATAGGGTATTTCCCGTTGACCTAGAGTCATGAAATTCGGTAAGAAGCAAAGTCTTGAAGCACTTATATAAGAATAAATCTTAAAACTGTAAATATGTGTACTATAATAACAAACAAAACATAAATTTTTATTACAATCTTATTATTTGTGGTTGGTGCAATACATTTTCTATGGATCGAACTATAAAGTTAAGACTGTACTTTAACCACTGTCACAGAAAAGATAAGCTCGTGGACGATACGCGATGCGGTAGGAATAAAACGCGAGTGAATGACGCCTGCGTTAACCTAGTTTGACCAGTTTGTACGAAACCTCTGTGTGCGAGTCCAACTCGTACTTGACCGGTTTTGTTTTTGTGTGTGTTACTCGATTTTACGCTAAATGTTAATTAATTTCAATAATTCTATTTTTCAAGAGTAGGGGTATATCTCAGGAGAGGCCTTCTAAAATAATACAATCTATCTGTATCTGATAGGTATTCTCAAAGAAGAAACCCAAACACTATTATTTAATCTGTGCCCAAACTTGCTAAAAGATTAGATAGTTAAAAAAAAAACTTAAAACAACCGACTTCCATGCCGCTCGAGTCAGTTTCAGTAGCAAGTTACAGACGTTTATCGTCATATCTCTGGAGATATTTATCAGATTTCGATTGAAATTACAATGTACCTTAGAAATGTACTCTACTAATTAAAAATAATAATTCGATAAGTCGGTTCACAATTGTCGGAGTTGAGACCGTTAAGACCGTTGATTAGTTTAGTAGAAGTTAGTTGATTATTTGTCGCGTGGCATGTGAAGTGTGAAGAATAAATAATAACTGTCCCAGGAATATAATATTGTGGTCCCTTTAGTGGCGAGGGCTAGAGTAACCTATGTTAGCTAGAACTCTGAATGTCTGTCGCCTCGGACCAGTATTTAATTTATTGCACTAGATAAGTACTTAATTGATAATTTGAATGCAATTCTGAAATACTTGCATACCAGCACAGTACAATAAATCCATCCACAGTAAAGTCACGGTAATATACCCATATATGGCTGGCAGCAGTTGGAAACAGAGAGCTGAAGATCGAGCGCAGTGGTGTGCCATAGGTGAGGCCTATGTCCGGCAGTGGACGAAGATAGGCTGATGATGATGATGATGATGAATATACCCATTACCTATTATAAAATATTATTACTTTAGTATGGTGGTAGGACACTGTCTAGTGTCCGCCTGGCCAGCTACCACGCTCTAGTTAAAAAATTCTGTCGCCAAACATCGAATGTGTTCCGGTAGCTATCCTTGAGAGCCAGTTCCCATTTCAGGCCTAGCATGCTACCATCCTCGACCGCATCATCACTTACCAACAGGTGAGATAGTGGTCAAACGCTAGCCTATATGATATAAAAAAAAAACAATGAGTTGCACTCCGGGAATGCTGGCAGACGTGAAAACTTGAACATTAACGTTGTGCATTTGGTCTACTCTCCCTCCGTCTTAAGAATTTTCAATCAGGTCACGCGTCCTGACGCGAATTTAACATTTTTTACCCATTTTTTTTACAAAAGTTTCTACTTTCCCTCCGTCTTACGAATTTTCGATCAAGTCACATGTCGCGACGCGAGGTCCTGACGTGAGTTTAAAATGTTTTACCCATCCCAAAAAGTTCACAACGCCGCTAAAGAAGTTTTCTCTTCAAAAATACCGTGGTAGTGTTTATAGTTTATCAGTAATGTCTTGTCGTAAGTTTTTAAAACGGTAATTATTATTCTAATACACGTAAAAGCGAAACTCACGAACGTCCACAGTTAAACTCATCAAATTGTGGCGCAGGGAAAGGCGTCACATAAACCTTTATTACTTTCGTTTAACATTTGTCGCTGTAAAATCATCGTTGTGAAGTTTACAACTTAATTACAGGACAAACGTTCTTGAGTTATGTCCGCTTTGATGATATTACTTATTCAAAAGAGATATTGTATGTATGTTTATTATTGTTGGTGGTATATAAATGGTAGAACCACCGCCTTCACCATTGGAAGCGTTATGCCAGCAATCTAAAGCCATACTCCGCTTCGTCAAGGAGCTGGGATGGCTTGGGTAGACGCTGTAAGGATGAAATGCACAATACACCCTGAGTAGGACGTCAGTGCAGATGTTATCGCCACCATTACCAATTAGAATGGTATAACTTCCGCTAGTCCGTTTTTGACTTTTAATTTGAATTAAGCATTTTTGTAGTAGCCTATATTTAGTAACGATACTCCAACATCTAGATGTCTCAACGTAACAGGACGTAGTGTGGTGATATGCAATCTGACAATCTTAAGTTATGCGTGCCACAGCCATACTATTTTTTATTATGTCTTACAACTTTTGTTGTAAGGAGGCGAAATCGTGTACCTGAGATAATGATTAAATGATGATCTTCAAAATGTAAAACCAACCTCGACTCATCTATTTATAGTATGTTCATTGAGACCATTTTAATGAGCCCAAAATATAATTTATTACTTAGTCAGTTTTTTCATTAAATAAATTCTGGATTTATAGTTATCGTGAGTTTGAATCATGATTATAAAACACCGACTTATTATACTCACTACTGTTTGTCACAGTGCTCGTCGCGATCTTGCTACGTGAACTCCCGAGGATGTGCATCGGACATGCATGAAACCTAGGTCGAGACAGTCGACAACAAACAGTAGTAAATAAATTCTGATCCTGATTTCTGCTGTAAGTTGGTGAGGAGCAGAGTATTCTGCAGATTCCAGGATGCCCCAGTATCAGGTCCATGCTACTATGTTCTTACAATATCATTGTACTAAGAGGATACCGATTTTTCCAAATTGATCAGATTATAAAAGATGACCTCATAGCATCTAGAAAAAACTGGCCAAGTGCAAGTCGGACTCGCACTAGTAGGGTTCCGTACCACACTACAGTATTATATAAGATCGAGCAAAAAATACCACCATCATTTTTCCCCAGCAAAAAATAATAATTAATTAATATTTTATTTTTTATAACGCCATCTAACGTAAAACAAAGGTGTTAGGGATCGACATTTCAATATAACGCCATCTATGGGACGTTTACCTAACTAAGCGTTCATAGATGGCGTGAAATGCCGAAGAAAACACGTTTCTTGTATGGGGACCCTCTATTATTTTTAACTTTATTCTGTTTTTAGTATTTGTTGTTATAGCGGCAATAGAAATATGTACATCATCTGTAAAAATTTCAATTGTCTAACTATCACGGTTCATGAGATACAGCCTGGTGACAGACGGACAGACAGACAGACAGACGAACAGCGGAGTCTTAGTAATAGGGTCCCGTTTTACCCTTTGGGTACGGAACCCTAAAAAGCAGGTCATGTTTACTTGAAGGAGGATTTTTTTACGATAAAGTTTTTTTTTTTTTTTGTACCAACCCTACAAGAATAGGTAAACATTTTGTCCGTTCCTTAGAAGGTTTGTCTCTGTTCCTTCTTTACTCATGTGGCACTAGGCAAGAAATTTCGTAATCTTCGCAGTGCACCCGCGGCTGCAAACATTTTGTTACTGACAGCAGTCAACTGAGGACCCCAAGACATGTGCTGATCGAATAATAACTCCCAGGTTCTTGACAGTTTCACTGTATGGGATACTGTCAAGAACCTGGGAGTATTATTTACTTATTATATTATTATTATTATATTAGTATATTTTATTAGAGTATTAGAACATACACACATAAAATCACGCCTTTTTCCCGTTGGGGTAGGCAGAGACACCTACCAAAGCACCTACCAACATTATGGCGTAGTAAAATAAACTGGCCAAGTGCAAGTCGGACTCGCACTCGTAGGGTTCCGTACCACAATACAGTATTTTATAAGATCGAGCGAAAAATACCACTATCATTTTACACCAGCAAAAAATAATAATTAATAAACATTAATAACACACATTAATAAACTTATAACGCCATCTAACGTCTAACAAAGGTGTCAGGGATCGACATTTTAATATAACGCCATCTATGGGACGTTTACCAAACTAAGCGTACATAGATGGCGTGAAATGCCGAAAAAAACACGTTTCTTGTATGGGGACCCTCTATTATTTTTAACTTTATTCTGTTTTTAGTATTTGTTGTTATAGCGGCAACAGAAATACATCATCAGTGAAAATTTTGACTGTCTAACTGTCACGGTTCATGAGATACAGACTGGTGACAGACGGACAGACAGACAGACAGACAGACAGACAGACGAACAGCGAAGTCTTAGTAATAGGGTCCCGTTTTACCCTTTGGGTACGGAACCCTAAAAACAACGGGTTGCACTCCGGGAGTGCCGACGGAAGTGAAAACTTGAGCATGTCATTTTGGAATGACACCTCGCGCAAGCGCCCTGCGCCACAGAATAATGAATAGTCCTGCGCTCAGTCTTACCAATGTGCCTCTTACGATCAGGACACGTGACCCTGACGCGAGTTTAACATATTTACCCATCCCAAGAAAAGTGCACAACGCCGCTAAAGAAATTTTCACTTCAAAAAATTATAGGACCTTTCCACAAGCCGCGCGAGTCATTTCAGTTGCAAGTTTTATATGTTCACCTCCATATTTCTGATAACACTCATTATATTTCAATATATTAATTTTATTTTTGCACCCAGATCCTTGATATAATTTATTTGAGTATAACTTGAACGTAAAAATAATCAAAATAATTATATTTTCAAATGCCCTGTCTGAGGACTAGGATTGTGTATTAAGAATTATTTTTAGTGAACAATTAATTGATACCGCTGTATAATTTTGCATGCGAAATGTGTCCAACATATTTCTAAAATTTGGTAACAACTTTTACCTACCATATTTAATGCAAAATATACTATTTCATTTAATTTACTATTTTATTTCATTTCAATGGGACCAATATTTTACGCTATCCAAGAAAATATAAATCATTCGAATCGCTTCACATTAGGGGGAGTAATCGCGTAACATACATACAGACAAATTAAAAACCTCTTCCATTTTGGAAGTATTGAAAATATAAGAACTTCCTTTATTATTTTTGGTAATAAAATTGTTCGCCTTGAGATCGCATATAGTCTAAGTTTCTATCCCTTTGTAGTTTAAGTGGTCACTTAACTCTATCCGACGAACATTTCATTTCCGTTTAACGGTTCAATAATTGACTGAGAGGTGGTACCAGTACAATCGGACCTGCCCTATTAGCATAGCAAGTGGATACAAATTGTGCCTTCTGTTTTTATCCATTGTCAAGAACTTTTCAACTGACCAGTTTGTCTAGTGTTTAGTGAGCCTGTCCACAAAACCGTGGGTTCGATTCCCATACTACTGGTATAATGCTTTGTGTAATCCACAAACAGTATTTCTGAGTTTGAGTTGTAAATTATGTCCGTGATTTGTATGTATGTAAAGTCCCCTGCGACACAGGGATTTCTAGAGCAGAAAGTTTACTTCAAAAAAATTTTTTGAATTCTCTTGTCAGTGAAGTAAAGTAAGTGACATTATTTTATCAAATTGCCGCATTATAAGGCGTCCATTGCACGATAGGTTTTGTTGTCAGTTTGCCGGCAATCACGGCTGTGACTGATGGATAACTGATCGTCTAATGGGGTGATTGACTGTGACTGACCGATATTTACATACTTTTGATGGCTGCATCAGCAACCAAAAGTCATGATTGATGGTTTTGAATGACGGATAACCTACCGTGTAATGGACGCCTAAGGGCAGGAGATAACCTATCTCTACTAAGCCTAATAACACTGATTTCTCAGCTCATTTGGCGTAAACAAAATATCAGTTTGTTTAACGAGTACATTTCCTGTTATTTCGCCAACTAGAGACACACACATACACACACACACAACACGTAGGTATAGTTGCAGGGGTCACATGCATGTGTGGGTGTCCATTACTTTACATGCTTTACTGTAATGCCTGCAATCACGGATTAGACAAAGGAGTTGTCTAATCCGTGCCTGCAATCATTCAATTGTTTCACTCTGAGACCCAAAGGGGGCTGCTGATTGCAGTATGGGAAGTTTGGCGGTCTCGTAGTCTGTAGTACTATTAAATATTCTGTGCTCGTAGCTTGTTCGAAAGATTGTACGAAAATGTGCTGTTGCGACTATAGGAGAGCTTTGGATTGGATTGAAGTTGTTTCTGAAGTACGTTAGATCACTTACTAACTACCGTTCTGACCTACTAGCCTCATATTCAGCAGCAAAAATACACGTTTTTGTTGTTAAATTATCATGCTGAAATAAGTTGGATTCTTTTCTATATCCAATATAAAATATATCCCTATATCCGAACAGGTCAAGTGTTCTTATAACTTCGTAGTCTTATGGGTAAGCGCGCACCATCATCGACCGCATCATCAATTAACATCAGGTGAGATAGTGGTTAAGTGCTACCTAGTTCAATGTAAAATAAAAATGATAACGCGTCAACGTGGAGTCGGTAGTCACCTTCTAGCTTTATATTTTTTAGTTTATATCTTAGCCAGGACAAAACACGTTGGTGCTTCATACAGGCGTATAGGTACACACATATTATCTAATACTATAAGAATCTTTGTCCTGACATCTGACTGACTGACTGAATGACTGACTGACTCACTGACAGACAACGCGCAGCCTAAACCGCTGGTCGTAGAGACTTGAAATTTGGAGGGTATATTTGTTTTAGTACGTAGGGGTGTACTAAGAAAGGATTTTCCAAAATTAACCCCTTAAAGGGATGAAATAGGGGTTCAAAGTTTGTATGGAGAAACAAGATTAGATAGTATTTTCTATCCGAAACTTCACACAAGTGCTTCAGTAAACAAATAAGTAAATACGTGTTTTAGGTTTTTCGAACTTCCACCCCTAAGAGGGTGAAATGGGGTAACAAATTCAGAAAATCAATATTGTTTCGGATTGCGCTGAAAGTTGGCATGCAGATAGATATTACAACTTTACTTTCTAATGAGAAAGGATTTTCCAAAATTCACCCCTGAAGGGGATGAAACGGCGGTTCAAAGTTTGTATGGAAAAACAAGATTAGATAGTATTTTCTATTCGAAACTTCATACAAGTACTCCAGTAAAAAAATAAGTAAATACGTGTTTCAGGTTTTTCTGAAATTCCACATTTAAGAGGGTGAAATGGGGTAACAAAGTGTGAAAATCAATATTGTTTCGGATTTCGCTGAAATATAGATAGTTGTTACGACGTTAGTTCCCTCTGAGAAAGGATTTTCCAAAATTCACCCCTGAAGGGGATGAAACGTGGGTTCAAAGTTTGTATGGAAAAACAATATTAGATAGTCTTTTATATTCGAAATTTAACACAAGTACTTAAGTAAGTAAATACGTGGTTCAGGCTTTTTCGAAATTCCACCCCTAAAAGGGTGAAGTGGGGTAACAAAGTATAAAATCAATATTGTTTCGGATTGCGCTGAAATTTGGCATGCAGATAGTTATTTTTACTTAGGTATCCGCTAAGAAAGATTTTTTCAAAATACACTCTTTAAGGGGATGAAGCGTGGGTTCAAAGTTTGGATAGTCGTTTTATTCGACATTTCACACAAGTACTTCTGTAAATAAATAAGTAAATACGAGTTTCAAACTTTTTCAAAATGCCACCGTAAGAGGATAAACTGGGGTAACAAAGTCTAAAAATCAATATTGTTACGGATTTCGCTGAAATTCAGAATGTAGATAGTTATTATGACGTAGGTATCTGCTCAGAAATGATTTTCTGAAAATTCCTCCCGGATACGGAACGGGGATTCAAAGTTTGTATGGCGAAACAAGATGGGATAAAGTACGTGTTGTAGGATTTTTTGAAATGGGGTAGGTAACAAAGTCTGTAAATTTAGGTTTTTAGGGTTTTATAAATATGAATCCCGAATTGCCTTAGTCACGCCATAACATGAAAACGGGTGAACCGATTTGGCTAATTCTTATTTGACGTGTTTAATGACAGAATCGTTTTTACAAAAGAAAAGTTTTAAGTAAATAAAAAAAAGGTTTTAACGCGGGCGAAGCCGCGGAACACTTCTAGTATTATATAAATCTATGGATATTAGATATCCATAGATCCATACTAAACAATATATCTAATAACTAATATATCTAAACCAGCAGAGTCTCTAGCTAAGTACGAGTATATGAACACGTGATAGTGTACTGTACTAGGCCGGAGACTATAGTAGGGACAACTTAATAGATCACATTTGACATCTGTCAGTCTTAGCTTCATAGTAAGGTGACTTGCTTAAATCATCGATTCAATTGATGAATCGATACGCATCAACACAAACAAGAATGATGTTAGTTTGATGTTATTCGAAATAACCAATTTTCCGGCAGCTCTAAATGAGAAATACAATTAGTATTGACATTATTCAGTGTTATTTACTTGTGTGTTTTGCGTTAATAGGAAATTGATGAGACACGTTAATACAAATCGGAAATTGTACATATATAAACGATTTTGTATGTATTTATGGATTAGGATGTAGCTCCATAGAAAATGGCCCAATAAAATAAAAAGCATACTCAAATTTACCTATGGATCTAACGTTTAGTAGTTTATCGTTAGTTTTTTAACCCAAATTATTATTGATTTTAGTTCCTATTCAATTATTTTTGTATTTTTTAGTCAAAGAACAATATTATTTGTTAATTACAATCACAGTGTAGATATTTTTATCGTTAATCCTTCAGAAGTAATCATTGCATTCGATTCAACCTATTGACTGATCAATCTTTTGATTTTTTGGGTAGCATCCCTAGTGTTTATAAAGAAAAGTATTCACTGACGTAACCTTGTACTGACGTTTGGTTTTTTAGAACAAAAATTGTTTATTATGTTTAAAATGAATTATTAGTCAAAGAAAATCGTAAAAACGCTTTCTTTTGTAATTATTAGAATAAATATGTATTTGTAACTGAAAAATGTTAAGTAATTATGCAGTTCTGACTTCGAAATAATTAATAATTTTATGTGCCCTTCATTACAAGGTTACGTTGTTGAATTTTGATGAAGTGTCAAATGTGATCTATTAAATTGACTCTACCATAGCTATTCTCTATTCTTGCCAAATCGGCAACACATGAGTGATACCTCTAGTATTGCAAGTGTTTATAGACGACAATGACCGCTTCCATTTAGGAGGGCCGTTTGCTTGTTTGCTACCTTTTTTATGGAAAAAAAATCTCTATAACTCTAAGAATATGTGTTATTTATAGTCGTTCGCAACTAGCCGACTTGGTCTCGGCGGCGCGGCGTACTGGTTCCCGTTGCCACAAATCACCCAGAAGATTCCTTACTGCATTCCATCAGAGGACGCTAGGGATGCGAGCCAATCGGGAAAAGTAAGGATGGGAAAATAAATTCGAATAACGTATTCTCTTTACAGCGGTTTAACTCGCCAGAAATAATGTGTTTCCCTGCTCCAGCATTTACAGGATCTGCAATCTGTTTTCGAATGTGATTTATTTACTTCTTTTAGAATTTTACCAAGGGAAATTATTTCTAGGGAAATGTCTCCAAAGAGAAACGTCGCACATACTTTTTTCAACCGACGTCCATAAAGAAGGAGGTTTTCAATTCGTCTGTATGTTTTTTTTTGTATGTATGTTACGCGAGTCAATTGTGAACGGATTTGAGTGATTATTTTTTATTATTTGTACAGGTACAGTGTAGTGTGTGTCTAAAGTAGTCCCATTGTAATTTCATCGAGATCTGAAGAGTATCTCCAGAGATATGACAATAAATGTCTCAAACGTGCTATTGAAATTGACTCTCGGGGCACAGAAGTCGGTTTTTTTTAGTTTTTAAACTATGTTAAATATTCACAATATGGTCATATTTGATTTTTATTTATGTATTTATTGATAATTAGAACGGTAGCAAGTCACTTACAATAATTAACACAAATCAATCATCATTAAAACATTAAGTCATACATGGATAATAAAAACAATAGAGAAACGTCAAAATATTAGGTAATAATTAAAATAGCTTAAAAACTAAAACAACCGACTTCAATGCCCCGCGAGTCAATTTCAGTAGCAAGTTTTAGACGTTCATCGTCATATCTCTGGAGATACTAATCAGATCTCAATGAAATTACAATGGGAACACTTCGGAAACGTACCCTACCGATTACAAAAATAATCATTTGAATCGGTTTACAATTGACGGAGTAATAGCCTAACATACACACAAAGAAAAAAGAAAAAAAATACAGATGAATTGAGAACCTCCTTCTTTTTGGAAGTCGGTTGAAAAATAAAATGTATAGACATACTAATATAACACAATTAGTGTTGTAGGTATTCAGAATAAATGATAGTAATATCATAACATATACATGTTTGTAGTATCGTTGGTCTAGTTAAGATTTAATTAAAGTGGTTTCAACTTGACATTAAATCTACTAATATTATTGACCGAGCGAAGCGAAACAATTAAGTTATCATTAACATTGGTTTAACTTAAACCCTTTTTAACCGACTTCAAAAGTATCACAGGGATATTGGAGATAAACACCTCAAACTTGGTACTGAAAATTTTTGGCGCGGCATTTGAAGTCGGTTCTTTTTTTTAAACGATCTTATTTATATAAATAGAATGTATGTAAGTACCCAATAAACATATTTAGTGATATAGGCAAAAAAGTAAGTATTTTTAGGGTTCGGTAGCCGAATGCCAAAAAACGGAACCCTTATAGATTCGCCATGTCTGTCTGTCTGTCTGTCTGTCCGTCCGTATGTCACAGCCGTTTTATTCCGAAACTATTAGGACTACAGAATTGAAACTTGGTAGGTAGATGTATTCTGTAAACCGCTTTCTAATTTTTATACAAAATTAAAAAATATAAATGTTTAAGGGCATCCCATACATGGAACTGGAACAAAAAAAAATTGTTTCTTTAAACCTATACGTGTGTCTATGGATAGGTCTTTAAAAATGACATTGAGGTTCTTAAAATCATTTTTTCTCAAAGTCAATCATTTAAAAGATAGGCGCGTCTAAAGTGGTAAAATGTGTGTCTCCCCCCTCCCCCCCTTCTAACTTCTAAAGTAAGGGAGTGAAAAATCTATAAAAAATATATTCTGTAGATCTCAATAATAACTTTCAACTAAAATTGGTTTGAACGATATCAAGTCAGCAGTTGTTGAGATATAGTGACCGCAAGTACGCAAGTATAACTTTGTTTTTCATACAAACACTCTGAAAAACAAAGTTATTTTTGTAGTTGCGAAAATCATAGTTATAGAATACTCTACTGTGTTACGGAACCCTACGAGTGCGAGTCCGACTTGCATTTGGCCAGTTTATTTACCCATATCACTAATTTAAAATGTGTTATACGACATCTAACCTTGAGGAGCAATTTTCCAATTTCCGTGCGTCCCCTACATCTACCGGTTACGATTTGTTGACATGTTGTGTTGAGACAAACCAGTCCAATGTTCTAGAAAAAAATTAACAAGTGCAACCTTTCAGCCAAAGTAATATATATCATAACTTCACTGTCCTAAAGTCCAAAATCCATAGTCAATGATAGATAACATATTTCTGTACGCATTAGTAACCCGTTCGATTACATAGAAGTGCATTCAATACACCTTGCTTACTGTTAGAAATGTCAAAAGAAATTAAGCTCTATTGGCTAGAAAATAAATCCTGTTTTAAATAGGTTCAATCGCGCATATACAGTATTTTTGTGGAAACGGTAAACGCAAAAAAACGAGTAACGTCAACAAATAAAATCATGCAATTTTAACCATCTATGAAAGCTTTTGTTGTTGATATGTGATGCGTAAGCTTTGACCAAGTGCTATCAGATTGCACTATGATTCTGATTCTCGAATATAGCAAATGTGTATGAAATTGGTAATGATTAAAATCATACAAAAATAATGACAGATGATAAATAAAGAGCAAACGTAATGCAGTAATATCTAATAATAATGAGGATAATATTAAGTACTATAATCGGGTATGAAATTATAATAAAAAGTTTTTAGTTATATCTCTTGGATGAGCAGTATGTTTGAAATTTTATTTAACATGAGTTTTGCATGGTGGTAGGACACTATCTAGTGTCCGCCTGGCCAACTACCATCCTCAAGTTAGAAAATCTGTCGCCAAACATCTAATGTGTTTCGGCAGCTATCCTTGAGAGCCAGTTCCCATTCTAGGCCTAGCGTGCTTACCATCTTCGACCGCATCATCACTTACCAACAGGTGAGATAGTGGTCAAACGCTAGCCTAAAAGATATTAAAAAAAATTACATTATATTAAATTCAACTAATTAGTCCATCAATATTATCGAAGTCAAACAACAACACGTTCCCAGTTCTAGAATATAAATGTTTTTTTTTTATCATACCATTGCAAATACTAAATGTCAATTAGGCGGCAGTGACAGCCATCAGATAGGCCGCTTTTTTATATGTAATTATAGAACAGTAAGTGGGTTCAAAGTTTGGATAGTCGTTTTATTCGACATTTCACACAAGTACTTCTGTAAATAAATAAGTAAATACGAGTTTCAAACTTTTTCAAAATGCCACCGTAAGAGGATAAACTGGGGTAACAAAGTCTAAAAATCAATATTGTTACGGATTGCGCTGAAATTCAGAATGTAGATAGTTATTATGACGTAGGTATCTGCTCAGAAATGATTTTCTGAAAATTCCTCCCGGATACGGAACGGGGATTCAAAGTTTGTATGGCGAAACAAGATGGGATAAAGTACGTGTTGTAGGATTTTTTGAAATGGGGTAGGTAACAAAGTCTGTAAATTTAGGTTTTTAGGGTTTTATAAATATGAATCCCGAATTGCCTTAGTCACGCCATAACATGAAAACGGGTGAACCGATTTGGCTAATTCTTATTTGACGTGTTTAATGACAGAATCGTTTTTACAAAAGAAAAGTTTTAAGTAAATAAAAAAAAGGTTTTAACGCGGGCGAAGCCGCGGAACACTTCTAGTATTATATAAATCTATGGATATTAGATATCCATAGATCCATACTAAACAATATATCTAATAACTAATATATCTAAACCAGCAGAGTCTCTAGCTAAGTACGAGTATATGAACACGTGATAGTGTACTGTACTAGGCCGGAGACTATAGTAGGAACAACTTAATAGATCACATTTGACATCTGTCAGTCTTAGCTTCATAGTAAGGTGACTTGCTTAAATCATCGATTCAATCGATGAATCGATACGCATCAACACAAACAAGAATGATGTTAGTTTGATGTTATTCGAAATAACCAATTTTCCGGCAGCTCTAAATGAGAAATACAATTAGTATTGACATTATTCAGTGTTATTTACTTGTGTGTTTTGCGTTAATAGGAAATTGATGAGACACGTTAATACAAATCGGAAATTGTACATATATAAACGATTTTGTATGTATTTATGGATTAGGATGTAGCTCCATAGAAAATGGCCCAATAAAATAAAAAGCATACTCAAATTTACCTATGGATCTAACGTTTAGTAGTTTATCGTTAGTTTTTTAACCCAAATTATTATTGATTTTAGTTCCTATTCAATTATTTTTGTATTTTTTAGTCAAAGAACAATATTATTTGTTAATTACAATCACAGTGTAGATATTTTTATCGTTAATCCTTCAGAAGTAATCATTGCATTCGATTCAACCTATTGACTGATCAATCTTTTGATTTTTTGGGTAGCATCCCTAGTGTTTATAAAGAAAAGTATTCACTGACGTAACCTTGTACTGACGTTTGGTTTTTTAGAACAAAAATTGTTTATTATGTTTAAAATGAATTATTAGTCAAAGAAAATCGTAAAAACGCTTTCTTTTGTAATTATTAGAATAAATATGTATTTGTAACTGAAAAATGTTAAGTAATTATGCAGTTCTGACTTCGAAATAATTAATAATTTTATGTGCCCTTCATTACAAGGTTACGTTGTTGAATTTTGATGAAGTGTCAAATGTGATCTATTAAATTGACTCTACCATAGCTATTCTCTATTCTTGCCAAATTGGCAACACATGAGTGATACCTCTAGTATTGCAAGTGTTTATAGACGACAATGACCGCTTCCATTTAGGAGGGCCGTTTGCTTGTTTGCTACCTTTTTTATGGAAAAAAAATCTCTATAACTCTAAGAATATGTGTTATTTATAGTCGTTCGCAACTAGCCGACTTGGTCTCGGCGGCGCGGCGTACTGGTTCCCGTTGCCACAAATCACCCAGAAGATTCCTTACTGCATTCCATCAGAGGACGCTAGGGATGCGAGCCAATCGGGAAAAGTAAGGATGGGAAAATAAATTCGAATAACGTATTCTCTTTACAGCGGTTTAACTCGCCAGAAATAATGTGTTTCCCTGCTCCAGCATTTACAGGATCTGCAATCTGTTTTCGAATGTGATTTATTTACTTCTTTTAGAATTTTACCAAGGGAAATTATTTCTAGGGAAATGTCTCCAAAGAGAAACGTCGCACATACTTTTTTCAACCGACGTCCATAAAGAAGGAGGTTTTCAATTCGTCTGTATGTTTTTTTTTTGTATGTATGTTACGCGAGTCAATTGTGAACGGATTTGAGTGATTCTTTTTTATTATTTGTACAGGTACGGTGTAGTGTGTGTCTAAAGTAGTCCCATTGTAATTTCATCGAGATCTGAAGAGTATCTCCAGAGATATGACAATAAATGTCTCAAACGTGCTACTGAAATTGACTCTCGGGGCACAGAAGTCGGTTTTTTTAGCTTTTAAACTATGTTAAATATTCACAATATGGTCATATTTGATTTTTATTTATGTATTTATTGATAATTAGAACGGTAGCAAGTCACTTACAATAATTAACACAAATCAATCATCATTAAAACATTAAGTCATACATGGATAATAAAAACAATAGAGAAACGTCAAAATATTAGGTAATAATTAAAATAGCTTAAAAACTAAAACAACCGACTTCAATGCCCCGCGAGTCAATTTCAGTAGCAAGTTTTAGACGTTCATCGTCATATCTCTGGAGATACTAATCAGATCTCAATGAAATTACAATGGGAACACTTCGGAAACGTACCCTACCGATTACAAAAATAATCATTTGAATCGGTTTACAATTGACGGAGTAATAGCCTAACATACACACAAAGAAAAAAGAAAAAAAATACAGATGAATTGAGAACCTCCTTCTTTTTGGAAGTCGGTTGAAAAATAAAATGTATAGACATACTAATATAACACAATTAGTGTTGTAGGTATACAGAATAAATGATAGTAATATCATAACGTATACATGCTTGTAGTATCGTTGGTCTAGTTAAGATTTAATTAAAGTGGTTTCAACTTGACATTAAATCTACTAATATTATTGACCGAGCGAAGCGAAACAATTAAGTTATCATTAACATTGGTTTAACTTAAACCCTTTTTAACCGACTTCAAAAGTATCACAGGGATATTGGAGATAAACACCTCAAACTTGGTACTGAAAATTATTGGCGCGGCATTTGAAGTCGGTTCGTTTAGTTTTTAAACGATCTTATTTATATAAATAGAATGTATGTAAGTACCCAATAAACATATTTAGTGATATAGGCAAAAAAGTAAGTATTTTTAGGGTTCGGTAGCCGAATGCCAAAAAACGGAACCCTTATAGATTCGCCATGCCTGTCTGTCTGTCTGTCTGTCCGTCCGTATGTCACAGCCGTTTTATTCCGAAACTATTAGGACTACAGAATTGAAACTTGGTAGGTAGATGTATTCTGTAAACCGCTTTCTAATTTTTATACAAAATTAAAAAATATAATAGTTTAAGGGCATCCCACACATGGAACTGGAACAAAAAAAATTGTTTCTTTAAACCTATACGTGTGTCTATGGATAGGTCTTTAAAAATGACATTGAAGTTCTTAAAATCATTTTTTCTCAAAGTCAATCATTTAAAAGATAGGCGCGTCTAAAGTGGTAAAATGTGTGTCTCCCCCCTCCCCCCCCCCCCTCTAACTTCTAAAGTAAGGGAGTGAAAAATCTATAAAAAATATATTCTGTAGATCTCAATAATAACTTTCAACTAAAATTGGTTTGAACGATATAAAGTCAGCAGTTGTTGAGATATAGTGACCGCAAGTACGCAAGTATAACTTTGTTTTTCATACAAACACTCTGAAAAACAAAGTTATTTTTGTAGTTGCGAAAATCATAGTTATAGAATACTCTACTGTGTTACGGAACCCTACGAGTGCGAGTCCGACTTGCATTTGGCCAGTTTATTTACCCATATCACTAATTTAAAATGTGTTATACGACATCTAACCTTGAGGAGCAATTTTCCAATTTCCGTGCGTCCCCTACATCTACCGGTTACGATTTGTTGACATGTTGTGTTGAGACAAACCAGTCCAATGTTCTAGAAAAAAATTAACAAGTGCAACCTTTCAGCCAAAGTAATATATATCATAACTTCACTGTCCTAAAGTCCAAAATCCATAGTCAATGATAGATAACATATTTCTGTACGCATTAGTAACCCGTTCGATTACATAGAAGTGCATTCAATACACCTTGCTTACTGTTAGAAATGTCAAAAGAAATTAAGCTCTATTGGCTAGAAAATAAATCCTGTTTTAAATAGGTTCAATCGCGCATATACAGTATTTTTGTGGAAACGGTAAACGCAAAAAAACGAGTAACGTCAACAAATAAAATCATGCAATTTTAACCATCTATGAAAGCTTTTGTTGTTGATATGTGATGCGTAAGCTTTGACCAAGTGCTATCAGATTGCACTATGATTCTGATTCTCGAATATAGCAAATGTGTATGAAATTGGTAATGATTAAAATCATACAAAAATAATGACAGATGATAAATAAAGAGCAAACGTAATGCAGTAATATCTAATAATAATGAGGATAATATTAAGTACTATAATCGGGTATGAAATTATAATAAAAAGTTTTTAGTTATATCTCTTGGATGAGCAGTATGTTTGAAATTTTATTTAACATGAGTTTTGCATGGTGGTAGGACACTATCTAGTGTCCGCCTGGCCAACTACCATCCTCAAGTTAGAAAATCTGTCGCCAAACATCTAATGTGTTTCGGCAGCTATCCTTGAGAGCCAGTTCCCATTCTAGGCCTAGCGTGCTTACCATCTTCGACCGCATCATCACTTACCAACAGGTGAGATAGTGGTCAAACGCTAGCCTAAAAGATATTAAAAAAAATTACATTATATTAAATTCAACTAATTAGTCCATCAATATTATCGAAGTCAAACAACAACACGTTCCCAGTTCTAGAATATAAATGTTTTTTTTTTATCATACCATTGCAAATACTAAATGTCAATTAGGCGGCAGTGACAGCCATCAGATAGGCCGCTTTTTTATATGTAATTATAGAACAGTAAGTGGGTTCAAAGTTTGGATAGTCGTTTTATTCGACATTTCACACAAGTACTTCTGTAAATAAATAAGTAAATACGAGTTTCAAACTTTTTCAAAATGCCACCGTAAGAGGATAAACTGGGGTAACAAAGTCTAAAAATCAATATTGTTACGGATTGCGCTGAAATTCAGAATGTAGATAGTTATTATGACGTAGGTATCTGCTCAGAAATGATTTTCTGAAAATTCCTCCCGGATACGGAACGGGGATTCAAAGTTTGTATGGCGAAACAAGATGGGATAAAGTACGTGTTGTAGGATTTTTTGAAATGGGGTAGGTAACAAAGTCTGTAAATTTAGGTTTTTAGGGTTTTATAAATATGAATCCCGAATTGCCTTAGTCACGCCATAACATGAAAACGGGTGAACCGATTTGGCTAATTCTTATTTGACGTGTTTAATGACAGAATCGTTTTTACAAAAGAAAAGTTTTAAGTAAATAAAAAAAAGGTTTTAACGCGGGCGAAGCCGCGGAACACTTCTAGTATTATATAAATCTATGGATATTAGATATCCATAGATCCATACTAAACAATATATCTAATAACTAATATATCTAAACCAGCAGAGTCTCTAGCTAAGTACGAGTATATGAACACGTGATAGTGTACTGTACTAGGCCGGAGACTATAGTAGGAACAACTTAATAGATCACATTTGACATCTGTCAGTCTTAGCTTCATAGTAAGGTGACTTGCTTAAATCATCGATTCAATCGATGAATCGATACGCATCAACACAAACAAGAATGATGTTAGTTTGATGTTATTCGAAATAACCAATTTTCCGGCAGCTCTAAATGAGAAATACAATTAGTATTGACATTATTCAGTGTTATTTACTTGTGTGTTTTGCGTTAATAGGAAATTGATGAGACACGTTAATACAAATCGGAAATTGTACATATATAAACGATTTTGTATGTATTTATGGATTAGGATGTAGCTCCATAGAAAATGGCCCAATAAAATAAAAAGCATACTCAAATTTACCTATGGATCTAACGTTTAGTAGTTTATCGTTAGTTTTTTAACCCAAATTATTATTGATTTTAGTTCCTATTCAATTATTTTTGTATTTTTTAGTCAAAGAACAATATTATTTGTTAATTACAATCACAGTGTAGATATTTTTATCGTTAATCCTTCAGAAGTAATCATTGCATTCGATTCAACCTATTGACTGATCAATCTTTTGATTTTTTGGGTAGCATCCCTAGTGTTTATAAAGAAAAGTATTCACTGACGTAACCTTGTACTGACGTTTGGTTTTTTAGAACAAAAATTGTTTATTATGTTTAAAATGAATTATTAGTCAAAGAAAATCGTAAAAACGCTTTCTTTTGTAATTATTAGAATAAATATGTATTTGTAACTGAAAAATGTTAAGTAATTATGCAGTTCTGACTTCGAAATAATTAATAATTTTATGTGCCCTTCATTACAAGGTTACGTTGTTGAATTTTGATGAAGTGTCAAATGTGATCTATTAAATTGACTCTACCATAGCTATTCTCTATTCTTGCCAAATTGGCAACACATGAGTGATACCTCTAGTATTGCAAGTGTTTATAGACGACAATGACCGCTTCCATTTAGGAGGGCCGTTTGCTTGTTTGCTACCTTTTTTATGGAAAAAAAATCTCTATAACTCTAAGAATATGTGTTATTTATAGTCGTTCGCAACTAGCCGACTTGGTCTCGGCGGCGCGGCGTACTGGTTCCCGTTGCCACAAATCACCCAGAAGATTCCTTACTGCATTCCATCAGAGGACGCTAGGGATGCGAGCCAATCGGGAAAAGTAAGGATGGGAAAATAAATTCGAATAACGTATTCTCTTTACAGCGGTTTAACTCGCCAGAAATAATGTGTTTCCCTGCTCCAGCATTTACAGGATCTGCAATCTGTTTTCGAATGTGATTTATTTACTTCTTTTAGAATTTTACCAAGGGAAATTATTTCTAGGGAAATGTCTCCAAAGAGAAACGTCGCACATACTTTTTTCAACCGACGTCCATAAAGAAGGAGGTTTTCAATTCGTCTGTATGTTTTTTTTTTGTATGTATGTTACGCGAGTCAATTGTGAACGGATTTGAGTGATTCTTTTTTATTATTTGTACAGGTACGGTGTAGTGTGTGTCTAAAGTAGTCCCATTGTAATTTCATCGAGATCTGAAGAGTATCTCCAGAGATATGACAATAAATGTCTCAAACGTGCTACTGAAATTGACTCTCGGGGCACAGAAGTCGGTTTTTTTAGCTTTTAAACTATGTTAAATATTCACAATATGGTCATATTTGATTTTTATTTATGTATTTATTGATAATTAGAACGGTAGCAAGTCACTTACAATAATTAACACAAATCAATCATCATTAAAACATTAAGTCATACATGGATAATAAAAACAATAGAGAAACGTCAAAATATTAGGTAATAATTAAAATAGCTTAAAAACTAAAACAACCGACTTCAATGCCCCGCGAGTCAATTTCAGTAGCAAGTTTTAGACGTTCATCGTCATATCTCTGGAGATACTAATCAGATCTCAATGAAATTACAATGGGAACACTTCGGAAACGTACCCTACCGATTACAAAAATAATCATTTGAATCGGTTTACAATTGACGGAGTAATAGCCTAACATACACACAAAGAAAAAAGAAAAAAAATACAGATGAATTGAGAACCTCCTTCTTTTTGGAAGTCGGTTGAAAAATAAAATGTATAGACATACTAATATAACACAATTAGTGTTGTAGGTATACAGAATAAATGATAGTAATATCATAACGTATACATGCTTGTAGTATCGTTGGTCTAGTTAAGATTTAATTAAAGTGGTTTCAACTTGACATTAAATCTACTAATATTATTGACCGAGCGAAGCGAAACAATTAAGTTATCATTAACATTGGTTTAACTTAAACCCTTTTTAACCGACTTCAAAAGTATCACAGGGATATTGGAGATAAACACCTCAAACTTGGTACTGAAAATTATTGGCGCGGCATTTGAAGTCGGTTCGTTTAGTTTTTAAACGATCTTATTTATATAAATAGAATGTATGTAAGTACCCAATAAACATATTTAGTGATATAGGCAAAAAAGTAAGTATTTTTAGGGTTCGGTAGCCGAATGCCAAAAAACGGAACCCTTATAGATTCGCCATGCCTGTCTGTCTGTCTGTCTGTCCGTCCGTATGTCACAGCCGTTTTATTCCGAAACTATTAGGACTACAGAATTGAAACTTGGTAGGTAGATGTATTCTGTAAACCGCTTTCTAATTTTTATACAAAATTAAAAAATATAATAGTTTAAGGGCATCCCACACATGGAACTGGAACAAAAAAAATTGTTTCTTTAAACCTATACGTGTGTCTATGGATAGGTCTTTAAAAATGACATTGAAGTTCTTAAAATCATTTTTTCTCAAAGTCAATCATTTAAAAGATAGGCGCGTCTAAAGTGGTAAAATGTGTGTCTCCCCCCTCCCCCCCCCCCCCTCTAACTTCTAAAGTAAGGGAGTGAAAAATCTATAAAAAATATATTCTGTAGATCTCAATAATAACTTTCAACTAAAATTGGTTTGAACGATATAAAGTCAGCAGTTGTTGAGATATAGTGACCGCAAGTACGCAAGTATAACTTTGTTTTTCATACAAACACTCTGAAAAACAAAGTTATTTTTGTAGTTGCGAAAATCATAGTTATAGAATACTCTACTGTGTTACGGAACCCTACGAGTGCGAGTCCGACTTGCATTTGGCCAGTTTATTTACCCATATCACTAATTTAAAATGTGTTATACGACATCTAACCTTGAGGAGCAATTTTCCAATTTCCGTGCGTCCCCTACATCTACCGGTTACGATTTGTTGACATGTTGTGTTGAGACAAACCAGTCCAATGTTCTAGAAAAAAATTAACAAGTGCAACCTTTCAGCCAAAGTAATATATATCATAACTTCACTGTCCTAAAGTCCAAAATCCATAGTCAATGATAGATAACATATTTCTGTACGCATTAGTAACCCGTTCGATTACATAGAAGTGCATTCAATACACCTTGCTTACTGTTAGAAATGTCAAAAGAAATTAAGCTCTATTGGCTAGAAAATAAATCCTGTTTTAAATAGGTTCAATCGCGCATATACAGTATTTTTGTGGAAACGGTAAACGCAAAAAAACGAGTAACGTCAACAAATAAAATCATGCAATTTTAACCATCGATGAAAGCTTTTGTTGTTGATCTGTGATGCGTAAGCTTTGACCAAGTGCTATCAGATTGCACTATGATTCTGATTCTCGAATATAGCAAATGTGTATGAAATTGGTAATGATTAAAATCATACAAAAATAATGACAGATGATAAATAAAGAGCAAACGTAATGCAGTAATATCTAATAATAATGAGGATAATATTAAGTACTATAATCGGGTATGAAATTCTAATAAAAAGTTTTTAGTTATATCTCTTGGATGAGCAGTATGTTTGAAATTTTATTTAACATGAATTTTGCATGGTGGTAGGACACTATCTAGTGTCCACCTGGCCAACTACCATCCTCAAGTTAGAAAATCTGTCGCCAAACATCTAATGTGTTTCGGCAGCTATCCTTGAGAGCCAGTTCCCATTCTAGGCCTAGCGTGCTTACCATCTTCGACCGCATCATCACTTACCAACAGGTGAGATAGTGGTCAAACGCTAGCCTAAAAGATATTAAAAAAAATTACATTATATTAAATTCAACTAATTCATTAGTCCATCAATATTATCGAAGTCAAACAACAACACGTTCCCAGTTCTAGAATTTAAATGTTTTTTTTTTTTATCATACCATTGCAAACACTAAATGTCAATTAGGCGGCAGTGACAGCCATCAGATAGGCCGCTTTTTTATATGTAATTATAGAACAGTAAACAAACATGCGGCTCATCGGATATTAAGTGGTTACCGCCGCCTATTGACACCTGCAATTTCAGATATTATACCGGTGCATAACCAGGTCTTTTATTTGGAATTAAAATACCAAGCAAAAAACACACATTGGTGAGAAACCATGAAGAACTGCTTAGCTCTATTTAGTACCTACGCCGAGTTTTTAGCTGTGCTAGCTTGTGCTAAGACTTTAGCTTTGCTTGCCAAATTATTCCTGAACTTGGACTTCATCAGAAATGTCTACGCCTAATATGCTGATTGTATTTAACAAGTTGAGGGAAATACTCTAAAACTTTGGAGTTGCTTAACTGTTTAGTGCTCTATCTTAGAAAAAAAAACACCCCTGCAAAGTTCTTTGACAAACTTTCATCGTATTGTACCAGGTAAGTGTAAAGTATTAGTTAAATGTATGTATTATAATTATTATGTTTTGAAAGGAATTAAAAACCTCAATATCTTTTTACCTTGAATGCCAGACATAACGACTTTTTAGAGTTCCGTACCCAAAGGGTAAAACGGGACCCTATTACTAAGACTCCGCTGTCCGTCTGTCTGTCTGGCTGTCTGTCTGTCTGTCCGTCTGTCACCAGGCTGTATCTCATGAACCGTGATAGTTAGACAGTTGACATTTTCACAAATGATGTATTTCTGTTGCCGCTATAACAACAAATACTAAAAACAGAATAAAGTTTGACGTTTAACGTGTTTTTTTCGGCATTTCTCGCCATCTATATACGCTTAGTTAGGTAAACGTCCCATAGATGGCGTTATATTGAAATTTCGATTCCTAACACCTTTTTTAGACGTTAGATGGCGTTATAAGAAATAAAATGTTTAATAATTATTATTTTTTGCTGGCGAAAAATGATAGTGGTATTTTTTGCTCGATCTTATAAAATACTCTATCTCTCTAAATATCTCTATCTATATTTTTTACTCTGTGCCTAAATCAATGTAAAATTTAGGTACCTATTTCTAATTCGTTAAACATCAACATCAAAGCTCCTAAATACAGAGCTAGAATTTTAATAATGTCGTGACCTATATATCTTATTGCTTTTCATTTCAATGTCACGTATTTTTATAACAAAACGGGAAACCCACTTTACGTATATTTAATGACATGATTATGGACGATGCTTGTATCGTATTTTACATGGTTGGGATAGAACATTATCTAGGTAAAAAATTTAGATAGACTTAAAAAACACATAAAAACCTACAATATTATCATCATAAGCAACCGGTATCAGTCCTCGGCTGGATATAGGCCTCTCCTAACCCATGCCACTAAGCCTGATCATCGGCTCTTTGTTTCCAATCTTTGTTTACAAATGTTATGTACACTACAACTGTACACTTACTCGAAAATCAGTATCGTTTTAGGCAGTTTAATAAAAAAAAAACATGCTGACGCGCTAGTCTTTATACCATCAGACATCTTGCTATAGATACAAACTCTTACTTCACGTCAAAAACCCAGACCTTGACTGACAATAAATATGAAATAAATTGAGCACAAAGCGTACAAGAAAGCGCCAGTATTAAAAAAAAGAAGCCAAACAAAAACATTGACCGACCATTTCTTTCTTCAAAAAAGCAAAAGTAAAATCTCGTCACGCTTGAATAGCAAATGACCTACAAACACATACATGTTTTTAATACGTAGGTTATTGTTTTTGCTAACGGTACTCGCACACAGGTTCAACGGCCTACGGGCGTGTGTGTGCGAATCCCCACTGCGCAGGAGTGGCCAACTAATGGTAGAGAGATGAGAAATTAAGGAAAATACACGTGAAAACAATAAGAAAGTAGATATCTGGAAATACTAAGAACTTCTCGCCAGCTAGAAGCTTCGATAGTTTAATTTTTATCGCGCGTTAGGGAAAATATGATGAGAGTGAATTCATACGATGAAGTTAGCCGGTGAATATCCCTATAGATTTCTCAGCTAACTTCATGAAGTAGTGTATATTCGATTCGTCTATATTCGAAAATATCTATATTTGAGATATGTTTAACCGACTTTACAAAAAAGGAGGAGGTTCTCAATTCGTCGGAATCTTTTTTTTTATGCATGTTCACCGATTACTCAAAGATGCCTGAGCCGATTTGGAAAATTCTTCTTTTGTTTAAAAAAAAAGTCGTTTTTTAACCTACCGTTTTTTGAGGTTTCTCAATTCGACCGTAAATATATTTTTTTTTGTTTGTTCGCGGATAATTTCGTCATTTATGAACCAATTTTGATTATTATTTTTTTGTTCAAAAGGAGATATTCCAAGTGTGGTACCATGGTAATTTTATTTAGGTCTGATAAGTATCTCCAGAGATATTGAGATAGACATCTCAAAATTGGTACTGAAAATGAATAGCGCAGCATTGAAGTCGTTAGTTTTTAAACGATATTGTTAAGTTTTTTAAACGATCTTTAATTATATTCCTATATACTCACAATATTCAATATTCATTCAGATAAAAATAAATTAATTGTAATTGATATTAAATAACTGTCAATAATTATTTTTTTTAATTATTTTCTGTGAAAATATTTAATGCAAGATGTTTTATATATTTTTTAAAATGAAACCATTTGAAATTGTATTTTAATTATATTATTATTTTATAGTCGTTTCTACAAATACATATAATAAATTAGAGTATATAATAGTATTGGCACGGCAGATATAATTATTTATGGAGTAGTTTTTTATTTTTACGACTATGATAACATTTTTGGAGTTATTTTTGTCTTGTAATGACGAATAAGTATCCATTTTTACGTGTGTTTATGTAAAATAAAATAAAAAAATTATTCGTAGCTTAATAATTACAATTTGGTTTAAAATAGTATGTTTTACACTTAGAAGGTAAAACATTTATTCGTGGCGAGTCATACCCCGCAGCTTTGACCGAGTGGAAATATATTATGTGTATATCCTATTAGCTATCCCTGTGCAAAATTCTTAGCCCAACCAGTTAAGTATATTTCCGTAAAGAGGTATAAACAAACAAACTGACTTTCATATTTATAAATATAGATGTCGATTAGCGTTGATTGGTGGAGATCGCATTAACATAGTTACTAAGCGAGGCTTATCGAGCTTTATTTTTATCTCGTAGGTACATTTAGTCACTCTTTGTCCTAATGTTTCAAGACAATGAAAATCGACTCAAATATAAATTGCGTCGCAACGAGCACATTAACACCTGTGTCACATTAGTTTACAATGCAAACTGGTGACTTAAAATATTACTAACTGATTCTGAGAATAATATGAAAGTCTGTAGACAGCGTAACTAATCGAAAACAAACAAACACGTATTCGGCGTGTGAGTCACAACGCATCAAAACATCTGAACAAACGAGACTTTCACGCAACTGTTGCGGGCGCCTGGCCGGCCACCGTCAATGGAGGAGGTTTGAGTACATTCTCGAACCAGCCGCCACCGACGCTATATAAGCCCGCGCCGCTCCCGCCCGTCGCAAGTTAACTCACAGACACGAACCAATATGCTCAAGTACTACATCCTGCTCGTCGCTCTCGCGGCGGCCAACTGCGATGAAGCCAGAAAATCAAAACAATCCGACGATCCCTTCTCGATGATGGATAGACTAGTCCAATACATGTTCCCGCCTAGGGTCAAACTTTGGCCGTGGTTTGACATCTTCCAGACCACGAACCCCCTCGAGGACCCCAAGCTTGTTTCGAACAAGGACAAGTGCGAGATAGATCTGTACGTCAAAAGGTTCGAGCCCGAGGACTTGAGAGTGCGTGTGAAGGATCGTCGCGTCATCGTCGAGGGTCGCCGGAAGGAGACAAACGAGGACGCGCACTTTATGGTCAATCGCTTCGTTCAGAACTTCGCGCTTCCGCTTGGGTGTAAGGATGATGAAGTCGTTGCCATTTTCGAAAATGGAGTTCTATCAATATCTGCGCCGAAACACGAAATACCGCCGCCAAAGCCGGAGAGAGACGTTCCAATCGAAGTGAGGAGACCGGCGATCGAAAGCACGACGACCGATAACAAGGAAACTACGACGGACATCAAAGAAACGCAGCCGGCATCTTCGTCGGTAACACCGCTGGACCAGTTGGACTTAGCGGAGGCGACCACGCACGTCGGAAAGATCAGAAAGAAGGACCTAAAGACCATTAAGAAGACTAAGGACAACGAAGTGACGAAGGGCGAGGACAACGACTTGGACTTTCCGATAGAGAAGTATGATGAGTGAATGTGGCATACCTCGAGCGTGCGACCCAAGACTGACTAGAGCTTCACGCCGGCAGAGTGACGCGACCTGTGCATGTGATACCGTGAAGCTGCGTTATATTTAAGGTTGTTTTACGAATAAATGTTATTTATTGTAAGCGATAAGTTTTCATTTCAGTGAGTTCAGGTGGAGCCGTTATGTAGTCATAATTTGGTTTTATGTCACTGTTATTTATGTTAATATGGGGCTTAATTTTTAATAACAAGGGAATCTCGCAAACATGCAAATTAAGGACTTAGAAAATTGACAAATTTTATTACATACTTGGTAGATTCTTTCAATATTCGTGTGCAAAATTAAATTTTATAAGTATAGAAAACATGTATTCCCTAGTTCCATTCACTATGTAGGGAAATTCAGTTTAACGTTATCTGTATAATATACTATATACGAGTATATATATTATATAAACGCTAAACGTTACTGACTGACTATGTGACTGATCTATCAACGCAAAGCTCAAACCACTTAACGGATTTGGCAAAATTTGGCATGCAGATAGTTGTTATGAGTTATGACGTAGGTATCCACTAAGAAAGGATTTTCCAAAATTCTCACCTTAAAGGTGTGAAACGGGAGTTCAAAGTTTGTATAGAGAAAATATAAAGTCTATTTTATTGGAAACTTCACACAAGTATTTCTGTAAATAAGTAAGCAAATATGTTTTTCATGCTTTTTCGAAATTCCACTTTTGAGAGAGTGTAACTAAGTCTGAAAATCAATATGATTTTTTGGGTTTTATAAAAATGAGTCCCTAACTCCCCATGTCCCTAGGTCACGCCATAACTTGAAGACGGGTAAACCGATACGGCTAATTCAGTTTTTCATGTGTTTTTACAAAAATAAATAAATAAATGAATTAAGTTATTGACGCGGGCGAAGCCGCGGGGCACTGCTAGTTTATACCAAAACTTGAGAGTCAGCTAGAAGAAGTTTTGTTGAATGGAAAAGTTAGAAACCCCTTCTAGTGTTTTGCGTCTCAGATCTGAACCAAGTGGTTGGCTTTTGTAAGATGGGTTACTCTAAAAAAACACCAACTGTGTAGAATAATTTATTTTGACTGATGATAACGATTATGACAATGACGTAAATTAAACATACATCTTTGAATTATAATAATGAATGCTCGCGATTCACCGCAACCTGTCGAATATTTAATGTCCATAGATTACGGCTTTCACAATATTGGACGGGTCAGGAACATTTTATTATTATAATTACGAATACGCTGAAAATAAAATAGTGTAAGCACTGGATACTTATCTTTATTTCTAGGTCTGTGACAAATTTCCTGTGCGTCTAAACGTAACCAAAATATGACCACATAGGTCATATTTTGGTTTTAAGTCACTGTTATTTATGTTAATATGGGGCATAACAAGGGAATGTGCGGAACTGCGAATAACAGTTCCGCACTGACAATAGTCTTACCTTGTTTAAGCAGGTTCTGAACATTTTGCTTTTAGCTATGAAATTTGGAGACTTTTGGACTCGCTCTGACAAAAGTTGGACGAATACTAATTACTAAGACGTCTAAAGGACCATAAATACACTACAATGTTGAATTTGTCAGAATCGTGACATCACTGTAAATAATCTTTCTTTTATTTTCAAAATCTAAAAATAGGTAACAGATCCTTCGAGAAAACTCAATTTCTAAAGTAATGTTATGTCATGTCAAAATTAATTATAAACCATTAGTTATGAACACCTAAAACACGATAGAGATTGACGCGCAGATAATCGGAGCTTTGGAACTAATTGGTTGTTATTAGTTATGTAACAATAGTATATTACTCACCTAAGGCAGGGAAGTAAGAAATGTCTCAGATGTCATGTAATGTGCAAGGTGTGTATACTATTTTTCTGCTCGACGAAGGCGGAAAGCGGCAACTTCGTTAAGCGAAGCGGGATGTGGAAGTGAGGGAAAGAAAGAGGGTAGGGGAGGGGGAGGGTAGGGTAAGTTAGGGGATGGGGTAAGGGGGAATTAGCGTGGCGTGGTAGGGTGCAGGGTAGCTGGGATAAGTTTGTGCCTTATTAGTTAATGCTACCCAAATACACTATTCCACGCGGACGAAGCCGCGGGCACAGCTAGTATAATATAATGTAATATGTGATTTTGAATTTAAGGAATTCGTCGTAAAACAAGAGTTCGAAGGATAGTTTCTAAAATTCGTGAACTTCCCTACCTTCAGTACCTTTATAGATACTACTACTTTACCTATATAGATTTTTCAACATCTACATAGTATATTCAATCTGACAACACCTGCCAAATAACAATCAACAGATGCTAACTATTATAAAATCTTTAAAAAAAAAAAAAAAAAAACCGACTTCATTACCACAAACAGGCACTCAAAAGCGAAAAATAAATTACTTAATATAATTATTATAAGCGCTACCCACTTATCTATTTGAAGTCGGTGCCAGCCAAGTCTATTGGATAGTAGATAGATACTATGTATGTAGTAGTAGTAAGTAGGTAGATAGAAAGTATTATTTACGTACTAACTATTATATAATCTGTGGTATTATGCTTATAATTTTTTTTGCCGTGTTGGTTGGTACAAAGTACGTTCATAATTCTGAGTTATTTATGTATGCCGTGTCGCGGGCGGGACTGATATGGCCGCCATCTTCGCCAAACGTCATGTCATGTCAAAAAATATTAGGTGCTCAAAAACTTTGCACATTAACAAGACTTTGCCCGGTAGAACATTCCTGTGAAGACAAATTAATTATCCCGACCTTTGTTTCTATCTCGCTCACAGTTACCTTAAGAATATCTGTCAATAATACTTAAATTCAAATAAAACATTAAATTAAAAAATCAAAAAACCCGACTGCGCAAAAAGTGAAGTGTTAAAAAACGAACTGAAAAGAAAAAAACAAGTAAGTCTAGTAGTTTAGACTTCTGTTTAGGGATATCAAAAAACTATACCATTTAAATTCTTTCTCGGTCGATAAACTCATAAAATAAATTATACATTGTTATATGATAAAATAAAATGAGACCACCTTGGAAACGTACCCTACCTATTAAAAAAAGAATCATTTGAATCCGTTTACAATTGACGGAGTAATCGCGTAACATACACACAAAAAAAAAACATACAGACGAATTGAGAACCTCCTCCTTTTTTGTGAAGTCGGTTAAAAAGTAACGTGGCAAGTCACTTTATAGTTGCCTATTTTCGGTTGTCTACTTACTGTTGAGTTTGTAGACAATCTTTATCAAGCACAAGTCCGATCATGTATGGAGTAATGTTCTCACCTCTGGGACGGTTCGGCTAAATACCAACTAGAGGCGTTGGAGGCAATTGAGCGAAGATCTATGAAGCTAATCAACAATGACGAGCTTATTAGCAGAAGACTCAAAAGCTTAGAGCATCGCTGCAGAGTTGCTTGTTTATCGGTTTTCTATCGGATACATTTCGGAGAGTGTGCCTCCCAACTGCATGAACTTATTCCCCCATCACCTTTTTTCAATCAGACAACCAGACGTACTGATACGCGCCACCGCTACTTGATGGATATTCCATCAATCCGAACGAAGCGATTTACTTCCACATTCATCATACGTACCGCTAGGGATTTTTTTTATTTTTTTCCTAGACCCTCCAACGTGGTTGGAGTCTTTGCTACTCTACTCTTTCATACCGATTCTTGCGATTTTACGTTCCTGTCATTCCTCATACTTGATCTTTCTTTCATTCATTATCTTTCATGCTTGCAATTGGTGGGTTTCCAATTCTCCTACGTTATCTGTTTTTACTTTATTTTCTTGGTCTTTTACCAGGGTTATGTTTCAGTAATTGTACACATACGTTTTGTTCTTAGTTTACAATCTTATCTATTATTTAATACTATTTCTTATGCCTTGGATACCTATCAAAGTATATTCAATATACATGACGGTATATCTTTTTGTTTACTTTTTATTTTTTATTACAACTTTCCTCGCTATATTTGTACAATATTCTATGAACTTATATCTAGTTTCCTTATTTTCGATAATGTGACAAATATTCGAATTCTTTATAATTACATCTAAACCGTTGGAACTCCTTGCCTAAGTCTGTGTTTCCGAAAAGGTACCATCTGGGGGTCTTCAAGTCGCGAGTGAATAGGTATCGTCTAGCCAAGCGTCCTACATCGTCGACCACATCGTCACTTAACATCAGGTGAGATAGTGGTCAAACGCTTGACTATAATAAATAAAAAAATAAAAAACTAACTATGGTGAAATATAATATGATCACTTCCTCTCATCAAGACTCAACCAGCAGTGAAGGGAAATCCTCACAGGTGTCACGTCATTCGTGGTAGCGTAGATAAATAACGGGCGGTAGTATAATCAGAATTCCACTCACACCCATGAAAAAAGAGCCTTTTCTGAATTCCGATAATCTGTTAAAATCAATCAATGTGAGGATTTTTCTTAGGAAGAGCTTCAACTGTTGCCTTAGGCAATTCCTAAAATATTTCGTCACATACGCCTTTTTTACGTCATTTGCGTTATTTACCTAGTAGATATAATTGAAACATCGAAAATATTTAGCTCAACTTATCCATATTTGTGATAGTTAATGACTCAGTAACCAAACGAATCCCGATTCGGCGTTATTATGTTATCATCTCGTAACTTAAGTATTCTTTTTGAAAAACTATTGAACTATATGCCCTATAACATTAGGTTTTTCCTATATTGCTTACAACAATGGAACTGTGTTTTCCTATTTATTACAATAACGGCTTCGACCAAAACCAGAGTTTAGGATAAAAAAGAATTAATATGAATAATAACGACTAGTAATCAATACTATACAATAGATATTTCAGTACTACTTTCAATATAGTAACGCACGGTAAAGTGAATCGTAATTGGAGCTCTAGTAATAAATATAAAGTTCAAGTGTTTGGATTTGAGTTCTATTGCGAAAAGCCATTGAATATTAAAATGAACTGCCAGGCTTTTTTGAGTGCTATGTTAGCTGCAAGCCTAGTAACGTCTGAACAAGAAATAAAAGAAAACTGCATTTCCTACGGAGAACATGTAAGTATTGTTTCACCTGATGTAACTATTTTCAATAGATTAGACCCAATTTCAGATTAGTCACCAGTTTTATCAATTTCAGTGCGCAACGAGTAGTTTACCTTGCTGCTGGAAGAGGGAGAGTGAAAAAGGATGCGTTTGGTACCTGAAAACAACTTGCGACCTTATGCTCAGGACGTGTAACACATTTAAGGAAATTTGGAAATTTAATAAAACTAAATATTTTATTGAACGTAATGTAAACAATGTAGACTTGATGTCCTTTACGATAAGTGGCTAAGTTCTCTTCGGTGATAAACCTGAATGGGATTATTTGAGAAATTGAACACCTTTATAGTGAGTAAAGAGTTTTTTTAACCGACTTCAAAAAAAGGAGGAGGTTTCTCAATTCGACCGTATATATATATATTTTTTTTTTATGTTTGTTCGCGGATAACTTCGTCGTTTATGAACCGATTTTGATTATTCTTTTTTTGTTCAAAAGGAGATATTTCAAGTGTGGTACCATGGTAATTTTATCGAGATCTGATAAGTATCTCCAGAGATATGGAGATAAACATCTCAAAATTGGTACTGAAAATGAATAGCGCGGCATTGAAGTCGGTTCTTTTTTAGTTTTTAAACGATATTATTTTCAACTCAATTCTTCAAACTAAATTGTCAAAATAAAATATCTGCTGACATTCTACCTATTGATTTTCAATCATACGAAGTGAGCTAGTAAAATTACTTTCGCTTAAAATGTTCGCTCTCTAAGAGTGACATGATAATATGTTGTAACGAAACGGAGCGCCTATCTTTTGCTACATGTATAGAGATAACCTAGACGAGGGAAACACAAGAAACTTTAGCATACTTATATTGAATCCAACACTTATAACACTATTACAAATGTTCCCTGATATATCTTCTGCTTCATCAAGATCTCCCAGTGAGGATCCCGTAAATACCGGCCTTGTTTTATCCTGCTCGACTTCATCTTATCAGTGACGTCGGAAATCTTTGAAGTCCTATAAGTATTGGCTAGTTTAGCTTGTTCAGTGATCATATTCAATTTTTCCGCCCATACTTCGGCGTCTATTACGCTATTTGGAAAATCGACTTTTTACAAAGTCCTGCGAACATCTTCCTCGGTGTGAACCTCAATCACGTTAGCTTCTTTCAGCATGTCCCTAAACATTTTTTCATCCTTATTTTAAGGAAAAATATATGTTATCGTTTTAATAATTTTTCATAAACCGACTTCCGATATTTTTCCTGTCATTGGTTTGCAATTTTGAAATCGTTCCGTCATTCGAACAATTAAAAGGTCGTTTTAATACAAAAGAGACATGATGACAAAAATGAATGAGGCGGTTCAATATATGCCACAATGTTCGTTAAAGGTGCGCGATTATTCTCCGCCCCATAGTTTTGAATGTCGAATCAGAAATGAGTGCTTTGGCGCTCCAATTCTAAATGTGCCCATACGCCAGGACGAAATAGACTATGGTAGTGATCGCGCCAGCGTCTAACTGAAGATCACGACTACCATGTACGTTATTAATGTACCGGCATTTTCTCAAGACAGACTGTAAGAAAACATGTTTAGTCAACTGATCACTCTGAGAGATCACTCTAATGGAGGAAGCTAAATATGCCTGGTCCTTGGCATGCCCGGAGGAAGCCTTTCCGTGAAGTCTCCGTTCGCAATGGCAATGCGACGAGCCCTTATGCAAAAATGTACAGAAATATATTTTAGACAGTTGTTTAGATAATTTGCAGGCGTTACCTTCGTCCAATATAGGGAAGTTTATGGATAACAATAGTTTTTCCATCGCAGTGGGACTGCTTCTGGGCATCTCTATAACAGAGCCGCACCGCTGTCGCTGTGGCGACGAGGTGGATCACCTGGGCCACCACGGCCTATCATGTCGCTGCAGTGCGGGGCGGCTTTCACGACACGCTTCACTAAACGACGTCATCCGTCGGGCCCTTGCCACTGTCAACGTGCCGGTTATTTTAGAGCCCAAACGGTATTACACGTGACGATGGCAAGAGGCCTGACGGCATGACGTTAATTCCTTGGCGTCGTGGAAAGCTGCTAGTGTGGGACGCAACGTGCGCCGATACGTTAGCAGCATCCCACCCTAACAGTACCTCACGGGCTACAGCAGCCGTAGACGCGGCAGAGGCCCTCAAGCGGAGGAAATATGCAGACATAGGAAACAATTACGCGTTTCTTCCGTTTGGGGTCGAGACCATGGGCTCGTGGGGTCAACAAGCACGCGGTTTTGTAAAGGAGTTGCCCAGACGTCTGATAGATGTCTCCCATGACCAAAAAGCTGACGCGTACCTCGGGAAACGAATTAGTCTTGCTATTCAAAGAGGTAATGTCGCCAGCTTTTTGGGACCCTACCAGTAGACAGCGACCTTAATTCAGTTTTTGATTTGTAGATTTTATATAGTCTGTATTATAGTTTTAGGAGTAGTTTTATTGTATATATAGTTTTAAATTAATTTTAACTGTGTACATGTATACCTATATCATTAATGATGTATATGAATATGAAGTAACATTGTGCTATTTATTTTCAACTTGACAGGTTCTTTCTTGCTCGGATTGCAATACAGTGTACTTCGGGAGCTCTCTGCTACGATATTTATATCATCATAACTTCAATCCGGGAGCGTGCACATCATCAACATCCGTCCATAACTCTATTGTATGGTAGATAGCAATTTAACAGGAAAAAGATAATAACATGTTCTATGGAACATTGTTATTAATAAAACTAAAATTTAAAATTTATAAAACTCCCGACCTAATAAACCTCTAAAAAGTAGAAAAATAATATGTATGGGCTCTTTAAGGTAATATAAGAATTGATATATTTATATAAGATTTGTCGCGACGGGGACCGCTAAAGTTAACAGCAAGTTTGCTATAACAGTATACCTACTTTCCCTATCCTATAGACTCTTCGTTTGGCATCATCTCTTCTAGCTCAGCGTTCACAGATAACATCTTTTGTTATTTAGCCTAACATTGTTAAATATATTCTATATATCATACAAGTGCATTATATATTATTTAATAGTTATTATATATATTATTTAATAGGTAGTTTATTGGTACTCAATTCTTTGTATAAAATGTATTATATTTAAAGATTAATAAATTGAAAATGAAATTCAAAAAAAATATATAAATCTTACGAAACTTTTTTTTAATACTAGGTAGGTAAGCGCTTAACCACTATCTCACCTGGTGTTAAGTGACGATGCGATCGACGATATAGCACGCTTACCTAGCAGATACCTGTTCACTCGCGATTTAAGATCCCCGGGTTGTAGTTATACTATTGTCCTGGAGTGGCTTGATGATAACGTGCACAATGCGTGGTAAAAGCGGCACGACGTGGCCATCTCACCAACTAACACTCAACGATTTGATATATACCTAGGTAGCTTACTACTTATTAGTTGTATTCTGATTTTATTTTATCTACTTAGCGGTCCCCAACGCGACAAAGCTTATTTAATCAATCCTTATATTACCTTAAAGAGCCGATAATAATTATTTTTTTACTTCTTAGAGGTTTATTAGATCGGGGGTTTTTTAAATTTTAGTTTTATTTAATGTTTCATTAAACTTTATCTGGACCAGTAAACGGGATATTTTAATTTTTTTATTTGTTTAGGCTATTATGGCTAGCGATAGACTATATAAATTAACATCAATTAGTTTATTACTTTGTCCGCGATTAAAACCACGTGATTTGCAATTAATAAAAAAAAAAGAATTGCGCAGCATTTTACGTAAATCTTTTTTTTAAGTTTTATTATGGCTCCACACGATGAGTGTATTTAGCCAGTGTCAAGTATTGAAATTCTTCAAGTTTTTACGAATTTAAGTCGTGGAGATGGGTCAAATTCACATTTCAGGCCAGTTGTCAAGTAAAAGTCTAGTCTAAGTCATACCTACAGTAACGATGTGGTGTTTACTGAAGATTTTCAGTGGAATTTTGCTAAGAACGAATATAGTATGTTTTTCAACATTGTGCAGTTTCCCTACACTCGCACACATTCACCGGCACTTAATAGTTAATAATCCACATTTATTACACATTAACTCGCGGAAGAACACAAGTTTTAGGAAAAAATACAATGAGATCACAAACCATTTTCCACGTTCCCGCCAAAACTTCAACGTAAATCTTTAAGCGTTAGTCTGTGGTGAATACTCAAAGGGTAAGTAGTGCGCAGAAGCGCCATTATGATGTCGTGACGTCCGCGGTCAAAGGGCTACGAAATTTCTTATAGTAGTCTTATCAACCAAAAAGAGTTGATAATATTTAACGGATTTTCATAAAACAAAGCTAAGAATACTCTTGATGAAAACACCTACCAAACAAAAATAAAACCGGCTAAGTCGAGTTGAACTCGCCCGCCGAGGCTTCCGTACTAACCAATAAAGCTAGACCTCTAAATTGTAGCAGCGCTCATATAACTCAGAGGTCTACCTTACTTGGCGCTAACTATTTTCAACTTTTTTTATTAATTTTAATTTTTTTCTTAATTTGTGCTATAAGACCTTGCTTCTTGCCAAATTTCATGATTCTAGGTCAACGGGAAGTACCCTATAGGTTTTCGACCCAAAACCTATAGGATACTTCCGGTTTACCTAGAATTGTCAATTTTGGTTATAAGCAAGGTCTTAGAGCACAAGTAAAGGAAAAATTCTGAAAAATAAAAAAAGTTGAAAATTAAGGTACATTTTGGTACTAACAAGTTTTCGCGAAAATCTAAACTTGCCCATATCTTTTTATTGTGTTGACTCAAGACCTTGATTTTTATACACCCAATAGGGACTATAGATCTCAGTATCAAGTATAAATTTCAACTTGCTAGGTCCACCTGTTCCTGAGAAAATCAGTGGTGACACACGGACAGACAGACGGTCAAGAAAGTGATCTTATAAGAGTCCCTTTTTTTAAATTTTGAGGTACAGAACCCTAAAAACTAAATCAAAGTTGGTTCATCAGTTTGTGCGCTACGATGCCACAGACAGACACACAGATACACAGATATACAGACACAAAAATACACAGATATACTGACACACAGTTACATGTGGGGTGGCAGGTGGCGTATCTATGTCTAGTTGGCTCTGCGACAGCATTTCTGAATATCTTAAATACTCAGGCGTCTCCATTTGTTGGGGGCCGACATTGTTCTCAGTGAAATAGGTTGTTATTATAATCCTTACGTTGACTTGAGACGCCGAGATTGAATCCGTACAAGATTACGTGAAGCTATGTTCTGATATGTACTTGTATAATATGATAATATCTAAAAGGATTATTACTAGCGCGTATGTATGTTTAAGGCTTCGTTCTACAAAGTCTCCACGTCTTGCAAAATCAGGAAGTCATAGAAGATAAACTAATGTAGCTACATAATTCGCAGTACGCAGGATGGTGCTTAAGGGCGATTAGTGTAAGTATAATTTAAGATCGTTTAAAATACTAAAAGAACCGACTTCGAATGCCGCTCTATTAATTTTCAGTAGGCACCAATTTTGAGGTGTTTGTCTCCATATCTCTGGAGATAATATACATATCTCGATGAAATGTAAATGGGACTACCTGTGAAGTACTCTTGTATACAAAAAAAGAATTTTCCAAATCGGTTTACGCATCTTCGAGTTATCAGTCAACTTACATAAAAAAAAGATTCCGACGAATTGAGAACCTCCTCTTTTTTTGTAAAGTCGGTTAAAATACAGTGGAAGTGTTCCATTATAGTTTGCACCTAATAGTTAGGAAACCAATTAAATAGTTATAAATTATATTAAAGTCAGTGGAGAAGTCAAAAGGAAATAATTCAGATAGTTTAATAATTTAATATCGTTTAAAGAACTAAAGGACACACCGCAGCATCACATCGTAGCATGTCATCGAGGTACATAAATGCATCGTAATACAAATGTTGATATACTATAAAGCGCTAGACCGATTTCGTTACAATTTTAATGGGACCACCTGGGAAGGATAGGGTACCCTTTGAAACAAAAAAAAAGAATTTTACAACGGTTCAAAATAATTCTAAATATTATTGAACTATAGAAATATGTTAAAGTTTTTGTAAATTGTTAAACAAAATCCAAAATTTCATCGTACCGACGGGACTCGAACCCGCACCCCCCGGATTACACGTCTCGTCGGATATGAAAACTGTAATGATTTCTTCCGAATGATTAACTTACGTAATAAGTAGTCATAGATGGCGCCACCAATGCATAATTGGGTTAACAAATGCAATCCACTAATTTCGTCGTATCGATGTATCGAACCGTGGCTTAATTGACAGAGTGTAAAACGTGTAATCCGGGGGGTGCGGGTTCGAGTCCCGTCGGTACGATGAAATTTTGGATTGTGTTTAACAATTTACAAAAATATAAAGTGTGAGACACTTCAAAGAAACATAATATATGTTAAAGTTGTTTTAAGAGAGTTTTACTCGCACTAAAAACTTCCCGATGCGTTCAGCAATATTAGCAGAAATGGTCACAGTTTACTAAATACCGAGAAGTTGGTCTTCCTGATTCAAGCGTACTGAGTTTGTATTCAAATTTCAACTCTGTCTCGGTAAATAAGAACAAATTACAAACACATGGAATCTCAAGTTTGTTACTAGGTACTCTGCTATCCATAGAGATGTACGTATGTATGTTTCGATACATACGAGTAGTTCTAAAACGACAACTAGGGACTAAAATTGATCTACTGCTAAATATATAGTACAATGATATAATTTTACCTGACAGCTCAAAAGGAGGTCAATTGTTTACATGCATTAATGTTTATAAGCGACTGCCTGTAACTTAAACAGCTCGACCGATTTTAATATGATATTGTACCCCAACAACAGAATAAAATAAGACTTAGATTTCTACTAAGGGCAGCGCTTATTAGCGGACGGCACGGGAAGCATTGAGAAGGATTTTCCGCCGGCAAATTCTGCGCGCTACATCATCGACCGCATCGTCACTTAACATCAGGTGAGATATCGGTCAAGCGCTACCCATTTTCGCATAAAAAACTTAGCGAAGGGAGAACTGACTCTAGTTTTTGATTTACACAGCGCTATTATCACAATCCATCTTCCTAACTAAAACGGAACTTTTGACTGAAAAAATTGTGACCTTGTTCATAAGGCCTAGCGCGCACTTCGTTGTGTTTACGTTGCATTTTTATATAACGCACATTCTGTGAAGTAAGGAGTGTTATAGAAATAATAAACTGGCATGTGGAAGTCGGACTCGCGCTCGAAGGGTTCTGTAACACAGTAGAGTATTCTATAACTATGATTTTTCACAACTACAAAAATAACCTTGTTTTTCATAGTGTTTGTATGAAAAACAAAGTTATACTTGCGGTCACTATATCTCAACAACTGCTGACTGTATTTCGATCAAACCAATTTTCGTTGAAAGTTTTTATTGAGATCTACAGCATATATTTTTTCTAGATTTTTCACTCCCTTACTTTAGAAGTTAGAGGGGGGGGGACACACATTTTACCACTTTAGACGCGCCTATCTTTCGAATGATTGACTTTGAGAAAAAATGATTTTAGAAACATCAATGTCATTTTTAAAGACCTATCTATCGATACTCCACACGTGTAGGTTTGAAGGAATTTTTTTTTTTGTTCCAGGTCCATGTATCGGATGCCTCACCTTAAACTTTTATATTTTTTATTTTTGTATAAAAATCGGAAAACGGTTTACAGAATACATCTACCTACCAAGTTTCAATTCTGTCGTCCTAACAGTTTCGGAATAAAATGGCTGTGACATACGGACGGACAGACAGACAGACATGGCGAATCTATAAGGGTTCCGGTTTTTGCCATTCGGCTACGGAACCCTAATAAACGCATTGCGGAGAAATAAACGCATACATAAATATATGCACCGTACGGTAGAGTAACCGCACCTCGTTCCACCGCAACGCAGTGCGCTCTAGGCCTGACTTAACAAGTAATCCAAAGAGATTTGTTCCTACTTAATATAACATTAACTTTCTATCAACTCCTAAAACTAAACTGTACAGGTGCAAGTAATTACGAACGGGGTCACGATCACAACACGAACGTTCAGTCACGTCCATCTAATTGTGATGGCATCTTCATTCCTACTGTCTGGGCACAAATAAAAGATAACGACCCAATAACACCCCGATACTCGATAGCTCGATACAGAGTGCTTACAGAACGAAACGTGATGCTTTCTGTCGTTTAGAGATCGAACGGTATTCTTAGTCAGGACTTTTTATTTGGAACTTACTTTCGCCTGATCTTGTTTCAGCCGTAATATTATATTAATGGATGTAGTACAATACAATATATGTATACAATAACAATATATGTATACAGTGTTTCAATTGAAGGGCCAAAGTTTTCAGTGAATTTAGTTTTTAATATAGTGACTACTTTTTATTTATTTATCAAATGTTGTAATTTTCCCCCTATATTGGTTTGTATAATCTTAGTTAGTAAGTCTTAAATTAGTAGGGTAGGTTAGTATCCTTAGGAAGTAAATTTAGTAGGTATATTAGTTATTTGCTTTTTAACTTATATTAGAAACACCTCCGTCTATTGTCTTCTTTTCTATAAGTCCTCTCCATCCAAAGGTTGTCTGGAAGAAATCGCTTTCAGCGATAAGGCCGCCCATTGTAACACTACTAAAATGAATGACTTGTATGTTATTTTTTTAAGTTATGAGGTGTGAAAATAAAGAATTTTCTATCTATCTATCTATCTACTTGACACGAGAGGAAAAGCGGTACTAAATGCTGAAAATCGGCGCACTACTGCAGAAAATGTAATGTTAGGTTATTATGCTGAGCACGTGAGCCCTACTTGTCAATGCTATTTAAGTATAACGATATTGTTTCTACTGCTTAATTTTTAGTGGCATAAAAAACATTTATAAAATCGTTTATAGGAGCACGAATGTAGCCGACCGTCTATTATCGCTTACACTGGAAGTTTAGAGCTTGTACAAAGTATAGTCTGTGGTATCTGTGGTATATGTGGTATAGTATGTGGTCTGTGGTCTGTGGTAGTTATCCGTAAGTTTATCACTTTGTTTATAATTTGTTTAGCTCTTCGTACAGACAATAGGCGTGACGAAAGATTTTGAAATCCTCTTCCGTAATGTGGGAACACATTTACTATTCACGAAAAAACCTATATTTCGGTAATTAACTTTAGTTTAATGGAGTTTAAAGCAATTTTTCTAATATTTTTTCAATAGTGCGCAAAAACAGCTCACATGTGTCATGGCTTCGGCTGTGACGTCACGCATACCTAAATGACATTATTAACGTAGTAACTATTATATAATCTGTGACAATGAATACATGGGTTTTCCAAAATGTAATAACATTTTCAAGAAAACCTCATAAGAGGATATAGTCGTGACGTCATGCGCTGTGATTGGTGTTTCAATCAAAATGGCCGATAGTAGTATTTTAATGTTTTATTTTAATGAAAATCTTAATAATCTCAATTTTTAAAATAAAACTAAACTAGTGTTTTAAATCATCAAATCTTTGATTTTTTGATACTGTTGTCATGCCTATTTCATCAATCGATCGTATCAGGACACTATTATATACTGGTATATACTGGTACTTGCTATGTAGTAAATTCGTAAAGGCTGGCTATAGCCAGCCCAGTTGTTAATACTTATAGGCCAACTCAAAGCCTCTGATCCAGCCAAGAGTGGTTGTAATAGAACAAACCACCGGCGTCTACAATGCAACGATCAACAATTTTAAAACTGTAGACTACGTTTACAATTTTTTTTCTACTGGAAAAATTATCAATTTTGTGATTAAACGTATTTGAATTTCACAATGACGCCGATGCGTGTCACCAGCAGCAGTTGCCCCTGTTTTCGATAACGTGCCAATCGCGTATGAGCTGAGCTTCGCTTAGCTCTCATAGTTGGGCGACGTGAGCGAAGCGAAACGAACTAAGCATCGTTACGCTTCGCTCCATTTATGCCCTATGTGCTTTATTATGTAGTTGAGTACTAAAATTATTAATTAATAAGCTCGATGTCTCACAAATTAAATTTTCCTGTTTGTATTAAAACTATTTTCTTTTACCAAGACCCTACTGATTCGGCTGTCTGTTCGTTCGATCGCGATTAAAATCACGCCCGGGGTGTAAAATACATTGTCTCCCTTTCCTCCCCTTTTACCGACAGATCGCCACTTGTACAGTTTATTTTAACACCTCCATCCTCCATTCGAGAGGTTCTGATCCTTTCCGTACTAACGGATGTCTGTAACAACTTTGTTTTGATTGCTTTTATTTATTTTCAACCGACTTCCCAAAAAGAAGGAGGTTCCTAATACGTCTGTATATTTTTTCTTTGTGTGTATGTTACGCGATTACTCCGTGAATTGTGAACCGATTCTAATAGTACTTGTAATCGGTAGAGTACGTTACCGAGGTGGTTCCAATGTAATTTCATCGAGATCTAATAAGTATCTTGCGAGATATGACGATAAACGTCTCAAACTTGCTACTGAAAGTGACGCGCGGGGCATTGAAGTCGGTTGATTTAGTTTTTAGGGTTCCGTACCCAAAGGGTAAAACGGGACCCTATTACTAAGACTCCGCTGTCCGTCTGTCTGTCTGTCTGTCTGTCTGTCTGTCTGTCTGTCCGTCTGTCACCAGGCTATAGCTCATTAACCGTGATAGTTAGACAGTTGAAATTTTCACAGATGGTGTATTTCAGTTGCCGCTAGAACAACAAATACTAAAAACAAAATAAAGTTAAAAATTAAAGGGGGTCCCCATACAAAAAACGTGTTTTTAAACGCCATCTAATTAGTTTCGGTAAAATGACATAGATGGCGCTAGTAAACGAGCCCCGTCTTTCTAGATCGCGACCAAACCAAATATTCTTGGTTATATCAATTAATCAAATATATGAGGTTGAAACTCGTTATATTTCGTATAGTACGGAACCCTCCCTAAGTGTGCGATAAGAGACGCGATGCTGACTCGCACTTGGCCAGTTTTTTATTAAACTATCTTAATTATTATATTAGACAGTTTGGTCAAGATGTCATCGTTTGGTATTGGATTGAATTTAAAATGGGGAGCTGGGTTGTGGAATGACGACTTTTTATTATTTCGAACACACAAGCCATCATTGGTCAAGTACCACAATCATACGCGATTGCCAGTTGCTTTGATCGTGGTCACGTAGACCGTAGTATTAGAATAGAATAGAATACCTCTTTATTGAACACCATTCAGAAAACATTAAAAAACTTAAGTAAACATTCACAAATAAGTGTTACAAAAGGCGGTCTTATCGCTGAGAGCGATCTCTTCCAGACAACCTTTGGGTAATGAGGATTTGTTTAATGAACATGGCGGGGTAAATATGGTGTTAAATACCTTAACTAAAATAAATAAGCAAATACATAAACACTACACTGCAGATACATATAATACATAAATAATATATTTATCAATAAACAATACATATAGTATATAAATAAATATAACAAGGAGAGAGAACAAAAAATCAGTAGGTAGCAATTTAATCTTACGAGAGATAGTGAGCTTTGACACGTTCTTTGAATGTAGTAATGGTGTATGTATTATTATCTGTTCTGTGACAAGACGACTCTCATCTTAAACTTCGAATACGAATATTTATAACTATGTCTTACAATCCACCAGGCGAGGATGATGCAAACTGACAGTGGGAACACAGTCCCCTCCTAGGTTTTAAACATCACTCACGAAGCTATATTTAGATATCCTGAATTCATCAATCTTGAGACCCCAAAGGAATTTCGCTAATAGCTTAAACATACAACATGAATGACCTTCTCTTCGGTAGGATACGTGGCCAGGTGAATTGATGACAGATCGACTAAGTTTTTGACAGAATGGTAACCAGGACCTGGAACACGCAATGTGTTGGAATAGCGCGATAAGTTCACGATGTTTTTGAGGGCCCGGTGGCGGGCGCAATCGGGAGAACGCTTGCCTTTGATGCCAGAGGTACCGAGTTCAAACCGCCGTGCACCAATGGATTTTTCTATCGAAAAACTTTTGTGCGCTCTTCACAGTGGTGAAGGTAAAACATCGTTAAGAAACCAACAACCTCCGCATGGTGGTAGGACACTATCTGGTGTCCGCCTGGCCAGCTACCACCCTCAAGTTAGAAAATCTGTCACCAAACATCTAATGTGTTCCGGCAGCTATCCTTGAGAGCCAGTTCCCATTCTAGGCCTAGCGTGTTTACCATCTTCGACCGCATCATCACTTACCAACAGGTGAGATAGTGGTCAAACGCTTGCCTATAAACGTATTAAAAAAAAATGCTATACAGTTAGAATGAAAGACGTGTATGTAGATGGTGCAGGATCTAAAAGTAAGTTCCCAGCAGTGAAAAATGACAAGTGATTATTATACGACCGTCTTCTGTATATCATGTCCATAGGCATCGGTGACCGCCCATCTCTAGTGTCCGCCTGACCTGACCACCCTCAACTTAGAAAATCTGTCGCTAAACATCTAATGTATTCCAGCAGCTGTCCTTGAGAGCTAGTTCCCATTCTAGGACTAAAACGCTGCCATTAGATCATGATAAAATGTACAAAAGAGCTACACCCACAATACGGTGTCATGAGTGAGGTGTAAAACAAAACAACATACAGAAGAATTGACAACTTCTTTTACTTTAAGTCGATTAAAAATAACATTCATTTCGAGAGATCAACCTGAATTGTAGCTCCTACAGTCGTCAATATTCCTTCGGAAATATAATGGCAATGCAATAAAGACGTAAGGAAACGACAAGCACATTTTAACAGGCGAAAACACAGATCATGAAATAACTACAAGGGCGAAAACATGTTCATTATATTATAGCATCTTAAAAAACTTAAAAATATAATTCGTTTCTCTGTCATTAAGTTACTAGTAATACAAAATTAATATAAACTTACAAACTTTCTCATTTTGACCGACTTCAAAACGGAGGTTCTTAGTTCATCTGTGTTTTTATCTGTATTGATGTATGTTCACAGATATTTCTCTGTCAATTGAGGATCGATTTAAAAATTATTTTTTTTCGACTTAGAATACTTCGAAGACCTCGAAGACTTCTCAAGTAGTAGGACCATTTATTAATTTATCGAGATCTGATGATATGTAGATAAATATTTCAAACATGGTACTCAAAATGACGTAGCATTTGACGTCTGTATTTTTCAGCGACGTACTAGCCCAATTACGTCGCTGGTATTATCCGTTTTTTAAAAGATCCTAAATTATTAATGAATACTAGAAAGCCAGTAGAATGACACACACTCATTGCATGACCAGTAAACCTATATATAGAAATTAAGCAATAATAGCTTAAAAATTATGCAGTATGTTTATTACAAATAGGTAACTACATAATTTAAGTTTTCAGTAAAACAGCTTAAAAGTTTATTCAATTACTGCTCTCTTCGCTTAATATGTAGATACTTACAGTACAGTCTTCTATACATTTCGTAGTTGAGAAGCAATCTCGTTTGACGTGAATCTGCACTCAACGAACTCCGTTCAATGTTCGAAGAAACTCGGTGCTTCTCAGAAATAAGTAGAAAACTTGCTCGTGAATACTTTGAAGATAGATGACTCCTAGTACCTTTCTTGAAATAAGATTTCAATATGTTTGACTTTAATATGTTTGACCTGTATATGTGTTAACCGGGAGTAGTGAAATCTTTAATTTATGCATAAACATATAAAATTACGCAAAAGCATAAACTTAAATTTATGTATTTTAAAGTCAAAAGTCCTATAACCGGCGAGCATGTAAGGCGCTCATGAAAGTGGAAGAAGCAAAGGAGGTAGGTATGTCAGGATCGTAGCATGTGGAAAGAAGTAGTCTCTGCCTACCCCAATGGGAAAAATTCGTGATTGTATATATTTGCGTATAATTCTTTAATTCAAAATGAAAAAACTCCCCGACTGATTTATTTATATTCTGTTCATTGAGACAATTCCAATGAGCCCAAACACAACACCTGATGTTAGTTGGTGAGGTGTAAAGTACTCTGCAGATTTCACGAGATAACCCAGCATTAAGTGAATGCTACCATGTTCTTACAATATCATTGAAGTAACAGGATACTGAATTTCAAATTGATCGGACTTATAACAGTTGATCTCATAGCGTCATCATCTAGAAAAGAAGCTCAGTCTCAATACGGCTAAATCGTAGACAGAGTATATACGAGTATACCTATCGCTTAACAACAGGTGAGATAGTGGTCAAACGCTAGCCTTTAAGATATAAAATATTGAGAGACTTAGGGCCAGTTTCTGATAGCGCTAATATAAAGAAATCTGACAGATTTTTGACAGCTTTTATATGGCGTCATATTGTTTCAGATAACTATAACAGTCATGTGTTATGTGTAAGTCAGGAACCGGTGAAACTGGCCCTTAACATCTTTATGTCTCTGGGTAATGGGCGTAATGCAGTGACGTCATCGCTTATCATCAGGCGAGCGTTGTGCTTGTCCTGTTACCTTATATCATAAGAAGAAGAAAAAAAAATATAAATCAGAAAACAGTTCGCTACGCACCTTGCTCCATTTATCTCCACACCATTTCACAGCACCGCTACACACCATCACTCTGCTCATATTCCTTGCACATCTCTAGAGAAAATGTCTCAGTTTCACAGCCACGCTAAACATCCTTGCTGCACTCATATGCCTAGCCCAGCTCATGTTGAAATGCACCCTTATGCTACCAACATAATTGCCTATGACTATAACCAAGTCATAGGCAATAATTCCGAAATCAGTAAGGGCTAAATACGTTTAAATACGTTACTACGGCTGAATACGTTACTAAATACTTTGGCTGTTAATAGTTTCGAATGATTAATAGCTATTAGTTATACGATTGATTAATGCGCAATGTCTAGTGTAAACGGCAGTAATTAACACCTGTATTTGGCCGGATGTCAACCGTGAAGCATATAATGAGATACACGTAGCTATTAATTTAGTATTCACTAAGTGGCCAAGCTTATGATCTTGCTATTGAGCTTCAATCTTTATTATATAGTATAAAACAAAGTTGCTTACTTTCTGTAGGTACGCCTAGATCTTTTAAACTACGCAATGGATTTAAATGCGATTTTCAGCAATAGAAAGAGTGATTCAAGAGAAAGGTTTATAACCTAGATTTAACGCGTACAAAGTCGCGGAGTGCATATAAAAGGAAATTATTTTCTGTGATAACACTTTAACAAAACCCGTAGGCTTTGTGAAATTTGCAAACAAGTTGAAACTGTATGTTAGTATTTTGATCATGATAAAAATACTAACAGACAATTTCAACTTGTCAAGCGTCTTAACATTTTTAAACTTTGTGATAATTTCTAAGTGTCTGACTATTACGGCTTAGAACAGCCCTGTGACAGACGTACGGACGGACAGCGGAGTTTCAGTAATAGGCTCCCGTTGGTACCCTGATACGGTAGTATTTTGTTAGGGTGCCGAACCTTTGGGTACGGCACCCTAACTAAATACTCGAAGGAAAGGGATTCGTACCTGAGAGCCAGGACCTACTGAGCCACACTGGCTGGCTAAGTTAAAGGATGACCACTGCTGGATAGTCAAAAACGTGTTCACATTCTTGTAACGAAAAGGGTGTAATAAAACTTCGATTGAATTCACAGTGTGTAATAAATTACTTAAATCTAATTAAATTATGAGGTCACTGGTTACAAAGATATTGCTATTTTAAATTAAACAATATAAAAGCGATGGCACATGGTATTTAATCTACATTAAAATTTATAAAAAAATCGTCTCCTTGATGCGTACGAACTCATATACGTAGAGTAAGTTAATACAGCCTATTGAAACTGACTACGCTAGTAGTGCGATAGCGTTCACTATAGCCATCGCGAGGCATGTACAGCAAGTTGCTTCCTAGACATATCTAAAGGTACGGCTAAACCGCGGCGTCCTGCATCCTGCGGGCGCGATCTCAGTATTTCTCAATTGTTTTCTGATCGCGTTTGGTGTGAACCAGTCGGTACAAATACTACTGCGCTATCTGATCGCGGCCTAGATCGCGCACGTAGGCCGCTGCGGTGCGTCCGTACCCTTAGGCTGAGACTATAATATAATAAAAAATCATACCTACATTCAAACTGCAAATAATATAGGCACATTGCACTAACAGTAAGTTGTGAACCCATAGAGTAAGGTAATATTGAGAACCTCATCCAGACAGCCTATATGCGCTTTCAATGTGGCATGTGATTTAAGATGTGTGTATGTGTGTATGGGCCCAATTAACAGAGTAACAGCGTAGCGCTTGCGAGTGAACACAAGCATGAACAGAAGCATTAATGAAATGAACTAAGGCGACAAGAATTATCATAATTTTGCTTTGCTCGTAATATGGTTTGCGCCAACGATTATTTATTCTGTGCCTGCACTTGAAGTATGCGTCGCGGTGAATGCCTCGTGATGATAGAGATAGCGCCTTGTACTGACTTATGCGTTAAACGTATATGCGTTGCATTTTGTGTTGAATAATTAGGCATCACAGAACCCTCAAGCTTTTTAAAGTTATGTTTTCACAGAATAAGACCCATCAGAATCATACATGATTTTTTTGTTCGGACCGTAGTTTTTAAGCCCGTTATAATCGTCGAGCCCATACTTATCATACACGTACGGTCCGTAACTATCGTGGCCATAATGTTCATGACCATGATCGTGGTGACGATAAGGATCATGGTCTAATTCTATGTACTTATGTGACTTCTTCTCTTTCAGGTAGTGAACGAACCAGAGCACAAAGTGCCATCCTTTTACAATCAGTGCGTAGAAGATGGCACCATAGACGATCTTCAGAACGAACAATTTCGTCGCCACCACATAGAAGAAATGCACTGTAGACAAAGGAAAAACAACATTTAAAATATTCATCACAGAAAAGATTCCAAAGTAGATTCCAACTTATGTTAAAACGGATATCGTGTCTGATAGATAAAAGATGCTATAACGTTGGTGCCAGCAAAATATATAAATCGATATGTTATGATAGTATTTGTGACCTGGTTAAATATTTTTCCGAGCGTAAGTTATAAAAGCGAGTACAACAAAGATCAAGTGCATTAAGATCCATTGGATCACTAGACAATGGTGGGTATCGGCTATCAGGCTATCAACAACAGCACATCATACTTTATAAAGTAGGATAAGCCAGATGGAGTTGCCTGTTGTCAGAGTTTGATAGCTGCCTGAAGGTCTTTGGCATGGTAAAATCAGAATTCCTAAATTTCCTAAGTAGGGTTCTTCAGAATAATTCAGACTTCAAAATATTTGCCAAAATCATTTACGGCGTGAGTAATTCAAGTAGCCTACCATTTTTGTCTCATATATCTATTACGGCTTGTAAAACTGTGTATCTATCAAGCAACCATTCAGATATCGTTTTGAGCGATAAGACATATATACGTACTATGTAGTACCTTTAATTCAAGTAATCCAAATTGTTTGCCTTTTTCTTGGAAAATTGGTGTAAATAAAGAGTAATTATTTTTTATTTGACCAGAAACATTTTCAAATAGTCGTATTAAATTAAAATATATATATATTACACACCTATTTAGTCGGTATCTTGAAAAATCTCAAAACAGAATCCAAAAGCGTATTGGAAGATCCCGAGCCGAACTTTTCGTGATAGCTCAATGGGTCATAATGACCATGGCCATAACGATGATTGTCATACGGGTCAAAGTGGAACTGCGACTGTTTATATTCATTAGAATTGTAGAAGATGTAGGGATCTGGTACGTATTTAAATATCGCCAGGGCCCAAGCTAGTACGGCTATGAACTTCATAGCTCCGATAACCAAAGCTATGCCTAAGCATATCTTGAACAATCCGACCTTCGCAGCCAATAGTATCGCGAGGTTGGCTGTAACAAAAGAAAATATACTTTGGTATTGTCAACAATATTCTATAGAAAATGATAATGTGTTCGGCTTACATTTTAGGTTACAAATAGTGAGAATATTTTATCAAAATTGATGTCTATGCCTACATTGAGAAATACGCTACATTAAGTTCGAATATAAAAGAATTTGTTGTCAAAAGAAATTTTATTTTATAATTACAAGTTGTCTCCGTAGAGACATCGGTGCGCTGTGTATCTTTTACTGCCTCTATATTGGGGTATATCCAGAAGAGCTTTTTGACCTGAAATCAACGTCGACTTTTTTCTATCGATCGGCCCGACATCGTCAAAGAGCCTAAGAGCCATCTTACGGAATTGGAAGTCTTGTACCACCCGCTTCAACCGTAGCTTTCGTTACGTGGGACCTATAAGATGTGGCCTGCAGAGATTTTTATTCTATATAAAGAATCGAGTATTTAAAAAATAAACTGGCCAAGTGCAAGTCGGTCTCGCACTCGTAGGGTTCCGTAACACAGTTAAGTATTCCATAACTATGATTTTTCGCAACTACAAAATTAACTTTGTTTTTCATAGTGTTTGTATGAAAAACAAAGTTATCTTTGCGGTCGCCATATCTCTAAAACTGCTGACTGTATCTCGTTCAAGCCCAATTTTAGTAATATTTAGTTTTTATTGAGATCTACAGCATATATATATTTTTTATTTTTGACTACCATACTTTAAAAGTTAGAGGGGGGGGGGGGGACACACACATTTTACCACTTTAGACGTGCCTTTCTTTCAAATGATTGACTTTAAGAAAAAATAATTTTAAGAACCTCAATGTCATTTTTATGCCTATCCATAGAAGTATAGGTTTGAAGAAATTTTTTTTTTGTTTCAGTTCAATGTATGCGATCCCCCTTAAACTTTTATATTTTTTATTTTTGTATAAAAATTTGCGATCGAAAGCGGTTCACAGAATATATCTACTTACCAAGTTTCAATTCTGTAGTCTTAACAGTTTCGGAATAAAATGGCTGTGACATACAGACGGACATGACGAATCTATAAGGGTTCCGTTTTTTGCCATTCGGCTACGGAACCCTAAAAAAAGCATATCCATAAATTCTTGAAGAGTCAACGCATCTACAGCGCCCATGGTGATACAGATATTTATGATCAACGGTAACCACTTTCCATCAGGCGGGTCGTCTACCTGATTTTCTGCTACATTAATAAATACAAGCTTTTATCTAAAATTCCTGAACCATTTACAACCACTTACTAATAATATCCAATTTAGATTATAGTTGGCATGATTTGATTGGTTTCAATTGAGACGGTATATGTCCCTATTCTATCTAAACGCCAAGAGAATAAAGAACAAGAATAAATAATTATATTTAACGTAAATTTCAGGCTTTGTAACTCATCTAGGTACCTACTTCGCACAAAAGAAATTACTTGAGTTTCAGTTATGTGATTACAGCTTCAACATAACTCATACGAGTACATTACCAACATAGTTAAGTTATTACATGAAGTAAACCATATTTCAAGATTATTAGGACATATTTTTGGAACAAAAATTTTCCAGCGCTTTATATTTATTACAGCGCGCGTAATATTTTATTCATGAAACTAGCAAATATTGTACGAAAGATTTTTTTTAAACTGTCTATTGCCACTGCCGGAATAAATGACTCCAGTATTAATCTACTAATCAAATCTACGCCTAGCATAGAATTAACTCATTTGAAAGAAAAATAATTGAATGTCAAATCATTGATTATTATTTTATTTGCGTTTTATTGTAAAGTAAATAAATATTAAATGATATTTTATCTGAAACGGACGAGATAAATATCACAACAAAGTGAGCTAGTCTAGATTTTTTCAATTAGGCCTTGGTTCTCTCATTCCACTGAAGGTTTTTATCTCACGGCTTTACAGCGCTAATAGAAAAATCCTAAGTACCAAACTGAAAGGGAAGTTTCGATTTGCCATTCGTATTCCGATTCAATCTGTAGCTAGGATATTAAAGACTCTGCTTCAGTGTTTTAGTTTTGAAAATGCCGAGGAGGAAAATAGCAACGAGGTGTTTAGAAAAGGTTTTGGTACAGTTGTATTACAGCGTCATATTTTATTTCATCATTGCATTTATTTAAAAGTCTGAATCAAAAAAAAATGCTTATATTAACTTATAATTATTAGTTTCGAATTAGCTTTTTAGAACGTAGTCAATGCTATATTAATCCGTGACAAGGTAGCAGCTTTTCACAAAATTCGACAACATACTACTATTACGCCTCTCCCATGGCACGCCACTGAGCTCGATCTTCAGTTATTCGTTTCCAACCGCTGCCAGCCAGCTTGCGTACATCTTCGCTCTATCTAGCTGGTGGGCGTCTTACACTACGTTTGCTAAGCCGTGGTCACCACTCTAGAACTCTTCTACCCTAACGGTTATCGGTTCTACGACAGATGTGACCAGCTCACTGCAATTTCGGCTTGCTAGTCCTTGAGCTATGTCGATAACTTTGGTTCGCTGACAGATGACTTCGTTTCGAATTCGATCCTTCAGAGAAACTCCGAGCATAGCTCTCTGCATAGCTCGCTGAGCGACTTTGAACTGGTGAACTAGTCGCACCGTCAGCACAGAACAAATGCCGTCAGTGTCCACGTCTCGGCTCCGTAAGTAATAACAGGTAGGAAGCACTCGTAACAACTTTCAACGTTTTTACAACTTCGTTTACTGTAATACTGGATATATGCCATGATTTTACAAAATTAAGCTCTACCTTTGTGAATTGAAAATAATGTAACATATACCTACCTATAAATTAACTGATTTTATCAAGTATTTTAACTAGAAATGTCTCATGTATAAATGAAAATTATTTTAGAAACTAACAAACACAACTACAGAACGATAATAACAAGAAAGACGAATTCCAATCTGACAAAACAATTGTTCTACGTCATCATAATTATCAGCCGGTATCAGTCCACTGCTGGACATAGGCTTCCCCCAAGAGACCTCACTGAGTCAGATCTTTGGCTCTTTGTTTCAAGTTACTGACCACTGCTTTGCGAATGTCCTCGCTCCACCTGGTAACAGGGCGACCTACGCTACGTTTGCCGATTCGTGGTCTAGAACCAACGTCTACTCCAACGATAATATCGGTACTACGGCAGATATGACCAGCCCACTGCCACTTCAGTTTGCTAATCCACTGAGCTATGTCTTTGCCACTTTGGTTCACTGGCGAATTTCTTCGTTTTACATAAAACATTGAAAATGAATTAAAAAGTTGAAAATTAAAAAATAAAACTGGCCAAGTGCGAGTCAGACTTTGTCCCGCACACGGAGGGTTCCGAACGCCATCTATCGAATTTCTAACGAACTTCTAACACCAACTAAGTAAATGTTAACACAAAGGTAGAATAGTATTATATAGTAGTAATAGTAATTGTAGTAATTAATATTATTAAATATCTGGTTGACCGAGCTTTGCTCGGTATTTTTTGCCACTTAAACAGACAAATATGACTCATCCCGACATCTATTGACGAATAATAATACTATTTTTTTTAATTGACAGCAACTAACTGCTTTACTGATACAGTACTTCTACTCGCCAATAGATGTCGGGAAGAGTCATATTTTAAGTTGATTATCAATAAAGTTGATTATTGAAAACACGAATAAAACAACATTTTCTGAAAATGACTCCTAGCTAGATCGATTTATCGCCCCCGAAATCCCCTGTAGGTATATATACTACATTTTATTTAATCGTTGGAGCCGCTTCCGAGATTCAGATTAAGGTAAAGACGATAGCGCCATCTTAGCAACTAGATAGGTGGCGCTGCGCTATCGTAAAAAACTTTTTTTAAAACTTTTTTTTAATTTTTAACTTTGTTCTGTTCTTAGTATTTGTTGTTATAGCGGCAACAGAAATACATCATCTGTGAAAATTTCAACCGTCTAACTATCACGGTTCATGAGATACAGCCTGGTGACAGATGGACAGACAGACAGACAGACAGACAGACAGATGGACAGCGGAGTCTCAGTAATAGGGTTCCTTTGGTACCCTTTGGGTTCGGAACCCTAAAAAATGGAGTTAAGGCGTTTCGACGCCTTAACTCCACTCATGATTTATTTAAACAGTGTCAAATTCCGAGTGAAGCATTTTCCTTTTTAACACTTTGTAAATGGATTTTATTTCTTAAATCTTACACCTTTTCAGTAAGTACGTTTTAAATAAAATATGCCATTCACAGCTTCGCAGATTCAAAAAAGATTTTTTAATTTATTTTCTTCAGTTTAATGGCGAAGTGAAGCGGAAGTCAAGTGTAATTAAATTATAATTTAAATAAAGTAAGGTGGAGTAGGTGCACCGACGAGATAAATAAGATTTTTAATGATCTGCTCAACGAGATGCTTGTATAGATTGAAGATTATGTTTACGCTCATAGCGTAGTAGGACGCCCTCCAGCTGGAGGAGGGAGAAGGTCCACCTTCTCTAGGACGACAGCTGTCATACCATATCATTTTTATTAAATGTCATATGTAACGATATGTCAATGTCAGATTAGGACTTTAGGATAAATCCATAAACACAAATTACATCTTGTGTCTTGAAATATGAGATGCTCTATCCAACATTTCAATATACTAAGTGCTAGAATAAGAATATATCGAAAATACCCTCGAATATGAAAGCGCAATGAGCTATATAGTCAGGTTGATCAGATATTTTGAATTTGAGCCTTTCCGGAAAATCCGAGCTTGACAAAAGCATCAAAAGACAGGAACGAGAAACGCATTAAGGACGCATTTTTGGGGGCTATGGAGACTGAATAATGTTAAAAAAAAGAGCCATCAGAATAATAAACGGACTGCAAAAACGCTCATCAGCAAAGCAATATTTTATTAAAAATCAGATCATGACAGTTGTATCACAATATATATATATATATAATAGTATTTTAGAAATTCACATGAACAAGAACAATATGTCGAAAAGCTTGGACATACATAATTATAATTTAAGAAATAAAGAAAAACTATATCTGCCTAAAACGAGACTCCAAAAGGTTAGAAAACAAGGCATCTATAATAAAATACAATTATATAATAAATTACCAATAAATTTAACTAAACTGACGTTACGTAATTTTAATAAAAAAACATATTATTTCTTTAAAAATAATCCCTTTTATTCTCTGAATGAATATAATATGACCTGTGTTGTAAATGAATCTTCATTTTTGTAAAATATATATATATATATACAGATGATTTAGTAACTAAGTCTACGTAGTATTATTATCTTTTCTATGCGAAGTGTCTACGTTTAATTGTTTAAATTGTGAAATTGTTTTATATACAGTGTGGAAATTAAACTCAGGCCCTGGAGGGAAACTACTTTAAATCCTTAAGCTTGCTCATTTTACTTAAAGGAGACATTCCTTTATTTTTGAAAAGAAACCAATCTGCATTAAAAGATTTTTTTAAACTCGGTTGCTTCGCCCGGGACTCGAACCAACTAAAATTAAAAAAAATAAACACTCTTTATTTTATTATACTAATCGGTAGTATTAATATTCAGGATAAAGTTTCTCTAAAAAATGTTTGGTTACTGTTCACTTTTAACAAGTAAAAGACACGTAACAGTTCTGTTATCTCTCCAACACTCAAAGACTTCGTATGAAGTACACGCTTGCTAATTTATCGTTAAGTACCTTGTTGAAATTTTCGATAAGAAAATTGTTCAATGGTGGTAATACCTCTATGCACATTTCCTTCTTACATGATCCGAGGCGTTCAGTGGAGAAGTTTAAAAATGGAACGTTTGACTTTGTTTGCAATGCGGGACAATAATTTTAAAATTCGAACGATTTTTATCAACAGATTTTATTTAAGTAGTGTTGCTTTCCTTACGTAATTAAATTATCTCATAACGGCGACTAATGTTGTGTAGCCGGAACGACGGGGCTCATTTCGAACAATTTATCAGTTAAATAATTTAAGTGTTACAAAATTGATAGTAAAATAAAGTTGATGTTAGATTTAACGATTATTTTTATTTTTAAGACCTAATGTTTGTTAGAGAAACTTTATCCTGAATATTAATACTACCGATTAGTATAATAAAATAAAGAGTGTTTATTTTTTTTAATTTTAGTTGGTTCGAGTCCCGGGCGAAGCAACCGAGTTTTAAAAAATCTTTTAATGCAGATTTGTTTCTTTTCAAAAATAAAGGAATGTCTCCTTTAAGTAAAATGAGCTAGCTTAAGGATATAAAGTAGTTTCCCTCCAGGGCCTGAGTTTAATTTCCACACTGTATAATTCGATGTTTAAATTAATATCTTTATATTGTATTGTGGTGACTTACCTAGAATAACAACACTGTTATTATTATGGTCAATAAATAATCTGAATCTGAATCTGAATCTAAAATTATTTTTCCGTTCGCGAAACAGTAGGCTTTGAAATGAACATTTTGTTAGAATCACGTTTACTATGTCTTGCACGGGTCTTCTTTCCAACATAATAGCATATTAATATCCACACAGCACCCTTATGTCACTACAGTGATTTTATTAATCACGCACATTTTACGTGGCTATATTAAAAGAGAAGTCTTCCTAGCTCCTTAAATATTATGTTTCTTTGAAGTGTTACACACTTTATATTTTTGTAAATTGTTAAACACAATCCAAAATTTCATCGTACCGACGGGACTTGAACCCGCAACCTCCGGAATAACATGTTCCGGTGCTTTGCCAATTAAGCCACGGTGCGAAGTATCGTTACGATGAAATTAGTGGATTGCATTTGTTAACCCAATTATGCATTGGTGGCGCCATCTATGACTACTTATTACGTAAGTTAATCACTCGGAAGAAATCATTACAGTTTTCAAATCCGACGAGAGATGTTGCACTGCGCAAATCAAATATTATGTTATTCCGGAGGTTGCGGGTTCAAGCCCCGTCGGTACGATGAAATTTTGGATTGTGTTTAACAATTTCCTAGCTCCTTGTTCTAACTGCCCCAAGTATTGTATCCTGCGTATGTCACTGGTTGTGAATTTTCTGCGCAAAATGAACTCAAAGTGTGCACACTAAAGTAAATTTCCGGATCTCAGTGAGCTTCTAGTTTCAAATAGTTTCTAGTTCAATCTAAAATAAAATATGAATGTTTTTTCTGTTACAGAGGCGATGTAGATATTGCTTCATACTCTTGTATATTATAACAACGCAACAATCACTAACAACATATTAAAAAACAAAGACCCTTGCTGCGTCTGTCTGTCTGTCTATTAGCGATAAACTCAAAAACTACTGAACGGATTTTCATGCGGTTTTCATCAAAAGACAAAGTGATTCATTAGGAAGGTTTAGGTGTATAATTCGTTAAGGTTTCGTGTAAATTGGTTGAAATATGACGAGTACTGTAGAAGATGTTAATTCATCCTCGACACAACAAGCTGATGCAAAAATGCTCTACCCGTGCGAAGCCGGGGCGTGTCGCTAGTAGGTAATAAAAACAACCAACCGTCACAATGGATATACGGATGAAAATTGTAAAGTTTACTTTTATATTGTGGCAGCTACACATGCAAAGGGTATTTAGATAAATAACTCTTTATTAACCGACTTCATAAAAAAAGAGGCGGTTTTGAATTCGTCGGAATCTCTTTTTTTAGGGTTCCGTACCCAAAGGGTAAAAGGGACCCTAATTATTACTATTTACTACTATTACCTACTACTACCCATTACTAAGACTCCGTTGTCCGTCTGTCTGTCTGTCTGTCAGTTTATCTGTCTGTCCATCTGTCACCAGGCTGTATCTCATGAACCGTGATAGTTAGACAGTTGACATTTTCACATATGATGTATTTCTGTTGCCGCTATAACAACAAATACTAAAAACAGAATAAAGTTAAAAATAATAGAGGGTCCCCATACAAGAAACGTGTTTTTTCGGCATTTCACGTCATCTATGAACGCTTAGTTAGGTAAACGTCCCATAGATGGCGTTATATTGAAATATCGATCCATAACACCTTTGTTATATGTTAGATGGCGATATAAGAAATAAAATGTTTATTAATTATTATTTTTTGCTGGCGTAAAATGATAGTGGTATTTTTGGCTCGATCTTATAAAATACTGTAGTGTGGTACGGAACTCACGAGTGCGAGTCCGACTTGCACTTGGCCAGTTTATTTTATGTATGTTCACCGATTACTCGAAGATGTTTGAACCGATTAGGAAAATTCTTTTTATGTTTCAAAGGGTACCCTTCCCAGGTGGTCCCATTTAAATTTTAACGAAATCGGTTGAGCCGTTTTTAATATATCAACATTTGTATTACGATGCATTTACTTATCTCGACGACGTACTATCACAGAATAATGAATAGTACAATGAGTACTACTAACTACTGGCACAGATTATTACTAATTAATAGTTACTACGTCTACTGGCTACTTTACTAGCGCGACGTTTGAAGTCGGAAGTTTTTTAAACGATCTTAAATTATTTTATATTGCGTTCAACAACTTAAGATACGGACACACCGCAGCGTCCTGCGTGCGCGATCTAGGCGGCGATCAGATAGCGCAGTAGTATTTGTACCGACTGGTTCACACCAAACGCAATCAGAAAACAAATGAAAAGTACTGAGATCGCGCTCGCAGGTCGCAGGACGCCGCGGTGTGGCCGTACCTTTAATTGATGTATTGTATCTACCTATTGGTGTAACACTAGGCGGTTTTGTTGTTGAAAGTGACGTCTTTTAGACACACTTTGGCTTATTTGCACATTAATTGTTGAATATAGCTAGGCAACATTTTTCAACAATTGAGTCTGAGATAAAAAAAATTATGCGTCGAGTTTCCACAGGTCAATGTGAAATACAAAAAATTGTTGATTCACAATTTTTTGTAAACTAAACTAAACTAAAAATTGTGAATAGTGTATCTATTGAAAATGACACAGTGAATCCGGCATTTTCCATCCATTAGCCAAAAAGCCTTTAAACTAAAAACGGAATGAAAAGTTAATCCCGTATCAGATGTATAACTGAATTGCAAATCTGGCAGCGCAATCTGGCGTCAGAGCTTCGTATGCGGACATTTAAAATAAAAATTAATACTTACTCAAAAGCGCGTATTTAGCTTTTCCTCTCGCCTCGACCACATCGCCTTCTCTATTTTTGTGCTCGGCGTCGGCTGCGCTCGTAAGCACTGCCAGCAACACTAATCCAACGATTTTACCATTCATATTTCGCTTGTTACACTCGAAAATGTTGAAATTTTTAATAACAAATTCTCCCTCGGTTCTGAATTTAAATTCAAAATATGAATTTTTTAAACGCGGTGGCGTCGCCGCGTCTTTTTAGTTTATGGCTTCGCCAAGTTTTCTCATAAGTTCATGGCGCAGTGTTAATTGTACTGTAAATTATATATATATATATATTTATTATATATATATTTATTATATATTTATTTTTAAACCTTGACATTAATGTAACAATATTGACATCGACCAATGTTTTATTGAATATTTCTATTTGTCTTTTTTCTAATTTTTAATTTAACTTAATATTTGTATTTTATTTTCTGGTGACTTTCAAATTTTGCACATGGTAATACTCAAATTGACATAATATTTTTCTATCTAGCATAATACTATAAGTAAGTGACAATAAGTATCTGTCTGTGGTATGTAATGAATGAAATAGTGGTTTTGACATTTTGTTTATTTGTATGGATTAATTTAATTGTTCTAAGGACTAACTCACAACTGTTATTAACTTTTAATCTATGAATTTATGGTAATGTATTTTAATTATTGTATTTATAATGTGTAATGAAAAAGACTGACGTTCATAAGTGTACAGTGTACCCACATGAAGTAAATAAATGAATTGAAGAATTGAATTAAATGAATTGAATTGAAAAATAGTTTAGCGTGAAAGTATCGCCCGCTGAATGATTACATGTATATTAGCGTTATTTTTCACGTAATGTTTGCTGAAGAGAGTTTGCTTGCGTAATGTTTTGAAAGATTTTGTCCGACTTTACTGGAGAGGAAGTATTGTTAAGTTTGAGTGGATGATGCTTTTCTCATTTTTTTATTTTATATATCTGGAGTCCGTACTGCTGTAAAGATGTTGCTGGTTGGTCCCATAAAATAGATCTTGTCATATTGCTGGGATGTATCAAACAAAAATAATAAATTATTACTTTTTAAGTAAGGGAAGTATGAATCGGAATTATGATGTAAAACAAAAACTGATTAATTTATTTTAACATAAAATCATGACGCCAACAATATGTATATATTTTATCAAGTGTTATTAACAATGTTTAGATTTTTAGTAGATACGTAGGTTAGTGAAAAGCATACGTGTTTAAAAGTTACTGTCCAGCCCAAGGGTCATTCTCTCAGTAATGATGTTAGACTCAGTTGATACTTTCAGTAGATTTTTTGAAAGTGATATAAAATTCAATATTTTTACATTATTACATATAGATGCTACATACACTTGCGGCAGAATGCAAAGAAAAAATACAATGTAAAAACTCTATTGTTATTCATATTCGTGCACAAAAATATAATAAAACTAGAACTATAAAGTAAAATGGTCACAACCATTACAGATCTTATACAGCCGTAATATCGATATCGATAAAATCTTAATTCATCATTCCGAATCCATTTGGGGGTGTAATAATAATAATAACTAGTGGGGGCTGAAAGGGAAAAATCGCATTTGATCCCGAGGCTTAGCGCGCACTGAGGACTGCAATCATGTTAAAAAACGGTACTATTTACAATATGAGGTACTGATAAACTTTTTTCATAGCCCCATCAGCTAGAAATGAGCTTATAATCTTCGAATGGCTTAACGGATCTTATTGAAACAAAGGTAAGAACACTCTCAACTCAATCACCGATAAAGCTACGTTTCCACAGACAGACTCACACATCACAGATACCTATAACACCCCCTCTTTTTGTATCAGAGGTTAATAAAATAAGCAGTAAATTGTCACATATCAATTATTTTGATGCAGTCTCTGTAATTTGGTGAATACATGTATTATGTCAGCAAGCAGCGACGTCTGCTGATTTGGTGTCTGAAGATTGGCGACCAGGAAAATGTCCAGTGGAATACTGTACCTATTTTCATAAAACTACGCATATTTCTGCTGAGAAAGTCTTATAGACCAAGCTTTTACATTATCTACATGTTGTCGTAACATTTAGGCTAAGTAAGAGAGTGAAAGAGAGATATAACAACGAATACATACAAATGAAAAACAAAATTTAGGTCGCTTTTTGCTGGTAGAATAATAAGAAGAGTAACGAAATTAATAAGTTATACAGTCCTCAGTCCATCGCCTAATATTCTGGTATAGCCCGGATCGTGTGTGCAATCATCGTTAAATTTGGAAATAATGAGCGGCTCGCGTTTACGAGTTCAACCGATATAACTTCTAACAGTGATGTGATGTGAGTGACCTACCATATGCATGTCGCTTACGCGATGTTGTCATTTTTAGGGTTCCGTAACCCAAAGGGTAAAACGGGACCCTATTACTACGACTCCGCTGTCCGTCTGTCTGTCTGTCTGTCTGTCTGTCTGTCTGTCTGTCCGTCTGTCACCAGGCTATAGCTCATTAACCGTGATAGTTAGACAGTTGACATTTTCACAGATGGTGTATTTCTGTTGCCGCTAGAACAACAAATACTAAAAATAAAATAAAGTTAAAAATTAAAGGTGGTCCCCATACAAAAAACGTGTTTTTAAACGCCATCTATCTAATTAGTTTCGGCAACATGACATAGATGGCGCTAGTAAACGAGCCCCGTCTTTCTAGATCGCGACCAAACCAAATATTCTTGTTAATATCAATTAATCAAATATATGAGGTTGAAACTCTGTTATGTTTCGTATTGTACGGAACCCTCCCTAAGCGTGCGGTAAGAGACGCGATGCTGACTCGCACTTGGCCAGTTTTATTTCTTTATATATCTGATACTCACGTTTGACCACTATCTCGCCTGGTGGTAAGCAATGGTATAGTCGATGACGGCAAACACGCTTAGTATAGTCAGACTCACAAAGGCTGTGTTGCCAGAACACCACTAAGTTTTGGCGACAGATTTTCTCCTTGATGGTGGTAAGCTACGTTTTTGGTAGCAACCAGGCAAGACATTGAAATAATAATCCTACCACCTGTTGTGCGTTATTCTTATACATTCCCACGTCCGTAGGCTTGGTTTTTAATAAAACTTACACGTCATTCCTGGGTGTTAAGAATGGGTGACCACTGGTGGTAACAGCTTCAGCTCGAACCAGCCATCGAAGGACATTTCGTGAACTGGTTGGTTGAATTCCAGCAACGTTTTCGGTGTTAGTACCTATGGAAGATGAATTGGACTTAAATTAGTTGCGTTTTATATTTAATAGACTATATTACAACAAATATGCCCATCCTTTAATCATATTTAATGTTTAACCCCCGACGCAATAAGAAGGGGTGTTATAGGTTTGATGTGTATATCTGTGTATGTGTGTTTGGCTGTGGCATCGTAGGGCCCAAACGGAACAACCGATTTTGATTTAGTTTTTTTTTATTATTTTATAAGTATTTTAATCAAGAGTGTTCTTAGCTTTAATTCATGAAAATCTGTTCAGCCGTTTAAATACTATGAGCATTTTTCTAGATGATGATGCTATGAAATAGACTTTTGTAGTCCTGATCAAATCTTAGTTCGGTATACTCATACTTCAACGATATTGTAAGAAATAGGTAGCGTTGACTTGATGCTGTGACATCTCCTGGAATCTGCAGAATAATCAACTCTCCACAAACGTATAGCAGTTATAGATTTAAAAACGGGAATTTAACGTGACTTACGCGATGTCGATATAGCGATCGACATATGTTTCGGCCTCATCCGGAGGCCGTGTTGGTGGGGGGGGGGTCCGCCACCACCACCGCCGCCGCCGCCGCCCGCTCCGTCCGCCGGCGCTGCACGAGCAGCGGCCCGCAGTGCGAGGTTGAACGCGTCGGCGAGCGCCCCGCACTCAAGATCCTGAAGAAGGCCTCCGGATGAGGCCGAAACATATGTCGATCGCTATATCGACATCGCGTAAGTCACATTAAATTCCCGTTTTTAAATCTATAAGTTTCAAATGAACGTGAGTTTTTATAATAAAATCGTATAGCAGTTATATAGAGTTTAGGCTCTTCGGTATGGTCTCAATAAACAATTTATAAATAGATCGGTCGGGGGTGGTTTCAAATGTTGAATTTCAATATTATATCTCAAAATTATCTCATTTTCAAGACTATCGATGCTAAGAATGTCGATGTCGCATCACTAGCGTCATAGAAGTTGAAAGAGATCCCGTAACGACTTTTTCATTTTGTCGACGTTAGTTCCTAGATTAAACGTATTAATCGTCCAGCTAATAATGTTTATTAATGTATCGTAAATGATCTTGATAGCGTGATAATAAACCTTAAAGAATCTAAGTGCTTGAGTATATTTAATTCAAATTAGTAAAGTAACCGACATATAGAAATGTTGAGTTTTTGAAGTGAAAATTTCTTTCGCGGTGTGTGAACTTTTTTGGGATGAGTGAAAAATGTTAAATACGCGTCAGGACCTCGCGTCAGGACATGCCTCAGGACACGTGACCTGATCAAAAATTCGTAAGATGGAGGAAGAGTAGACCAAATGTACAACGTTAATGTTCAAGTTTTCACTTCTGCCGGCACTGCCCGGAGTGCAACCCGTTGTTTTTAGGGTTCCGTGCCACAAAAGGTAAAGTAACTGGCGAAGTGCAAGTCGGACTCGCACTCGTAGGGTTCCGTAACACAGTTAAGTATTCCATAACTATGATTTTTCGCAACTACAAAATTAACTTTGTTTTTCATAGTGTTTGTATGAAAAACTGTATGTTGTATAAAAAAATTATCTTTGCGGTCGCCATATCTCTAAAACTGCTGACTGTATCTCGTTCAAACCAATTTTCGTTGTTCGTTTTTATTGAGATCTACAGCATATATTTTTTTTAGATTTTTCACTCCCATAATTTAAAAGTTAGAGGGGGGTGGGGACTCACATTTTACCACTTTAGACGCGCCTATCTTTGAAATGATTGACTTTGAGAAAAAATGATTTTAGAAACCTCAATGTCATTTTTGAAGACCTATCCATAGAAGGGTTCCGTTTTTTGCCATTCGGCTTCGGAACCCTAAAATAGGAACCCTTATAAGATCACTTTCTTGTCCGTCTGTCTGTCCTTCTGTCTGTCCGTCTGTCTGTCCCTGTGTCACCACTGATTTTCTCAGGAACGGGTGGACCTAACAAGTTGGAATTTTAAACTGATACTGAGGTCTATAGTCCCTATTGGGTGTATAAAAATCAAGGTCTTGAGTCAACACAATTAAAAAAAATGGGCAAATTTAGATTTTCGCGAAAACTTGTTATTACCGAAATGTAAACTTTAAACTTTCGCGATTTGAACACATAGTTATAAATAAAATATCCAACTGAAATATTTAACTGTAGTATTTAACCGAAACACTCAACCGAAATATTCAACCAAAACACTCAACATAAATATTTAACTAAAATATTAAAGTGAAACGAGTTGGGAGCGACGGAGTCGGCAGTCGCAGCGTCGTCGAGTGAAGGCAGCGACGCAGCAAGTCGGCGCGTGCACCAGGGACAACGACCTGCGATGCTCTGCCACCCACTGCACCTGTACGCACCACGAGCTCCACTCCCAGCCACCTGAAACATGAAATAGTTTGATTTAACTGAAATATTTAACTGAAATTTTTCACCGAAATATTTAACCGAAATATTTAACTGAAATATTTAACCGAAATATTTAACCGAAATATTTAACTGAAACATTTAACTAAAATACTTTAACCGAAAATTTAACTGAAATGTTTAACCGAAATGTTTAGCTGAAATGCGCGTGCGCGAAAATTAGCGTGATATGCGCCAATACCTCCTTATTTTGGCGAGTTACACAGGGGGATAGAAGAAAGGAGAAGGTTACTCAATTCGACCGTATATTTTTTTTTTAATGTGTGTTCTGTTATAACTGCGTCGTTTATGAACCGATTGTGATGATTATTTTTTTAATTGGAAACGAAATATCCCAGGGTTAGTACCATAGTAATTTCATTGAGATCTGATGAGTATCTCCAGAGATATAGAGATAAACACCTCAAACTTGATACTGAAAATTAATAGCGCGGCATTTGAAGTCGGTTCTTTTAGTTTTTTAAGCGACTTTATTTCTTAAACGACTCCCAAAAAGGATGAGGTCAAAGTCAAAGTCGAAGTCAAAGCATTTATTCAGTATATGGGCAAATTAAAAATTTGCACTTACACACGTCAAATAACGTCAAATAACAGGTTCGCAATTACTCCATCAATTGTAAACTGATTCAAATATATTTTTTTTTTAAATCGGTAGGGTACATTTCCGAAGTAGTTCCGTTGTAATTTAATCGAAATCTGAAAAGTATAATCAGAGATATGACGATAAACGTCTCAAACATGCTACTGAAACTCACTCGCGGGGCATGGAAGTCGGTTATTATAGTTTTTAAAATATATAAATAATTTTTATATTAGTTCCCCTTATTCTCTATTATTTAATTAAATATTTGATTAAAAAGTAACTGTTCCGTCCTATGAACTCTACTTTAAAATAGTAATTGTTAGGTACGCTACCTGACTCGAACTTGTTAATCCAAACTATGGTAATTTAAACTTAGTAATTTTACAATTTTGCAAGTGGCACCCAGCGCTCCGGTTTAAAGTTAGTTAACTCCCGTTTAAACTGGGATTTAATTACCTTGAAACTTTGGGAAGAATATATATTTTCTTAGATTAGTAGCACGAGGTATTTTCAATTATGCGCTAGCGACTATTTTTTTTATCTAATAGGCTAACGTTTAACCACTATCTCGCCTGGTCGCAAGCGTAGTGACGATGTGTTCGAAGATGGTAATTACACGCTAGGCCTATCTGAATCCCCAAAGGCTGTGTCCTGCCGGAACGCCGTAAGGTTATGGCGGCAGATTTTCTTATTACTTTTTAGTAGCAAGTCCAACGAAGCATCGATATAATGTGCTTATACCACCTGTGAAAAAATTTCATCCATATTACCTGAAGTTAAACTTACGAGTGGAATAGAGTATATTAGAACAGACGACACGTAATATATAGTGCGAAGACTTCTGCTAACATGCCTGAGTGGTTTTAGATAGTGGGGTGTATGGGATGGATTAGATAAAATTCGAAGTACTGCCTGCCTGACAGATATATCAATGCAAAGACTAAACCGCAGGTTTTAGGTTCACGGGATATTAAATTTGGAGGGTGTGTTCGTTATGAAGTGTAGGTATCCACTAAAAAGGGTTTTCTAAAATTCCACCCCTCATTATCATGATCATCATCATAATGTATACATCGTTGGACAACTTTTTTTTTCAAGATCAGACTTCTCGTATCTAGAACATATTCTGCACCAAATACATCCACAGCTTTATCGTTTATAACAGGAATCAATTATGTATTATTTGGACAATTTCATCAAAGACATTAACAACAAAGCGTTTTGGGAAATACGTACACAACTCACTGCCCTTTGATACGTTCATGTAGCTGTCTAATCAAATTACAGAACCTATTAGAAACGCTTTGACGCGCGTTTCTCTCGGCATATTATTGCATTATGATGTTGATGATACTAAGGCCTAATTTCCGGTCGGGCTGTCGTCAATCGCTGGAAGCGGTCGTGCAAACAAATATAGGTGCATTTTGTTTTTAGGTTTACTCTAAGGGTGGAAAAGGAAGCCTGTTTCTAAGCCACCTCCTTCTGTGTGTATGTCTGTTAATTTTTCACAGAGCTATATATTTGGTACCATTATCTGGGGGCACGGTAGTGCCCCCGCCAAGACGAGATAATCGAAGCGAAAGTTAGTGCCCCTGCGCTTCGCTGGCCAAAGCTGGCTGCATAATTTGATTCCATCTTCCCCATTTTATTATCAGACATCCAGAGACACTAAAAGGCGCCACCGATGTATGGTGGATATACCATCTACCCGAATGAAGCGATTTGCATCTTCGTTCATCATGCGAACCGCCAGGGAATGGAATGCTCTGTCTGTGTTTCCGGCTAAATACAATATGGGGGTCTTCAAATCGCGAGTGAATAGGTATCTTTTGGGTAAGCGCGCTCCATCATCGACCGCATCATCACTTAACATCAGGTGAGATAGTGGTCAAGTGCTACCCAGTTTCATATAAAAAAAAATAAAAAACAAACCACATATTTTGACTAAGGTGTAGGTAGAGCTTGTTAAGTTAGAGCTTGTACAGTTAGGGGGTGTAGAGTTAGAAGCTTGGCTCTACATCTGATAACTTTTTGAAAGTGCGAGCCGCATGGTCTCGTCTTGGCAACATTTTACATGAACATGTTTTTGATATTCTAAATGTTCACAGAATAAATGTGTTATCGTTTTCATTTTATCGTAATAACTGTACAAAATATAAAAGCATTAAAACTTTGAATAAAAAAAGTTCTAACACTCAAGTACAAAAGGTTCTTAATACCTTTATTTTTTTGGCTTTTTAATTATTTTTTTTTTTAATATTTTATCTACAACTTGCATCTTTTACGTTAATATAAACAGCTCTGTATACAAACTGCTATCGAGCTCCTTTTATATAATCAACCAAATTTAAAAGTAATCACGATATGCTTTCTAGTTTTTTCTAAAAGATTTAATTAAATTTTGTCTAGCTTAATGGGTTCCCTGTGTATTAAGCCAACAGCAATTATAGATATAGCAAGCTTAAATCGAACTACAACTAAACTTTATTTCTTAAACATACTAAATTAAACTGTCCATTACCATCAATACCGAATACCCTTTGAAGCGACTTCACAAAAAAGCGTGGTATTTTTCGCCTGTATTTTTTTTTTAAACTCTTTAAAAAAAAAATTTTTTTCAAAAGATGTTCCGGTTTGATGTTCGGTGACAGCTAGTTAAGAGAAAGAAGGATTAAGACCTGTGATTGAGACTAAAACGTTGCACTTAAATAGACTTGGCGCGGCAGAACATTACTGTGAAGACAAATCAATTCACCCTACCCTTCTTTTCATCGCACTCACACTTACCTTAACGTGAAGAAAAGAGTCAAAACATGATTTAAGGTCATATTCAGTTGCGCTTTGTGGATTGGACAAATGTCGGTTTTTCCAGCGTCTTATCTTACTGCAGTCATCTTAGATCCGACAAGAACGACACCATTTTAGACCGTATCTTCACTTAACATCAGGAGAGACCATAGATTAGTAGCGTATAATCCGAGATCTGTGGGTACAGTAAGAAAGAAAGTACTTATCAGATCGCCATAAAACACATCATCTACAGTAGCTTTATAAAATTAAAATAAATTAAATTAAATTTATAAGATGTATATTCGAAAGCTCAAATGCCAGAGAATAGTCGTAAATATCAAAGGCAGAATTAAAAAGCTCTTGTTAAAATTTTATGTTCAGCTTCTTAGGTACTAAAGTTGATTCGACGTTTTATTTACTGTATAAATAAATAAAGTGCTGGCAGGTTTATCGTGATTGAAGTGGGCATAGGTAGCTATTAAGTCTGGTGTCAGTTTTCAAGCTATTAAGTGATTTATGTTTAAAGCAGTAAACTATATGAGTAACTTTTTTGTGAGATAAGGTAACAGAACAAGCGCGACGCTCATCTGATGGTAACTGATGAAGACTATTACAGATATAGTATAGTGATTGATGATTTTTCCAGTGTATTGAAAATTGGTCAGTCATCTTTTTACACAATTAACCGCAAATTTATTTTTCAAGTCTTCAGGTATCCTACGAAGGGTCTAAGTGATATTATACTGTTTTTAGGGTTCCGTAGTCCTGACAAGGAATCGTTGAATAGGTCTTTTAAAATGACTTAAGGGTTTCTAATACCATTTTTCGATTGAATGCTCTATTCACGAAATATTAAACTTTAAAGTGCAAATTTTTGTTCCAGTAGGGCGTCCCCCCCCCCCCTCTAAAAGCTAAACTGCTGGCTTGAAAAATCTGGAAAAATCCTTGATAATAGCGCATTTCATGAACTTTAAAGGAAAACTATAGCGGTTAAGATAGCTTTATTAGTTTAGCAGTAATAGTCGTTGAACTTGGGTGTTGGATAAGTTTGTGCCAAATACAAAATCCTTAGAATAAATCCTTTAAAGTCACAAAGACGAAGTACCTAGTTGCTTGTTTATAACGGGTAAAGACTTGCATTAACGGGCTACTACGGAACCCTACGGCCGGTTATTATTTAATTCCGGACACTCTCTTTATCACTACCTATATCACCTAATGTTAAATGAAGATGCAGACTAGGATATAGTATCACGCCAATCTGATATTGGAAGACTGCAGTAAGAACTGCGCAGTAGCGCAACCATCTTATGGCTTCCACACTGGCTGGCGATAAACATTTTTTTTAACTTATAGGCTAGCGTTTCACCACTATCTCGCCTTGTTGTATCATACCAGATTGGCTATTGGCTAGTCACAGTAGGTAGTTTCAACCGAAGCCCATCACGAGATCTGTGCTATGCCACTGCTGTCATCCGAATTTTAACAAGTTTTAGAGATATGGAGAAGCAACCTAAAATGGCAACTGAAATGGCTCGCGTGGCTGAAATGTTTTTAACGAAATTATTCTAAATAAAAGGCTAAAACAAAGTTGGGGAACAGCTCTGCAGTAGTAGGTTCAAATGAGAGGTCTACCACACGAGGTTTACGGAAGGGCATGTTGACCTAGAGCGTGCCAACCGGGGAATACAGAGCCGACGCGTTACACAATACTCTGCTGCTCAACTTGAGTTGTAGGTGAAGAGGTGACACTGTGTTTACTGCATTCTAAAGGTTCCGTACTATAAAGTCCAATCTCTAAACGTATTTCTGTCGAACTGCTTAACTTCTTAAGACCCATAACAGGACAGTTGAGAATATAATAAGTAAGATAAGTATTTTTCAAAAAAATTAAATTTTTATTACTTTGTGATATAGCATAAGTACGCAGATACTTCCCTAATTTTCAGATTCATATTCACTTTAATAGCAACTGCTTTTTAGGGTTCCGTAGCCGAATGGCAAAAAACGGAACCTTTATAGATTCGTCATGTCTGTCTGTCTGTCTGTATGTCCGTCCGTATGTCACAGCTATTTTATTCCGAAACTGTTAGGACTACAGAATTGAAACTTGGTAGATAGATGTATTCTGTAAACCGCTTTCCAATTTTTATACAAAAATAAAAGATATAAAAGTTTAAGGGGGGCATCCCATACATAGAACTGAAACAAATTTTTAAAAAATCTTCGAACCTATACGTGTGGGGGTGTCTATGGATAGGTCTTTAAAAGTGACATTGAGGTTCTTAAAATCATTTTTTCTCAAAGTCAATCATTTGAAAGATAGGCGCGTCTAAAGTGGTAAAATATTTTTTATTTAACTTGACGTTTCGACCAAGTTGCGTTCGGTTGATCTAAAAAATATAATAAAAATTAATGTTATAGGCGCGATAAGTGATTTTTATTTATATTTATAACTACTTGTGAGGATCCTGTCGTTTTAAAAATAAATTAAATATATTCGAAGGCATTTTTTAATTCGGGTAATCTCGCTATAGATTATCTAAAATGTATCTATCTATTGAAATATTTACCTCGTATGCTAGCGTAGTCTCAATAGCTCTCATCGCGTCACCTCTATCGCTATACAGAAAGCACAATGTATTTGTTTTGCTCACTCAGAAGTAGAGAACATTTGCAACGAGAGGCGAATGATGGTCGCGAACTCCAACTAGGATTAGTTCGGAAACTGTTGCCAGTTGGAATACCAAACATACCTGTCATGCTCATATAACTAACTGTACTGGCGTTTTGAAATAAATACAATACATAGTTTTATTTTTCGTTGCTTTAGACTAGATAGGTCAGCAAGGCATGAGTGACACCCCTAGTGTTTTTTTTAAATTTATTATGGCTCCACACGATTAATGTATTTAGCCAGTGTCAAGTATTGAAATTCTTCAAGATTTTATAAATTTTAGTCGTAGAGATGGGTCAAAGTCACATTTTAGGTCAGTTTTCAAGTAAGAGTCTAGTCAAAGTCAAGTTCAATAAAGATGGTGAGAGTGAGTGGTGTTTACTAAAGATTTTCAGAGGAATTTTGGTGAAAACGCAAATAGCATGTTTTTCAACATTGTGCTGTTTCCCTACGCTCGCACACATTCACCGACACTTAATGGTTAATAACCCTCATTTATTACACACTAGCTGTACCCGCGACTTTGTTCGCGATTCCTACAAAAACTTAACAAAACCTAAACGTTAGTGTGGCTACACTTAATTTTTTATTCATCTCATTAAGGTTCAAATCAATGCCTTACATTATGATTAGGCCAAGAGAAGTTATATCTGCTACGCTATACATTTTTTTTAATGGAACAATTTCTGTCTTAATTTAAATAATCCACACTAACCATCAATATATGGGCACTATTGCATTGCCCAGTTTGGTAGATAGGGTTACAATTTTAATGACAATCTATTTTTAATGGAATACTTAACCAATGTTTAATTGCATATACTATTACATAATATATTGTCTAACGAAAATTTGGCAAATATAGTACTTTGGTATGTAGATACAACGTCGTTATAATGTATCAAGCCGCACAAAAATCCAGCCTCACAGAGAAGCGCTCGTCCAACGTTTGATCTTCTAAATTTAAAGATATACCTATAACGACAACTAACCGCCTTATATTCTGGGCATCTCATTAAGCATCAACTCGTAATTTTACTTTTATATCACTACATAATATAAAACAAAGTCCCCTGCCGCGTCTGTCTGTCAGTTTGCGATAAACTACAGAATTTGCGGTTTTCACCAATAGATAGAGTGATTCATGAGGAAGGTTTATGTGTATAATTCGCTAAAAAGTAGATGCTTAAAATAGCAGAATCGAAAAACTCATCAACGACGACTCCAATCAATTCGACAACCGGGGATAGGCTTATTAAAAAAGTTCATATATAACCTTTAATAAAAGGCACCTTTCAGTTTCAGGCGGGCTATTCAATCATTCGAAAAAACATTCGGATTCAGAAACTACCTCCCCTTCGACTTAGATCTTTGCAATTCACAATTATCGGAACGGAGATACTTGCATTTCAATTCGTTAAATCAGGGATTCTAAATGGAAATATAATTATGTTTATAATTTTAAATGACACTTAATGACAATTTTGAAAGTATCCGATTTAAATAAGAGTACGGAGAGTACTCATAGATACATTTTTGACCATCTTCATAATAAAAGTAAACACATTTTTTTTGTTAATTATTATTATGATGATTTTTTAGCACGAAATAGTAAGTCACTTTCTTGTTTGTCCGTCGGTGATTCCAGGTGTAATCTGACGAATTAAATATCAAAAACTTTCCAATTAGTTATCCAGCTGAAAGTTTCAGGGAAGCTAAAATATCGATGAAAATGCATTCTATAGCGTGGTTTTTAGATCAATTTTAACCGGCATTTATTGCTTTGGCTAAAGCATGTTTTTCGGGTATTTATCTAAAGAGAGTGAACTTAAACAATAGAAAGTCTTAACTGGCTAAGTGCAAGTCGGACTCGCACTCGTAGGGTTCCGTAAAATAAGCGTTTATATGAAAAAAAAATTATATTTGCGGTTCGGAAAATGTGCTTTATCTCAAAAACTACTGACTTCTAACCAATTTTCGGTTAAAGTTTTATTGAGATCTACGGGATATTTTTTGTTAGATTTTTCACTTTTTACACACACACATTTTACCACTTTAGAAGTGTAAAACGTTCAAACGAATGACTTTGAAAAAAAATTGTTTTATAAATCTCAATGTCATTTTCAACGACCTATCCAAAAACATACCGCACGTAAAGGTTTGATTAATTTTTTTAGTTTCGGTTCCCATGTAAGGGCAGCCCTCCCCCCCCTTAATATTTTTTTGTTTTTTGTTTAAAACTCGCAAAGCTGTTCATAGAATACACCTACCAAGTTTTAACTGTGTGGTCTTAAAAGTTTCGGAATAAAATGGCTGTGACATAAGGACGGACAGACGGACGGACAGACAGACGGACAGACATGAAGAATCTAAAATGGTACCATTTTAGATTCTTCATTATTCTTCATCTACCTTCTTTTTCTTCATTCTACCTAATAGAACTACGCCAGCGATACGAATTCAGAAGCTGGGAAACCCGACAATCCTGTTATATGTGCAGTTATAATATAATGTGTAATGTATAAATAAAAACATCGACTGGCATAGCAATTCGTCATCTACATCTCATGTTTCAAATGGAAACCTAATTCGGTTACCTTACTTAGCTTCGCTTAGCTCTCAAATACATAGTTGGCTTTGAGTAACTCAAAGATAGTTGGGCGCTAGCTTCGTTTCGCTTATATTCCAATAATGAGGCCTGTGTTTAATCCATCATCGGCAGAAGAACGATCGAGTGTCGTTTGCCGAACTCAGCTGATCTCCTTAAACTTAAGATAACAAATGAGACTGCGTATACCACCATCATCCGAATATCTTTCTCAAAGATTTATTACTTTATTAATGTTATTTCTTGACAGCGAATAGATTAGCGACATGCTTTTATTCGATTGATGGCTAGTTCGTGCGAGTCACAACTCAAACCACCTTTTGCCCCACGAAGTAGGAGCATTATATCGATGTTCCGCCTGACTTGTTGACATAAAATAGCTTTTTACCATCAAGGAGAACATCTGCCGGCGTATCCTTACGGTATCCAGCAACAAAAAGCCCTTGGTATTCAGGATCATTTTAGGCCTAGCAGATTCACTATCTTCGATGACATCATCGCTTAGCACCAGGCGAGATAGTAGTCAAACGCTAAGCCTATCAGCAGGGTTATTCTCAATCATTCGAAAGCAAATTCGAATTCGGAAACTGCCTTTACTTCGACTTGGATCTTTGCAATTCACAATGCTCCAATCGGTTAATTTTGATATTTCAATTAGAAAAAATCAGTGATTTATTGGTTAGGTTTCCGCGCAAATCAGCTCAGGGATCAAAAAAAGAATAATATTATAAATGAAGCTTCAGAATCTGAATGTGTTTTCGAATGATTGAGAATAAGCGCAAAATAACTAACAAATAACTACAAAACATTACATTTCCGACAAAATTTCTCCCGTGTTGAGATTCGAACCTACAGCCTTTGCTTCTTAAAGTAAGCTCTGTTCCACCTGATCCAATCATTTACATGTGCAATACAGCGAATTTAAGAATAACACTGCAAATCTGCACGTATAATTACGGAACCAGGAACGATTCCCGTATCCTGATTTTTTTTTTTTTTTTTTCATGAAAACTTTGTTCTACATATACATTTGATCAAAGTATTATTTGAGAAGTGTTTACTTAATAGATTGCATAACATTTACATAAAAATATCCTGTTTTTCCCGTGTCCCACCAATACCTTTATGTTTTTCAGGATAACCAATATTCTAAAAGTTATTCCATAGTATAGGCTATGCTCACTTTAAGTTTCATTAAAATCCGTCCAGTAGTTTCGGCGTGATGATTTTTCAATCTGACATACATACAGACAAAAATTTTAAAAATTATATTTTCGGCATCTATAGCGTTTATAATGCTTCCCCTAATTTAAATTTCAAAAAAATATTCAATGTACAGTTTTCGCTTAGTTACTGTTTTATTATAGTAATAATAATAGATTAACTCGCGGAAGAACACAAGTTTTAGGAAAAAATACAATGAGATCATACACACTTTTCCACGTTCCCGCCAAAACTCCACCCCTAGCAAGTGTTCATGGGCGACGATGACAACTTCCTATCAGGATTGCTTTGCTTGTTTGCTTCCTACATTATGAAAGAAATGTGAAAAGGACTGGTTGTAGTCACGGTTTATATGCAAGCAAAGATGTTTAATTAAATAAATTGTACCTTTTGATGACGCGAAAACGTCTTTAAAACCTGTCTTTCTTCTGTGATATAAAGGGCTCGCACCATAACTCTATAAGAATTCTATAATTAATAAAACTGGCCAAGTGCGAGTCAGACTTTTGACTCGCACACGGAGGGTTCCGAACCGCAGTATAATAATATAGAACTATAATATTGTATTATACTAGCTTGCCCCGCGGCTTCGCCTGCGTTGAAAACAACTTTTATTTATTTTAATTTTTTTCATAAGATCTCCATCTCCTGACGATAAAAAACACAAAAAAAAAGAATTAGCGAAATCGGTCCAGCCATTCACGCGTGATGCCGTGACCAAAGGAAATTGGGATTAATTAGGGTTCCGAACCCAAAGTGTACCAACGGAACCCTATTACTGAGACTCCGCTGTCCGTCTGTCTGTCTGTCTGTCACCAGACTGTATCTCGTGAACCGTGTTAGTTAGACGGTTGAAATTTTCACAGATGATGCATTTCTGTTGCCGCTATAACAACAAATACTAAAAACAGAACAAAGTTAAAAATTAAAAGGGGTCCCCATACAAAAAACGTGTTTTTACTGTAACGCCATCTATGAACGATTGTTTACCAGTGTTTTTCAACCTTTTTCATGACGCGACGCGATCCCCTTAGTACGGAAAAAATCGACCTACTTGCACTGTTTGTAATCTGTATTTTGTTATATTGCTAGTTTCTACCCGCGGCTTCATTCGTGTGGCCTACAGGAAACCAATTACATAGTTTTCTATTTAAAGAAATATTATAAGCACTCTCAGTCACAACAACTACAAATGCTCTTTAATTAATATTTTCTTTAAATATTTTGTTTTTTTCTTTTATTGAGCCACTTAGTTGATGTTAGAAGTTCGTTAAATATTTGTTAGATGGCGTTGTAGTAAATAAGCATGTTTATGACACGGTAATTTATATATATCAATGTTAAAACTACATGTACTTAATTTTTCCGGCAAATTTTGTTCAATCGGAACCCTACGTGTGCGAGTCCGACTCGCACTTGGCCAGTTAATTTTTTTATATAAGATTACCGTGTTAATACCAACCATGCTAATTAACTACAACGCCATCGAACGAATGTCTAACGAACTTCTAACACGAACTCCTTCTTTCTTTCTCTGAGAACCTCCTTCTCTCTTCTCTCTTCTCAATTCATCTATATGTTTCTTTTTATTTTTTTGTATGTATGTTACGCGATCAATCGGTAGGATACATTTTCTAGGTAGTCCCTTTTGTTGTTTCATTGAGATCTGATAAGTATCTCCAGAGATATGACGATAAAGGTCTCAAACTTGCCACTAAAATTGATTCGCGGGGCATGGAAGTCGGTTGTATTAGTTTTTAAACTATCTTAATTATGTATTAAAACATTTTAATCATTTGAAATATACATTTGACCCGTATAAATAAAATTCATATCCATTCTCATAATTAATGAATAGAGTAGAGACAAACATTTGCTGAATTTCAAAATTTGATAATTGATTTACAAGCAAAATTGCATTAGGGGAATCCAATTATACTATTGGCTATCTCCCAACTCTGTTTCGTTAGACGGTTTCATAATTAGGTTGGTACCAACTGCTCCCACCGGACGTAACTTAACAAGCGGGCTTGACACTAGAAAATGTCGTTCGGGCCGAGAAGAAAAACTATTTGAAAATGTACCACCAACTTTAAAGATTTTTATTAATTGTCCTAGTTTCTAGGACTAGTGTGAGATGGAAGTAAATTTTAATAAACTGGCCAAGTGCAAGTCGCTCTCACACTCGTAGGGTTCCGTAACACAGTTGAGTATTTTAAACTAAACTATATAATATTTCGCCAGCAAAAAATTAACTTTGTTTTTCATAGTGTTTGTATGACATAAATATGAAACAAAGTTATATTTGCGGTTGCTAAATCTCAAAAACTGCTGACTATATCTCGTTCAAACCAATTTTCGTTGAAAATGTTTATTGAGATATACAACATATGTTTTTTAGATTTTTCACTACCTAACATTAAAAGTTAGAGGGCATAGAGGAGAGAGGACACACATTTTACCACTTCAGAAGTGTCTATCTTTCAAATGATTGAGTCATTGAAAGAGAGTTGATGTAGTCTTAATAGTTTCGGAATAAAGTGGCTGTGACATACGGACGGGCGGACAGACGGAACCCTGAAAATTAAGTTTAGCGGTATGTTATTTTAACAAGTGTGGAATTTGCGCCCGATGCGTTACATTGCAAACAACTCTGTTTTTTTTTAACAATGCTACTGTATATGTATATATGTATTAGAACGTAATTGCAATTTTGTTCTAGCCTTTGGCCTACAATATAATTTTTGGTTAGCCTATTTGGAGGACAGGTGTGCAGTCTGCCACCTTGCAATCTATCAAAGCCAAAGACCTGCTACTTCATATTAAACTTAGACAGCGTACACCTGAGACCATCCTTGAACGGAGTTTGTCCCTTTCTTTTGTATGGACAACTTATATATATACTATACATATAGTAAAGAACATATACAGCACTAGCAGGTTGTTAGACAAGGACACACTCCCACCCGGGTGCCTTTCAATTGTGCCGTTTTGTTCTATAAAGCAATTATAACCTTATCGTTAAAGCATACGGATTAAATTGAATTTGTCAAAACATCTGCAGTGCATCATCCATTTATATTACCTACGTCTATGATCAAAGCTCATTGAGTTATATCATCACGTTGATGATCGCGGACACCGAAGGTTCCGTATTATATTGTTTCCGTATTAATTTGTTGTTGTATTATCTAGGTTGCAAGACTTTACTTTTTGCAAAGATTTTTGATTTTAAATGATTTTTTTAAATATCAAATAGGCTAGCCTCTAGCGTTAGACCACTATCTCATTTAGAGGGCCCGGTGGCATAATCGGGAGAACGGTCGGCTTTAATGCCAGAGATACCGAGTTCAAACCCCGCCGTGCACATGGATTTTTTATCGAAACATTTATTTGCACTTTCACAGTGGCCCTCCGATGACGGAAAAACATAGTTAGGAAACCAACAACCCCCGTATTGTGGTAGGACACTATATAGTGTCCGCCTGGCCAGCTACGACCCTCAAGCTTGAAAATCTGTCGCCAAACATCTAATGTGTTCCTTGAGAGCCAGTTCCCATTTTAGGCCTAGCGTTCTTACCATCTTCGACCGCATCATCACTTACCAACAGGTAAGATAGTGGTGAAACGCTAGCCTATAAGATATTTTTTTTAAACTACGAAATTTTAAATAGATCCATTTTCAGGCGTTTAGAAAGTGCTCATAAAAATAAAGAGGAACCCGGAAGCTTCAAACAAAACCCAGGGAAGGCTTTGTTTCAGATTAATAAAATATCAGATTAATAAAATAGCTGGAACAACTACTTTAAGTAGAAGCCAAGTAAATCCAAGTTGGTAAGTTTACTCGGTGCATAGTTAAAGGCTCTAAGTACCGTTTTGTTTTCCTACTTAACTTGGAAACATACGTTCACTTGTAACAACTAGAAAATTATGATGAAATCATAAATGCTAAAATACAATAAAAATTTAATTAATTTATAGGTTTACTAAAAATTCCTAATATAAAAGTTCTCACAGAAAATTGAATTATCAGTTTCTGTAGTACTCATCATCGTAATAAACAGCCGGTGTCAGACCACAGCTGGACGTAGGCTTCTCGTAAGACACGCCACTGAGCCCGATCTTCGGCTCTTCATTTCCAGTCACTGCCCACCGCTTTCGAATGTCGTCGCTCTACCTACTCGCAGGGCGTCCTGCGTTACGTTTGTGGCTGGTTACATCTGGGGCCTTATTCAGTATGACCATTTTAAAGTCTTACCGTGCCGTATTACGTTATCTCCGCGTTATGGTATTCTCTATGCTAATTTCAAGTTCGCTAACGCGGTAGGGTTAGGTAATGAGCGCGTTTTGAGCTGTCAAAATATCGTGACATATGAGGACGTGTAACGCGCGCGTTTTGTATAATTTACCTATCGTGTGGCATACAGAATACAATTTTTCAATAACGTAACGTGGCGCGTTAAGGAACGCGTTATCTCATTGGTCATACTGAATAAGGCCCCTGATAGCAAATTTGCAATAAAAATTAGGTCAGCATAAAATAAATACACTTTATTCAATTTACAAAATTTATAACAAAAAATTACTGCTATGTCAATTTATTTTTGCTTCAACTTCTGCTTTTTAAAATTATTGTATTTTCTCTGTGGGCTATTTATGTAATACAATCAGGGTTGTCAAGAACCGGAATGTTCCCCGTATAATCTCACACAGCAAACGGAGTTAGTTACATGCGCTCCAGACAGGTCGACGGGTAATTAATTGTCTTATTTGTAGAGGATAGCTTTGACTTCACCTTTATCTACTGCAAGTACTCTCTTGAATGTAATTGTTGACAAAAGTGAATAATTATAGTATATTACGATACGTGTGACCTAAGTAGTCTATTATTGCACGGCGTGAAGTTAGCAGGCGAGCGCAGCGAGGGTGCCACGCTGTGCAATAATATATAAATCGTATATTATTTCATAGCTGCCAGTGTGACATAAACTCGCACTTTACGCTTGCTACGCTTTTCCGTCAAATAGAAGATTAATGCACGGCGTGAAGTGCAATAATCGACTATTTAAGTCACGGAAAAGCGTGCGTAAAGTGCGGGTTTAGGTCACACTGTGCTATAAAGATAGTTAAAAAGTTAAACAATCCGACTTCTATGGCATGTCAGTTTCAGTAGCAAGTTTCAGAGGTTTATCATCATATCTCTGGAGATACTTATCATATCTTTATAAAATTTAAATGGGATTACCTTGGAGTTAAACCCTATCTGTGAAAAAATAATAATTTAAATCGGTGTATAAATAGCAGCGTAATCGGCAAACAAACAAAACACACAAATTAATTGAGAACCTTCTCCTTTTTGGTAGTAAACTGAAAAGTAATGTATTATAACTAAACATAGTTTATTGGAGCCGGTAGACCGCAACGAAGTCATAAAATAATTAAGATAGCTTAAAATCTAAAACAACCGACTTCCATGCCCGAGTCAGTTTCAGTAGTAAGTTTCAGACGTTTATCGTCGTATCTCTAAAGATGCTAATCAGATCTCGATGAAATTACAATGGGACCACCTCGAAAATGAATCCTACCGATAAAAAAAAAAATTGAATCGTATCACAATTAACGGAGTAATAGCGTAACATATATACAAAAGAAAACACGAATTGAGAACATCCTCCTTTTTTAAAGTCGGTTGAAAAAAAACCGACTACCGCATTTAATATTTAGTACTAGCAGCCCGCCCCGGCTTCGCACGGGTAGAACATATATGCCTACAAAATTTGCATCAGTTTGTTGCATCGAATATACAATATGAACATATTTAACAATCATCGTCAAATTTCATCCAATTTACACAAAACCTTAACGAAATATGCACCTAAACCTTCCTCATAAACACTCTGGCTATTGGTAAAAACCGCATGATAATCCGTTCAGTAGCTATTGAGATTATTGCGAACAGATAGACAGACGCAGTGATGGACTTTGTTTTATAATTCTTACGTAGTGATATTGGACGGCCCTTTGGCGTAAAGGATAATTACCCTGATTCTGACCCGACGGTCGTTGGTTCTAATCCTAGCTATATACCTACCAATGAAAGTTTTATGTGCATTCATGAATCATGAGTTTTCGTACAGTGGTAGTGGGATCATTAAATCTACCAAAAAGTAGCTTACCACCAAAGAGAACATCTGCCGCCGTAACCATACGGCGTTCCCCGACGCAAAATGTAGGGGTAATATACGTTTAACGTGTGTATCTGTGTGTCTGTCTGTAGCATCTTAGCACCTAACCAGATGAACCGATTTTGTTTTTATTATTGATAGTTATTTTTGTTTGTTTGATATTCGTTCAATCGTTATAAAACTATGAGCTTTTTTCTAGTTAATTGCGCTATGAAATCAACTTTCATAGGTGTGATCAATTCGAAAATCTTCTTCTTCAACGATATCGTAAGAACATGGAAGCATTGACCTGATGCTGGGACATCTCCTGGACTCTACAGAATACTCAAATCCTCACCAACTTAGAGCTCTGATTTTAAATGTCGTTTTTAGAGTGAATGGAATGCTTTTAATGAAAAGATTAGGTATACATAGATCAGTAGGGGTGGTTTAAAATACTATATTATTATATATATAGATGAATATTATTTTACACAATAGATCATATTATTATACTATATTGACTTCAAATTGATTGTGATCGGTGTGGATCTACAGCATAGCTAAGCTTATAATAATATTTTCGTAGTAACTATGACCTAATCTGTGGTTTCACTGCAAATATTTCATTAATTTTGCGATGCGTGTATATGAAACTCGTGATATCTTCTAGAGTTTTCATTTGAATTATATACTGTAAACGACAATTTTAATCTATAATATGTGGCCAAGCTAATTAACGTAATTATTTGGATAAGGATTAATACTATATACTTGAAAATAGCCTTGGAAGTTATGTAATATTTTGTAACAAAAATTTTAAGATTAAAATGGTAACTGTGAGTCAACCTTAAGAGATAGACATATGCTGTCGCGGACTTTTTTGTAAGTCTTATTAAGTTGTACAACTCTAGCATAGAAAATATTCTTCTATCTATTTTCAATTAAGCAGCGTTCGTAAGAAACGTGTTTTTTCGACCGTTTTTTTGCCGACTTAGCTTACAAATTAGGTCTCCACGAATGGACCTTTGATTTAAACGGGATAATATATAGCCTATTTTCATTCCGAAAGTCCATTCTATGTATTAGTGTAAGAATTTTTTAAATCGGTTCTGTAGTTTTTGAGCCAAATCATTACAAACATACAAAAATACAAATGTTCTCTCTTTATAATATTAGTATAGATATAGACTAGTATAGATATTAGTATAGACTAGTATAGACTAGTATAGATATAGATTAATTTAACACAAATATTGTATGGGGTTACAATATTGAGAACTTTAAAGGCAAGATTTCGTGCTTCTTTTGTCTAATAGACAAGCATTTGTCCACTATCTCACCTGCTGTTAAGTGATGATGCGGTCTAAGATAGAATCGTGCTTGTCTGTAATTAAAATTTTTATTTATGCAATATTATGTAGCTGACAGACGGACAATCAGTTCCATTCGGATCATGATATGTACTGTGATCGGTATGCGTTTCTTTAAGTTGTGTTTCACTATTTCACTTTTTTTATTTTTTTTATATAAAAATTATCTGTAGTGCTGAAACACACAGTTACCTACATGTACGAGTATGGTTGGTTTTAACCCACTTGTATAATTTTTTTTAATAGTTTGACGTAAACGATTGGATGACAGCTGAATGGTTCATAACTTTTGTTTTTTTTTAATTCAAAAGCTTAAAATTCTGCTTTTGCTATGTTTACGTGATAATTGGTTATGATTTACTTTATGATTTATGATTTTGACGTGTATATGTGCGCGTATATTAATACTGCCTACATACTGAATAAATGCTTTGATTCTTAATTGATTGGAATACGACAGTGAGGCAAGGCACTGCCTCTGACATAAAACTATATTTAAGGCCTTTTTAACCGACTTCAAAAAAAGGAGGAGGTTTCTCAATTCGACCGTATATATATATTTTTTTTTAATGTTTGTTCGCGGATAACTTCGTCGTTTATGAACCAATTTCGATTATTCTTTTTTTGTTCGAAAGGAAATATACCAAGTGTAGTACCATGGTAATTTTATCGAGGTATGATAAGTATCTCCAGAGATATTGAGATAAACACCTCAAAATTGGTACTGAAAATGAATAGCGCGGCATTGAAGTCGGTTCTTTTTTAGTTTTTAAACGATATTATGTACTTTAATCTCGTGTGAAATCTACCCTCTTGTTTTAGATGTAATAATTATGTACACTACACATTAAATCTATGTACATAATGGCGCCTGAAATTGTAAGGCATAATTTATGAGTAGCCGTAAAAGCATAATGAAAGCATTAGTGTTCCGTCGGTTGAGCATTAAACTCAACTAATGTGGGAAATTTTGCTAACATGCATTCATGTTGGTGCGGGAACTAACAGCCTTCATATTTAGTTTGCTAATTTACGAGTTTGTGTGGTAAATAGACACATTTTATTATATCATATAGGCTAGCGTTTGACCAATATCTCACCTTTTTAGAAGTGATGTAAGGTCTAGGATTGTAGCACGCTTTGCCTAGAATGGGAATTGTAACATAAAATACATTTATTAGATTTATTTTTTGTGTTACACACTTTTACATTTTTGTACATTGTAAGTGTGACAATGTACAAAAAATACATTTTACAATTTTAACTAACTATAATAGTAACTTCAAAATAAAATAAATGCACCCGCGGCTTTGCCCCGCTTTTAATCCTGGTTATAAACCTTCGTCACAGTTTATATAAGTTCCTTTGTCTTGAATCACTCTTATCTATTGATGAAAACTGCATTAAAATCCGTTGCGTAGTTTAAAAGATCTAAGCGTACAGATAGCGGGAGCGACTTTGCTGTATACTGTGTAAAGATAACTAAAATTAATAGGTTCTCTTCCAATGAAACTTTACAGGCAAAAATATAGAATATTTTTAGGTATGGGCAATAACGTAATGCAATAATAATGGGCAATAGTAATGTCGCTTTGATTACACACATGATTAATTACCGATGGATCAATCGAAGCATGGAGGTTCAGGATGTCACTGCGCATTTATTGGACCCCATGCCCCCATGTACGTTCCCCGATTTTTTTTAGATTTCGAGTAAAATGCCTTTGCATTGCATCGAAATCGCATTAGCCTTTTTACCCGACTGCGCGACGCAAAGGAGAGGTAATGAGTTTATCAGTCTATATATGTATGTATGTTTGTTCCTTTGTGGCACACTAGAGACCAAACGCGTGGGCCGATTTTGATATTTGGCACGTCAATAGATTCGCCATGCTAGCGCGAGTGTCAACGAAAACATAAAAAATTAAAAAATTAAATAAGGCGGATTTCAGACGCCAAAATTTGGGGTTCAAAAAAAAATTTTTTTTCAAAACCTATCGAGAGAGGTATCGAATTAAAGGTCTTAAAATGGAGATTCAAAATATATTTATAACAAATAATTTATGATCGTACAAATCGAAAAAAAAACGATTTTACATGCCGCGTTAGTCACTTTCAGTAACAAGATTGCGGTGCTTATCTCTGAAGTTACTTATCAGATCTCAATAAAATTACAATGAGACCAAACGAAAATCATATTAACTCAAACAAAAAAAGAATTTTCCAAATCGGTTAAGAATTGATGGAGTTCTGAGGTAACAAACAACCTCTTCCTTTTGGTATAGTCGTTTAATAGTACAACTGTAAAGTAAGTAAGCTTAAAAAGCAATACCCTATCTATTTTACGTATTTCGGTTTTTTGTTCTTTGTTCCATAATTGTAATAACGGTCATAGTTATACATATTTTGTGAAGATTTCAAGTCTCTATCTATTATTAGTTTACAAGTTCAAGCACAAAACGCCGAAAAATACACGTTACTTGTATGTAGACCACACTGTGATGTAGATTGAACGTTAACCATGGTCTTGTCAATAGAGCAATGGGAATCATAAGAACAATTGAGTGGCCAGCTCTTTGGAGAGACCAGTTGGAACCCGGAGAACTGCCACAGGCTGTTTATGTTGAATTTGACGACAAAGGTATCAAAAACAACGTCTCTGGAGTAGGAGTCAGAATCGAACCATCATGTACAGAATTCGACGCACTTTGTGGACAGGGTAAAATAGAGCGGAAAATGTTACCGTTGATATTATGTTGGGGTGTAACTGTCCATAAATTACAAGGTACTACCTTGGACAAAGCTGTGGTCGACTTAAGTTCACGCATTTCTGCGAAAGGTCAAGCCTATGTAGCATTGAGCCGGGTTAGATCTTTAGATGGACTAGTAATAAGTAGTTTAGATCCCCGGAAACTACTCAATAATCCACGTGACATCAACTCTCTAAATGAAATGATAAGATTACGGAATTTGCCGTCCTTTACTTAACTAAATAGTGTAAAATAAAACATTAAATTAAAAAAATCAAAAACCCGACTGCGCAAAAAGTGAAGTGTTAAAAAACGAACTGAAAAGAAAAAAACAAGTAAGTCTAGTAGTTTAGACTTCTGTTTAGGGATATCAAAAAACTATACCATTTAAATTATTTCTCGGTCGATACACTGATAAAATAAATTATACATTGTTATATGGAATATAGAGACATTAACAGTCGGGACACATTAATCCCCATTCGTTAAGCCATTAATGTGTCCCGACTGTTAAAGTCTCTACATTCCATATAACAAAGTATAATTTATTTTATGAGTGTATCGACCGAGAAAGAATTTAAATGGTATAGTTTTTTGATATCCCTAAACAGGTCTAAACTACTAGACTTACTTGTTTTTTTCTTTTTAGTTCGTTTTTTAACACTTCACTTTTTGCGCAGTCGGGTTTTTTTATTTTTTTATTTAATGTTTTATTTTAGTAGGTGCTCAAAGTGAGGCTATTTTTTATATTTTTTCCTAAACTTTTTTTTATTTTTTTTATACGTTATGGGCTAGCGTTTGACCACTATCTCACCTGTTGGTAAGTTATGATGCGGTCGAAGATGGTAAGCACGCTAGGCCTAGAATGGGAACTGGCTCTCAAGGATAGCTGCCGGAACACATTAGATGTTTGGTGACAGATTTTCTAACTTGAGGGTGGTAGCTGGCTAGGCGGACACCAGATAGTGTCCTACCACCATGCGGAGGTTGTTGGTTTCTTAACGATGTTTTTCCTTCACCGGAGGGCCACTGCGAAGAGCGCACATAAATTTTTCGATAGAAAAATCCACGGGCCACCGGGCCCTCAAACTATTAGGGTTACACTTTTTTATTGTTAATACAAATCTTCTAATACTTTAAGAATCTTTGTCCTGACATACTGACTGACTGACAGACAACGCACAGCCTAAGCCGCTGGTCGTAGAGACTTGAAATTTGGAGGGTATATTTGTCTTAGTACGTAAGGGTGTAAGACGTCAACGTACGTAAGAACGGTACGGGTCTAAGAAAGGATTTTCAAAAATTCACCCCTTAAGCCGATGAAATGGGGGTTCAAAGTTTGTATGGAGAAACAAGATTAGATAGTCTTCTCTATCCGAAACTTGACACAAGTGCTTCAATACAAAAATATGTAAACACGTGTTTCAGGTTTTTTTGCAATCCCATCCCTAAGAGGGTGGAATCGAGTAAACAAAGTGTGAAAATCAATATTGCCTCGGATTGCGCTGATATTTGGCATGCAGATAGTTATTACGACGTTAGTTACCTCTGAGGAAGGATTTTACAAAATTCACCCCTGAAGGGGATGAAACGGGGGTTCAAAGTTTGGATAGTCATTTTATTCGACATTTCACACAAGTAGTTCTGTAAATAAATAGGTAAATACTAGTTTCAGACTTTTTTTAAATGCCACCCTAAGAGGATAAACTGGGGTAACAAAGTCTAAAAATCAATATTGTTTCGGATTGCGCTGAAATTTAGAATGCAGATAATTATTGTGGCGTAGGTATCCGCTCAGAATGGATTTTCTAAAAATTCCTCCCGGATACGGAACGAGGATTCAAAGTTTGTATGGCGAAACAAGATGAGATTAAGTACGTGTTGTAGGATTTTTCGAAATGGGGTAGGTAACAAAGTCTGAAAATTTGGGTTTTTCGGGTTTTATAAATATGAATCCCGAATTGCCTTAGTCACGCGAAAACGGGTGAAACGATTTGGCTAATTCTTATTTGATGTCTTTAATGATAGAATCGGTTTTACAAAAGAAAAGTTTTAAGTAAATAAAAAAAGTTCTTAACGCTGGCGAAGCTGCGGGGCATTTCGGTAAACAATAAGTCTTTAGAAATGAATTATATATAATCCAAAGTGTAACTGGTTGATACATCAATGCACAGCCCAAACCGCTGGTTCTAGAGACATGAAATATGATGGGTGTTTTCTATGTAAAGGTATCAAAATTTCACTCTTAAGAGTGTGAAATGGGGAGTTAAACTTTTTTTGAGACATTTTATTCCCTGAGGCGATTGACTTGAATTTTCTTTTAGGTAAAGAATTTTACACCGAGTTAAAACCCTAGAATGAAATAATACATCACACACACACAAAAATAATTTATTAATTAGTCATTTAAATCCTACCTTAGTAGTTTTTATTACAAAATCAGAACATGTGTTAGACATACATCTGCAAAGTTTCTCACACATAAGCTTCTTTAACACACCTTTAACACCTTGTTTCTTGTATGTAAATCAAATCTCAAATCAGCTGACAAACTTGACTTTGTTAAGTCAAACCCACAAGTTGAATCTAAATGTTGAATAATTATTGCGTATTAGCTTTCTTGCAATCCAATTTGTCTAGAACAACAATTTTTACTTTAACATTGTTTATTTAATTTTTACATTGATTTGCGCACGAAAAACTGGACGTAATATTAAAATATAATAACTAACACTACGCTTAATTCGAATCAATAAATACTTACACCTACAATAAATAGCACTTTAAGAAGACAGTCCATCGAAAATATGTTTCAAGATTTCGAACGCCCGCACCGGGTCGATCGGCGTATTCTCGATCAAACGTTCCAGAGGAGCGGTTAAGTTAGGAAGTGAGAACCGTCCAGTGAAGCGCTCGAAGATCCGTGCTAGTCATGGTTTATGTAAGATCCAGTTGAAAGGCCCACCAACATTGGGCAAGCTCGGCTCGCTTTGGAACGCCGCTTCGTGTTCTGGAGGTCCATAACTATATCCAATAGTGTTATAATCCGTCGGTGAGCCATATGAAGTACTCGGTGGGACCACGGCGGGTGAAGGTGGAGAGGGGGAAGGCGCCGGTGATGGTGCTGGTATGGATATAGGTAAAGCCATCCCCAGTTGAGCCTTCATGAAGTAGGTCAACAACAAGCCGCCGATGGAGAAGATCTTTTGGAAGAACGTGTATAAGAAGAAGAACGCAGCCATTTTGACGATCGCTATCTTTGATAGGATGAAGATTGCGACCATCGCTGAAATCAAAATGAGGAATCGTAATCAATGAAACTTTAAGTGAACATTAATATAAGAGACTAGTTATTATTGGCGCACTGGTTTTAGTTTTTAGTTTAATTTAAAGAGTTTAGTAAACGTAAATGGGTGTTATAGTAGTTCTATATTATTCCAATTTGTGGATAACCGGCTGAATTGATTCGGTTTGAAGTTATCAGTATGATAGAATAGGAAATAGAATATGTTTAACACGATTAAAATGTGTGCATCAACAACATTAAAATGTAAGTGAGTAGGAACACTTCTGTATAGTAATTTCGTTTCGTAACGACACGATAGTTTAGTTATTTAATTAATACGTATCGTTCAAAAGTAAAGACCTGACTTAACATGTTATATGCCCGTAGGTACGATGAAATTTTGGATTGTGTTTAACAATTTACAAAAATATAAAGTGTGAAACACTTCAAAAAAACATAATATTTTATATGCCCGTGTCATTATCGCAGCAAGTTTGAGGAGTTTATCTCCATATCTCTAAAGATACACATCAGATCTCGATAAAATTTGAGAAACGAGTAAGATATTATGATAACTTGAGAAGTCACCTGTATTTTTTTCGTATCTCTTCCTATTTGGAAACTGGTTTCAAAAATATACCTAACTAAATATTCACCAAATAATGTATGTAGATATAGGAAGGTAGTGACTTTTTTTAAGTCGTCATTTTCCAAATTTCCATTAGATAAGATGTTATGTGATGTTCATGTGATAACATACTGAAAACAAAAGAAAAGCACTTATTCAAATAGTCACACTTACCTAAAAGTCGAAAAGTCTTCTTCTTCAACTTTTTAGCTCTTCCTTCATCAATGAGAGCTGAGGTGCTGTTCTCTTCACAATAGCAGCACACCACCAACATCAGGATGATCACAAGTTTCCTCAACATCTTGCTTCACTTTGCTTCGCTTTGCTCTTAACACTGAAATATTTCCCTGGCTTATTAGGTACTCAAATCTTAAGTATAATTTTGGATTAACTGACTGAATATAACTGCGCCAGAAGTGTCTAGTATTTGTCAGTTGTCGTTTATTTCCTTCTAATTCCCTCCGAACATGTTCCAAATTTAAAATCTTTCTTTATGATACGGCCAGTGCTCTCAATGCACACTTTTGAATTTATTTTTGGCCAGTATATTTTACCACCAAAATATATAGACAACTGAGCCGTCCGACCAAGAAGGACCCCTGTTAATAAATAAGTATCGATAACAAACACGCAGATTCTTGTAAGAAAGTTTTTCATTGTTTTCCAACACATCCGTTGCTAGTTTCCCTTTCTGTGACGAATTTTAAAGATTATGCTCATTGTGTTGCTCTCGTCTACTTGTATTTACATTTTTACGCCTGTTTAAAAATCTCTCTGTGGAAAGTGTGTATGAATGGGAACGTGCCTCTTGAATATTCAACGTGTCACCTTAGCTAGAAAGTAATACCTCCGAATTACTCAATAATTGTTAACGATACTTGCAGCATGTATGTAGGCCTTATGACTAGATATTATTAGTCCTGAAAAAAAGTGCACGACTTACATTTTTATTCCAAAAAACAAGTTTAGTAAACCATATAATACTAGAAGCGCCCCGCGGCTTCGCCCGCTTAAAAAGTCAAAAGTCAAAGCACTTATTCAGTATACGGGCAAGTTAAAAATCTACACTTAGACACGTCAAATAACTCAGTTTAAGGTCATCTAAACGTCGAATGTCACACATTAAAAAAATATGTTTAATTCCCCTAATTAATGTAGGGTCCCAGTACCTATCTTATGGCCTATCCATAATGCTATCCCTGTGCAACATTTTAGCTAAATTGGTTTTGCCATTTGACCGTAAAAAAGTCCAAAACAAACAAACAAATACACAAACTGATATTCGCATTTATAATACTGGTGTTGAATAATAGGTAATTTACAGGTTAAGACATGTTTCGCTTTACAGGTATAGGCACTGATCACAACCCGAAATATAATTAGGATAGTTTATATACTACTAGCAGTGCGCCGCGGCTTCGCCCGCGTTAATAACTTCATTAATTTCTTTAATTTTTTTTCGTAAAAACACTTGAAATACTGAATTAGCCATATCGGTCTACCCGTTTTCAAATTATGGCGTGACCAAGGAACATAGGAACTCATTTTTATAAAACCCAAAAAATCGTATTGATTTTCAAACTTTGTTTTGTTTTATGTTTCTTTGAAGTGTTTCACTTTATATTTTTGTAAATTGTTAAACACAATCCAATCGTCGTAACGATACTTCGCACTGTGGCTTAATTGGCAAAGCACCGGAACATGTTATTCCGGAGGTTGCGGGTACAAGTCCCGTCGGTACGATGAAATTTTGGATTGTGTTCAACAATTTACAAAAATATAAAGTGTGAAACACTTCAAAGAAACATAATATTTTATTTACGCAGTGCAACATCTCTCGTCGGATTTGAAAACTGTAATGATTTCTTCCGAATGATTAACTTACGTAATAAGTAGTCATAGATGGCGCCACCTATGCATAATTGGGTTAACAAATGCAATCCACTAATTTCGTCGTAACGATACTTCGCACCGTGGCTTAATTGGCAAAGCACCGGAACATGTTATTCCGGAGGTTGCGGGTTCAAGTCCCGTCGGTACGATGAAATTTTGGATTGTGTTTAACAATTTGTTTTGTTCGTTTGTATCCCATTTAACTCTCTTAATATTATATGTATTATTTGGTATTTCTAAAAAGCCTGAAACACATATTTACTTACTTATGTACAGAAGTATTTGTGTGAAGTTTCCAATAAAATAGACTATCTTATGTTATTTCTATATAGAAACTTTGAAGTCCCGTTTCATCCCTTTAAGGGGTGAATTTTGGAAAATCCTTTATAAGCGGATATCTGCGTCATAACTTATAACACCTATCTGAATGCCAAATTTCGCCAAATCCGTTAAGTGGTTTGAGCTGTGCGTTGATAGATCAGTTAGTTAGTCGGTAACGTTTGCCGTTTATAGATACAGATTTCATTATTTAAGTTTAACTGTATTTCCCTACTTAGTGAATGGAACCAGGGAATACATGTTTTCTATACTTACAAATTTCATTTTGCACACGAATGTTGAGTGAATCAAACCAAGTATGTAATAAAATTTACCATAGAAACTATATCACCCTGTTTAACCATTTTTATAATGAACCAACCTGTTTAATGATTTTTGAAAATTAAAGTACATTATTATGTTTTATTTCAGGACCTATACTATCTACATTTCCAATATCATCAAAATCGATTCAGTAGTTATGCAGGATACGTGGAAACAAATATTAATGTATTTTCTATGATTTCTCGAGATAAAATTAATTATTCACTCCGCCTAGGGGTAGATTTGAAAGAAATAAAAAATACATGTATCATTATTTGTTTTAAGTTTTATTTGTACCGTGTTTTGAGTAAACCAGACCAAGGAATAACATTTTTCACAGAACTTTTATCATCCCACATAACCCCTACAGGGGTTGAATTTTGAAAATCAAATTAACCTATGTTTTATTTCAAAACTTACACTATCTACGTGTCAAATTTCATTAAAATCGGTTAATTAGTTATGCAGATACATTGAAACAAACATGACTGGATTTTCTATGATTTTTCCAAACAAAATTAGTTTTACACCCCCGCTAGGGGTAGATTTGGAAAATAAAAAAATACGTGTCTCATTATTTGTTTTATAGATTACATGTATCGAGTTTTAAGTGAATCGGACCAAGGAATACGTGGAAACCAACATTACTGAATTTTCTATGACTTTCCAAACAAAATCATTTTACACACCTCTTAGGAGTAGATTTGAAAAAATAAAAAACACATGTCTCATTATTGCTTTTAAGGTTTGTTTGTACCGAGTTTTGAGTGAATCGAACAAAGGAATACGTGAAAACAAATATTACTGAAATTTTAATAATTTTTACAAAGAAAATTCATTTTTCAAGCCCTCTAGGGGTAGTTTTGAAAAACTGAAATACACGTGTATCATTATTTGTTTTAAGGTTTATTTGTACCGAATTTTGTGTAAATCGGCCCAAGGAATAACATTTTCCATAGAAACTTTATCACCCTATTTAACGCCTTTAGGGGATGATTTTCAAAAATAAGATTAGCCTATGTCTTAAGTTAAAACCTGCACTGTCTACGTTTCAAATTTCATTAAAATTGGTTTAGTGGTTATCGAGATACGTGGTAACGACCATTCACACACACACACACACACACACACACACACACACACACACACACACACACACACACACACACACACTTACTTTCGCATTTATAATATTAGTAGGATAAAACCGACTTCACATGTCGCACGAGTCAGTTTCAGTAGCAAGTTTGAGACGTTTATTGTCATAGCTCTAGAGATACTTATCAGATCTCGATGAATTACAATGTATCCTACCAATTCACAATTCACAGAGGAATCGCGTATCATACATACAAAAAAAACATACATTGGATTGTGTTTAACAATTTACAAAAAATATAAAGTGTGAAACACTTCAAGAAACACAATACAAGTTTGAGATGTTTATCTTCATATCTTTGGAGATACTCATCAAATCTCAATGAGGCGTACTGTAATGAGACCACTGTAGAAATTTACCCTACACAGTAAAAAAAAATAGTTCGAATTTGTTAACAATTGGCGGAGTACTCGCGTAACAAACATACAGAAAAACATACAGACGGATTCAGAACCTCCTCTTTTTGTAAGTTGGGTGAAAATAATATCTTAATTCAAACGCATTAATCACAAAAAAACCTCATTTACATAGCCGGTCAAATTGGACAAATATTTACGCCTTATCTGTACTCTTTTGTTTACATGTTTTGTTTTGTATATTTGTGCGTGGCTCGAAATCAGGATCAAACTTGGCTAGGATAATTTAAGATCGTTTAAAAAACTAAAAGAACCGACTTCTAACGTCGCGCTAGTACTTATACTATTCATTATTCTGTGGCGCTAGTTAAAGTAACCAGTAGCCGTAGTAACTATTATATAATCTGTGCCAGTTATTAGTGAGTAGCATGTCGTCATTGTAGGTATATAAATTCATCGTAATACAAATGTTGATACATTAAAAACGGCTCGACCGATTTCGTTAAAATTCAAGTGGGGCCACCTGGGAAGGGAACCCCTAAGGGTTTAAAACAAAAAAGACTTTTCTAAACCGTTTCAGGCATTTTCGAGTAATCGGTGAAGATACATAATTTCAACGAATTGAGAATCTCCTCCTTTTTTGTGAAGTCGGTTAAAAAGAGCATAATGATATCCTACAACTATAACTAGGTACAAGTATTGAGAAAAATAAGTAAATACTAGTAATACGCGCATTAAACACTGACACAACTTTTTTTTTTTTATATCTAATAGGCTAACGTTTAATCACTATATCACTTGTTAGTAAGTGATGATGCGGTCGAAGATGGTAAGCACGCTAAGCCTAGAAAGGGAACTGGCTCTCAAGGATAGCTGCCGGAACACATTAGATGTTTTGGCGACAGATTTTCTAACTTGAGCTAGCCAGACGGACACTAGATAGTGTCCTGTGTCCTACCACCATGCAAATGTAATTAACACGAGAACCATCAAATTTAAATTTAAATACATATCAATTCAAAATGAATATTAAATTCTCGCTTGTACACGAAAGCCTCTTTAGCGAGCGTGGTTTCCACTCGATATATCAAACATTAATTTTCAAAGTGCAATAAAATTCTTACGATTCAATACACATCAATCCAATTTGAATAATTGTACAAACAACTAGCTTCTACCCGCGACTTCGTTCGCGTACAACAAGAGTTTTATCAATCAACATTTGTGTGATATGAGTTATTTAAGTTTTTTTTTTAGTTTGGTTATGGCTCCACACGATTAGTGTATTTAGCCCGTGTCAAGTATTGAAATTCTTCAAGTTTTTATGAATTTTAGTCGTAGAAATGGGTCAAAGTCACATTTCAGGTCAGTTTTCAAGTAAAAGTCTAGTCTAATCATACCTTCAGTAAAAATGTGGACTTTACTGAAGATTTTCAGTGGAATTTTGGTGAGAACGCAAATAGCAAGTTTTTCAACAATGTGCTGTTTCCCTACACTCGCACACAATCACCGGCACTTAATGGTTAATAATCCACAATTATTACACATTAACTCGCGGAATAACACAAGTTTTAGGAATAAATACAATGAGATAGCACACTCTATTCCACGTTACCGCAAAAAAAGTTTTTAATTCATATGTAGATAGATAGATAGATAGATAGATAAACACTTTATTGAACACCTTAAAAGTTAAACACGAAAAAAAAAATAGTTACTAACAAACAGTGTACCAATAGGCGGTCTTATCGCTTAAAGCGATCTCTTCCAGACAACCTTGGTTTTTAAAGCAATATCTGAAATATATATATATGGCGGTATAATGGTGTTAATATTGCTAGAAAATTACAAGTACATAATATCTAAAAACGTAAATACATACATAATAAAATAATACTATACACAAAATAACATTGCACAAGAATAATATAAATATAATACATATACAGATACATACATAAATACATAATATATACATATTATATATATATATATATATGTGCATATATATAGGAAACATAATGTATAAGGAAATTAGGTTCAAAAGCAATAGAAGGTAAGATAGTAAGCCTTGACGCGATCTTTAAAAGTAGCAAGACTCTATGAGCGTTTAACATCCAGTGGAAGAGAATTCCAAAGTCTGACAGCTTGCACTGCAAATGAGCTGTCGTAGAAAGAGCTATGATAGCTAGGCATCGTAAGTGTGCGATTCTCTGATGACCGTAAAGATAGGGTATTGGACTCATGAAGGAATTTGAACATGAGCTTAAGATAAGGAGGAGAAGTAGGATTAAATAAGATGTTGTAAAGAAGGTATGCGTTTCTCTATGTTGTGTTTCACTATTTCACTTTTTTATTTTTTTTATATAAAAATAGTCTGAAGTACTGAAACACACAGTTACATGTATGGTTGGTTTTAACCTACTTTAATTTTTTTTTTAATATTCTGACGTAAACGATTGGATGACAGCTGAATGGTTCATTACTTTTTTTTTCTAATTCAAAGCGTTAAATTCTGCTTTTGCTATGTTTACTTGATAATTGGTTATGATTTATTTTATGATTTATGATTTTGACGTGTATATGTGCGTATATTTATACTGCCTACATACTGAATAAATGCTTTGATTCTTGATTCTTTGGACAGGATATGTGCATTCCGGCGAAGGCGAATTGGTAGCCACTTGAGCTTAGAGCGAAATTCAGAGACATGGTCATATTTGCGTAGGCCATAAATGAACCTAATCGCGAAATTTTGTAGTCGCTCAAGTTTATTTAGCTGATCTTCTGTGATGTCAAGATACCAAGCGTCAGCATAGTCAAGAATGGGAAGAAGAATAGATTGTGCAAGCGCAATTTTAGTGGCAGTGGGCAAGAAATTCCGAAGCCTCCTAAGTGCAGCAGCAGAAGCAAATAGTTTGTTGCTGATAGTTGTCAGTTGAGGTCCCCATGATAAATGCTGGTCAAAAATAACCCCCAAATTCTTAGCAGTTTGACTATAAGGTACAGTTACCCCCTCAAAGACAACCCTTGGTAGCGTAATCCTATCAATTTTGGTAATGGTCCTGGAACTACCTATGATGAGGACTTGTGTCTTAGCAGGGTTTACTTTAAGACCATACGACTGACTCCATTTTGAGACATTACGTAGATCACAATTAATTTGGTCTACTGCCTCGGACAAAAGACTGAGAGGAGCTTGTGAGTAGATTTGGAGATCGTCTGCATAGAGGTGATAGGAAGAAGTTAGATGAAATGAAATAGAATTAATAAAAATAGCAAAAAGAAGGGGAGATAGCACACCGCCCTGCGGTACGCCGGCAGTTGTGTCACACCAAGAAGAAAATGTGTCTTCATTACGGACACGCTGACGACGACCAAACAGGTAACTACGAAACCAATCAATCACAGTTGGAGATATGTTAATCGAGCGAAGTAAAGCAAGAAGAATGTCGAAATCGACGGTGTTAAAGGCGTTGCTAAAATCAAGTAGCGTCAGCACAGTTACCTGCCCATTTTCCATAGCTACACAGATATCGTCTGTTATTTTAACTAGAGCGGTAACTGTACTGTGACCAGGTCGGAAGCCAGACTAAAGGATTAAGGAGTTGGTTTGAGACGAGATAGGAGTGTAACTGATTATGCACAAGGCGCTCGAGAACTTTGGAGAGGAATGGAAGAATAGATATAGGACGGTATTCAGTAAAAGATTTAGGATTAGGCTTTTTAGGTAAGGGTATAATTTGTGCATCTTTCCATACAGAGGGAAAGGTGTTAGAAGATATCGAGAAATTGAGGATTTAGCAAAGGACGGGAAGAATTATGTCGAGGGTGGGGATCAGCATGTTCCAACTTATACCGTCAATTCCGACTGCATTAGAAGTTATAGAGAGTATGCTCTTCTTAACATCACAATCGGTAAATGACCTAAAGTAAAATTGAGGATGGTCAGAAGTCGCAAGGATAGAAAGATGTTGCAGTGTTTTAATTTTGTTTGTGCCTGTAATTATTGAAGACGAAGAGAAATGCTGGTTAAGAGAATTTAAATTAATATCTTGCGGAAGAGAATTATTTTGAGGAGATTTACCTACTCCAAGAGACCTTAAAAATTTCCAAACTTTATAAGAGTCTTTATTTTCAACAGATTTGTGAATATAGCGGCGCTGTGCGTCCCTACACACTCTATTGCAGCGATTCCGTGATTTAGCGTACTTTCCTTTATTAATGTCGCAAGGATTCATCTTGTATTTAGTTTTTGCAACAGATTTCCTATGCATCAGAATTTTAATATCATCGTCCAGCCAAGGTGCAGGAAGTTGCTTAATTTTAATACGACGCAGTGGAGCATGGATGTCGTAGAGCTGAGTAATAAGAGAATTAAAAATGGACACTTGGTCATCAATAGTCTCAGCTTCTACAACAGGTGTCCAGTCGATTTTCTCAGCGTCTTCTAAAAATGCTTTCTCATTCATGCCACTAAAGTTGCGGTGAAGTATGATAGTGGGTTTAGCTTTAGGAGGACGTATTTTATAAGAGAGGAATATGAGGTCATGATACGAGAAAGCATCGGCAGATAACTGACCGTGCTTCTCCACATGAGCTAAAGAAGAGACAAAAATAAGATCTAGAAGAGAAGGGACAGAATTAGGAAAATTCCCAACTAGCAAAATCGTCTTACGTTTCTCACTTTATAAGAGTTCTGAGCTTATAGTGGTCTCTTATCTGTTTTCGTTATTGCTATCTCTCCTATATTAGTCTCTGACAAGCCGTTACAGGCTCTAATACGCTTGATCTTAACACCTTGTCTTAATTATGCATATAAGTTTAAATTTACAGTGCCGTTGTAAGCCACACTCTCCTAAAAAAGCATTTATTAAGACTTATCACACTTGAGATAAATTACCTCTCATATCCACATTTACTAAGCTCATTTAATTTTATTACATATTTTCTGAATGCTATTGTAAGAATGTTAGACTAATATCAGCATTTAATTAGAGTACTTAAAACATGTAAATATTGATCTTATTCAAAACTATTATAAGATCAACAGCAGTGGATAGGCACAGCATTAGAGTGATATTGAATCATCCTACTTACAATAGAGAAAACGAGTCTAATTTAAAAAAGTTTGATCTAAGTCGAATTTGTGACTAAAATTGTGAGAGTAACGTTTGATATTGACTATTATATTTCACCAAAAGTATTTTAGTGTGTATTACCACATAAAATACCATTTCACATCCCAAACGTTCACTCTTAAATGAAAATAAATGTTTTATGTCAATTCAATGATCTCTAAGTTATTCCAACATGGAGTCATGTTGGAATGATCTAAATGAGCTTAAAATAGTCTTATAGTGATTCTAATAAATGCAATACTAATGGTGTCGCTTTTAATACAAATTAACAAATAAAATAATTAAACAAGAATACTAAATACTATATATTGATGAAGCGCACGAGTTGTGAAGCATAAACTAGGATCTACTTTACAGTAAATAATATTTTCCAATACTAATACTTATCAAAAAGCATAAAACGAAACATTTGTTAATAATGGTACGGTTATTACAATATAATTATTAAATACCTTTATCCTTACTGTTTTCGATTTCTTTTTTATTAGTTGTAACTTTCAAACAAAAACTACACACAAGTTTTTTTACGATTGTGTTTGATCTTATGTAAAATCAAAATAAACTTTCTTACGCTCACAGGACTCTAACGTCAAAACAATGTAAGCCTATGTACGCTTAAATTAGTTTTGGTAAGAATAATTTAAGTGAAAACAACATTCAATAAGACTGTTATTAGAAAGATATAAACAAATTACGCTTATAAATGGTGCCCAAATCCAGGCTTATACGACGATATAAGAATGGTATAAGAGCAAGAAAACAGTGGTCTAGAGATTATTTTAAGTGTAGTTTTTGCTGGTTGGGTTATGAGTGGCGCTTAGAGGTAAAATGTGCATGTTATAGGAATTTACAATAGTCTTTAGTTGAGTAGAACGAAAATCATTTTTCAAGAGGCAAGTGTTAAAATCACCCATGACTATGGAGTGAGAATAGGAAGGCAAGAGATTTTCTAGATTTTTTCAAAAGAGGAAAAGAAGTTTATGAATGAAGGGCTATAATAGACTCCGAGAAGTATTTTAGAGTGGGAAAGAATTACTTCGATGAAAAGATGCTCCCCGGCACCGGCTGGTGGTGGTTGTGCAGATATGCTTATAACAGAGAAAGAGATATGGGCACGTAGATAAATTGCAACTCCACCATCTCCACTACCGGTTCGATCGTTTCGAAATAATCTGTGATCTTGACTGACTGGACTTAGTCTATGGTGCTGTGTTAAGAGTACTGAATCATTCTACTACGTTATAAGAGTTGGTACTTCCCTATATTGCTGATACCCGAATTATGAACGTACTGTGTAGCCAACCTAACAACGGAAAGTATTATTTACGTTGTAACTATTATATAATCTGTGGTATTATGCCTATGAATTTATTTTTAACTGACTTCAAAAAAAGGAGGAGGTTTCTCAATTCGACCATATATATATATATTTTTTATGTTTGTTCGCGGATAACTTCGTCGTTTATGAACCGATTTCGATTATTCTTTTTTTGTTCGAATGGAGATATCCCAAGTGTAGTACCATGGTAATTTTATCGAGGTATGATAAGTATCTCCAGAGATATTGAGATAAACATCTCATAATTGGTACTGAAAATGAATAGCGCGGCATTGAAGTCGGTTCTTTTTTAGTTTTTAAACGATATTATTACAGTGTTGGTTGGTACAAAGTACGTTCCTAATTCTGAGTTATTTAATTATGTATGCAGTGTCGCGGGACTCCATGAGCGATGATGTGGTCTAAAATGGTTTATATGTATGATTAAACCCTATTAAAATAGTATAATGCAATGCCTAAAGGCCCCGTTGGTGTTCGTCCACAAATGGTAGGGGCATCCCATACATGGAACTGGAAAAAAAATTTTTTTTTCTTCAAACATATACGTGGGGTCTATGGGTAGGTCTTTAAAAATAACATTGAGGTTTCTAAAATCATTTTTTCTCAAAATCAATCATTTAAAAGATAGGCGCGTCTAAAGTGGTAAAATGTGTCCAAAATTTCATCGTACCGACGGGACTTGAACCCGTAACCTCCTCGAAAAATGTATGTGCTCATTTCACAGTGGCCCTCTGATGAAGGAAAAACATCGTTATACAAACTCAAACTCATCGTGGTAGGACACTGCCTAGTGACCGTCTGACCAGCCATCACCCTCTAATTGGAAAATGGAATGTGATGAATTTGACTTCTGAAGGGTTTTGGCGGGAACGTGGAAAAGTGTGTGTGATCTCATTGTATTTTTTCCTAAAACTTGTGTTCCTCCGCGTGTTAATGTGTAATAAATGTGGATTATTAACCATTAAGTGCCGGTGAATGTGTGCGAGTGTAGGGAAACAGCACAATGTTGAAAAATATGCTATTTGCGTTCTCACCAAAATTCCACTGAAAATCTTCAGTAAACACCATATCTTTACTGAAGGTATGACTTATACTAGACTTTTACTTGAAAACTGACCTGAAATGCGACTTTGACCCATCACTGCGACTAAAATTCTTAAAAACTCTAAAAATGTCAATACTTGACACTGGCTAAATACACTAATCGTGTGAAACCACAAAGAAACTTTTAAAAAAAATTTGACTTCTTCTCATATGAAATTAAAATACTAACTTAAAAACCATACCGCGCGAGTCAGTTTCAGTTGCAAGTTTGAGACGTTTATCCGACATATATCTGGAAATACTTATCAGATCTCGATGAAATTACAACGGTACCACCCTTGGAATATGTCCTTTTCAACAAAAAAAGCATCATCAAAGTCGGTTCATAAGCGTCGAAGTTATCCACAACACACATAAAAAAATATATACGGTCGAATTAAAAAACCTCCTCCTTTTTTTTGAAGTCGGTTAAAAAACGACATTTTTAGATTATTATTCTGCGTCGAGCACTGGGTCGTTATACCTATTACCCTAGCAACACTAAGTGGGAAAACGAGACCGGGACGAGATGAAATCAAATGAAATGGGGTAATGAAGCTGGATTGCCATTAGCAAGGGTCTCCTACATAAATATACGTAGAAATCATGAATGTTTCGGAGTGACAAACTTTATTATGGCAACACTTCCATTGACCGAGTGGAGTGTGAATTTTAAGTTAGGTGTCAAATGAAAGCCCTTGGTCACTGAAGGTCAAGCTTCGTTTAAAATGTATGTTTGAAACTGAAGCACATGCTGGTTTTGTTTATTTAATAATATACGATACACTTTAGCGCCCCGCAGCTTCGGCTGCGGTAAAACGTTGTCTTCTGCTGGCGGTACCGCCACCTGCTCTTAAATCTGTGAAATAAATATGTAAACTGTATTTTGATTTTAGGCAAATGACCAGTAAAATCATACCAAAGGCACGATCTCAAATTAGTACCGCCTTTTCTTCTGTCCGAAAGAAGAAAGATGGCGATCAAAACCATACGTACCGCAGTGCGCCATAGCACAAATTACACTTTTACAATAGGGTATTTTACTCTATATGAGAAATCTAAAAGTATTATTTATAATTATCTAAAAGTATAAAATTAAGGTAGCTTAGGCAAAAAGCAGTCAGAAAACGTAAGTTTTAGTTCAAAACTAAAAACCGGCCAAGTCGAGTTGGACTCGCCCACTGAGGCTTCAGTACCAACGTTGGTTAACAACCAATTAAGCTAGACCTCTAAGTTGTATGAGCGCTCATATAACTCAGAGGTCTACCTTAATTGGCCTAAACTATATATGTATGAGGGGATCAAGGTCTTACAGCACAAGTAAAGGAATTTTGGTACTTACTAGTTTTCGCGAAAATCTAAATTTGCCCATATCCTTTTATCGTGTTGACTCAGGACCTTGATTTTTATACACCTAATAGGGACTATAGATTTCTGTATCTGGTATAAATTTCAACTTGCTAGGTCTTCTCATTTCTGAGAAAATCGGTGTTGACACACGGACCCTTTTGAGGTCTAAAAAGCAAACTAATTAATTCAATATAAAGGTTGCGCCTTTTTTAATCTATTTCATAGTAATAACACTATTAAATTGTAGTCGCCATGTTATTACATCATACGGCTATGTAAACTTAGAAGTGTCAACTGTCAACTATAATATCATTGTATTTGTTTACACAGCCAACTGACGTCATAACCACAGACCAATATGGCGTCCTGAATGTATGTCCTGAATGAAAACGCTGGAACTGCGGAAATTAAACGCAAAATTTGAAAATGTAAAATTGAAATCCATTTTTATGGCACTTAACGATTGAATACAAATTTTGTGATTTTTTAGTGGTTCATTAGCACTATAGAATCATTATTCATATATCTGTGATAGAATCGAATTTAGACACTTTTCAAAAATGGCTGTAATACCCTATTATGATCAATCTAACGACACCTCTCAAGCTAAAATCTATGAAACCCTTTAGGCTCCAGGAAATATACATACACTCGGAAAAAAAGAGTGTGTGTACTTATGTACACGCGTTAGAAGTTACACTTCTGTGGCGTATGGAAAAAAAATAACTAAAATGCAGTAGTGATTCACGATAAATATTAAAATTAATCAAAAAGATTTTATTTCAATAAAAAAGGTTTTATTAACGTAAAAATATGACGTTAAATATGACATATACAACTTGAACATAGTCATGCCACCTAGAACTAACTTCACGATGTTAAATTTAGGTGTCGGTGTGCGCGCGCATCGTAATAATTCACTGTCATCATTATTCTCTATCGCGCCAAAAGAAGTATAACTTCAAAAATTACCCTCCTTCTGCTGTAGTATGACAAAATTTAAAAATAAGCAATTACTTAAGTATATAAAATGTAATGTGCAACAATGTAACTCATTCGTTCGTGCGAATTGAATGTTTACCAATAAATTAATAATGAGTATGGTTTTCACGCGTATTCTTAATTAATTATCCAAGCACGTTTGCAATGCGATCCTTCATTAATTACATTAATTAATCACGATGTTATATTGTTAAAAGCCAAAGTAATTGTAGCATATTATGTTGCTAAAATATGACGTTGCTTTTCAATAATTATACATAATTTAGAGAAATTTGAAGGACCTTGTGTAAAACAGTACTTACTGAAACCGAAAAACGAGTATTTTATTACATTTTGGGCAGCTACTTTAGTATGTATTATGGTATAAAATATTTTACTTATGTTATATTTACATTATAATTTAAGATTGTTTCCAAAACAAACAAAATAAAACTGGCCAAGTGCGAGTCAGCATCGCGTCTCTTATCGCACACTTAGGGAGGGTTCCGTACAATACGAAACATAACAGAGTTTCAACCTCATATATTTGATTAATTGATATAACCAAGAATATTTGGTTTGGTCGCGATCTAGAAAGACGGGGCTCGTTTACTAGCGCCATCTATGTCATTTTGCCGAAACTAATTAGATCTTATTAGACCCACTTTAATTTTTAACTTTATTTTGTTTTTAGTATTTGTTGTTCTAGTGGCAACAGAAATACACCATCTGTGAAAATGTCAACTGTCTAACTATCACGGTTCATCAGATACAGCCTGGTGACAGACGGACAGACAGACAGACAGATAGACAGACAGACAGACAGACGGACAGCGGAGTCTTAGTAATAGGGTCCCGTTTTACCCTTTGGGTACGGAACCCTAAAAACTACTTGAAATGCTGCGCTAGTTAGTCATCTCAGTACCAATTTTGATTTTTTATTAAATTCTATAAATTAATTTTGAGGTGTTTATCTCCATATGTCTAGATATACTAATCTGGTATTAATAAAATTACAATGGGACCATCTTAAACATGTGCTCTACCAATTAAATAAAGAATCATTAGAATCGGTTCACAATTGACGGAGAAATCGCGTTACAAAGCAACAAAAAAAACATACAGACTTATTGAGAACCTCCTTCTTTTTAGAAATCGGTTGAAATCTAGTAGGCAATCTATGCCAGCGTAACGGCATTTTGAATTCCGGCATATTATTTTACAGCCCCTAAAGGTACCACCACACCGCGGCGTCCTGCGTGCGCGATCTAGGCGGCGATCAGATAGTGCAGTAGTATTTGTACCGACTGGTTCAACACCGAACGCGGTCTACGGCGATCAGAAAACGATTGAATATCAGATCGCGAACGCGCACACGGATGCAGGACGCCGCAGTATGGCCGTACCTTAACAGAGGCTTCCTAAATCTTGATGCTATGGTTAATGGCGTATCCAAATTTTAATATTAATATACGCATATATGTGTATGTATTGCATAATTTCATGTATTTTTTACAAGCTTTTATTTAACTTGCAATGTATGTTATGTATGTCACTATGTATGTTCGGGTGGAATCTTGGAAGCTAAATTAGACCCACTTCCCGATGTCCGATTGGACTCAAATTTGGTGTACTTATGTATCTTTGGTAACAATACAATGATATGGTACCATGGAGCTGGTCTGATGATGGAGACGGAAGGTGGCCACGGCATCTCTGTGATAAAACAACATAACCCCACCGAGTTTGGGCTCGATTTATTTGTCTTGAAGATAAATTTACGCCTAGATGATATCCAGGCTCTGATGATGAAGCTGAAAGGTGGCCACGGCATCTCTGTGATAAATCAACATAGCCCCACCGAGTCGATTAATTTTCCTCGAAGAGCACTTAACCCACAATCACATCAAATAGCCGTGGAATATTTTAAAACATCATGCCTTCTCTTAAATACTTAGGTAGTAGGTAGGTAGTCGGTATCTATACCTATATTTTTAAGCTTGAGGCACTAAAGTACAGTAATTACCTAGCCGGAATAACGGGTAGTGCTTCAAGCTTTTAAAAATATAGGTAAGTACCTACACGTCATATACTTACTAGAATTTATTTTTAACATTTTAGTTCATTGTCCCAGACAAAAGCTTGTTTATAAAAAATATTTTTTACATATAATTTATTTGTTGTAAAAATATGCTTATAATAATGAATGCATTGCAACGCGTGCGTTACAACCGCGCCGTCTGGATGTTGACCATACAACATGGATTCATACATAAATTTACTTTTTGCGATTTGGTATTTTTTTATATGGGCAAAGCCGCGGGACTCGTATAGTTTATTCCATTTTCGTCCACTACTGGACATACATATTTTATATACCATAAGTGTATATAGTTTATTATAAGTGCTAAAATAACGCTGTCTATCTATCTAGAGACAAATATTGCTAGTTTAGTAGAGTAGGGCATAAGATACTTTTTAACGTTGCCGAAGTTGTGTGTGTCAAAGGGCGTAGCTAATAGGTATTCGATAAAAGGAATGACCACCGCCGCCATTGCGGTTAACGGCCTGTCACAATAATTACAGTGTGCACAAAGGGTGATAACCACAATGTCAGCAAGCAAACCAATACGCCATAGTGTGTCTGATTTATGCATGCGATAAATCAAATTAGATGCACTCTCTCGGCGAGATAAGGGCTTGATATGCTTTGCCATGCTAGCATGATGGTATTTGATTTGAAACATTGAATGCTATGTATTTTTTTTTAGGGTATTTTCAGGTATGGCTTAAATTGATAATGGAGAGACGAAGAATAAGTAACCTAGACCAGATTAATGAAATCTTTCTGTGCTGTTTCATTGTTAAATTCTATATTAGATTTTACTACTGTCACGTTTTTCACAAATTCAAAAAAATCTGAGTTCCCCGTTGGCGTAAGGGATAGATGGTTTTATTATAATTTTTTTAAATATATTATACGCTGGCGTCTGTCCACTATCTCACTTGTTGGTAAATGATGATGCGGTCGTAACTGGCTCTCAAGGATAGCTGCCGGAACACATTGGATTTTTGACGACAGATCTTCTAACTTGAAGGTGGTAGCTGGCCAGGCGGACACTAGATAGTGTCCTACCACCATGCGGGCGTTGTTGGTTTCTTAACGATGTTTTTCCTTAACCGGCGGGCCGCTGTGAAAAGTGCACATACATTTTTCGATAGAAAAATCCATTGGTGCACGGCGGTTGGAGCTCGGTACCTCTGGCATCAAAGCCAACCGTTCTCCTAATTACGCCACCGGCCCTCAAATTTGACTTGACTTCTTAACGAGGGGTCGTTGGTTCAAATGCTAGCTTCGAATTACACAGGTGGTAACACGTGCGGAACATCGATATAATGCTCCTTGCATTATATCGGAGTTCCGGATGACGTGCAATTAAAAAAGTAGCTTACCACCATCAAGGAGAAAATGTACTGCCATAACCTTACGGTGTTCCAGCAGCACACTGCTCTTCATAGTCAGAAGTATTCAGGCCTAGCGTGTTCACCATCTTCGACCATATTATTGCTTACCACCAGGTGAGATAGAGGTCAAATGCACCCTATCAGAAAAAAAACCCTTTAAATAGCAGGAGGGGGGGAGACTGAAAATGGTTTTCACAAACCTACATAAACTAAACCATACTAAACAAGAAAAAAAAACACTCCCATTTTTCAGTCAGATGTATTAACGAGTCATGCATAACTGCTCGCAAAACTTGCAAACTTTTGATTGCTCCCCCTGATTGTTTCCAATTCAAAAGTTGAAAAAGCGAGTTGAGCCACAAATCGAAATATTCACGTGCTTGTAATTCAAACGATTCGGGTTCACATTTACCGGGAAAATGCATCGAGCTGAATACTTAAACTTTTGGATTATTAATTTCTATGCAAAATGTATAAAAGTCAGTTTCCATAATGTACTCCGATTAGGACATTGTTTTTAAGATTCCGTACCCAAAGGGAAAATTCTAGATCCTCGATCTAGGTGAACACGTAACACGTCACATGTGTGATGATGAATGATATGATGTAAGGCAAATACTTTGCATTCTTTAAAGCTCTTAATAACATTTCTTCTTTTAATGCTGAGATTGATCCTATTGTTACAATATATTATTACTAGCTGACCCGGCAAACGTTGTTTTGCCATATAAATAATTTCAGTTTTCGACCGGAGAGGAAAAATGATTAAATTACTAAAATGGCTATTAAAAAATAAGGGTTGATCGTAGAAGGGTGAAAATTGAGGATTATATGTATTTTTGTATGTTGTATCATAAAAAAATAGAAATAAAAAATTTTGTCTCAAAAATAAAATAAAAAATTTAGGGGTGGACTACCCCTAACATTTAGGGGGATGAAAAATAGATGTTGGCCGATTCTCAAAGATACCGGATAAGCACAAAAAATTTCATTAAAATCGGTCAAGCCGTTTCGGAGGAGTATGGCAACGAAAACTGTGACACAAGAATTTTATATATTAGAAGATTCATGGTATTTATTGTGGTATCTTAGGTCTAGGTTTTTTTACTATAAAGATATCAAAACAACAATAAAAAATCATTATAAAATAAACAATATTATAAAAAAGCCTAAACCTAGAGTGCCGCCAGCAGCGGGGCAGGGCCCAAGCAACCGGTGGTTAGGGCTGCAGAGAGAGAAACCTCCTGACGATGCGTGTCAAGAAGTACCACCTTCTGTATCTGGCCCTTGATCCAACGGTCTAGCGAGAGTCTCTTGAGATGTTGGTCGAGACTCTTCGCTATTAGGCCATTCGCAGAAACAACTGTAATCAAGTCAACATGCCACATGGCGGTAACCTCGTGAGCCAGGTCAAGGTACTTGCTGAGCTTGTCCTTCTCGGCTTTCACGAGATTCTCGACATGCGGGATGGTTATGTCGACTAACACTGCCCGCCGCTGGGACCGGTCAACTATCACGATATCTGGCTTGTTTGCGACAATAGTCCTGTCCGTGATAAGCGATCGGTACCAATTGAGCAAAGCACGACCATTCTCAAGAACTGGCTCAGGTGCGTACTTATAGTACGGCACCACCTCAGTCTCTAAAAGACCGTATTGAAGAGCAAACTGCTGGTGGATGATCCTGACTACGAGGTTATGTCTGTGCAAGTACTCGTCGTTAGCAAGATAAGAACAACCGGAAATAATAAGCCTGAGTGACTCTCCGGGATGGCGGCATGCCCGACAAATGTCAACCGTACCGTCCTTCATTATATATTTCCGGTAGTTGTTGGTCTTGTCATCTTCGTCAGCAATTGCACAAACAAAACCTTCGGTTTCCCCAAAGAGGTCTCCGAATCGTAGCCAGTTCACCGATGCGAGCAGGTCCACATCGGGCCCTGTTAAGGTTCGATGGAACCTGCCGTGCAGCTCCTTGCAGCTTATTATTATTATTACTATGTGAATGTAATATTAGAAGTGACAATATTTTTTTTTAATTCTTCTTATCTTTTCGTGGAAATAATTACATATATACCACTTTTTAGGTGCTTCAGGTTTTAGTGTTGTTGAATCAACCGCGTGGTCGTCTTCAATCAGCGATGTACGTAAAGTTTTTGCGTTTATGTTACGCGATTACTCAGTCAATTGACAACCGATTTCAATTATTATTTTTTTAATCGGTAGGTTACGTTTTTGAAATGGTCCTATTGTAATTTTATTGAGATCAGGGGTGGGAGTCTCTACATTGATAGCGATGCGTCCTGTCATCGCAAACGTCTGCTAGAATGAGATGCAGCTAGACAGTTGTTATCTGCATCTCTTTTCGTGTCGACGATTATCGCTCGAAATTCATCGCTATGCATGTAGAGACTACCAGCCCTGGGGTGGAAGTCTCTACATTGATATCGATGCGTCCTGTCATCGCAAACGTCTAGTAGAAGGAGATGCAGCTAGACAGTTGTTACCTGCATCTCTTTTCTTAACGACGATCGTCGGTCGAAATTCATCGCTATTCATGTAGAGACTGCCGGCCCTGATTAGTATATCTAGAGATATGACGATAAACGTCTCAAACTTGCTACCGAAATTGACTCGCCGGTCATCGAAGTCGGTTTTTTTTAACGATCTTAATTATTATTAGTCCATACTAATGAAATGCTAAACATAACCTGATCTATAACTATAGTATGTGTATATACTCTTAGCTATAAATAAAAGCCTAAACCCAAAGAAATGCCCTTTAAACACTTAAGCAAAAATAAACCCATATACTCCAAAATATAAAAAATCCAACTCAAATTATTCGCTACTTTTATTTCGCATACAAGCAGCATCCTATTCATTTTAAAGCCTTGAATTCCATTAGAGCATCCATCTAGTCGTTACTGCATACAAACTGTTGGTAGACACGACCATTAAAGCGTTTACCAGAGATTTAATGAATAAGAATGATAAATGGTATGCCATGTCCGAGCGACGTGACGACGTGACGATGTGGCCGCAAGCTGCTCTGTGCTTGGGAATATTTTTCATAATTTTAGTATTAGTTGGATAATAGGAGATACTTTTACTTCAACCACTGGACCAGAGACGTCCTGATAAAGTTGTGGTTGACTCATTTTAGTAGCTAGTATAATATCTTCTAATAATCACGCTACATACACTGTCAGAGCCAGAGACAGCAAATAATAAGCAGTCAGCTATTTTCCGATAAAACTCCTGAGTATCATGAACCCCAGCATAGATAGGTATATCTTTTTTTTTTATTTCATATAGGCAAGCATTTGCCCCACAGACATATATATATACACATAGATAACGCAAATACATGTACTTTCCGTGTCCGAACCCGGCCAAAGCGGCCAGGTTGGCCGCCGCTACTTAGGTACAGTCCGTGCGCATTTGTTGTTGAAGCCGGACGGCCGCAAAAACTACAAAAATGCCTCGTTGCAAGATAATTAACTGCAACAGCTCAAACATTTCAAGCCTCCAAAGGCAAGAGCATATTTCCCATCACAGGTAAGTTATTTTAAAAGTATAATATGCGTCAGTTCATTTTAAAACTAATTTTTAAGTATTCCTAATGTATAAGTAAACTATTTACATTACATTGCTGCGTTTGCTTTGATTGTTTGATCTGACGTTGTGTGTTACGAGACGATGAATATCGGAACAAGCGATACTCTCGCGATCGCTTCAACTTCGTAGTACAGGCAATTTCTCATTCGTCTGTCAAATCTCGCGACTAGTGTTGTTCGTTCTACAACATATATCAATAATCGTTTTTACTCGATATCGGACAGACGAATGATAAAAGCACAGTTTTACAATCATACAGTTTGGAATCTAATGTACTTGCGCAAAGCAACAGCGGGGCACTCGCGGGGAGGCGGGCGGCGCGACCGCGTCCCACAACCTCGCTTAGTTTGTGGGATCGACCGTTAGAGCAGACGCTACCGTGACATTTCAGTAGTCGGGTTTAGTTTTTACCCGACTACGGTCTAGCAAAAGGAAAGGTTATTATTTTTGACCGGTATGTGTATATGTATGTATATAATATACATGTGTACACATTACGTACTTTACATACTCACAATTTACGTATATATTATTATGTAGGTATGTATTGTGTGTATTAGAGATGCGCCTAGTACTGGTTTACTACTCGGTTTTCGGTACACTCGGTGCTTATTAGTATTCGTAGTCGGCCGAGTAACACGGTTGACAACAGTTACTCAACATTACTGAACACAAACAATCGGTAGGTACCTAACCTATACATATGTCAAACTTCTACAAAACAATTACCTTTCTTCTTATTTTTATTTTATTTTAGTTGACAAAGTTAGTTTAAACTAACGTTTAGGACAATGGGGAGGCCAGACTTAATCAACATTTACCATCAAAATATACAAGGCCTCTCCAGCAAAGCCTTAGAATTAGAATTATTTCTCGACTTTTATAAAGTTGATATAATGTGTATTACTGAACACTGGTTTTTGAAAGGTACTTTGTTACCAATAATCAGAAATTATACAATTGCAAGCACATTTATTAGACAGAAGGCAATTCGCGGTGGCTCACTTATATATGTATCTGAAAATTGTAATTTTAAGGAGCGTAAAGACATTGTAGCTTTGTCTGTTGAACGATGTATTGAATTATCTTGTATAGAGCTGGGGCAACATATAGTCATCTGTGTATACAGACCTCCATCGGCTGATTATAAAATGTTTGAGACAATTATGGAAGAAGTCATGATGAAAGTCTTCAACACCCCGAAATCTTTGATAGTTTGCGGTGACTTTAATGTTAATTTAATTGAGCAGTCACCGCTCAGTGATAAGTTAAAAAAATTATTTCTTAGCTTCAATTTAAAGCATCTTTTTAACCAGCCGACTAGAATCACTAGCTCTTCAGCAACCTCCTTGGACAATGTGTTTTGCAACTGTGAACCTGAGAAAATTGCAATCTTTGATAAACTTGGCTCCGACCATCTGGGACAGAGTGCAACATTTTCATGTAAAACATCCACCAAAGGTCAAGAATACACATACAGGCCCATTACAACCAATCGGGTTGAACAGTTTGTGGATATCATTGACAAGCAACTAATGAACCTAATATTTTCTGAGGATCCCGATGACCTATGCAGCACTTTATCTCAAATATTGGGTGCAGAGTTCAATAATATTTGTAAATTTAAAACTATTACAAGAGCTGGGATAATTCGGTTCGATGACTGGGCTACTCCTGGTATTTACAAAAGTAGAAATAATTTGTACAACTTATACTCACAAAAACAAATTAATTTACACAATACTAAATTCATAAATCACTTAAAACTATATTCCAAAACTTTTAAAGTGGTTTGTCAGACAGCAAAATCTTTGCATTTTAGTAGAAAAATTAAGCATGCTGATGATAAAATAAAAACAACATGGAAAATCATCAATACTGAAACTGGAAAAATAAAACAAAGAGACAGTAAGATCATCTTAAAAGTTAACAATAAATTAATCATGGATAGTAATGAGGTTGCCAATACATTTGATGAGTTCTTCTCTCAAGTACCCATTACTACCACTCAGTCCATAAATTCTAGTCCCGCTGATGCTTATTCTATATTATCAAAGTGTGTAAATAAATGTGATACCTTGTTCCAGTTCAAACACGTAACTGCAGACTCAATTGTGAAAACATTTAAAATGCTCAAACAAAAGAAAACCGAGGACCTGTGGGGAATGTCAACCACAGTTCTCAGTTACATTATTACTGTTATTAGCCCATACTTAGCTTTTATTTTTAACAGATGCGTTGATCAAGGTGTCTTCCCGGATTTAATGAAAATAAGTAAATTGATTCCTTTATTCAAATCAGTAAACAAAAATGATCCATCTAACTATAGACCAATCTCTATACTACCGGCATTGAGTAAAATTTTTGAAAAAGTAATATTAGACCAGCTTTTAACACATTTTAACATGAATGATCTTTTAAATAGCAAACAATTTGGATATACTAAAGGGCGTTCTACTACTGACGCAGGAATAGGTCTTCTTAAACATATATTTGATGCATGGGAGAAAGCACAAGATGCTATTGGCGTGTTCTGTGACCTATCAAAAGCATTTGATTGTGTCTGTCATGAAACACTAATTTACAAATTAAAATACTACGGTGTGAAGGTAAGGCACTTGATCTGGTATCATCATACCTCTGTAATAGAACACAGATGGTTGAAGTCAATGGCGTCAGGTCATCTGGATCCCTCATAAAAATGGGAGTCCCGCAGGGATCGATCCTAGGACCTATTTTATTTCTAGTTTATATCAATGATTTACCGTCATTCGTACAGAACCTATGTGATATTGTTTTGTTCGCAGATGATACTTCCTTGATATTTAAAATAGATAGGACTACACCTAACTTTGACGATGTAAACAAATCAATAACACAGGTTCTGAATTGGTTTACAACCAATAACTTATTGTTAAACGCAAAAAAAAACTAAATGTATTAATTTCTCTCTGCCAAATATAAAAAAGGGTATCCTAAATAGAAGTATATTAATAAATGATGAACCATTAGAACTTGTTGAATCCACAACATTCTTGGGCATCACCCTGGATTCAAAGCTTCAATGGGGTTCTCAAATATCGGTTCTAGCAGGTAGGTTAAGCTCCGCTGCATACGCAGTACGTAAAATTAGATTTTTAACGGACGAAGCCACTGCAAGATTGGTCTATTTCAGCTACTTCCACAGTATAATGTCTTATGGCATTTTATTGTGGGGGAAAGCCGCTGAAATCCAATCAATATTTGTTTTGCAGAAACGAGCTATTCGCTCTATATATAGTATGAGGTCGCGAGATTCACTTCGTGAAAAATTTAAGGAAATTAAAATTCTAACAGTGGCATGTCAATACATTTATGAAAATATTTTGTTCATACGCAAGAATATAAATGATTATAAGAAAAGGTCTGATGTACATAATTTTAATACAAGACATAAAAATAGATTAATTATACCTAATTTCAGACTGCAGAAAGTTAGTAGTTCATTCATGGGGAACTGTGTACGCTTTTACAATAAGCTACCTAAAGATATTGATCAATTGCCTATGAGCAAATTTAAAATCTATGTAAAATCCAATTTGATGAAAAAATCATACTATACAATAGACTATATGGATGACAAAAATGCACGGCCTGAATGCCCCAAGTTCCAAGAACAAATATAAATTGTATTATAATTATTAATATATTGTTAAAATTTTAAAGCTGACATGTACAATTAATTTTAAAAAAAAAGATAAAATGACAAGACAAGCCCCATAGAGTTTCTTGGTGTTTCTTCTCTGATGGGAGTATTTCCGAAACACCGGTAGATTCAACAGCCATTCAGTTTTCCCCTTTTGTCCGCAGATTTTATTTCTAGGCTTGCCATTTTTATTTTTATTTAAACAATATTATGCAGCTGACAGATGGACTATCAGTTCTATTTGGATCATGATATGTACTGTGATCGGTATGCGTTTCTCTATGTTGTGTTTCACTATTTCACTTTTTTTATTTTTTTATATAAAAATTGTCTGGAGTACTGAAACACGCAGTTACATGTATGGTTGGTTTTAACCTACTTTATTTTTTTTTTAATATTCTGACGTAAACGATTGGATGACAGCTGAATGGTTCATTACTTTTTTTTTTCTAATTCAAAGCGTTAAATTCTGCTTTTGCTATGTTTACTTGATAATTGGTTATGATTTATTTTATGATTTATGATTTTGACGTGTATATGTGCGTATATTTATACTGCCTACATACTGAATAAATGCTTTGATTCTTGATTCTTTGATTCTTTAACCGACTTCACAAAAAAGACGAGGTTCTCAATGCGACTGTATTTTTTTAAATGTTTGTTACCTCAGAACTCCGTCGAATCTTAACCGATTTGAAAAATATTTTTTTGTTTGAGAGATTATGCCTCCCTAATTATGTTTGGACCCATTCAAATATTATCGAGCTATGACATCTCCACAAAGGAGATGGAGATAATTTTATGCAATTGTATGCAAATTTGTGTATACTTAGGTGACACGGTTATAATTAGCCAGTACTTTGACTATCGCGACATGTGAAGTCGGTTTTCTTTCGTTTTAAACAATCTTAAATTATCGTTGAAAATGATTTTAAAAATATCTATGTAAACGATCTTAAATCGTGCCGTGTACGATTTACATATAGCCGAAAACAAGAGAACGGATAGCAACGGGACATGACGGTGGGGGTGCGTGCGGCGAAGTACCGCTTGCTCGCGGATGGTAAGGCGGAACATGTACAAACTTGTTTTTGCGCCTCTAAGGATGTGTCTAAGGTGGCGATCTGCGTATATATATTTTAATTTTAGTTTTTGATAACCCTTGCATATTTACGATTGCTGCACCGCGCGGTGCAGCGCGGCGCAGCCTAAAGCCACCGAACGAACTCAATGAAATGTGTATCTTTTTGAAAAGTAAATAAAGTTCCTTGTTGTAATACTCTCTCAATAAGTGTGCGCCGCATCGCGTCGCAGTGTGAACCGACCCGAAGATGCATTTTTTAATAGAATAATAGGTAAGACATTAATTTTTAAATTATTTAATTATATATTTAATAATTCCGTTTAATATCATTCGTCTGTCTATATAGTCCGTCTGTTTATATCATTCGTCTGTCAGAAAATCGATGTCATTCATGTAAATCGATTCGTGTTTTTCGTGGTTATCAAAAACTACTGTTTCTTACCAGGCATATAATATGTTAATCCCTGGTGTTTCTAAAAAATATCAACAAATATATTTTTGTCAACTGAGGGCGGGGCACACGATGCGTTGCGGCGCCGCACCGCAAATATTTCACCGTGTCAGTGGGCACACGAGCGGTGCGGCGCCGTAACGTTGTTATGTCGCAGCGGCGCCGTAACACCGTTGGACAGTCTGTTAGAGCGTGTGTCCTTCCTTGTGACGCAAAACAACTGAGCGGTGCCGCTCCGACGTCGCCCCTCCCCGCCTCGTCTTGGTGGTTGCAAGTCCGGTGCGGCGCCGGAGCGCATCGTGTGACATGCCACAGATATTTCTATGTAAGACGACGCAGCGACACCGCTCCGGCGCCGCACCGCCGCCGCAACGCATCGTGTGCCCCCGCCCTTACTTGAGATTATGCAAAGGTATCCAAAAGCGTCGACGCGTCGAGCACGTCGAGCGCGACTTCTCACATTGAAACTACTCGGCGTACTGTACTAGTAATTGCTGGCGTGGTTGGCGGAGACGAGCGAGTGGGACCACACATATAAAATCTATGAGTTTGAGTGAAACAATCACGGCGGCGGTTCCAGTTGAATCGTTGGAATCGTAGCGGAGCGGAAGGGCATCGGCGGCATCGGTTTCTTTGAATCGGTTTGAATTTCTCATCACTAAATTTCGTCTGAGACGTCACAGTAGGTGTTAAAAAGTTGGCACACTCAGTTTCAATACAAATCAAGGTACTTGCGTAATCTATGTATATATATATATATATATATATATATATATATATATATCTGTGATTTGACCACTATCTCACCTGGTGGAAAGTGACAATGTGATCCAGGGTGTAGCATGCTTAACTCATGACGTGAAGAGACCCAACTTATAGGTACTATTTTTATCGGATACAGTCCAATTAGAATTACCCGTTTTTCGAATTTGAAAATTAAGTGAGGTGTTTGGTCGCAAATACCATCATAAAAAAAACCTGAATTACCTTTAAACAGTAAAATGCGTGCTATTTTTAGACGCGAGTGCTTTTAATACGACACGCGCCTACGTGTCCCGTTTTAAACCCCAATCTTGGGCCGCCCACGCGTGAATGAAGCCTTAATATCAGGTTATTACATTTCGACGGTGTCTCGAGTTAAATTAACGAACATTTTTGTTCAGGTGTTTTGTACGAGTATTACTTCTAATTACGAAGTGTATAACTTTAGTACTTAACGAGTTTTATCAATTTGATTACATTGAACCCGTGTGTGTAATATTGTTTGTAAAATAAGCAAGGTTTATTGAGCACGTTTGGTTCAAAAATACAAATGAAATTACTCTTCTAAGGAAAACATTTTATATATCTAAAGATCTGTATTTATGCCTCGCATTTATGGATATGATATTTACAAACGAAGGTATTACATTCAGCCTAACTTGACTATTTGTCAATGATAGCAAGGTTGCCATATCGCAGCAATACGTGGACATTTATTATGGATTCTACATTATTATTCTTATATGACAATAAAAAGTATTTAGGCTTTAGGGTACCAATATATGTTAAACCAGCTGATACCCGCGCCTTCGTTCACGTAGACCAAGAATTTTATTACTGTAAAATTCTGTCATTCAACATTTGTGTGATTTGAGTTTTTTAAGTGTCATGTAAAAATCATGAATTTACTTTTCCAAAAAGTAGCCTATGTTGTTAAATTTCAGTAAGTGCGTGATTAGGTGATAAACAGACAGAGTTACAAACTTTTTATAATATTAAGTCTGGATAGTCTGGTATTTACTTCGAGCATTTATCAATGGAGATGTTAACGCAAGGCGTACCCCTCTGCTGGCCATATAGCCATTATTGGCCATATGAGCGTGCGTAAATACGCTGTATTTTTAATACTGTGTACGTGTTTCAAGCTAGTGTGCGGGATCGTTAAAGTGAGTGATTTGTGTGTGTGCAATGTGTGTTTACCTCGTCCCCCGTAAGTATTGGCAGAAAAAAATGTTTGCGGATTACAACGTTAACATCTCCATTGGTAAATGCTCGAAGGGTATTTAACAATTTCATTGCGTTCAGTTTTTATGGCACGCTTAAAATAAGTGACAAGGAAACCTAAAATTCAAACCCAAAAAGTTTTTAACTGACTTCAAAAAAAGGAGGTGGTTTCTCAATTCGACCGTATCAGTCATCACTTCGTCTCTCTATGGATAAGTAATTGTTGACCTACGTCATAGTTCCAATATTACCTAACACTATTGTCAACTAGTCTAGTTAACTCTACTCAACTAGACAGAAACAGATAGTCCAGTTAACGTTGTAGTTGCGCACCACCCATCAATTCCAGCTTGCCTATGTTAACACAGCCTGTTCAAATACGTAATTACACGCTGTAATAACATTAGCTATGACACCTGAATATATCAGTACCTAACGTATGCTGCCAATTACGGGAACTAATCGCGATCATCGCCGAGTGACATACGTTGTATTATGTAATAGTGTGCATTAATATTCGAATGTTAGAAGCCGTTGGGTTATAGCCTTTGTTTTGGTAGATATGACTTTTCTCTTCTCTATATGTTTGTTATTTTTATTTCAAAACTTAAAAACTTCTAGTTTATGGTAAGCGATCTGGATTGTAACAACATCTGCAATATCTTTATCGTTGTCTGACTTATCAAAACTCTTAACGTATATGTTCTCAAGTTGAGAATCCCAACTATTTTAAATCTTTTTCAGCAAAACAACAATCACGTCAGAAGTGAAAACTTAAAAATAAACATTTGCGTATTTTAACGGTGACGCCGTCTGTTGGATTTGATAGGAACTTACTCGAGCCGACGTTTCCCGAACATGACTCGAGCGAGCGTTACATAGCCGAGCGTTACAGCTCAGTCTCATTTAATACCCACAAAATAAAGTGCTCAGCGTACCTGAAGAAGTTTTCACTTCAAAAACATTTTTTGTATCTCAGTTTACATTTTCATTTGTATATTATATAATTATATTGTATATATCGGCGCAAAGGCGTTACACTCCCAAGAAGTAATAATTCATTGTTAAAGGCTAGATTATAATTAATTTAAATCATTTTGATCTTTTTGAGAATTTTTAGTTGTTGAGTAAGAAATTAATTTTAGATTGTTAAAATATTTTAATTACTTACTACTTCATTATTTATTACCAAAATCACTTTATTATTATTTCTAAATTCATTTTATGGTTTATAATTAAGTTTCAGGCTCATAAAAACATTTTAATCGTACAAAGATTTTAAACGTAAACTCAACGAGCTGAAGTTTGGTATAAATACGGCCGCCTGACGCTCTAACTCTCTGACTCCCTTGTATTGATTTTCATTTGCTAAGATAACTGAAAATAAAAATAACACATAACTACATATAACTCACTACCACCAAAAACTTCCACCAAAGTTACCAGTACTTTTAACATCATATGTCATAGTAGAACCACCACTAGTGGTCCCAAATAAACGTCACTGTCACTTCTATATCCCCATGATCTAAATCAATTTACTAGTTTCACGTAGCTCGTAGATCTACGTATCTCGTAGCGACTTCTACGCCGCCTGCCTGAGAGCGATGCTCGCGTCAAAGCGTTGTAAGTAATTAATATAAAGTGTAACTTGATACGCGACATCTGTCAGATTACACGTTCAAAGTGTGCGGTCTTTATTGGTTGTGTTGAAATAATGTTGATAATAAACGAAAAATAAATAGTTGAAAGGCTTGCACGTATAGGCAGGTAGCAGCATAGCAACATTATTCCTGGCGAATACATTTTGTGGTAAGAGCTCTGTAAGAGATCCATGTCCTCGTCTGACGCTGTTATTTTGCGAATAAAGTAATGCTTTCATTAGACAAATTATTAAATAACAGTAAGTAACAGTAGGACGTTATCATCTACAGGCATATTACAATTGATCTTGACTATAATTTAAACTGTTTCATAAAAAATTTAAATTAAATCGATTTTCAAGAAAAAAAAACACATTATAATAAAATACCAAAAACACTTTACTCCAAATAAATAACTTAATCGTAAAACAACTCCTGCCTAAATCCAACTTCCATGCATTATTGCCGTGTCTGCCTTTTATAAGGCCCATAGCTGGGACCATAGCTGTCAAAACTGGGTCCATGAGGAGGTCCATAGGTGTCGATGCTAGGTCCATATGTTCCATAGCTTGGTTCTGCATAATGATGGTGATCGTCGTGGTGGAACTCCTGCTTCTTCTCCTTCAGGTAGCTGGCAAACCAGCCGAGGAAGTATCCTGCCTTGTGCAGCACCACCCAGAACACGAAGGCGTATATCAGTTTCAGGATGAAGATCTTCTTCACGACGAGATCAGCGAAGTATACTGGTATGAAAGAAGTGTGATTATTTTTATGAGATGAAATTGTTTGATTTTGCTTACACATAATATTAGTGAACTCTCCTAGTATGTAGGACATAGCGGTAGTAGTAGTAATAAGTTGAAATAGAAAAAGTTTTAAGTAGAGTTTATTGACACAAATTACAATACCATCTGGGGGTCTTGAAATAGGTATATATATCTTCTAGGAAAGCGTGCTACATCGTCGACCACATCATCACTTTACATCTAGGTGAGATAGTGGTCAAACGCTATCTTTACATAGTATAAAACAAGGTCACTCTCGCTGCGTTTACGCTAAGGTCTTTTAAACTACGCATCGGATTTTAATGCAACTTTCAGCAATAGATAGAGTGTTTTAAGAGGAAGGTTTATGACTAGGATAAAACACAGACAAAGGACAAACCCGCGGGGCGCAGTTAGTTAGGAATAATTAAAAAAAAAAAAACAATAAAAGCTAGCGATTCTCATTCGTCCGCGTGTGTCTGTCGCGGTGCGTCAAAGCTTGAGTACGCTTTGACGAAGGAAGTAATAGATATCATGAAATATATGTACTAAGTTGCAAATAATTAAAATAATGTACTCCGTACAATCAGTGCGTGGCTTATATGTAAGTCTAATCTTAACTTTTTTTTTTTTTTGTTAAAATTGCTGTGTCCGTGGACTGAAGACGTTCAGGTTACAGGTTAGACAGTAACCTACTTCAGACATCAGCTCTTAACTAAATAGTCTACACCCCATTTTTAGGGTTCCGAACCCAAAGGGTACCAACGGAACCCTATTACTGAGACTCCGCTGTCCGTCTGTCTGTCTGTCTGTCTGTCTGTCTGTCTGTCTTTCTGTCTGTCTGTCCGTCTGGCACCAGGCTGTATCTCATGAACCGTGATAGTTAGACGGTTGAAATTTTCACAGATGATGTATTTCTGTTGCCGCTATAACAACAAATACTAAGAACAGAACAAAGTTAAAAATTAAAGAAAAGTTTAAACAAAGTTTTTTACGATAGCGCAGCGCCATCTACCGGGCATCAAAGATGGCGCTATCGTCTTTACCTTAATCTGAATCTCGAAAGCGGCTCCAACGATTAAATAAAATTTAGTATACCTACAGGGGATTTCGGGGGCGATAAATCGATCTAGCTAGGAGTCATTTTCAGAAAATTTTGTTTTATTCGTGTTTTCAATAATCAACTTTATTGATAATCAACTTAAAATATAACTCTTCCCGACATCTATTGGCGAGTAGAAGTACTGTGTCGGTAAAGCAAGTACGGCCCATTTAGACGGGGAGAGTTTTTCGTACGTTTCCTTACGAGAAATCATACGCTACTATCACAAGCAATAATCGCCATAACACAATCGTATCAACATGTTTACATACAGGCAAGAACTAAAATCTCGCCTACGATTATGTCATACGAGATTTGCATATGACTTATCGCTAGGCGATAATTGCCTATGTTTGTTTACACAACAAAAGTATAGTAAGCGGATTCTTGCTTATGAGAGTCTCGACTTGTATAAACACGATCTCGTATGACATTTTTCAAGTTCATACGAGTATCGTACAAATCGGGTTGAACCGTTTTGAGTGCGAGAATCGAAATACGAGAAAATTCTGTTTAGACCGACACTATCAATATTCTATTGCGAGTCAATTGTCGCCAGAGTGGAAGAGCGAGAGGTGTGAATGTTTAGACATATAATCTTTTTTATATTCCTTCGATAATCGTATCTTCGAGACGAGAAACTCTCCCCATCTAAATGGGCCTGTAGTTGCTCTCAATTAAAAAAAATAGTATTATTATTCGTCAATAGACGTCGGGAAGAGTCATATTTGTCTGTTTAAGTGGCAAAAAATACCGAGCAAAGCTCGGTGAACCAAATATTTATTAATATTAATTACTACAACTACTATTACTACTATTACTACTACTACTATATAATACTATTCTACCTTTGTGTTAACGTTTACTTAGTTGGTGTTAGAAGTTCGTTAGAAATTCGATAGATGGCGTTCGGAACCCTCCGTGTGCGGGACAAAAGTCTGACTCGCACTTGGCCAGTTTTATTTTAATATCATATAGGCTAGCGTTTGACCACTATATCACCTGTTAGTAAGTGATGATGCAGTCGAAGATGGTAAGCACGCTAGGCCTAGAATTTTTCCATAGAAAAAGCCATTGGTGCACGGCGGTTTGAACTCGGTACCTCTGGCATCAAAGCCAACCGTTCTCCCGATTACGCCACCGGGCCCTCCAATTCCCCTCAAAACAAAACAAAATTGTCCTATTTTGAGTTCCTTAAGTTGAAGAGACATTTTCTGTTTTTACACAATTTATGCTTTCACATCATACGTTAAACAAACCATACACTGTGAACCAAAGTTTTGAACTCTGTATAGCTAGTAACAAAACTCTATAAGTGAAATGAAAAGACTTTGCAACAACGGTTTTGTCACCCATTCTTTATAAATTCATATGTAGGGAGCGATTCAAAAGCCATTATCGAATGCCAGTTTCCGCGCACATTGTTCCGCGCTCTGGATGTTAAGTGATGGAGCGATCTGCAGTTATGCACGTGCTTCTAGTACAGGCCTGTACCAAGGAACCGAGAAGAAATACTAAAGGTTGGAAAAAAGTTCTCAATAAATGTATGGCTTGGCCTGTAGAAATTACGAAGAATAAAATGCCAAAAGATTCTGTTCTGCAATACTTTACTTTATATGATACTAGCTGCACCCCGTGGCTTTGCCCGCATTTAATACTTAACCTTCTTCTTGAATCACTCTATCTATTAATGAAAACCGCATCAAAATACGTTGCGTAGTTTAAAACACGATAGAGAGAGAGAGAGAGAGAGAGAGGGAGAGAGAGATAGAGAAAGAGACAGACTGTAGGGAGCAAACTATGTAAATATTTATGTTTTTTTAGAGCTGAATACATATATTTAGCTACATTCATTAGCGTATTCCCATAGAATTACTAGAATTGAAACAATATACCTTTACTTCGTTATCAGTCCAGATAAATTACAAAGCAACATTTTTTACGTATTTGAATTGAATTGATATTTCGTTTAGTAAAATATTACCTAATCCGATTAAAAATAATGTTATAGCCCTCCCAAATAAAATGTATAATTTGATCCTTTTATCAAAGAGGGATAATGAACGTGTAACAATGTTGATTGGGGTCGCGCTGTACGGTATCGATATTTCTCGTATAACAATCGGCAGTAATTACTTTTAATTATTATTTTACGGTTTTTATGAGATTAAACAGTATTGCAGAAATTATTTTTAGGGTTCTCTACCTCAAAAGGTAAAAAGAAACCCTTATAGGATCACTTTGATGATGATGTCCGTCTGTCAAGACTCTTCCCTCAGAATACGCGTAGAGGTTTGTGATACCTCTACGCGTTATTTATATCAAATACTGGGATCTCTTTCACTTGTAAAAAATGAAACTTGTATGTTTAAAAACGACGAATTAAAACGCGATTAAAAGGTATGGTCATTTATGTATGTATGAAACATCCATTCGTACAAGGTGGGCCCAACCAATGACCTCTGGAGGCGAAGTCGCCCGTTCTCCAGAATATTTCAGAGATACCTTTGTAATTCCAATATCTTTAAACCGATCAAATTAACATTTGTTAAAGTTTAAAAATAATGATATTGAGGCTACTCTTCAATACAGCGGCTTGTATAATGTCACTCGCTCTATTTTAATAATAAAGAACAGATTCTGCGTACAATGTCTAAAGAACGACCGCACTGCAGCGTCCTGCGTGCGCGATCTAGGCGGCGATTAGATAGCGCTGTAGTACTATATATAGTATATTATATATATATAGTATATTATATATATATAGTATATGTAGTATTATATATATATAGTATATACTGACTAGTTCACACCAAATGTGATCTACGGCGATCAGAAAACGATTGCCGAAACGACGCCGCGGTGTGCAATTCGTACCTTTAACATAATTATCATTGCTACTTCACCGTTTTTGTGTGATTAAGTAACATACATCCAAATAACCGAATAAATTATATTTACATTATTTGAATATAAGTAGGATTAGTGCGATATGTTGCCCCCAGTGATCCTAGGTACGGCCCTGCCTGCGTGATGTTACACTCATGGGAGCGATAAGTGCATTTCATCGCTTCACTCGATACTTACTACGTAGTTTGTGTTCCAAAGTTTCTAAGCACGAGTACAACGAGGTTACCTGAGTGCATTATAGTATTAAATATTAATTTTCATGTCTATGTCACCGACAACTGTTTTAATCGGGCATTCATTTACCATTTACGTCGAGGTAAATAAAATTATGTTTAGCGCGATAAGTCCCGTATTACAATATAATTATATTCATTTACCAGCTTAGCATATTTACTAAACGTTAACTTTCTTTTGATGTTGACTTTCAGACATTTAATTTACGGCAGGTAAATTGGTTCAGTAACGTTTAGAGAGAGTCCATTCATGAAATGTTGTGTATCTGAACTCTTTAGTTGAACGAAAAAGTTTTGAATTCAGTTATATATGTCAAAGTATGTTTGTTGATTTTTGGCGTGAACGTGGAAAAGTGTGTGTTCTCATTGTATTTGTTCCTAAAACTTGTGTTCTTCCGCGAGTTAATGTGTAATAAATGTGGATGTTTACTGAGGGTATGACTTGTACTGAACTGTGACTTCAACTTGACCTAAAATGTGACTTTAACCGATCTTATTGACTTGAATTCTGAAAAAGAATTTAAATACTTGACACTGGCTAAATACACTAATCGTGTGGAATATAATATATGAAAAAAAAAAGTATGTTTGTTCCTCAAGCAAGCAAGAACAGCTGCATGGATTTGGGTAAAATTTGACACACAGATAGTTCATAATATTAGCAGATTGAATACTTTTTGATGCAGGCGAAACCACGAAGCACATCTTGTATAAATAACATTTAATAATTCTAAATTCTGATTGTACCTATACACAAACCGTGCTAAACCATGCGCAATGAAACGCTCTCAGTTCACAGTACTCACAGAACTACGTAATGCTAATTAATTAAGCTCAATGCTTCCAACCACTAAATATGTCTGCAATAATCACTTATTATTTTATATTTTTAAATAGCAAAGCACTTTAATAAGCCTGAAAATAACGGCCCACACAAAATCGCGTTGCGCATGGCAACATTGCAAATTGTAAATTGAACAGCACTCCAACCTCGTATATTTTATTTAATCACTAGCTGGCAACACTAGAGTTCATAATGCGATAATTTTGGTATAATTTTTGTGATTTATAAGCAGGAGCGTGTTTACCTTTATTACTTGCCTGCCATATAAAAATTTGTTCGAAATATACGTATAATTTTGTTTGCCTCTGATAAGAAAAACATATGTTCTTTTACACTTTTTATCAGACCGGCAAAGCTGTCAGTCAAAGTTAATTATTTAGGTGGTATTACCGTAGCGATGGTGTGCTGTTATTGATTAATTTTAATATATTATTATGACATTACAAAGTCTACAGTTATTGAAGACAGGACAGAAGGTACGGTAAGAACTTAAAACTATCTGTCTTTACTAACGCCCGCCATTCTGGTTATTAATAAAAAACAAATAACAATAATAGTGCAAAAGCACTATTATTCACAAAAAAAATCCGGACACTTTTTCAGTTTACCGCTTTAGGGCGTTTGCCCCCTTATCCGTATACGGCTCGCATTTGATTCGTGTTCGATACGTGAAATAGACGGACCGTCCTAGAGTTTGCGCGGTTATCCACATCTGATTCGTATTTCAACAAGTATATTCAAAATTTCATTCAAAATTCAAAAACGACTCGTATACAATCCGAATGCAAACCGTATTGGCACGAGTGTACAAACGTCAAAACAATTGCTGGGAAGCCAAACCGGATTAGAAACAAACGCGAATCGAATATGAACCAGACACGGATAAATGCGCAAACGTCCTTAGAAGATGGTTCTCCTTATCCCTTCATTATAATTTACGTATGATCAAGCGAAGCGGCTATACTATAAACCTGATGTTAATTAATGAGGCCTTTCGTTGTAACGGTCGAACTAAGTAAGTAAAGCTTAATTTTCCAGGTTTTAATTGTTGCGTAATGGTAATTGGTAGCTTTTTAATTGTTTCAAAATTGGCAATAACGATTTTACTAGTTCGTTGAAAATATAATTTGTGTAGACGGATAATTGTAATTAGAATTTAAAATAGATATAATGGAAAATAAACTTACCAAATAGAGCGATTTTCTTCTTCTTCCCTCTAGCTTCTAATTTGAAGTCTTCGTTTAAGAGCGCATGGCACGATGCGACGATTATTATTAAAAATATCATAATACACGCAGGAGAATGCATTTTATGAACTTAAATGAAATTATTAATTCAAATTTGTGTCGAACTTGATTTTGTAGCAAAATTAATTGGTTATTGATTCTTCTATATGCAAATTTAAATATAAAATTCTGTTTTCAACTTGTTCCTGCTGTTTTAAAGCAGATGAGTACCCGTAAGCTGTACCGTATACTGTTCTCACTTCAATCCGAATACTTTTCTGGATTTTTTTTTTTGAACGTTCCTTTTGTCTTGTTTTTCTTAAGTTCTGTATCGCACGTGAACAGTGACATAATGACGGTGTCCATTGCGGGTGTCATTGGTAAGTTCTTGGGACGGGCGCTTCGGGAAGTGTTAATGAAATGAAAGTTAGTTCTAACTTTCGACCGCGCGCTAAGTGACGATAACTGAGTTACAGTGAACTTGGCAATGGCGAAATTTGCCGGATGTCGGATTGTGTAACGTTGTCTAGATTTCACTGAAATGTTGATTATTATATTGAAATTAGCTGCGATATGTGGTGTTACTTGCAGTTTTCCTTTCAGGGTGATAATGATCAGCCCCGTGATTCTCAATTATTGGAAAACCTATTCGGTAAATACATTTTTAAGGTTCCGCAGCCGAATGGCAAAAACGGAACCCTTATAGATTCGCCATGTCTGTCTGTCTGTCCGTCCGTATGCCACAGCCATTTTATTCCGATTATTAAGACTACAGAATTGAAACTAGGTAGGTAGATGTATTCTGTAAATCGCTTTCCGATTTTTAAACAAAAATAAAAAATATAAAAGTTTAAAGGGTAATATATCCCATACATAAAACTGGAACAAAAACATTTTTTATTCTTCAAACCTATACGTGTGGGGTGTCTATGGATAGGTCTTTAAAAATTACATTGAAGTTCCTAAAATCATTTTTTCTCAAAGTCAATCATTTAAAAGATAGGCGCGCCTAAAGTGGTAAAATGTGTGTCTCCCCCACCCCCCTAATAAACAGCCTCTAACTTCTAAAGTAAGGGAGTGAAAAATCTACAAAAAATATATTCTGTAGATCTCAATAAAAACTTTCAACGAAAATTAGTTTGAACGAGATACAGTCAGCAGATGTTGAGATATAGTGACCGCAAGTATAACTTTGTTTTTCATACAAACACTATGAAAAACAAAGTTATTTTTGTAGTTGCGAAAAATCATAGTTATAGAATACTCTACTGTGTTACGGAACCCTACGAGTGCGAGTCCGACTTGCCAAGTGCCAGTTTATTAATTTTCAATATGTATAAATGCGTGAGCTATTTTATCGCGGATACTTTTCCAATTAGTATCACTGATTTTTTCGAATTGAAATATCAAAAGTAACCGATGGAGCATTGTGAATTGCAAATATCCAAGTCGAAATAAGGGCAGATTCTGAATCCGAATTTCCTTTCGAATAATTGAGAATAACCTGCTGATCTCTATTTGAAATCATTATCATGCATATATCCGTTCAGCTGTTCAGACGCGAAGTAGTAACAATACTTTCCCTTGCATGACATTACTAGCTACAACCTGCGTTTTCGCCTGTGTTAAAGATTATTCTGTGCTTTTTAGGGTTCCGTACCCAAAGGGTACCAACGGAACCCTATTACTGAGACTCCGCTGTCCGTCTGTCTGTCTGTCTGTCTGTCTGTCTGTCCGTCTGTCACCAGGCTGTATCTCATGAACCGTGACAGTTAGACAGTTGAAATTTTCACAGATGATGTATTTCTGTTGCCGCTATAACAACAAATACTAAAAACAGAATAAAGTTAACAATAATAGAGGGTCCCCATACAAGAAACGTGTTTTTTTCGGCATTTCACTCCATCTATGAACGCTTAGTTAGGTAAACGTCCCATAGATGGCGTTATATTGAAATGTCGATCCCTAACTCCTTTGTTAGACGTAAGATGGCGTTATAATAAATAAAGTGTTTATTAATTATTATTTTTTGCTGGCGAAAAATTATAGTGGTATTTTTTGCGCGATCTTATAAAATACTGTAGTGTGGTACGGAACCCTACTAGTGCGAGTCCGACTTGCACTTGGCCAGTTTATTTAGTCCTATCTATGTGCATAATTTCAGTATAATTGATGGAGACGTTTGACGCTTAAGATTTAACAAATAAATTACTAATTGAGTTGACTTCCGCATTTTCGATCCCACATATGTGATAACATTTAAAAACTAAAGTAAAGACTTCACGAGAAAAGTTAGAGGTTTTTTTTTTATCTTTGAAAAGATTCATCAAACTTTAATATATAATGATAAAATTTATTCATGAATAATTTTTTTATAAAATTCCCTAGTTTGTAAGAGAAACTACGAGGCGTGCATGAAATACTGTATTTACACCGATAAATTTAAAGAACCGAAAACATTCAGTATTATCAGTATTTTAACAGTTTTCATAGCAAATTGAATACCAGGGCAATAAATACGGCGGCGCGCGTAAATAACATATATCATCCAACTTGAACGGCAGTTTAATTTTTATTCGGAACTTATTTTATTTATTACCTGCCGTGGGTAGACATAACAGGGTATTGTATGAGGATTCAATTTCTCTGTACATACTCGCTGCGTAACCATCACATTTCAGAGTAACGGCAGAGATAAACTCCTATTCACGGGGTTCGGAGACTGAGACCAGTTTAACTTGACCCCTGGAGGAAAAGGCTTTTTGCATCCTGTAGTACTTAGAGGATTAAGATAATGTTTTACAAAACTAGTGTAAAAATGTGTCCCATGTCACAAAAAACAACAAAAAACTAGCAAAGGTAAAAGCCCCGTTTCCACCTGTACAACAGTTCCTCCACAACTTACAGTTTCCGAGTCAGTCCACTCCATTCACCTTTAAGGCATCCAGTATGTAGGATCCTTTATATTTTATACTCACTTTACTAACAAAGTGTAAAGTCTGATAAAGTTTATGGTAGGATAGGAACGGTTCTAAAATTTAAAGGCAGCTTATTATCTCTTGATATTATACGTTAAAAACTCATTTGAAGAACTTAATTCACGACTTTCGTGATGTTCGGGTTATCTTTTGAATAATGTTTGAGTAAATTGTTGAGTAGTTACTTTAAAAAAATAAGTTCAAAAACTAAAACCTGAGTACTACGGCAAATCGTTCACTGTCCAAGCCGCACGGTTATGGAATGCCCTTCCCTTGGAAATACCGACATGCTAAATCACTTGCAAGTTGAAAAATATGGTAAAACATCACATATCTTTCATAATTATTATATTTCACAATGTCACTATGATTAACACTATTTGTGTATGTTTACTGTATACTTAATGCTTATGTATTTTATGTGTACTTATGCGTATGCATATATATTATATGTATGTTTATTGTATGTAGTATATGTATGTGTATCTTATGTATGTATTTGATATTTATGTATATAATGATATACTTATGTAATTAGTTTACTTAATTATAGGTTTTCGATTGTTTCTTAGTAGATTAATGTATTGCGCACTGCATTACCAGCCAATTCGTACTACGATACTGTCCATCCAACGGTTGTCTGGCAGAGATCGCTCTTAGCGATAAGACCGCCCATTGTAATACCATAGACTTTAAGTAGTTCATATGATTAGTTTACTTTGCTGGTATTCAATAAAGAGTATTTCTATTCTATTCTAAAACCCGACTACTGAAAAATCACTCTCTAAAAAGTATGAAACAAGAAAATATTCTCATCTGAGATCGCTAAGTACAAACTATTCAATGTGTATCGTGTATTATACAAACAAATAACTTGTAATACATATTTTATTGTATTTCATATATATTCATAGTGGTGTTCAGTGGATGCCCGTGGTCGTATGTTACTTTGCAGAGTGTATTGTTTTGTTACGGTAGGTGACATACGACCACGGCTATCCTCTGAGCACCACTAAGAATATTTATGAATGAAGGTCTACAATGTTGTACCACAACCCAAAAGATAAACCACTCGAGAACAATCCAAGATTATCCTTAACATATTTCTCAGTAAGACAACATGTGAAAATGTAGTGTCAGTATAGAGCAAACCCTCGTTTTGCCTTTTCTAAAGCTTATTTAACATTTCGCAGAGCCGGCATTAGAATTTCACGCGTCACCCGCCCCAAATGAACTGAAAATGCATAAATATTAAAATCCGCAACTCTGGTTTCTAAGCCGGGCGGCGGCGACATTTTCATTACGTTTTCAGAAGTAGGCCGCCGTATAAATAACGTTTATAAATAACGTATAAATAACGTTTATAATAAACAGCTCGCTCCGTCGAGGACTAGCTTATTTACAAGAGGAAATTCAATATAACAAGAACTGAAGTTGGTGGGCGTGAGTCACGTCAAGAGCTTTTAAATATTTTTATGATCATGAACTTTGGAAATATATTGCCCAAATAAGCAAATACAATTTATTTGTCCATATACGTACATATATATCCTACACATACATATGGGCCATTCCATTATCGCGGGTGCAACATTTAGACGCCTATTTTAGTTTACCGTAATTAAATAAAACACATTTTTAATTAAAGAATGTAACGCGGGGATTTTCAAATATTACGCGCGCTATCGGTCGCGTGCGTTTCCCGCGCACTTCATACGTTCCCTCCATAGTAGCTATCCGTCGCGCATGCGCAGTTAGCAACAAACCGCGAAGATGCGTGACGCGAGCGCCCCAAGCGGGACGCGAGAGTTCCATTGGCGACAGATTAGCTGCGCGCATGATCTTTTATTGAAACTCTACTCTTCCTCTGCGATTCTATTACCAGCGTTATTCTGTATACCTATATTACTTATACCTTGTGCTTGTGATATTCTGTGACATCGAATTATACATTTCACAAACAATTCGCGTGTTATAGTGGCGCCAACGCGGGCACGAACATTTCGGTGAGGCACTCCGCGACCATTTCGTTGAACCGCCCTTGCTTCGACGGTCATTCCACAACACCGGTTTACCGCAAATATGGGGCCGACAACTAGGAGTGGAACGATCCGGCAACATCAAGGAGTCGGCGACGATGTCGCGAGCTCACCGCGCACGGACGAGGAGGGCGGCAACCACGGCCGCACCGACGACGGAGCTGCGACCGCGACCGGCGCGATGCCGATGACGCAGTCATCAACGCCCGTCGAACACCTGTCCGGGCAGTTTTTAACTGCTTTGATAAGCAGCATGATCAAGGCACAAGAAGAATCAAACAGAAAGCTAATTGCAGCGCTGACCGCCGGCGACCGCAGCGAGTCGACGCCGGCGCGAACATCAACACCGACGAGCGTGAGCGGGAACAGCATCGCCGCCGCCGCGGGACACTTCACCGCGTGCACGGCGCGATTCACCGGCTCATCACCCGACACGGAAGTCCTGGAGGCGTTCCTCGACAGCGTCGAAGTCTACAAGGAGTGTGCGGGCGTGAGCGATGATCACGCACTTCGAGGACTCCCCATGCTGCTCGAAGCTGAAGCCGCAGTTTGGTGGAGAGGCGTTAAGGCGTATGTAACGTCGTGGCAACAGGCGCTCAACCGGCTGCGCGGCATGTACGGCGTCACTCAACCGGCCTACAAAGTGTTACGGGAGATCTTCGCCGCCGAGCAGCGAGACGACGAGCGTGGCGACGGATTCCTGTGCAACTCGACATATGTTACGGACTTCTACACCGTCGTGTCAAGAAACGCGTATCGCGGGACTCTGTGTCTAACATCGACGCGTTGATTTGTAAGGTAAGAACCGCGGAGGAAGCGATAAAAGATTATAAAGTTAAACCACCTATTCCCGATAGTTCTCCATCTCGACCTATTAGGTCATTGACCCCGTCGAAAAGTAGTAACTCTTCTGTTACCGCGGGCACGGACGCGACCGATAGCATGCGTAGTACGAATAGGAAAAGAGATAGGCCTAGGTGTACAATCTGTCGTGTGTTCGGACACACGACCGACGAATGTCGGAAACGAGAGAAACCTAGTTCTAGTAGTAGTAGTAGCAATAACGCCGCGAATATTAAATCGGTTACGAGCGTTCGTTGTTACGGTTGCGGGAAAGAAGGGACTGTGAGGTCGAGGTGTGATATTTGCAAGATGGGTAACTCTTCGACAACATCGACGAGAACTGTAGAATGCGATACGATCACCTTCAATACGATCGATGTTGTTAACGTTAAAACAGGGGAGACCGTGGTCAAATGCAACAGGGTTTTTGACAGACTAGGGGAAACCGGTGAGAAACGCAGCCGTACTGCCGACTCGATCTCAATGCATACTTACCTCGAGTAGTGACGAGTCAGGACAAGATACTAGTTGTACACCCGACTTCACCTGCAGTATTAAACTGCATGAAGACACAGTTCACCCTACGGTGAATATTGTTGTCAACGGCCATAAAGGAGTAGCGATTGTAGACACGGGTGCTTCTCACTGCATCGCGAGTCAGTCGCTATACCGAGTCTTGAAAGATTCAGACGTCAAATTTAGAAAAACGCAACGACTCGTACGATTGGCCGACGGATCTCAATCGCGTAAAAAGCTGCTGACCGCTACCGTACCGATCGCTATCGAGGGTCGTGAGGTTACGTGCGAGTATTTAATATTACCCGGCGACGACACAAAGACGTTACTCGGTGTCGACTTTCTAACGCGGTATGGTACTCGACGTAGCTAATGGTAGGTGAAAGTTTAAACCAGTATGCAGTCGAGCAAGACCAGCTCCGAGTCGAACACGACCAGCGCCGAGTCGAGGATGATCAGCGCCGAGTCGAGGACGACTAGCGTCGAGTCGAAGATGACCAGCACCGTGTCGAGCTCGACCAGCGCCGAGTCGAAGACGACCAGCGCCTAGTCGAGGACGACCAGCGCCGAGTCGAGGGCGACCAGCGTCGAGTCGAACATGACCAGCACCGTGACGAGCACGACCAGCGCCGAGTCGAAGACGACCAGCGCCTAGTCGAGGACGACCAGCGCCGAGTCGAGGGCGACCAGCGTCGAGTCGAACATGACCAGCACCGTGACGAGCACGACCAGCGCCAAGTCGAGCACGACCAGCGCTGAGTCGAGGACGACCAGCGCCGAGTCGAGCATGACCAGCGCCGACTCGAAGATGACCAGCGCCGAGTCAAGGGCGACCGGCGTCGAGCCGAAGACGACCAGCGCTGAGTTAAGCGTGACCAACTCTGTGTTGATGCACGCTGCCTCGATCAAACACCGTCTGTTTTACGCCGACGATCTAGTTAAGTATCGGGGTAGGTAAAATGCCTTTTTAAAAACTAAAATGAAAACTAAACTTAGGTGTTGCCGATTCGGAGGCAAGAAATATATTGAATGAATTAATCTAATTGTCTGTACAAGAACCCTTATGTTTTTTTACTTAAATGCTAAATCAGCTTATCTAGAATGCCTCGTTAGCGTCTGGGCGATCACCGTGAGAACGCTCACGCAGCGCTAATCAAGTACTGAGGGGTGAGGTACACACATAACGTCTCCCCCCTCAAGAGCGAAATTATCGGGTTTATTGATTTTTAAATTATCCCGATGATTTCGCGAAAAGATGACAATACAATTTTTTCTAAAAATTAACAAACAAGAAATAATAAGGCTTAACATTACTACACATAACGATACATAAAATAAGCAGTCACTTGTAAAAACCGAATCACTTTTGGCACTATTCACTAATTCAATTTGTTTTAACGCATACGCCATGTACTTCAGTTCGTCCAGGTTAACTTCCTTCATGTTTAGTGCATGTGCACCGGATAGCTCGGTGCTTGAGTGCATCTGTAGTGGAGGCAATTTGATTATAGGGATTTGTTCCACATCCTCGTGCATCACATAGGCATTGTGATAATGGATTTTGATACCGTCGACTTCAACATCGCAGGGTTCATTCAGGGTCATCAAATATGTACCAAAAATAGGATATCTGGTAATGTCATCTTCACATATTTGTAGAAGTGTAGTTCTCAATCTGGAGTAAATGATCCAGTTAGCATCATTAATTTGCTGTAGCTTAATGTCTTCCATCAATATCGGTTGCTGTACACATCTAGAGGTATTGTCGAACTCCATGAGCTGCTCTATACATGTAGGCTCCGCATACAAGGCTCGATTGTTGTTGGTGCAGAGGAACTGATCCCCAGCGGCGAGTGCGCGACATGGTTTCGCAATCGGTAAGTAGCTAACACCTTTCGCCAAAAGGAAGGGGTGTTTGGGAAATATGGTAAGTGTTAGGTTCTCACGTTCATGGTAAATAGGTAGGGAGTACATTTTAAAATAGTTATAAGTTATATTAGTGATAAGGGGTATATCCATTATGAACGTTATCTGGTTTTTCTTAAGGTAAGATTTAACACTAATCGATTCTTCAAGATTTACTAGGTTACTGTCTGTAGGTAGATATAACAAATTTCCATATTTGGATATAGACTCCAGGTGAAACAATAATTCGGTAGAGTTAACAATACTTTGATGCAAAACTGAAACTTTACTTAAAGCTAAGGCAGTTTCAATTTCACTTATTTTAATAAATACAGTTCGAAAGTTACTTATAAATAAATTGAACAATCCTAATAAATATGTAGAAAACACCCAATTTTTCTGTGAAACTAATTCTCTGAACATTATTTCAACCTTCTCTATTCTTTTACCTAATAAGATAACGTTACTGTTCATGGTTTCGGTATTATTAATAACACTATCTAGCATTTTAGAAATTAATGTTACTTTATTGGACACAATAATCTGATTATCACTTAGTTGTGTAGTAAGTTTATCATACTTGAGAGCGTCATCGTGATCTAGATTGCCAGTTACAATTTTAATCAATGATCCTAATGGATTGATCAATCCTCAGCTGAATCGTTGCGGAACGAGCTGTCTATATTTTTCTATAGTAGTAGAACGTAAGTACTCTACATGAGTCTTAAGTGCAACGAATTCTTGTGGATATGTCTTATTTTGTGCCAATAGTTTTGCAAATGTATCATATTCAGATGTAATGAGTTTTAAATCGGTATGAAGTGAATCGAGTTTAATTACTTTAATTATAGTCCAATTATCAACTTGTAGGTGCGCATTTCCTTTCTTTACCGGCAGAATCCCTGGATTGCCTTCAAGTGATCGAAGTTGAAGGGCCTGCAACGGAGTGGCTAGTATCAGGAGCCACCACCTGTGGAGGACGTTTTATATTTTTTATTGGTACCTTGGTCTGTCTTTCACCTACTTGAATGGGTACAACATTTTTATTTGTGGGACCACCTACTTTAGCCTTTCGATAGCGGGGCTTATCTTTACTGTTTCTTGTATTTACAACTTTAGCATAAATTGTATCTCCTGTACTAAGCTGAATATCAGCTTCACCTCCTCTCTTTCTCCTTATCTTTTCTTTAGTAGTTAACATGTTTTCGGCTATATGATTGTATAGGTATTTAGTTCGTTTTGCATGGTCTTTTACAAGTTGTTGTATATATTTCTTTTCAAATTCTACGTTAAAGGGGCTATCGGAGTCAGTACGTCCAAATACCGTTTCAAAGGGTGTAAGGCCTGTAGTTGAGTGAACGGAATGATTGTATGCGATAATGGAATAGGTCATTACCGATCCAGCATCGGTACACTTCCTTTCATACTTCGCAAGGCGGTAAATTTCTGTTAACGTTGAATGTAAGCGCTCAATGAGACCCATTGAGTTTGGATTTCGCGGGGTACCAATATGAAGGTCAATTTTATGTAGGCTTAAGAATTCTTTTAGCAACTCATTGTTGAATTCCGTGCCAGGGTCAGAACTTATTCTTTTTGGGGTGCCGTAAAAGGAAAAGTATTTTGTTAAAGCTCTAACAACCTCAGGGGTTGACCGATTTGAGATTTCGATGGCTTGTCCTAATTTACTGAAGGCATCAATGACTGTCAGATAGTATTTGCCTTCAATGTTAAAAAGATCTATAAAAAGTTCCTGGAAAGGAGCATCTTGGGTTTGTGTTAATTGCAAAATCGGTTTAATAGGTTTACGGTCATATTTCATAGTTTGGCAAGACTCGCAAGCATTGATTATGGCTGCTACAGTCTCTTGCATTTTTTCCCAGTAATAATTTCTTCGCAATCTCATTAATGTTTCTTTTATTCCACGATGGCATTGTTTTCCATCATGAAATTTCAGGATTATGGCCTTTTGTTCATTTTCATCCTCTACACAAACTACGCGTTGTGTACATTCAATAAGTTTTACCAAATCTTTTTTAAACAACTCTATTACTACCTTGCCAAACTGTTTCCTATGCTCGTTTTCTTCGAAGTATATGAAATATTTAAGCTTCGGAGTGATGTACTCTTTTAGAAATTGTTTAATGAGTTCATCATTACCTATAGGCATAAAAACTTCTAAAATTTTTTGTTTGTTGGTCGATATATTTTTAACTTGTAATTCATTTTTGAACCATGAGAATACTCGTATCTGGTTAGGTTTCGTGTCAATTGCTTCATGCAGGATAGGTATCCCGGTGGGTTCTAAATCTGCAGTTGAATGAATTGTTTGGGAGTGATTAGATTCAGAGGGTGACCTAATCGGGTATTCAGGGGATGTTTTGGGATATTCGGCAAGTTTTACTGTGCTTGTAGCTGACAGGGTATCGGAGATGTCTGTAAGAGTTGCCGTGGCACTTTCATCAGAGATAGTTATAGTCGAGGAGTCATTACGGGTTCTCTTTTTATTAACAAACTGTTCAATTTCTTTAACTATGTCGTCAAGTTTTGTCTGTAAATCGTTGTCAATGTTAACTTGCATGGATTGTCCTTCATCGTCAGAGTCAAGGGCATTTACCTTTATTCGAGATAAAGCATCAGCGTTCGTGTTCTGTTTGCCGTTTTTATAAGTAATCTCAAAGTCATAGTCTTGTAGTCGTAGTCTCCATCTAGTCAGTTTACTGTTAGGGTCCTTTAGGGAATTTAACCAAGCTAAAGGTCTGTGGTCTGTATATATAAAGAACTTTTTGCCGTAAAGGTAAGGCCTGAATTGTTTGATTGCCCATACGATGGCAAGAAGCTCTTTCTCAATTGTACTATATCTGGATTCAGTATCACTGAGTGTTCGACTTGCATACGCGACAGGTTTGTCACTACCGACTGTGCCTTGGGACAAAACAGCACCAAGAGCAACGTTAGACGCGTCTGTGGTAAGAATGAACGGTCGATCATGATCTGGGTATTGTAATAGTGGGGCATTAGTAAGGAGTTCCTTGCATTTGTTAAAGGCATCAATATAATTTTGGTCAAGAATAATTTTATTACGCTTCTTGAGGCATGAGGTTAGAGGTTGGGTTATTTTGGCAAAATCTTTGATGAAGCGACGGTAGTAGCCTACCAGTCCCAAAAAACTCTTTATTTCAGTCGTTGTTTTTGGCAGTGGATAATTAAGTACAGCCTTTATTTTATCGTCATTAGGTTTCAGTCCGTCTTTTGTAATTGTGTGTCCCAAGTAAAGTACTTCTGTCCGTAAGAATTCTGATTTGTCAAGTTGAATTTTTAAGTTTGTCTGTCGGAATTTGTCAAATATCGTTCGCAGTTTTTGTATGTGCTCTTCTAAGCTGGCTGAGAATATGATGACGTCATCAAGGTAGACCATGCAGTGTATTCCCTGCAGGCCTCTCAAGACGTTATCCATAGCTCGTTGAAAGGTAGCCGGAGCAGTCTTTAGCCCAAATGGCATTCTTGAGAATTCGAAATGTCCGTGTTGTGTGCTGAAGGCGGTCTTTTGTCTGTCTTGCTCTTGTATTTCAATTTGATGGTATCCACTAGCTAGGTCAAGAGTACTGAAGTAAGAGCTCTTGCCCAGTTTGTCAAATAAGTCGTTCATGTTAGGAAGCGGGTATTTATCATCAATTGTAATGTCATTCAAACGTCTATAATCAATTACCATGCGATATTTCGGTTGTCCTGATGCGTCAGTCTTTTTAGGTACCAAATGTACCGGGGCATTCCAGGGGGAATGAGATTCTTGTATAACATTGTCATTTAATAATTTTTCAACTTGGTTATTTATTTCGTCTGTTTGTGCAGGGGCTTGCCTATATGGTCGTACGTAAATCGGGTCTTCATTCTTTGTTCTAATTTGGTGTTTTACCTGATTAGAGAATGATAAGGGCAGATCTTCGCAATAAAAAATATCTTTATATTCTTTACAGAGATTCAGTATTTTTTGTCGTTCTTCTTCATTTGTGTGGTCTAGTCTGAGTTTGTCAAGGAGATTATTTTCAAGTAATATGTCAGTATTCATGTCCTGGTTGTCTTTTATATGGTTTAGTTCAATTTCAGAGTTGTCGTATGTATTTACGGTAAAGGGTCGTTCTACAGTCAGTATAATCTCTTGGTCTGTAGTATTTTGGATAATCGTCGATGCATATCCGTTGGTACAATTTACTAAAGCATCTGGCATCCGTAAACCAGGGTAAAGTTCTTGATAGTCAAGAATAGCTTCGCCAGAATATTGGTTAGTAGGCAACTTCACTCGTTGTTCGGTTCGTGGTTGCACTCGTATAACATAGTTAAGGTTATTATTGACTATAGCAATAGATGTTGTTTGAGTTTTCAGAACAAGATTTTTCAGATCTATGATCGCGCCTAGCTGTTGTAACAAATCGTTACCTATTAGACCATCATAGCGTGGGTCGACGTCATACAGGTAAAATTTGTGTTCTTCGGCATTTTGAAATGTCGGGAAAAGGGGTATTTGTATAACCTCGTCATGTTGACTGGAAGCATGGGTACTGATAACTCTGAATGGTTCGTAACAGATAAACTGAGAGAAATATTCATGTGCCTTTCGAGGGCTAATGAAGGAACGTGTACTTCCGGTGTCGATCATTAGTTTCGCGTCGATTTCTGGTATATACACGTAGGGTAGTTTTAAACTATGATCACAGTTAATTTCTATGTCCTGTCTTTGGTCGAGGCTTGTGCCTGAAAAGGAGGAGTCTGAGTTTCGTCATCATTCTCGTCTTGTTTACGGTGTTCGGAATATTGTTCAGAGGGAACTACTTCAGTCATATCGTCATACTGTTCGTCACAATAGTCAGGATAGTAATAGTTGGGGTCATAACATTCCTCATCTATGTACTCAGAATTCAGGGCCAATTCATTAAGTTTAAAACCGTTGGGAGAGTTTTGTTGAAGCGGTGCTGTTCTCATAGAGACGTCCGTGGATTGATAATGCGGCTTCTGAATATTAGGTCGATAGCCGAACGGTTGAGGTCTATACCCAAACTGTTGCGGGGCTGTAGGAGGACGATAGCCAAAATGTTGCGGGGCCGTTGGAGGCCGGTAACCAAATTGTTGAGCGGCCATTGGGGGCCGGTAGCCAAATTGTTGGGGAGCCATTTGAGGCTTATAGCCAAATCGCTGTGGCATCATCCCGAAATTTTGCGGTTTATAACCGAATTGTTGTGGAACAGGTGGACGATACCCGAATTGAGGTGGTCGATACCCAAATTGTTGATTGGGTTGTTGACGGAACCCTGAATTTTGTTGAATTTGAGGGCTTCCGAAACTAAATTTTGAATTGTTATTGGCAGGTAACATAGGCCTATAACCAGTGGGGTTCTGTGGCACGCTAAAACCCTGTTGTAGAGTTGGCTTAGCTGTTACCGAATTGCCATACATCCGATTACGCAAGGTGTATTGTTCGTGGAAGTTCACTTCCTCTAAAACAATACTTAAGGCGGCTTCTAAAGTCGCGGGTGCCTTTAACCTAACAATACGCACCATATTTTCTGGTAAGTTGTAAAGGAATACGTTCAGTGACGTATGATTATAAATTTCAATTTTGGCGATTTTTATTTCGGCGTTACTCGATGCATTAACCTTGGATATTAAAATTGACCGGACCGTTTGAATACGATTGCAAAACTCTAAATACGTTTCACTGGATTTAATCTTCAAACTCTCTAACTCTATATTTATACATTCCTCACTGCGAGGGTCACCAAAATGCTGTTCTAATAAGGCCTTGAGTTCAGACCAACTCACAATATCTTCTCGTTCTGATAATAAGGCAGCTGCGTTATCAATTAACCGACTCGTAATGGCGTGGTAAACGTATAAATTTTGATCCTCGTTACCACGGTACCTTTCAATCACATAAACGCATTTTCGTAAAAACAAATTAAGTTGTCTATTGTCTCCTCCAAAAAGAGGGATTAATTTTAATATATCGTTTGGTATAGCTACAACATGCGGTTGACCTTCCATTTTTGCACAGAGTTATAACAATTTAGACACACAAAAACACAGTTATAATATAACACAGAAAATACACAAAAACAGTAAAAGACACAAAAATACACAGAATCAAAACAGTATAAAACACAGTAAAAGAACAAGTAAAATCAAAATTAGTAAAACTTATTAACTATAAAAATTTAATTATTTTTGTAAATATATTAAGTTATTTATTCTTTATTCAATAAATGTACCATCTAATATGATTGAGTTTTAAACCATCAGATGCACATAAAATATTAGTTAAACACGATCATTTTATTAATTTAAAGTCAATTCTAAAATTTCTTTACTCTATGTAACTTTCTTTGTAGTAAACAATATTTCTTATCGCTTAGTTCTTAGTACTAGTAACCAGATAACGTGCTAATGAGAGAAGACTTATCACATTGAACACTTTAAATGAATAAGGGGATATTGGGGAAGGATGGCAAAAAGTTGTACTTACCAACCGACCGCTACACCCATTGTTGCACACACACACACACCCGAATTATAACAAATTTATTTGGTTCGTGGATTTGCTCTACTACTGTCCCAGTACAGGCGAATTTTGACACCCGTAATAATGTAGAGACGTAGATTATATACGAGCAAATCCTGTCCGCAGCGCCAGTTAAGTATCGGGGCAGGTAAAATGCCTTTTTAAAAACTAAAATGAAAACTAAACTTAAGTGTTGCCGATTCGGAGGCAAGAAATATATTGAATGAATTAATCTAATTGTCTGTACAAGAACCCTTATGTTTTTTTACTTAAATGCTAAATCACCTTATCTAGAATGCCTCGTTAGCGTCTGGGCAATCACCGTGAGAACGCTCACGCAGCGCTAATCAAGTACTGAGGGGTGAGGTACACACATAACGATCTTGATGTACGCCTTACCATGGACCCAGAGGTGCGTAAGGTCGGCAAAGACCGAAGGTCCTACGAACCCTCTAGGGGGAGGCCAAGGTCCAAGCGTGGGTACCGTACTTCGAATATGATGCTCCACAATCATAGATTTGAGTCTGTTGATGGAGAAGACTTCCGCTCAGCGGTGATACCTGAGCGCGAACGCAGGCCAGTATTTGCAGGACTACTAGACGAGTCTAGGGCAGGCCAGGTTATACGTTCAACTTTCAAGAATGGATATAGGCAGATATCATATCTCGCACCTCACACCTTTCGCTAGATAGGTTGGATCCCCGGTTAGGGAGAAACGTAAGCGTGGTAGGCCACGTCTTTACGATTGCTAGCCAAACATCCGGGACGTAACGTTAGGCTAGAGGGGGAGGCTGTAACGCGGGGATTTTCAAATATTACGCGCGCTATCGGTCGCGTGCGTTTCCCGCGCACTTCATACGTTCCCTCCATAGTAGCTATCCGTCGCGCATGCGCAGTTAGCAACAAACCGCGAAGATGCGTGACGCGAGCGCCCCAAGCGGGACGCGAGAGTTCCATTGGCGACAGATTAGCTGCGCGCATGATCTTTTATTGAAACTCTACTCTTCCTCTGCGATTCTATTACCAGCGTTATTCTGTATACCTATATTACTTTTACCTTGTGCTTGTGATATTCTGTGACATCGAATTATACATTTCACAAACAATTCGCGTGTTATAAGAAGTCTTTAAAAGACGACATTTTAATATGTTTACTTTATATTAATTAACAAAAATGTTAATATGATATTTTAAAGGCCAGGAGAAAGGTTCAAATTGCCATCGCGGGTGCAACAAATTTGGCGCAACCTTTCCAGATCACAAACAAAAAACACATAAATCTGTTAATTCTAACACATTTAATATGTTATGTCTCAATATTTTGAAATGTATTAAAGTAACAAAGAACATAAATTAAAAATTCTAAACAAAACAAAAATAAACAATAAATTATTATTATTTTAATAATCGCGGATGCAACACCAAATTATCGCGGGTGCAACCAGTCTAATTTAAATGAACATAAACATCAATTTTACGTATATAGGAACAAAATAAGAGATCAAACCATATTTATTACTAATAATTATACTTTTGTTGTCGCTTATATTAATTATTTCTTTTGATATACGTCAATAATTGCCGAAAATTAAATGAACATATTATTTCCAGACTGTATATTTATTTATGGCTATATATTTCTCAGACTTTTTTTTCATCAATCGTCTTCAGCATATATTATTAATCAAGGTATATCAAAACAACAAAATGTATAATTAATCACACGAAAAGGTTACGTGAAAAAAAGTTGCACGCGCTCTCAGTTGCTGCCTCTCTCATCGAGATCGCGCGTGCAACCAATTTAAGTTATCGTTTATTTTAACCTAACAATCATTACACTCTTAAAAACAAATCATTTTAGTTTGGTTTTGATTGCTTCTTACTTTTGCAAAGTTTCAGAACGTTAGCTCTTTATTTCTTTTAAAAAAGTAAACTTTTATATCTTTTGCATCGCGGGTGCAACAAGCTAACAGTGTATTGCAGCAGTCAATAATTCTTAATAAATAACATGTATATACTTACATTTTTGGAACACGAAGATAAATGAATATTGTCACTTCACGTTTAGCCGGTAAAACATAATCTCAACTGTCAACAACAACTGTTTCGCGCCAGTGTTGCTAGTTATGATTTTACAGTTTATACCAATTCTTCGGATAGTCATTTTTTCAAACACGCCAAAAAAGAAGATATGGTATAAAATCAAATAAAAATAAATTGATCATTATATTTAGACTTTCTTCTATGCACTAATAACAAAAAAAAAAAACAACTAATAGCGTGATTGAAAAAATCATGTCGGAAATCGTCTATAGCGGAATCGCCCATATATACATATATATATATATATATATATATATATATATATATATGTATGTATGTATATATGTATATATGTATGTATGTATGTCTCTATATATATATATATACATATATATAACACACGAATTGCGAGCGAATTGGAATTTCATTCGATGCTTTATGAAATAATAAAATTATAACGCAATTATTAATTGTCAGCTTATAAAGGAATCTATTGTATGGAAAAATTGTTACATTATTTCAAAAAAAAAAATGTGTTAGTGGTAAAAACCTTAAAATATAGGTTTTTGTGAAAACTTGTAGATCTTGACCTTTTGCTACACGTGTTTGGGAGTGAAACTTTGTATCTGTGGGGACAAAACAGTCAAATATGTATTTTAAATACATACTTGATTGATAAAACGCCTGGTGGTACCACTGATGACCTAAATGCTGGTTCATTATGCAAGGTAAAAATAAATTGTCAGCATTTTCGCTACTTACTTACCTATACCACAAGTGTTTATAAGCTTTTAAGTTAAGTTTTACTTTTTGTTGGAAAATAACAGTAAAAGTTTTTTACCTATCGTTGTACACGAGCAAGACACTTGCCTGATGGTAAACGATGACATCTGCCTATAACAGATACTGTGGCATGCTGCATCCTGATACATTCGATGTGGAGTCTGACATGCCCACTAATTTCACAGGACACTGTGCTTCAAAAGGGGAAAACATTTCTAATGCACGATTGCATAACAGACAAATGTATGGTACTGTCCTAGCAAACTAACTAGCTGCACGTGTAGTATAAACATCTAAAAGAAATGTCCCCTATATCCAGCAAAGAGACAGTCAAATCGTCTCACATTTCAATCTCATGTTCCACAATACCCACTTTGGTTCACGTCGGTTACATTCCGGTGGCGACATTAATCAACCAGGTGAATCGATACTTGCAACGAGAATACACGAAGCTTCTGCCGTCTCTGTCACACCATCAGAGAAACTAAGCTGTGTAAGGAACTGTGCCACTTGACAATATCACTACATATTATAAAACAAAGTCCCCCAGCGCGTCTGTCTTAATGCTATGACGTCGATGGTCTTGTCTGTCTCTTCGCGATAAACTCAAGAACTGCTGAACGGATTTTCATGCGGATATCACCAATAGATAAAGTGATTCATGAGAAAGGTTTAAGCATATAATTTGACAAGTTTTTGTGTAAATTGGTTGAAATATGACGATGATTGTTGAAGATGTTAATTCATACATGCAACAAGCTGATGCAACCAGATGCAGGCATATATGCTCTACCCGTGCGAAGCCGGGTGGGTCGCTAGTAATATATAATAGTTGTTATTATTCTTTCAGCGACGCTTTTAATTACAATTAGGCGAAGTTTCCTTAAAGGAGCTCGATTACCTACAAAAACCACCTTTATTTATCCCATGACAAATCATAGAAAAGTCGCAAAATTTTACGACAAGCTCCGCTAGTATAGATTGCTCAGTACCATGCTTCGAGAGATGGCGACCTTTTTATTATTTATCAATTTTATAAAAGATTTTTATTATTATATTTTTTTATATATCTTATAGGCTAGCGTTTGACCACTATCTCACCTGTTGGTAAGTGATGATGCGGTCGAAGATGGTAAGCACGCTAGGCCTAGAATGGGAACTGGCTCTCAAGGATAGCTGCCGGAACACATTAGATGTTTGGCGACAGATTTTCTAACTTGAGGGTGGTAGCTGGCCAGGCGGACACTAGATAGTGTCCTACCACCATGCGGGGGTTGTTGATTTCTTAACGATGTTTTTCCTTCACCGGGGGGCCACTGTGAAAAGCGCACATACATTCGATAGAAAAATCAATAAGTGCACGGCGGGAATTGAACTGGGTACCTGTTCATTCAAAGCCGACCGTTTACTCTGCCGTTTACGGTCTCATCGAAATTATGGTACATAGCATCAGCCTGGGGTGGTTTTAAATTTAAAATTGAAGTATTTATAAAAGACATGGTGGTAACCTCCCGGTGTCTCACAGTACCGACAGGCGGCACACCTGCCGACATCACTTCGTAGAATTACATTTGTACAATATAGCGCCGTATATTTTTATGAAGCTCGCGATATGAACGCTATAATTCCTCGGCTGGTGCTGGTAGGAGCAGGTGGACTGCCGCTGCCATTTGTACAGTTTTACGAACAGGCGTACACTTGGATACTTTTTAACCTCCGTTGCAAAAAGAAGGGGTGTTAGATACAAGTTTGACGTGTGTATCTGTGTGTCGACTGTGGCATCGTAGCGCCCAAACGGACGAAACGATGTTGCTTTCGTTTTTTTTTTAATACGCTTTTATTAGCTTCAAACGTATGTATGTTTGTATGTTAGTATGTAACGGAATCTTTGAACATGATTTTAACCCCCTTCAAAACGTCGGATTAACTCGAAATTTGGCATACTTATTAAGGACCGATGACAATTCAATATTTTAAACATTTTGACCCGTTATCCTAACTAGGATTTTTAAAAAAATTCGACTAAAAAATGAAAAATAAATAATAGTTTGAAAAAACTAAAAAAATACATACGCTTTTATAGAAAATCCAACTAAAAAATAGAAAATAAATTTTAATAAATTTGAATTAAAAATAGTGTAAGAAAAAATTATTTTACTGTAAAAAAAGCGTGGGGTGCTTTTCAGGATATTATCAAAATAACCCTTCTAGTCATATCTGTTCATAAAATATTTGGAACTAATGATACCATGCACCCTACGCTTTTTGTACAATAAAATCATTTTTTCTTACACTATTTTTAATTCAAATTTATTTTCTATTTTTTAGTTGGAATTTCTATAAAAGCGTATGTATTTTTTTGGATTTTTAAAATATTATTTATTTTTTGTTTGATAGGTGTCTTCATCGAAAATGTTCGAAGCTTTGATTCATGAAAACGGCAGCACACCCTTGAGAGTCAAAGTATTCTAGGCCTAGCGTGTTCACCATCTTCGACAAAAACATCGCTTAACACAAGGCGAGATAGTGGTCAAACGCTAGCCCAGATAGATAATTTTCGGAGTAATCGCGTCACAAACATACAACATAAAATTGAAAAGCTCCTCCGTTTTTTTAAGTCAGTTAAAAAGAAGAATTCCCTAAATCAATCAGCTATATAAAAGTGTTGCCGTGGGGTGATTTCAAACACAAAACAATTGCAAGTATTAACTATAATTTAAGATCGTTTAAAAAACTAAAAGAACCGGCTTCAAACGTCGCGCTAGTCAAAGGACCCAGTAGAGGTAGTAACTATTATATAATCTGTACCAGTAATTAGTAGTATGTCGTCGAGATAAGTAAATGCGTCGTAATAGAAATGTTGATATATTAAAAACGGCTCGCCGATTTCGTTAAAATTTAAATGGAACCACCTGGGAAGGGTACACTTTGAAAATAAATAAAAAAATCCAAATCGGTTCAGGCATCTCGAGTAATTGATGAATATAGATAAAAAAAAAGATTCTGACGAATTGAGAACCTCCTCCATTTTTATGAAGTCGGTTTTAAAAGAAGCGCCGACAGAAGTAATAGCCTCCGAATTAATGGCATTATAATCATTATAAAACAGTTACAAAAATCTTTAGAGTGCGGTGTATTTTATCTGAGCAAACATAAATGCTGGAGTTTCTAAACTGGATAAAGGTGTTATGGCAAATTTCTACCGGCTACTAACTTGTCTCTAGTCTTTGCAGATATTTTTTAGGGAGTATAATTTCAACATAGAACTACGTATATCAAATACAGAGCTTTTAGAACAAATTATATCATAGTATTATTTAATTTACAAAATGACATCTTATCGTACATTGTCTCATAGGTATTTTACGGGTTATTGGTAACTCGACGTATTCCCGGCAAGAACAGATAGGGGGCTAAAATGCGACTTATTTAGACCTCCCAATGTATAGCCGATAAATAATACTAAGTATACAAGATAATATTTGGAATTTAGCAAATTTAGAAGGTTTGTAATAAAATAAAAAAAAAAAATCTTATTTAAATTAAACATTAGTGAATATTTTTTATTCATATAATAGTCGGTACTTTTATAATCAAAACAATTTATGTGAATATTGATCATTTGATACAGGAAATACTAATATCATGAATAAAATAATTTCTGCAGTAACAAATGCCTATGATTGCTGACGCAGAAAGTGATGTTTGACCTCCGTTTGAAATTTATTTATGTGATATTTATCTTCATTTCGCTACAAATACATTGTGACCAAGTCTACGAATGAGACCGAGTTATTGTATGTCTCTGATTTCCAAAAAATACGATAAAGGACAGTCTATAATATATGTCGATGGTTCAACAAAGTTTCCAGACGATTTCCTTTCTGTTCCTTTGTACATAAATGTCTTTCGCGCAACATTGCCTTGGTAACCTAGGGAACGCGGACAAACCGTATGTTTTTAGTAAGCGGTATACACACTTGACTTTGTCGTCCATTTACTTGCGATGGCAGAACTTCGAGTGGTAATATGTTTAACATTAAATTTAAGCCCGCCCTTGACTGATGTGTGTATAATCTGGGCCCCTAGACAAAATCCAATTTCCTGTTTGCCTTCACGCTAACGCAAGTTCAAAATGTATGTGAATGACATTTTTGTTGCGGAAACATAATATTTCACATAACTGTTCACATAGTTTACTATTCCACCAATGAGCCCACACACGACATCTCAGCTGTAAGTTGGTGAGGAGGATAGTACTGCAGATTTCAGGAGATGCTCAAACATCAAGTCGATACTGGGTACCTACTTTAAATTAAAACTGATTAACGCATTTTAAACTGGAAGCAATAGACTAAGCAAATTTTATAGCTTCATATCACTTGTAAAACTGTGTCCATATCATGGCTAGCTTTAGCAATAATATTCAAATAGACTTCAGCTAAAGTATACCTACTTTTCGATGCGACGCTACCAAAAATATGTAATTGGTTAAAAAAAAATTTATAACTTACACGTACCTACTTCAAATTTCCTCGCGTCATGTAAACCACTCCAGTTAGTTTTTTAATAATGATTACTCGCAATGTGGGTTGCACATTACTCGTAATCTTGTTAACCTCCATCTAAGCTAAATATGCTTGTGTCTGGAGTGGGTTTACGTCAATAGTGCAATGGGTGGGGTGGGAATTGAACTCACGACCGCCAGTCTCTCTCGACTCTCGACTCTCGAGCGCCAGTCCGACACCCTATCCATTGGACTATTGCCACAGTATAAATAATAGTACTATTTGGCAACAATAGGACAGCCAGCCAAACAGTATATTTTATATCTAGCTTGCTATCCTAGCAAGAATAATATGTCCGTATATCCCGGGCATAAGTGACCTCGCGATATGAGACGGTCAGTAGTCACGCATGACTGCCGGTGACGGAGAAAGTTTTCTTTACAGTAAATTTTCTACACTTCAAGGCCTCCATATTAGACCTTTATAGTGTATGCTAGTGTTTCACATACATATTTACATAGTAGTTGATAATCTGTTACTTTGGGTGCGCTATGTTTGTTACTTATGGCCGGTTTCTGAGGTACATTTATTGAGTGTTTATCTACTCAATGATAGCGTTATTGCGTAGATAAACCTTCAATAAATTTACCTTGGAAATCGGCTTAGTTAGGGTTAGTTGCCTAGCGGCCATGCATTATTTTTCTATAGGTAATATGCAATAGATCCTCCTATCGACAGATGGACTAACTGCCTACATTCTAGAGAGAAAGGGCGGTAAGATTAATAAGTAGAATATTGGGAGATAGATTGTGAGAGATCAGCTTCATTATGAGTTTTAATATCATCATCAACTAACTAACAAACCATGTAACAAAATCTTAGTTTTAACCTACTTCTAATTGGCGTATTGAAACTGTAGTTTGGATGACTATACATATATTAATATTAATTATTCTTTGTAATATACTCGTAGATGTTTTGGCAACAGATTTTCCAACTTTAAGATGGTAGCTGGCTAGGCGTACACTAGACAGTGTCCTACCACCATTTCAGGGTTTTCTAAACAATGTGTTTCCTTCACTGGAAGGCCACTGTGAAATGCGCATTTATTTTTTTCAATATCCAAATCCACAGGCGGAGTTTTGAACTCTCTAGCGTCAAAGCCGACCATTTTTCCACTGCGTCAATGAGTCCTCATAATCAAAATAACGGTTTAACTCTCATTCTTCACCTAAATATAGGCATTCGTTCACCTTGAATCATTTAGTTGATATTCTCGCGTCGAGAGCCTAAACGCTATCGAACAATGTAGCGAACAGAATAACACTGTAGAATTGTATTTCGCAATAATTCCAATAAAATTCGAAGCCAGGATTAAACCCTTCAATTTCCGTAATTCCATTCAAATACGGGTCCCGTTACATTAAGTCAGTTAATCCTTATTAGGCATTATTTCTGTGCTCTTTTGTTGTCTAAAATTGCCATATGCCGAGATCACGGTAAACACGAGTTCAATTAGCTTTTATGTGTATTAGATTAATGTTGACAGAGATTACATAATAGTAGTTTCTGAAACTGTTGCATAATGAGGGGTATTAAAACACCAGTGTGTATTAGTACTTATACATCGATAGTATTTATTATGAAACTTTACACTACTTATCTAATCTCATACATTGGAATTGTTCTAAATTAAAGAGTAAGACATAGTTTATTGCTTATACGAAATTCAGTATAACCGGAAATACGACAACGACGTTATTATAGAGAGTTAAACACGGTGAAAAGACCCGTGTAATCATAGACAATTGATGCACTACTGTGCCCCTAGATTCACCCAAAACCTTGTCTTTGGTAGGTAAGACCCAAACTTATATAAACTTTGTACCTCAAAACCTCATTCCACTTATTCCCCTTTCTCCTCACTTTATTTGTGTAGTAATGTGTCCTAAATTCGTAATAGTCGCGTCGCACAGGCTCATGTAATCCTGGACCTTGGAAGCTTACATACAGTCTGACCGTGGAGGCTTACACACAGTCTGGCCTTCACAGACGTCTGCCACAATTATCGTGTTTACGGCTATTTTCACCTGAAAACATTTAAAGAGAGCTTATCTGCTTAGTGCCAGACTGACTGGTCTGTGGGATTATTTCGCCCTCACGGAACATTTAGGCCTTTATTATTCTGTGCTTTTGTAAAACTGTACGTATAACCTATATACCTATAGCCTACTATTACAGTGTATTAAGGGACTTAATTGACGTGAAGTTACTTACTCAAGTTGAGATAATGTTACTTTATATGTAAGAATAATGATCTCAGAGCTCTGGCTGTCTGGCATCGGTACTAAATTCAGATGAGCATTTGATTGCGATCTCACCAAATAGAAAGTAAAGTTATTATTATAATATGCGGTAATGGGACCAGCAATAAAATACATAAGATGAAATATTTTCTTAATTCGTCTATTTTTAAGATTTATTTAAATTTGGTTTTAAAGTCCATACTTAATATAGCAAATCGCGATAACGGACACACTTTGTAGTCTATTGAAATTTTATATTTTTTAACCTTAGCGTGCATTTGTCAGAATTTCATCAATTTTATTTTTTTGATGTTTTTTTTAACCCCTCTATAAAAATGCTCTGATATAATTTTCTAAAAAATGACCAAAAAAGTTATAAGGACCAAATGAAAATGTTGTTTTATTTTCGTTTATAACTTTCTTATTTTAGGTGCTACGACAAAAAGTTACAGGATAAAAGTTGTAGAAAATTTAATTTGCAACAAAAGTTATTTTACAAGTCTTCTGTGCGACCAATAGTTTGCCAGATAAACTATAAAAACCATCTGCACCCCTGTTTCCAAGATGGCGGCCGCGGGACAAGGGTTGCAACCCCACAAACTTGGATTTAACCTCACACTAACCTCCTTGACATCTAAAAAATAAAATTGCTACGTCTGACAAATGCAACTACAAAAATTTAACTTTTCAATAGGACTATTGATGATGCCACTACTGTATACAGTGTGTCTGGTCAAGGATTTATGATTTAAAGGCATTTATATTTTGACATTTTTAGGGTTCCGTAGTCCTGACAAGGAACCCTTATAGTTTCGTCATGTCCGTCTGTCGGTCTGTCTGTCTGTCTGTCTGTCTGTCTGTCCGAGGTTTTACTAAGAGACCGTTAATACTAGAAAGCTGTAATTTTGTGCTAGTATGTATATAAATTACGCCGACAAAATGCTGAAATAAAATTTTGAAAAATATTTTTTTTAGGGTAGCTCCCCTATATGAGAAGTGGGGATGATTTTTTTTTTCATCGTCTACCCCATCGTGTGGGTTATCGTTGAATAGGTATTTTAAAATGACTTAAGGGTTGCTAATGCCATTTTTCGATTGAATGCTCCATTTACGAAATATTAAACTTTAAAGTGCAAATTTTTCTTCCAGTAGTAGTCCCCCCTCCCCCTCTAAAAGCTAAACTGCTGACTTGAAAAATCTGGAAAAATTCGTGATAATAGCGCATTTCATGAACTTTAAAGGAAAACTATAGCGGTTACGATAACTTTATTAGTTTAGCAGTAATAGTCGTTGAACTTGGGTGTTAGATAATTTTGTACTAAATACAAAATCCTTAGAATAAATCCTTTAAAGTAACAAAGACGGAGTACCTAGTTGCTTATTTATAACGGGTAAAGACTTGCATTGAATAACAGGCTACTACGGAACCCTACAGTGCGCGTGGTCCGACACGCACTTGGCCGGTTATTATTTATATCAAAAAACACTATTTAAAAGGTTAAGTGTTTTATGTTTAGGATTCCAACAAACGTCTTTTGTGCTTGCGCATACGCTATGTTCAAACGACAATAATGTTTAAAGTAAGTCATACAGACGTAAATGTAATATTGTATTGTAGCTTAGCACAAAATCTATCGATCTAGTAAAAAAATAATAAGTCATGACGCTGTTTTTGTAGTAATTTTCAATAATTTGTCGAATTGCATAATTATTTGTTTTTTTTTTTTAATATTTTATTTTATCCGGTAATGTGAAACATTATTTCGTATTTTTTAACAATAGGCAAAATTGTTACCTTTCGAATAAGCGCCTATTTTTATATTAGTGGGATCAAAACTTTGAGAGATATGATTTTTTTGTAAACACGTCGTAAGAATATCTCTACATAAAAAACAAAATGGCTGCCACATTGAGGTGAGGGGGGTTGGACCCGACTGTGTAGTGTTTTTTGATATTAAAAATGTCAAAATATTAATAATAATTTACATACACTTTATTCGTCAATAGTTCATCGCTTTATTCATGTTTTTACATAAGTACGTTCTATTCGACTTCAAATTATAATTTCTAGTTTAAACGTGCAGAAGTTCTTCTTTTCAACCGATTCCCAAAAAGGATTAGGTTCTCAATTTATCTGTTTTTTTATTCTGAACCAGTTCAAATGATACTTTTTTAATTGGTAGGGTATATTTCCAAGGTGGTTTGCTTGTAATTTTATCTAAATCTGATTATTACCTCGAGAGATATGGAGATAACGTCTCAAATTTATATTTTGTTTATTTAATATGCATTTTAAATATACTTTTGCATTTTCCCAAAGGCCTCGTTGTAAACAATGATAATTATCTGCCTTTACAAGAACAAATGACAGGCAAACTTCAATAGGTAAAAAAAATGTCAATGTAAATGTCGAAATTTAGCTAAATTCTAATTCACAAACAAAAGTACTCATACTGTTGTATGAGTACTTTTGTTTGTTGTACATCATTACGGTCCCCGATCATACAGAAATCTAAATGCAATATTCGTACATGGCAAGAATAATACTAATAATAATATCGTAAACGCGTTTCAAAAACTCTTTTACAGCCACATAAATAAAAGTATTTCTACGAGCACTACACCGTAAAAAAGTTGTTTCTTTGAAACACGAAAAGGGTTGACTCGTCAAAAGGTGTGAGATTATTCGCGCAAACATTCAAAAGGGTCTCTGAATAATTTAATTTTCTCTCCGTTTATTTTTTTGATCCAATTTAGTATCATGGTAAAGTAGAAATACTTTACCATGATACTAAATTGGATTCCTTCCAACAATGTTCATTGTACGCCGTTGTGCCGGCGAAATTACACTACACCAAGTTCCAGACGTTTTGTTAAAGAATGCGGGACGGCATTATTCAAAACTGAGCCAGTCACATTTTACAGATGATAGTTTAGTTTAACCTGCAAATTGAATTTTGTTTCGTACCATTTTAATTAAAGAAATAAAAATAATGTTTGTTTAGAAACGCGGATTTAAGTGGCTATAGAGACCCAATCGTTTCACTGTCTACTACTAGATTAATTATTAACAAATTATTGCGAAAATATCAAGGTTCCATTTTTCAACCTTTATAATTATTTTCGCATTTTTTCCATTTCATATTTTTGGTAGTTTCATACATTTACCTCAAAATTGCAGTTCAGAGCATTCTTAAAGGTTTGCCAGACAGATCGCGTTTAGAGCGCCATACATGTCATTTCCTTGACGTAAAAGAATGCTGAATCTGGAAATTTGTACTGAACATTCTGACGTCGCGAAAGAGCCACCGCAAACTGGGCGACTTGTCGCCGCGTCAGACACAACAAGATGCCAGATGCAAACGACAACGCCGCGTCTTGTCGTGGCGACTAGACGCAGCGGACTACACAAGTCACCCAGATTGCGATGGCCCGCACCTTCCTCAGCGTGCACAGCGCGACTAGACGCGGCGACAAGTAGCGACTAGCGAGCGCGCGCGACTCACCTAGCTTGTCGTCGTGACTCCGCGACTTCGACGCCAAGTGTGCGGAGCTTTGAACAAAATGTATGAAAATTGTCGGCCGCAGCCAGTCGCCAAGCTGTCGCTGTCGCGTGTCGCCTAGTACTGTGCGCCTAGGTTTAAGTAAGTACGCCTTCAGTTTGACAAAGCCTTTAATTACCTAAATTATTATAGTAATTAAGTTCCACTAGAATCTTCGACTCTTTTTAGTATATCTGAAATATCTGTGGACTTTTTTATAGCTTTGCCACATTATTGCCCTGGGTAGCCCTTTGGCAATCTGCCAAAATTATCCACAAAAGTGCACGCAAAACTGTTTGCATTACCAAGCGCGATTCTTTGCAGTGCAGAGCTAAATGTAACGTGCAGAAAAGTTAGGTACGAAAGTACCAAAGTGCAAGAGTTCCAGTCTGAGAAGATTAGAGTCGCGATTTTGGCCCGTGCCCAGCCCCAGTGCCACTATCGTCCACTATCGTTCATATTATTTATCAATTCGTAAATTTAACCTAATTATTAAAGAAATAAAATCCAAATCAAGGATAGAACTTTTTATGCGTTATCGTTGGTCTTAAATTTAAAAGGGACCACATCCTAATTTTGATTTGCAAGTTGAGAGTTGCGACAAGTAAATACTTGTCTTATCTCTGAAGCTATTTATCAGATCTAGATACATTTTATTTGGGATCAAAAAAACTGTTACAAAAGAACAATCAACAGAGCTAGAGTAGTTACTGGCGTAGACTTTTATTTTTGAAGTCTACCTACCAGAAATACTTACGAGCGATATTTAAAAATATTCTCTTAGGTGGAGGCTGTCATCGTCAATCATCTAGCGATTTACATCGTGTAGGTGAGTTTGCACACCCTGATCATTTTCCAGAAAGTTGTCGAGCGAACTTGAGTTTTCAGTTATTGATAATAGATATCAATTTAAATTCTCTCAGAGCGCTATAGAGACAGTTATGCTCTGTGTTTCTCTGAAGGATCGAATCCGGAACGATGATGCATATGTTATGCTCTCTCGATGTGCGCCAGGGAACCAAAGTGATTGACATAGTTCATTTGCAAGTTGAAGTGTTGGTAGACTGGTCACATTTTTCGCAGGACTGATAACTTTTGAAATAGACTGGCTTAAATGATGCGAAAGCCAAGGATGCCTTGTGACTGGATGCAGCGATGATATTTGCAAAGCGCACAACATAACCGGAACGGAATAGATGAAGATCTAAGTCCTAACTTGTCCTTCTAGTCCAATATATGTAATGGAAGTCATCTCAAAACATTCCATGTGACGAATATTATGTTTCTTAAAGTGTTACCCACTTTATTGTTCTTTTTTTGTTTTGTGTGTAACTATTGATAAGTGACAGCCCTTGCACGGTATTAGGATATTGTCTAGTGTCCGCCTGAACAGCTATCTCTCTCGAGTTGGCAAATCTGTCACCAAAGATTTAATGTGTTCCAGCAGCAGTCCTTGAGAGCCAGTTCCCATTCTAGGCCTAGCGTGCTACCATCCTCGACCGCATCATCACTAAACAGCCGAGAGCGGTCATCTCATTCCGCATGCCATTAAAACACCCACACTTATCCCAAAACTAGCAACATAATAATTTTAAAACATTAAATCTAAAACATTTAAACTTTAATAATAACGCAGAGTGTGAGTGAACAGTTTTTGTTCGTAACGTTAACGAAAACGAGCTCGAGGGTCATTCCGGCGGGAATTATAGAATAGTTTAATTGAATTTTATAGTGGATAGTCGACCTCGGTGCTACTCCTGGTTTTGGAGACATGCGGAAGCGTTTTATTAAACTAGCGATTTGGGAATCATTTTAAGATTTTAATGGAGGCATTTGTCAATTTATTGACGACCTATTAGTCCTGGGCCACTACATTAATTGTGATGAATTTCGACCGACCATCGTCGATAATGTAGAGATTACCAGCCCTGGGGGCTATCACAATAATCATTTAAGATTGTTTAAAAATCTAAAAGAACCGACTTTAAATGCCGCACTAGTCATTTTCAGTATCAATTCCGATTCCGATTCCAAGATTTCAACGAATTGAGAACCTCCTTCTTTTTTGTGAATTCGGTAAAAAAGTGAAAATCTTATGTAGTGTATATGTATCTTATCTAATCTCAGGACTTCTGCTTTTTCTATTAAATTGTCTACTTTGCGATTTACACATATACTTACGAGTATATTGTAATACCGGACTATCGCGGAACTATTGTTATCGCGCTAAAAACATAATTTTATTTACCTCTACGTTTCGATCAAGTTGCATTGACCGTGGTCACGAGAAGACTGAAGTCATAACAATGCTGATACGAACAACTTCAGTCTTCTCGTGACCACGCTCAATGCGACTTGATCGAAACGTAGAGCGAAATAAAATTATGTTTTTAGCGCGATAAGTCCCGTATTACAATATAATTTCTGCTTTTTCTGCTCCTTGGGAGGAGCATTATCTATTATTCAATCGTGAAATAGAATTGATTTTCAATTAGAAGGACACAGTGTGCAGTGAATTTACATGATAAGTAAGACTCAACATCTAGCTGCCTCAAGCTGGGTAAGGAGAGGAATGAAACTGTTGCAAAATATTGTAAAGTTAACAAAATTTTAAGAAACAATTAAACTTAAATATACGTAACCTTTTCCATAAGATTCTACCGTAAAAGAGCCATTAAAAGGGAACGCAGGGTGCACTTTTCTATACAAATGTATTCCCCCGTTTTCTCCCTGGAAAAAGCTTCTAGAGCAAAATTTGTTTCTGCATAATATCAAGGTCTGCTGTATCATTTGCTTTTTTTACCAACCAATTGTAAAAAGATATATAAGCCTTTTAATCTTCTCTTTAAGATTTTTGAAGTATCATATATATATGTATCATTTCTATTTGCAATTGGTTGGTCAACCGCCGTGCACCAATGGATTTTTCAATCAATCAATCAAGTAATTTATTTGCAAGAATACAGTTTACAAATGTGTGGTCTTAAAGTAATGTGTAAGTCTTCGGATTCAGTCTACATGCAGACGCGCAAATTTTAAAAAAATATACAAACAATAATCTATAATACAATAAGAATTAAATGTTGGTTTGTTGCAGTACATTATAAACTCTTTAACACTATAAAAACAATTATGTAAAAGCCAGTCATTTAATGTCCGTTTAAAATTATTTCCTTCTAATAGTTTCATGTCATTAAGGATCATGTTATAAACGTATATACAAATATTGTAAACATTTTTGTTATAAATATATTTACTACTGCGAGGTTGATATAATAAGTTGGTAAATTTCGTCCGTTTTTGTCTTGTAAAAACATCACTTCGCTTAACAAAGTATTCCGGGTGGGACTTCACAAAAAGACAGATTTCTCTGAGGTATATACAAGGTACAGGAAGTATTTTTCATGTCTTGAAAAGTGGTTGGCAAGTATCAAGAAACCAGGCCTTATTAATAACTCGAACACAACGCTATTTCTATAGAAAACTGTATGTGCGCTTTTCACAGTGGCCCTCTTGTGAAGGAAAAACATTGTTAAGAAATCAACAACCCCCGCATGGTGGTAGGACACTATCTAGTGTCCGCCAGGCCAGCTACCACCCTCAAGTTAGAAAATCTGTCGCCAAACATCTAATGTGTACCGGCAGCTATCCTTGAGAGCCAGTTCCCATTCTAGGCCTAGCGTGCTTACCATCTTTGACCGCATTATCACTTACCAACGGGTGACATAGTGGTCAAACGCTAGCCTATAAGAAATGAAAATAATAAAAATAAAAATTAAACTTACTAGAATTTATTTTTAACATTTTAGTTCATTGTCCCAGATAAAAGCTTGATTTTGAAAATCATTTTTACTTTTAATTTATTTTTTACTTTTTAGTAGGTACCGATTATCTACCTACCTAATATTGAACGGATATTCTTTCGATGTCATTATGAGAAAGGTGCTCTTCAAGAAAAATAAATCGACTCGGGGCTTTGTTGCTTTATCACAGAAATGCCATGGCTACATTACAGCTTCATCATCAGATCCTGGATATCGTTTAAGTGTAAAGTGCTCCTCAAGACGAACCAATCGAGCCCAAACTCGGTGGGGTTATGTTGTTTAATCACAGAGATGCCGTGGCTACCTTCCAGCTTCATCATCGGACCCTGGATATCATCTAGGTGTAAAGTCCTCCTCAAGACGAATCAATCGAGCCCAAACTCGGTGGGGTTATGTTGTTTAATCACAGAGATGCCGTGGCCACCCTCCAGCTTCATCATCAGATCCTAAATATCGTTTAAGTGTAAAATGCTCTTCAAGATGCCAATTCTTCAATTGAGCCCAAATTCGGTGGAGTTACGTCAATTTATCACAGAGATGCCATGGCCACCTTCCAGCTTCATCATCAGACCCTTGATATCATCTAGGTGTAAAGTTATCTTCAAGACGAATCAATCGAGCTTAAACTCGGTAGGGTTATGTTGTTTTATCACAGAGATGCCGTGGCCACCGTCCAGCTTCATCATCAGACCTGGATATCATCTAGATGTAAAGTTATCTTCAAGACAAATCAATCGAGCCCAAATTCGGTAGGGTTATGTTGTTTTTTCACAGTGATGCCGTTGCTACCTTCCATCTTCATAATCAGACCAGTTCCATGGTACCATATCATTGTATTGTCACCGAAGATACATAAATACACCAAATTTGAGTCAAGCAACATCGGCAAGTGGATCTAATTTAGCTTCTAAGATTCCACCCGAACATACAGACCTACTTACAATATTGCAAGTTAAAAGCTTGTAACAAATAAGGCCGCTTGCGGTCCTCCTTTGCACATGCCCGATCAATTTTGATTACGAGTGCATGCCGCAGTTACCGCACTCGCAGCCTGTATCTTATAAATTAATTAAATATTACTTCCTTCATCTCGTGATTGCCACTTATTTTAACGTTCTGAGAAATGCTGGATTTCTCTGTAAATAACATAGAAATTGTCGCAATTCATTGAGTATTTGAGAAGCTTTTTGGATAAAGGGTAAATAATTATTTTTCGTTATTATGGTTTAAATTAATAATAGGTGAACACAATATTTGTATAATCCACGAGGATCCAGTGGCGCAGTAGGAGAATGGACGGTTTTGACGCCAGAGGTAGCGAGTGCAATCCCTTCCGTGCACCAATGGTTTATTCTATCGAAAAATGTATACGCGTATTTTACATTTAAGGCCCTCCGGTGAAGAAAAACATCGTTACGAAACCTCCGGCATGGTTATAGGACACTGTCTAGTGTCCGCCTGGCCAGCTACCACCCTCAAGTTGGAATATCTGTCGCCAAGCATCTAATGTGGTCCGAAAGTTATTCTTGAGAGCCAGTTCCCATTCCAGGCCTAGCATGCTACCATCTTCGACCGCATCATCACACATCAACAGCTGATATGGTGGTCAAACGCTAGCTTATAAGCTATTTTTTAAAACATTGCTTCATTATATAGCAATATTATTAAAATTGAGCTGATGATATTATCCTGTTAAAATGGGAAACTATAAATTCGCAAAGGATTCCATGTTCCAGTAGTTAGTAAACACAGTATACTTGTAGAATTACAATGAAGTATATACTTAATTAAAATTTTATTTACGAAAACCGTTCTCCTTAATGATATCAAAGCGGTGTAAATAATCTGCAAATAATTATATCGCGATATTACCGTAAATATTACGCCATAATTATACCGTATCGCAAATTGAGCAGCCAATTTATGGAATATTTTTGTAAAAGCGCAATGCAGTGGAGCATGCCAACATCCGTGCGATGATACTGTGAAACCAAATGTCCCAGAGAAGGAGATGTCTGACAGGCAATAACTTGACCGTTGTCTCGCCTGATGTTAAGTTAGATGTTATAGTACCGAGTTCAAACCCCGCCGTGCACTAATGGATTTTTCTATCGATAACTTTATGTGCGTTTTCACAGTGGCCCTCCAGTGAAGAAAAAACATCGTTAAGAAACCAACAGCCCCCGCATGGTGGTAGGACACTATCTAGGGTCCGCCTGGCTAGCTACCACCCTCAAGTTAGAAAATCTGTCGCCAAACATCTAATGTGTTCCAGCAGCCTTCCTTGCGAGCCAGTTCCAATTCTAGGCCTAGCGTGCTTTCCATCTTCCACCGCATCATCACTTCCCAACAGGTCAGATAGTGGTCAAATGCTAGCCTATAAGATATTAAAAAAATTAAAAAAATAAAAACCGGCTAAGTTGAGTTGAACTCGCCCACTGAGGCTTCCGTACCAACCAATTAAGCTAGACCTCTAAATTGTATCAGCGCTCATATAACTGAATGGTCTACCCTAATTGGCAAACTTTAATTTTCAACTTTTTTTTATTTTTTGTAATTTTTCCTTAATTTGTGATGTAAGACCTTGCTTCTTGCCAAATGTCATGATTCTAGGTCGACGGGAAGTACCCTATAGGTTTTCGACCCAAAACCTATAGGGTACTTCCGGTTTACCTAGAATTGTCAATTTTGGTTTTAGCAAGGTCTTAGAGCAGAAGTATCTTATGGCTCATTCAATTGTTTCCAGTCACCACGCACCAAAATGTAAATTTAAATTTACCCAAATATTTGATAGCTACGTTTGTTTACAAGCAAATCTGTGTGTAATTAAAACACTTATATTAATGAGTGAAGGTGCTCTTATCTACAATTTGCACGTAATCTCCGACACACACACTGCCGACAAATGAGCATCACTTCACCCCGGTTGCCCCAATTGGGGGAAATGGGGATAATTGTACCGTTGCATAATTACCACTTTGCATATGTATCCCCTGTGAACGGTAATTACGTAATTCAGGATGACCTATCCGTGTTAAAACGAGGAGATTTTGTTCATTGAATTAAGTTATTCACATACTTACATTAATGTTTGTTAGGATTGAAATTTTATGAGTATTCAGATCATTGTCCGGCTTAATATGACTTCAAAATAAATTATAAGTAAAAAATATTTTTAAAAACAAGCTTTTATCTGGGACAATGAACTAAAATATTAAAAATAAATTCTAGTAAGTATATGGTGTGTAGGTACTTACCTATATTCTTAAAAGCTTGAAGCACTACCCGTTTTTCAGGATAGATAATTATTAAACTTCAGTGCCTCAAGCTTTTAAAAATATAGGTAAGTACCTACACGCCATATACTTACTAGAATTTATTTTTAACATTTTAGTTCATTGTCCCAGATAAAAGCTTGTTTTTAAAAATATTTTTACTTATAATTTATTTTTATCTTTTAAGTAGGTAGGTATAGATACCGACTACCTACCTACTACCTAAGTATTTAAGAGATGGCATGATGTTTTAAAATATTCCACGGGTATTTGATGTGATTATGGGTAAAGTGCTCTTCAAGGAAAATCAATCGACTCGGTGGGGCTATGTTGCTTTATAACAGAAATGCGATGGCCACCTTACAGCTTCATCATCAGATCCTGGCTATCATTTAAGTGTAAAGTGCTCCTCAAGACGAATCATTTGAGCCCAAATTCACTGGCGTTACGTTATTTTATCACAGAGATGCCGTGGCCACCTTCCAGCTTCATCACCAGTCGCTAAATACCATCTAGGTGAAAAGTTATCTTCAAGACGAATCAATCGAGCCCAAACTCGGTGGGGTTATGTTGTTTTATCACAGAGATGCCGTGGCCACCTTCCGTCTCCATCATCAGACCAGCTCCAGGTTACATTATTATTATATATTATCTAATATATAAAATTCTCGTGTCAGTTTTCGTTGCCATACTCCTCCGAAACGGCTTGACCGATTTTGATGAAATTTTTTGTGCTTATCCGGTATCTATGAGAATCGGCCAACATTTATTTTTCATCCCCCTAAATGTTAGGGGTAGTCCACCCCTAAATTTATTTTTTAGACAAAATTTTTAATTTCTATTTTTTTATGATACAACATACAAAAATACATACAATCCTCAATTTTCACCCTTCTACGATCAACCCTTATTTTTTAATAGCCATTTTAGTAATTTAATCATTTTTCCTCCATACATACTTACAATAAGTAAGCTATTTTTTGTCTACACTAGAAATTACTACTAGTTTGCCGGGTCAGCTAGTTATATATATTATATATATATATATATTATATATATATATATATATTATATATATATATTATTATATTATTATTATTATTGTATTGTCACCGAAGATACATAAGTACACCAAATTTGAGTCCAATCGGACATCGGGAAGTGGGTCTAATTTAGCTTCCAAGATTCTACCCGAACATACATAGTTACATACATACATACATTGCAAGTTAAATAAAAGCTTGTAAAAAGAGAAGGTTCCCAATTCGTTGAAATATTTTATTTTTACTAGCTGCGTCCCGCGGCTTTGCCCGCGTTGAGTCCTCGTGAAATGTGATAAATGAAGAACCACTCGACCGATTTTGTGCAAACTTCACATAAACCATCTACTAAAGAGTCTGAGCAAAGCCTAAACATTTGGATTGGATAGGTGAGCCCGTTCTTGAGTTATAAAATTACAACGAAAAGTGGTATTGATTTTTATATATTTTGATGATTATGTATGATCCCCAATTACTCAAACATTCTTCCTTTCATTGAAAGGACTCAGCTGGTCCCATTTAATTTTCATCGAGATCTGATGAGTATCTCCAGAGATATGGAGATAAATACCTCAAATTTGGTACTGAAAATGACTAGCGTGGCATTTGAAGTCGGTTCTATTAGTTTTTAAACGATCTTAAATTTTTTTTCAATACGCTTGTGGCATGTCTTCAAATCAAACTCTGATAAATTATTATTTTTAAAAGTTTGCTGCTGCATAATATTGACTAGGTAGCTACCGTTACAGCAACGTTACAGGTAACAAAACCTCTCTAGCTATTTGTGTTTTTTTTCTTTTTAACCAACTTCACAAAAAAGAGGAGGTTCTCAATTCTTCGGAATCTTTTTTAGGGTTCTGTACCCGAAGGGTAAAACGGGACCCTATTACTAAGACTCGACTGTCCGTCTGTCTGTCTATCTGTCTGTCTGTCCGTCTGTCACCAGGCTGTATCTCATGAACCGTGATAGACAGTTGAAATTTTCACAGATGATGTATTTCTATTGCCGCTATAACAACAAATACTTAAAACAGAATAAAAATCAAAATAAAAGGGGGTCCCCATACAAAAAACGTATTTTTTCGGCAATTCAATATAGCGCCATCTATGAATGCTTAGGTAAACGTACATAGATGGCGTTATATTAAAATGCCGATCCCTAACTCCTTTGTGAGACTTTAGGTGGCGTTAAAAGAAATAAAATGTTCATTATTCTTTTTTGCTGGCGAAAAATGAGTGGTATTTTTTGCTCGATCTTATAAAATACTGTATTATGGTACGGAATGGAACCCTACGAGTGCGAGTCCGACTTGCACTTGGCCAGTTTTTTATGTATATTCACCGATTACTCAAAGACGCGTGAACCGATTTCAATTTTTTTTTTTTGTTTAAAAGTGTATATTTCCCAGGTGGTCCCATTTAATTTTCATTGATATATGTTCAGTATAATATAGTTAAAATATATGATAATATATATGTTCAGTATGAGATATATTCAGTTATATACAAATACAAAATATGAAACTGTTTTTGAAACATTGTCTTATTGTACCCTACCTTTTGCGTTAGTCTTTCAGACTGTGTTGCAAAAGACAGTGTCTTCCTAATCCCAATATAGAGATAAAAACCTCTAACTTGATACTTACCTACTGAAAATTAATAGCTAGGCATTGAAAGTCGGTTCTTTTAGCTTTTTAAACGATCTTACGAGTAAATCATTATTTTCTAGATAGACTCGTGTTTTTCTGGTAATATAAGATAGTGTTAGATGACTGAGCTGAATTTAACTATCTATACTAATATTATAAAGAGAGAACATTTGTATTTTTGTATTTTGTATTTTTGTATTTTTGTATTTTTGTATTTTTGTATTTTTGTATTTTTGTATTTCTGTATTTGTGTATTTTGTATTTTTGTATTTCTGTATTTCTGTATTTCTGTATTTTTGTATTTTTGTATTTTTGTATTTTTGTATTTTTGTATTTTTGTATTTTTGTATTTTTGTATTTTTGTATTTTTGTATTTTTGTATTTTTGTATTTTTGTAATTTTGTAATTTTGTATTTTTGTATTTTTGTATTTTTGTATTTTTGTATTTTTGTATTTTTGTATTTTTGTATTTTTGTATTTTTGTATTTTTGTATTTTTGTATTTTTGTATTTTTGTATTTTTGTATTTTTGTATTTTTGTATTTTTGTATTTTTGTATTTTTGTATTTTTGTATTTTTGTATTTTTGTATTTTTGTATTTTTGTATTTTTGTATTTTTGTATTTTTGTATTTTTGTATTTTTGTATTTTTGTATTTTTGTATTTTTGTATTTTTGTATTTTTGTATTTTTGTATTTTTGTATTTTTGTATTTTTGTATTTTTGTATTTTTGTATTTTTGTATTTTTGTATTTTTGTATTTTTGTATTTTTGTATTGTTGTATTTTTGTATTTTTGTATTTTTGTATTTTTGTATTTTTGTATTTTTGTATTTTTGTATTTTTGTATTTTTGTATTTTTGTATTTTTGTATTTTTGTATTTTTGTATTTTTGTGTTTTTGTATTTTTGTATTTTTGTAATTTTGTATTTTTGTATTTTTGTATTTTTGTATTTTTGTATTTTTGTATTTTTGTATTTTTGTATTTTTGTATTTTTGTATTTTTGTATTTTTGTATTTTTGTATTTTTGTATTTTTGTATTTTTGTATTTTTGTATTTTTGTATTTTTGTATTTTTGTATTTTTGTATTTTTGTATTTTTGTATTTTTGTATTTTTGTATTTTTGTATTTTTGTATTTTTGTATTTTTGTATTTTTGTATTTTTGTATTTTTGTATTTTTGTATTTTTGTATTTTTGTATTTTTGTATTTTTGTATTTTTGTATTTTTGTATTTTTGTATTTTTGTATTTTTGTATTTTTGTATTTTTGTATTTTTGTATTTTTGTATTTTTGTATTTTTGTATTTTTGTATTTTTGTATTTTTGTATTTGTGTATTTTTGTATTTTTGTATTTTTGTATTTTTGTATTTTTGTATTTTTGTATTTTTGTATTTTTGTATTTTTGTATTTTTGTATTTTTGTATTTTTGTATTTTTGTATTTTTGTATTTTTGTATTTTTGTATTTTTGTATTTTTGTATTTTTGTATTTTTGTATTTTTGTATTTTTGTATTTTTGTATTTGTGTATTTTTGTATTTTTGTATGTTTGTAATGATTTGGCTCAAAAACTACTGGCCCGTTTTAAAAAATTCTTTCACTTATATATAGAATGAACTTTCGAAATGAAAATAGGCTATATATTATCCCGTTTAAATCAAAGGTACATTCGTAGAGACCTAATTTGCAACCTAAGTCGACAAAAAAAACGGTCGAAAAAACACGTTTCTTACGAACGCTGCTCTATTGAAAACAGATGGAAGCATATTTTCTATCGAAGAGTTGTACAACTTAATAAGACCTACAAAAAAATCCGCGACAGCATATGTATATCTCTTAAGGTTGACTCACAGTAACCATTTTCATCTTTAATTTTTTGTTAAAAAATATTACATAACTTCCAAGGCTATTTTCAACTATATAGTATTAATCCTTATCAAAATAATTACGTTATTTAGCTTGGCCACATATTAAAGATTAAAATTGTGAGGTGTAGAGGGGGGGGACTCACATTTTACCGCTTTAGACGCGCCTATCTTTTAAATGATTGACTTGGAGAAAAAATGATTTTAGAAACCTGAATGTCATTCTTAAAGACCTATCCATAAACGCCCCACACGTAAAGGTTAGAAGAATTATTTTTTTTCGTTCTAGTTCCATGTATGGGATGCCCCCCCTTAAACTTTTATATTTTTTATTTTTGTATAAAAATCGGAAAGCGGTTTACAGATTACATCTACCTACCAAGTTTCAATTCTGTTGTCCTAATAGTTTCGGAATAAAATGGCAATGACATACGGACGGACAGACAGACAGACAGACAGACAGACAGACATGGCCAATCTATAAGGGTTCCGTTTTTTCCAATAGCCAGTGTTTGTGAGGAAGGTATAGGTCTTAGGTGCATAATTTGTTAAGGTATGTGTAAATTGGTTGAAATATGACGATGATTGTTGAATATGTTAATATTTTATATTCGATGCAACAAACTGATGCAAATTTTGTAGGCATATATGTTCTACCCGTGCGAAGCCGGGGCGGGCTGCTAGTATATTATATAACTGTCGCATAAAGCACTTTGTATCAACATTTATCATACGCACAGCAAAGCAATAGAATAACCTGCCAGAGTCTGTGTTTCCTGTTAAATACAATCCGAGGGTCTTTAAGTCACGATTAAATAGGTATCTTCTAGGCAGACGTGCTATATCGTCCTGGCAGCGAAGATCATGCCGTAACTTGGCGAATCTTTTTTTGGCTATATACAGTATTTGTTCGATGGGTGGTACGAGCAACGACCAAAACCTACCAGTAGTAGTCACGCGCTATCCTAGTATCATACATTACTAATTATTTTGCATTATTTAATATAAGTTTCGATCACGTTTTTCAAGTAAATCAGCTGGCGCCTGGCAATAATGTATGCCTGGCGTAGAGCCAACATTTTTTGCTAATCTAATTTGCTGAATAGTAACTGCCGTTTCCTGCCCACACTAAATTACAGGAAATTATGAAGGCACCAGTAACTTTGTATAGATTCTATTATTCGCTTCGCCACTGATTTTCTTTCAAACTTTCCTAGAAACGTTCCTATTAGGAAGATAGTTTGGGAAAAGAATACTAACTTTTACTTTCGACCTCGGATATCACGCGTAGACTGTTTCTTATTTTATTTTTAACTGACTTCAAAAAAGGAGGAGGTTCGCAATTCGAGTGTTTTTTTATAGATGTGAATTACCTCAGAACTTCATCGATTTGGATTTGTTTTTGTTTGAGAGGATGTGTTGTAAGTACTTACGGTAACGTACTACGTACGTCACGTAATAGTACGGTTGGCAACCCTACATTAATCAGGGGAATTAAACATGTGTGTGACGTTCGACGTCTAGATGAAAGCTGAATGGCTCAATACCATTGTTTTATATTGTAAATTCAAAGCAATAAGTTATGTTTCTGTTATATCTATAATATTTTTTATTGAATATGATCTATTTGTGTGACGTGTGTAAGTGCAAATTTTTAATTTGCCCATATACTGAATAAATGCTTTGACTTTTGACTTTTGACTTCCCTTCTGGTGCCATTATACAATTTATCGACATCTGATGAATATCTCCAGAGATATAGAGACCTCAAACATGTTACTGAAGAAAATAGCTCGCGTGACATGTGAAGTCGGTTTTTTTAGTATATTATAAGATCTCTTATATATTTTGTTTGAGCTCCAACATCGCAGAATGAAGCCATCAGCTGCATGCACATCCAGTAGCTCGCGCTACGGGAAACCGCTTCTGTCTTCTGTGACCTCGTCACAAATCGCTACTCCACATATCCACAAACGAGCTAATTGTGAAGTATAATATTATTGAAAAGAATAATATTATAGTAAGAACAATAATAAATTCCATTGTGTCTCTACGACAAATTGAAAATTGTTCGTTCACGGTGTTAATAATTCTCGCTCTTTACTTAACACAGCGGCTCGTTTAAATCTAGTGTCGGACTGCTGTTACGCCGGTCATAGGTGTGACGCCGCTTGCACTGCGCTAGCATGGTGCAACCGCAGTCATCATCACCTCTCCCAAGATGCGCCACTGAGCCCGATCTTCGGCTCTTCTTTTCCAGCAACCGCAGTGGTAGGTCGTAACTGTGAAGCTGTTCTAACAGCGCCGGCGTGGTGCGACCGCGGTCGTAGGTAAAGAAGCCATCAGCTGCATGCGGCTCGTGCTACGGGACATTCCGACGCTGCTTCTGTCTCATTACAGCTTAAAGGTGGTATCTTGGAGTCGCTAGCACCACTGAAGAGCAAAGTGTGACCATCACATATCCCTACTCCACATAGCCTTATAAATAATTGAAGCTTGAAACTGGCTCCCTGGGACTGGGACCGCATTATGTACCGAGAGACATTTTCCTAAATTTTCTTACAGAGTGCGCGCGACCCGCATCGCATAGCGTAGGTATACCTACATTTGCATACTGCATTGTAAACATTGAGTATGTGGCTGCATACGATGAGTGCGTCGGGTGGACCATCCAGCTACGTGCGCGAGCGGCGGCGGCTGCCGGCGCCTGACTGCGACTGCTGCCGCGGCGCACTCACAGAACGTTATTTATGTACTGTAGGGCTATTCTGTAAGCTAGTTTACGTATCTTGCTAGCGGAAGCTAATCCGCGGTGAGTCGAACTACGAAATTCAAATTGTAATACGATTGTAATACGGTTGAATTTAGTAAAACGAAATTCAAATCTCACCGCTTGCGCGATGCGTAAACTAGCTTACAGAATAGCTTAGCTGGTTGGGCGACTCGCCGTCTCGTCGCAATAAAATAAAATATACTTAAGCATGCTGAGACTCGATCGCGCTACCTTTTGATCAGTCAACCGATTTAAAGCCATTAGACCACTGTGGCGATATCGGTGACAGCGAAAATTATTTATCAGTTGGCCGAGCAAATCTTAACCGATTCACCCTTTATAATACCGCCATCTATGAATTTGCAACAGTACTATTCCAATAACTCAGTTATTGCGCTCTCGATTATCAACCCAGGCTGTGAGCGATTGCAATGTCGAGTCGTCCCAGTTGCGCGCCTTTCAAAACAGAGGGAGCTTTTCGCTGTCGACGCTGATAATGATTGTTACTTTTGAAAGATATTGCTATTTTCTTATTGTAGTTTTTAAACTTAATGTTAAAAAACTTTTAAAAAACCGGCCATTTGCGAGTTGGACTCAAAGTTGGAAAGGAGTTGGATGTTTCAAATAAAAAAGACTATCAAATCTGCTTCTCCATACAAAATTTGAGCCCCCGTTTCATTCCCTTAACTTAAGCGATGAATTTCGGAAAATTCTTTCTTAGCAAATACTAATGTCGTAATAACTATCTGCATGCTAAATTCCAGCGCAATCCGAATATACAATATTGATGTATATATATACAAAAACAATATTGATTTGCAGACTTTGTTACCCCATTTCATCCTCTTAGGGGTAGAATTTCATAAAGTATAAGGTGTTTTGACTTGGTACGGAAAATGACATATGGAGATATGGAGATAAACAATAAAAGCAAATTTGTATACTTAGATGAAATGATTTATAGCCAGTACCTTGTCTATCGCGGCATGTGAAGTCGTTTTTTTTGTTTTGTACGATCATTAATTATAATATATTTTTTTACTTTATTCTGTTTTTAGTACCTATTTGTTGTTAAAGCAAACATAGTAATACATATTTTTGAAGATTTCAAGTTTGACAGAGACTTTAAATCTTCACAAAATGTGTAATATATGTATTCTTATATTATTTGCTCTGGTTAAATACCTGATAACGAACTCTGGTTAGATGGTTCATAAGTTTAAGTAAAAAAGGCCGAAAAAACCCGTTTATTGTATGCCTATATAATGCCTATTGCCTATAATATTTATTTTTATTTTGTGTTTAGTATTTGTTGTTGAATCACCCATAGTAATTATACGTAGTTTTATTATCTTTTCTATTGTAATTCTTAATTCGTGAAAATGTTGAGTAGATACGTACTTAAAATGTTCACGAAGTAAGTTTATCGTTGGATACTGATTACGGTTAAGGCGATACAGCCCCGTGAAGTGCAGACAGACGGACAGACGTACGGACGGATAGACGCATGGACAGCGAAGTCTCAGTAATAGGCTTCTTTTGGTACACCAGTAGATTCAACAGTCAATCAGTTTTCATCTTTTGTTTGCAGATCTAGGGTTGCCTGTAGAGACGATATTATGCAGCTGATAGACGGACAATCGGTTCCATTCGGAATAAGATTTGTACTGCAATTAGTCTGCGTTGAATTTATTTATTATGTTTCATTCAATATATATACAATACTATAATAGTAATAATACTATATATACAAGTACGCGTACTTGTATATATAGAGGTCAGTGAGTACAGCCAAAGAGATTTTATTACAAAGATTATGTTTCTTTTAAGTGTTTCACACTTTATATTTTTGTAAATTGTTAAACACAATCCAAAATTTCATCGCACCGACGGGACTTGAACCCGCAACCTCCGGAATAACATGTTCCGGTGCTTTCTGCCAAAGCACCGGAACATGTTATTCCGGAGGTTGCGGGTTCAAGTCCCGTCGGTGCGATGAAATTTTATTACAAGTTCATACTTACTATAATGCGAAAAGACTTTTTCCCCAACCTAATATTAATAATCCATAAAAAAAAACTCAGTATGTCTCATAGGACTGCACTGCTCGTCAAAAGCGAACACTTAATGTGTAATTAAAGATCGTTTATAAAACGAAAAAAAAACTAACCCTAAATGTGGCGAATTGCGAATAACTGACCTCTGATATGGATTATTCAAAAAAATTGTTGCGTACCGTATAATAATTTAAAGAAGCAAATAAGATTTTTTTAAAGGAAAAATCTTACTAGCAATCTGGGTTTTACATTAATAGTAGTCTTGTTTTACATTAATAGTAGTCTTGTTTTACATTAATAGTAGTCTTGTTTTACATTAATAGTAGTCTTGTTTTACATTAATAGTAGTCTTGTTTTACATTAATAGTAGTCTTGTTTTACATTAATAGTAGTCTTGTTTTACATTAATAGTAGTCTTGTAACCCTTCGAACTAAGCTATTATTTGTGTCTGGGGTAGGTTCACGACAATAGTGCAATGTTGGGATCGGACTCACGACGTCTCGATCGCCAGTCCGACGCCTTATCCATTGGGCTATTACCGGTTAATAATTAATAGCATGATTAATAGAATTCTCAGAAGATTTGCTTTAATCTTCACCAAACCACTTTTTTCTCAAATATTTCAGCAACTTATCCTCCCTCAAACTCTGGCAACATTTTAGCGTTTTGCCGCTTACTTCTTCACTTCGTATTTACTCGTAAGTTCGACAATCTTCTAACTCGCAATTCTAGACCAAACGCGTGGACTGATTTCCAATGAAGTTTGTTACTCTAACTTGAACTTTGCAACTGTTTGTTTCAAGTTTCGTTGATTGAAAATAAAGAAGCGGTTGCAACACGAAACTTGTTACTGCACACTTTCGAGGGCCCGGTGGAAGAATAGTCGGCTGCCAGAGGTACTGAGTTCAATCCCCGCCGTGCACCAATGGATTTTTCTATAGAAAATTTTGTGCGCTTTACACAGCTGCCCTCCGGTGAAGGAAAAACATCGTTTTAAGAAACTCCTAAACCCCGCAGGACACTATCTAGTGTCCGCCTGGCCAGCTACCACCCTCAAGTTAGAAAATCTGTCGCCAAACATCTGTGTTGCGGCAGCTATCCTTGAGAGCCAGTTCCCATTCTAGGCCTAGCGTGCTTACCATCTTCGATCGCATCATCACTTACCAACAGGTGAGATAGTGGTCAAGCGCTAGCCTATAAGATATAAAAATAATACTAATGGTCTGAAAGAAACTTCCTTAACTGCAGTTTCTACAAAGTTACAAAGAAAACACAAACTAGTTCAAATAATATTTTTATTTCTTCATTCTTATTAACAACTTCATTAAAAAAACACATTACATTTATTATACAAGGGTGTCTCCGCTGCGCCATTTCAAAGCAAATTCAAAATTATGTGATTTGAAAAATCTAAATAATAATTCATTACGTATGTTCGCACCGCATCCAGGAAGGTCACATGATTGTAATTCATTGATAAATACTAATGAAAAATAACATCATTTCATTTATTACGTCATGATGACACTGTTTATAGATTCGGTCGTGACAGCAATTATGAACACATCTATTGATTATTATATTGTATTTATGTATTTATCTATCTCGTCGATTTCAGCCGCGGATATAGTCGCGAGTTTAAACTGCTAACACAATTTATTTGATTATTTTTAGGGCAACAATTTTGTTATCCTTACGTCAGTTATACAATCAAATCACAGAGAAATTATATAATATAACTTTGATATCATGTACGTATATATAAATAAGAATTATACTTATTTGCGATTGGCGATCTCTGTTGTTTTTCGCGGAGCATATCTATAGATTTTTGTCTAATGACCGTAGCGTATTGCTCGGACACTTATATTGAGCAAACAAGACGGCAATACATATATTTGTGCGCGAATAAAAGAGATAGTGATAGGGGGTCGATTATCGATATTTTATATGCTCCACGACACAACTTGTAAATGTTAACATTCCAATAATACAATAATAGATTTCGAATCGTCACTTCAATTAAAAAACAACACTACGTCATATATATTTTGAAATATTGTCTAGTGTTAAAAAATACACAACCACGCACACCTTATTATATAAAAATACATGTTTTGAGCACAAATACAACTGAATAAAAGCACCCTGTTCACTGATGACTTGAAATGCTTATTTTTAGTTCAATAAATCATGCATTGAACATATTAATATAAATGTTACCTTTAAATAAACTGAGAAGAACAAAATACTTATGCGCTGTACATGTTATTTTAATAATATTTTTATGGTTTCCAGTAATTCGTTATAACGATACTTCACGATTTGAGGTGTGAGTACAGTCCGGCAAATATAACTTGGCGCGGCTGTGCGCCACTGTGCTTTTACTTTGTACTTTGATAACAGTTTCTCTTAAACCACTTTTAATTACTTTTGGCATTATTGAACTATTTTAATGTAGCAGATTTATCAACAATAATGTCGCGGTAATCTCTCAAACGTCAAACTCACAGTTTCAATTAAAAGAATTAGTTCCAAAAACCACCACCGCCAAGTTATACTTGTGGCACTGTAATTAATCGAGACATGCGATAACCTTTGTTGTACGCCGATGTCAATTGTCTAATTAATGTAGAACGCTAAGTACCAGTTTCATAGGTCCCAGATAAGGAACCTCAGATTTTTTACATCTTTTATATGGCGCCATCTGTCAGATGACTATCTGTCACTTTATCAGGAGGCGGTGAAACTGGTCCCTAAGTAAAGCAATGCTGTCATCTAGGAATAGACTTATTATTTATTAGTATTATTTAAGATCGTTTCAAAACAAAAAAAAACAACTTCAAGTGCCGCGCTAGTAATGTTCAATACCAAGTTTGAGGTGTTTATCTCCATATCTCTGGAGATATTCATCAGATCTCAACGGAATTACAATGTTACTAACTTTGAGATATATCCTACCGATTAAAAAAATCATTCGAATCGGCACACAACTGCATGAGTAATCGCGTAAAAAAACATGACAAATTCAAAACCTCCTCCTTTTTCAAAATCAATTTACAAACACACTGGCACCCGAAGCGATGCTGGTTTGTTTAAACAAATTATTTTCATAAACTTTATCGTTTCATAGGGAGCAATTTCATATTCATTTTTTAGATATAAATAAAAATAAATGTAGCATTATACATCATAATTTAACATTTATTAATCACTGAAAATCTATCTACTATCATTATGGTAACAACAGTCACATCTCAACATAGTACCTTTAATATAAAATCAAACTTTTCAATTGGGACAGGTATTACATTGAAATAGAATTAAACTTTTTATCAAAATTATTTTGATTAATCATAAGATTGTTTTCTTACAAAAGCTAAATCTATCTTTTGTATGGCAAAGAATCAGCATTTATGTACTCTTTTGTTCTTTAATATTGTTGCTCGTAGTTAATTATGTAAAGAAACTATGCGTTAACTTAAGCTAAAATACAAGAAAATTCTGTCTCATTTTCTCTTAATATCTGGACAATGAGACGGAAAGGGACAGACGCATTAAACTACAACGCTGGATATTGAAGCGGTTACATATTCGGGTAACAATAATATGCATTTTGTGTGTTAGGTAGTTACAGAAAAATTGGTCAAGTGCGAGTTGGATTCGCGCACCGAGGCTTCCGTACAAACTTGTCAAAACACGTAACAAACTTAACTTTGCAGTTCGGTCCCTAGGCCGATGCCTAGACACTGTTCACGAACCAACCGCAAATAATGTGTTTGTTATAGTAAATTAGCTTTTATTTTAATTAAACTACATATTTACGGTTTTCAGATTTTTTCCTTTATAAGTGCTGCAAGACTGCTTCTCTTGATACATTTACGCGTTACTGAGAAAAAGGGTCTTGACAGACAGACGGACCACAATGTGATCCTATATGGATTCCTTTTTACCTTTTTAAGTACGGAACCCTAAAAAACGAAGATATTCGGCTATTTTTATTTCTATTTTAATTATTTTGCTATTCTTACGCTAGTTGTATGCATTTGCATTATCAACGATATCAACAATACGTAACTCTAGCGAGAAAGTCGGCGCGTTAGATAGGTAGTATTCGGTATAGACTCTATACCGAATACAAGCAAGCTTAGGCAGACAATGGACGATTTCCGGCTAGCTTTTCTATACTTTTTGGTACATACCAGTCTATGGTACTTACAAGTGTGAGGTACGATTTCAATATACCTGCTATATCTATGGACAAAGATATGTTTATAATAACAATTAAAGGTGGTAGGAGCATATTATATCGATGTTCCGTCTAACTTGCTACCAAAAAGGACTACCACTATCAAGGAGAAAACCTGTCGCCATAACCTTACGAACACATCCCTTGAGAGTCAGAGTATTCTAGGCCTAGCGTGTTCAGTTATTCACCATCTTCGACCACATCATCGCCTACCACCTGGCGAGATAGTGGTCAGACGATAGCCTATAACATATAAAAAAATAAAATTACTTATCAGATCTTATTATAAAGGTGAAGTGTACTGTTCTTTATTACACCTCTTCGAGTCTTGCTTGCATCCGACTCGTGCCTAACTTCATAACAGTCAAGTTTGCATAATATCGTTTCAAGAGTACATTCGAACGGATATCACAATTGATGGGAGCATCAATCTATATTAATTGGAATCAATAAAATTCCAAAGGAATTAGATTTTTATTTAATGCTGAATAGGCAAGCGATGGCCCACTTTCTCACCTGATGGTAAGTGATGATGTGACTGAAACGGAAACGCGGTGTACGAGGAATTTGAAAAAGAGTTATTTTAAAGAAAGTATTGCCGTCGCGCAGAGCCCGAACAACCAACAAGAGTGAGATAGGGACAACAGCAACTCAGGCCCATTTCACCTACAACATTTTGACTACAATAAGGTTTCGTAATCCCCTGTTTTCTCCTCGAAACCTGATACGATCAAATCATTTTTGCACAAGATTTTTGCAGATAAGTGCTTCCGTGCTCCTATAATTATTTTTTTAAACCCTTTCAAATTTGTCTGGTAGCCATCTAAATGAGGGCAGTTTCTTTTTGCAATTAAATAAAATCAAATGACAGAGGCGTAGTTACAGCAGACCTTGATTTTTTTCTAGAAGAAAAAATTTGCTCTAGAAGCATTTTCCAGGGAGGAAACAAGGATATACATTTGTATGGAAAAATGCACCCCGCGATCCCTCTTAATAGAGCAATGAGAGCAGCAGGGCTAGCACGGCCTATCCCCGGGTAAACACAACATTATTTCCCTGTTTTTCGCCACTGACAGGAGATCAACACAACAATTTAAACGCTTGGTGAAGTTTAACCCCGAGTTTTGATTTTGTTTCGTATTAAAAAGTTTAAAAAAAGAATTGATTAAAAGTCAGCGGGCGATTATATTTGTCGTACAACTTTACTTATAATTTGCCTTCTCCACCAAACAAAACACGGATAGGTGGAAAGACTAAATAGTCCCCTGCCATGCTAGCCCTGCAGGAGTGGATAAGCGTGAGATCACAGATCGATCACTGCGCCAGATCAAATACCGCGACCAACTATCATTTGTTTACGAGTTAAATATTCAGTGTGAACATCGCACCACACACGTGTGACTGGTACCTTTTACTGCTGTTCAGACAACGCTATATTACAAACTAAATAGCACATATCATAAAGCAATACAATATCGCTCAAGGGCAGAGTGCCTATATGTGCGAGTTCCTTTATATTGTTTGACTTACTGGATCACGTTACAGTAAACGTAGATTTGTATGGAATTAAGAAGCGCCATCTAGTGTGCATGATAGGTAACATTGTCATTTACGTACAAATCTGCGTGCGTTTACTTAAACGGGGTCGAGTAAGTAAATAAATCTGAAGAAACTCTTACGACCAAACCGAGATATAAAACAAGATTTCGTCACGATGCCTGAAATCTATCTGCAGTTAGAACAGCTTCCGGTCAGCTGATCTTCAGTGGAGTCTACGCCTTACTGCTGTCACATTAAGGCTGAATTGCACCATCTTACTTTAACCGTAACTATAACTATAACCGGTGTTTTTGTATAGATTTTGACTGACTTTTAACGTTTGTTATAGTTAAAGTAGGATGGTGCAACTCAGCCTAAGAATCGACATATGACTACTTAGGAAGTTCACCGTTTATTTTCAACGGCCAATGACGTTTCATAACGTTTTTATAAGAAAAATGTTCAACAATGTGTTTAGAAGTCGTTATACTATCGATGGAGATCACCGTAAGCAAAACGAGTCTGAACAGCAGTTTACAGAAGCACCGAACCGGCCTATCTTATGTAATAATAAGGCCTAGTGTTAGAATCAGAACGGTCTGTAGGAGGCCGGGTACTTGATAGGCAGCGCCTTCTGCGTGAAGTCTGCGAGGTGTTCCCAGCGCAGCTGAGAGTACGCCTCGATGAGACGCTCGTCCACCTCGCGCGTGGGCCGCTCCTCCGCCAGCTTGCACAGCAGCTTGATGGCGCGCCCCCACTGCTGGAACGTGAAGCAGTGCCAGATGCCGTAGTGGATCACCTGTGGAAGGTTATACATACTGTTGGAGTCATCTTCTTTATATAACACTAGTTGACCCGGCGAACTTCGTACCGCGAATATAAATAAACTGTCCAAGTGCGAGTTGGGCCCGCACACGCAGGGTTCCGATTGAACAATATTTGCCGGAAAAATACGTTTCTCGTATAGGTATGGTATGGTATGGTTCCCCTTTAATTTTATTTAGTTTTTATTATTTGATATTACAGCAGTCTTGTGCAATACACCATGAGTAAATTTGAAGTATTTATTATTAAGGTTTGTAAGATCGAGTATAAAAGACTCAAAAACACGTTTCTTGTATGGGGAAACACTTGTCTTTATTATTTAATTTTCTTTTTTTTAATTTAATTAAATTTTGTTTTTATCGGTTTTTATACACTAATAACGAATACCCATGTATGGAAGCACCATAATGACAACCATCAAAATATGTCAATACAATGACAAAAATGTCTGAACGACAACCTGGAACAACCACTAAAATTCAAATTTATTAAAATTTAAACATATTATGATTTCTTATTTTTATAAGTTAGATTTCCTTATTTTGATGTATTTAAATAATGAATTGTGCTCATTTGACCATAGACGTAATATAAAAGGATGGTGCACTGCAAATGTTTTGAAAAATTCAATTTAATCCGTATTTTTTAGCAATAAGGTTGTAATTGCTTTGTAGAACAAAACGGCCCAATTGAGAGACACCAGGGTGGGAGTGTGTCCTTGCCTAACAACCTGCTACTGCTTGCTAGTGCTATATATGTTCTCTACTACATGTATAATATATATATAAGTTGTCCATGCAAAAGAAAGGGACAAACCTTTGGGGGCCATATCACCCACGTCCGTAGGAGAATACCCCGTTTCGTGAATCCCTACACGTGGTCCCCTGGGTGGTGCTAAAAGGTGACTCGGTGGGAGGCTTATGCCGCGGCTCGTGACCACCCACCGGCCAAAGCCATGCCGCCAAGCGACTTAGTATTACGGCATGATGGCCGGTGTAGCCATAATGGGAGACGGGTCGAAACAGTAGCGCTACTGCTTAAAGACCGTTCTGATGCGCATTGATGACACTTCACTACGGGAGACCAGTCGCGGAGGGTAGCGGGATCCACGGTGCACGGCTGGCCGACCGCAGTTAGTAGGGGGCCCAAGTAGCGTGCCAGCCACACGCGAAAGGCTGCCCCACCAACTGACGAAAAATCCCGGGATGCGTAATGGTGCCGGTTGGCGACCGGACGAGAGGGCCCCATGAACATTCCCGGGGGGCTCGGGCGTCCCCGCAGTCTCCAGACTGGTCCCCCTTCCAGTGTTGTCTCAGTGTTCATCACAGGTCAAGAGCAGAGCGCCTCGTTTCACTGCCGTGCTTCTACCTATACACTCGCGTCTATGAAATGGTACAAAGGAACAAGAAGATAGTTAAACAGCGGCTGCACGCCCTCTCGCTCAAAGTGCACCTTACTAATATCAGAGGCCTGCACTCAAATCTCCATGCAGTCCACCACCATCTCGAGACTGAAAAACCAGCTCTCTTGTTCCTCACGGAGACGCAGATACAATGTCCGTCTGACGTGGCGTATCTCACTTACCCCGGCTACACCCTAGAGCACAATCTTAAAGCTCGGTCAGGTGTGTGCGCGTACGCCCGGGACGACATCTGCTGTCTGCGTCTCCATCATCTTGAAGACCCTCGCTATTCCGTGCTTTGGATACTGGTGGACACAGACCTAGAGAAACTTCTCTACGCCTGTGTATACCGGTCGCACAGCGGAGACCAGGAGACAACCAGGCTCACAGATTACTAGAGTGAGGCGGCGGACGCCGCTCAATACAAATACCCTTCTGCCCAACTAGTGTTACTGGGGGACTTTAATGCCCACCACCAGAAGTGGCTTTTCCCATACCAGTGCACCGACCACGCTGGGAGAGAGACGCGAAAGCTAGCCTTAGCGTTAAATCTCACCCAGCTGGTCCAAGAGGCAACGCGGATTCCTGATGTTGACGGCCATACAGCCAATTGCTTGGACCTTCTGCTGACAACTGATCCAGACCGTTACTCAGTGTCGGTATCATCACCGTTAGGTAGCTCCGACCACTGTCTGGTGAAATCTGTATCTGTCTACTCCCCGCCCGACCCCAGCCCAAGAGGCACCCGGCGGGTGTGGCGATACAAGTCAGCAGATTGGGATGAGATGCGGTCGTTCTTTGCATCTTATCCTTGGAGGCCTGTCTGCTTCACTTTCGATGATCCTTCGATTTGCGCGGATGCTGTGACGGAGGTGCTGCGTCAAGGAATGGAGTACTATATTCCATTTTCTGATGTAGCGATGTCAAGCAAAGCTCAACCATGGTTCGAGGCTGAATGTCGACGTGCTGAAGCACTTAAACAAGAAGCATACCTGGCCTGGGTTGATTCTCGTAACCGCAAAGCCAGAGATCTGTCAGCAAAGAAGAAAGCATTCAACAAGGCTGCCAAGTCCTGCAAGAAGGCTTTACGGAAGTCCCGATTTGACCACATAGGCCGGATTGGGGCCAAATTAGCTTCGTACCCAGCGGGTAGTAAAGCATTTTGGTCTCTGGCTAAGTTGGTCGAGTAGAACTTCTGTCGCCCCTCACTTCCTCCACTGCTGAAACCCGATGAGGCGCTGGCTCACACCGCCAAAGAGAAAGCAAATTTGTTTGCTTCTCTTTTTGCGGAATCTTCGCGTCTAGACACTGCTGGTGAGAAACCTCCAAGTCTACTTGGATGTATGACACAAATGTCGGAAATCCACATCCGTCAGACTGAGGTTCGTAAAACACTGCAAAATCTAGACGTGAACAAAGCCAGCGGCCCGGATGGTATTCCAGCTAGTCTTGAGGACCTGTGCGCCTGAACTTTCTCCTGTTTCGACACGCCTCTTTCGTCTCTCTATAACATCAGGTCAAGTGCCGAAATCATGGAAACTTGCCAACGTGCAACCTGTGCCCAAAAAAGGCAGTCGTGCTGACCCTACCAACTACAGGCCAATCTCAGTCACGTCCATACTCTGCAAGACTATGGAACGTGTACTGAATAACCGGCTCCTGGCATACCTAGAAGCAAACGACCTCCTAAGTGACCGACAATATGGATTTCGTCAAAATTGGTCCACTGGAGATCTTCTAGCGTATGTCACGCACATTTGGAGCGAGGCTGTTGAGAATCATGGGGAAGCTCTTGCAGTTTCCCTTGATATATCAAAAGCCTTCGACAGGGTTTGGCACGATAGTCTTATAAGCAAGCTTCCATCCTACAGACTGCCCACTGGTTTATGTGTCTGGATTTCGGATTTCCTGAGGGACCGGTCGATAAGAGTAGTCATTGATGGTTGCTCTTCTGACCTAATGGCTATTAATGCCGGGGTCCCTCAGGGATCAGTGCTCTCTGCAACTCTTTTCCTGCTGCATATTAACGATCTGCTAAAGCCCGGTATCTTTGGGTATGCAGACGACAGCACCGTTGTAGAGAGCTATACATCCAGTGCACGTACTAGTGTAGCACAAATTCAGTGTTATAGGGAGGCGATGGTCGAGCGCTGGAACTTGTCCTTACAGGCTGTCTGCGAATGGGGCGATGCCAGCCTGGTCAAGTTTAATGCAGCTAAGACCCAGGCGTGTTTATTCTCCGCCAAACGGAGTCCGTTCCAACTGACTCCTACTTTCCGGAATGTGTCCGTACCGATAACTGATCACCTCGAGCTTCTTGGAATCTCACTAACACCCACACTCAACTTTGGCTCGTATATTGAGTCAAAAGCCCAATTGGCCTCAAAAAAGCTTGGTGTTTTGGCCAAGGTGAGACAGTACTTCACACCAGGACAGCTGCTAAATTTGTATCAAGCTCAAGTTCGATCTTGTATGGAGTACTGTTCTCACCTGTGGGATGGATCAGCCAAATACCAGCTGGAAGCGTTGGAAGTTATTGAGAGGAGAGCCAAGAAACTCATAAACGACAAAAATCTTGTAAGCAAAAGGCTTCAGAGCCTAGAGAATCGCCGCAAAGTCGCCAGTTTATCGGTTTTTTATCGGATACATTTCGGGGAGTGTGCCTTCCAACTGCACGAACTAATTCCACCATCCCCCTTTTACCATCGTACTATATACGCCATCGATACATGGTTGATATTCCATTCTGTCGCACAAAGCGCTTTGCATCAACATTTATCATACGCACAGAGCAAAGGAATGGAATTCCCTGCCAGAGTCTGTGTTTCCTGTGAAGTACAATCCGGGGGTCTTCAAATCGCGAGTGAACAAGTATCTTCTAGGCAAGCGTGCTACATCGTCGATCACATCTTCACTTAACATCAGGTGAGATAGTGGTCAAACGCTTGCTTACCTACAATAAAAAAAAAACTTCGTTCAAGGTATGTCTCATGGGGGCCGGTGTACGCGATCAAGTTAATATGAAGCAGGTCTGTGCATTGTGAAACAGCCATTGGAAACGTTTTGACTCACACTGTCAGTGTCAATCGATGGTGCCAACCTGCCAAACTTTAAAACTACCGCGAATGAGAATTGTCTGTCTGTGGCCTCTAAGCATGAATGCCAACCTTAAAAATAAAACAAGAAAGTTACGCGGTAGAGAGTTGGCAGTCGGGCTTCAGTTCGGTCTTGGCGTTAAACTAGTAGGTCGTTGCTATAAAAGTACCTCTAAATTCTCGACATTTATAGCATAGTTCATGATCTACCTACATTGGTCGGATGTATATTATACGAAGTTTGCGACTAATACACGATGTTTCAATTGGAGGAAGGATTTTTACTAAACATTTCTACGCGATAATTCGAGTAATGTGGATATATTATGCCGTCGATTCAAAACCCTTAATTTAATACGTGCTTCAAATTTTAATTCGAGAGTGGAACAGAGTCTACCCTACCGTACCGAAGGGACGGACGTCAAATGTTTGACAAGAAAGTAGGTCAGTTTATGTGGGAAAAATCAAATTGTTGTTTTTACTATCTTCCTCGTAATTTATCCAAATTTTCTCACCGTTTAATCCTTTACTGGACTACGACATACATAAAAAAAAAAATTATAAAGCAAAATCAGCTAAACAGGCCCAGCGGCCCCAGCCGTTCTCTAGTTTTAGCGAGACTAACGAACAGTAATTGATTTTTATATATAAGACTACTAGCTGCGCCTCGCGGATTTCCCGCGTAGACATGGTTCCCGTGGGAATTTCGGGATAAAAAGTACGCCATGTGGTACTAGCTTCTGCTTGCAGCTTCGCTCGCGTGGCCTACAGGTAACAAATAACATATTTTTCTTCAGAAACAATTATTAGAATGTGGTCTCACTCCCTATCGATTGAATATACAAACTGACAATATCACAAACAAAATCACAACTTCACACTATTTTTTTTGATAAATTTGTCTGTAGTTCTGAAACATAGAGATACGTGTATGGTTGGCAACTCTACTTTAATAATTTGTTTAAAAATCTGACATCAACAATTAGATGACAGCTGAATGGCTCAAAACTTCTTTTTTTAAAATTCAAAACTTTAAATTATTACTTTTGCTATGATTGCTTGATAGTTGATTATGATTTAGACGTGTATATGTGTGTATATTAATACTGTCTACATACTGGATAAATGTTTCGATTTGATAGTGGTCAAACGCATACCTATCTAATATAAAAATAAAAATGTTTAGGTCTACCACATTTTTATTTTTATTTTTACCCGCTCTAGTGGGTGTAGGGTGAAGGGTGTAGGGTGAAGGGTGGAGGGTGGAGGCTACACACCTTGCAGTCGCTGAGGTCAGCGAACTTGAGCAGGTCCTGCATGTTGTTGTGCGCGGCCTGCGTCACCGCGTCGGGCGCGCGCTCGCCGGCCAGCGCACGCAGCCGGCACAGCGCCGCGCCGCGCCGGCACAGCGCCTCGATCAGATACCCGCGCTGCTTCTCTTGCTCTCTGTAGGGGCACAGAATAATGAATAGTACAATACAGAAAATGCACTCCCTGCGACCAAAAATGAGAGATTAAACCTAGTTACGACGTCGGTATCGTTCAAAATACGCTACACGCGTCGGATGCGACCTTGAGTTTGCGTCGCAGAATAAACTAATAGTAACTCGGAACCGCGTGTTGCGCACCGTAATAGCGCTGCGAGAGTGTGTATCACTCAGTCAGCTCGCGGGCCGACAGCTGTCTCTTACTGTAAGGTTGGGTGTTGTGAGAAAACAGATTGAATAGTAAAGTAAAGGCGCGCGTCCGATCGAGAGCAAGCATGACTCTACTGAATGAACTTGTAGCCGGTTGGCTGTCGCGTATGTACTTAAATTGTCATAGCTACGAGTGCGACAGACCTGGTAGGGAAAACAAACACACACAAATTAAGGTAAATTTTGGTACTTATAAGTTTTCGCGAAAATCTAAATTTGCCCATATCTTGTTATCGTGTCGACTCAGGACCTTGATTTTTATAAACCTAATAGGGACTACAAACTTCAGTAAGTTTAAATTTCAACTTGCTAGGTCCACCCGTTCCTGAGAAAATCGGTGCTGACACACAACGGACAGACGGACAAGAAAGTGATCTCTTACACGGGTTCCTTTTTTTTACCTTTTGAGGTACGAAACCCTAAAAATGGTGAAAGTTTGCGAAAACAGTTCGCCAATTACGTCAAGTTTTCGGTCGCAGCCTATGTTCATCTACAAGCTATAACGTATCTCCTCGTTACATTTCAGAAAGATTCACAGACTAAGTATAGATGCTACGCTAAGATCGGATCTTCCGTTAAGGCGTGATTAGGAAACAAACAGACAGAGTTACAAACGTTTTTAACATATTACATATCAGATAACTATCTGACTGATCTGACTTCTGGTCCGGGAACAAACCTGGATCTAAAATATTATCGATACTAATCTATACTAATATTATAAAGAGAGAACATTTGTATTTTTGTATGTTTGTAATGATTTGGCTCAAAAACTACTGGACCGATTTAAAAAATTGTTTCACTAATATATAGAATGGACTTTCAGAATGAAAATAGGCTATATATTATCCCGTTTAAATCAAAGGTACATTCGTGGAGACCTAATTCGCAACCAAAGTCGACTAAAAAACGGTCGAAAAAACACGTTTCTTACGAACGCTGCTCAATTGAAAATAGATGGAAGAATATTTTCTATGGAAGAGTTGTACAACTTAATAAGACCTACCAAAAAGTCCGCGACAGCATACGTCTATCTCTTAAGGTTGACACACAGTAACCATTTTAATCTTTAATTTTTTGTTAAAAAATATTACATAACTTCCAAGGCTATTTTCAAGTATATAGTATTAATCCTTATCCAAATAATTACGTTAATTAGCTTGGCCACCTATTATAGATTAAAATTGTCCTTTACAGTATATAATTCAAATGAAAACTCTAGAAGATATCACGGATTTCACATACACTCATCGCAAAATTAATAAAATATCTGCAGTGACACCACAGATTAGGTCATAGTTACTACGAAAATATTATTATAAGCTTAGCGATGCTGTAGATCCCCACCGATCACAATCAATTTGAAGTCAATATAGTATAATAATATATTTTTACTGTATAAAATTCTATTGTATAATCTTTTCAATAAAAGCATTCCAATGACTCTAAACACGACATTTAAAATCTGAGCTGTAAGTTGGTGAGGATTTGAGTATTCTGTAGAGTACAGGAGATGTCCCAGCATCAGGTCAATGCTTCCATGTTCTTACAATATCGTTGAAGAAGAAGATTTTCGAATTGATCAGACCTATGAAAGTTGATTTCATAGCGCAATTAACTAGAAAAAAGCTCATAGTTTTATAACGATTGAACGAATTTTCATGATACAAAGCTAAGAACACTATCGATGAAGACATCTATCAAACAAAAAAAAATCATTAATAAAATCAAAATCGGTTCATCCGGTTGGGTGCTAAGATGCTACAGACAGACACAGATACGTGAAACGTATACCCCTTCTTTGATCCCATGATTTGATTGATTTTGATTCCATGATCCCACTACCTCTGTACGAAAACCCATGATTCATGAATGCACATAAAACTTTCATTGGTAGGTATATAGCTAGGATAGGATAGAACCAACGACCGTCGGGTCAGAATCAGGGTAACTATCCTTTACGCCAAAGGCCGTCCAATATCACTACGTAAGTATTATAAAACAAAGTCCATCACTGCGTCTGTCTGTCTGTTCGCAATAATCTCAATAGCTACTGAACGGATTATCATGCGATTTTCACCAATAGCCAAAGTGTTTATGAGGAAGGTTTAGGTGCATAATTCGTTAAGGTTTGGTGTAAATTGGTTGAAATATGACGATGATTGTTAAATATGTTAATATTTTATATTTGATGCAACAAACTGATGCAAATTTTGTAGGCATATATGTTCTACCCGTGCGAAGCCGGGGCGGGCTGCTAGTATTATAATAAACTGGCCAAGTGCAAGTCGGACTCGCACTAGTAGGGTTCCGTACCACACTAGAGTATTTAATAAGATCGAGCAAAAAGTACCACTATCATTTCTCGCCAGCAAAAAATGATAATTAATAAACATTTTATTTCTTATAACGCCATCTAACGTCTAACAAAGGTGTTAGGGATCGACTTTTCAATATAACGCCATCTATGGGACGTTTACCTAACTAAGCGTTCATAGATGGCGTGAAATGCCGAAAAAAACACGTTTCATGTATGGGGACCCTCTATTATTTTTAACTTTATTCTGTTTTTAGTATTTGTTGTTATAGCGGCAACAGAAATACATCATCTGTGAAAATTTTAACTGTCTAACTATCATGGTTCAAGAGATACAGCCTGGTGACAGACGGACAGACAGACGGACAGACAGACAGACAGACAGACGGACGGACAGCGGAGTCTTAGTAATTGGGTCCCGTTTTACCCTTTGGGTACGGAACCCTAAAAACGTTTGTAACTCTGTCTGTTTGTTACCTAATCACATCGAAACGAACGATCTGATCTTACTGAAATTTAACATGCAGATATTTTATAGCATGAGGACGAACATAGGCTACTTTTTGTGAAAATAAAATCATGATTTACACAAACTTATGTAACTCACACCACATGTTCCTTGGCAGAGCTTCACAGTGATCACATTATTGGTGTACGTGAAGTACAGTGCCACAAGTATAACTTGGCGGTGGTGGTTTTTGGAACTAATTATTTTAATTGAAACTGTGAGTTTGACGTTTGAGAGATTACCGCGACATTATTGTTGATAAATCTGCTACATTAAAATATTCTTATATTAATATTTATAATATTTCAATAATGCCAAAAGTAATTAAAAGTGGTTTAAGAGAAACTGTTATCAAAGTACAAAGTAAAAGCACAGTGGCGCACAGGCACGCCAAGTTATACTTGCCGGACTGTATGTACACACATCGCGAATATCAGCCGGTAGATAATGAATATAACTTACTGTTTAATTTTGGTAGCGTCAGTTCGCGTGTCGTTCTTCATTCCCAGGTACGCTAACAACTTGTCTTGGTCTATTGCCTTGATAACCTGTACACACAGAACGGCATACATTTTATAATGACTAAATATGGGGTTTTTCTTTTCTATCATCTAACATTACTCTGCCTCTGCTCTGTTCTAAAGATAACTGCTGTTTTTGATCGTTTTCACAAAAGATTGAGGTACTCATATACGTAATGTTACTTCAAAACGCTGGGATTTGTGAGCCGATTTCTATGATCATTTTCTGTCGCCAAACATTTAATGTGTTCCCTTATCAGGCAGCTATCCTGGAGAACCAGTTCCCATTCTAGGCCTAGCGCGCTTTGACCGCATCATCACTTACCAACAGGTGAGATAGTGGTCAAACGCTAGCCTATGAAAAACCTAAAAAAAATAATTTCATTTTTCGATAGCATGAAATTTATATAGGAAAGTGTTCAGTATTATTTACTGCACACAATGTACTGGTAATATATGTGACATGTACCCTGTACTGTTTAGAGTGTAGCAAAATATCAAGATCCTATGACAATCTCGAAAGAAACGAAGCAACACCACAAAACAATGAAATGAACGCTTACATGGCATGAAAACGCGGTACCTTTTACCCGACTGCGCGACGCAAAGGAGAGGCAATGTGTTTATCAGTCTATGTATGTATGTACTCGTATGTTCGTTCCTTTGTAGCACTCTAGAGAACTAACGCCCAAACGAGTGGGCCGATTTTGATAAGTGGGACGTCGTCAGATTCGACATGCCAGCGCAAGTGTCAACAAGATCATAAAAATTTTAAAAATTCAAATATATAAAATATTTTTTTACGTGATAATAGCCGTTACAAACTTTAATATGGTTATGGTAACTTTAATATTCAAAATGGGTTTTTTTTGCTAATCTTATCAACTGGGATTTCACATTACAGAGCTTGAAAGGGTGATTAAAAATATATTTATTTTGTCTAATAACTAAAATTAAAAAACCGACTTCTATGCCACGCGAGTCAATTTCAGTAGCAAGTTTGAGACGTTTATCGTCATATCTCTACATATACTTATCAGATCTCGATGAAATTACAATGGGATCACCTCGGAAATGTACCCTACCGATTAAAAAAAAAGAATCATTCGAATCGGTTCACAATTGACGGATTAATCGCGAAACAAACATACAAAAAAAAACATACAGATGAATTGAGAACCTCCTTTTTGGGAGTCGGTTGTAAAATATAGTGATCAAACATGAAAAGGAAAAATAATAACGGACAAAGGATATTATCATGCGCAGTCGGATTTATAGTTTTTTAGTAAATTTCTTGTTGACAACTATGATATAATGTAACGTAACCATCTAGTACTAAACTATCAAACAACTAATAAAGTATGTAATAAGTAATACTAACAACGGGGATTGCATTTATTACCTGAAATAAAGTAACACGTTTAACCTGTTAACATGGAACACAATTATATCACAGGGGTTCCTTCCGTGATCGAGATATGACAAAACATCACAAATAGTGCAGAGAATGGCGAATGCTGGGAGTTACTATTAAACAATTAATATATTTCATTAAAGACACATGTTACTTAATTGTACCTATCATAGGACACTATCTAATGTCCGCCTGGCCAGCTACCACCGTCAAGTTAGAAAATCTGTCGCCAAACTTCTAATGTGGTCCGGCAGCTATCCTTGAGAGCCAGTTCCCATTCTAGGCCTAGCGTGCTACCATCCTCGACCGCATCATCACTTACCCATAGGTGAGAAGTGGTCATATGCTAGCATATATGATATAAAAAAAATACATCCTGGGAATGTTTAAGTCAAGAGTGAATAGGTGTCTACTGAGCAATCGTACTTCACCTTCGGCTGCATCGTCACTTACCATCAGGTGAGATTGTATCTAAAAGATTATACAGTACTGAATTTTTTTGTATACTACTAAGTATAAAAAAAAATTAATACCAATCTGATTCTCAATGAACAGTTCTATATTTTTTAGATTTTGTCCATAAAGCGCATATAGATATAAAAAATGTAAACAAGTCCTAAAAGCCGTGTTGAAAGGTAAACAATACAATTTACGTTCGAATAGTGACGGGCTCGTTGTTAGACCGTTAGTCAAGGTTATCCATGTATAAGTGAACTAATAATAATATCGTTTAAAAACTAAAAAACAACCAACTTCAATGCCGCGCTATTCATTTTCAGTACCAATTTTGAGATGTTTATCTCAATATCTCTGGAGATACTTATCATACCTCGATAAAATTACCATGGTACCACACTTGGGTTATCTCCTTTCGAACAAAAAAAGAATAATCGAAATCGGTTCATAAACGACGAAGTTATCCGCGAACAAACATAAAAAAAAAAAAAAAAAAATACGGTCGAATTGAGAAACCTCCTCCTTTTTTTGAAGTCGGTTAAAAAATGTATGAACCGAAGTAATACAAGCATACCTTCTCCGAGGTGGCCACGATCTGGTCGCACCACGCCGTCGTCACGTCGGGCGCTTCGTTCGCGTGAGGTAGTCTACAACAACAAATATTATTTACAGCTGTTATAATGCATATGTCGCAGCCTACTACTTTAATTAGTCGTTCAATCATCAGCCTAGCCTCTTTACTAAACAGCGCCGTTCAACTAGCGGCCTGAATGATATTCAGCCATTTGAAGGTCTTCTGTACCTTCATTTAAACGCCACGGCGTCGGTTCTGGTGACGAGCGGCCGCTTCCGCGGCTTCCCTCCTCGCTCCGCTCGTCGGCGCGCGTCACGCGGTGGTCACTGTTCTCTAATGTGTTGCCTTAGCGTCAGACTAAGCCAGTTTATTAAATGTTATAACAAACGCTACGGCTGAATATCATTCAGGTCGCTAGTTGAAAGTAAAGAGGCTAGGCTGTTGATTGAATGGCTAATAAAGCTAGTCGGCTGCGACACATCCATAATCATACAAAATAACTAACTGAATTAAATATTTTCCTTCGAAAATGCATGTGAACCAATATCTAGTGTTTTAATATTATTTAATTGTTATATAATAAGAAGGTAGAACAAAAATAAGAAGGTGCGTAGAAAGTTACGCGTTACAAGTGAAACTTCCAAGTTCATACAATTTATTTCTCAACATCACTAATTGTTTTTTTTGTACAACTCCATCTGTTGAACTTTAGCGAATACGTCTTCGTAGTTACTCCGTTCTACAATAGAGGGCGTTTATAAATATAACATGACGCTTACGTCACTTCCGTTGTTTCGGATCGTGACGCTTTGTATCTTCCGTCAAATTTAATCCCAGTGCGCCTACAGAAGATACACTTTAAAAAACATCGTAAGCATTTGTAAACTTTAAACTTTCGCGATTTGATCACATAGTTATAAATATTAAAATACGGGACTTATCGCGCCTAAAACTTTAATTTTTCATTTAACTCGACGTTACGACCAAGTTGCATTGATCGTGGTCACGAGACGAGAGACTCAGTCGTCTCGTGACCACGATCAATGCAACTTGGTCGTAACGTCGAGTTAAATGAAAAATTAAAGTTTTAGGCGCGATAAGTCCCGTATTTTAATATTTATAACTATATCGTATGTATGAATGAGAGTATGTGATGTGACATCGTATGAGTGCTCACTTCTTAGGGTCCGTGTGCGAGTCCAAGGCCTGCAGGTAGGCGACGTGCGCGCCCAGGTGCCCGGGGAACTTGTCCAGCGTCTCCGAGTACACCTGCTCCAGCTTCTCTCCCTCTGCAACATCACACACAACACTACACTCAGTGGGGGCTCTACGTCCTGCCTCCCTACTACGCAAGTGTTCACAATTTTGAAGTTGCGATAGCTTCTAAAAATGTATGTGCGCTTTTCAGTGACCCTCCGGTGATGGAAAAACATCGTTAAGAAACCCCCAACCCCCCGATGGTGGTAGGACACTATGTAGTGTCCGCCTGGCCACTACATAGTGTCCTACCACCCTTAAGTTAGAAACCCTGTCGCCAAACATCTAATGTGTTCCGGCAGCTACCCTAGAGAGCCAGTTTCCATTCTAAGCCTAGCGTGCTACCATCCTCGACCGCATCATCACTTACCAATAGATAATATAGTTGTCAAACGCTAGCTTATGTGATATACACATACATACATACAATCACGCCTTTTTCCCGTTGAGGTAGGTTGAGACTACTTCTTTCCACATGCTACGATCCTGACATACCTCCTTCGCTTCTTCCACTTTCATGAGCGCCTTCATACATGCTCGCCGGTTATAGGTACTTTTGACTTGGCCTTTCTTTAAAACGTCTCCGGTCTGGTCGTGATACGTTCGCCTAGGTCGGCCTCTACCGGCTGCCCCATTCACACTCGTCTCATAAATTTGTTTCGTGTCTTTCTTCATCCATCCTCTCTAGATGTCCGAACCATCTAAGCATCCCTTTCTCAATCTTTGTCACCACTTCTACCACACCACAACATTCCCTTATCATGCTGTTCTCCAACTTATCCACCAGTGTCACTCCAATTATACAATATAATATACAAATAACCAGCCAAGTGTGTGTCGGGCCACGCGCAGTGTACGGTTCCGTAGTAGCCTGTTATTCAATGCAAGTCTTTACCCGTTATAAACAAGCAACTAGGTACTCCGTCTTTGTCACTTTAAAGTATTTATTCTAAGGATTTTGTATTTGGTACAAAATTATCCCACACCCAAGTTCAACGACTATTACTGCTAAACTAATAAAGTTATCTTAACCGTTATAATTTTCAGTTCAGTTCAAGTTCATGAGATGCACTATTATTACGAATTTTTGCAGATTTTTGAAGCCAGCAGTTTAGCTTTTAGAGGGGGGGGGGGGACGCTCTACTATTACAAAAATTTGCACTTTAAAGTTTAATATTTCGTAAATGGAGCATTTAATCGAAAAATAATTTGAGCATCCCTTAATTCATTTTAAAAGACCTATTCAACAATTCCCCACACGATCGGGTAAACGACGAAAAAAAAATCATCCCCACTTCTCATGTAGGGGAGCTACCCTAAAAAAAAATATTTTTCAAAATTTTATTTCACCACTTTGTCGGCGTAATTTATATACATACCCCTACAAAATGACAGCTTTCTAGTATTAACGGTCTCTTAGCAAAACCTCGGACAGACAGACAGACAGACGGACATGACGAAACTATAAGGGTTCCTTGTCAGGACTACGGAACCCTAAAAATGAAATCGACTGACCTAGTTTAGCAAGCCACGTGGTGTGGAAGTCTTTCAAGGCGTCCATGTACTCATCTGCCGGCTTGTTCTTGTCGCGCGGCGTGGCGCTGCGTCGCGCGACGTCGCAGCCCGTGTAGTGCAGCGCGTACGTGTCCACCTTGCGGCCCAGCTCGTCCTTGGCCAGCGTCAGCGTGCCCGTCAGAGTGGCGCCGGACAGGTTTGATCTGCTGATCCTGGCCAATTCATCATTGGAATAACCATCTTCTGTATTAAGCCGGGTCCAGACGGGTGTAATGTCTAATGTAAGATTACGTGTAATTTAGCGTCAAGTGGACGGCACACGAACTCAAAGCGAATTGTGTACGCGAAGCACTTTTGTGTTACATGCAATGCTCTTAGTGCCGTCCACACGTAGAATTCGTGTTACATTACACGTTAGATTACATTACACGTTACACCCGTCTGGACCCGGCTTTAGAGAGAGCAATCTTGTAGAAAAATCTAGTCTCAGTATTTGCAAGAATTAAGAGGATAAGGGCCAGTTTCACAGGTTCCAGATAGTAGCACTATTAGGAACTTATCTTACCGATTCTTGACAGCGTTTATATGGTGTCATCTGTCAAGATAGCTATCTGAAACTATATCAGGAACCGATGAAACTGGCTCCTAATCTCTAAAAAAATAAAGATCTCGCAAATATACGAATTATTTTTAATTATTATAGGTATTCTGTTGAAACTCAGTAAAATTATTATTCTAGGGGCGAAATAATGAAATAATATACATTTACAAAAAAACCTGAATCATTCATGAAAAAAAATTACAGATTATTCTGAAAAAATAAAATCCTAAGAAAACACAATATATCTAGATCTAGGTTCTCTGCGTCGGCTACGAATGTTTCGTGCCAAACTCCCAGCAGTAGAAGAGGCTCGTTAATTATTCAATTATTCTATAAAAAATCAATTGGAAATTGTCTTTTTTTAGGGTTCCGTAGCCGAATGGTAAAAAACGGAACCCTTATAGATACGTCATGTCTGTCTCATCTGTCTGTCTGTCTACATAAAAGGCAAACGTTACGAGCTGACTGATCTATCAACACACAGCTCTAACCACTTAACATATTGCGCTGAAATTTGGCATGCAGATAGTCATTATGACGTAGTTATCCGCTAAGAAAGGATTATCCAAAATTTACCGTTTAAGGATATGAAACGGGGGTTCAACGTGATCGAGTAAGTAAATAAATCTAAAGAAACTGTTACTAAGCACTGACATGTAAATAATAATAATTAAAAGAAAACATTGAACATCTTAAAAGTCTCGGTTTTCCGGATCTTAGACCCCAAAAACCAATGATGCTGATTTTCAGAGAGACCTAAATAGTCATCTATAGAGCCCTACATTCAGTCAAAGTTTCTACGATAAATTTGATCATGTCTCTGTTCGATTGCCAGTATCATGCCAAAAACATATCGCTTTCACCGGCGTAACTACAAGACAAGAACAAGAAGACTAAGGGCCAGCTTCACCGGTTTCCGATAGCTCCTGTAGGAATTTATCTGACAGATTTTTGACAGCTTTTATATGACGTCATCTGTTAGGTAACTAAAACTTGAACCGTTGAAACTGGCCCTAAGCAAGGTAAAGTAACGTATAAACTTACTTATCTGTAGGCACGGCCGTGAAGTAAATGGGCATTATACTCCCGCTGGCTAACGTTGATGAACTAAACTTCTTGCCGCCGGTCAATGCCTGCAACGATTGTAACATCACGATTACAACACTATTAAACCCAATATTATAAATGCAAAATTCAGATTATTCGTTTGTTAAATCTTCATGATCAAATGGCCAGACAGATTTGGTTTAAATTTAGGGGACATGGGATAACTTTCGCGTTAATCGTCGTTAAAAAGACGTCATCGCTTACCATCAGGCAAGCGTCGTGCTTGTCCTGTTACCTTCTATCATAAATGTATTCATTAAGTCATTTATAAATAAATAAATAAAAAAGGGCGCGCAGAAAGTTACGCGTTAGAAGTCAAATTTCCAAGTTCATTCAATTTATTTCTCAACATCACTAATATTTTTTTTGTAAACTCCATCTGTTGAACTTTAGCGAATACGTCTTCGTAGTTACGCCGTTCTACAATAGAGGGCGTTTATAAATATAAAATATAACATGACGCTAACGTTACTTCCGCTGCCTTCGGTCCGTGACGCTACGTCACCTCCGTTAAATTTTACCCCAGTGCGCCTAAATAAGTCTAACTTAAAATAATTAAGATAATTTAAAAACGAAAACAACAGACTTCTATGCCCCGCGAGTCAGTTTCAGTAGCAAGCTTGAGACGTATATCGTCATATATATCTCTGGAGATACTTATCGGATCTCGATTAAATTGCAATGGTGCCACCTCGGAAATGTACCCTACCGATTAAAAAAAAGAATCATTCGAATCAATTCACAATTGGCGGAGTAATCGCGTAACATATTATTATTTTCTTTGTTTTTGGCTTTTGCGATAATAATCGCGTAACATACATACAAAAAAACATACAGATGAATTGAGACCTTTTGGAAGTAGGTTGATAAAAAAAGATGCAGCACATACCGCCGGCTGCGAGCAGTACGCGTCCAGGGTGATGGGCTGCTGCAACCGCTGCTGTATAACGACCGGCAAGTCTTGTAACTTCTCCAGCAGAGCCTTGTTGTCGTGCCGCACGTTCACCCGCAGCACGTAGTCTCCCTTCTCTAGCTTCACTGAGTACTGCAACCACACGGAATCATTGTTATATATGTCGCTAAGCAGCGCCGTTCAACTAGATTCCTAAATAATGTCCAACCATTCGTGAAAATAGCCTGTTCATTGGTCTGACACTAAGGCAACACACTAGAGAACAGTGACCACCGCGTGACGCGCGCCGACGAGCGCAGCGAGCAGGGGAGCCGCGGCAGCGTCCGCGCGTTACATGTATATATATATACATACCTCTTCACGCTAAAACTACAGAACCGATTGAGCAGAAATTTAGTATGTAGATTGCCTCGACACTGGAATAACACATAGGGTACTTTTTGTACCGATATACACACGGGAACCATGTTTACGCGGGTAAAACCGCGGGGCACAGCTTCATTCAAATATAAACTAAATTATATCAAAATCAATTCAACGTCTAACATGTATAACGTACTTAACTTCTTACATTGCCACACTTCGATTTATGTGTTGAACATAATCTCACACCTTATTGACAACCCTCTTTTTCGCCAGAGGTTAAAAATAAATAATAAAATTAAAAAAGAGGGTGCGTAGAAAGCTACGCGTTAAAAGTGAAACTTCAAAGTTCAATCAATTTATTTCTCAACTTCACTATTATTTTTTTTGCACAACTCCATCTGTTGAACTTCAGCGAATACGTCTTCGTAGTTACGCCGTTCTACAATAGAGGGCGTTAACTAATATAAAATATAACATGTCGCTTACGTCACTTCCGCTGCCGTCGGACCGTGACGTCACGTCACATCCGTCAGATTTTAACCCGAGTGTGCGCATAAACAAGTTTTACTTCAAAGTAATTAAGGTTTTCATGAAATTTCCTTCTTATAAAATAAACAGTAAAGAGAACACCTGCGAGTGATACCTTAGAAGGGTACGCGTCTCCGACGGCCAGCAGCTGTTTGCAGGAGTTGTACAGCATCCACATCTGAGCCTCGAACTCTGACTCGTACAGCATGTCGCACAGCAGCGACACTATCGGGGACACCTGCCGATATATACACGTTACACACACTACACTTTTATATATATACACACATATTAATACAATATTTGAGACAACTTATATCCAAGACGTCCTGTGACCAGGTGGAGCGACGACATACGCAAAGCGGTGGGCAGTGACTGGAAAACAAGAGCCGAAGATCGGGCTCAGTGGCGCATCTTGAGAGAGGCCTACGTCCAGCAGTGGACTGACACCGGCTGATGATGATGATGATATCCATGGGTTGCTCTCGTTGAATAGAATAGAATAAATCTTTTTCAACACCATACATCACTTATTATCTAAAATAACAACTACATAGTTCGGTAATACAATCGGCGGTCTTATCGCATAAAGCAATTTCTTCCAGACAACCTATTTGTGGACTGGTTAAAATACACAGGGTGTTTAGCAATGGAGTATAGTTTATTTTTTTTTCAAGAAACAAACTAATGTTTTTAACAAAACTAAAAAAAAGTTATATAATAAATATCTTACGAAACAACACCACATATAATACGTATTGCGTTTACTTTAGCTAGGATAGCACGCTTTTATTTTAAAGCGCATCGATACTATGTTTGTTTATAAAATAAGTTTATACTCTGCGCAAGTTTTGATTTGAAGTCAACTCGCGTAATACCTGCAATACCGGCATACTCTATTCTATCTTAGAAACGATTTAAGTTTTTCATAGTCATTTTGCGGGTTTGACAAAAAACAAGCACAATATGTTTCATTTTTTATGCTACCGATACTAAAATGACAAGACGGCGTAAAATTCACTTTTCCGACATTTCGTAAACTTTTTTTTTAGTTTATTGAGTCAACCCTTTACTGTATCAGGGTGTGCCGGTACATCGCGCGCTGAACGAAGTAATAACAACGCTAGGTCGAGCGCCTTAGACACATTTTTGCTTGTATGTCTGAAATAAACGTTGGTATTGTGTTTTTGTAGGGGAGTGAAGTATCTGTTACGTAGTAACGTATATTAGCTCGGTGGCTTTAGCGACGTGGAAGTTGTGATAGTTAGAGTAAAGTGAGAGTATGTTATTTTGGTGGCTTTAGCGACGTGGAAGTTGTGATAGTTAAGAGTAAAGTGAGAGTATGTTACCTCGGTGGCTTTAGCGACGTGGAAGTTGTGATAGTTAAGAGTAAAGTGAGAGTATGTTACCTCGGTGGCTTTAGCGACGTGGAAGTTGTGATAGATAGAGTAAAGTGAGAGTATGTTACCTCGGTGGCTATAGCGACGTGGAAGTTGTGATAGTTAAAGTAAAGTGAGAGTATGTTACCTCGGTGGCTTTAGCGACGTGGAAGTTGTGATAGTTAAGAGTAAAGTGAGAGTATGTTACCTCGGTGGCTTTAGCGACGTGGAAGTTGTGATAGTTAGAGTAAAGTGAGAGTATGTTACCTCGGTGGCTTTAGCGACGTGGAAGTTGTGATAGATAGAGTAAAGTGAGAGTATGTTACCTCGGTGGCTTTAGCGACGTGGAAGTTGTGATAGTTAGAGTAAAGTGAGAGTATGTTACTTTGGTGGCTTTAGCGACGTGGAAGTTGTGATAGTTAACCCCTCGAACGATTTACGAGCCCCGTATGCTCGTAAGAATTTCCGGCACTGTAGCGATTTACGAGCACACCTAGCTCGTAAGACATTGCGCTCATTGGTGATTTTTTTCCTACATTGGTTTATAATGTCACAGATAAAATTTTGACACAGTGTGATAGATTAGTTCACTAACTACAATTTTAGAACAAATGGCATCATGTAGAAGGGTCATTATCGGAGAAATAAAAAAAAACTACGGCCCATTGACAAATATCGTTTACTCGCCATTTTGTGGTCTGTTGAGTTGGTGTCGAGTTTCAGTGAAATGTTCAAGAAAAATGTCGCAGCGAAGAAACCGGTGAGTACTTATGTGTAACTTACTAGAAATAGAATGTAGAATGCTCTAAAAGTGTTATAATGCATATTCGTAGCGAAATTACTAACGATAAAACCCAAAAACTTTTCAACTGCCATTTTTCTGCCGGCCATTTTTATCATTTATTTGTTTATTTCGACAAGTTTCGCTATAAAATGTTGACTATCGTCACTAAGTTTGTAGATTATTTGTTTAGAAACATTTCCTGATTATTAGTTTCTATTGTCAGTGTGTTAAAACCATATTATAACCATTTACAACAAAAAAATCACCCATTTTGTTCCTTGCACTCCTTTCGGTACAGTCAGAAACAAAAGTCGAAGAAGTCGAGTCGTACTGCGAGACTTGCAACCATCTTTTTTTTATATTGTATATAATTACACATTTTTATAGCTTTTTATTTATTTTATGTTTACCGACTAAAATAAAGGCGAGGTTTTCAATTCAACTTTTTTTTTCGTATGTATGTTATGCCGTTCGTCGTTCACTTGGTGTGTCGGGTACACACCAAGTGACGACACGACTTAATGCCGATTGGAATTAATAGATTTTCATGGTTTATATATATATATATATATATATATATATAAAGAATATATATATATATATATATATATATATATATATATATATATATATATATATATATGTATATCCATATATTTTTATTCATTTATTGTTTTGTTTTTAGAAATTCACGATTGCGCAGTCAAAGCTCGGAGTTCAGGCGGTCACGGTCTGTGACGCCTGGCTCCGAGCCAAGAGGGTCGACATATAATCGGCCCTCAGCAGCGCGTCGTGCGCTTTTGCTTGGTCTGGTGGCGGACGCTGAGGTGCGTGACCCCGAACTGCCTGATATGCGTCCGCCCCAGACCCCAACTACCTCACGCCGGTAAATATCTAGATTTATTCAATATATTATAATATAATTATTTATATAATAATAAATATTTATCTTGTATTTTGCAGTGGCCAAGGCATTAGTTTTGCTCGCACCCCCGGTGGTACGATGAACGTGACGGGAGTCGTTCCTATCGTACAAACACCGGGGGGGCATGTCCGCCGAGACGTCGAGTTGCAGCCATTGCCTTCACTGACGTAAGTTTGCCAGCCAACTATTTGCCACCTATTGCTATTTCAAAGGTATCGTCTTTAACGTTATTATAATAAATATTTATCTTGTATTTTGCAGTGGCCAAGGCATTAGTTTTGCTTGCACCCCCGGTGGTACGATGAACGTGACGGGAGTCGTTCCTATCGTTCAAACACCGGGGGGGCATGTCCGCCGAGACGTCGAGTTGCAGCCATTGCCTTCACTGACGTAAGTTTGCCAGCCAACTATTTGCCACCTATCGCTATTTCAAAGGTATCCTCTTTAACGTTATTGTTACATCCTACAGTTCCTGCGTGGTGGAGCGCGTGGAGGCAATGGACCTGACCGACGACGAGGCGGACGAAGTGCCATATGACCAGGTGCGGCGGTGGGTGCAGGGTCCGGGAATTGTCGATCCTATGTCACTTCACGCGCCTAGCACTTCTTCTGCTGGGGTAAGCTGTAGTGATGCTCCCGGCGAAGTTAGTTCACACGCTCAGGGAACTCTCATTCAGCTTGGGAGCGTTGGGAATGCTTCCTTAGCGGAAGAGGTTGCTAGGCGCAGGAATGCCGGCAGCGATTTGGACAGTGACTTCGACGACGAGTTCGACGTTCCACCTGTCCAAACCGGGATAGGTAGGGAAATTCCCAACGACGACGAAGAGCTAGAGGAACCAGTTTCTAATATTGTACATTCTATTGAAACGGCAATGGACGAAGCGGTTGATCGCTTGCTTGGCGATGATGCTATTTTCTCGTGGGAAGAAGGGTTTGAGACGTTCCGGGGTGTTCCTGAGACATTCTCAGGACCAACTCCGGGGCCGCTCAAATCCTATAATACGCCTTATGAAGCCTTTACCGACATATGGGATAAAGACATCATAGAGCGTATCGTCACGGAAACTAACAGATACGCGAAGCAATCGATCGACAAACAAAAAGCTGAAGGGACATTGAAGCCTTCATCTCGTTTGCATAAGTGGTCGGACACTAATGCAGACGAGGTGATTGTACTTCTTGTGGTTTTCATGTACATGGGATAGATCAGCGTTCATCGCAGGTCGAATATTGGAAATACATGGGATGTCTAACATTGCCATATTTCAAGGAAGTGATGGGCTACGGTCGCTTTATTTTGTTGAACCGGTTCCTTCATTTCGTGGATAATTCTGATGTGAGTCAGGATTATCTGCAAAATGGAGCAACTCGGCTCGCAACAAAGTTGGCGAAATTGGCACCTATCATAACGCACCTCAACGAAAAATTTAGCTCGCTGTATCAATTACACCGAGAAGTTTCCATCGACGAGTCTTTGACTTTATTCAAGGGGCGCTTATCTTGGATACAAGCAATTAGGACAAAGGCCGCTCGATTCGGGATAAAATCTTTCGAACTCTGTGAGTCAAGCACAGGCTACCTGTATAAATTTCAAATTTATACGGGGAAGCAAGAAGGTTCCACCGTCGCATCTGGAGCAGATTTGGGAGGAAAGAGTACCAAAGTGGTACTTCAATTATTGAAAGGACTTGAACACCGCGGGCACTTGGTAACGATGGACAATTTTTACAATTGTCCAGCGTTATCCCGATACTTGAAGGGTATGGGCTTTGATAACTTGGGAACATTGCGCGTCAATCGTAAGAATGTACCCCAGGACATATCTAAGGTCCCGAAGAATGTGCCGAAGGGGACGATCATCGCAGCATGGAAAGATACCAAAGTGGTGTCGATGATCTCCACTTTTCACAACGCCGAGACCTACGTTGGCTCCAAAGCAGGTAAACCGCTTGTAAAACCGGTTTGCGTGCGAGACTACTATAATACAATGGGAGGGGTTGATCTGAAGGATCAAAAACTCTCAATGTATTTATTGGAGCGAAAAAGATGTGTCAAGTGGTACATGAAAATGTTCAAACGAATGCTGAATGTGAGCATACACAACGCTTTCGTTTTGTATGGGGGTTCGCTGAGACGTCAAGGTAAACTTCCGATGACGCATCGTGAGTTTCGCTTGGAGCTGTCGAAATCTCTGGTTGATCGCCACCAGTCCGTTCTTTCAGAGATAAGTCACAGTGTCTTATCGCAAACCACGAGGTTGAGCAAGGACATCCTACACGTACCAGCGTGCCTCAAGGGGAAGACAAGTCGAAAGCGCTGTGTGATTCACCAGAGGCTAGGTCTTGATCATTTTGTCCAATCAACGTGCAAGACCTGCGACGTACATGTATGCTTTGAGAACTGTTGGACTGAGTGGCACAGTCTGCCAAAGCTCAAAGGACACGATGTACGTGGACGCAAAAGGAAACGCACTGTTGAATGACAAATTACGAGTAATGTTTCTAGGTTCTGATGTTATGTGACAATGATGATGACGTGGTGTTCAGCCCTTTCACCTGTTGATAAGTGACGATGTGGTTGTAGCATGGTTGTGGCAATGAGGCAATCATTTTCACCTGTTGATAAGTTACGATATCTCGAGGATGGTAGCTTGCAATATTCATTCTGATATGGGCCTGTCATTTTCATGTACATAAAAACTGCCTATGTCTGTTCAGTTCTTTTTCATCCCTGTGTCTAAGTAAATAGGTAGTAAATACTAGCTAAAAGCCGAGCTTTGTGAGGGCTCGCGTAGTTTTTCTGCCTGGTAATAATTTATAAGGCAGTTTTTTTTTAATATTAGTTAAATGGCGAATCTGCCCGACACTGGCAAACACTCTGCCAAACCACCAACCACTTCAACAAATGCATAAAATTTTACTAAATGGCATAAATCTGCCACAAATGGTCACACTGATACCAGATGGCATTTGGATGACAGATGTAAATTCTTTAGATTTCCAACAGATTGCGTTAGTAACCAAACATTATATTAATAATATTCTGTCCTAGAAACAAAATTGTTAATCTTCATTTTTTTAAATGATGATACATTTTTTTTTGACTGATAACACATCTACATGTGAATTTAAATTACTATGTTAAAGCACAAATCAATAGGCGTGATAGTTTTTCAGTAAAGTGTACCACAAAAGTGCTCAGGTTGTGGGATAGTGTTAGGGCTCGCTTCGCTCGCCCTGATAATATAATGACGTAATGGAATGTAAGTTTCTTTATTGTGTCAATTTACATCTGTATAAAACATAAATTACATACAGATAAATGTTATGTTACAACATTATTTTCATTGTATTTAGCTCATAACTTACTCAATGTCGTCATTTCTTTTACCCTGATTTTACCCTAATGTAATAATAAATAAATGTTATGTTACAACATTATTTTTATTGTATTCAGCTCATAACTTACTCAATGTCGTTATTTATTTTACCCTGATTTTACCCTAATGTAATAATAAATAAATGATATGTTACAACATTATTTTTATTGTATTCAGCTCATAACTTACTCAATGTCGTTATTTATTTTACCCTGTAATAATAAACTATGTAAAATATAGAAATGTTTACTTGAAATGATTATTTCGTTTTATTTTTACATTATAGAATATCCTTTTAGCATTGTAGTTTTCATGTCGTATAAAATATGAATAGAAACTATTTTATCACCTATGTAATCGACAGAAACATGTTAGTCCAGTTAGTAGTCAAATGTCAAATAGTCTCAAAGATGGGGTCAACTCCGGAATAATAAAGGAGTATTAGATGGTCTACAACTTTACTTACACGCGCAAATATCAATAATCGCATAGGAAACGAGATATTTACAAAAATGTGTATGTCGTGAATACATACATATCTCATATCTCAAAAACTAAATCCTGTAAGAAAATGTTTAGAACAAAATGTGTAGTAAACTTGATGGTCTACAACTTTACTTATACGCGCAAATATCAATTATCGCATAGGAAACGAGATATTTACGAAAATTAGTATTTCGTGAATACATACATATCTCATATCTCAAAAACTGTAAATCCTGTAAGAAAATGTTTATAACAAAATGTGTAGTAAACTTGACGGTCTATAACTTTACCTATACGCGCAAATATCAATAATCGCATAGGAAACGAGATATTTACGAAAACTCCATTCAATGCCGGATACACACTAGACGAACCAAGGTGATCTTGAAACGAGACTATTTAGACTTATTTGATTTCATTCAAAATCTTGTTTTATTTCAATCAAAGTCGTATTTTCCTACTAAACGCATTATATGTCAACAAATTCTCAGCTTATAATAATATTCCGAGGTGAAATCCCGATTTGACCATACTTTATTCTAAAATAACGATAATTATTTGATTTCATTCATAATCTCGTTTTATTTCAATCAAAGTCGTATTTTACTACCAAACGTTTTTTGTTTCAACAAATTCTTAGTTTATTATATTATTCCAAAGTGAAATCCCTATTTTTGACTAAAATAACGATATTCATTTAATTTCAATGAAAATTGTATTTTACGACTTTTTTGTTTTTACGATTGTACTTTTCGTACGGACTGTACTCACAGCAATCAGTCTTCCGCGGCAAAAAATGGCGTCGCAAGCAAAAACGCCCCCGCGGATAATTATTGTCATTGCAAGCTACAAAAGGGCTTTTAGTGTAAACTAATGGTTAATATATATGCAGTGATGGTGCTAGTATATTACAAACGTGAAATCACGGTGTGTGCGGCAATTTTTTCATGTAAAAAGTTCGTTGAAATGTGAAAAAAAGTGTAAGAAAAATGAAAACATTGCATTCTCCGCAGATTTATTGGTATGTAGTAATGTAATTCTGTATCACTAATTATTTCATCAGCTAGTCCGTTTCAAGACCGTAATTATGGTATATAAATCTTAACATAAGATTGCATTATAAGATACCAAAACAATTGATTTTCAAAACGTCGTTTGACAACATTGTTTCGTGTCAATAACTCGTGGCACGTCGCGACCAGTCGGTGCATGTAGGGGTAGAAACATCCGACGGGTTAAGAGTAAAGTGAGAGTATGTTACCTCGGTGGCTTTAGCGACGTGGAAGTTGTGATAGTTAAGAGTAAAGTGAGAGTATGTTACCTCGGTGGCTTTAGCGACGTGGAAGTTGTGATAGATAGAGTAAAGTGAGAGTATGTTACCTCGGTGGCTTTAGCGACGTGGAAGTTGTGATAGATAGAGTAAAGTGAGAGTATGTTACCTCGGTGGCTTTAGCGACGTGGAAGTTGTATGTGTTGATAAGCTGGTAGATCTGCCGGCCCGGCGGGATCACGTCGCGGCTCGTCAGCGGACTCAGCTTAGACTCCGCTGGTCTGAGAACAATCAAATAATTATATGAACCATACTGATATGTTTGTATTTCGTTGTAAAGGTCAAAGGCTAAAGTTAGGCCCTTACTAAATCAAATGTCGGGTTCAGTTTTGTCAGTAGTGTCACGCGCGCTCTCAATCGGACGCGCGCCTTTACTATTCAATCTGTTTTCTCACAACACTTAGCCTTACAGTAAGAGACAGCTGACGGCCCGCGAGCTGACCGAGTGATACAGACTCTCGTCGCGTGGACTTACAGTGCATTTTACGGTGCGCAACACGCGGTTACAAGTTACTTTTAGTTTATTCTGTGATGCAAATTCAAGGTTGCATCGGAAGCGTGTAGCGTATTTTGAACGATGCCGAAGTTTAATCTTGCATTTTTGCTCGCAGGGAGTGCATCTTCTGTACTCGTACTATTCATTATTCTGTGCTTTAGTCTAATATATATAGCATAATCCAACTTCCAAACTGGCTAACATCGGATATCATGCCGGAAGCTAAGCCCGAGTGCCCGTGTTCGGCTGTGATTGGCGAGTCATTTAGAGTTCCAACGCCGTCCGGGCCAATCACATATGAATGTATACAACTTAGACAGAGAAAAGAATAGACCGCGGGTAGCTCTGTCTCTTTCCCACATGAAATAGGATATACTATGGAGTTATTCCATGTAACGGAAAAGGACAAAGCTATAATATGTCCCTCTCTCAGTGCGTGCCGGTTTTTACAGGGTCAGTAACGCAGTTAGCTGTTTATAGCTTAACGAACTTTGACCTTTATTGCTATGTATCACTGGGTTCTAATTACATATATGGTTATGTTACAATGTTCTATCTCATGTGGCCACGCTACCCAAATCTCTATAGTTCAGTACTCCTGTGGTTCAGTCAGCGTGACAGTACCTGTGTGTATGTATGACATGTATACCTGTGTGTATGTATGACATGTATACCTGTGTGTATGTATGACATGTATACCTGTGTGTATGTATGACATGTATACCTGTGTGTATGTATGACATGTATACCTGTGTGTATGTATGACATGTATACCTGTGTGTATGTATGACATGTATACCTGTGTGTATGTATGACATGTATACCTGTGTGTATGTATGACATGTATACCTGTGTGTATGTATGACATGTATACCTGTGTGTATGTATGACATGTATACCTGTGTGTATGCTCGGCACACTTGAGATGCGCGGCGGGCTGTACGTCGGCGGCCCGCAGCGCGGTCACGTGCACGCGCGCGATGCCCTCGTGCGCGGCGAAGTGCACGCGCGGCCCGCACTCGGCGCGCACTCCGTGGAACTCTATGCGGTAGTCGACGCTCATGTCGCCGATGTTGGCCCAGTACTTGGCTATCACCACTTCTAGGGGGACGTCGCCCTGGGGACAAACATACACACATTACTATTACTGACCTTATATACCGGTTGTATCTGGGGGCACGGTAGTGCTCCCGCCAACACTAAGCGAAGCGTAAGGGCACTACCTACCTATTCTCGGAGCTCTTCGTCGTTTTTAGGATTCCGTACCCGAATGGCAAAAAACGGAACCCTTATAGATTCGTCATGTCTGTCTTATCTGTCCGTCCGTAAGTCACAGCCACTTTATTCCGAAACTATTGGGACTACAACAAAACAATCAAAAATTGGGACAAAAAAATCATCAAATCTATACGTGCGTTTTTAGTTTTTGGGTGTCTATAGATAGGTCTTTAAAAATTACATCGATGTTCCTAAAACTGTTTTTTCTCAAAGTCAATTGTTTGAAAGACAGACTCTTCTAAAGTGGTAAAATGTGTGTGTATAATCTGTAGACTTCAATAAACACTTTTAACGAATATTGGATTAAACGAGATATAGTCAGAAGTTTTTAAAATTTTTCAAAAAAAACTATCTTTTTCATAATTTATTGCTGGCGTATAATAATAGTAATAAATTACTCTACTGTGTTACGGAACCCTACGAGTATGAGTCCGACGTGCACTTGGGCAGTTTATTTAAGTTTTTAAAATATTGTAAACTTTAAACTTTCGCGATTTGAACACATAGTTATAAATAAAATATCCAACTGAAATATTTAACTGTAATATTTAACCGAAACACTCAACCGAAATATTCAACCAAAACATTCAACATAAATATCTGACTAAAATATTAAAGTGAAACGAGTTGGGAGCGACGGAGTCGGCAGTCGCAGCGTCGTCGAGTGAAGGCAGCGACGCAGCAAGTCGGCGCGTGCACCAGGGACAACGATCTGCGATGCTCTGCCACCCACTGCACCTGTACGCACCACGAGCTGGCTGGGAGTGGAGCTCGTGGTGCGTACAGGTGCAGTGGGTGGCAGAGCATCGCAGATCGTTGTCCCTGGTGCACGCGCCGACTTGCTGCGTCGCTGCCTTCACTCGACGACGCTGCGACTGCCGACTCCGTCGCTCCCAACTCGTTTCACTTTAATATTTTAGTTAGATATTTATGTTGAATGTGTTGGTTGAATATTTCGGTTGAGTGTTTCGGTTAAATATTACAGTTAAATATTTCAGTTGGATATTTTATTTATAACTATTTTTAAAATATGTTAATAGTAATAGAGAGAGTGTAACTGACCACCAGCTGGAAGGGCAGCACGGCGGGGCACTCGGCGGTCACGTTGACCATCTTCTGTGTCTCGTGCGAGCGGCACGAGCGGCGCGGCAACATCTGCATGCAGTGGATCAGGAACCGCCCCGTGTGGCTCGCCGAGCTGCAGGACACACGGATCACGCCCCATGTCGCCTCCCTGGGCACTGCGGGGCACATCGCTCACCGTTACGAGCTTCTCAGACTACGCTATACTATATTATACGCTACACGTTAAACATTAGAGGAGGTATGGAAGATAAGATTGAGGAAGGACGTCAGGATCGTATCACGTGGAAAGAAGTAGTCTCTGCCTACCCCAGTAATAATGCGTGATTTTATGTCTATGTATGTATTCTATAATAGCTTAAAACATATAGTACATATCACAATAATATCGCTCACCATACATTAAAACATATAGTACATATCACAATAATATCGCTCACCATACATTAAAACATATAGTACATATCACAATAATATCGCTCACCATACATTAAAACATATAGTACATATCACAATAATATCGCTCACCATACATTAAAACATATAGTACATATCACAATAATATCACTCACCATACATTAAAAATACGAACACACCTATCACAGCTATCATCACAACCAATATTATAAACGCGAAAATCAGTTTGTTTATTTAGTAGTTATTGTTTGGGAGTTCTTCACAGTCAAACGGCTGGACGGATTTAGGTGTTATTTTGTACAGGGATAGATAATACTATGGATTGAGCTATAGGATACTTTATAACGCAGGCGAAGACGCGGGGCTCAGCAAGTACTATATAATTGCCGGCTTGCTTGTAATACTATATTATATAGCAGAATAGTATAGCGTAGTCTGAAGTGCGCTAGAGCCGACTCGAAGGACTCAGCTCAACAGTTCACTAGCTACGATTCGCAGCTTTTTTTTACCATTTACACTCATCACACATAACATCACGACAGTGAACACCAAATCGATGTTACACAAAACAGAAAATTTACAAAATATCTAGGTAATATAAAATGTAAAAGCATACCGTACACAAAAACGTAAATTTAATAGGAAATTAAAGTAAGGTAAGTGACGATGCGGTCGATGATGGTAGCACGCTAGGCCTAGAATGGGAACTGGCTCTCAAGGATAGCTGCCGGAACACATTACATGTTTGGCGACAGATTTTCTATCTTGAGGGTGGTAGCTGGCCAGGCGGACACAACATAGTGTCCTACCATCATACTGGAGTTAGAGGTTTCTTAACGATGTTTCTCTTTCACCGAAGGGCCACTGTAAAAAGCGAACATAAATTTTTCAATAGAAAAATCTAGCTATCTTTATTTGCCTTAGGCTGTGTCAGGAGGCACAAAACGTACAATGAGAGTTGAACCAATATAACCAGGCGTCATACAGAAAATCTTACCTACAACGAAATGCCTCTTTATGGTGTCTGGCTTGAAGAGGACGTTCTTCTCGTGTATGGCGGGCGCAGCGGGGCTGGCCGTGTCCAGCGGCTGCGGCTGCAGCACCGTCACCGGGATGCGGAACACGGGGCCCTTGTCCACGCATGACACGTCGTATGCCTCTATGCTGCAACCGATATACGAGGTGTCACTAAAGGGGGGTATCATCGGAGGATGGGGGTTGGGGGAATTCAGTACTTATAGATTTAAACCCCCTGTATGTTCTGCGATATTCAGTGGTTCATAAGATATTTGGACTTAAACATTTTAATAAAGTAAATAAGCGTAAAATTTTAGTCATTATCAGATTTCAGGGAAGTTCAGGCTGAACTCGCGGCTGAGCTCGCGCGACCCCAGAAGATTGATGAGGGCACGGAGATAGGGATAATGGGAAAGCATCTGATTTTCAAGTCAAGTTTGAGATGTTACTCCATATCTCTGGAGATACTCATCAAATCTCAATAACTTGTATAGGATGAACCACGCCGGAGTAACACTCTACCTACTCACAAAAATAAAATATTCACATTAGTTCAGTAGTTTATGAGAAAATTGCGAACATACAAACGTACATATACGGGTCGAATACGGAACTTCCGTTTTTAAATTGGGTTTATAAAGAGAATTTCACGTTCCGTTTATAAAGTGAGTTTAAAAATAAAATGTCACCTTCCGTTTCAACCTCCTCTCCTCCGCGCCTCCGCCGCGCATTACGCTTTACGTAATTAATTAATTTGCTTGTTTGGCGCCGACTCAAAATTACTTAGGTATACATACTTACATTAGTTTAAGAACTTAGTTATTATGTTTAATTAAAAACTCAAAACAATTACAAAACTATATATACTGAAGTATACAAACAGTAGTTTCAGAACTTCGTTATTAAGGTTAAATTTAAAAAAAAAATTTTTGCTTTTCAGTTTTTTCGGCGGTTTAATTTTTTTGTTAAAAAGTTTTAAATTATAATATTTTGTGGTCATAATCTACTATTTTAAAAGCAGGCGTCATTGCTTACCTCTGGCCTAGACAAAAGTTATATAGAACATTTATGTTCTATAATAAAAATAATTTAAAATCACATAAAATACTAAAATAACCTACATCCAACAACGTCAGGCTAGGCATTTTTGTTAATTTAATCTTATTTAATTATTTGTCAATCTTAGTTTGGAGGTGTTTATTTTCATTTCTCTGGAGATACTGAATATATCTCGATGAAATTTAAATGGTACCACCTGTAAAATATTATCATCATCATCATAATCAGCCGGTATCAGTCCACTGCTGGACATATGGCTCTCTCAACACACGCAACTGAAACCGATTTTCGGCTCTTTGTTTTTTCCAGTGTTTGTTGACATACATTGATGATACGATAAATTCATCAAAATAATGATACTTTTTTCCATTATTTTTGATGATTTATTCAAAATGGCTCGACCGATTTCGTTAAAATTTAAATGGGACCTCTTTGGGGGTATACCCTTTCCAATGAAAAAAGAATTATCGAAATCAGACTACTCTGTAAAAAGTTATGGGTGTCATACTTTAAAAATATATATATATATATACGCGTCGACTTGATAACCTCCTCCGTTTTTTTTTCATCGGTTAATAATAAAATGTCATCTTCCGTTTTTAAAGTGAGTTAAAAATAGAATGTCACATTCAGTTTTTAGAGTGGGTTTAAAAATAGAATGGTCCCATTTTTGAAGTGAGTTTAAAAATGTAATGTCACCTAGTGTAGTGCGCGCCGGGCGGCAGCGCGGTGACGTCACAGCGCACGGAGAGCGTGCGCGCCGCGTTCATCATGTCGAGGTAGGCGGGCGCGTGCAGCCACGAGCAGCTCGGCCGAGTGACCAGCGCCAGCCGCATGCTGAACGCGATCTGACGCGCGATCACCTGCGTCTCTGTGTACACACGCACCACACGCTATATAGATTTTGGTGAATCTGTTTGACACTCAGGCATTTGGGGGCAACGGAAAATATAGTAGAATACACTTCTGCTAAATATAGATAAAAATAGACTTACTATGGCGATATTCTTTGATATGTCCAAAGATTTCGACTTTGTCTGCCATAAATTACTTTTAGAAAAGCTTGATAACTATGGCATACGCGGACCAGCCCTAAAATGGATAAAAACCTACTTATTGAGCCGTGAACAGTGTGTAGAAATATCTAGTAAGGATAATACTGTTACTGTTGTTCATCATCCCTCTTCATTTCAAGTTAACACTCATGGTGTACCACAGGGAAGCGTGCTTGGTCCCTTGCTATTTTTATTGTATATAAACGACTTGCCCGATATTACACATTATAATTGCACGTTATTTGCCGATGACATCTCTATAATTTTGTCATCCGATAGAATAAATAATTATGACGTAGAAATAAATAGCACAATAGAAATTATAAATCAATGGTTAGACAATAATAAATTAAAAGCTAACATAGCAAAGACTAATTACATTCAATTCCAGACTAAGAATGCTAAATAAATTCCAAGAAACGTACAACACAATAACATTAAACTTAATGAAGTCAACTCGGCCACCTTCTTAGGCATAACAATTGACAAACATTGTGACTGGAAATATCACATCGGCAAAGTTTGTACAAAACTTAATAAATTTGTATTTGTGCTAAATAGACTAAGAAAGACATCAAGTCAACAAACAGTTCTTTTAGCCTACCACGGCTATGTAAGCTCAGTGCTCCGCTACGGCCTGCTGCTCTGGGGAAATTCTACAGACATCACAAGGGCGTTTTTATCACAAAAAAGGTGTATTCGAGCTATAGTGGGTATTCCACCATACGTATCTTGCAGGCCGTACTTCAAAAAATTTAGAATACTTACTTTGTCATCTATGTACATTTTTGAAATTGGCATATTTGTAAGAAATTATCCTGAGTTATTCACAAAAGCAAAAGACGTGTATCTGAGAAACACCAGAAATGGTGACAGACTAGTTCTTAACGTTACACCAAGAACTACTTTATTCAGTAAGAATTGTTATTCTATGTGCATTAAGGTCTATAATAGAATCCCAGCAGACATACGACACCTTCCTTTAACAATGTTTAAAAAGAAGCTAAAATCCTGGTTATTGGACCAAACATATTATTGTGTAAATGACTTTTTAGAATTCAATTCTTCAAGACGTAATTTTGTATAATTCATATTTTAATTATGACTTTAAATCTTATTTTAAAAATTAAGTTAATAATGATATGTAACCTTATTATTTCCATTTTTTCTTTTAACATTACTGATATCTTGATGATTTTTATTTATGAAATGTTAATTTAATGTAAAGCTTTTTTTTATTTATTTGTGTACGCTTTCACATGTCATAAATATGACAAAATAGACGGACTTGCAATAATGATGAACACCCAAATGTTAACTCTATTTTTTGTGAAATAAACATTCATTCATTCATTCATACACGAGAGCAAAATTGTTGCGCATCGGTACTATCGGGATCAGGTGATGACAGCACTAGCGGCTGTGATTGGTCCGTTAGCGCGGGACTAACACTGATGGGCTATCGATGCATGGAGCATTTTCTCGAGCCGCGTACTCCAAGAAAGAGACCTATATTGACTTTGATACCAATGATCAGACGTTTAGATCGATGCCAGGGGTTATATACGGCTTTAAACGATAGTTGAACTACAAAATTCGCCTCATATAAACCTGGTATAAGCGTGCAATCCTCACCACATCGTTATACAAGCGTGGAATAGATTTTATCCTCAGGATTTTAAATAGATATAGAGCCAAGATGTGTAGTAAAACTAGACTGTATTAAGAGAATCAACATTCTGGCAATCCCAAACATGCTCCAGTAACTTTAATAAGTTCGCTTTCTTGCTTGTCATGTTACACAAACATTTGAAATATTGGTATTTTTGTAAATTGTTAAACACAATCCAAAATTTCATCGTACCAACGGGACTTGAACCCGCAACCTCCGAAATAACATGTTCCGGTGTTTTGCCAATTAAGCCACGGTGCGAAGTATCGTTACGACGAAATTAGTGGATTGCATTTTGTTAACCCAATTATGCATTGGTTTCCCATCTATGACTACTTATTACGTAAGTTAAGGGTTCAAGTCCCGTTGGTACGATGAAATTTTGGATTGTGTTTAACAATTTACAAAAATATAAAGTGTGAAACACTTCAAACAAACATAATATTGGTATTTTCTTATGAAATATTTAGAAACATAACAAAATACACTTGCAAAACATACCCATAACAAAAACTGTCAATATTATTTCCAGCTAAATCGACTTTAAAACAATTTGATTCAATCTTGATTAAAATCATTAATTCAATTCCTTAATCACTGTTCATACTTACAAGCATTTCTAGAGGTAAGAGAGTCATAATTATGAATATCGATAATGAAGATCAATTTTTCAATCAATTTATGTAGGTAAATATAATTTCCCATATGTAAAGGCTAAAATACAAGACTAATAGATGTAATTTCAACACTTTAAAGCAAGCCCTGTTCTAAAGCGTGTGAATTTACTTTTGTGACGACTACATGGCAGTGGAAACATCATGAAGTAACGTGCTCTGAAAATTTTAACCTTTTGAGCGCCAAAGTGACATAAACGTGACAAGCACTTACGGGCCCTGTACGCCAAGCGTCGTCTACAGATACAAAAACCGTACTAAGCCGTACCGCGTGGCGTACAGGGCATGGGAGTGCGTTTGTAGGACCGCGAAGAAATGTATGTGGTGATGTGAAACCTTATCGCATATGTCTAACTCCCACTTGGTTCTAATTATTTGTTGTTAAAGCACCCATAGTAACACATATTCTGTAAACATTAAAAGAGTTTACCTCACACGGCACCAAAACCATACAGCCCTGTGACAGACAGATATACGGATGAACAGCGGTGTCTAAGTAACAGGGTTTCGTTTTCACCCTACGGGTACGGCACCCTTAAAACTACAATACACGTAAAATGTTCGTACATTTTCAACTTTCGCGATTTACACACATAATTATATTGTACTAGGGAACTTATCGCGCTAAAAACATTTTATTTACGAGTCTTCTCGTAACCACGGTCAAATAAAATTATGGTTTTTATTTTATTACGAAACGTCGAGGTAAATATAGTAGATTATCATCATAATCAGCCGGTATCAGTCCACTGCTGGACATAGGCCTCTCCCAAGTCATGCCACTGAGCCCGATCTTCGGCTTTTTGTTTCCAGTCACTGCCCACCGCTTTACGAATGTCGTCGCTCCACCTGGTAACAGGGCGTCCTACGCTACGTTTACCGATTCGCGGTCTCCACTCTAGAACCAGTCTACCCCAACGGTTATCGGTCCTACGGCAGATATGACCAGCCCACTGCCACTTCAGCTTGCTAATCCGATGAGCTATGTCGATCACTTTAGTTCTCTGGCGAATTACTTCGTTCCGGATTCGATCCCGCAGAGAAACACCGAGCATAGCTCTTTCCATAGCTCGCTGAGAGACTTTAAATTGGTGGACCAGTCTAACCGTGAGTGTCCACGTCTCGGCTCCGTATGTCAAGACGGGTAGGATGCACTGATTAAAGACTTTTGTCTTTAGGCACTGTGGTATATGCGACGAGAAGACTCGACGGAGTTTTCCAAATGCTGCCCAGCCAAGCTGAATTCTTCTCTGGATTTCCTTTTCGAAGTTATATTTGCCTAGTTGGAGCGTCTGCCCTAGGTAAACATACTTAGTGACAACTTCAAGTGGGATTCCATCTACGGCAATCAGTTCCGGAACAACGTGCTCGTTGTACATGACTTTGGTTTTATCCAAATTCATCCGGAGACCGATGCGACGAGAAGAATCAGCTAGGCCATTCAACATCCTCTGTAAGTCCTGCAGCGTCTCTGCCATAATGACGATGTCATCTGCGAATCGTAAGTGAGAGATGTACCTGCCGTTGATATTGATGCCACAATCTTTTCAGTCCAGCGTCTTAAACATATCCTCCAAGGCGTTAGTGAACAGTTTCGGGGATATGACGTCCCCCTGTCTCACTCCTCGACGCAGGTGGATATGATTAGTACGCTGGTTCTTGTACACTCATCGTTGCGGCATTATACAGACATCTCATCACTTCGATATATCGCCAGTCGACTTGGCAACGCTGCAAGGACTCCAGAACAGACCAGGTTTCGATTGAGTCGAAGGCCTTCTCATAGTCCACAAACGCTAAGCACAGGGGCCGATTGTACTCTTCGGTCTTCTGTACAATCTGCCGCACTGTGTGGATGTGGTCCATGGTGCTGTAACCGCTTCGAAATCCGGCCTGTTCCGGAGGTTGGAACTCGTCGAGTCTTCGCGCAAGACGGTTCGTGATGACCCTTGAAAACAGTTTGTAGACATGGCTCAGAAGCGAAATCGGGCGGTAGTTTTTCAAGAGGGTTTTGTCTCCTTTTTTGAAAAACAAAACCACCATCCTCCTGTTCCATGCCTGTGGAGTTCTCCCAGTGAAGAGAACAGAATTGAAGAGCTGTTGCAGCTGGCTTACAGTTGGGGCTCCTCCAGCTTTTAGAAGCTCCGTTGTGATTCCGTCTTCACTTGGGGCCTTTCCATTTTTGAGCTGTTTAAGGGCCATCACGATCTCATTCACGATCTCATCTCGGCTGACTTCGGGCAGGTCTTCTGTGAAGTGGCGGGTCAAGGTGGCTCTACAATCCTCAGTATCGGGTACGGGCCTTGAAGCATGCGATGCGTAGAGCTTGCCGTAGAAGTCTTCAACTTCTGACAGAAACTCCGACTTGGATGCGACGACGTTCCCCGTTGACGTTGTCAGCTTTGTGAGGTGGCTTCTACCCAGAGGCTGGGCGAACACTTTCGACCCCCGATTCTGCTCAATTGATTCTTTAATCAAGAGCTTTTTAGAGGATCGGAGGTCTTGTCGTACCAGCTTCTTAATGGTTTTGTTGCGCACCTGATTAATTGACAAAGCTGAGAAAGGGTCTGTTCGTCTCTCTTCCATTAGTCGAAGTGTTTCTGCCGAAAGTTTGGACTTTTGCCCGTACGCTTCATCATCATCATCATCATCAGCCTGTATCAGTCCACTGCTGGACATAGGCCTCTCCCAAGATGCGCCACTGAGCCCGATCTTCGGCTCTTCTCTTCCAGTCACTGCCCACCGCTTTGCGTATGTCGTCGCTCCACCTGGTCACAGGACGTCCTACGCTACGTTTGCCGATTCGCGGTCTCCACTCTAGGACAAGTCTGCCCCAACGGTGATCAGTCCTGCGGCAGATATGACCAGCCCACTGCCACTTCAGCTTGCTAATCCGTTGAGCTATGTCGATAACTTTAGTTCTCTGGCGAATTACTTCGTTCCGGATTCGATCCCGCAGAGAAATACCGAGCATAGCTCTCTCCATAGCTCGCTGAGCGACTTTAAACTGGTGGACCAGTCGGACTGTGAGTGTCCACGTCTCGGCTCCGTATGTCATCACAGGTAGGACGCACTGGTTAAAGACTTTTGTCTTTAGACACTGTGGTATCGGCGACGAGAAGACTCGACGGAGTTTTCCGAATGCTGCCCAGCCCAGCTGAATTCTTCTCTGGATTTCCTTCTCGAAGTTATGTTTGCCTAGTTGGAGCGTTTGCCCTAGGTAAACATACTTAGTGACAACTTCGAGTGGGATTCCATCTACGGCAATCGGTTCCGGAACAACGTGCTCGTTGTACATGACTTTGGTTTTGTCCAAATTCATCCGGAGACCGATGCTACGAGAAGAATCAGCTAGGCCATTCAACATCCTTTGTAGGTAATGCAGCGTCTCTGCCATAATGACGATGTCATCTGCGAATCGTAAGTGAGAGATGTACCTGCCGTTGATGTTAATGCCACGATCTTTCCAGTCCAGCGTCTTAAACATATCCTCCAAGGCGTTAGTGAACAGTTTCGGGGATATGACGTCCCCCTGTCTCACTCCTCGACGCAGGTGGACATGTTTAGTTCGCTGGTTCTGTACTTGTACAGTCATCGTTGCGGCATTATATAGACATCTCATCACTTCGATATATCGCCAGTCGACTTGGCAACGCTGCAAGGACTCGAGAACAGACCAGGTTTCGATTGAGTCAAAGGCCTTCTCATAGTCCACAAATGCTAAGCACAGGGGCCGATTGTACTCTTCGGTCTTCTGTACAATCTGCCGCACCGTGTGGATGTGGTCTATGGTGCCGTAACCGCTTCGAAACCCGGCCTGTTCCGGAGGTTGAAACTCGTCGAGTCTTCGCGCAAGACGGTTCGTGATGACCCTTGAAAACAGCTTGTAGACATGGCTCAGAAGCGAAATCGGGCGATAGTTTTTCAATAGGGTTTTGTCTCCTTTTTTGAAAAACAAAACCACCATGCTTCTGTTCCATGCCTGTGGAGTTCTCCCAGTAAAAAGAACGGAATTAAATAGCTGCTGAAGCTGTTGAACTGCTGGAGCTCCTCCGGCTTTTAAAAGCTCCGTTGTGATTCCGTCTTCTCCTGGGGCTTTTCCATTTTTGAGTTGTTTAAGGGCCATCACGATTTCGTCTCGGCTAATTTCGGGCAGATCTTCTGTGAAGTGGCGGGTTAAGGTGGCTCTAGAATCCTCAGTATCGGGTTCGGGCCTTGAAGCATGCGATGCGTAGAGCTTGCCGTAGAAGTCTTCGACTTCCGACAGAATCTCCGGCTTGGATGCGACGACGTTCCCCGTTGACGTTGTCAGCTTTGTGAGGTGGCTTCTACCCAGAGGCTGGACGAACACTTTCGACCCCCGATTCTGCTCAATTGATTCTTTAATCAAGAGCGTGTTAGAGGATCGGAGGTCGCGTCGTACCAGCTTCTTTATGGATTTGTTGCGCACCAGGTTAGTTGACAAAGCTGACAAAGGGTCTGTTCGTCTCTCTTCCATTAGCCGAAGTGTTTCTGCCGAGAGTTTGGACTTTTTGCCCGTACGCTTGCTCTCGCAAAACTTCGTCCCTTCATCCCTGAGGATTTCCACCACTTCTTCGAGTTTCTGGTCTACGTCATCTGTGGTTTCCAAGGCAGCGAATCGATTTTCCAATTTTAATTGGAATGTTTCGGACCCAACAACGGTTTGGAGTAGGTTCGGACGGAGCGTAGACTTCATCAATCGGAATCTCTCGGCTTTAAAGTCGATATCCAGAGTGCCTCGTACCAGTCGGTGATCACTTCCAGTATTAAACCTTGTGATCACTGAGACGTCTCTGAATATGCGCCGTTTGTCCGTAATGATGAAGTCAATCTCGTTTTTAGTCACAAAGTCGGGGCTTTGCCACGTCCATTTCCTTTGGGGCTGTTTCTTGAAGAACGAGTTCATCAAGAAAAGCCCCTCCCTCTCGAGGAAATTGACGAGCATTTGTCCCCTGTGATTCCTACTCCCAAATCCGTGTGGTCCTATAGACGATTCGCCGCAAGTTTGTACTCCCACTTTGGCGTTAAAGTCTCCCATGACAACGTTGTAGTGAGCCTTGGAGGTGGTGTGTAAAGCTCTGGAGATATCTTCATACATGCTCTCCACCTCATCATCCAAGTGTGTCGAGGTCGGTGCGTAGACCTGGATAACCTTGAGGCTGTACCTCATGGTTAACTTAATTATGAGGTACGCTACCCTGGTCGACACACTGGAGATTTCTACAACGTTGTCACTGAGAACCTTGTTGACCAGAAACCCGACGCCGCCTTGGGATGGCTGATCTCCTTCTCTGTAGTACATAAGATGGCCCGATTCTAAGGTTATGGTGTCCTCTCCCTGTCTTCGGACTTCACATAGCCCCAGTATGTGCCATCTTATGTGTTTCAGCTCCTCCTCCAGCTGCGCCAGATGATCGTCCAGCCGAATCGTGCGTCCATTATAGGTTGCGAGGGTCAGTTTTTTCTGGCGGCCTACCGTAGCCCGGGGATTCTTAGCACCCCCTGCCCTGCCGTTACCGTGACCGCCGCCGTGGTCAGGAATAGCAGGGCGGCCGGGAACGGGGGGCCTTGGCTTTAGGTGTCCTTCCATAATTTTCCATACTTTTTTGCATCCCTTGGGAGGGATATGCCCTAATCGCCACGCTGGGCAGGCGTGTTGGCGATCGCAGGACGTAGCTTCTCGCACCGGTGACGCTGCTGCCCGTCACCGGCCTGTAGAATTTAGCTACGCCATAGATATGAGAAGGTTATACCGCCATTTGTCGGTCGCCAGAGCCCCGTCTGTTGGTCAGCAGGATGCACCACGGGCAGGTGAGGTTGCGGAGGCCCGTACGCTTGCTCTCGCAAAACTTCGTCCCTTCATCCCTGAGGATTTCCACCACTTCTTCGAGTTTCTGGTCTACGTCATCTGTGGTTTTTAAGGCAGCGAATCGATTTTCCAATTTTAATTGGAATGTTTCAGACCCAACAACGGTTTGGAGTAGGTTTGGTCGGAGTGTGGATTTCATCAATCGGAATCTCTCGGCTTTGAAGTCGATATCCAGAGTGCCTCGTACAAGTCGGTGATCACTTCCAGTATTGAACCTACTGATCACTGAGACGTCTCTGAATATGCGCCGTTTTTCCGTAATGATGAAGTCGATCTCATTTTTAGTCACAGTGTCGGGGCTTTGCCACGTCCACTTCCTTTGGGGCTGTTTCTTGAAGAACGAGTTCATCAAGAAAAGCCCCTCTTTCTCGAGAAAGTTGACAAGCATTTGCCCCCTGTGATTCCTACTGCCAAATACGTGTGGTCCTATTGTCGATTCACTGCAGGTCTGTACTCCCACTTTGGCGTTAAAGTCTCCCATGACAACGTTGTAGTGAGCCTTGGAGGTGGTATGTAAAGCTCTAGAGATGTCTTCATACATGCTCTCCACCTCTTCGTCCAAGTGTGCCGAGGTCGGTGCGTAAACCTGGATGACCTTGAGGCTGTACCTCTTGGTTAACCTAATTATGAGGTACGCTACCCTGGTCGACACACTGGAGATTTTTTCGACGTTGTCACTGAGAACCTTGTTGACCAGAAACCCGACGCCGCCTTGGGATGGCTGGTCTCCTTCTCTGTAATACATAAGATGGCCCGATTCTAGAGTTATCGTGTCCTCTCCCTGTCTTCGGACTTCACATAACCCCAGAATGTGCCATCTTATGTGCTTCTCTCTCTCTTAAGAGCTCCTCCATGTGTCTCTTAAGAGCTCCTTCTCCAGCTGCGCCAGATGATCATCCAGCCGAATCGTGCGTCCATTATATGTTGCGAGGGTCAGTTTGTTTTGGCGACCTACCGTAGCCCGGAGATTCTTAGCACCCCCTGCCCTGCCGTTACCGTGACCGCCGCCGTGGTCAGGAATAGCAGGGCGGCCGGGAACTGGGGGCCGCGGCATATTGTGACTTTCCATCCTTCTTTCATCCCTTGGGAGGGATATGCCCTAATCGCCATGCTGGGCAGGCGTGTTGGCGATCGCAAGACGTAAAGTCCCCGTCACGAGAAGCTATAAATTATGTCAACAAGTGTTCAGGAGTTCCTTTTACCTTTTGAGGTACATAACCCTAAAAGCAATTATTTACGTTTCGTGGGACCGGTGGGAATACTATATCTAGAAATACTGTGAAGCAATTCCATACCCTCACTTGTACTATTATTTATTCTGGCTATCACTAGAAAGTGTCAGCTTAACATATCATACTATAACTACTTACTTACATACCTAAACACACAATTTATAACATGCACTTACAAATTTACATTACTCACCACATTTACGTACCTTCACACACCAATCATAAAAAACACACAGTCTCACACAAAAAATACTACTCTGAAAGAACTTACTCCAAACAATATGAATGTTCATTACGTTTAAGCGGATTATATTCTCCCAAGCTGCATATCATGAAATATATATAGTATTATATAATTATAGTTAACTCATCATAGCTATAAATTATACTCTTAGTAAAGTAAAAATAAATATCTTGTAGGTATGTATAATTAATATTTAATATTTAATGCTTAGGCTGGTAAAATCAGCCTAAGCAAAAGTAAACATTGTTTTGTCTATGCGCCTAACGTATACTACAATATATTGCAAATGAAACGAACATTAACAGAAGACGAACGTATATTGCATTTAGTCACACTAATAGGAGTAATAGCTGAGTGCGAGAGGAAAAGAAACACTATCCGCCGAGACACAGTTTTTTAACTAGTTCGGAGGGTAGGGCGATCCAGAATCGAGTACAAGCTTACCTTAAAATTATATCTACCCTTACTGATTAGCATTATTACGTATTAAACTTGTTATTATCATAAGTATTACATTACATTTAAGTAGTTAGTTGAATAGTAATACTACACCTAGTTATAGTAAGGACGTTGGTGTTATTTAAGCTAAGTTACTGTAATTACTGTAATAAATAAAAAATAAAAAGTTCACAACATTTTAAAAGATGTTTGTTTACATAATTTATAGCTTCTCGTGACGGGGACTTTAGCTTCTCGCACCGGTGACGCTGCTGCCCGTCACCGGCCTGTAGTATTTAGTTACGCCATAATTTGAAATGGTTATACCGCCATTTGTCGGTCGCCAGAGCTCCTTTCGTTGGTCAGCAGGATGCACCACGGGCAGGTGAGGTTGGCTGGGAGCACTTAGATGGTATGTGTGCCCCCTTACATCCCTATATAAATATATATATACAATAGTAGATTATACAACAAGTGAATAAAAAGGCAATTTAATTCGAGGGACTAAGTTGGATCCCGAGAGTAGCGAAGGATTCTAGATTAGAACCCTGAGCGGAGCGAGGGATACAAGGACCGAAATTAATTTTTTTATTCACGAGTCGTGTAATCCTCTTTTTACCATTGACTGCGAGAAAATAAATAGTAGTACCTACTTATAGTACCTATTTATATTTGTCATATGTCATTTTTAATGTGTAATAAGTCTGAATTATTAACCATTTAAAGCCGGTGAATGTGTGTGTAGGGAAACAGCACAATCTTAAAAAACATCTATTTGTGTTCTCACCAAAACTGACCTGAAAATCTTCCGTAAAGTTCACATCTTTAATAGTGATAAGACAAGTCTTACCCATACAAGTCTTAGTCCAAGGACTAGACTGTGTTTTCAACTTGATCAGAAATGTGACTTTGACTCAACATTATGACTTGAATTTACAAAAACTTAAATCATTTTTATACGTTATTCTGGCTGAATACACTTATCATGTGGAACAAAATGAAAACAAAAAAAAATGTATTAAAATTGGCGGGATTTTTATTTTTAATTTATTATGTAGCTTCTATGGTATACCGCCATTTAGCCAGCTAGTAGACACTTTCAGCAAGTTGTATTTATTATTTGTACATAATTCGTATTGCGTACTTGTTCCAAATTCAAAATGTTTTTATTCACCGAGTGAGTAAAAGAGCGTTTTATTCACTGCTATCGATGAATAAAGTGCTCTTTTTTGAGTGGCAATGGTAAAAAAATTATTGTTACACAGAATCCAAAATGTCATCGTACAGACGGGATTCGGACGGGAATCAGCACCCCCTTGTACTATGTACAAAAATATAAAGTGTGTAACACTTCAAGAAACAAAATATTTAATAACATTATGTTTTCAAGCGCGATAAGTCCCGTATTACAATATAATTACGTAAAAAGGTACAATAGACGACATGTAAAAATAACGCTAGCGGTCAAGCTGCGCATTAGACGATCTATTTGGTGGGATGAGGATGTCGCGGGGCGGGTCACGGCGCGCTATCGGTTCGTCAGCCGACCTTCACTTCCCGCGCTGTGTACACATTCGCGCGTTCTTTTCAAGTGACGCGAGTCATAAGTAACCAGACACAGTATCAGGTGAGATAGTGGTCGTCAAACGCGTGTTTAACAACTATAAAAAAAATAACGAGACTGACTGTGAGTATCCTCATGGTCCTCTAAGAAGTGCGGCTCCACCGTGAGACTGAGGTCCTTGGGCGGGTCGGCGGCGCGCGGCCGCAGCAGGATGCCCTTGTTGTGCGGGCTGCACTGCACGGAGAACGTCACGTCGCGCTCCGGCTGCGCGTGGTACGATGAGAGCAGCTCGAACGACTGCAAGTAACGTGTGGATTCACTTTGATATTGGTTTTGATAGATTTCGGCATAGGGAGGGCTAGTTGTAGTGGGAGGTCGTAGTAGTAGGAATGGTCGGCTTTGACCCTGACGTACGAGTTTTCATTGAAAACGTTTTTGACAGATCACAATAGGAGCGGTTTGGGTGGTGCACCAGTGAAACGAATGAATGCTGGAATATCACTGTTTATTGAATATTTCTTATATGATTGGTGACTACATAGTTTTTTTTATTATTTTTTTATTTTAAAGATTACTCGCAATGTGGGTTGCACATTACCAGTAGTCTTGTTAACCTCCAACTAAGCTAAATATGCTTGTGTCTGGAGTGGGTTCACGTCAACAGTGCAATTGCCAGTCCGACACCCTATCCATTTGCTATTGCAGTTAGAAGTAATATAGTAATACGCTATATATATATATATATATATATATATTTAAGTACCTTAAGATCTCACATAGTTTTCAACTTATTCTGGCTCCGTGAGTGGTCTAAATTTTTTAGTGAAGTGTGAAAACCACTAGAGGCGCTGTACTGTTTTTCATGCAAATACGATATCGAGTTTGGAAGAAAGAAAAGAAAATGAATAGAAGAAACCCCCAACCCCCGCATGGTGGTAGGACAATATCTAGTGTCCGCCTGGCCAGATACCACCCTCAAGTTGGAAAATCTGTCGCCAAACACCTAAAGTGTTCCGGCAGCTGTCCTTGGCAGCTTGTTCCCATTCTAGGCCTAGCATGCCATCCTTGACCGCATCATCACTTACCAACATGTGAGATAGTGGTCAAACGCTGGCCTTTATGATGTGCCCCAAACCAGTTTCATTAGAAAAGCAATAATGACAAGATGGTTTAAGGTCAATTCACCAGCTCCTGATAGCTATAGTAGGAACTAATCTAACAGATTGTTGATAGTTTTTATATGGCATCATGTGTCAGAAAACAATCTGAAACTTTATCAAGAACTAGTGAAACTGGCCCTAACACTACTAAAACAATGCATTAGGCAAACATTTTATTTTATTTAGCGTAGTAGGATCCGCCGGATATCCGCTAGTATATAATATAAGAGAGATATTGGTTATAACGGGATCTTTTAGGCATCTGGGATACTGGCCCTTAATGTGACAGATTGTACTAAAATAGGTATCTTCTGGGTAAGCCACTCCATCATCGATCGCATCATCAATTTTTTTTTAATGTTATGGTTGGCAAACAAGCAGACAGCCCGCCTGATCGTAAGCGGTTACCGTCGCCTATGGACAACTGCAACACCATGATGCGTCGCCGACCTTTGAGCAGTTCACTTAACACCGGGCGAGATAGTGATCAAGTGCTACCCAGTTCCGTGTAAAAAAATGTGAAGGATACCTTCTCTACGTTGAGCAGGCCGGCCCCCTGCGCCCAGGGCTCCACGTGCGGCAGCCAGGAGGCTCCGTTCTCCAACGCTCGCTTTATTGAGTACGGAGAGTACGGCAGCTGCTTGGCTTTCATACCGGATATCAGTACACCTACGGTGATACATTCAAACTTGTTCACATTATAAGGAAACAATCATTAAGATAGTTTAAAAACTAAAACAACCGACTTCCATGCCCTCGAGTCAGTTTCAGTAGCAAGTTTGCGACGTGTATTGTCATATCTCTTGAGATACTTATCAGATCTCGATGAAATTACAATGGGACAACTTAGAAAACGTACCCTATCGATTAAAAAAAGAACCAATAAAATCGTTTTACAATTGACGGAGTAATCGCGTAACATACATTAAAAAAAACACAAACGAATTGAGAACCTCCTTTTTGAAAGTCGGCTGAAAAGCGCTATAAAGAGTGAATAATATCAATGATCCAAGAGTTCACACTTCTACCGCCTGCATAATGCCAGAGATTGTTTTAGACGATAAATCCGCTCAACATAGCTAAAGTACTAAACATGGTTATATAGTAATAGTTACTGTTTCGCAAGTTTCTTTTTTCATCTGGTGCATTGCAAATTATTTTTTTTATGTATTAAGGGCCAGTTTCAACGGTTCCAGATCCAGATGGCCCGATAATATCAGACAACTACGTTTTACTTTATCAAACCGGTGAAAATGGCCCATAAATAATATCTAAACAAAAATATCTAAACACAAAAGTATTTTATTATCAAAGTTATCGTGAAAGTTACACATATTAAAGTTTGTAACGGCTTTTATCACGTAAAAAAATATTTACCGGAAAATTACGCACGTAACCAGTTACGTACCGAGGCCCGAGCGTCGCGAACGGGCTTGTAGACTAAACTCCCAGAAGAACTTCAAGAATGTTTGAAATTGGTCGGAGTAAATTTTCCGGTAAATAATTTTTTACGTGATAATAGCCGTTACCGGCCAGATTTCGTTCAAACTTTGTAGATTTATCGAGGACCGATGACAATACACTAATTTGATAAAACATTATTCCATTTTTCAACTAAAAAGTAGAAAATAAATAATAGTTTTAAAAAAAACTAAAAAACACGCTTTTTATAGAAAACCGAATTAAAAATTGAAAATAAAATTTAATAAATTTAAATTAAGAATAGTGTTAAAAATTTCAATAAATATAAATTAATAATAGTGTGAATAAAAAAAATATTTTATTTTTAAAAAAGCGTGAGGTGCATGGTGTCAATAGTTATAAATATTTTATTGACAGATATGACTAGAGTGATTATCATTTTGATAATATCTCAAAAGCACCCCACACTTTTTTTAAAATAAAATATATTTTTTATATTCACACTATTATTAATTTATATTTATTGAAATTTTTAACACTATTCTTAATTTAAATTTATTAAAATTTATTTTCTATATTTAGTTCGGTTTTCTATAAAAAGCGTGTTTTTTTGGGTTTTTTTTAACTATTATTTATTTTCTGCTTTTTAGTTGAAAAATGGAATAATTTTTTATCAAATTAGTGTATTGTCATCGGTCCTCGATAAATCTACAAAGTTTGAACGAAATCTGGCCGTTTAAAGTGGGTCAAAATCGCGCCCAAAGAAGTCAGTTACAAACATACAAACATACAGGTGAAGCTAACAATAACAAAGTATCTCACCCACAGCCCCGGCGACGTGCGGCGCCGCCATGGACGTGCCGTTCATCAGCTGACAGTTTCTGAGAGTGAACCTGACGGACACATTATTGTATACTTTCACATATTAGTACAGGATCTATTCTTAAATATCTCGCCACGTAGTAAGCGATATGTGGTCGAAGATGGTGAACACGCTACACTTAGAATAATCTGACTCTCAATGGCTGTGTGCAGCCGGAACACCGTAAGGTTATAGCGGCAGATTTTCTCTATGATAGTGGTAAACATTATTTTTAGTAGCATATCAGGCGGAACCTCGATACAATATGCTCCTACGATCTGTGGACGAACAACCAGTCAGGATTTGAACGGGCGACACCTCGCTTAATCGACTGTATCACGAGTGGCGCGTGATTCAGTTCCGAAGGCTTATGACAAAACGATAAGTCAAAATAAAATACACAATGCCTAGTTGTGTATTTTAATTTGAAACAGGCGAAATGTTGTAAGAAAAGGAAAATTCCCTGGAAAGCGTGGAGAATATACCCCCATGTTTGCGCATGGGTACACTCGCGCACGGGTAAAACAGAACAGTTCAACTGACGAACCAATAGCGTGCCTCGCCCGCCTGGCGGCATCCTCGTACCACCAAATATACCGATAAATTAAATAAGCACTATAGACGTGAACCCACTCCAGGCACAAGCATCTTAGATAAGATAAGATAAGATAAGATAAATGTTTATTGACTAATTATTACAATTTCATTATGTCCTTAGAATATTCATGTACATTTTTTTTTTTTTTTTGAACTAAGTTATATTCTAAAAGTTCGTTGGTGTCCGTAGAAGTTTAAAAAACTGTGTCACAGACACCATCGCCCTCCGTTAGACTACTATGACATTAGCTGTACATATTTAATTAGGTAAGTATTTTTATTATGTGACACATTTTTAGTGATTATTTACACATTTAAGCTATGATGCGTACGTGTGTGTTTGAGTGTATATGTGTGCGGTGTGTGTGTGTGTGTGTGGGGGGGGGGGGGGGGGTGTTGGGGTGCGTATATGTGTGTGTTAATGTATTATATAAGGTTGTGTGTTTTAACATTGAATATAGGTAAAGTTGTACGGGATTTATAGACGACAATTTATTAGATTCTCTGTTTCTATGTAATTTAGGTTTAAAAGGTAACTCTGTACAACACCTTTCACTTTGTAATAAGTGAGGGGATAGATATGAAGTGTCGCATTGAGTTTATTATAGAGCCTAGAGCTTAGAATATCGTAGTGTCTAGCAGCCAATAGCGTGCGAGTAGGAGTGGTGATGCAAACTCGATTTCGCCTTCGAATGTCGTCATCTAATTTCGGCTCGTAATACATATATCTATGCTTGCGCAAAATTGTGTTTAAGATTGACAGCTGTCTGACGGTTAGGACTCTAGTCTCTCTCTAGTCTAGTCTCTTAGCTTAGTTGGAGGTTAACAAGACTACTAGTATTAATGTTATATACCGGCTGTAATTCACGTACCTTTAGTCGAATTTTCTCGACCTAGGTTTCGAGCGAGTCAGTCGGGAGTGAGGTCACGCGGTGAGATCGCGATGTTCACTGTTCGCTCGAAACCTTTCGACTAAAGGTACGTGAACTACAGCCGGTATATAACAATAATAATGTTACAAATTCACGATAATTTTAAAATCAAAAGAATACTAGTAATGTACAACCCACATAGCAAGAGAGATTAAAAAAAAAAATTGACCGCCAGCGTTCTTTTACGTGATACGAGTAAAAGTAAAGTATATGTATATATGTAGTTACCTAGCCACAGCGGCCACGGCCCCGCCGGGCGCGCACACGGCCACGCCGGGCGCGCCGTCGGGCGCCGGCCCGCGCGACGACCAGCTGTACGCGCCGCCGCACAGCTTGCTGCGCATCGAGTACGCCGCCGACATCATCTCCGGGGACACGTACGCGCCCACGCCTGCACACTCCACATTATCAACGCTAGTTAACTATCATGCATGTCATATAAAACGATGGTGCACTGCAGATGTGCAGACAAATTCAATTTAATACGTATGCTTTAACTGTAAGGTTGTAATTGCTTTCTAGAACAGAACGGCCCTATTGAGAGACACCAGGGTGGGAGTGTGTCCTTGTCTGACAACCTGCTAGTCCCATATATGTTCTATACTATATGTATGGTATTTGGTATATATAAATAAGTTGCCCAAACAAAAGAAAGGGACAAACTCAAGGTCGGTCTCACGGGGGCCGGTGTACGCGATCAAGTTTAATATGTAGCAGGTCTGTGATAACTATATAATACCACACAATTATTGATAGTACTACGTACTGAAGGTTCACTCTCTCAAAGCAAATATGCGAGATTAAACCTAGTTACAGTGTCGGCAACGTTCAATATACGCTACACGCTTCAGATGTGACCTTGAATATAATAGCTTACCGCGTGTTGCGGCGCTCATATTCAGTCAAAATGCACCTTAACTCCGCGCGGCAAGAGCCTACAATACTCAGCCCGTCACGCGCCTTTAATAAGGCCGCTCCTAATGTAGAGTTGGGTATTGTGAGAAAACAAATTGAATCCTTTAACATAAATTGGTACCTAGTAGAATATACCGAGGTGCAACGTAATGTAGTACATTATTGATAATAAATACATTAATCTTTAATGTCTAGGTAATTAACGGGTACTACTATTATACTGTAATACATTACTATCATTACTACTGTACAGATTATCACTAGTATAATAGTAAAATAAAACTGGCCAAGTGCGAGTCAGACTTTTGTCCCGCATACGGAGGGTCCCGAACGCCATCTAACGAATATCTAACTTCTAACACCAACTAAGTGAACGTTAACACAAAGGTGTTAGTAATTAATATTATTAATAAGGTAAACAACCGTTCACAGATGGCGCTTGAGTAAAAAATACACGTTTTTTTGTATGGAAACCCTTTGGTTGGAACCTGTGGAACCCTTTAATTATTAACTTTGTTCTGTTCTTAGTATTTGTTGTTATAGCGGCAACAGAAATACATCATCTGTGAAAATGTCAACCGTCTATCACGGTTCATGAGATACAGCCTGACGACAGACGGACAGACGGACAGCGGAGTCTCAGTAATAAGGTTCCGTTGATACCCTTTGGGTTCGGATCCCTAAAAATAGTATCCGTAAAAATTCCATTTATTAAATTGGACATTCAAACCAAAAACCATGTCAGACAAGCTTTTACCATTGATCCCGCACAACATTGACCGTCCCAGATCTGTGATCATCAGCTGTATATGTATAACTTGTTAAATTGACAAGCCACAGGCCGCTCGGAACTTGGAAGCCTCAGGAAAATTAATTGAACACAATATAGCCAATTTAGAAGAGGAATTGGGATAGTTGCCTTCCCTATGTGGATTGAACTAAAGTGAGTATGGTGGTGGGAGGGGAGAGAGAGTGGAGGGGGAGGGGAGGTGAGGATAATATGAAGAATCATTCAAAGTTTGTGAGGGGGTAGGGGGAGTGGAGGGGAAGGGGAAGGGGAGTGGAGGGGACGGGTAGGGGGAGTGGAGATGGAAGTTAGGGGGAGTGGAGAGGGAGGGTAGGGGAATAGAGGGGGAGTGGAGGGGGAGGGTAGGGTAAGTGAGGGGAAGGGGGAATTAGCGTGGCGTTGTACGGTGCGGTGTAGTTGGGATACGTACGAGGTGCATTCAATAAGTACCTAGCCTCATCGCCAGAGGGCACTGTAGTTTCAAAAGAGTTTTACCACAGTGTAGCACATTCTTTTTTACTTCTTTTTTCAAATTTTCATTCCAATCCCTTCATTTGTTTTATTTTGACAACTTATGGTAGCGAACGTATCGATCGGTTTTACAAAATGGAAAAAGAGCAATATCGTTCGGTGATTCGATTCCTATTTTTGGAAGGGGAAACGCGCATCGAAATCAAAGAGCGCTTGGATGCTGTGTACGGTGACTCTTCTCCATCGATGGCCACCGTCAAGAATTAGTTCAACGAGTTTGCACGTGGCCGTACGTCGGTTTTTGATGAACCACGTCCAGGTGCACCGAAAACAGCTGCTACGGAGGAAAACATTTAAAAAATCCATGATCTCGTATCTCGTATTGGCAGATCGCCGATTGAAGGTTTGGGAGCTAGCTGAGACTGTAGGCATTTCAGAAGGAATAGTGCATCATATTCTTCACGAGGAACTCGGCATGAGAAAGCTGTCGGCGCGATGGGTGCCGCGTTTATTCACACCGGAAAACAAGTGCAACCGTGAGACCACATCGGAGACGTGTTTGGCGCTGTTTAAGCGGAATCCAGCGGAGTTTTTGCGTCGTTTTGTGACCGTCGATGAAACCTGGATCCACTGATACACACCAGAGACCAAGGAGCAATCAAAACAATGAATCCAGATCGGGGAACGTGCTCCAAAGAAGGCGAAAACTGTAAAATCGGCCGGAAAATGCCATGGCCAAATTGGTCGAATTACGCTACGAATTGCTGCCCCATCCCGGTGGATGGGGCAGCAATTCGTAGAAGAAGTCTTTCGTAGAAGTCACAAGGGGCCAAATCTGGAGAATACGGTTATTCTCCAGATTTGGCCCCTTGTGACTTCTTTCTGTTTCCTAATCTGAAAAAATCTCTCGCCGGGAATAGATATGGATCAAATGAGGAGGTCATCGCCGCCACGGAGGCCTATTTTGCAGAGTTTGACAAAAACTATTTTTCGGACGGGTTAAAAAAGTTGGATCATCGCTGGGCTAAGTGTATCGAACTAAAAGGAGACTATGTTGAAAAATAAATTGCCACTTTTCAAAAATTTTCGTTTACTTTTTGTAGGCTAAGTATTTATTGAATGACCCTCGTATGTGTCTTATTAGTTAATGCTACCCAAAGACACTACTCCACGCGGACGAAGTCGTGGGCACAGCTAGTAGTTATATAACGTACCAATGAGCACAGGCTGCGCTATGTCTGGCGGCGCGCCGACCGTGCAGAGCGCGGGGCCGTGGTTCCCTGCAGAGACTACCCACGCCACCTTGTAGCGGTTCACCACCGAGCATATTATGTCTCCGATACGTCTGCAAACAACACTCTGTGTCACACATAAACATACACTACAGAGCAAAAGAGGCATAGGTCTGTGCCCTAATTCTAATTCAAATTGGTGATGGGGGCGATAAGACCTGCACTGACGTCCCGCTTGGGGTGTGTGTGTGTGCTGTGCCCTAGTGCTAAAAGGGCCCAAGTAAATAAAAAATACGATATTTTTTTGTGCTAAACGGGCGTAAGTTTATCAACACTCTTTCAAAAGTAACTATGTAAAAACTTTACGTATTTACTTTAACTTTAGCCTTTTTAGCACCAGGCCACAGAGGTTTTTCAACATTTAGTTTGGTGTAACAGACATTATTATATTATGCGATTGTTATTATCAATGGTAAATCAGAAGACTTATGAAATGCCTGGATTTTGCAACTTGCTCGGAGCTCAGCAGTCAGTCTTCTATTGTAAGCCCAGAGATCCAAGTAAGAGTAAGGTTTACTAGAGACTTGTGGATAGTCAAATCACACAAATCAACATAAGTAGGAATGACAAAGTAAAATATATGTATAATATTAAATAATACGAAGAGTAAAATTAAATATTGTAGTTATTTTGTCTATTAAATCTAAAACAGCACGAAGAATAAGGATGCGATTTGAAAAAGAGATACCAAAAACTAACCACTAATACATTACATTACATACATAACCTGCATTAACAGTTTATTCTGTAATAGTATATTTCATTACAAGTGCGGAAAGGCTGTCATTGCAAAGAGTTCCGACAAATGGGCGAGGGTTGACAGTCGGAACAAGTTGCAATGACGGTTCCGCACGTGTACTGAACCACTATTTTTAATACAGTTGCGAAAATATGAAGCAATTTAATAAAATAATAAAAACACAATAAACTCACCTAACTTTCTGAAAAAGTATTTGTTTATTTTCTCTTCTCTCCACGTAATAAATTCGTCGTATGCAGATATGTAGCGACTTTTTGACTTTACCGGTAAAATGTTCTCCGAAGCATTTTGTGAAATTATACTGAGTTCCGGTGGTGTTAATTCAAAAAAACTAGGGTTCATTTTGTGCAACAAACAACTAAACTAGCAAAGAAAATTTCTGAAAAATGGCGCCAACCGTAGAATATAAGCAGAGATTTTTTTCTTCACCCATTTTGGTAGGCAAAGGGAACTATGCCCATACAGCCAAGTCTTCAGTAGATTTTTTTTTATTGATATGAAATGAAAATGAAATTTAATGAGATGAAATGAAATGAAACCTAACCTAACTATTTCAATGAAATCAATAAATCTTTATATTGAAACAAATTGGTAGCTTCTTTATAGAAATATACGTATTTGCATGAATCATAAAAACTTCTTTGATTTTTTTTAGTAAAAATTTCATGGTTGGTTTTTCTTTTTAATAGACATTATTTTGACAGTTGGGAAAGAGAACGCACGAGTTCGGGAAAGGTAAAAAAAAAGCACGAGTATGTAATAGCCCACATCCCGAACGCTATACGTCCCTGCAATACGCCACTTTTTGAGCAACTGTATTAAAAATGGATTTTTATTCTCGTAACATTTAGGCTTTCATCATGTACCTGATGCCCAAATGGAATAAATGATAATAATAATTAAAAGAGTAGTCTCTCTTAATTATTATTATCATTTATTCCAATTCAAATTCAGTTTTGTAAATTCTAATACATTCTAGTGTTACAGAGTCATGATTAGCCTACACAGAGATCGGACAGTAAACAAACTTACCCAGCATTAGACCAATGCGCGTGCTCTCCGTAGCTCATATTAATGACATCTATCTTCATCCTCTTGGACAGTTCCATGACTTTGATGCAGGCCCTCACTAGCGCGGTGCCAGTCTCCATGGAACCGAGCCGGCTGTCTCCGATGGTCAAAGAGACGAGCCTAGCGCCGGGGGCCACGCCGTTACGTTCCGGTTCTGAAGGGAAGTAGCCGGAGGCAATTGCTGCCACATGGGTACCGTGGGTAGCTGTATGTTAGATGCAGAGTTCAATGATATTTTTAAAATTAAAATGGTTAGAAAGGGTGCGAAGGTTCGTTTCGATGACTGGGCAACTCCTGGTATTTATAAAAGTAGAAACAATTTGTATAACTTGTACTCACAAAAAACCATTAATTTACATAATACTAAATTCATAAATCACTTAAAATTGTATTCAAAAACTTTTAAAGTTGTTTGTCAGACAGCAAAATCACTGCATCTAAGTAGAAAAATTAAGCAAGCCGATGACAAAATAAAATCAACATGGAAAGTCATTAATACAGAAACTGGAAAAATTAAGCAGAGGGACGGTAAAATTATGTTAAAAGTTAATAATAAATTAATCATAGATAATAATGATGTCGCTAACACATTTGTTGATTACTTCTCACAAGTACCTATTATTACTACTCAGCCTTTAAACTCTTCCCCTAAGGATGCTTTTGTTTTACTATCGAAGTGTGTGAATGTATGTGACTCTATGTTTGAGTTCAGACACATAAATTCAATATCAATTATCAAAACTTTTAAAATGCTCAATCAAAAGAAAACCGAGGATCTGTGGGGTATGTCAACCAAAGTACTTAGTTATATTATTAATGCAATTAGCCCTCACTTAGCGTTTATTTTTAACAGATGCGTCGATGAAGGTGTCTTTCCTGATGTAATGAAAAAAAGTAAATTAATTCCCCTATACAAATCAGTGAACAAAAATGACCCTTCAAACTATAGACCAATCTCTATATTACCGGCGCTCAGTAAAGTTTTTGAAAAAGTTATATTAGACCAGCTTTTGGCACATTTTAATATTAATCATCTTTTAAATCACAAACAATATGGTTTCACTAAGGGGCGTTCTACTACTGATGCTGGAGTAGATCTTCTTAAACATATATTTGATGCCTGGGAGAAAGCACAAGATGCTATCGGCGTTTTCTGTGACTTATCTAAAGCGTTTGATTGCGTCTGTCACAAAACGCTAATTTGCAAATTAAAACACTACGGCGTTAACGGAAAAGCACTTGATCTGGTCTCATCCTACCTCAGTAATAGAATACAGATGGTTGAGGTCAATGGCGTCAGGTCATCTGGATCCCTCATAAAAATGGGAGTTCCGCAGGGATCGATCTTAGGACCATTTTTATTTCTAGTTTATATTAATGACTTGCCGTCTTTCGTGCAAAACTTATGTGACATTGTTTTGTTCGCGGATGATACATCCTTAATATTCAAAATAGATAGGATTGCGCCTGGATTTGACGATGTTAACAAATCAATCGCACATGTTTTGAATTGGTTTACAACCAATAACTTATTACTGAACGCCAAAAAAACTAAATGTATTAAATTCTCGCTGCCAAATGTAAGAAAGGGTGTCATTAATAGCAGGATATTAATAAACGATGTACCGATAGAATTTGTTGAATCCGCTACATTCTTGGGCATCACCCTGGATTCAAAACTACAATGGGGTTCTCAAATATCGGCTCTGGCAGGTAGATTGAGCTCCGCTGCATACGCAGTACGTAAAATCAGAAACTTGACTGACGAATCCACTGCTAGATTGGTTTACTTTAGCTACTTCCATAGTATAATGTCCTATGGCATTTTATTGTGGGGGAAAGCCGCCGAAATCCAATCTATATTTGTTTTACAAAAAAGAGCTATTCGATCTATATATACCATGAAGTCGCGAGACTCACTTCGTGAAAAATTTAAGGAGATTAAAATTCTCACAGTGGCATGTCAATATATATATGAAAATATTATGTATGTACGCAAAAATTTGAATGAGTATGATAAGAGGTCCGATGTACATAATTTCAATACAAGACACAAAAATAGATTAATTCTACCTCAATTCAGGTTGTGGAAAGTTAGTGGTTCTTTTCTGGGGAACTGTATACGATTTTATAATAAACTTCCGAAAGATATTGATCAACTGTCTATAAGCAGATTTAAAACCTTTGTAAAATCCAATTTAATGAAGAAATCGTACTATACAATAAATGACTATATGAATGACAAAAATGCTTGGCCTGAATGCCCCAAGCTCCAAGATATAATATAAATTGTATGATAATAGAATTACTTATTGTACATTAAACATTTATTTAATATGAATTAAAAAAAATGAATTAAAATAAGTGACAAGCCCCATAGAGTTTCTTGGTGTTTCTTCTCTGATGGGAGTACTTCCGAAACACCAGTAGATTCAACAGTCAATCAGTTTTCATCTTTTGTTTGCAGATCTAGGGTTGCCTGTTACGACGGTATTATGCGGCTGATAGTCGGACAATCAGTTCCATTCGGAACATGATTTGTACTGCAATTAGTCTGCGTTTTATTTATCTATTATGTTTCATTATTTCACAATTTTTTGGATAAAAATTGTCTGAAGTACTGAAACATGCACTGGGTTGCGGGTGCACGTAATGGTACGGTTGGCAACCCTACATTAATAAGGGGAATTAAACATGTGTTTTAAGTGTGACGTTCGACGTCTAGATGAAAGCTGAATGGCTCAATACCTTTGTTTTTTTTTTGTAAATTCAAAGCGTTATGTTTCTGTTATATCTATATTTTTTGTTGAATATGATCTATTTGAGTATTTAATGTTATTTGACGTGTGTAAGTGCTAATTTTTAATTTGCCCATATACTGAATAAATGCTTTGACTTTGACTTTGACTTTGTAATAAGCGTGATTTTGTTATCCATACTGATATTATAAAAACGTTTATCTACACTAATGTTATAACATTCTACTTATGTTTCCAATACTTGACTTATAATTACTACTGTTATAGCGCAGATAACAAAACACTCAATTTAAGCAATTTCACATGATGGTATAATATCCACATCGATATCGTAAAATCTCATTATAACATCAATAAAACGCGACCAATTAACCTGGCGAGCCTTATGTCAAAATCCTCATACAAGTTGTATAAAATTTTGATATTAGGCTGGCTTTTGAAAACAGTTGGGTTATACGTGAAAACTTCGTCGAAACTACTAAACTTACATACACAAAACTCTTTGGTAAGATCTTGTGCCAATTAAATAAAAAAAGAACAGCGCGCGCTCGCTCCTGATTGGCCCTGCGCGCGCAGCTGCGCTCTCATTGGTTAGATTTTAATGGCGGCAAGTTCACTGACAATACACGTACGCGTGAATTTAATGTTTCGCAATGTGTTTTGTTTTTAAAATACAAATTAAAAGTTAAAAATGGAAAGCGACGATGATATTTGTACGCCTCCGGATATTCTAGAATTGGCAACAAAAGTAACTCACAATCTTTTGCCAGAAAAATCTAGAAAATTATATGAAAAAGAATATAATAACTTTTTGGCATGGAAGATCGAAAAGAAAACTACATCATTTTCTGAAAATGTCATTCTTGCGTATCTCAAAGACCTCTCCGACAAATTCAAGCCATCTTCTATGTGGGCTAAATATTCAATGCTCAAGTCCACACTGAGTATCTACAACAATATTGATATCACGAAGTATTCAAAAGTCATAGCGTTCCTGAAACGCAGTTCAGAAGGACACAAGGAAAAAAAGTCCTTGACGATTACATCAGGTCAAATAAAGATGTTCCTGGAAGATTCACCAGATATTTTGTATCTTTTTGAAAAGGTAAGTGTATTTTAGTTCTGTTATTTAATCTATCTAGTACTTACGTACTACACACGCAAGTTATCTAGACACTCCGTTTAAGCGCTTTGTGTATAAATTTGGTAGTAGGTACCTACACTTTATTACTTCATAAATCATAGTTTTTGCCTTGGCTATGTACCTCAAGCTTATTATATCGTTTATTGTTACAGGTTGCACTAATCTTCGGCATAATGGGGGCATGCCGAAGGCAAGAGCTATACAACATCCAGTTCGATGAAGTCTCTAACATAGACGACAGTACAATCATGGTGAAAGTTTCGAAAACAAAAACGAAAATAGATCGTTCTTTCGTTGTGACGGGCAACTGCTTTGCCGTATGTAAAAAATACATGGAACTTCGACCCACCCCCTGTCGAAACCCTGCCTTTTTCTTGAGCTATAGATCGGGGAAGTGCGTCGATCAAAGAACTGGTATTAATAAATTTGGTGCTCTGGGAAAAACTATCGCAAGTTTTTTGAATCTGCCTAACCCAGCGTTGTACACGGGGCATTGCTTCCGGCGCACCTCGGCGACCCTTCTCATAGATAGCGGTGGTGATTTGACCGCACTGAAACGACACGGGGGGTGAAAGTCTTCTACTGTGGCCGAAAGCTACATTGATGAGTCTTTAATGAATAAAATTCAAGTCTCAAATACGATCTTGAACAGTATAGAAAACAAGACGAATGAAGTAATTATAAATATTCCGACTCCGTCTACGAGCTCTACTGCTTGCCCCGCGGCCGCTACAGCTGCTGGATCAATAATTAACATTAACTTTCAAAATTGTACCATCCAACATTTGAACAATTATTATAAATAAACTATTGTCAGCTTTTACTCTTGTTGTTTGATTAATTGCATTAGTGAAGATAAAGTAGTGTATGCAACTGCATATAACACGGGTATTAAAACACTCGTTACTATTATGAAACTCGCTGCGCTCGTTTCATAAACTCACACTCGTGTTTTAATACCCTTCATTATATGACAGTTGCATAAACTACTATTATAATTCTGTCTGGTTGCTACCTAATCACGCCTAATAACGGACGATCCGGTCATACAGAAATTTAACTAGGAAATACTTTATAGCATGAGAATGACAATAGGCTACTAAATTCTTGGTGAATGTGAACGAAGTCATCAGCTAGTAAAGGGTCAAAAAGTTCAGCCAATGGATGGCCAACATACTGAGGATAGATAGCAACTTTGTTACCTACCCCATTTCGAGAAAATCCTACAACACGTACTTTATCTCATCTTGTTTCGCCATACAAACTTTGAATCCCCGTTCCGTATCCGGGAGGAATTTTCAGGAAAACCTTTCTGAGCGGAACCTACGTCATAATAACTATCTGCATTCTAAATTTCAGCGCAATCCGAAACAATATTGATTTTTAGACTTTGTTACCCCAGTTTATCATCTTGGGGTGGCATTTTGAAAAAGTTTGAAACTCGTATTTACTTATTTATTAACAGAAGTACTTGTGTGAAATGTCGAATAAAATGACTATCTAAACTTTGATTCACTTCTTTTGATTGACTTCTTTTGATTTACTTCGCTTCAAGGGGACTTGAAGAGCGAATTTTGAAAAATTCTTTCTTAGCGGATACCTAAGTTGAAATAACTATCTGCATGCCAAATTGCAGCGCAATCCGAAACAATATTGATTTCAGACTTTGTTACCCCACTTCACCCTTTTAGGGGTGGAATTTCGAAAGAGCCTGAAACAAGTATTTACTTACTTAAGTACTTGTGTTAAGTTTCGAATATAAAAGATTATCTAATCTTGTTTCTCTATACAAACTTTGAACCCCATTTCATCCCCTTCAGGGGTGAATTTTGGAAAATTCTTTCTCAGAGGGAACCAACGTCGTAACAACTATCTGCATGCCAATTTCAGCGCAATCCGAAACAATATTGATTTTCACACTTTATTACCCCATTTCACCCTCTTAAGGTTAGAATTTCAAAAAAACCTAAAACACGTATTTACTTATTTTTTTACTGGAGCACTTGTATGAAGTTTCGAATAGAAAATACTATCTAATCTTGTTTCTCTATACAAACTTTGAACCCCCGTTTCATCCTCATCGTCAGATCATCTATCTATATAACAATAAATTTAATTTATTGGTCAAATGCTAGCATAGTATATAAATAAATAAAACTAGTATACTTACAGCACATGCCGACAACTTCCAGTGTGTTTCCCTCGTCATGTACATTAATGCTGACAGTCATCTCATCAATGGGTGTAAGGTGAGTGTGCTCGTGTGTGGAGCTGTACTCTCCTAGGTGCACTCCACTCTCCAGGTCTCCACTCTCTGATGTGTCGATACATGCTCTGTAGATACAATCACAAATCACAATTTTTTTATTTTATTATTCTGTTACCTGCGGCACAGATTATATAATAGTTACTTCTTATGTAACAGATATTTCACACCCCTACAAAAACACAATACCAACATTTATTTCAGACAATACAAGCAAAAATGTGTCTAAGGCGCTCGACCTAGCGTTGTTATTACTTCATTCAGCGCGCAATGTACCGGCGCGCGCCCGATACAGTAAAGGGTTGACTCAATGAAATTAACAAAAGCGAATTCTTTTTATTTTCTTCACAAAATAACATCAAAATTCCTAACCAAGAGTCGAATTTGAAGTCGAGAAAGTTAATGTTACGCCGTATTGTCATTTTAGTATCGTTAGCATAAAATAATGAAAAATATTATGCTTGTTTTTTGTCAAACTACTTTTTTTGACAAATGACTATGAAAAACTTAAATCGTTTCTAATATAGAATACGAATGCGCAGTTATCGCGTCATTTGAATAATAATATACGTTGCGCGTGCGTGAGCAGTGACAACTGACTGGCAGATAGTACCGGCGGCGTTGCTCGAAAGTTTAGTTATAAAGCGCAGGCGAGTGAGGGAGGCCTGCCTGCGGCTTTGCCCGAGTTCTAAAGTATCCTGTAGTGATAGCCTAATCCATAGTACTTGAGTTTCAATGTTAATTGCAGCGTAATCAGATCAGCCATTTGACTGTGAAGAAGTCCCGAATGAACAGATTGTCTTTTGCATTTATAATATTAGTGTTGATAAGCAAGCGTTCGACCACTATCTCACCTGATGTTAAGTGAAGATACCATATAAAAAAATTAAAGAACAAACTTCATAATGCTGGGTGAACCACTTTGAGGATTTTTTTATCTCCTTTACTGTATAGATACTCAATAGATAGCAATAAAACATTAAAATGACACCCCCTCTACCTCTGACTACTTTAGATAATCTTTTGGCTCAAGTTTTAGTTCACAAATAGCAGAGAGATTAAGTAGCATGACACAGAAAAAAATGATAAATAAATAATTAAGATAGTTTAAAAACTAAAACAACCGACTTCAATGCCCCGCAAGTCAATTTTAGTAGCAAGTTTGAGACATTTATTGTCATATCTCTAGAGATACTTATCAGATCTCGATGAAATTACAATAGGACCACCTCGGAAACTTACCCTACCGATGACAAAAATAAACATTCGAATTGGTTCAGAATTGATGGAGTAATCGCGTAACATACACACAAAAACAAAACATACCAACGAAATGAGAACCTCCTTTGTTTTTGGAAGTCGGTTGATAAATGAATACATGTTCTATATTCATTACTACTACATACTTTAGCGCCATCTACCTAGTTTTATATAAAATTAACTTTGAGTATGGATGGATGTTTGTAACTTTTTCATACAAAAATGGCTAAATAGATTTGGATGAAATTTGGCATACAGATAGCTTATGATGTGGATTAACACATAGGATACCTTTTAATGCGGGCAGAGCCACAGGGTGGAGCTTGTTTGTTGATAAACTTGCAACACAAAGCCAAGATAACAATGACAATGATAAAAACCATACCTCCAATTATCTCCGTCATGATATAGCACACAGTCATAAACAGGTCCCAGGTCATTGAACTTCTTCTCAGCTGATTGCAGCACTTCCACTCTCGCCTCCAGCTCCTCTTTCTGGATTTTGTCTTCTGGACTTAGGGTTGGGTTCTTTGATACTGGAATTGATATATTATAATTAAATTTTCCACTTTCTATGTTATTTTTTTATAAAATATAAAGCAGAAAACAATGCAGCCTGATACTAAATAGTTGTGTTGACTGTTACATACTGACATTGGACAATGCAATATGCAATATGCATATCTAAAGATTATTCTTCAAATTGCAAGTTAACTGAGCATTTTACTGAAGACTCAACTACCTAAGTCTTATAGATTTAAAAAACGGGAATTTCACGTGACTTACACAATGTCTATATAGCGATCGACATATGTTATACAAGCTTACAAAGCAATGATAATACTTGCCAACATCAGTCTCAAAGTCCTGCAAAGCCTTATTTGCTTCGGCAAATGCTGGCTTATGTCTGACGTCCCAGTAATGTTCCTTCCGATGTTCTTGCATGCGCTCCTTTACTTTGGTTGGATATATGCTGTACGGGTACAGCAAACCCACTCGCCATACTCCAGTAGGATTCTTCAATGATTCTGGGATCTGGAGGGTATTCATTTATTTATTTTTATTAAGAACAATGTATGTTGCATATACAGTAAAAATGCCACAGGCCAAAGAAAAATATATTACAAATCAAACTTTGATTCTTTCTATTGTTCATATCACTTGATAATGGTCGGATAGATTTTGCAAATTGCTCTGATTGGAAATCTTAGCTGATCCATGAAACAAAGTTAAAAGAAAGAGTGATGGAACAGTATGTGTATATATATGGGTTTATGTGTGCCTGTGGCATGTGGTATTCATAAAAAATAAGAACTATAGAAGTAAAAACTATTGTTATTTTATAATCAACTTTATCATCATCATCATAATCACACGGTGTCAGTCCACTGCTGGACGTAGGCCTCTCTTAGGACACACCATTTTGTAATATATATAAATAAGGTTGTATGTAAAATATAGAACTATTTTTTATTGTGTATAAATCGTCAATACAAGCCAGCAGACATTGTGTAGCTCTACACATATATCTATCTCTATTTATTTTTATTTTCCTTCACAAAAATGTCTAATTTATTTTAACATTATTTGTTTTAAACATATTCTCAAACTGGACATGGTATCAGATCTACTTTAAAGGTCACAAAAGGCCGGTCTTGAATTGTACCTAACAAAAGCAAAATCAAATTGACCTCGAGCTGACCTTATAATCAGATAGAGATCAAAAAGCGGCACATAGCAACAGCTCGAGGTCCCAGTTACCTTCAGCTTCCGGGCCGTGAGGCCGGTGAGGCAGCCGTCCGTCAGCTTGCGAATAACAGTGCTGGTGTCCACGTCCCCGCACCCACTGCAGTCGAACCTCTCTATCACCTTCGTCTCGCCCGTGCTGCTCACCTGGAACCGAAAATACACACGTAAATCTCGAAGAAAACAATGAAAAGAAGAACCAAAATCCCCAAACAAATCATGACGAAACAGTTTTTTTACCTTGAGACCCTCCGCCGCCGGGTCCACCCCGGAGTCAAAAATGGCAATAATAGTATCCCTTCCGTCGTAATTTTCATTTTTAGTCAGAAATGAGACGACTCCCGTTTCTTTTTTGGGCATTAATCCCCAGACGGGAAATTCATCGATCGGTAACGCTGCCATTTTTGATGACACTGCTGCCGTGACCACAGAGTCTGCAAGAAACGGGAGTGAGTTTATGTATTTCAAAGAACTATTTAAAAAATAAGTTGTCCTTGTCAGCAATAGACGTCTAATCTACGTAGTACGCACAGATTACTATATTATTATTATGTGTCAGAGTAGTACGTTCGTCCCTATTTTTAACCCCCGACGCAAAAAGAAGGGGTTCTATGAGTTTGACGTGTGTATTTGACTGTGTCATCGTAGCGCCTCAACGGATGAACCTAATACTCCTGTCTATGGGATGAACCGATTATGATTTAGTTTTTTTTATGTTTGAAAGGTGCCTTAATCTAATGTTCTTATCTTTGATTTATGAAAATCCGTCCAGCCGTTTTATGACAACGAGCTTTTTTCCAGTTTATGTCGCTATGAGAGCAACATTAATAGGTCAGACTAAATCGAAATTCGGTATTCTCTGACTTCAATGATATTCTAAGAAAATGGTAGCATAGACCTTATACTGGAACATCTCCTGGAATTTGTAGAATAACTACTCAACTCCTCAACAACTCACATAGGGCTCATTGCGTAGAGGGAAAATTAAATAGAGAGAACATTAGCGTATGTCAATGAAATAGCTATAGAGATATAACCAGACTATAATGATAAACACGTGATACATATGCCAGCTATAAGATAAAATGTACTACGTAATTTGGTCGGGTCATACATGACAGCGCGTGAAAGCCAATGAGTGTCATTCATCTAACATAATTATATTATGACATCTTGTCCACTACTTAAATATTCCCTTCTCTTACCATAAGCCATAGATCACATTTTGCATTTGTTTCCAGCATTCGTATGTATGTATCTATTTATTTCTCCTTATATCTATATATATTTTCTATGTATATATTTAACTTACTAATATGTACTGTAGATATATTATATTACATTGTATATAATATTTAAATTTAATAAAAATATTTTCGCGCTAGTTCATCACCCGCAGGCTTAGCTGAAAAGCAGCGTCTAGGTGTGTAACCCCAGACGTATGTGCTGAGTTAAGCCTTTTTGGCACCTCACTTCTCATAAACTTATTTTAAAACCTGTTTTCTTTCTTCTTTTATGTTTTACATTATTATTATAATTAATTAAATTTTTACTATGTGAGTTTTTGCTAAATAAACGATTTTCTTTCTTTCTTTCTTATTTAATATTCCATTCTGATCCACGGCTCATTGGAACAGTCTCAATGAACTGCTTATGCATAAGGTTGGGAGTGATTTTACATTTTAAAATATTATTGCCGGATATACCTGAGCACCGTCTTACCAATTATAATCTACCTAATGAACTAGGTGCGCTCCGCGGCTTTGCTCGCGTTTAATCTTGGCTTATTTATCTGAGCATCTAGCGAGTATTTTAGTTGCTTTTCGTACCAGCCTTGTTTCCGACAAATACTCATTGGTCCAGCCTTCGACATTTTCTGACACATTTGTCAATGATTTGGCTTGGCATCGAATCGAACCAATAAAAATCGTTTAGTCAAAGAGAATATAAATCGTTTAGTAACCAGATAGTATACTGGACAAGTAAATATATTCTATTTCATTTTTAATCATCACGTTAATTAAATCATTATGTGGTTCGAAATCATTCCTGCCTATGCTATAATAACTGCTGCTGTCGGTTTACCCGGATTAGGTCTCTGGTGGGCTCATTACCTTGTACTGGGAAATGTAAGTTGATTTTAGAAGGAATGAATACATAATAATAGTTTGGTTTGGCCACCATTGCTTACTAAATTACATCTGTCTTCTACTTACTTGATCTGATGCCCAGTAGCTCTAAAGTGTATATTATGGTAGGTGTTATTTCTATACTACGTTACTTCTTAATACACTAGTTTCTACTTACAAAGTAGGAACATAATAAATATAACACGTTTTAAATTAAATTAATTTATTTTAAATTTTATGAGTATGAATGTTTGTTGCTCAATCCTGCAAAAACCGGCTCGTCCCCGTATTTGGATGAAATTTGGCACAAAGATTTTTTTATATATATTATAGGTAGGCTAGCGTTTGACCACTATCTCGTCTCGCCTGGCACCAGGTGGTAAGCCATGATGTGGTCGAAGATGGTGAACACGCTAGGCCTAGAATTCTCCGACTCTCAAGGGCTATATGCTGCCGGAACACCGTAGGTACCTAAGGTTATGGCGGCAGATTTCCTCCTTGATAGTGGCTAGTGGCAACCCTTTTTTTGGTAGCGAGTCAGGCAGAACATCGATATAATATGCTCCTACCACCTGTAGATATATCTTGGATTAATACAATGGATACGGATACTTTATATAAGCATTTTTAAACCCAGGCGAAGCTGCGGGGCATAGCTTGTGTTTTACCTGTGTCGTTGCCGTTGCCACCGTCTTGATTTTTATTCTGGCAGCATTGGCAGCATTTTGTATGAGGCAATACAGCATTAAGTGTCACTGTCACTGAATTTACAAAAACACTTGTGGTGTGAATTTTCCGATTTTTCCTGAAAATGTGGTACGAAATCCTCCCGAGTGCGTTCATCATTTGTGCGGGCTTGGGTCTGCCAGGATGGGGACTCTATCACATTCACAATTTAGTACTTGGAAACGTAAGTGTCCACTGTCCACGGAAATACATGTTAGATAACACTTGCGTGATTACTACCTCTCCCACAGATTGTTAAAAACTGTATTCACAATTCACATCTTTAAGACGACACTCTTTTTCGTTTCGTTTCAGCCAGCATTATGACAAAAATAACACTGTCAAACATAAATCAAATTCATGAACAACTCAAAAAGGTTGTCTTCTTTTGGCGCTAATGCCCTCAATTTTTTTCTTCTTTTCCACATCTTATCCAAAGAGTACCTACTTAATAATTATAGGTACTGAATAATTTCATATATAAACTTTATCGTGAATTGTTTGTTTATAATTTTCAGCACTACAGGCGATCGCTGAATGACAGGTGGGAGCGTGCATTGTACCAGCGTGACCTGCGACTCACTGGCGATCCCTACAATGTTAATGTAAGCTAATCAATGCATGATACATATCAAAGTTGCTGGTCAACATAAGCAGTTATTCAACAGTAAAATAGGATTGAGAGCTTCACAACAAATAAGGATATATAGTCAAAACCGATTATGATGACATTGTTTAGAACAACATACCAGTTATATTGACCAAAATCAAAGGTCCCGGCTGAATGCTATATAATCGCCTTAATAAATACATTGCTTTTTACGACATTGCTTATTATGACATACTTCATTGAGCGACTACATTTAACTAAATGTTTAAACACAATCCAAAATTTCATCGTACCGACGGGACTCGAACCCGCACCCCCCGGATTACACGTCCAGGTGCTCTGCCAATTAAGCCACGGTTCGATACATCGATACGACGAAATTAGTGGATTGCATTTTGTTAACCCAATTATGCATTGGTGGCGCCATCTATGACTACTTATTACGTAAGTGTAATTGTACGGACGTGTAATCCGGGGGGTGCGGGTTCGAGTCCCGTCGGTACGATGAAATTTTGGATTGTGTTTAACAATTTACAAAAATATAAAGTGTGAGACACTTCAAAGAAACATAATATTACATTTAACTAATATTTTCGAAGAATTATATCTGTTAGAACGACTAGCTCTGGCATAGTTTAATGGTCAATTGGGTATTGCTATCATAAAAGTAAACAAAAACATGTTGTGTTTAGGGTCTTTTGTAATTCTTAGAAACAGAACAAGTGCCTGCAGTGGAGTCAAATCCCGCTTCTTCATATCTCTTCAGTCAGTTTGCTACTTAGTTAGTGTATTACGAAAGTTCTTTTTAATGAACAGTTTCACATGCAGAGAAATTATGATGACAAGGTAATTAAAATACAACGTGGATAACAAAAATGTGTAAGCACGACTGAAGTGTTTCGAACAGACTAAAAATAAAGATTTTATGTTGTTCTTTCATATTATAAGTTTTATGTGAGATGAACAAATTGTACATAGATTTGTAGTTTCATTTCATACACGATTATATTTTTTCTGTTAATACCTATGGATTTACGTACCTACCTGCACATTCAATAATATCAATTCATATAAAAATACATCACCGGTTGTAACAACTATTGGTTTTTACGACTAAATATGAGTAGTCCCTTCAATTTCGTTATAACACATTTTGACTGTAGACTTCTTCGATTTGAAACAAAAGTGTGTATGTATAAGCCTATATGCTTGTACTGTCTGTATTCCCCTTTGTTATGAAACCCTCATAGACGTAATTATAAAAGGATAGTGTACTGTAGATGTTTTGACAAATTGCATTTTTTTTTTAAAGATTACTAGCAATGTGGGTTGCACGTTACAAGTATTCTTGTTAACCCCTCCAAATAAGCTAAATATGCTTGTGTATGGAGTGGGTTCACGTCAATAGTACAATGGGTGGGGTGGGGATTGAACTCACAACCTCTCGATCGCCAGCCCGTCCTTATCCATTGGGCTATTGCTGCCTTTATTTAATCCGTATGCTTTAACTATAAGGTTTTAATTGCTTTGTACAACAAAACGGCCCAATCGAAAGGTACCCGGGTGGGAGTTTGTCCTTGTCTAACAACCTGCTAGTGCTTTATATGTTCTATACTTTCAATTTCAATTTATTTCAATACTATATGTATAGTATATATATAAATATATGTGTGGGATGTGGCTCGAAACATAATAGAAAATAGTTTATGCACTTTTATTTATTTTCTTTTCACACAATCATAATGTTACATATTCTTTCATTCCACTGACAACTGACTTTCTTTATTCTGACATTTCCGAACAGACGATATTGCTTGCTACGCACAGATAACAAAATCTACTAAAAATAGTCTCAAATTAGTAACTAATCCACATATATATAAGTTGTGCATACAAAAGAAAGGGACAAACTCCGTTCAAGGTCGGTCTTATTGGGGCCGGTGTACGCAGTCAAGTTTTAATATTAAGTAGCAGGTCTGTGGAAACCCTTAAATGTTGTTAGTTTGCTGAGCAAAATAATTGATAAAATAATAGGGCTTGTAAAACTCAAGTGATATTTTGATGTCTCAAGGCACAGGTATAGTTCAGTGAAACTAAATATTCCATACATGTATATATTTTATTTAGATGTCATCATTTACCATCAGGTTTCAAGCTTGTTCTTGTTCTTGTCTGTCTTATACTATAAAATGAATAAACTTAGCTTTTGACTACTTGACTAGATGCAGTCTTGACATTCTGTTTCTAAAGAGTTATAGGAAGGTTGACACTGACTACACTATGCAAGACCTATTTAACATTGTTAATACAATAATCTTTCTGTAGCAACCTTCACGGGGTGTATCTATAGATATGGGTAACAACTCAAATATAGAAATTTTATATTATGTTTCTTTGAAGTGTTTCACACTTTATATTTTTGTAAATTGTTAAACACAATCCAAAATTTCATCGTACCGACGGGACTTGAACCCGCAACCTCCGGAATAACATGTTCCGGTGCTTTGCCAATTAAGCCACGGTGCGAAGTATCGTTACGACGAAATTAGTGGATTGCATTTTGTTAACCCAATTATGCATTGGTGGCGCCATCTATGACTACTTATTACGTAAGTTAATCATTCGGAAGAATACATTACAGTTTTCAAATCCGACGAGAGATGTTGCACTGCGTAAATCAAATATTATGTTTCTTTGAAGTGTTTCACACTTTATATTTTTGTAAATTGTTAAACACAATCCAAAATTTCATCGTACCGACGGGACTTGAACCCGCAACCTCCGGAATAACATGTTCCGGTGCTTTGCCAATTAAGCCACGGTGCGAAGTATCGTTACGACGAAATTAGTGGATTGCATTTTGTTAACCCAATTATGCATTGGTGGCGCCATCTATGACTACTTATTACGTAAGTTAATCATTCGGAAGAATACATTACAGTTTTCAAATCCGACGAGAGATGTTGCACTGCGTAAATCAAATATTATGTTTCTTTGAAGTGTTTCACACTTTATATTTTTGTAAATTGTTAAACACAATCCAAAATTTCATCGTACCGACGGGACTTGAACCCGCAACCTCCGGAATAACATGTTCCGGTGCTTTGCCAATTAAGCCACGGTGCGAAGTATCGTTACGACGAAATTAGTGGATTGCATTTTGTTAACCCAATTATGCATTGGTGGCGCCATCTATGACTACTTATTACGTAAGTTAATACAAAATAATTACAAAAATATAAAGTGTGAAACACTTCAAAGAAACATAATATTTGATTTACGCAGTGCAACATCTCTCGTCGGATTTGAAAACTGTAATGTATTCTTCCGAATGATTAACTTACGTAATAAGTAGTCATAGATGGCGCCACCAATGCATAATTGGGTTAACAAAATGCAATCCACTAATTTCGTCGTAACGATACTTCGCACCGTGGCTTAATTGGCAAAGCACCGGAACATGTTATTCCGGAGGTTGCGGGTTCAAGTCCCGTCGGTACGATAAAATTTTGGATTGTGTTTAACAATTTACAAAAATATAAAGTGTGAAACACTTCAAAGAAACATAATATTTGATTTACGCAGTGCAACATCTCTCGTCGGATTTGAAAACTGTAATGTATTCTTCCGAATGATTAACTTACGTAATAAGTAGTCATAGATGGCGCCACCAATGCATAATTGGGTTAACAAAATGCAATCCACTAATTTCGTCGTAACGATACTTCGCACCGTGGCTTAATTGGCAAAGCACCGGAACATGTTATTCCGGAGGTTGCGGGTTCAAGTCCCGTCGGTACGATGAAATTTTGGATTGTGTTTAACAATTTACAAAAATATAGAAATTTTGTTTAAATTTGAGGTTAAAAATTAGTGACTTACTATATAAAATTGAAGTTAGATATAGGGATCCTTAGGCGTGGTCATCCGGCTGTATAACAAACGAGGCAATGGTGACCGACTGATGGCAGGATATCCATCACAAGCTCATAGCTAAATTAAATGTAACAGGCCTAACAGGTTCTTCTTCTATTTCATGGTAAATGAACTTGATTTGTCAGATTTATTGAATAAATAACCGGCCAAGTGCGTGTCGGGCCACGCGTAATGTAGGGTTCCGTAGTAGCCCGTTATTCAATGCAAGTCTTTACCCGATATAAACAAGCAACTAGGTACTTCGTCTTTGTCACTTTAAAGGATTTATTGTAAGGATTTTGTATTTGGTACAAAATTATCCTACACCCAAGTTCAACGACTATTACTGCTAAACGAATAAAGTTATCTTAACCGCTATAGTTTTCCTTTAAAGTTCATAAAATGCACTAATATCACGAATTTTTCCAGATTTTTTAAGCCAGCAGTTTAGATTTTAGAGGGGGGGGGGGAGGGACGTAATAAGAAATATTTTTCAAAATTTTATTTCACCACTTTGTCAGCGTAATTTACATACATACCCCTACAAAATTACATTAAAAAATCTATGCTGAGAGAGAAACAAAGTCACCAACATTGCTCACCAAATTAGCAAGCTCAAGTGGCAATGAGCTGGCCATGTTAGCCGAAGAACCGACAACCATTGGGGTAAACAAGTTCTTCAGTGGACACCGCAAACAAACATAGTGTAGGACATCCTCAAACTAGGTGTAGGTAGGACTGCAGAGTGGCTGGCAAGAGCTGGATGAGAGTAACGAGTATTGAGCTCAGTTAAGTACAATGAGAGAGGCCTATGTTCAGCAGGGGACTACTATAGGCTGCTGATAGCTATCATCATCCATGACGATGATTAATTATGATTATTTTGGAATATGGTATCTATTTTTTTTATTTTTGCTATAATATAAAAAAGAAATAATATTTATATAATAATAATAACCTTAAGAACAATAACCTGTAGTGCATTGTATACATTTTTAGATTTGTTACAATAACTCATTTTTGTTTTTCCTTTCAGGGTCTGGAACAAATCCCTGACAAATGAATGAAACATAGCAGTTGTAGAATATATGTGATTAGATGAATTGCTATTTAATTTGTTAAAATAAACATTAAAAGTTTCTGGACAATCCAATATTTTTTTGTTTTGTTAATTACGGGCGGCAATAGCCAAATGGATAAGGTGTCGGACTGGCGATCGAGAGGTCGTGAGTTCGATCCCCACCCACCCATTGCACTATTGACGTGAACCCACTCCAGACACAAGCATAATATTTAGCTTAATTGGAGGGGTTAACAAGAATACTAGTAATGTGCATTGCGCAATTTGCGCCACATTGCGAGTAGTCTTAATAAAAAAAAATTAACTACTTGAAGAATCTATGGCCATAATAAAGAATAAAGTATGGTTTACACGAGGCCAGCGCTGGCGGCCAGTCTCACTGGCTTGACATTGGCCTCGTATAAACAGTTTTTCAAGCCAAGCCAGCACTGGCTAAAATAGAGCGCGCGTCTATTTTTCAAGCCAATGACCTCCGCCCGCAGGCCCCGTGCCTGCGTTGCAACACGCGTAGACGCATCGCGCCAGTCACTGGTGCAAATCCGTAGACTGTTCACATGACACCACCACAAGAATAATTCAGGAATGAAATTAATTAATAAATAGAAACTGTCTTTTCAACCCGTTCCAGTCTGGTTTCCGACCTGGGCATAGTACAGTTACTTCTTTAGTCAAAATTACCGATGACCTCCGTGCCGGCATGGAGAGGGGTAAGCTTACTGTGCTGGCCCTGCTCGATTTTAGCAACGCGTTTAATACCGTCGATCTTGACATTCTCCTAGAACTGCTACGTTCTATTAACATTTCTCCCTCCGCAATTGATTTATTTCGTACTTACCTTTTTGGACGTCGACAGAGGGTTTGCCTTGATGATTCTTTCTCTTCCTGGTGTAACACTACTGCTGGCGTCCCACAGGGCGGCGTTCTATCTCCTCTTCTTTTTTCTACTTTCATAGATACTATTTCTTGTAATCTCTCTTCTCCCTACCACCTATATGCGGACGACTTACAAATTTATTCGCAAGCACCGCCAGATCAACTGCTCGATTGTGTTAGAACAGTTAATGAGGATTTACAACGCATAGCTGCATGGAGCAGGGCTTATGGACTTCAAGTAAATCCTACTAAAACTAAGGTCATAATTGTAGGTAGTACCCGCATGTTGAGCAAGCTTGACCGAAATACACTTCCTACAATTATCTTTGACGGCATAACGATTCCATACAGCACAGAGGTAAGGAACTTAGGTCTCATAATCGATCAAACGCTGACATGGGGTCCACAATTAGAAGCCGTTAGACGTAAGATCTTCGCTTCTGCAGGCGCCTTAAAACGCCTCCAAAGTTTTCTTCCTACTGCTACCAAAGTTGCTTTAGCACAATCCATACTGCTTCCTATTCTCGATTACGCTGACGCCTGCTATCTGGATTTAACTGAGGACCAGCTAAATAAACTTGAGCGTCTTCAAAATTTCTGCATAAGGTTCATTTTTGGTTTGCGCAAATATGACCACGTCTCCTATTTCAGGCACAAGCTCAAGTGGCTTCCTATACGTCTCCGCCGGAATACACACATCCTCTCTCTTCTTTATAGCATTATTTTTAATCCTGCTTCCCCACCCTATCTCAAAGTTAACTTTGAGTATCTTCACTCTCAACACTCCCTGACGTTGAGGTCAGCCGAAAATCTTACTTTCAAAATCCCCAAATTCCCACACACTCGACTACCTTCTTCGACAAATCCTTCACGGTACAGGCTGCACGCCTGTGGAACAGTATCCCTGTCGAAATAAGACAATCTCCATCTCCCCATACTTTCAAAGAAAGATTAAGGAAATGGTACTTATCTAATGATGACTGCTGATCCTGGTACTGTTACTTAATTTGGAAATTACTATTCATATAATTATTTTCTATATCGTATTAATGTATTAAATTATGTAAGTGTATGTATTATGTGATATAGATATAGGTATATACGTGTGTATATATGTAAGTATTTGTGTAAATGTATATGTTTATGTAATGTATATGTATATTTGCATGTATGTTTGTGTATACACGTGCATTTATGTATATGTATAACTATATAAATAGCTAAGATTTAAAATAGATACGCCACCGTCCGTCACAGTCTCTCAATATCACTATCAGTTTGGTTGTCTGGAAGAAATCGCTTTAAGCGATAAGACCGCCGTTTGAATTACTTAGAATAAGTCTGTTAACTTAAGTATTTTCTGTATTATTGGTGTGCAAATAAAGTATTTATCTATCTATCTAATCCATTGGCCTTATCTGAACAACATGGGCCAAGCCAGCGCATCTAAACCTTGCTTAATACTACTCCTCCAACTGTTGCAATATTTACGTTCACTAGATGGCATTGGCAATGGCATTATTTTTTTTTGTTTTAATTTAAGTTTAATTGTATTAATTATTATTTGTATTATTATTTATTTTATGTATGTATTAAAATTCTTCAAGTTTGAGAAATTGAGAATTCAAGTCTTAAAGATGGGACAAAGTCAAATTTCAGGTCAAGTTTCAAGTCAAAATCTAGACAAGTCATACCCTCTGTAAAAATGTGGACTTTACTGAATATTTTCAGTGGAATTTTGGTGAGAACGCAAATAGCATGTTTTGCAAAATTGTGCTGTTTCCCTACACTCGCACACATTCATCGGCACTTAATGGTTAATAATCCACGTGTATTACACAATTACTCGTGGAAGAACACAAGTTTTAGGATAAGATCGTTTAAAAACTAAAAAGAACCGACTTCAATGCCGCGCTATTAATTTTCAGTACCAATTTTGAGGTGTTTAACTCCATACCTCTGGAGATACTTATCAGACCTCGATAAAATTAAATATTATGTTTCTTTGAAGTGTCTCACACTTTATATTTTTGTAAAATTGTTAAACACAATCCAAAATTTCATCGTACCGACGGGACTCGAACCCGCACCCCCCGGATTACACGTCCAGGTGCTCTGCCAATTAAGCCACGGTAAAATTACCATGGTACCAAACTTGAGATATCTCCTTTCCAACAAGAAAATAATTATCAAAATTGGTTCATAAACGACGAAGTTATCCGCGAACAAACATAAAAAAAACATGCCGTCGAATTGAGCAACCTCCTCCTTTTTTGAAGTCGGTTAAAAAATTACAATAAGAACAAACACTTTTTCATGTTCCCGCCAAAACTCCCATTAGTATTTTATTTAGTAGTAAAATTAGTAGCCAAAGAGACCTACTACTGCGGTAGCGTTCTTCACCAAGCTCGAAGGTAGCGTTAGACCAAGTTGACGTTTGATATTTTGATATTGTTTTACGATAGAGTGGGATAGGATGGGATGCCTTATGGCACGGTAATATAATAACTATTATAATATTACCGTGCTTATGGGCTGGGGCGAAACAATGCTGTAGTAGCTTTGAGTATGCCAAGAATACTCAAAGTATAGTGGTAATAATCTAAGAAGGAAACCAAATGGCGAAAGTCGAAACCCTTCCTTTGTGCGAATCAAAGAGAATATAAATACTACGTGCGAATCCGACCGAACGCAACAGATAGATTGTGTTACCCGTTGCACGACAGGCTGACGCAGTCAGACTTGCACTTGGTGGTTTAATGTCGGTGGTTGAGTCTTTAAATTACTTTTTTTTTAGTTTTAATTTTTATTTTCAATTCCATAAACCTGAAACTGGCTCAGATAAATAAACCAACCGAAACTGGTGATTACTATACGGTTATATTAGTTAATTGTGTGAAGTTTAATTCATAAAAAAAACGTTATAAGCAGGGCTGCGTTCACGTCCTCCGGAGAAGGAATTTTGGTTGTTTTGCAACTCTCTCGAAGGTCCGGAACGACCACGGGTGTTTTTCACTCAAATTGTGACTGACATTTTGCGCAGACTCGAATTTCGAGGTTGTGTTCATTTATTTTTCTATTTCTACATATTTTCGGTTTGTTTTTACGATTAATGTCTCGTCATGTCACGTCTTGGTCTCGACAATGCAAATTTCTTCTGATCCCTCTTAATCTGTAAAAAAAAATCGGCTTTCCCGCCAAATTTACTGTCACAAACGCCAGAGCGTATTTTAACCATCGAATTTGATGGTTATAAAGTTGCAACTGGAGTGAAACAACACAACCGAGGTCGTGAACGACACAGTTGCTACAACCGAGTGCGACGCTCTGAGCTCGTGAACGGGGTTAGTGTTTGGGTGCACTCCGAGCGTAGGTCGTGAACGCAGCCGGAGTGGTCGTTCCGGACCTTCGAGCGAGTTGCAAAACAACCAAAAATCCTTCTCCGGAGGACGTGAACGAAGCCCAAGGGGTTGCCGCTAGTATCACTGTCTATTTTAATGTCACTGATAAGCCAATCGTCAATGTCAGCTGTGTTTGTTTATTTTGTTTTGATTTTCTCAAATTGAAATTAGTAGTTATTTTTTTACAAAAGCTAAACAAGAAAATTCAAGAAATCGGTAATGTTTATTGAATTATCAAAAACCGTGCGCCACATTAGCTAAGCTCTTTCTAGTTTTTGCCCTGTCCAGGACAATGGATAGCTGTTACGCCGATATCACCTTAGAATTTCTAGCTGTTGCCTTTCACAGCATTTTGTACTATGCTTCAATATATCCTGAGACTGTTTTCGAGACTAGACGCAAGTACAACATCGTCGTGTATCATTCTATTCACCCAGAGATTAATAGATACGTTGAGTTATGTCTGAAATGTGCAGCCGAGTGTCTGAAGAATAATCAACTGATTAGAGTTGAGTTTGTCTTGACTAACTCTAATTATGAACCTATTGTAAAGTTCGTGTTCGATTTCGATAAAAACTACGATTTTGACGAGACCTCAGACGCTTACTTGGTGCAATCTGAGCAGAATCTGCGCGCCTTCTGTCTAAAGTTGTCATCGATGAGAGAAAAATTTCAAGATATACCCGAAGACAGCAGCTTTACAATCTTCTTGCATACGAACGAGTCAACTGCGGTGGCAATGGCAAGTAACCCTGAGCTAGAAAGCTTTCCTCTCATAGAAGTGAGAGAGAATCATGAAGTAAACAACATTGTTCCATTGAGAAGGTTCTCAGTACGAAATTATAATATAGATGCATACGTGGAATTCCAATGATTTGTCATCCAACATTATAGAAATTCTGTGATATTAGAAATACAAGGATAAATAAAAAAATATTATATCTATGCGTGTGTATTCACTGTAGTAACTATTATACAACTCCGTGATTGCCATCTAATTGAAGTTTCAAGCACCTCAGTCTGGAGTAGACCTCGTCCCAGTCAACATACCCTCCGATGAGTTTCCTTACATTGCTCCGGTTATCTTCATAGGCTGTCCGACCATGGAGCAGCCTAATGTTGTCGAACACGAGAATATTGCCAGCCTTTGATTTGAATTTAGCTGCAAACTGATGGTTCAACTCATAAAACAAGCTGTGGGCTTTATACCAGGGAACAACTTGATCTATATGGCCTGGGAACTGACTGCCCCTCTGTGGCACTGAGAAGTTTATCCTGATAATGTCTCCATGCTTATCCAAGACAATAACAGGTGAGCGATACAACTTGAAAAATTGGCTTCCATCCTCCACTCCAATATCGCTCCACTCTACTTCTATATCGGTTAGTAGCTTGAATTCCTCGAGATGATTCTCCTTCATGTACTTGGCTACATGGAGACAGTCAGACAGTAAGTTATCACCGCCCGGGCTGGTAGTCTGTACAAGGCAGTGCAGCATGTTGACCCCCGGGCAGTATTCATAATATGGAAGATCAGTATGCATCTGCAAATTACTGGACTGATAGGCCACATTGCTTGTGTTCGGGACATTCTGCACTATAAATTTAACCCCATAATGTGTTCGCCTATTGAAGCCAATTTTAGCTACGATTTCATCTAAAGCTGTATCAGAGTTGGGTGTGTTTTCTATTAAAGCCACTCCGTAAACGGACAGTTGAAGGAGCCAGTTGTACAGGGCTTCATCCGAATTTATAATGTCAGAATAATTGTGCTTACTGCATACGGCTTCGAAGTCTTTTCCGTGCCAAGTAACTTTTTTTGGCTTGTAGATGGTGTCGCTGTATTTTTTTTGGTTCTTTGGGGTGAAACTTCTGAATGTCAACCAGTCGTGATTGTAATTTGACTTGTGCCCATCCGGCCAGGTCACTTCTATGGAATCTTCTTGACTGAGAATGTCTTTTGGCTTGATATCGGGGTCAAAATAGCTCCAGTCCAGAATTCTACTCTTAGCCGAGTAGTGGAAACACTTTTCACATTGGCAGTTGTCTCGCAGCCATACGAATGGGAACTGCAGAACTTTTCCTTTAATGTTGACTTCCAAGTGTTCTTTACTCTTGGATAGAGCATGTTGGGTGTGAAATTGATTGCTGGCAAGAATTTTCGGTAAAGATTTAATGAGTTTGTTGGCAGCTCCTATCCGCGTCAGCGAGAACATTGTGCTCTTTGAACCGGCCGAGATAGAACTGAGATAAAAGTCAACTGACAATATAATGAATGAACTGTGTAAACAATCATGTAGGTATTCAGATAACATTATGACAGTTTAAAATTACAATGATGGAAATGATAACACATTACGTAATTAGTGTACCTTTCTAACTCTTATTTTAACCAGATTTACGGAAGGAGTACAGCAATTTATTAAATAAAAAATAATAAATAATTTATTAAATTATTTTTTATTATTATTCTTATGAGCCACTGCTGGGCAAAGGCCTTCCTACCCTCTTTCCAGTGATCACGTTCGGCAGCTATGGTTTAATAAATTAATATTAATAAATATAGGCAAAAAAAAACGTGTGTACTTATGTACACGCGTTAGAAGTTATACTTCTGTGGCGTGTGGAAAAAAATAACTAAAATACAGTAGTGATTAACGATAAATATTGAAATTAATCAAAAAGATTTTATTTAAATAAAAAAGGTTTTATTAACGTAAAAATATGACGTTAAATATGACATATACAACTTGAACATAGTAATGCCACCTAGAACTAACTTCACGGTGTAGAATTTAGGTGTCGGTGTGCGCGCGCATCGTACCACCTAGAACTAACTTCACGATGTTAAATTTAGGTGTCGGTGTGCGCGCGCATCGTAAAAATTCACTCTCATCATTTTTCTCTATCGCGCCAAAAGAAGTATAACTTCAAAAATAAAACTCAAATATTAACACATAATATAATTGCAATAACCCGAATAAATACATCAAAGTGTTCTTGCTACAAAATATTCATGCAATAAAAGAGTCCGTAACAAATTAAATTAAAAACTTTGTAAAAACTGTAATGAAAAATTTTATTCATTTAACTGTTTCTTTATATTTTTAACATTTTCACAAGGTTCTACGAACCTGTTTTTAAAAACTACATACGTAAAGGCCAGTTCCATTGGTTCCTGCTAAGGACCTGTAAGGAACTTCTCAGATAGATTTTTTACAACATTTATAAAGCGTCATAATGTCAGATTACTAGTACATATAAATTAGAACCCACCGGTTCCACCACACTGTTCTAAATGAAGTAATTGTTTAACACAACAGCATTCTAAACACAGCTGTTTTATTATCATTAACTACCTCTAATGAGTATTATCAATAAGGTATTTAAATTGTATTTGATCAGTTACAAAAGATAGAGAAAAAACTAGAGAGTTATTATGAGAAATAATATAAAACAAAATGGGTATGTCATGTCATTGGTGTAATCTCATAATCTTAGTATTATGTAGGTAAAGAGAGGTAGGTATCATAAGGTAATGTACTATGGAGTATACAAATGGAGGTAACAGATAACATGTTTTTCACTAATTCATAATTAGTATTTAGATTCGTTATTGTTTATTTTTGTACACATGAGCCTTGAGAGGGCAAAGATGAATATAATATTTAAACTCTCTACTATTGTTGTTTTATTAAATGATCACGACATGTAATTTAGCATTACCTACACTGTACAATCGGTTTTGTAACAAATTTACTTACTAGTAATCGAGCTAAACTCAAAAAAAGTAACATGCATTGAGCACATAATAGTATTTTTATTTTTTTGGGTTTTAGCCTTTTACATTTTGAGTTACGTAACTTATTTGAGGATTTGTAGCTAAGCTACATTAACCTTTTGAGCGCCAAAGTCACATATACGTGACAAGAACTTGCGGGTCTTGTACGCCAAGCGTCCTCTATAGATGACAAAAACCGTACCGCGTGGCGTACAGGATACGGGAGTGCATTTGTAGCATGGCGCTCAAAAGGTTAACAAAAAATTGTGATAATTATGTAAAATATTATTAAGAACCTAAACTTTTAAATTATTATAAAAAAAGGCAGTTAGGAATAAAATGTATAAGATAAACATCATGTACCAAGACGAGTCAACAATTGTATAAAGTTTGTTTTGGTAAAATAATTAAACTATACAAATAAAAATGTCTTGTTCTAATGCATCAGTAAATATGTTATTTTTGTAGACGTAGACTAGATAACTTGATCATTGTAATGTACACAGGGCCACAAAAAAAACGGGTCGGCTAAAAAATGCGACAACTTTTAAAATATTGGCGCTAGCTTTTTAACGAAGGCGTAAATAGATTTACATTAGAAGTGATCTTGACAAAGTAAATTAACTTTGAACATGTCGTATCAAAAAACCGTTTTTCATGGATATCGACTCTAGCTATCATCAGAAATGTTGTTAATGGGCAGATGCAATAACAACAGTCTAGAATGTAGACAAATAATGTTACTTAACTTGATTATAGACAGAATAATTATAAGTGTTATTTTATTATGTCCCGTTACGTTAACTAAACAACATTTAGGTTGAGTTGCACCATCTTACTTTAACTATAACAAACGTCAAAAATATGTCAATTTAAAATCCATATAAAAACACCGGTTAATAGTTATGGTTAAAGTAAGATGGTGCAACTCAGCCTTAGACTAGAATCCTCATATTATTAGCGCAGCTCTGTACGCGACCGCTCCGCATGAATGTCCAAGTAAGACTAAAGTAAGGTGCACAGTCGACAGTTCACTTCAGTCGCACATAGTGAATGTTCGGATCGTGAAATCTAGTATGTATTTATTACTTAAACATCGATGTGTATAGATAGATGCATCTCCTTCTCTACAACTAATATTGGTCGCACAGTTATCAATGTAGTGTCCAGAACTGAGAATATCGAATTTTACAAGCAGTGTAGGAGTACACTGCTTGTAAAAATGTTTACAAACAAACATTAGTAAATATTTTTTAAAATTAATTAATTAATTTATTATTTACACCATTTATTAACAACCATATTTTTATTAGTGTTTAAAATGTTTGGAAACATTTTTTAACAGCAGTGTGGGAGCACCTTCAGAGCATACCCGGGTGTGAAGAATTTGAAAAATAGGTTATTTAAAAAAAAACTATTGCCGTCGCGCATTGCCCAAACAACCATCAAGAGTGGGATAAGGACAACATCAACTCAGACCTATTTAACCTACAAAATGTTGATCAAAAAAAGGTTGCGTATTGTTTTGTTTTCTCCTCGAAAACTGATCCGATCAAATTATTTTTCATCCAATCTATTCGAAAAGTGATGGTTTGATCCTCGTTAGGTGCGCGCAAAATAGCTCTTTTCCGCCCTAGGGCAAGAAAGTATTTTTTTAATTTTTGGCTTATGAATGTTCTTCTATAGTGCCTGGTCTAAGGAGGTTCAATGAAATTCCTTGATATTTCACGATATATTTTTGTAATGCTAGATAGGCAAGCATTTGACCACTGTCTCACCTGATGTTAAGTGAGACGCAGTCGACGATGTAGCACGCTTACCTTGTAGATACCCGTTCATTAGCGATTTATTTTTTATTTCATAACATTATATGGCATTTTGTTACATTTCGTAGCATTTCGTGTCATAACATGACATTTGTGACATGTAATGACATTTCGTGACATTTTGGATATTTCATGATATTTCGTGTCTTATATGAAATTTCGTGACTTTTAATGACATTTCGTTACTTTTCATGAAATTTCATGACATTTCGTAACTATTCGTTACATTTCGTGACATTTGATGACATTTCGGACATTTTGTGATATATCATGACATTTTGTTACATTTCGTGACATTTCATCGCATTTCATGACATTAAATGACATTTCATGACAACTATTCTATGTCATTATATCAAAATGTCATTATATATGACATATAATGACATTTTGTCATATAATGACATTTTATGACATTACATGACATGATAAGTCTTTTTGAGAGAGAACTATTTTCTTTTCTCATACAGGGGGATGAAAAGCAGAGTGTATAACTCGGCCGCAAAATTATTTTCCCTTTGGCCGACGTACTTTTTTAATTCCTCGCTATTATTCGCTCGCTTTATTTCCTCGCTCGGGATTCTACTGTAGAATCCTTCACTCCGCTCTGGATTTAAAAAAGCGGCCTCGCAGAAAAGTACTATTTTGCACCTTTGTTATACAATCTACTATTTTGTACAACATTTTTGCAGTTGAGTGCATCGGTGCTGCTATCATTTTATTTTTGTCTAACAATCCTTTCAAATTTGTCTGGTAGTAGTTTAGATCGGGGCAATAAAATAGGTCATTATTCAAGTTTTTGAAGGGTCAAGGGGAAAAAATTTTGTTCTAGAAGCATTTTCCGCGGAGGAATCGGAAATACATTTGAATGGAAAAATGCACCCGCGTTCCCTCTCATTTAACATCCTAAACCAAATTAACAAAACCGATGATATCTGTCTGTGTTGACATTACACTTTTTATTTGTGGTGTTATGACAATTTAGCTAATGTCCCGTAGATGGAGTAGAGAAGTAGACAACGAGCGTAGAATGCCCGGTATACTGATTTTGATTGGTTAAACTTGTCTGAGATCTGGAAACAACGTTGCAAATGTCAGGAGTCTGAACATTTGCGATAATAGAGTCGGTTGGTAAGCCAAAGATTAAAAAAGGACGTGGTAGGACCATATTATATCGATGATCCGCCTGACTTGCTTCCAAAAGAAGCTTACAATCATAAAGGAGAAAATCTGCCGCCATAACCTTACTGTGTTCCGGCAGCACACAGCCCTCGAGAGTCAGAGTATGCCAGGCCTAGCATGTTCACCATTTTCGACCACATCATCGCTTACCACCAGACGAGATAGTGGTCAAACGCCAGCCTGTGAGACATGTTTTTCAGCTATAACTACATGACGACGCACACGTCTTGTATAGATGTGGAGTGCGAGAGCGAGATGTTGATGCGATGGTAAGCGTTGGAGAGGATGCCGCGTAAGTTCCAGATATGTTGGAACGTTTCCGGCTGCGTGTTGAAATTGTTGTCCGTAGCTTTCACCCATAGCTCCATCTGTGGACAACAATAAGCTTTTATATCATTTAAGATAGGTAGTTTAAAACAAGAAATATTTTAAAGAAGCTTTTTAAACACAAGCTTTTACATAACCTAGGACCAGAGTAATCATAACATCAGATCAGCACCAAGTCATCATAATATTGCATTGTCACGCGATTTACACAAGTATGCAAAATTTCAGCTCAATCGGTAACCGGGAAGTGGATCCAATTTAATTAGCAAGATTTGATGACTACATCCGGACTGGTGAAACTAAATAAAAGCTTGTAAAAACCAAAAGAACTGACTTCAAACGTTGCGCTAGTCATTTTCAGTGTCAAGTTTGAGGTGTTAATCTCCATATCTCTGGAGATACTAAACATATCTCGATGAAATTTAAATGGGACCATCTGCGAACCCTTCCAAACAAAAAAGAATTTTCCAATCTTCAGGCGTCTTCGAGTAATCATACGTTTTGTGAATCGGTCTCTTTTCTTCTCCCTACAAGTTATTCGTTTCTTCAGTACGTCAGTTGATGCAATAGTGTGATGCCTACAAAATTGATCGAATGGCAACTAAATTCATTCATCATACGTACATCCAAGCAATGGAATTCCTTGCCGGTGTCTGTGTTTCCTAGTAACTATAACCCGGGGGTCTTTAAATCGCGAGTTAATAGGTATCTACTAGGTATGCGAGCTACATCGTCACTTAAAGCCACTATATTTCAGCGCAGTAGGTATTAAGCGATACCTCCGACCGTCCAATCATGTAGCGGGAAACTGTCACCCAGCTAGCAAAAGTGACACAGGTTCTACCTCGAAGACGCCTCGCGGGCTACTGAAGTGACGCGCGCTGGCCACTTTGTTATATAATATTGTGTTAAAAAAAAAGACTATTTTGAAAAAAACTATCCTATTAATTTCCTTTTAAACTTTTAAGCACGCTAGGCTTTGAATGGGAACTGGCTCTCATGAATAGCTGCCGGAACACGTAAGATGTTTGGTGACAGATTTTCTAACTTGAGGGTGGTTACAGCTGGTCAGGCGGACACTAGACAGTGTCCTACCACCATGCGGGGGTTGGAGGTTTCTTAACGATGTTTTTCCTTCACCGGAGGGCTACTGTGTAAAGCGCACATACATTTTTCGATAGAAAAATCCATTGGTACACGGCGGGGATAGAACTCGGTACCTCTAGCATCAAAGCCGACCGTTCTCCCACTACACCACCGGGCCCTCAAAATCACCCATTAGTTGTAAGGCATGATGTATGATTAGGTACTGTGTGTGACTGTGTATATACAAAACCGTAAAAATAATGCACTTTGAGCTAAAGAGGAATATAATCGGCTAGTTTCGGCTTCGTATAGCGTCGTCTTAAGTGTCATTCTATAACGCTGGGTAAGTAAATTTGTAATTTTTTTACAAATTGATTGCGTGATACATTATTATACAGTTATAACTTTTAATATTTACAAAAATAATATAGTTACCTAAATGTACAGTATCGGTCATAATTGGAGTAGCAGTCTCAAAAAGCAATAGCATGACAGCAAAATATGCACATACGACCTTCTTCTATAAGACGTTTCGAACGCAACATAATGAAAGAGAAAGATATACACCCATATATCGCACTCTATCATTATGAACCAATTAGAAAGAGCGCAAGTATTAATTAGTAGAATAGCTAGACCAGATTTGCTTCTTTTATCAGTTATACAAATAATGAGGGTAGATTTGAAACAAAATGTATTGATGGCATAAATGAATGAACAAACATTGTCGGTTGGTGAACTTCGGTAGTGGTTGAAGTTTGGTTAATAAATAACTTAAAAAATCAAATTGCAAGCAAATATAATTATTAGAGACGGCGAATATTGAGGCATTGCATAGAAATGGACTAAATAAATTATATTATCTCAAATGTATAGTGAAAGCGGCATAAGTGTAAGTTATTGTTGAGTGATAAGTGATGAGAAATCCTAGTTGTGAAAGTAAATTGTTAATAAAGTGTGTTAATTAGATTTGGCGTGTTTCAGAAGAATTTGATACATCATTACGGTAATCGCCGCACACTATGGGGTTTAATAATGCAAAGGTGAAAAGTACGAGACAAGAGCTGTCCTGAACAGCTAAGCAGCTGTAGTCTTTCTGGATGCAGTTTGGGGAAATTAACGTGGCACCGACATAATATGTGCGAATATTGTGGCTTCTTTGCTGCATCGAAAACAATAGAAGTCACACGAAATATTAATTTAAAAGTATATAAAAACTAGGCGATGTGCCGGCTGTGATAATTTGTAATAAGTAATTGTGTAACTTATGATTATGAAGGATTAAGCTTCAATCCTCTTTTCCTAGAGAAAATGAATAATTAAGCTTATAACCTCAAATAATCAATAGGTAGGTAAGAGCAGTTCTTAGATGCAACCAAAACAGTGATATTTTGTCAAAGTAGAAAATTGTCAATATAGGCGATTTCAATTTAATATAAGTATTATGAAATAAAAATTGTAGTATAAGATATTTCGATTTATTGTAAATAAGTTTATTTAAAAACATGTTTGCGGTGTATTCTTATTATACAAATAAATATTTCCTCAAAAACTGTTAAGATAACATCACCGTGTTATTTTTTTATTTCACATATAACATAGATCGTAAATTTACCTTTATAAGCTAAGTTTGTATAAACAAATAAAATAATACAAGCTATTAATAATTGATAAACAAAAAGAACTCGGGTGATAGAGATTTGAACTCGGGCCTGTCGCTCCTTAAGCAATCTATCTAACCATTACACTAAGATACTGATACAGTGTCATTCGAATTTAAGCATCCGTTACTTGTTGCGTGGCTTACTCTGCGTTATGTTAATTCAACAAAAAGAAAACGAGTATTCAGTGGAATATTGTTATCTTTATTTTGATGTTTACCAAATGTATCTGACGCTACGTTTCACCTTTTTATTCATCTAATATCTGGCTAAGCATGCCATCTATGCCATACTAAAGTGTTATTGTTTGCGTTGGAACATTCGACAGAAATATCGTGCAGGCTACTATGAACATTGAGGTGCTACTGGACTATTGTCCCTCGATAGTACATTTTTAGGGTTCCGTAGTTCTCCATGTCAGAACCCTTATAGTTTAGTCTTTCTGTCTGTCCGAGGTTTTGCTAAGAGACCGTTAGTACTAAACATGTGTAATTTTGTAGGGGACGTAGGGGTGTGTTTATGAATTACGCCGACGAAAAGGTAAAATAAATTTTGGAAAATATTTTTTTTAGGATAGCTTCCTACATGTGAAGTGGGCATGATTTTTTTTCGTTGTCTACCCCATCGTGTCGGGTATCGTTGAATAGGTCTTTTAAAATGGCTTAGGGGCTGCTAATACTATTTTTCGATTTAACGTTCCATTTCTGAAATATTAAACTTTAAAGTGCAAATTTTTTGTTCCAGTAGGGCATCCCCCTCCCCCCTAAAACCTAAACTGCTAGCTTATAAAATCTGGATAAAATCATATGATAGTGCAACTTATGAACTTCAAAGGAAAATTATAGCGGTTAAGATAACTTTATCATATTAGCAGTAATAGTCGTTGAACTTGGGCGTTGGATAATTTTATAAATAACTAGCAGCCCGCCCCGGCTTCGCACGGGTGAAATTGATACATAATATTGGACGGCCCGTTGGAGTAAAGGATAGTTACCTTGAATTTTAACCTGACGATTACTGATTATAATCCTAGCCATATTGATTTTCTCAAGTTTTTATGTGCATTCATGAATCATGGGTTTTCACAGGTAGTGCGATCATTAAATCAATTTTCTGCCTCACTTGCTACCAAAAAGTAGCTTAACACCATCAAGGAATAAGTCTGATTCACCATGCGAAGATGCGAAAGTCAATTTGTAAATTTGTTTGTTTGGGACTCCTTCACGGTCAAACGGCTGGACCGATTCAGCTGAAATTTTGCACTCCGTGATTCGGGATAGGCATTACTTTTTCATGGATAAGGCCATAGGATACTTTTTATTACGCGGGCGAAACCGCGGGGCACAGCTTATCAGTGTATCAAACTGTATTGACATAAAATGGATTTATATGGGTTTTAATCTACAGAAATAGCGAAGCTAATAATGTTTACGTAGTAACTATTGTCTAATCTGTGGTTTCGCTGCAACTATTTTGATACGCATCATTTTAAATCTCTGATATCTTCTAAAGTTTTCATTTAAATTATATACTGTAAAGGACAATTTTAATGTATAATATGTGACCAAGGTAATTAACGTAATTATTCGGAAAAGGATTAATACTGTCCAGTAGAAAGTTAGTTGCCTTGGAAGTTATGTAGGGTTCAGCCAGCGTTTGCAATGTAAGCGCATAAAAAGTGTTTAAATACGACATCACATTTGAAACCTCTAAATTTGTCAGTGTTTCTATATTATGCATGTATTATAGATAAACCCTTCCTCTTGAATCACTCTATCTATTAAATAACCGGCCAAGTGCGTGTTGGGCCACACGCAGTGTAGGGTTCCGTAGTAGCCCGTTATTCAATGCGTCTTTACCCGTTAAAAACAAGCAATTAGGTACTTCGTCTTTGTCACTTTAAAGGATTTATTCTAAGGATTTTGTATTTGTAAATTGTTAAACACAATCCAAAATTTCATCGTACCGACGGGACTTGAACCCGCAACCTCCGAAATAACATGTTCCGGTGCTTTGCCAATTAAGCCACGGTGCGAAGTATCGTTACGACGAAATTAGTGGATTGCATTTGTTAACCCAATTATGCATTGGTGGCGCTATCGCAATCTATGACTACTTATTACGTAAGTTAATCGTTCGGTAGAAATCATTACAGTTTTCAAATCCGACGAGAGATGTTGCACTGCGTAAATCAAATATTATGTTTCTTTGAAGTATTTCACACTTTATATTTTTGTAAATTGTTAAACACAATCCAAAATTTCATCGTACCGACGGGACTTTTTTTTAAATAAAAAAAGCTTACTCGCTATATGGGTTGCACATTACTAGTATTCTTGTTAACCCCTCCATTTAAGCTAAATATGCTTGTGTCTGGAGTGGATTCACGTCAATAGTGCAGTGGGTGGGGTGGGTATCGAACTCACGACCTCTCGTTCGCCAGTCCGACACCTTATCCATTGGGCTATTGCCGCCTCTTTTTTGCACTTTAAAGTTTAACATTTCGTAAATGAAGCATTCAATCGAAAAATGGTATCAGAAACCCTGAAGTCATTTCAAAAGACCTATTCAACGATACCCCACACGATTGGGTAGACGACGAAAAAAAATTCATCCCCAATTCTCATATAGGGGAGCTAACCTAAAAAAAAATATTTTTCAAAATGTTATTTCACCACTTTGTCGGCGTAATTTATATACATACCCTTACAAAATTACAGCTTTCTAGTATTAACGGACTCTTAGCAAAACCTCGGACAGACAGACAGACAGACAGACGGACATGACGAAACTATAAGGGTTCCTTGTCAGGAATACAGAACCCTAAAAAACCGCTTCAATATCCGTTGCGTAGTTTTAAAGATTTAAGCATACATAGGGACGGACAGACAGCGACAGCGAATTAGTTTTATACTATGTAGTGATTATGTTAAATATTATATTACTATGGAACCAACCCTACACTGTGCGTGGCCCCACACACACCCCACACACTTGGCCGGTTTTTTTTATAATGTTGGATTTATTTTATTTCTAACCGATTATCGATAGTATGTGATGTTCTTTATGCGTGGCACTGTACTATGTGGGCGGTACCCGTCAATGAAGTACGAAATTACAGTCGTAGATTTTACCCGGAAAAATACTAACCTTCATGGACGTGAGCTGTCAAATATAATTATCACCGTATAATCGTGGACGGAGTATATTAAAATAGACCTGACATAACAATAATAAATTGAGAAGGATTAAACAATACAATTACTAGTATGAGGGAGCAAGATGGACAACAATTTTTTATCCTTCTCTGCATATGCGATTTTATTGTTTGGAGCCAGCTCTGGCTCCCAGTTCTAGTGCGCCCATTGGCTTTCACCCGCTGTCATGTATGACCCGACCAAATTACGTTGTTCATTTTATCTTATAGCTGGCATATGTATCACGTGTTCATCATTTCAGTCGGATTATGTATCTATAGCTATTAAACTCGCAAACGCTAATGTCTCGTCTATTTAATTTACCGTCTACGCGTATAATAGACAAGGTATAAATGAGTGCAGCGAACCTGTGTCTGTCCGTCCGGCACGGGCACGTCGACCTTCCAAAAGGACCAGGAGTAGTACTCCTGCGCGGGGGCGTCGTCCTCCCGCTCGATGAGACACTCGAGCCACGTGACCCCGCGGTCGGGGCTGATGTCTACCCGCACCACCTTGGCGCCGCCGCCGGAGTACGCGTACCCTGGGGCATACAATCATTAATAGTACAAGAACACAAGATGCACTCCCAACGACCAAACAAGTTAGATTAAACCTAGTTACAAGTTACAACGTCGGTATCGTCAGGCCTGTCGCACTCCGCGCTGTAGCTATGACAATATTACTACATACGCGGCAGCCGGCCGGCTACAAGTTCAGTCAGTAGTGTCACGCGCTCTCTCGATCGGACGCGCGCCTTTACTTTACTATTCAATCTGTTTTCTCACAACACTCAACCTTACAGTAAGAGACAGCTGACGGCCCGCGAGCTGACAGAGTGATACAGACTCTCGCCGCGCGGGCTTACGGTGAATTTTACCGACGTTGTAACTAGGTTTAATCTCGCATTTTTGCTCGCAGGGAGTGCATCTTTTATACTTGTTCATTATTATGTGGTAACGTTTAAAATACACTACGCGCCTCGGATGCGACCTTGAATTTGCGTCACAGAATAAACTAATAGTAACGTAAAGTAAAGGCGCGCGTCCGATCGAGAGCGCCGAATCCGTTTCGGAATTTCGAATCGGGATTCCGTTACCGGCCAGATACATGCGAAATTCTGTTTCAAAGAGAAAACTTCACGCATGTACCTCGCACCTCGACGTGTCCCCGCGTCACAGGCACCTCGTCACCGTCTGCCGGCACACATATAGCGGAGGTGACGTCACAGACAGTGAGTGACACGTACCTCGCACCTCGACGTGTCCCCGCGTCACAGGCACCTCGTCACCGTCTGCCGGCACACATATAGCGGAGGTGACGTCACAGACAGTGAGTGACACGTACCTCGCACCTCGACGTGTCCCCGCGTCACAGGCACCTCGTCACCGTCTGCCGGCACACATATAGCGGAGGTGACGTCACAGACAGTGAGTGACACGTACCTCGCACCTCGACGTGTCCCCGCGTCACAGGTACCTCGTCACCGTCCGCCGGCACACATATAGCGGAGGTGACGTCACAGACAGTGAGTGACACGTACCTCGCACCTCGACGTGTCCCCGCGTCACAGGCACCTCGTCACCGTCCGCCGGCACACATATAGCGGAGGTGACGTCACAGAGAGTGAGTGACACGTACCTCGCACCTCGACGTGTCCCCGCGTCACAGGCACCTCGTCACCGTCCGCCGGCACACATATAGCGGAGGTGACGTCACAGAGAGTGAGTGACACGTACCTCGCACCTCGACTTGTCCCCGCGTCACAGGCACTTCGTCACCGTCCGCCGGCACACATATAGCGGAGGTGACGTCACAGACAGTGAGTGACACGTACCTCGCACCTCGACGTGTCCCCGCGTCACAGGCACCTCGTCACCGTCCGCCGGCACACATATAGCGGAGGTGACGTCACAGACAGTGAGTGACACGTACCTCGCACCTCGACGTGTCCCCGCGTCACAGGCACCTCGTCACCGTCCGCCGGCACACATATAGCGGAGGTGACGTCACAGACAGTGAGTGACACGTACCTCGCACCTCGACGTGTCCCCGCGTCACAGGCACCTCGTCACCGTCCGCCGGCACACATATAGCGGAGGTGACGTCACAGACAGTGAGTGACACGTACCTCGCACCTCGACGTGTCCCCGCGTCACAGGCACCTCGTCACCGTCCGCCGGCACACATATAGCGGAGGTGACGTCACAGACAGTGAGTGACACGTACCTCGCACCTCGACGTGTCCCCGCGTCACAGGCACCTCGTCACCGTCCGCCGGCACACATATAGCGGAGGTGACGGGCAGGCAGTAGATAGGTGGCGCGCGAGAGAAGTCTGCACTCTCCCACGTCTCAGAGGCGTTGAACGAACGATAGTCTTTCGTGTGCCAGTGTCCGGAGCTCTCCTCTTCCGATACTGTTATAGATTCTGTCGAAATAAATTACACTGTTTGATTTTGTTGAGATAATATCTGTTGCGCAGTTTCATCGCGTGATAAAGCAGACAATTCTTTGAGGGGGGAGGGGACACACATTGAACCACTTTAGAAGTAGACTATTTTTCAAACGTTTGACTTAGAGAAAAAATAGTTTTAGGAACTCCTCGTTTTAGGAACCTATTCAGTAAACAATACAACACGTACTAAGGGTACTGAGAATATAACACGTACTAAGGGTACTGAGAATACAACACGTACTAAGGGTACTGAGAATACAACACGTACTAAGGGTACTGAGAATACAACACGTACTAAGGGTACTGAGAATACAACACGAACTAAGGGTACTGAGAATACAACACGTACTAAGGGTACTGAGAATACAACACGTACTAAGGGTACTGAGAATACAACTCGTACTAAGGGTACTGAGAATACAACTCGTACTAAGGGTACTGAGAATACAACACGTACTAAGGGTACTGAGAATACAACACGTACTAAGGGTACTGAGAATACAACACGTACTAAGGGTACTGAGAATACAACACGTACTAAGGGTACTGAGAATACAACACGTACTAAGGGTACTGAGAATACAACACGTACTAAGGGTACTGAGAATACAACACGTACTAAGGGTACTGAGAATACAACACGTACTAAGGGTACTGAGAATACAACACGTACTAAGGGTACTGAGAATACAACTCGTACTAAGGGTACTGATAATACAAAACGTATAAACGTACCGAGCCACTTGACGCTGCGCACGGCGGGCGCGCCGGGCACGATGGCCCGCAGCGGGTAGCCGTGCTCCCGGGAGAGCGGCTCGCCGTTCATGTGCGTGGCGAGCACCACGTTCCCCCGCAACGCCATGTGCAGCGGGATCGACGTGCTGAAGTTAGTGCCCGTCGCGTCCGTGTCAGCGCCGCGGAGCTAACATCAACAGTTATTACATTCTGCTATAGATTTAAAACGGCACGATACACGTACGGAAACAAGATTTTTTTTAAATTTAATTGCCCATAGGCAAAAGCATTTGATCACTATCTCACCTGGTGGAAAGGGATGATGTGATCGAGGGTGTAGCATGCTTGCCTAGAAGATACCTGTTCACTCTTGACTTTAAAAGAGACTTAAGTTATAGCTACTTTAAAACAAGTTAGCCGGCAACGTGTTCAATTCTGTTGCGGTTCTACAATCGCTTTGCGCAACGAAGATGACCTTCAACGCGTCCTCGATCCCGCCACGGTACCTCAGTAATGCCTGCAACTCTATCAGACGAGTTGCAAGTCCCTCCAATTTGTTTTTATGGACAAAATACACAGTCAACTTACTCTTGATAGCCTCTTCACTCGCACTGTACGAGCATAAATAACTTTGCATTGTATATACGTGCAATTTTCACACAAACTCTCAATTTAGAAAACATGGGACATACAAGTAAGTACTCTTACCTTACTCATTGAGTGTTTAAGCGTCTTACTGACAAACGTGGGATCTGAGACGTTGCTGACGGTACCTACACCTGGTGTAATGTTACTCACAATGACATGTTTCCCCTTCGTGTTTATGACATCCACTCCGCAGTGTAACAGTACATCTCGCAGGTACACTCCGCTCCACACGGCGTTGCTGACGGTACCTACACCTGGTGTAATGTTACTCACAATGACATGTTTCCCCTGCGTGTTTATGATATCCACTCCGCAGTGTAACAGTACATCTCGCAGGTACACTCCGCTCCACACGGCGTTGCTGACGGTACCTACACCTGGTGTAATGTTACTCACAATGACATGTTTCCCCTGCGTGTTTATGATATCCACTCCGCAGTGTAACAGTACATCTCGCAGGTACACTCCGCTCCACACGGCGTTGCTGACGGTACCTACACCTGGTGTAATGTTACTCACAATGACATGTTTCCCCTGCGTGTTTATGATATCCACTCCGCAGTGTAACAGTACATCTCGCAGGTACACTCCGCTCCACACGGCGTTGCTGACGGCGCCACTTGTCCAGGGGATACCTCTCACTTGCTTCTCTGGTACATTCTGTAATATCACTTTACGTTAGGTCGGTATTGTTCTATAGTTATAGGACGCATTGTAAATGAAACATCAACTATCAAAGTATATTACCATTTGTCAGAAGGCTTATACCATTTTTGAGGTAGATGGAATGTTTGATTTTCTCTATTTGTGCATGTGTTATTTCGTGTACTAATTTTTACAACAGCACTCACCAGCGCCGATCTACCAGCCAATATTGCATTTGGTTGGTGAAAGCATTGAAGATACGTGAGAGATTTGCTTCCTCTTTTTGTGTGTTTGGATCGTTCGAAACTCCACATCGCATCATCCTATCTACTTCTACTTTACAGTCCACAACGCTCCTCTTTAAGTGTTTGGTTAAATATCGAAAATGTTTTGATGAAATGGCAAGGAAGCTCCCATCATGTGTAGATAAACTAACTAACTGTAAAAATCATAGGTAGAAGAGTCAGCTCAGAACTAGCTCAAAAAAAGCACAGAATAATGAATACAAGTACAGAAGATGCACTCCCTAATAGCAAATATGCGAGATTAAACCTAGTTACAACGTCGCTATCGTTCAAATTACGCTACACGCCTCGGATGCGACCTTGAATTTGCATCACAGAATAAACTAATAGTAACAATTAACCACGTTTGCGCACCGTAAGCCCGCGCGGCGAGAGTCTGTATCACTCGGTCAGCTCGCGGGCCGTCAGCTGTCTCTTACTGTAAGGTTGAGTGTTGTGAGAAAACAGATTGAATATAGTAAAGTAAAGGCGCACGTCCGATCGAGAGAGCGCGTGACACTACTGACTGAACTTGTAGCCGGCCGGCTGCCGCGGAGGTACTAGCATTTTCATAGCTACCGCGCGGAGTGCGACAGGCCTGACAAAAGTGAGCTTACCTTAGTCATCTCGCTTCGTCTGTTCCCCGCGCACATGAGCGCCGCGCGCACCGCGCCCGGCCTGAAACTGCTCAGCTGAGACATGCTCAGCTCCGTGGTGTGAGAGTTCGAGCTCACCACCTCCACGCGGAGCTTGTGTGCGTCGCGGTGCAGCTCGGGCACCGCCATGTGATGCCGCACGAAGAATAATTCACTGGAATTAACATATTTTTATTAACCTCCACGCAAAAAGAAGGCGTGTTTTAAGTTTGACGTGTGTATCTGTCTGTCAGTGGCATCGTAGCGCCTGAACGAATGAACCGATTTTAATTTATTTTTTTGTTTGTTTGATAGTTGTCTTAATCGAGAATGTTCTTAGCTTTGATTCATAAAAATCCGTTCAGCCTTTTTAAGACAGAGCTGTTGTCTAGTTGATGACGCTATGTAATCAACTTTAATTGGTCTGAACAATTCAAAATTCGGTATCCTTTTACTTTAGCGATATTTTAAGAACATGGTAGCATTAGCCTGATGCTGGGACATCTCCTGGAATCTGCAGAATAATCAACTCCTCATCAACTTACAGCAGAAATGTCGAGTTTGGGCTCATTGAAATTGTCTCAATGAACAGATTTACATAGACTAGTCAGGGTGATTTTGAATGTAAGTATTCAAACTTAGTTTATTGGAAACAGAACAGCATTTATACTGGTAAGTGGAGCGACGATGTACACAAGCTGGCTGGCAACGGTTGGAAACGAATAGTGAAGATCGAGCTCAGTGGCGTGCCACAGGCTCGCCTGTCTCCAGCAGTGGACGAATACTGGCTGATAATGATGACGATGATTGCAAACAGACTACCGTTTCACCACTATCTCAACTGTTGGTAACAGACGATGTATTAGAGGGTGGTATGGTAGCACGCTAAGCCTAGAATGGGAACTGGCACTCAAGGACAGCTGCTAAAAAACTAAATGGCGCCCAGCATCACGCTGCAAGTCGGCGAATCGATTGACGACATGGCTTTTTTCGCTGAGGATATTTAACTCCACCCTGGGATCACTTGTAGGGTCAAAGACAAAGCGAACGGATAATTAACTAAATTTTTCTATTATAACTATTAAAATAAATGTTATGCTGACCTGCTATTTTTCATCTGCAAAAAATATCACATCATAAATTATACGCAATTTTATTGTAGTAAATGACTAGGACCTAATTACTTCTGAACTTCATACACTGAAGGTGGTTGAAGCGGGTTATACAATAATTTAAGATCCGATTTCAGATTAATTATTTCATACCATAGGTACATAGGAGAACACTTGATCAAGAAAAAAATTAAATAATTTACAAAACGAAAAAAACCGACTTTAAATGCCGTGCAAGTAATTTTCGGTACCAAGTTTGAAGTGTTCTTAATCTGCATATCTCTGGAGATACTGAACATGTCTCGCTAAAATTTAAATTGGACCACATGGGACGTATACTTTTTCAAACAAAAAAATAGTAATAAGGTGTTGCACTACGGGAGTGCCAGCAGAAGTGAAAACTTGAACACGTCATTTTTCAATATTTTGGAATGACACCTCGCGCAAGCACCCTCCGCTTCGTCTTGCGAATTTTCGATCAGGACACGTGACCTGGGGTGGAAGTCTCTACATTGACAGCGATGCGTCCTGTCATCGAAAACGTGTAGTAGAGGGAGATGCAGCTAGACATTTGTTATCTGCATCTCTTTTCTTATCGACGATTATCGGTCGAAATTCATCGATATTCATGTGGAGACTTCCGGCCCTGACTGAAAATGTTTAACACAACCCAAGAAAAGTACACACTGTAAAGTGTGTTTTTTTTATTTTACCAACCAAGATCAATCGTTTCGACCAACTTGCATTGATCTTGGTCACGAGACTACTGATGGGATACTTAACGGCAGGGCTAGCATGGCAGGGGACTATTTTGTCTTTCCACCTATCCGTGTTTTGTTTGGTGGAGAAGACAAATTATAAGTAAAGTTTTTCGACAATTATAAACGCCCGCTAAACTTTTTAATACGAAAAAAAATCAAAATTCGGGTTAAACTTCACTAAGCGTTTAAATTGTTGTGTTGATCTCCTGTCAGTGGCGAAAAACAGGGTAATAATGTTGTCTTTACCCGGGGATAGGCTATGCTAGCCCTAGGTTAGCGATTTAAATTTCATCGAGATATGTTCAGTATCTCCAGAGATATGGAGATAAAAACACTTCAAACTAACTTGGTCAAACGCTAGCCCTAATAAGATAATAACTTAGTACTGAAAATGACAAGCGCGGTATTTGAAGTTTGTTTTCCCCGTTTTGTGAACGATCATAAATTAAACTATTATTAGTATTCATTGGACGAGATAAAATAACTATGTACCTACAGTACGAATAAAATTATCTCCGTACCTGTACTGGTAGTCCGTGTTTGATTATGAATATTCTCTTAAACGTCACTAGATGGCGTTGGCAGCCGTTAAAACACGCTATCGTTTCATTCGCTAAAAAAAGGGGCGCGTGCCAGTGACAACGTAACGTGACGGACGGCAACGGACGGACCTAAACGTAGGGTTCCGTATTCCGAACAAAATTGCCAAGTTTTGATTTTGGGTAGGGGTTTGATCCCTTCATAAAATTGTAATATGTTGTCCGTCCAGTGAAAGTAAAGTAGAAGAGAAACGATGGATGTACGTAGCGCTGTACCTGTACTGTTTTTCATACAAAATTAGTTCGATATACAATATAGAGTTTAGTATGAAAATTGGTAGTAAGGGTGCAGATGGTAGTATTAATTCTGCGTGTAGCATACTTGGGAGTATCAAAGTGGTCCACTATATAGTTGGCAGGTAATTCAGCGTTGAAGGGGCGCTCCGTCCGCACAATGAGCCGCTTGTCCCGCGCCGGCTCGCGCGCCCACATCTCCTCGTCTGAATAGTCAGCCACGTCCTCCTCTCGAAGGTTGCCTGGGGGAAATCACCTGCTCATTTTGAAGGCATTCATTTTTAAGTCACCAATATAAACACTTTTAACCCAATTAAAAAAAGTCGCCTCAATTGATGAAGCCTCATCCATCAAACTGGATACTTAAAAAGCACTTGTATCTTGATGGGTAGTCCCTTCTGATTTAGTATAATTATCTTATTACATAATTTATGATCGTACAAAACGTAAAAACCACGGTGATATTATAATACAGTATTGTGACATTTGTGACTCGGCGTGTCCTTGAGATCAAAAGCTAAAGCGGCGCGGCACCGCGCGGTACGTACACGCGCGACAGGGCCTACAGTATTTTAATTGCAACGATCTTTCTAGTTTTTTGTGGTTGTAATATTATATTTTTACCATTGCCGCTCAAAAAAGAGCACTTTATTCATCGATAGCAGTGAATAAAACGCACTTTTACTCCCTCGGTGAATAAAAACATGAAGGTATACCATAGAAGCTATAGAATTAAATAAAAATAAAAATCCCGCCAATTTTGGTTATTTTTTTTTGTTTTCATTATGACTCGACACGATTAATGCATTCAGCTAGAGTCAAGTATTAAAATTGTTCAAGTTTTTGTAAATTCAAGTCATAAAGTTGAGTCAAAGTCACATTTCTGATCAAGTTGAAGTGTCAGTCTAGTCCAAGTAAAACCCTTAGTAAAGATATGAACTTTACTGAAGATTTTCAGTGCAATTTTGGTGAGAACGCAAATAGCATGTTTTCAAGATTTTTATGTTTCCTTACACACACATTCACCGGCACTAAAGGTACGGACACACCGTAGCGTCCTGCGTGCGCGATCTAGGCGGTGATCAGATAGCTCAGTAGTATTTTTACCGACTGGTTCACACCAAACGCTATCAGAAAACGATTGAAAAGTACTGAGATCGCGCCCGCAGATCGCAGGACGCCGCGATGTCCCCGTACCTTAAATGGTTAATAATCCACATTTATTACACATTAATAACATATGATAAATATAAATAGGTACTATAAGTAGGTACTACTATTTATTTTCTCGCAGTCAATGGTAAAAAGAGGATTACACAACTCGTGAATAAAAAAATTAATCGCGGTCCTTGTATCCCTCGCTCCGCACAGGATTCTAATCTACTCTAGAATCCTTCGCTGCTCTCGGGATCCAACTTAGCCCCTCGAATTAAATTGCCTTTTTATCCACTTGTTGTATAATCTACTATTTTTGTTTCATTACGAATTTTATTTTATTATAAGATGAAATTCGTAGTGAAAATATGACAATACAAGTTTTATAAACTTCTATATCTTACTCGAAAAGTAAATCACAATGTAAATTTTATTACGTAGGTAGGTACCTGCCATTTATTACTCTCTTAATAACTTCATAATGCTATTTCGTCGAATTCAATAATATACGTAAGTAGCTCGATACATAATTAAGTAGATGGTCTAGCCTAGGAATCTACCTAAAAACTAGTCTATTTTTAACACGAGCGTAGACTATTGCTCACTCGTGTGTCTCTTTTTTCACTATATCCATTTATTTATTTATTAATGTAGGTATTTTATCCTGTAGAGGGAAAAGCGAAATATCCACCTTAAAAAAATTACGTACTAGTAGGTATATAAACATTATTTTATACTCTTACCGTTCGGAGCTTTCAGGTTATTTAAAAAATGTGATCTCTGGGTGCTGTATTGAAACATTCAAACACACATAAACAGCAAAATATAGTCTATATAATTCCTTTGTGCCGTATTAAGATTTGACGGGAAAAAAACATTTTCGGATCGTAGGCAATTAACTAAACATTTTCGGGAAATTATTTAGAGTTAGGGTATTTAGCGAGCTGTGAGAATATGTGGATAAAATATAGCCTATGTTACTCGCTGATAATGTAGCTTTCCATTAGTGAAAGAATTTTTGAAATAAGTCAAGTAATATTTGAGTTAAATCGGAACATACAAACAAACGAAAAGTCTAATCTCTCCTCTTTATAATTATAATAACTATATACAGTGTGTCTAGTCAAGGATATTTATATATTATTATATTTATATATTATTTATATAAGCAATAATTTTAGGTACTTATATTTCGACATTTTTTATATCAAAAAACACTATGTAAAAGTTTAAGTGTTTTTGGTAGAGTCTGGCTAACGAAAGTAGATACTGGATTTTTTTGCAAACTTTTTATATGACAACACTAAAGTGTTCCCATCGGATATTTACCCTACAAATTGGGGTATTTTAAGCAGAAAGTACTTAGGAACAATTAATTCCAAAATGGCATTTTTAAAACAAACTTATTTTAAACATTTTATAAAATGAGTTTTAAAAATTCGTACGTGTGCTAAAATTGTATTAATCGAAAATAAGTATCGTATGTACGTGTTGGATCATTTCAAGAGCAACACTAAGCCATAAGTTGGTCTAATAAATAGCTTAATTAGGTACACTATTTACTAGAGAAAAACTTGGCAATATTATTTTAAAGAAATTAATTTTCGGCTTTTTTCCGAAAGATTTGGTAAAATCAGAATCAGTGTATGGTATCCCTATCTCTGACGCAACAAGATGGCGTGTTGTTGATGTTTGACTTTAGGGCTGCTATGCTGATATTTTTTAAATTTGCCGCGCTTTTTCAGTATCAACTTTCATTAGCCAGACCTTAATTGGTTTTATGTTTAGGATTCCAACAAACGTCTTTTGTGCTTGCGCATACGCTATGTTCAAACGACAATAATGTTTAAAGTAAGTCATACAGACGTAAATGTAATATTGTATTGTAGCTTAGCACAAAATCTATCGATCTAGTAAAAAAACAATAAGAGTCATGACGCTAATTTTACAGTAATTTACAATAATTTGTCGAATTGCATAATTTGTTATTTTTATTAAATATTTCATTTTATTATTTAAAATCCGGTAATGTGAAACATTATTTCGTATTTTTTAACAATATGCTTTTTGTTGGCTCTATTGTTACCTTTAGAATAAGCCTATTTTTATCTTAGAGAGATCAAAACTTTGAGAGATATGATTTTTTTGTAAACACGTAGAGAATATCTCTACATAAAAAACAAAATGGCTGCCACATTGAGGTGACCCGAGTGTAGTGTTTTTTGATATAAAAAATGTCGAAATATAAGTACCTAAAATATAGCTAGTCCTTGACCAGACACACTGTATATTTAGTCAGAGAGAGGAAGGGCTAGTTTCACCGGTTCCTGATAGCGCTAAAATGAAGAAATCTGACAGATTTTATACGGCGTCATGTGTCAGACAACTATGTAACGCATTATCGAGAACCGTTGAAACTGGCTCTAAAGAAGATATTTACCTATACGATAAGACTCGAGAAGTTTGTAAACCTCTTTAGTCTTGTGCATGCCGTAGACGTTCCAGAATGGCTCTATGCTGAGTCCAGCCCCGTTCATGATCTGCTCCCCACCCGGGTGGCTCGGCACGAAGCTTGTCACGTCGTACACACCCTCTTTGTAAATCACCCAGAAACTTGATCTGCAACCATGGACGTAGGAAATATACATAAACAAGAAGGCGCCGCGACACATTTGCCTGTATGGAAATCTACGAATAAATAATAAGTCAGGAACGGTAACTGCGTTAAAAAAATGACCCAACAAAAGTCGTGTCCAAGCAAGCGGGGCTATAAGTCATGTCCAGCGCGTCATTAACCGGACATTTTTAGGGTTCCGTACCCAAAGGGTAAAACGGGACCCTATTACTAAGACTCCGCTGTCCGTCTGTCTGTCTGTCCGTCTGTCACCAGGCTGTATGTCATGAACCATGATAGTTAGACAGTTGAAATTTTCACAGATGATGTATTTCTGTTGCCGCTATAACAACAAATACTATAAACAGAATGAAGTTAAAAACAATAGAGGGTCCCCATACAAGAAACGTGTTTTTTTCGGCATTTCACGCCATCTATGAACGCTTAGTTAGGTAAACGTCCCATAGATGGCGTTATATTGAAATGTCGATGCTTGCAACGAGGATGCGACGAACGCAACGAGCTTGCGGTAGACGTGGCTCCCAGAAGAAGGACACCAAACGTGTCCTTGAAACTGGTCGGAGCAATTCCGATAAAAAAACCCGTGAGTGTACAACCGTTCTTAATAATAACATTATGTGTAATCCTCACGATACATTTAATAATCAAATAATTTGTGTACTTTTCACTTTAGCCAATAAGAGCGCACATTCAAAATGGTGTGCTCTGATTGGCTAAAGTGACGATGTCTGTTGGCAAGCTTCGGTAACAGATAATATAAGTGAATTTGAAATATTGACATAGCATGTATGTAAGTATTATTTAGTATATTTAGTGTTATTAGTGAAAAAGTTTGTGTGCACTCATTTTATTTTTTTCAAAAACTTCCGCGAGTTATTGTGTAATAAATATGGATTATGAACCATTATAATGTGCCGGCGTATGTGTACGAGTGTAAGGAAACAGCTCAATGTTGAAAAACACACCAATATACTCTTCAAAATTCCGCTGAAAGCTTTCAGTATCACCCACATCTTTACTGATTTGACTTGCTTTACGACTTGTATATACTAAAACCACATGAGTAAAGAAAAGGTACAGAGATAAAGCTTCATACAACTGCGCTGTGATGATGACGTAGACGCGCGAGTGTGCCTGAGCACTAGCGGCTTGTGTGCCGCCTGTCACGTACTGAGTAAAACCGGTTGATAGTGGCTCGCCAGTATAAAAAGTTACTCTATGGTGGCTCGGCTGGTGCTTTAACTCAGGGCTGTCGCTCGCGACGCGTCGCGTTATATAATATTGTTTTTCATCCCATCTATTCGAAAAGTGATGGTTGGTTCCTCGATAAGTGCGCGCAAAATTCCGCCCTAGGGCGGGAAAAATATTTTTTTAATTTTTGGCTTATGAATGTTCTTTTATAGTGACCTGTCTAAGGAGGTTCAATTAAATTTCTTGACATTACATAACATTTCGTGACATTTCATGACATTTTGTGACGTTAAGGTAGACCTCTGAGTTATATGAGCGCTGATACAATTTAGAGGTCTAGCTTAATTGGTACATAGCAACGTTGGTACGGAAGCCTCGGTGGGCGAGTGAGCAACTCGACTTGGCCGGTTTTTTTTTGTACCAACCCTACAGGCATAGGTAAACGTTTTGTCCGTTCCTTAGAAGGTTTGTCTCTGTTCCTTTTCTTTACTCATGTGCTAAAACTTGAAAATTTATAATACTTTGACCCGAGTATTTGATATTAGTTTCAACTAGATACCCCTACTCGTTTCTTCTCTCGTGCATTGGCATAGTACTGGCTCAGCTCTATGCCAATGCACCTACTGGCTCAGCTTTTTGGCACTTTAGCTTCCAGAAGTTGTATGAAGTGCAATAGAAGTACTTACAAGGTATTATGCTTGCTGACTTCCTCGGCAGAATATGTGGGTAACCCGGGCTTCTTCTGTCCAGCTTCTATCACAATATCTTTGTTTACAGGCTCAGTTATCTCGCTTGCTGCTTCTTTTGTTTTATCTGAAATGTTAACACGCTTTTATCAACTTTTTTTTAGGGTTCAGTAGCCGAATGGCAAAAAACGGAACCCTTATAAACTCATCATGTCTGTCTGTCTGTCGATCCGTATGTCACAGCCACTTTATTCCGAAACTGTTAAGACTGTACAGTTGAAACTTGGTAGGTAGGTGTATTCTATGAACCGCTTTTCGATTTTTATAAAAAAATAAAAATAATATTAAGGGGGGCTCCCTATACACGGAACGAAAACTATTTTTTTTTCATCAAACCTATACGCGCGTGGTGTCTATAGAAAGGTCTTTAAAAATAACATTGAAGTTTCTAAAACTTTTATTTCTCAAAGTCAATCATTTCATAGATATGCACGTCAAAAGTGGTAAAATGTGCCCCCCCCCCTTTAACTTTTAAAGTAAAAGAGTGAAAAATCTTAAAAAATTATATGCTGTTGATCTCGATAAAAACTTTCAACGAAAATTGGTTTGAACGAGATACGGTCAGCAGTTTTTGAGATATAGCTTATAGCTTCACATCGCTGCACTATATATTTGTGCCACATCTTTGACCACATCATCATTCATAACTTAACATCAGGTGAGATGTGGTCATGTCACTTGCCTATTGAGCATTTTTTATTTTTTTTATTAATAGCCTTTATTCAGACATACAATATGGATTACAATTTCATTCATTATTTTCATTGAATATAATACTAATAATTTATCTACTAATATATATATATATATATATATTTAATTTGTTTTATTCTATTTGCAATTACATTAATTCTATTTTATTTTGATTATGACTTAGTAAATGTGATAATAATAATTTTTAATGATTTACAGAAAAGATCAATTTTATTATTCAATCTGACAATTAATAAATGCTATAATAAAAATATATATATCTATATATTAGTCAAATAACCCGCCCCTGAGCGCTCCGGGTGCAAAGGTGCCCATCACACTCGCCGCATTTCCACGTTGAATGGCGATGCTCATCCTTTGCACCAGGAACGAGCCGGCGCGGGAGTCACCTGTACTGTCCCTAAGCCTGTGACCTACTTCATGGACGAACTTCTTGGCCTCTGTCCCCCAACAACCCAGGGTCTCCACTGCGATAGGCACGAAGTGGTAAAGCGGCTCCATAGCAGTGTACTTTAGCCTCTTTTTACTAGCCGCGTCTTCTGCTGCTGCTGACGGGGAGTGGACGGTGCGACTGAGGTGGCTGGCAGCTAAAGTGCTAACGCAAGTCGCGTCCCAAACTAGGCACTTGCCGTTTTTCCAAGGCACCAGAGTCAACCCGTCCGGCCTCTTACCGTCAGATCTGCTCAGACCTGGAGGCTCGAGCACGCAGGGAACGTTTGCCGATATGAGAGCTCTACGGACTATGTCATTCAGCGCATGGTGACGAGGAAACCTCCCTGTGCAACGCCGACAACTCAATGCGTGATTGCCATCGGCCTCCACCATGGAACCGCAGGTGCATATGTGAGGTTCACACACCTTGCAGCCCAGACGGAGAGCCACCGCCACACGCAGAGAGTCGTCATCCAGTAAAGTGCCCAGATAAGGTGAAGGCAGCGCATGTAACCATGCACCGGATTCAGGCTGTGACACAGCCCGCAGTCTGGCCTTATCTGCTCCCGTGGTACCCTCTAATAATTGCTCCTGGAGCCGCTTCGTCCCTACATCGTCCCATGCCCGCTGAACGTGCTTCAATACTGGGATAGTCGCATCCGAATTGAAGCCAGACCAAGCCGACAACGCGTCAGACGCAAAGGGAATGCTCCCCCAGTCACCATTAGAATTGAGTAAAACAGTGACCAGGTTTGCAACCCCATGCACCGACGCTAGAAAAGCTGGCAGGCCAACGTCACGTACGCAACGCACCCCAAGACCACCATATCGGATTGGCAGAGCCGCCTGACTCCACTGATTTTCATCTAGGGAGACATTAAGGACAGACTCCACCACCGATTTTAAGGCATTATCAAATGAGGATACTTCCTCAGGACACAGCCAGGTAGGGGTGGTACGCAACAGGTATGTGACTTTTGGGAGAGCAAAGCACATGCGTAACATGATAATCGCAACGTGTGCGGAAAGATCTCTTAAACGTTCATGAGCAGTAAGGAGAAGCTTGTTACGAGCATTGATGGCCTCTGGAACTGCACTGAGAAATATTGGAGATCCTAAAATATTGAAATTAGATGCTGATAGCTCCTTGAGGCCAGGAAGAAGAGTATCAAAGCGAGGGTAGTGTACCCGAGCATCAACACTGCAGGGGAATAACTCACACTTCGAGGGGTTCACTTCCAGACCCAGGTCTTTAAGGCGAGGAATGAGGGCCTCCAGATCCTGGAAAACGTCTTCTGGTTTACCCCCAATAGTGCCATCGTCCAGATACCATATGTTTAAGGCCGATTTGAGCTCAAGAATTACTTTATGAATGGCCAAACTAAAAACAAGAGGCCCGAGCGGATCCCCCTGCTGGGCTCCTACTCGTGAAAGAATGAGACTATTGTCGAAAAAGAGATTTGACGGAATCTTGTAGACCTGGTGAAGAAAAGGATAGAGAGAAGGAATTTTTTCCTTAACCTCATTCAACAGAACGTCTCTCTCCAAAGTATTGAACGCGTTGCGAATATCAAGCTTAAGCAAAATACAGTCTTTGTTCTCCGGGTTCATCACAAACGTTCGAGTTGCGTGGATTGCCGCTTCGCATCCTAGGCGTGTACTGAAACCCAATTGGTGTGGCCGTAGGTATCCGGTTATGTCATCTCTCACGGCGCGGCAAGCCAATTTGGCAGTCAAACGACGAAAAACACTACCAACGGCAATAGGTCTTATGCCGCCATCTTTCTTGGCTAATGCAAAGAGCGAGGCACCATACAGATACGGACACACCAATGGATTCAGCTGGCCACTTAACAAAAAATTCGAAAGCCTGGTTAGGCATCCTATGAGACGTCTACCGTTCTCTCCTGCCGATAGCGACGTCAGTTCCCTAAGATGTCCCGGCCGTATCCCGTCCAAGCCCGCTGCTGAGCCAGTATGGAAAGTGCCAAGCGCCGACACCACGTCCTCTACAGTAACTGATATCGCAGTATGTGATAAATCCGGATCTGAGGGAAAACTGAGAGGACGCGAAGGACTCGGATGTTTAAGCTTCAAAGCAGCCAGCGTGTCAGGATCTCGCTGTGCATAAGAGTCCTCCGACACCAGAAGGCGAACGGCCCCCCGTAAGTCACCCTCAAAGACCTTGTGTTCGATAGTTTTTCTAATCGAGTGCACTTTGGATAATGACCTCGTGGTGGCAAAATCTTCATAGAGACAAGCACCGGACGACAGAATATTCGCCTTGACTTTAGCCGTCATGTTCCCAGGTAGTTCTTTTGATGGCACTCTTAGAGCTGTGTATGCGAAAAATAAAAGAGCGCTCCACTCGTCTACCCCGTTACATGAAACACAAGAATCAATAATGTCACACAGTTTGCCGGCGGCTTGATTCCGTGCATTTTTAGGGACGTGCCGAAGGACAGGAACGCGTCTCTTCAAAGCTGAAAGCCTATCTAAGGGACAGTGGACGGGTGGTGGTGAAAGTGGCAAAGTACTCGCCCCCACTGATGGCGTACTCACTCTATCTGTTGGACAGACCCGTGAAGCTGCAACCTGATACTGTACATTTTTGTGCATGCGACCTATATGCACTCTAAGCCCATGTTCAGAAAAAACGCGTGTGGACCCACATTACATTATATTTATTATTGGTTTATTGACACCTGTCTGTGTGCCTCTTGTTGTCAAAGGCCTCCCCCAACTGTTTCCATTTCTCTCTGTCATTGGCTATTGTTGTCCATCCACCACCTGCTATAACTTTTATCTCGTCCACCCATCTTCTTAGTGGCCTACCTAGTATCCGTTTCCTATGACTGGTGTACCAGTGCATTGTAGATTTTGACCACTTTTCTTTACCTCTGATGGTATGTCCTGTCCATTTCCATTTGAGTTCCATTTTAGTTACTGTGACATCTTTTGTTCTAGTAAATTTCTTTATATTGATGGTTCTTAATCTATCAGAAAGTGTCTTTGCCATCATGCTCCTTTCCATAGCGTTTTGACAAGTTTCAAGTTTCTTAACATGAGTTTTATTGAGTGCCCAGGTTTGACAGCCATATGTGACGACGGGCAATATACAAGTGTTGATAAGTTTACGTTTAATAGCCATGCTTATTTCTTTGTTTTTCATTACCTCTTTTAAATTCTAGTACTGCTTCCATGCATTTCCTATGCGTCTATTAATTTCCTTGGATGTAAGGTCTATGGGCGAGATTGTTTGTCCCAGGTAGATATATTCGTCCACATAATCATTGTGTTATTGTTCACACTGATTGATTTTTGGTGCCCGTATTGAGCATAAAAAAGAATTATAAGAAAACATAAGATATGTTACCTGTGATGTTTGATCCAATTATAGCTGCACCGAGCAAGCTAGCTCCGATGCCAATTTTAGAATATTTTCCTTCATTGTTTCTGTGATATCTATGTTTATATTCATTTGTTGCTGCTACTGACGTTTCACTAGGAAATTTTACTCTTCCTATAATTGCCCTGCAAAACATTATTTGTAAGATGCAGAGTGAGACATATGGAAGCTGGTTCACAGCAGTTGCTAATGAATAGCTGGAAATGGAGCTCAGTGCCTTGGCCATAGGAGAGATAAGAGAGACCTATGTCCAGCAGTGGACGGAAATTGGATGATAATGATGATGAGTTCATATTGAAATGATCAATAGTAGACAACTATGGAACACATAGACCAGGGGTGGCCAACTTGATTAGATCCAAGATCTACTGTTTACTGATGCAACCCTGTGTGATCTACCAAACTTAACTCGTTCGCTGCTGAAAACACACACCGTGCGTGTTTTGATTTTTGGTATCGGAAGTAAAATTTAAAAAAATATATTATAATTTTTTTTTTAAATTAATCTTTTCACAATGGGTTCGTGTGACCTTCTGCTGTTGGATTTTAGTTTTGATTTGATGCCACAGCTACGAAAAAAAATTACAAAAAATAATTAAAAATATGCAAAAAAGTGTTGCAGTCAAAGTGTTACGTACTTATATGTTTTTTGCCTTGCCACAATCGACTGGGCTAATGGCTGCGATTGACCGGTTAGCCATACTAGAATAGACAAATATAATTTTACTTCATTATTGTTATTTTAACCCTAGAAGAGAAATCTATGCCTCCACAGTGTTCACGCAATTGAAATTTCATGCACAATAACCAACTTTGTGGCCGACAGGAGCTTGCCGATGATGCCTCTTATTTTATATTATTTTGTTCTGAATACTTACAGTGTTATTTATGAACTAAATGATATTTTATTATATAATTATGCTAAGGCGAGTCCTACCAATGTTAATTTATTGGGATGCACCATCCCTGGGAGGTGGCGTTTGTTTATAAACTCTTTGTGTAACTTTGACTACAATCAAAGAGTTGGGAGTACGTTTTCAGCATCTTATGAATAATCTGCTTATATTTATGAGTTGATTATTATTTATTATATTATATATTCTCGTATTTATTCTTTTTTATTAAGTCTAGGTTTTTTTACAATATAGATATCAAAACAACAATACAAAAATCATTATAAAATAAACAATACTATAAAAAAACCTAAACCTAGGGTGCCGCCGGTAGCGGGGCAGGGCCCAAGCTACCGGGGGTTAGGGCTGCAGAGAGAGAAACCTCCTGACGATGCGTGCCGTGTCAAGAAGCACTGCCTTCTGTATCTGGCACTTGGTCCTTGATATTATATATTTATTATTATCATTTAGAAACCAATGTGGCATGGTTCAATATAGTGTCATGATTTCCAATTTTTAAAGTTAAATTAACATATTTTGTTGTCATTTTAAATATAACTGGTGCTTAACTTGAATAATATTTTGTGGAACGGCCATCGGAAGCGTTTTGACTTCCGTTGCTTGCGTTGACAAGCAATGGCGCCAGGCCTGCCAACACAAAAATAATGAACCGCCAATGAGAATTGTTCGCGACGTGTTCCTTTAAGGTTGGCCAACCTTAAAGGAAAAACCGGAAAGCTAACGCGGTGAGAAGAAGGCTGGCGGGAGCCATTGTTTTCTCGGCGTTGGAACGAGTCGTTCGTAATCATAAAAATACCTTCGTGGTGTCGAATTGATGTACAAAAGTTAAACTTAGTAGATTTACTTTGTGATGTAACTACATGAACTTATCCTGTAAAGTTTATAAGGAATAAATAATAATTCAATCAGTGGATGGTGTATATTTCTTTACATCTCAGAAGTGGGATAAACCAAAAGAGTATGTTGATAGCTTTTAATGAATTTACTATTTTTTTTTTTTCTTTTCTCCTATATTTGCTATGCTTGATATGCGTCCACTAAAGCAATTTATCACAGGTAACTGTAATTTATTTGAATATTGAACTCGATTATGACACGTGCAAGTTACATGATTGTGTTGGATTTGTGCAGCGTGTCTGGTCAGGGCAACTCTCTGGTGATGTGCTGCTTAAATCAAGATCATTCGTGTGCGGTGGTGTGCGTGGGTTCTTGGCCAAGGCTACCCTCTGGTAGAACCTAGCGCATGCTTTCGTACGCTTTTGAGTTGGGCGTGTTTGTGTTTGGTCGGGGCCACCCTCCGATAGCATATAACACGTTTGACATTTTATTTTTATTTTTATGTCGTAGTTGCGCGTGCTATAAGAAAGTATTAAGCCATTGAAATTCATTGAACTATATAAGTTTTAATTTTAATATTTCCAAACGTTTCAAACAGAAAGTCTAACAAGCATACAGAATATAAAGTTACAAGTGTGTTAAAATAAAATATTGTTTTTCTAATGGATGGGTCGACTGGTTGTCAGATTATTGGATACATTAGAGGGCGTGCCAGTTGACTCAACGGTTAATTGAGCGAGCACCTGAGTGTTTCGCTAGATGTTGGTTAAGTCGATTGGACACGTCGGATTGTTAATTAGGGGGCGTTCTAATTATACTCAACGGTTAATTGGGCAAGCACCTGAGTGTTTCGCTAGATCTTGGTTGAGTCGATTGGTCACGTTGGACATTGGCTGAGTCAATTAGACACGTCGGATTATCAGTTACAGGACTAGCTGTACTGATTGCTTAATTGAGCGGGATAATGATGATGATCATGATGATAATTTTATGGCGATGATAATTGTGATAAAGATGATGGTGATGATGATAATTTTATGGCAATGATAATTGTAATGATGATGATGGCGGTGATAGTGATGACGACGATGATGATGGCGATGATGATGGTGATGATGGCGATGATGATGGTGATGATGGTGATGATGGTGATGATGGTAATGATGGTGATGATGGTGATGATGGTGATGGCGGTGATGATTATGATAGTGATGATGATGATGGTGATGATGGTAATGATTATGGCAATGGTGATTATGATGATCATGGCGGTGATGATGGTAGTAAATATATATATCTATATATATATATATGTATAAATATATATAAACGCTTACCAAAGAAATAATGTATTGAAAAATGGGAATACTAAAATGTTATGTAATCAAATAAAAAATTTTTAACATATTTTATTTGTGAACGGGTTATGCTAGCAGTAATGCGTATTTCAGAGTGGTGACAATGAAGTCTGATGATAATGCTAGGACCCCACCTAGCACAACACCGAAACGACGAAAGCGAGCAAAGAATAGGAAGAGAAAAAGGTCAGTTTCTCATTCTAGTTCCAGCAATGAATCGGCTACATCACGTAAGACCCGTGCGTTGTCAAATGAACTCTCCGCTGATGTTTTAAAACTACTTAAGACTTTATCTGGCGATACTACTAAAAATAAATTTAGCAATAACAATCTCAACAACGTTGTTCCCGAGTACGATCCAGCAAACAGGGCTCAAACCATTGAATGTTGGCTTAGAAAAGTAAACGAGTGTGCAGTCATATACAGTTGGGATGAAAGACAGACAGTCCACTTTTCTTTACAGAAATTGGTTGGTCTGGCAAAAAAGTGGTTTGAGGCCTTGCCATCGGTTGTCTTCACTTGGGAAGAGTGGCAAGCTAAATTATGCAAGGCCTTCCCTAGTGAGGATAATTATGGACGTCTTTTAGAAGAAATGTTAAACCGGACCTCGCGTTATGATGAGAATCTTCGTGAATATTTTTACGATAAAATGTGTTTAGTCAATAGGTGCGGAATCACTGGCAAAAAGGCTGTTGATTGTGTGATTTATGGTTTGAGTGATCGATCGATTAGAAACGGAGCTCAGACATTAAACTGCGCGGAACCAGAAGATTTGCTTGGCTTTCTTTCATCCCAAAAATCTCAATCCGTAATAAATACTAAAATACGAGAGAGAGTGTTTCAGAAAGTCACCAGTTCGGGCATTACAGGTCCAAAAACTAGTTCAAACGGTTCTAGTACTAGCCACTCTAGTACGATTGTTTGTTATAATTGTCGAGCTAAAGGTCACCCTTTCTTTAAGTGCTTGAAACCCATCATAAGATGCAGACGTTGCAACAGGGTGGGACATGACAATGATAGCTGTAAGTTAGAGACTTTACCTAAAGTAGATACCAATCGTGTTGTAAATGAATCCGAACGGCAAACTTTGAAGATCAACTCCTTTAACAAAAGTGACGACAAGTACTTTAAAACTATTAAGGTTAATGACAAGTCTCTAGAGGCTTATATAGATTTTGGTAGCGAGTGTACACTGATGCGCAAAACTGACGCCGAATCATTAAAGTTGGCCCGGAACGTCGATAATGTGCCGATCGTTAAAGGATTTGGCGAATCATCGGTTGTACCCTTGTACAAATCCCATATAGACGTTAAAATAGACGAAGTAGAGTCAAGTATAGAGGTGTTGGTTATAAACGATTTTCATATGCAGTCGTCACTTTTAATAGGTCAGAATTTTACAGAACTTCCTTTTGTAACTGTGATAAAAGATAGCTCAAAACTCGCGTTTTACAAAAGCCCAGCTCAAAATCTCTTTGAAAACTACAATCAGCCTCTAAAACTGTATGTCACCAATACAATGAACGTTTCAAAGACCAGTATTGTCCCAGTGCATACTGATTCAAAATTTACGGGGGATGTATTTATCGAAGGCCACAATTCTATTGAACCTGGGAAAGAATATCAATTGTTTCGGGGTGCTTATCGTATTCATGATGGAAAAGGGGAAGTGGTCGTAACCAATTTGTCGTACAGGGACATTATTCTTCAGCATGGTGTTCTATTAGCTAGGTCCATTCCATTTACCGAACATGATGTGTGTCATGTGAATCGTATAGTAAAAGATCCTGCCTTGTTAGAACCCCTTGATAGGGAAGACATAAAAACGGGGCCAACATTAAATGGCGATCAGTTCAACAAATTATACTCGTTATTACAGAGTTATCGTGACTGTTTTGCTTCTAATCTCGAAGAAATTGGTTGTGCTGTTGATGTGAGTATGCAAATAGACCTAGAAGATAGCAAACCGATAGTGTATCGTCCGTATCGCTTGTCTTACCACGAACGTGAACAAGTTCGAAAAACAATTGACGAATTGTTACAAAATGATATTATCCAGGAATCGAAATCTGATTACGCTAGTCCGATTTTGATGGTAAAAAAGAAATCTGGCGAACAAAGACTGTGCGTAGATTTTCGAGCCCTGAATAATAAAACTATTAAAGACCGTTTTCCTCTGCCGCTTATAGAAGACCAACTTTCCAACCTAAGTGGCAATAGCTTCTTTACAACTCTTGATTTAGCTTCAGGATATTACCAAATTTCCATGGCTAATGAAAGTAGACATCTTACGGGCTTTGTTACGCCCGATGGGCATTACGAGTTTAAACGCATGCCTTTTGGTCTCGCCAATGCACCAGCCGTATTCCAGAGGATGATTAATAAAATTCTCGGGAATAAACGATTCGAGTACGCATTAGCCTATTTAGACGATGTGTTAATTCCATCAACTAATTGCGATGAAATGTTTAGGCGCCTAGAGGAAGTTCTCAAGCTTTTTAGACAAAATGGTCTGACGTTAAACCTTGCCAAATGTCGTTTCTTTAACGATACAGTCAGTTATCTGGGGTACGATATCTCTTCGCAGGGCATTCAGCCAGGTAAAACTAAAGTTTTAGCGGTACAAGAGTTTCCTAAGCCACAAAATGTTCATGAAGTCAGACAATTTCTAGGCTTAACGGGCTACTTTACGAAATTTATAAAAGGTTACGGAGAAATTGCGCACCCATTAACTCGTCTTTTACGAAAAGAAGCTTTGTGGCAGTGGTCTGAAACTGAGAATCGGGCATTTACACTTTTGCAGGAGAAACTTGTTGACCGCCCTGTTCTCGCGCTCTATGACCCTACTCTCGAGACTGAACTGCATACTGATGCCAGTTCTCTAGGCATAGGAGGCATTTTATTGCAGTGGCAAAAAGATACAAGGGTTCTAAAACCCGTTGCTTATTTTAGCCGTCAAACCACACCTGAAGAAAAGTTTTTACACTCCTACGAACTGGAAACACTTGCCGTCGTAGGCTCCCTCAAAAAGTTCAGAGTGTATCTATTAGGGATCCAATTCAAAGTTTTTACCGATTGTGCGGCTCTTCGCACCACACTAACTAAGCGAGATTTGGTTCCCCGAATAGCTAGGTGGTGGTTGCAAATATCAGAGTTTACATTTGAAATAGAATATAGACCTGGCGTTCAAATGACTCACGTAGATGCGTTGAGTAGGAACACCAGGCTCTCCGAGGAACTAGATAACTCTCCGTCAGTCTATGTGTATAACATAGAACAGAAAAATTGGTTTTTGTCATTGCAAATGGCGGACCCTGAAATATCGCGTATTTTTAGAATTCTCAAACCTGAAGATAGTCAAGAGTGTAGAGAGATTAGGCAGAATTTTGTAGTTCAAAATCATACAGTGTTTAGGAAGGTCGATGACAAGTTATTATTGGCAGTTCCACGAAACGCACGTTGGCAAGTATGTCGCGCTAATCACGATGACATTGGCCATCTCGGATACACTAAGACCCTTGAAAGAATTAAAAATACATATTGGTTCCCCAAGCTTCGAAAATTTGTAAAAAAATATGTCGCGGCCTGCGTAGAGTGTGGTTATAACAAGGATACCGCGACAAAACAAAAATCGGGTCATTTATATCCAATAGAGAAGGCACAAATACCATTTCACACTATCCATATAGATCACCTTGGCCCATTTGTTAAAAGCAAAAATGGTAATACACACATTCTTACTGTGGTTGATGCTTTTACAAAGTACCTATTTGTAAGAGCAGTAAAAGATCTAAAAACAAAAACCACAATTAAAGTCCTTGAGAATATATTTTACGACTTTGGCGTGCCAGCTAGAATAATATCTGATCGTGGTACCAGCTTCACGTCGGCAGCATTTAAAGTCTATTGTGATGCCCAAGGGGTTAAACATATATTAAACGCCGTAGCTTGCCCCAGGGCTAATGGCCAGGCTGAAAGATTCAATCAAACTATTTTACATTCGTTATCAGCACAAAATCATACTGGCAATGAGCGTGACTGGGACAAGTGCATAGGCAAAGTTCAATGGGGTATTAACAACACTGTAAATGCTTCCACTCAAAAGACTGCAACAGAAGCCATGTTTGGCATGAAACTACGTGACATTTTATCAAACAAACTGGACATGCCACAAACCACTACAAATTCTGGATTACAAGTAGTTAGAAATCAGATTAGCGAGAATATTGAGAAACAGCAAGCTAGACAAAAGAAGCACCACGATAAAAATCGTGTACCTGCAACCAAATATACCATAGGTGATTTAGTCAAAATTGCTCGTAACAATTTTGATAATGACGGGAAAAGCACAAAACTTTTATCAAAGTTTGTAGGTCCTTATAAAATTACCGAAGTCTTAGGGAACGATCGTTATAGAATAGCGGAAGTCCCCGGGTTCAAAAAAAAAAACAAGCCATATACGACGGTTATTGCGTTTGATAGAATCCAACCTTGGATACATGTCAGATCCTTAGACGTGCATAGCTCGGATGACAGCATCTCCAGTGTAGAATGATAGTAGGATGAAGCCTTTTGTCATGATTTCTGCAACTAATAGATTATAAAATAAGCATTGATGTAGTATATTGATTCGCGTTTTATTTTTAGTGTCATGAATAATTATAACACTGAAAATAAAAAGCACTAAAAATTAATTTAACATTGTTAAACGGACCTGTTTAATTAATTAGTCTTGTAGGTGTAATTTTTTTTTTTTAATTAATGTGAAATAAATAGTGATTTTTAAAGTAAGAGTTTAAAGTTAGTTAAAGTAAAAGTTATGTGTTAAGCGTAGAAGGTTACTTAGTTAAATAAACATTGTCAGTATTAATGTAATCGGGGTTACTATCGTACATGAAATAAGAGGATCATTCTTGTAAAATATTATAATTTATTTTTCTTGGCCGAGTGTCATGATTATGATTTAATTTCATTTAACATCGTGTAAAACGGATCTGTTTAATTAATTAGTCTTGTATAATTATTTTGAAATCATAAACATAATAGTGATTTTTAAAGTAAGAGTTTTGTAAAAGTAAAAAGTTATGTACCTACATAACTTTTTACTTTTTACTAAGCGTAGTAAGTGCTGTATTACTTATTTAAATGAACATTGTATGAATGTAATCAAGGAAAACGTCATACATTAGGAGATCATTCTTGTAAATTAATATATATTTTATTGTTGTTTTAGTAAAATTATATTATTATTTTGTGTATGCCGGGAGGCATCACGTTGTCGGATGGCCGAGTGTCATGATTTCCAATTTTTAAAGTTAAATTAACATATTTTGTTGTCATTTTAAATATAACTGGTGCTTAACTTGAATAATATTTTGTGGAACGGCCATCGGAAGCGTTTTGACTTCCGTTGCTTGCGTTGACAAGCAATGGCGCCAGGCCTGCCAACACAAAAATAATGAACCGCCAATGAGAATTGTTCGCGACGTGTTCCTTTAAGGTTGGCCAACCTTAAAGGAAAAACCGGAAAGCTAACGCGGTGAGAAGAAGGCTGGCGGGAGCCATTGTTTTCTCGGCGTTGGAACGAGTCGTTCGTAATCATAAAAATACCTTCGTGGTGTCGAATTGATGTACAAAAGTTAAACTTAGTAGATTTACTTTGTGATGTAACTACATGAACTTATCCTGTAAAGTTTATAAGGAATAAATAATAATTCAATCAGTGGATGGTGTATATTTCTTTACAATAGTGACCAGTATTCATGATTTTCCAATCTTAGAATAAGCTTTTTTATTTTTTTATATCTTATAGGCTAGCGTTTGACCACTATCTCACCTGTTGGTAAGTGATGATGCAGTCGAGGATGGTAAGCACGCTAGGCCTAGAATGGGAACTGGCTCTCAAGGATAGCTGCCGGAACATATTAGATGTTTGTAGTGTCCTACCACCATGACGGGATTGTTGGTTTCTTAACGATGTTTTCCTTCACCAGAGGGCCACTGTGAGAAGCGCACATAAAATTTTTGACAGATAAATCCGTTGGTGCACTGTGGGGTTTCAACTCAGTACCACGGCATCAAAGCCAACCGTTCTCCCGATTACACCACCAGGCCCTCATAGATGATCTTATCCTCACAGAATCAAGTGCTGAAGATGAGGGCAGTGAGGTTGTAGACATTTTACATTTCATTTTTCACAATATTATGTTTCTTAAAGTGTTACACACTTGCACCGATGCATAATTGGGTTAAAAATGCAATCCACTAATTTCATCATATCGATAGTATCGCACTGTGGCTTAATTGGTCAGAGCACCTGGACATGTTATCCAGGGGGTGCGGGTTCTAGTCCCGTCGGTACGATGAAATTTTTGTATAACAATTTACAAAAGTATAATTATACTATTAAAAATTGTCTGAAGTACTGAAACATGCACTGGGTTGCGGGTGCACGTAATAGTGCGGTTGGCTACCCTACATTAATCAGGGGAATTAAACAGGTGTTTTAAGTGTGACGTTCGACATCTAGATGAAAGCTGAATGGCTCAATACCTTTGTTAGGGTTCCGTAGCCGAATGGCAAAAAACGGAAACCTTATAAATTCGTCATGTCTGTCTGTCTGTCTGTCCATCCGTATGTCACAGCCATTTTATTCCGAAACTGTTATGACTACAGAATTGAGACTTGGTAGGTAGATGTATTCTGTAAACCGCTTTTTGATTTTTATACAAAAATAAAAATATAAAAGTTTAAGGGGGGGCATTTCATACATGGAACTGAAACAAAAAAAAAAATTTTCTTCAAACCTATACGTGTGGGGTGTCTATGGATAGGTCTTCAAAAATGACTTTAAGGTTCCTAACATCATTTTTTCTCAAAGTCAATAATATGAAAGATAGGCGCATCTAAAGTGGTAAAATGTGTGACCCCCCCCTCTAACTTTTAAAGTATGGGAGTGAAAAATCTAAAAAAAATATATGCTGTAGATCTCAATAAAAACTAACAAAGAAAATTGGTTTGAACGAGATACAGTCAGCAGTTTTAGAGATATGGCGACCGCAAAGATAACTTTTTTTTCATACAAACACTATGAAAACCAAAGTTAATTTTGTAGTTGCGAAAAATCATAGTTAAGGAATACTTAACTGTGTTACGGAACCCTACGAGTGCAAGTTCGACTTGCACTTGGCCAGATTATTTTTTTTTGTAAATTCAAAGCAATAAGTTATGTTTCTGTTATATCTATAATATTTTTTATTGAATATGATCTATTTAATGTAATTTGACGTGTGTAAGTGCAAATTTTTAATTTGCCCATATACTGAATAAATGCTTTGACTTTTGACTATGAAACTCAACCCTGCTTCTAACCCCAACCCTTAATGACTTTACACCAACCCTTATTCCCATTGAATTGGTGGTAGGTGATATTAGGTGATATTAAGAACAGGTATGGCTGGTGACATAATAATATGATGTTATAAGGTCATCCATCTCCTTTGATAATTATTGTTGTAGTGTTTCACGTTACTAGCAGTGAAACAAGGAAAATATAAAGCCATTATTCATTCTTCTCTTATTTCTAGTTTTTGTATTGTATAGCATCCTGATATGTTTACATCAAGGTAATATGTACTTTTAGGTGAAAACTAATTAAGGCTATTTAAACTATTCATTTGTTTCCAAAATATACATTTAAAGCCGTTTGTTTTCCGTGTAAATATAAAATAAATAATTGATCTTTATTACCTTATTATTGCGTTTTTCAATGACATGATCGGCAATTGGAAATTTATTTTACAATTGAGTAGCACTATTACACTATGCTTGTGTGTAGATAAACACTGCTGACGGCTCCGTGCTGAGAAATATTAAACTCGTTTCGACCTTCCGAATGTTTTCTTGACCGAGCGCTGTTGATATCTTGTAATCTTGTATTATCATTTATCACTATGATGTGACGTTGTATGTAAACAGAATATAGTGTAACGTGTAGGCTTCATAGTTCATGTTTTTGTCTGTTATGTGAATACTACTAAGAGTTCCACTAGTGTTACTGACTACCGAAATGTAGGTTACACTATTAAATTAAATACTGTTATTATCTTTGATTAAATAGAATCCCAGATTGATTTCATTTCACTTTAATAAAAACATTTATGTAAGAGTTTCAAATTCAAAAATCTTATCTCTCGTAAAAGAAGTTGATTGACAGTGACGTGACAAAAAATGACCACAGAGTACTGAGTCACTCTACTAAGACTACTACGTTATAAGAGTTGGCACTTCCCTACATTGTTGATACCCGAATTATGAAAGCACTGTGTAGCCAACCTAACAACGGAAAGTATTGTTTACGAAGTAACTATTATATAATGTGTGTATAATATAAGTGTTGGTAATCTCATGTACCTAGATATCTAGATATAAGAACTTTATGTACAACAATTATGGAAGCAATTAAGTATTGAGTATAATTCAAGTTATTTAATTATGTATGCAGTGTCGCGGACTGTTACTGACTTAGACTTTTTATAGTTATATATATATATATATATATATATATATGTTTATTTTATTATGGCTCCACACGATAAGTGTCTTTAGCCAGTGTCAAGTATTAAAATTCTTCAAGTTTTTGAGAATAGGGAATATGCATGTAGCTCAGATTAATTGGAAATATTTTTTTTTCGAATCTTTGTTGCCCTGGAGTTATACGAAAAACCTTTTTTAAAATTTAATTCCATTTTATTTGCTTAAAATAATAAATGAAAAATGCAATTTAAGCGAGGGAAATTTAAGTTTGTGTCATAATTCACTACTCCACGTGATAGAAACATTGAGCGCGGGAACATAAAAATGAATGTATGGTGTGGTCTTATTGTATTTATTTCCAAATATGATGTTTGCCGCGTATTATTGAGCAAAAATGTATATTACTAACCATTTAATATAGATAAAAATTAGTACGAGATTAGAGAAACTGCATAATTTAATAAAAACATGCCATTGGCTAAATACAATAATCGCGCAGAGTCTTAATTAAAGAAAAAAAAGCTTGTTTGCTTCAAGCGGCGTGTGTCTGACGTACGTGCGTGACGTCACAATGCACTACAAAAGAGCCCGGGAAATGATGGCGTTTAAACTGCTCAAATGTATTTGTACATTTAAATATTTATTAAAAAAAATAATTAAACCATAGAAATAAAAATATTTAAAAAAACATACATATTCCCTATTCAAGTCGTATAGATTTTTGTTTAAATCAAAATAAATTTTATTTATGCTCTGATAAAGATCGCGCACGTCTGTTTGCTGTGTCGGAGCAGGAGTCAGGCCAGTGGCTTCACGCCCTTCCTTCATCAAACATTGGAACTCGACTGCTCGACGACAGCAGTTGCTGAATTGCAGTCAGTCTCCGTCTAAATGCGGGACTGGTAGAAAATTATAAATACACAGGTGTCCATGTGGGAGCGACGTCGACAGGTATGGGCTCCATGGTCTTGATTGTCAACGTAGTGCCGGCAGATTTTCCCGCCATGGCTCTATTAATGACATTATTAAACAAGCGCTTACCAACATTCACGTTCTATCTATGCTGTAACCAATAGGGGTGCTTCGTGATGATGGTAAGCGCCCGGAAGGCATGACGCTAATCTCATGGGAATGAAAGATGGGTCAAAGTCACATTTTAGGCCAAGTTTTAAGTCAAAGTGTAGTTCAAGTCATATTCTTAGTAAAGATGTGGACTTTACTGAAGATTTTCAGTGAAATTTTGGTGAGAAAGTAAATAGCATGCTCTTATTTATTTAAATTTAAGAGGTTATTTAGTGATCTTTGCTTATTGATTATTTGGCGCCGACTCAAAATTACTTAGGTTTACATACTTACATTAGTTTAAGAACGTAGTTATTATGTTTAGTTAAAAACTCAAAACAATTACAAAAATATATACTGAGGTATACAAACAGTAGTTTCAGAACTTCATTATTAAGGTTACATAAAAAGTTAAGTTATTTTTTGCTTTTCAGTTTTTTCGGCGGTTTAATTTTTTTGTTAAAAAGTTTTATTAAATCTATAAGTTTGAATAATATTACTTATAAATTTTCACATTTCATAAATATAAAAATAGAAGGACTATGAATATTTCAGATCATCCTAATGTTGACTATATTTTCTGTGGAATAAACATTCATTTCATTTACTTAGGTACGTTACAAATCCTATTTCTGTGATGGAACATGCCATTTTGCGTTCACATCAAAATTCCACTGAAAACCTTCATTATCATTACATCTTATGAATTTCTAATAATTTATTTAGTTAGGTACTTAGGAGTAGTTTCCACATTTTTTTTATTTTCGTAAACCCGGTCATGCACCACTACATTGTGAGGTAAATGAAATGGTTACGTATATCCGGCTCCAACGGACTTGAAATTATTATGCAGGCGGTAGATTTTGATACTCCAAAGAGATCTCCGGAGCATTGCTGCATATTTCCCGTCGCATAAAATCTGAGTGTTAATAGTAACTGCTAGGCTATTCTGTAAGCTATCTCGACAACGGAATCCGCGATGAGATTTGAATTTTGTACTACGAAATTCAACCGTATTGCGAACGTGATACGATTGAATTTCAAAGTACGAAATTCGAATCTCACCGCGGATTCCGCTGTCGAGATAGCTTACAGAATAGCCTAGCTGCTCTAGCGGTGACACAGCCTGGTTTCTTGTCGTTGGTTTTTCTAATTCTGCTCCTATTTGACTAACGACCCACACCACAGTTTCTTTTGAAAGCCTGTATCGTTTTGAAAAATCTTCGTCATCCCAGTGGTCTAGAGGCGAGTTTCTTGGTCGAAATATTTTCGGTCTTCTTATTAAAACATAATCGACGATAATTTCATCATCAGATGAACTGTCCGAGATGTTAAAATAACGCATAATATTAGAATTCATAATATCTACCTTCTATTAAAGGTATTAGCAATTTAATTTTTTTATATATATATATTTATCTTTATTATATAAAATTCAGACATTCAAAATACAAGTCAATTATAATAAATTAAATTAATAAAATACAATTTCAATTGTCTGGCAATCCGTTCCTGATCGTTCTCGGTGCAAAGGTGCCCATAACACTAGCAGCGTTACCGCGCTGGATAGCAACGGCTAACCTTTGCACCAAGAAAGAGCAGGAACGGGGCTCTCCTGTCTTGTCCCTTATTCTACGCAATTTAATTAAACTAATCTGATAAACGCAAAAATAACACAACAAGAAGGATTAATACAACACAAGCACGAGTCAGCTGCGAGATGGGAGATAACTTGCCGCCATCTTGTTTAACCCTAGCTGGGCGGGTGGTTAAATATTTTGACTAATAGTTGCATATTTAACCAATGGTCAAGATAACTAATAATCAAAAAACCGAATTACTGCACTTTTAACCATTTGTCACCGATTTTAACTATTAGTTGGCTTAACTATGAATCAAAAAACCGGCCCTAAAACCCCAAGGTGCTCCCTCTCGACGCCTAGTGTCGGGGCTACGGGTACACTTTCGCGCTCGTCCGCGGCCTTGACGCGACGGCGTATGTCCGCTAGGACCTTCGAGTATTTACCAAAGGAGATGTTAACGCAAGGCGTACCCCTCTGATGGCCATATAGCCATTTTTGGCCATACGAGCGTGCGTAACTGCGCTGTATTTTTAATACTGTGTGCGTGTTTCAAGCTAGTGTGCGGGATCGTTAAAGTGAGTGATTTGTGTGTGTGCAATGCGTGTTTACCTCGTCCCCCGTAAGTATCGGCAGAAAAAAATGTTTGCGGATTACAACGTTAACATCTCCATTGGTAAATGCTCGAAGGCAAGGACCCGTCCTCGGGGGGTCACCTCGAGGCTTTCACCCCTCCCCCTCGTCACGACGTACCAGCACATGGTATGTCGCAACCTCTTTCCCGGGGACAACACAAATACTAACCGACTCGAATATATGTGTAGCACGCCTAATGGATGATGGTTGAAACCCTTTGAGTATGCAGCCAGAATTGACACCGGATCAGGAAATCAGATGGGTGGTTTCAGAGATCAGCTCCGAGAAATAAACTTATAAATTTAATTAGAACGTATAATAAACTAAAATAACCGACTTCAAATGCCGCGCCAATAATTTTCAGTACCAATTTAGAGGTGTTTGTCTCCATATCTCTGGAGATACCAATCAAATCTTGATAAAATTACTATGGTACCACCCCTGGGATATCTCATTTCCAACAAAAAAAAATCATCATAATTAAGATAGGTATATAAGTTTAAAGTTTAAAAACTAAAACAACCGACTTCAATGCCCCGCGAGTCAGTTTCGGTAGCAAGTTTGAGACGTTTATCGTCATTATTTATTAGATCTCGATGAAATTACGCTGGGACCACTTCGGAAGTGTTAAAAAAAGAATAATTCAAATCGGTTCACTATTGACGGAGTAATCGGGTAATATCTTCTTCTTCTATAATACTATAAGAATCCCTTGTCCTGACATACTGACTGACTGACTGACTCACTGACAGACAACGCACAGCCTAAACCGCTGGTCGTAGAGACTTGAAATTTGGAGGGTATATTTGTCTTAGTACGAAGGGGTGTACTAAGAAAGGATTTTTCAAAATTCACCCCTTAAGGGGATGAAATGGGGGTTCAAAGTTTGTATGGAGAAACAAGATTAGATAGTCTTTTCTACCCGAAACTTCACACAAGTGCTTTAGTACAAAAATAAGTAAATACGTGTTTCAGGTTATTTGAAATTCCACCCCTAAGAGGGTGAAATGGGGTAACAAAGTGTGAAAATCAATAATGTTGCGGATTGCGCTGAAATTTGGCATGCAGATAATTATTACAACGTTAGGTACCTTTGAAAAAGGATTTTTCAAAGTTCACCCCTGAAGGGGATGAAACGGGGGTTCAAAGTTTCTATGGAAGAACAAAGTTAGATAGTCTTTTCTATCCGAATCTTCACAAAAGTGCTTCAGTAAAAAAATAAATAAATACGTGTTTCAGGTTTTTTTGAAATTCCACCCCTTAGAGGGTGCAATGGGGTAACAAAGTGTGAAAATCAATATTGTTTCGGATTGCGCTGAAATTTAACATGCAGATAGTTATTACGACGATAGTTCCCTCTCAGAAAGGATTTTCCGAAATTTACCCCTGAAGGGGATGAAACGGGGGTTCAAAGTTTGTATCGAATAACAAGATTAGATAGTATTTTCTATTCGACACTTCATACAAGTGCTCCAGTAAAAAAAAGGTAAATGTGTTTCATGTTTTTTTGAAATTCCACTCCTAAGAGGGTGAAATGGGGTAACAAAGTGTGAAAATCAATATTGTTTCGGATTGCGCTGAAATTTGGCATGCAGATAGTTATTACGATGATAGTTCCCTCTGAGTAAGGATTTTTCAAAATTCACCCCTGAAGGGGATGAAACGGGGTTCAAAGTTTGTATGGAAAAACAAGATTAGATAGTTAATTGTTAAACTCAATCCAAAATTTCATCGTACCGACGGGACTTGAACCCGCAACCTCCGGAATAACATGTTCCGGTGCTTTGCCAATTAAGCAATTTACAAAAATATAAAGTGTGTAACACTTCAAAGAAACATAATATTTGATTTACGCAGTGCAACATCTCTCGTCGGATTTGGAAACTGTAATGATTTCTTCCGAATGATTAACTTACGTAATAAGTAGTCATAGATGGCGCCACCAATGCATAATTGGGTTAACAAAAGCAATCTACTAATTTCGTCGTAACGATACTTCGCACCGTTGCTTAATTGGCAAAGCACCGGAACATGTTATTCCGGAGGTTGCGGGTTCAAGTCCCGTCGGTACGATGAAATTTTGGATTGTGTTTAACAATTTACAAAAATATAAAGTGTGTAACACTTCAAAGAAACATAATATAAGATTAGATAGTATTTTCTATTCGAAACTTCATCGAAGTGCTCCAGTAAAAAAATAAGTAAATACGTGTTTCAGGTTTTTTTTATTTCCACCCTTTCTTAGGGGTGAAATGGGGTAACAAAGTGTGAAAATCAATATTATTTCGGTTTGTGCTGAAATTCGGCATGCAGATAGTCATTACGACGTTAGTTCCCTTTGAGAAAGGATTTTCCAAAATTCACCCCTGGGATTCAGGGGATGAAACGGGGGTTCTAAGTTTGTATGGAGAAACAAGATTAGATTGTCTTGATGAGATAGTCTGTTTCATTCGAAACTTTACTTAAGTACTTCTGAAAATAAATAAGTAAATACGTGTTGTAAGATTTTTCAAAATGGGGTAGGTAACAAAGTATGAAAATTTGGGTTTTTCGGGTTTTATAATTATGAATCCCGATTTGCCTTAGTTACGCGATAACATGCAAACGGGTGATCCGATTTGGCTAATTCATATTTAATGTCTTTATTTATATTATAATATTATATATTTATTTTATATTATTTCTTTTATGGAAACATTTTTACACAAGAAAAGTTTTAAGTAAAGGAGTTTTTAACGCGGGCGAAGCCGCGGGACACTTCTAGTAGGTACATTAAAAATAAACATACAGACGAATTGAGAACCTCCTCCTTTTTGGAAAACGATTGAAAATCTGTTCATAAACGACCAAGTTATCCGCGAATAAACTTAACACAAAAATATGTATACGGTCGAATTAAGTAAGTAATTTCCTTTTTTGGAAGTCAACATTTACAAACGTTACCTCTTTATAATAGGTACTAAAGTCCCCGTCACGAGAAGCTATAAATTATGTAAACAAGTGTTCAGGAGATCACAGCATTTGGACCAACAAAAAAAATGAATTTGTGAAAATAAATTCGAAACTCGAATGACGCGTTTATTTCAAAATGGCGTCCCGATAGTATACAATCCCTGCGTCCGGTGCCAAGAAACACAAACGATAGCGCTTTGCGTCGTTAAAATATGATCCGACTAAATTAAATAGGTTGTTACTTTCATATAACCCGTCTATATTTCATGTCGATTGAATATGGTCAATTTATTATTATCTCGCAGTATAAAATGTTTACTTAGTAAAAGATGTTTGTTTACATAATTTATAGCTTCTCGTGACGGGGACTTTAGTGTCTATCTGAGTTATAAGTAGACTTCGTCTGCCTTTGCATAGCTTAAAACTAAATAAATAACACATACCCGTTCCCTTGAAGTTTATCGGATGAAAAAGTTGACGGGGCAAAAAAGTTGCGTCTTAATAAGGGTAACATCAAATTATGGGTCATCCGGACATCCGCCGGACATACCAAAACTTTTTGTATACTAGTGTTTCTGTGAGAAAAGTAGACCTCGCGTGCCCTTTGTAAAAAAATTGAAATCCGTCCATGTTACGCTACAGCCAACTTCACCCCCTTTTCTCCCCTACACTCCTCCTTCTTGGATTTTTTTTCGTTCATCTTATGTAGGATGAATAGTCCTTAGTGTGTGTCTCTCAAATTTGATTGAAATCCGTCGATAAATGACGCTACAGCTTTGAGTATTCAGCCAATCATAGCGCTACAGAAACTTCTCACCTTTTCTCCCCTCCACACCTCTTTTTGATTATTTTTTTGCAACATCTTGTGTAGAATGAAGTCCTTGTGCCTTTCCAATGTGACTAAAATCCGTTGATAAATAAGGCAAACTTCTCCCCTTTCCCCCCTATAAAAAAAAGCAATCGACAAAAATTCTTAAATAAATCAAGGAATTTGTGTGCCAATTTTCGTCAAAAGCGGTTCAAAAATGCAACCTGTAAGTAAGAACAGACAAACATCCGGACAAAAGCATTTTTGACCAAACTGAGACGCTTCGCTCGCTGCGCTCGTTTGGTCAATAATATACTGAGAGCTGTACCTGTGGCTATACCTCGCAGCTGAAATACTTGTAAAGGTAGGAAAGGTATCCTGTGTGTTAATCCAGATTATTTTTATTTTTTGTGTTGAGGAATGTCTATTTCTTTTACTTTTGAATTGTTTTGATATCGTGAAAGAAAACATACAAACGAATCGAGAACCTCCCTTTTTAGAAGTCGGTTAAAAACGAAACACCGATTTCCATGCCGCGGATGTCAGTTTCAGTAGCAAGGATTTTGGGTCTGGATTCTGGAGATACTTTTCAGATCTTGATAAAATTTAAATGAAAACCTATGAAAAATAGATCATTGAAAATGGTTAATTGGCGGAATAATCGGCGAACAAACATACGAAAAAGAATAGTATATAGATATATATTATAATATAATAGTATACATAAAATGTACAAAGAAATTGGGAACCTCCTCCTTATTGGAAGTCGGTTGACAAAGTAAGAAAAAATATATACCTAGTAGAATTTTATTGTAACACAGTTGTTACTGTATTTGCAACTATGTTTTCAATTATAAACACGTAAAATGTCCAGTATCTAAATAATTCAAAATCATAGGTACCACCATCTTCGCTACACCGGTTCCGAACAGAAAATCCAAGTGTCCAAAGGTGACATCCGACACTATACATTTAATCGCGTTCGACTTCAGTTTCGACATCAGTATGTCGATGTCCCGCACGTCCGACACGTAGTCATTCTCGCTCCCGATGATGATCCATTTCATTGTCACGTTACTGAGATCGATTTCAGGAGGTTTCTTCTGTCCGTAAGCCTTCAGATTGCCGTCGATGCCATAGTCGTACTCCGAGAATCCATTCCGTTGCATCTGTCCCCAACGATTGAAGTTTTTGAGAGACGTCCCGGATGGAAGGTGTCCCGTCAAAACCTTCAACGTATCCTGCGTCAATTGGTAGTTGTCGTACCCCAGGACGGTGAAATAGAACTTGGAGCACGGCTCGTAGGAGACGTCCGTCGTCCCGCAGAGAAGCTTGGCGAGTGGTTGGTAGAACGCTCCCCTAGGCAGAAACTCCGAGTTGATTCCCGCGCTGTTCGCCTGAACGATCAAAGGGTATAGGGCATTCTCAACGTCTATCACTACGAATCTCGCGTGATATAGCCAAGCCGTCATAGACAATCCAAAGCCGACCTTGATTTTCGCATTGTACTCCGGTTTTTTGGCGCAGAGCAACAGGAGCGCGGCAGCGCCCTGTGAGTGTCCCACGAGCGATATCTGCTCGCTGCCGGTCTGCCGCAGGATGTAGTCGATCATAGCGGGCATGTCATAGAGCGCCATGTCGTCGAACGTGAAGTCCCAGAACTGGGGATCTGTGTCGGGGTTGAGCGTGGTGTGCGCGCGGGAGTAGAGGTTGCCGCGCATGTTGAGGACCCACACGTCGCAGCAGTGGTCGGCGTACAGGTAGCAGTGTGCGGCACGCGGGCCCGGCGTCACGCAGTCGTCGCCGCTGAGGTAGAGTCCGTGCGCAAACACCAGCGGCCCGCCGCCACACCCTCCGCCCTCGCTGCAACTCTCCCGCCTCAGCATGCGGAACATGGTGAGTACGTACCCATCTTTGGTAGTCACTTGGTGCTGCTCACTCTTGTACCCGTCGAAATCAACTAGCTCGGGGAAGTTCATATCTCTTCGCATGAGCGCTACGGACGTGTTGCTCGCATATGTCTGGTTGTTCACCCCGAAGGAGAGCACTTGGGTGCACCAAACATTTATAATGATAAAACAGAGCCATTCAAACATGATGGATGAAACAATGTTTAGTAATCAGCCAATCAATATTTTACGGTAGGTATTATGAATGTTCTAGATACACCGGCTTCCTCAAGCCTGTCACCGAAATGTTTAAATAAAATGTGACTTTTAAGGAGCTCCTATATAAACCCATCAGAATTTACTTAAGCAAGAAGGAACCAACCCGCAACCATGAAAATATCCTCATAATGGAGACTTGACGCTTGCCATGTGTACAATTGGCCGCAGAAGTCTTGGACTTCCCTAAAACTATCCAGCTTAGAAGCGACGACATTTCCGCTAGATATGGCTTCGACCCAGCTGTTGATCGAATACTTGACTTGGGTTTCATACAATTCTGTGATAGAAAGTGTGTTGGAGCTTCCGAGTCACAACTTACGAGCTTAGTAATCTTTGTGTTCAAAGCTTTCTTGCTCTGACTAAACGGCTGCAGAATTTTCACATGGCTTTTGCATCCACTGCAGAGTCTCTTGAAATGTTTTTGACTTCTTGCCGGCACACAGATTTTGTCACCTCCTCCCTGAAGAATCCCACCACTTGGACGAGATCCTCGTCAATTTTAGCATAAATTGTGGTTTTCAGGGCAACGAATCGGTTTTTTCCGTTTCGAACAGCTAGGCCTAGAATGGTCTGAGTACCTAGTGCGAGATTCTTTAGATTTTTTTACTTACTCGATCACGTTAAAGTAAACGCGGAAATTACAATGTTATGCACACTAGATGGCGCTTTTTAATTCCGTAAAAATATGCGATTACTGTAACGTGATCGAGTAAGTAAACCAATCGATAAAACTCGCTCTAGGCACCCTGACTCTCAAGGGCTGTGTGCTGCCGGAACACCGTAAGGTTTGGGCGGCAGATTTTCTCATTAATGGTAGTTAGCTACTTTTTGTGTCAAGCAAGTCATGCGGAACATCGATATAAGGCTCCTACCGCCTGTTATATTATACCTACTATATTTTTGTACCTTATATATCATATTTATACGAAGTTGAATTTAGTATCAAGTAATTAAAATAAAAACATATTTTATGGCTTTAGGAGTTTTAGGCTTTAAATAAAAAAAAATATTCAAAATTATGGAGAACGTCCGCCATTATACCTTTACTGACGGTGTTTTATGAGTGGTTCCTTTTTGCTTTAGTAGGTCTATTATAATATAGGTAGGTGCTTTTAATAATACTGTCTGTTCGACTTCATTAAAAAATCACCTGATTAAATAACAAAAAAGAAATAATTAAAAGATTCTCACTAATTAAACATGGTGGTGCTACATAAAAAGATTATAGGTATGTTAACTAAAAGATATAATATTTTGTTATATAAAATCCAAAATGTCATCGTATCGATGCGCCTCCTAGCCCGGCGCTGTACCCATTTTCCCAGATTTCCCAGGAGCAGCGGGTTCGAATCCCGTCGATACGATTAAATTTTGGATTGTATATAACGACTAGCTGGCCCGGCGAACTTCGTACCACCTAACATACAATGAATGTCGTGTTACCTTTTAGATGAACTTCTTTTAGGCCTTTATGCACGTAATAAATGAATACCAAAGAGATATTAAGTTTATTAATGTATTATGGCAATCCACATATAGAATAAAAATGGGTATAAATGGTTTTTGGATGTATAAACTTTTTTAAGTTGCTTGTAAGCATACATTTCTGAACGCACGCATATTTGACAATCAATAAATATGTCAAACAATTATCATTACTGACAATATTTGACATTTTTAAAATCTACATGACTTGAATTCACAAAAACTTGAAAAATTTTTACTTGACTTACTACTTGACACGGGCTAAATACACTAATCGTGTGGAGCCATAATTATACCAAAAAAAATACGCGATAATCCGAATATTGTAATGCTATCCACACATGGGAAGAATTTTTATACTTGACACTGGCTAAATACTCTAATCGTGTGGAGCTATAATTAAACAAAAAAAATACGGCGGGATAAACAATTGAACATCAAATAATCGGCAGTTTTTTAACCCAGGAACATTTTGGCAAAATATTTATTCTTATATAAGTTTTTTAGGTCCATTATTCATTGTTTTTCGCCGTTCTTGAGTTATACGAGTAGTAACTAACACGACATTCTTTTATATTTATATATATATACTAGCTGTACCCGCGACTTCGTCCGCGTGGAATAGTGTCTTTGGGTAGCATTTTTAAATATTTAGGCTAATTATTTTACAAATAAGACACATGCGTATCCCACCGCACCGTACCACGCCGTGCAAATCCCCCTCCCCTCTCCCTCCCCATTCACTCCTCCCCTCTCCCTCCCCCTCACCCCTCCCCTCTCTCTCTCTCTCTTCCCTCCAACCCTTTTCCCCTCACTTCCCTCTCCTCCTCCCCTTTCCCCCCTCCCCCTTCCCTCCCCTCCCCTATCTCTTCCCCCACTTCCCCTCCCCCCTCTCTTTCCCCCACTCATCCCCCACTCCACTTCCCTCACTTCACTCTCCCCTGCCCTTTCTCCCCACTCCCTCTCCTCTCCCCTCCCCTCCCCTCCCCTCGCATTCCCTCACCTCCAATCCCTCTCCCTTTTCCCTTTCCCTTCCCTTCCCTTCCACCCTCCCTCCCCTCCCCTCATTCCCCCCCCCTTCTCCCTCCCCCTTCCCCCTCACAAACTTTGAATGACATATTAATTTATATCGAATCAACAGCCTAAACAATCAGTATCAAGCTTCTAGCTTTAAAAATGACGATACTTCCATACAACTTTTGATCCCCCTTTTAACCCCTTACAACCCTCTTTTCGCAATAATAATATCGTTTAAAAACTAAAAAAGAACCGACTTCAATGTTCATTTTCAGTACCAATTTTGAGATGTTTATCTCAATATCTCTGGAGATACTTATCAGACCTCGATAAAATTACCATGGTACCACACTTGGGATATCTCCTTTCGAACAAAAAAAGAATAATCAAAATCGGTGCATAAATGACGACGAATATCCCCGAACAAACATAAAAAAAAAAACGGTCGAATTGAGAAACCTCCTCCTTTTTTTGAAGTCGGTTAAAAAGTAGCCTATGTCCTTTCTCAGGCTCTAGAATATCTGTGAACTAAATTTCATTCAAATCGGTTCAGTAGAATATTTACATAAACCTTACATATCTCCATACAAACTTTCATCCCCTATTGTTATTTTACACCCTTGAGGGTAAACATTTTACAAACTTTGAATGTCATATTTATTTATATCGTATCAATAGCCTAAAAAATAAGTTTCAAGATTCTAGCTTAAAAAATGACGATACTTCCATACAACTTTTCATCCCCCCTTTCAACCCCTTACAACCCTCTTTTCGCATTAAAAAGTTGCCTATGTCCTTTTTTAGGCTCTAGACTATCTGTGTACCAAATTTCATTTAAATCGGTTCAGTGGTTTTGGCGGGAAAGTGACACAGACAGACAGACAGAGTTACTTTCGCATTTATAATATTATATATAATATAATATATATATTATATATAATATTATATATTCTTCTCTCAAGTACCCATTACTACCACTCAGTCCATAAATTCTAGTCCCGCTGATGCTTATTCTATATTATCAAAGTGTGTAAATAAATGTGATACCTTGTTCCAGTTCAAACACGTAACTGCAGACTCAATTGTGAAAACATTTAAAATGCTCAAACAAAAGAAAACCGAGGACCTGTGGGGAATGTCAACCACAGTTCTCAGTTACATTATTACTGTTATGAGCCCATACTTAGCTTTTATTTTTAACAGATGCGTTGATCAAGGTGTCTTCCCGGATTTGATGAAAAAAAGTAAATTGATTCCTTTATTCAAATCAGTAAACAAAAATGATCCATCTAACTATAGACCAATCTCTATACTACCGGCATTGAGTAAAATTTTTGAAAAAGTAATATTAGACCAGCTTTTAACACATTTTAACATGAATGATCTTTTAAATAGCAAACAATTTGGATTTACTAAAGGGCGTTCTACTACTGATGCAGGAATAGGTCTTCTTAAACATATATTTGATGCATGGGAGAAAGCACAAGATGCTATTGGCGTGTTCTGTGACCTATCAAAAGCATTTGATTGTGTCTGTCATGAAACACTAATTTACAAATTAAAATACTACGGTGTTGAAGGTAAGGCACTTGATCTGGTATCATCATACCTCTGTAACAGAACACAGATGGTTGAAGTCAATGGCGTCAGGTCATCTGGATCCCTCATAAAAATGGGAGTCCCGCAGGGATCGATCCTAGGACCTTTTTTATTTCTAGTTTATATCAATGATTTACCGTCATTCGTACAGAACCTATGTGATATTGTTTTGTTCGCAGATGATACTTCCTTGATATTCAAAATAGATAGGACTACACCTAACTTTGACGATGTAAACAAATCAATAACACAGGTTCTGAATTGGTTTACAACCAATAACTTATTGTTAAACGCAAAAAAAACTAAATGTATTAATTTCTCTCTACCAAATGTAAAAAAGGGTATCCTAAATAGAAGTATATTAATAAATGATGAACCATTAGAACTTGTTGAATCCACAACATTCTTGGGCATCACCCTGGATTCAAAGCTTCAATGGGGTTCTCAAATATCGGTTCTAGCAGGTAGGTTAAGCTCCGCTGCATACGCAGTACGTAAAATTAGATTTTTAACGGACGAAGCCACTGCAAGATTGGTATATTTCAGCTACTTCCACAGTATAATGTCTTATGGCATTTTATTGTGGGGGAAAGCCGCTGAAATCCAATCAATATTTGTTTTGCAGAAACGAGCTATTCGCTCTATATATAGTATGAGGTCGCGAGATTCACTTCGTGAAAAATTTAAGGAAATTAAAATTCTAACAGTGGCATGTCAATACATTTATGAAAATATTTTGTTCATACGCAAGAATATAAATGATTATAAGAAAAGGTCTGATGTACATAATTTCAATACAAGACATAAAAATAGATTAATTATACCTAATTTCAGACTGCAGAAAGTTAGTGGTTCATTCATGGGGAACTGTGTACGCTTTTACAATAAGCTACCTAAAGATATTGATCAATTGCCTATGAGCAAATTTAAAATCTATGTAAAATCCAATTTGATGAAAAAATCATACTATACAATAGGTGACTATATGGATGACAAAAATGCATGGCCTGAATGCCCCAAGTTCCAAGAACAAATATAAATTGTATTATAATTAATAATATATTGTTAAAATATTAAAGCTGACATGTACAATTAATTTAAAAAAAAAAAAAGATAAAATGACAAGACAAGCCCCATAGAGTTTCTTGGTGTTTCTTCTCTGATGGGAGTATTTCCGAAACACCGGTAGATTCAACAGCCATTCAGTTTTCCCCTTTTGTCCGCAGATTTTCTTTCTAGGCTTGCCATTTTTATTTTTATTTAAACAATATTATGCAGCTGACAGACGGACTATCAGTTCCATTTGGATCATGATATGTACTGTGATCGGTATGCGTTTCTCTATGTTGTGTTTCACTATTTCACTTTTTTATTTTTTTTATATAAAAATTGTCTGAAGTACTGAAACACACACTTACATGTATGGTTGGTTTTAACCTACTTTAATTTTTTTTTAATATTCTGACGTAAACGATTGGATGACAACTGAATGGTTCATTACTTTTTTTTTCTAATTCAAAGCGTTAAATTCTGCTTTTGCTATGTTTACTTGATAATTGGTTATGATTTATTTTATGATTTTGACGTGTATATGTGCGTATATTTATACTGCCTACATACTGAATAAATGCTTTGATTCTTTGATTCTTGATTCTTTGATTCTTCTATATATATTATATATAAGTTAGGAAGTTAGGATTAGGATATACTAGCTGGCCCTTGGAACTTCGTACCACCTAACAGACAACGAATGTCGTGTTACCTTTTAGATGAACTTAATTTAGGCTTTTATGAACGTAATACAATGAATACAAAAGAGATATTAAGTTCAGTAATGTATTATGGCACTTTGATTATCAAGTAAATAATAAAGTTGTGGCAATACAGAAATAGAATAAAAATACAACAATCAAGTACTTCAACCGCGTGTCAGCAAGACATGATGCAATAAAACAATGTTATTATTTTTATAGATAAGTTATTAACTTGAAATTAGTTCGATTGAGTTTAATTTTGATTGTAAAAATATAATCACCAGTATTTAATTTTAATTCTGAATAAGTATAGGTACTTACTTAATGAATAACTGCCTAATGTTTTGCCTTATGGATAAGACTGTATACATACGACATTCATAACTTGGCTATCACATTCTTGCATATCTCTATATTTACCTACATTCTGACAAAATTTAAAATTGATTAGGCATTGATTATTATTGTCTCGATTGCTTGTAAGCATACATTTTTTTAAAAGTTTAATTATGTCTCCACACGATTAGTGTATTTAGCCAGTGTCAAATATTAAAATTTTTCAAGTTTTTATCAATTTTGGTCGTAAAGATGGGTCAGAGTCACATTTCAGCTCAGTTTTCAAGTAAAAGTCTAGTCTAAGTCATACCTTCAGTAAAGATGAGGTGTTTACTGAAGATTTTCAGTGGAATTTTGGTGGGAATGCAAATAGCATGTTTTTCGACATTGTGCTGTTTCCCTACACACGCACACACAAAAAAAAATAGAAAAATAAAATAAAATAATAAATAAAAAATTCACCAAAATAAATATTATCCTATGTCCGTCCCCTGGCTCTTAGCTACCTCCTCACCAATTTTCAGCCAATATATAGAAAGTATATAGAAGATGTACAATATATAAAGTGTAGATAACACTTTAAGGAAAAACTGAAAACTAAACACAAAACCTAGGAACTGAGATTAAACAGAAAAGTTAAGTTTGTCTTTTGGTTAGATAATTAATAATGTCTACAAGTTTGTACGGAATACGGAACCCTTAGTGCGCGACTCTAACTCGCACTCGGCCGGTTTTTATTATTCATTGAATAAAACGATACAGCAAAAGATAACGGTTTTGGATTAAGTAGAAATCCAACACAGACATTTTTTATGACTGAATTATGAGACGAGAACAATATCAAAAGACATTTTAATCACGATAGTATACACTTCTAAAAATATTGTTTATACAACGTGTTACAAAATACCCCGTAAAAAATATACCTAATTAATGATCAAAGCCAAAAATTTTGCCAACCCTAGTAAGCTGTCAGGGAACCAGATTATTAAACAGAAAGGCCTACGGCCGATGTACCCCCACGAAGACACAAGTTTGCGCTTTCACTGCTAACAAGACTCCCTTTTCCGTAGCTCCCCGATTTCAGGGCGTTCCTCTTACAATATCCAACAGTCTTGGGATCCTAGGCATCGACATTTCTAGTGAGGTCCAATTTAAGAGTCACCTGGAAACCAAAGCAAAACTTGCATCCAGGAAGCTAGGTGTGCTTAACAGAGCGAAGCGATATTTCACACCACGTCAACGGCTTGTGTTTTACAAAGCACAAGTTCAACCACACATGGAATATTGCTCGCACCTATGAAATGGCGCTCCGAGCTACCAGCTTCAGCCTCTGGACTCCTTACAGCGAAGAGCCACTAGAATTGTCGACGATCCCGAGCTCTGTGAAAAACTGGAGCCACTTAGCCTCCGTAGAGACGTCGGAGCGCTATCCATCTTTTACCGTCTCTGTAATGGGGAAAGCTCTGAAGAGCTATTTGATCCTGATTTCACCATCGCCATTCTTTTATCGTACTGCTGGGCACCGTCAAAAAGCTCACCCTCACATCTTACAGACCTGGACGTCTCGCACTACCCATTTTAACCAAGGATTTTTACCGCGTACCTGTAAGATGTGGAATGATCTGCCTGCCGCGATCTTTCCATCTAGCTATAGGATGGCATCTTTTAAAAAGGGTATCGACAAACTCCTCAAAGGTCGGCGACGCATCAACAGCACTCATGGTGTTGCAGTTGTCCATAGGCGACGGTAACCGGTTACGATCAGGCGGGCTGTCTGCTTGTTTGCCAACCATAACATTAAATAAACTGGCCAAGTGCAAGTCGGACTCGCACTCGTAGGGTTCCGTACCACACTACATGTATTTTATAAGATCGAGCAAAAAATACCACTATAATTTTTCGCCAGCAAAAAATAATATTTAATAAACATTTTATTTCTTATAACGCCACCTAACGTGTAACAAAGGTGTTAGGGATCGACATTTCAATATAACGCCATCTATGGGACGTTTACCTAACTAAGCGTTCATAGATGGCGTGAAATGCCGAAAAAAAAATAATTTTTTGTATGGAGACCCTCTATAATTTTTAACTTTACTCTGTTTTTAGTATTTGTTGTTATAGCGGCAACAGAAATACATCATCTGTGAAAATTTCAACTGTCTAACTATCACGGTTTATGAGATACAGCCTGGTGACAGACGGACAGACAGACAGACAGACAGACAGACAGACAGACGGACAGCGGAGTCTTAGTAATAGGGTCCCGTTTTACCCTTTGGGTACGGAACCCTAAAAAAAATACCGTACCTATTTTACCTAATAATTAGTTTTTCTATTTTAGAAAACAAGTACATTCTGCGTAGATTTACTCTTTAATTTTACTGAAATAGGGTTGGCACATCAGGGAAAATAATTTTTTTTTTTTTTTGTGGTATGTTATACAGCGTTACTACGGTTCTTAAATATTGTAAATGGACTCGTTATAAGGCCCCATTTAACCTCCTTTCGGCTTCTCGGGTAGATTTGTAACACCCTGTTTATACACACCTGATAAGCACAGGCTGGAAACAAAGAGCCGAAGATCGGGCTCAGAGGCATGGCTTGGGAGAGGCCTATGTCCAGCAGTGGACTGATACCGGCTGATTGTGATGATATGCACAGGCAATACTGATAACGGCTACACACGCTTCCCTTCCCCGCTACACCACCCGCTACCCGCTGACATCTCGGGTACCTCGTCCCCGCCACCGTCTGTCACCCCGCGGACGGTCGCGCACGAGATTGCCGGACTTATAGGCACGGTTAATGCACCAACCGAAAATAATTAGTTTGTAATAGTAAATTCGCTTTTTTTGTAATTAAACTAGATATTTAAGGTTTTATTCCGGTTTTTTAGGGTTCGTACTCAAAGGGTAAAACGGGACCCTATTACTAAGACTCCGCTGTCCGTCTGTATGTCTGTCTGTCTGTCCGTCTGTCCGTCTGTCACCAGGCTGTATCTCATGAACCGTGATAGTTAGACAGTTGAATTTTTTACAGATGATGTATTTCTGTTGCCGCTATTACAACAAATACTAAAATCAGAATAAAGCTAATAATAATAGAGGGTCCCCATACAAGAAACGTGTTTTCTTCGGCATTTCACGCCATCTATGAACGCTTAGTTAGGTAAACGTCCCATAGATGGCGTTATATTGAAATGTCGAGCCCTAACTCCTTTGCTAGACGTTAGATGGCGTTATAAGAAATAAAATGTTTATTAACTATTATTTTTTGCTGGCGAAAAATGATAGTGGTATTTTTTGCTCGATCTTATAAAATACTGTAGTGTGGTACGGAACCCTACTAGCGCGAGTCCGTCTTGCACTTGGCCAGTTTATTTCAGTTTTTGTTTGATACCCTTTTGACTATCTGTATATATTTTTTACCGTCTTCAAAAAAGGAGGTTCTATGTTCCACTATATGTATTTTTTATGTACGTTCACCAATTACTCGAAGAGCCATGAACCTATTTCGATAATTATTTTTTGGATATGAAAGGGTATATTTTAGAGCTGGTCCCATTTACATTTTATCGACATATGTGGAGTATCTCCAGAGAATAAAGATAAACATCTCAAACATAATACTGAAAATGAAAAGCGCGATGTTTGAAGTCGGTTCTTTAAGTTTTTTAAACGATCTTAAATTATTAAACACAATCCAAAATTTCATCGTACCGACGGGACTCGAACCCGCACCCCCCGGATTACACGTCCAGGTGCACTGCCAATTAAGCCACGGTTCGATCCATCGATACGACGAAATTAGTGGATTGCTTTTGTTAACCCAACTATGCATTGGTGGCGCCATCTATGACTACTTATTACGTAAGTTAATCATTCGGAAGAAATCATTACAGCTTTCAAATCCGACGAGAGATGTTGCACTGCGTAAATCAAATATTATGTTTCCTTGAAGTGTCACACACTTTATATTTTTGTAAATTGTTAAACACAATCAAAAATTTCATCGTACCGACGGGTACACATAGTAATCCGGGGGGTGCGGGTTCGAGTCCCGTCGGTACGATGAAATTTTGGATTGTGTTTAACAATTTACAAAAATATAAAGTGTGTGACACTTCAAAGAAACATAATATTTGATCTTAAATTATTTAAATACGTAAAAATATGCGACATAAACGGTAATATATTTTGATTGCTGCCTCTAATTTGTTCACTGCAGAAAGATACCGTAGACCCAAGTATTTGATATAAGTTTCAACTTCATGCCCGTACAGATTGACAACAATGTGATCCCAAAAGGGTTCCTTTTTCCTTTTGAGGTACGGAACCCTAATAATAAGTTCATTAGTACTCTCGTATGACTATCCGTACGTAGACCGCAGTCTACGGTTTCTTTTTTTTTTGCTGTGAAAAATTAAACTTGTAAAGCATCGTGATCAAAAAATGTGACCGTTTATGTTTATTTTTAACCCCCGAAGCAAAAGAAGAGGATGTTATATGTTTGACGTGTGTATTTGTGTGTCTGTGTATTTGTGTACGTCCAAACGGATGAACCGATTTTGATTTAGTTTATTTTTTGTTTGATAGGTGTCTTCGACGAGAGTGTTCTTAGCGTTGTTTCATGAAAATCTATTCAGCCGTTTAAATATTATCCGCTCTTTTTTGGTTGATGAAAATACGATTGCAACTTTCGTAGTCCCTTTACCGCGGACGTCAAAAAAACAAAATGGCGCTTCTGCGCACTACTTACCTGCCACTCTGCTGCCGTTTGTTTACAGTAGTTTATATTAGTCAAATCAAATGTGTTAATTTGAAATTCAGTACTTATCCTGTAACTTTAATGAAAATGCAAGAAGTAAAATGATATTGCAAGAATGTAGTAAACTTCACCTAATGCTGAGACATCTCCTTGAATCTGCAGAATACTATCAACGTCGTGTTTAGGCTCATTGAAATGGTCTCAATTAACAAATTATACTTACAATACAAATTAGTCGGGGGTGGTTTTAAGTTTTGAGTGGTTTTAAGTGATGATGTGGTCAAAGATGCAAAGGCCTAGAATACTCTGACTCTCAAGGGCTGTGCGCTGCCGGAACACCGTAAGGTTATGCCGGCCTATACTTGATGGTGGTAAGCTTCTTTTTGGTAGCAAGTCAGGCGCAACATATTATAATATGCTCCCCCATTTGATAATAGTTTGACGTGTGTATCTGTGTATCTCATTGACCTAAAAATTTATGTAACTAGCAGTGCCCCGCGGCTTCACCCGCGTAGACATCATTACCGTGGGAATATCGGCATAAAAAGTACCGTGTGTGTTATTCCAGGTTCTGGGCTATTTACAAACCAAATCAGCTCAATCGATTTAGTAGTTGTAGCGTGAAAGAGTAACAAACATCCATACATCTATACAGGGTAGTGTTAGGTACAAAACATGGAAATACTAAACGCAAGCAACCGCCTGTAATACAATACAAAATAAGATCGTTTAAAAACTAAAAACAACCGACTTCAATGCCGCGCTATTAATTTTCAGTACAAATTTTGAGGTGTTTATCTCCATATCTCTGGAGATACTCATCAGACCTCGATAAATCGGTTCATAAACGACGAAGTTATCCGCGAACAAACAAAAAAAAACATATATACGGTCGAATTGAGAAACCTCCTCCTTTTTTTGAAGTCGGTTAAAAAACAAGTCTTCCCGGTTCGAACGTGCAATGTATCATTTTAACACCCCATACAAACTTACGCGTTTATAATATTAGTAAGGATAAAATGATTTTCCTAGCTCGATGGTGTACCTATCTACATGCGTGTGTCTGTCTACGGTCTCGTATCGCCCAAATGGTTAAACTGATTTTGAATAAGTTTATATTGTTTGTAAGGTGTCTTTTATTCGAGAGTGTTCTAGCTTTGATTCACGAAAATCCGTTTAGCCATTTTATAAATTATAAGTAAAAATATTTTTTAATACAAGCTTTTATCTGGGACAATGAACTGTAATGTAAAAAAAAAATCTAGTAAGTATTTGGCGTGTTAGAGTGTTAGAGATACTTACCTATATTCTTAAAAGCTTGAAGCACTACCCGTTTTTCAGGCTAGGTAATTACTATGCTTCAGTGTCTCAAGCTTTTAAATAAAACTGGCCAAGTGCGAGTCAGCATCGCGTCTCTTATCGCACACTTAGGGAGGGTTCGTACAATACGAAAAATTACAATACGCAACAACAACAGAGTTTCAACCTCATATATTTGATTAATTGATATTACCAAGAATGTTTGGTTTGGTCGCGATCTAGAAAGACGGGGCTCGCTTACTAGCGCCATCTATGTCATTTTGCTGAAACTAATTAGATAGATGGCGTTTAAAAACACGTTTTTTGTATGGGGACCCCCTTGAATTTTTAACTTTATTTTGTTTTTAGTATTTGTTGTTCTAGCGGCAACAGAAATACACCATCTGTGAAAATTTCAACTGTCTAACTATCACGGTTAATGAGCTATAGCCTGGTGACAGACGGACAGACAGACAGACAGACAAACAGACAGACAGACGGACAGCGGAGTCTTAGTAATAGGGTCCCGTTTTACCCTTTGGGTACGGAACCCTAAAAAGAGGTAAGTACCTACACGCCAAATACTTACTAGATTTTTTTTTTACATTTTAGTTCATTGTCCCAGATAAAAGCTTGTTTTTAAAAATATTTTTTACTTATAATTTATTTTTTACTTTTCAGTAGGTAGGTATAGATACCGACTACCTACCTACTAAAACTACGTTTTTAAATATTCCACGGATATTTGATGTGATTATGGGTAAAGTGCTCTTCAAGGAATCAATCAATCGACTCGGTGGGGCTATGTTGCTTTATAACAGAAATGCCATGGCCACCTTACAGCTTCATCATTCGATCCTGGCTATCATTTAAGTGTAAAGTGCTCCTCAAGACGAATCATTTGAGCCCAAATTCACTGAGTTTGCGTTATTTTATCACAGAGATGCCGTGGCCACCTTCCAGCTTCACCACCAGTCGCTAAATATCATCTAGGTGTAAAGTTCTCTTCAAGACGAATCAATCGATTATCGAGCCCAAACTCGGTAGTGTTTTGTTTTTTTTATCACAGATATTCCGTGGCTGCCTTCCAGCTTCATCATCAGACCCTGGATATTATCTAGGTGAAAAGTTCTCTTCAAGACGAATCAATCGAGCCCAAACTCGGTAGAGTTACGTTGATTTATCACAGAGATGCCGTGGCCACCTTCAAGATTCATAATCAGACCCTTGATATCATCTAGGTGAAACGTTCTCTTCAAGACGAATTAATTGAGCCCAAACTCGGTAGGGTTGTGTTGATTTATCACAGAGATGCCGTGGCCGCCTTCCAGATTCATCACCAGACCCTGGATATCATCTAGGCGTAAAGTTCTCTTCAAGACAAATCAATCGATCCCAAACTCGGTGGGGTTAAGTTGTTTTATCACAGAGACGCCGTGGCCACCTTCTGTCTCCATCATCAGACCAGCTCCATGGTACCATATCATTGTATTGTCACCGAAGATACATAAGTTCACCAACATTGAGTTCAATCGGACATCGGAAAGTGGGTCTATTTTAGCTTCCAAGATTCCACCCGAACATACATAGTGACATACATACATACATTGCAACTAAAATAAAAGCTTGTAAAGACTACGAGCTTTTTACTGAGACTTCGTTGTCCGTCCGTCGGTCCGTCCGTCTGCCATTCACAGGGCATCTCTTTAAGTAATTAATAGGTAGATTCATACTTGATATTTTCAAAATGTATGTATTACTATGGCTGCTATAATAAAAAATAATAAAAAGAGAAGAAAGTAAATAAAACTGGCCAAGTGCGAGTCAGACTTTATCCCACACACGGAGGATTCCGAACGCCATCTATCGAGTTTCTAACGAACTTCTAACACCAACTAAGTAAACGTTAACACAAAGGTAGAATAGTATTATACAGTAGTAATAGTAATAGTAGTAATAGTAATTGTAGTAATTAATATTATAAAATATCTGGTTGACCGAGCTTTGCTCGGTATTTTTTGCCACTTAAACAGACAAATATGACACAACTCTTCCCGACATCTATTGACGAATAATAATACATTTTTTTTTAATTGAGAGTAACTAACTGCTTTACTGATACAGTACTTCTACTCGCCAATAGATGTCGGGAAGAGTCATATTTTAAGTTGATTATCAATAAAGTTGATTATTAAAAACACGAATAAAACAACATTTTCTGAAAATAACTCCTAGCTAGATCGATTTATCGCCCCCGAAATCCCCTGTAGGTATACAAAATTTTATTTAATCGTTGGAGCCGCTTCCGAGATTCAGATTAAGGTAAAGACGATAGCGCCATCTTAGCAACTAGATAGGTGGCGCTGCGCTATCGTAAAAAACTTTTTTAAACTTTTCTTTAATTATTGACTTTTTCTTAGTATTTGTTGTTATAGCGGCAACAGAAATACATCATCTGTGAAAATTTCAACCGTCTAGCTATCACGCTTCATGAGATACAGCCTGGTGATAGACGGACAGACAGACAGACAGACAGACGGACAGCGGAGTCTCAGTAATAGGGTTCCGTTGGTGCCCTTTGGGTTCGGAACCCTAAAAATTCAAGGGGGTCCTCAACCCATACAAGAAACGTATTTTTTCGTCATATTTTATCTTATTAAATATTATACTGTGGTACGGAACTCTACGTGTGCGAGTCGGACTCGCACTTGGCCAGTTTATTTCTAGTTGATGATGCTATAAGGTGACCAAGTTTCATAGGTCTGATCAGTTCAAAAATTAGTAGGTATCCTACTACTTCAACGATATTGTAAGTACATGATAGCATTGCTGCAAATAAGTTTGGATTAGCTATTTGACATTGGATAGCGATTCAGAAATCCACCAATCTTAACCGACTTCTATATTATATGTATCACATCACAATAGAGAGAGTTAATACTTTAGCAGCATGTCCATTTTCTGTATTGTGTGAGTGCGTAGAGGGATGTAAGTGAGCACAAATACCAACTCAGTGCTCCCAGCCAACCTCACCTGCCCGTGGTGCATCCTGCTGACCAACAAACGAGCGACCGACAAATGGTGGTATAACCATTTCAAATTATGGCGTAGCAAAAAGGTCGGTGACGGGCAGCAGCGTCACCGGTGCGAGGCGCTACGTCCTGCGATCACCAACCCGCCTGCCCAGCGTGGCGGTCAGGGCATACCCCTCCCAATGAGCCAAAGATCGGGCTCAGTAGCGTATCTTGGGAGAGGCCTACGTCCAGCAGTGGACTGACACAGGCTGATTATGATGATGATGAGTGTCTAGAACTGCTAGAGTGTGCATTAGCAGGGAAGTGATCACTAGTGCAGTGATTACTGTGATACATTGTCCTGGGGCCTTATTCAGTATGACCAATGAGGTAACGCGTTCCTTAACGCGCCACGTCACGTTATTGAAAAATTGTATTCTGTATGCCACACGATAGGTAAATTATACAAAACGCGCGCGTTACACGTCCTCATATGTCACGATATTTTGACAGCCTAAAACGCGCTCATAACCTTACCCTATCGCATTTTAATTGGCATAGAGAATACCATAACGCGGAGATAACGTAACACGGCATGGTAAGACTTTAAAATGGTCATACTGAATAAGGCCCCTGGGCTGAAACTAAACAAGTACCTCCCTCCGTACATAAATAAATGTCATGATGCCTTTCATACGTCGCTCGGATCATAAAACGTATAAAACGCGATATGAATCTGTTTTATAGACGAGAATGTTATCATTTCTGTAAGTAACGTTGAGTTTTTATGACGCGCTTATTTTTCTTTTATGGTTACATTCATGAGTTAATGGGTTTTGCTTTAGAAACATTAATAGAACGTAGAAGTGAGATCTGTTGAAAGGTAAAAATAGAATTAAATTAAATAACTTTAATTATGTTAGGTCTGACAGATAAGCACTTGACCGTTATCTTCTATTTTTTTACAAACTTTTATTTAGTTTCACCTGTCCCGATGTTTGTCATCAAATCTTGCTAATTAAATTGGATCCACTTCCCGGTTACCGATTGAGCTGAAATTTTGCATACGTGTGTAAATCGCGTGACAATGCAATTTTATGATGACATGGTGCTGATCTAATAGGCGGACACTAGATAGTGTCCTACCACCATGCGAGGGTTGTTGGTTTCTTAACGATGTTTTTCCTTCACCGGAAGGCGACTGTGAAAAGCACACATACATTTGTCGATACAAAATCCATTGGTGCACGGCGGGGATTGAACTTGGTACCTCTGGCATCAAAGCCGACCGTTCTCCCACTTACACTACCAAATACAATTCATATGACTTTAAGAAAACCGAAGGCATTAATTTAAACATAACAATAGAATATCGATGTGAAGTATGGATGTACAAATTAATTGAGGAGAAATAATACTTTAACAGGCCATTAATATAAACAATGTTGTGTTTCCATAGCAGGGCGTCGCGGTAAATAATGGCGTCCCGTATTTACCGGCATTAATTCTCGGCCGCTCTCCGCTAACTTTTTCAATAACCGACCCGGGTACGGCCGGTATCGAGCCTCTGGCAAGCTCCTGTGCTAGCGTACAGCGGGTAAATGGCTTTTTACTTCGGAAAAACCACAAAACACGCCTCTTTCTTCTTTTTTATGATGTAAGGTAACAAGACTAGCACGACGCTCACTTGATGGTAAACGATGACGTCTACCTATTACAGATACAGCAGCATGCAAAATTCTGGACTGCCAGAATTTTGCATGTCACTCCACTGCGCCTTTTACCTTGAAACGTAAAGTTGTTGAGTCTCACATGCCCTGTAATCTCTCTGAACATTATTCTGTTATGTCGGTAAGAATATTCGAGTCACAGACCAAGGAGGACGCTTCGAATTGCCATGTAACTTATAGCAGCATCACAGATTACAAAACTAGCAGTAATTATTATTACATACTATTAACATTCAACATTTAAAACCACCCCGACCGATCTATTCATAATCTGTTCATTAGGACCATTCCGACGAGCAAAAACTGGACATTTCTGCTGTAAGTTGGTGAGGAGTTGATATTCTGCAGATTCCAGGAGATGTCCCAGCCTAAGGTTAACGTTACCAAGTTTTTACAATATCGTTGAAGTAAGAGTATTGTAAATTTCAAATTGATCAGAACTACGAAATCTTATTTTCATAGCGTCATCATCTAGATAAATGCTCATAGTCTTTTAATGGCTGAACAGATTTTCAAAGGTATGAAGACCCTCGATCAAGACACTTTCAGATAAAAAAGAGTGTGTGTACTTATGTACACGCGTTAGAAGTTATTACTTCTGTGGCGTATGGAAAAAAATAACTAAAATGCAGTAGTGATTAACGATAAATATTAACATTAATCAAAAAGATTTTATTAAAATAAAAAAGGTTTTATTAACGTAAAAATATGACGTTAATATGACATATACAACTTGAACATCCGAGTTGAACATAGTCATGCCACCTAGAACTAACTTCACGGTGTAGAATTTAGGTGACGGTGTGCGCGCGCATCGTACCACCTAGAACTAACTTCACGATGTTAAATTTAGGTGTCGGTGTGCGCGCGCATCGTAAAAATTCACTCTCATTATTTTTCTCTATCGCGCCAAAAGAAGTATAACTTAAAAAAAACATCAAAATGGGTTCAGCGGTTTGGGCGCTACAATGCTACAGACACAAACACACACACGTCAAACTTATAAGACCCCTTCTTTTTGCGTTTTTGCGACGGGGGTTAAAAATACACTGCAGGGCTCAACATTTGAATCGCAGCCGCTGCACTAGAAATATTAGACGTCTTCTATTTATTCCTGCTCCCCTTCCCTTCTTCACACTCTTCGTCTTATCTTGAGTTAGGCACCTTGTTGCGCTGTTGTAGAAATCTTGCATTAATGTCAATGATTGGATTAATATTTACAAATAGTACATATATACAACTTAAAACTAAATTAAGAGAAATAATATCGTTTAAAAACTAAAAAACAACCGACTTCAATGCCGCGCTATTCATTTTCAGTACCAATTTTGAGATGTTTATCTCAATATCTCTGGAGATACTTATCATACCTCGATAAAATTACCATGGTACCACACTTGGGATATCTCCTTTCGAACAAAAAAAGAATAATCGAAATCAGTTCGTAAACGACGAAGTTATCCGCGAACAAACATAAAAAAAAAAAAAAAAAAAAAAAATATATATATATACGGTCGAATTGAGAAACCTCCTCCTTTTTTTGAAGTCGGTTAAAAACTATTTAAACTGATACAAATACGTAAAATGTTATAAATATAAAACAGAACCTAGGTCGCAGCTGTCTGCCGGTAACGTTCCCAAAAAGCTGGCGACGTTACCTCGTTGAATTGCTAGGCTAATCCGTTGGCCGAGGTAAGCGCCAGCTCTTTGGTCACGAGTGACATCTATTAATCGTCTGGACAGCTCCTTTACAAAACCTCGCGCATCGCGACCCCACGGACCCATTGTTTCGACCACAAACGGAAGAAAAATGTAGCCATCACCAATGGCAGCATATTTCCTCCGTTTGAGGGTTTATGCCGCAATTGGATTAATTATTCAACAGAATAAAAACTTATTTATATTACCGAGATTTCCATAGAAATTAGGTTTACTTTGTAAATACCACATAAATATGAATAATAAGGTATTTTATTTATATATCTGTGGTAAATACATAAATGCGTAAGAAATATTAGGAAAGTACACATCTCAATAAAATATTTGATTTGTTTGAACAGCTGTCATCATTACGAATGTTTTAGTGTCGTTTATTTTACTTAAAATTAAAAGCATACATTTAAATAATAAGGTGGAGGTACCACACTGTCAATACCACCACGTATTTCAGCCGTACGTAACCCAAGTATACCCTGATAATAATACATTTATTTAAACTTATAAAAAAATTAAATTTCAATGCCAGTGCTCATATTCAGGCTCAGGGGTAAAGTAACTAAATGAGAAGACTGTCATGAACTCATGGTTAAATGAGCCGTTCTCACATCTCCGCAAAAGTATATCTATTTATCATTATTACTCAGAAATCCTCCAATACTCTGACCCAACCTTCCTAAGCTCTAATAAATAGGGGCTCGTTACTGCGTCTCCGACGGATGTGGAACTTGGAAGAATTTCCTTAAGAATCGGTCCTGATTGTGATTTTTCGACCATCCAAGTTTGAGTTCCCAACTATGCGGACTTTATGGGGTATTGTTGAGCAGCTTCTGCGCAGATAACTCTATCATCTAGTTACTAAATACTTTGGGCTGGAAAGTTCTGAAGTCATGCTGCCGTTTTAAATACGACTAGAATAGACTTTAAAAAATCTGTACGCTCGCCTGATGGTAAGCGATGACGTCTACCTATTATAGATACAGCGGCATGCAAAATTCTGGACTGTCAGAATTTTGCATGACACTGCACTGCGCCTGTTACCTTGAGACATAAGGATGTTAAGTCTCACATGCCCTGTAATTTCACTGGACACCTTGCCATTTCAACCGATAACATTCCTATTTCACGGCTGAAAATTAATAGGCTAAGTGGTGGTATCGCCCCAGGCGGACTAGCAGAAATCCTACCACTACATATATAGTATAGTATACATCTAGTATTTGAGAGATCGCTTTGCTTTCTAATCCAGAGGTCCGAATCCGTGAAATTTTTGGCTCTTGGAATTTTTGGAAAGATAAAATTATGTGCGGTTAATAGTTGCCCTCAAAAAGGAAAACAACGTGAAGTATCATCCGGCGTCAGTAAGTTGGCAGGATACTGGTGTTGAGCAAGATTGTATACATTTCATAACGCCCCGCACAGTGGTGGGGCACTATCTAGTGGTCTAGTGTCCGCCTGGCTAGCTACCAATCTCAAGTTGGCAACTCTAACGCTAAACATCTAACGGAGTGTTTATATATCTCGTATCTTTAAGAGCCAGTTCCCATGTTAGGTTAAGTGTGTTACCATCCTCAACCACATTATCACTTACCAACAGTTGCTAGTACTCAAACGCTAGCCTTTATACTATTGAAAAAAGCAGCATCCCTTTTGGTCCTTCATCATAATAATCAGCCGGTGTCAGTCCACAGCTGGACGTAGGCCTCTCCCAAGATATCCACTGTGCGTCTGATATATCACTAAGCCCGTCGGCTCTTCTTTTCCAGGCACTGCCCACCAGTTTGCCTATAGTATCGTCGCTCCACCTGGTCACAGGACGTACTATGCTACGCTGGCATATTCGCTCCAGTTTTAGTCCTTATCGACCGGTACCCATGAGATGAGAGTCTCCAAGTGTTTGTCTATATCCAATACCTATAAACGTGGTACTGGTACTTATATCTTTTAATAGGCTTTCCAACAGAATTGATCACTAGGCAATCTCGTGCTATATAATAACTTTGTAGGATACCCTAATACAAAGCGGCCGTCCTTCGATTGATGGATCACTTCAAACAATCATGATTGGAAATTCTGCGGAGGAAAATAAAGGTTTAAATTGATAAATTATTCAGATATTCAATAGGCAGGTCTGATTACATTATCCACTACGTTTTAACTCCCCACGCAAACAGAAGGGGTGTTTGACGTGTGTATCTGTGTATATGTATTTCTGTATGTGGGACCGTTTTAATAGTGGCCACTGAAGAGTTTTACTATCTTCTTCCTGGCCTCATCACCAGATCAGCTCTAAAATACCATATAGTGCTATCGTAGGACTATTTACTTTTCTGTGGTGCTATTGTCATCCCAACTACATATAGGTACTACCAAGTTTCATTTCGATACAACAATTAGAAGTAGGCTAAAATTGATTTGTATGACATGATTTGGTAGATGTATGATTATGTACTTGGTAGATACATTCTTTCTTACAATTGAAACTAAAAACTAAAATTGAAACTAGGTAAGAGCGTGTTATAAATTACTTGTTTCCGATTTAATTGTAGCTTATTGTATCGTAGCCATATTGATACACCACCGTCCGTCTCAGTCTCATTTTCTTATATACTGTTGGGTTGTCTGGAAGAAATCGCTCTAAACGATAAGACCGCCCTTTGCATAGTTATAAGTTAAGAGTATATTTTGTTTTACTTTGTTTCTGTTGTTTTGGTGTGTCAAATAAAGAGTTTATCTATCTATTTAGCCTAGTTTCCTCGCAGATACAGATATATAAGTATTGTTGTGAGTATTGATATTTGGCAGCAAACTGTGAACATCAGTAGAAGACAATTTTCCCAGCAAGCCGAGTGAATGTATTCTTGTGCAGTGCAGCGCAAACATGGCATGTTGGCTGCGGCCGGAACTACGATATTGCAGACATGGCCAGGAATACGATCACGTGGATGTGATAACTAAATTACATTCTTTCATCTTTTATTCCTTCTAAATTGTTATATCTCTTCATCATCCTAATCTTAATCATTTTAATGGAAAATATAAACATATACGAATACTAGCAACCCACCCAGACTCCGATGGCAAAGGTAACGAATAGATACCTTGACTTCTATCCCGAAGGTCGTTGGTTCCAATCTTAGCTATATACCAATGGATTTATCTATGTGCATTCAAGAATCATGTTCGTACACAGGTTGTGGGAGCATTGCCTCACTATTTTAATCGGTCAAGTAGTTTTTGAACTTATTCGTTACAAACTTATATACAAAATAAATTATAAGTAAAACATATTTAAAAAACAAGCTTTTATCCGAGACAATGAACAAAAATGTTAAAAATAAATTATGGTAAGTATTTGGCGTGTAGGTACTTACCTATATTCTTAAAAGCTTGAAGCACTACCCGTTTTTCAGGCTAGATCATTATTATACATCAGTGCCTCAAGCTTTTAAAAATATAGGTAAGTACCTACACCCCAAATACCTACTAGAATTTATTTTTAACATTTTAGTGCATTCTCCCAGATAAAAGCTTGTTTTTAAAAATATTTTTTAGTTGTAATTTATTTTTAAAATGCTTTTGTCCGGATATTTCTCTATCTGTTCTCGCCTAAAGGATGCATTTTTCAACCGATTTAGACGAAAATTGGCACACGAGAATATTTGTAGAACGCGGTTTTTTTGATTGGGGGGAAAATAAGGGGGAAAGGGGAGAAATTTGCCGTAGTGTTATTTATAAATGGATTTCAGTCAAATTGGAAAGGCACAAGGACTTCTTCTACACAAGATGTTTCGAAAAAAAATTCAAAAAGGAGGAGTTGAGGGGAAAAGGAGGGTGAAGTTTGCTGTAGCCATAGAAAAGATAATAATACTACGTACTGTAGCGTTATATACGGACGGATTTCCATTTTTATAAGAGCGCGCGAGGTCTGATGTTTTCACAGAACTAGGCACTACTACCTACTGGTAAATATTATGTTTCTTGAAGTGTTACACACTTTATATTTTTGTACATTGTTACACACAATACAAAATTTCATCGCACGGACGGGACTCGTACCGCGGTATAATTGGGTTAAAAAAACAATCCATTAATTTCGTCGTATCGAAAGTACCGCACTGTGGCTGAATTAGCAGAGCACCATGGTCATATTTCTCAAGGTGAGCGGGTTCGAGTCCCGTCGCTACGATGAAATTTCGGATTTTAAAATGTAGTAGTAATCAGGTATATTTACAAAAGTAGATACGATTGTATGGCGCAATACTTAAAGTTGCATATATTGCCATATCCAATGAAAAGACATTGTTTGCTGCGTGCTGCAGGGTCTCGGAATGGAGGCTACGTTCAGGACTTCGGGAATGGCATCGTCGATATCGGCTAAATTAACTGTTCCACCATTTTTGGGAAGCGTTTGCACTTTCATACAGATGTTTAAAAAATGTTCTTGTTATTTTCAGTGTAGTAATATTTAGCTATTTGTAAGGTACCGACTTACACAAGCATTTGTAAACTTTAAACTTTCGCGATGTGAACACATAGTTATAAATATTAAAATACGGGACTTATCGCGCCTAAAACATAAATCTTATTTACTCGACGTTTCGACCAAGTCGTCTCGTGACCACGATCAATGCAACTTGGTCGAAACGTCGAGTAAATAAGATTTATGTTTTAGGCGCGATAAGTCCCGTATTTTAATATTTATAATTACACAAACATATTTCAGCTTAGTTGGAGGCTTTAACAAGACTACTAGTAATGTGCAACTACGCTAGTAAACTTTTATATTAATTGATATAGATGAAACAGTCTAATCTACTATTTTTTTATATCTTATAGGGTAGAATTTGTGTATTAGATGATCTTATCTGCAGTTAAGTACAAACGGGCATTAGTCTATGTCACAGTACAATTCGTATCAACAAAATGGCGACAAAATTAAATCCGGCGCTCTTGTTGGTATATCCTTTATGAGCACAGAACAGATAATAATACTACGTATTATAAAGTAGGTAGGTATATGCGTTTAATACTTAGAAATATATGCCATAGGTAGATATCAAATCTGTAAACGTTACATATTCGTTGCAGCGCGTATTCTCCAGATTCCAGGAGATGTCTCAGCGCCAAGTGTATGTTACCAAGTTCTTACAATATGTTGAAGTAAGATGATACCGAATTTAGAATTGATCAGTAGTTTAAAAGTTGATTTTATAGCGTCATCAACTAGAAAATAGCTCATGATCTTCAAACGGCTGAACGGATTTTCATGATTTAAAGCTAAGAACACTCCCGATTAAGACTAATATCGAACGAAGAAAATTAAATCAAAATCGTTTCATCCGTTTGGGCGCTACGATGACACAACCAGACATACAGAAACATACGTTAAACTTATAACACCCCTTATTTTTGCATAGTAGGATAAAAAGTCTTTGAAGATCAAAGTCCATTGAAAAGCTGGTTTGCGACGCACCAACTAGCATTAATGTTTTATAATATAGTAGATACCTATAAGCACAGAATAAATAATAGTAATATTAGAAGGTAGAATGGCTGGTATCTGGTAAGGTACCCTAATAAATCACGACATAATGGTATTTACCTCACCGCACGGTTGCACGCGGCGGGAATCTAATTTCCGCCAGGTGCGGAGTTATCAATTTAAAATTTCCATTGCTCGAAGCTCTCGAGTTGAACGCCACTCTATTTAAATGCATTTCTCTTTTGTGCACTTTTTAACCGACTTCAAAAAAAGGAGGAGGTTTCTAAATTCGACCGTATATTTTTTTTTTTTTTTTTTTTTTTATGTTTGTTCGCGGATAACTTCGTCGTTTATGAACCGATTTTGATTATTCTTTTTTTGTTCGAAAGGAGATATCCCAAGTGTGGTACCATGGTAATTTTATCGAGGTCTGATAAGTATCTCCAGAGATATTGAGATAAACATCTCAAAATTGGTACTGAAAATGAATAGCGCGGCATTGAAGTCGGTTCTTTTTTAGTTTTTAAACGATATTATTAACATTTAACCACGGGTACAGTCTACTAATGTCTCACTTTATATCAAGATAATGTATTTTACTTTGGTTTTTGATAATAATGACTTTATTAAGTATGAGGGCCCTGGTGTAGTGGGAGCATGGTAGGCTTTGACGCAAGAAGTACCAAGTTCAATCCTCGCCGTGCAGGATTTTTCTATCGAAAAATGTATGTGTGCTTGTCACAGTGGCCCTCCGGTAATGAAAAAAACATCGTTAAGAAACACCCAACCCCCGCATGGTGGTAGGAAACCTGGCGTCCGTTTGGCCAGCCAAACATCTAATGTGTTCCGGCAGCTATCCTTGAGAGCCAGTTTTCATTCTAGGCCTAGCGTGCTAACATCCTCGCCCGCACCGGTAAGATAGTGGTCAAACGCTAGTCTACACAATTTATATAAAAAAAAGGTTTTTCAAATCTCAAAAACATCGTCATATGCCTTCATATGCCTATCGCCAATACGGTAGAATAAGACATAGGACACATTATAAATGTGCAAATGCTAGTACAATATACTTTCCAGGACAAAAAGTACGTGATCCAACGAGAGTGGTGATGCAACTCGATCTCTAGCGATTGGTATGTACCAGCCTGACTTCATCCATCACTCGTAGACAGCTCGGTTATTGAGCCCGTGATGGTAGGTACATAAATAATGGTTTCTGTTGATAGGCTACTTTTTTATGATATGAGGTAACAAGCACAACGCTCGCCTGATGGTAAGCAATGATGTCTATTTATTACTGATACAGCGGCATGCAAAATGTTAGGTGGCCAGAATAGCCACTGTTCCTGTTACCTGGAGACAAAAATGTTAAGACTCACATGCCCTGTAATTTCACTTAATTTCACTGAAATTAAAAAAAATCACTTAATTTCACTGAAATTAAAACATTTCACGGCTGAATTAATTGGCAAAGGTTCGCTTTTTAGGCAGACTTATATATATATAGGCTAGCGCTTGACCACTATCTCACCTGTTGGTAAGTGATGATGCGGTCGAAGATGGTAAGCACGCTAGGCCTAGAATGGGAACTGGCTCTCCAGGATAACTGCCGGAATACATTAGATGTTTGGCTGGCCAAACGGACACCAGGTGTCCTACCACCATGCGGGGGTTGGGTGTTTCTTAACGATGTTTTCATTACCGGAGGGCCACTGTGACAAGCACACATACATTTTTCGATAGAAAAATCCTGCACGGCGAGGATTGAACTTGGTACTTCTTGCGTCAAAGCCTACCATGCTCCCACTACACCAGGGCCCTCATACTTAATAAAGTCATTATTATCAAAAATCAAAGTAAAATACATTATCTTGATAAAAAGTAAGACATTAGTAGACTGTACCCGTGGACAAATGTTCAAAAGTGCACAAAACAGAAATGCATTTAAATAGAGTGGCGTTCAACTCGAGACTTCAACTCTAACTAGAGGGTGGTAGCTGGCCAGGCGGACACTAGATAGTATCCTACCACCATGCGGGGATTGTTGGTTTCTTAACGATGTTTTTCCTTCACCGGAGGGCTACTGTGAATAGCGCACATAAAAATCCGATTGAAAAATCCATCGGTGAAGAACGGAGATTGAACTGGGTACTTCTGGCATCAAAGCCGACCAGTCTCCTACTTACACCACCGGGCCCTCAGTTAAGAGGTATTAATACACATTTTAACGTATTATTAGTTATGTACACAGCAAATTATTCATTATTATCTTCTCATATGTACATAATAACATCATATTATAGTACCAACAACACCGAGCACTGAATAATTCGTTAAATTTTTACGTTCCCCATAAATCTCCGTCAATACATCCTGTTCATTAATTTTTATTGTCAGGACGTAAAAGGTATTTTCTTTCGCCATTACTTTGGGGAAACTTCAACACATATTTATGGTCATGTGGAAGGATTGAGTGAGGTTGTGGTGGAAACATGGCAGCTCGTCCTTATTATTATATTTCGTTATTTGTATGATACTTAAAATTACAGGAAGAACTTTATTTTTAACCGGATTCTAAAAAGAAGGATTTTTTCAATTCATCTGTATGTTGTTTTTTTCAATCGGCAAATTTTGTTCAATCGGAACCCTACTCGCACTTGGCCAGTTTATTTTTGTTTGTTTGTTACGCGATCACTCCGCCAATTGTGAACCAACTTGAATGTTTTTTAGGGTTCCGAACCCAAAGGGTACCAACGGAACCCTATTACTGAGACTCCGCTGTCCGTCTGTCTGTCTGTCTGTCTGTCTGTCTGTCTGTCCGTCGTCACCAGGCTGTATCTCATGAACCGTGATAGTTATACGGTTGAAATTTTCACAGATGATGTATTTCTGTTGCCGCTATAACAACAAATACTAAGAACAGAACAAAGTTAAAAATTAAAGGGTTTAAAACAAAAAACGTGTTTTTTACGATACGATACTATACGAAATTAATTCACCTCGACGCAGCTAGATGGCAGCACAGGAAAAATTAGCACGCGCAAGCGTTTCATTTGTTAAATTGGTGGGCCTCGGTCGATTTGTTTACTTATTATGGTAATACGAGTGTTTATTTGAAGAAATGTAGTGTATGTATTGAATAATATATATAATATATATGCAATTCATTTAGCTAGAATTAAGCCGCGTATAAATTAAGCGCGGCAAACCATCGAACATTGGTGCGCGCGGCGGCCGCGCTCTATGTAGACGGGACCGCCGCGCGCGGCGACGCGAACATTGCCGCGCTCGAACGTGCCGCGGGGCGATCCGCTCGCTGTCGGTTTTTTAGACCGCATCAAAGGAGCTTCAGTCGTTCGCTCGCGCGCAGTGGGGACGGTTGTAGTTTTGGTGATTTGGCTCGCGCGGCGAATACGTAAAAATGGACAACGAAAAGTGCCGTTTACTAATACAATTGTATAGCGCAAAAGAATTTTTGTGGAACAGCAAATCCTCCCAATACCACAATAAATCGTTGAGGTATGATGCGTGGGTAGAAATCAGTAAGAAAATGGATATACCTATTCCTGACTTGAAAAAAAAAATGACTACGCTTTTGGCGTCCTACAGAAGAGAAAAATCTAGAATAGCTAAAAGTTGTCGTACTGTCGTGATGGATCGCCTGCCGCGCGCGCCTGCCACGTCCAACTAAATTTATATCTACATATTGGCTCGCGCGGCAAATGAACGTCAACTCTGGTCGAACATTGGCTCGCGCGGCTGCCGCGCTTAATTTATACGCACCTTTAGTAGAAAGTTAGTCGAACGAACACTCGCCTAGGTCTTCCAGATATTTAATTATATGAATTACCTTTGAGTTGTTAATATTTACTTAGTTGGTGTTAAAAGTTCGTGGCGTTCGGACATCGGAAATTCGGAACCCTTCGTGTGCGGGACAAAAGTCTGACTCGCACTTGGCCAGTTTTATTTTTTTGTATATACATGTATATGTATGTAGGCTCCTTATTGAAATGGTCCCATTAACATTTTATCTAGATCTGATAAGTATCTCCACAGATATGACGATAAACATCCTCAAACTTGCTACTGAAACTGACTCACGCGACATGTGATGTCGGTCGGTCAAACATCCTAATTATGATCTAATTATTCCTTTTGAGGTACGAAACAAATACATGGTATATAAAAGAAAGAAAAAGCCTTTCCGGACAAACTTAACACAAACAAAGATAGTAGGTACGATCTTTCTAGACACAGTTCATTGCGTAGAGAAATTTGGTCAATATTTGAGTATATTTTAAAATGAAAGGGCTTCCTTCCACCGCATATTAGGTTCGATATTTTCTAAGTAGTTAGTTTTTTCTGCTGGTAGAATCTAAAGGTGATGTTACATCAGATTTAAATTACTGGGCATGTTACATTCAACATTTTTGATATTAAAACTTCTTTAGGCGCGCCTTGCACTGTATTTTCAACGGACTGCCAAGAAGAAGGAGGTTCTCAATTCGTCTGTATGTAATTTATGTTAAAAAAAAAAAATGTATGTATTCTACGCGATTACTCCGTCAATTGTGAAAAAGGTAGTCTCATTGTAAATTAATTGAGATCTGATAAGTGACTTCATAGATACGACGATAAACGTCTCAAACTTGCTACTAAAACTGACTCACGGGGCGTGGAAGTCGGTTGTTTTTAACCGACTTCACAAAAAAGGAGGAGGTTCTCAAATGTTTATTACCTCGGAACTCCGTCAAATCTTAGCCGATTTGAAAAAATATGGAGATAAACAATATGACCAAATTTGATACCTCGATGACATAATTATGGCTAGTGGATATTTTCACTATCGCGGCATGTGAGGTCGATTTTTTCGTTTTGTACGATCATAAATTATTGGAAGTTATTATAAAAACTCACGTTCATTTTAAACTTATGGATTTGAGACGGGAATTTAACGTGACTTACGCGATGTCGATACAGCGATCGACATATGTTTCGGCCTCATCCGGAGGCCTTCTTCAGGATCTTGAGTGCGGGACGCTCGCCGACGCGTTCAGCCTCGCACTGAAGGCTGAACGCGTCGGCGAGCGCGTTAAAGTCCCGTCACGTTAAATTCCCGTCTCAAATCTATAAGTTTATTGGAAGTTGATTGAAAACATAGGTACAATAATTTTAAAATGTATGTTTGTTATACACATTTTAGTTTAATAAGTGTGTACGTACCACAAGCATGTATTCATTGTATCTATGAAAGAGTCGTTTCACACCGGTTGGTCGTCAATACACGATATTCACCAAAATGTCTTGCTTATAATAAGAAAACCGCCATTTTCACCGGCGTTCCGCCACTTAAGTGCCCCTCCATAATGTACTGAATGTATTTAAAAGGAATGGACCTCCTTATAATCCACCGTTTATTTGAGGGCTAGTATCTAACTTGCGAGTTAGTTTGCCGACAGATCTTTGGAAAGCTTGTGTTAATCTTGTTGTGACGGTGTGTGTTAACTGACCAAGCCACATATTTTAACTAAGGTGTAGAGCTTGTGAAGTTACAGCTTGTACAGTTAGGGCGTGTAGAGTTAGAAGCTTGACTCTACATGAGATCTGATAACTTTTTGGCAGTGCGAGCCGCATGCTCTCGTCTTGGCAACAATTTATATGAAAATGTTTTTGGTGGGATTTAGTGTTTCTAGGACCTCTATATGGGTAGCTATGGCGCAATTAGTACTATCAATCGTGCTTCGATTACAAAAAAAACAAAATGGCTGCCATTGTTATGGTGGAAGAAAAACTACTTTATGGGGAATGATTTGTCTGTAAAATTAACTGTAGGTTTTTTATCACCCTAAAGGCATCGACTCTAATGACATGAACACACTGTACCTACTAGCCGGATCCACACCGGACGATCCAAAATGGATCGGCGATCCCGCGATCCGCGATCCAAGATTGTGATGCGTGGAGCGCGGATCGTTCGCGGTCGATCCAACAGCAATCTTTTGCGATCCTGACTGGCTGCTCCAACGCGCTCCTGCCGATCCATACTGAATCAGTTGATTTTTTCTGGCTATGGAGTCACACGTGCAACGACGGCGACGAATAGCCGTAGCAGCAGCAAGCTACATTTTAAATTGTTAAACACAATCCAAAATTTCATCGTACCGACGGGACTCGAACCCGCACCCCCCGGATTACACGTCCAGGTGCTCTGCCAATTAAGCCACGGTTCGATCCATCGATACGACGAAATTATTGGATTGCATTTGTTAACCCAATTATGCATTGGTCTTGGCACTATGCATATGTAACCACATCTTGTTATTTCTTCTCCCACACCAACTGAGAGAACACGCTATAGTAAGGGTAGTGCAGAGATTCCCCTACAAAGGTACCTGCACTCGCCCCATGGTGATCACCGCACACTGGTGATACCATACACTTTTTTTTTTTTACATATTATGTCGCGTCAGCTCTACCCACTGTGCCCCCACAGTTTTGTTGGAATATTGTTCATTTGCCGACTAATTTTCCGCCAGGCATTTTCTCTTACACCTATTTGTGTAATTGGTATCATTAGGATCCCATAAACATCTATTCTCCCTATATAGGAAAATTAAACGGATACATTGCGAATTTTTCATAACGGCGGATCACGCGATTCTAAATCACAACCGTCTAGACCGCGCGCGCCAAGCGACTGAGGCCCCTTTGTGCGTGACCAAAAAACCGACAGCAAATGGATCGCATGCGGCGAGGCGCGCACGCTCTCCGCCGCGCACATGGATCGCGCGCGGCACGTCTACACTTCACGCTCCGTGGAGCGCGCTCCATGCCGCGCGCGATCGGAGCGCTTTGGATCGTCCGGTGTGGATCCGGCTACTCGTATATGGATTTCATCTCGCTCGATCGTAAGTATTGATAAATTAAAAATCACGAATATACAAAGATAAAACCTTTTACATATTACTCAAATAGACTCCAAAAACATGATTTGGAATAAAATGAAATATAATATCAAAGCAATCCCACTTTTAATGGTGGACCTCTGGATGGGGCTATCAAAAAAGCGATATTTATTTATTAGTTAATGTATATTATTAAAGTTTCAGTTATGATATCAACATCAATATTACAATGAGAAAGTCGAGAAGTCACAAATGAGAGAGTTGTTTGTTTCATATATTTTCACGGTCATGTTTAGAACTCTCGACCGATTTAGCTGACATTTTTTATATCATATAGGCTAGCGTTTGACCACTATCTCACTTCTTGGTAAGTGATGATGCGGTCGAGCATGGTAGCACGCTACGCCTAGAATGGGAACTGGCTCTCAAGGATAGCTACCGGAACACATTAGATGTTTGGCGACAGATTTTCTAACTTGAGGTAGCTTGCCAGGCGGACGCTTGATAGTGTCCTACAATTATCGATGTTTTTCCTTCACCGGAGGGCCACTGTGAAAAGCACACATAAACATAATTCGATAGAAAAATCCATTGGTACACGGCGGGGATGGAACTCGGTACCTCTGGCTTCAAAGCTGACCTTTCTCCCACTACACTACTGGGGCACTGGGCCCTCAAAACTTTTGCAAATTGATAGTCAATAGGGCAGACATGTTGTATCTATGTATTTTTCGGGTATATTGTTCGCTGCCGGCCAGCTTGGCAGGTACACTTAGCGGAATTTGGTTGGGCCATATGAATTTCTTCCATGTCCAGATGAGCACGATTCCATCCATTCCATTCCATTCCATCATCAGGTGAGATAGTGGTCAAGTGCTTGTCTGTCAAAATTTTTTGAGAATGAAAGTAAAGTCCTCCAACTGTATGGCCTAAAGATTCCTCTCACGTAGCACTCTACCCTTATATTTTTATTGACCGCGGCGGCTCAAGAAAACGTTCTGCGCACCAAAACAAAAGCTTTTAAATGTTTTTTCGCGAAAGCAGAATGAATTATTGAAAGCTTCATTTTCAAGGGTTTTGTGACCTTCAGATCGAAGCTCGGATAACTATTTGGGACACGTTTAATTTGTCATTACCTTGTCTTCTATACATTCATTATTATAATAAGATCGTATCATCATTATCAGCCAATTTCCGTCCACTGCTGGACATAGGCCTCTCCTATAGCACGCCACTGAGCTCGATTTTCAGCTATTCGTTTCCAACTGTTGCTAGCCAGCTTGCGTATATCATCCGTTTGTCGAGCCGTGGTCTCCACTCTAGAACTCGTCTACCCCGACGGTTATCGGTTCTACAACAAATGTGACCAGCCCACTGCCATTTCAGCTTGCTAATCCTTTAAGCTATTTCGATAACTTTAGATAGATAGATAGATAACACTTTATGTTCTCTGACGGATGACTTCGTTTCGAAAGTTACGGACACACCGCAGCGTCCTGCGTGCGCGATCTAGACGGCGATCAGATAGCGCAGTAGTATTTGTACCGACTGGTTCACACCTAACGCGATCAGAAAACAATTTAAAAGTACTGAGATCGCTGAGCGACTTTGATTTTTTTAAATTTTTTTATTTTAATATAAAGGTTACTCGCAATGTGGGTTGCAAATTACTAGTATTCTTGTTAACCTCCAACTAAGCTAAATATGCTTGTGTCTGGAGTGGGTTCACGTCATTAGTGCAATGGGTGGGGTGAGGATCAAACCCACGACCTCTCGATCGCCAGTCCGACACCCTATCCATTGGGCTATTGCCGCCGTAAATAATGAGATCGTATAAAACACTAATAAAAAAACAACTTCAAATACTTCGCTAGACATTTCAGAACTAAATTTTGAGGTGTTCTCTATATATCCAGGTCTCTGGAAATACTCATCAGACCTTAACGAAATTTAAATCTGACCATTTCGAAATAATCTTCTTTTGAACAAAAAAAAAACAATATTTAGCATATCTGTTTGTAAGGGTTCTGAACCCAAAGGGTACCAACGGCACCCTATTCAGAACAAATGGAATTCCCTGCAAAGTGAATAGATATTTTCTAGAGAAGCGTGCTACATCGTCGACCACATCGTCACTTCGCATCAGATGAGATAGTGGTCAGACGTTAGCTTATCTAAACTAATATTATAAAGAGTAAAGATTAGAGTTTTTGTCTGTTACGAATTAACTCAAAAACTATAAAACCGATTTCAATATTTTTTTCACTAATGGAAAGCTACATTATCAGCGAGTAACTTATGCAATATATTATTTCCATATTCTCACGGGAACGGGAACCACGCGGGTGAAACCGCGAGGCGCTGCTAGTCTACTATAATAAAAAAATACTTATATCTATAAAACACCGACACGTGTAATTCAATGTTTTCGTCAGTTCTGATAGGTACAAAGCTTAACTTTCCAGCACTTCAACGTAAATACTGAACGAGTGGGTGGTAGTAGGAAAATCTAATAGCGGTAAGCTTATGATAAGTAGAACTGCTCCTATTTACTGCTAAAATGTAAACAACAATGTATTTTCATATACTTATCAGATTTTTTATGAGGGGACTTATTTTCAACCGACTTCCCAAAAAGAAGGAGGTTCTCAATTCGTTTGTATGTTTTTTTGTGTATGTTACGCGATTAGTCCGTCAATTCTGAACCGATTCGAATGATTCTTTTTTTGTTATCGGTAGGGTACGTTTCCGAGGTGGTCCCATTGTATTTTCAGTGAGATCTGACAAGTATCTCCAGAGATATGATGATAAACGTCTCAAACTTGCTACTGAAATTGATTCGCGGGGCATTGAAGTCGGTTTTTAGTTTTTAAACTATCTTAATGATCTCTATGGATTTTCTTTATCAGGCCATACGGTTTAAGCAATCAACCGAGCGAAGTGTGATTAATCGAAGTCGAAATGTACTTAATATTTATATAATTTAAGATCGTTTAAAAAAAATACTAAAAGAACCGACGTCAAACGTCGCGCTAGTTAAAGTAGCGTATATATAGCAATAGGCGTAGTAACTATTATATAATCTGTGCCAGTAGTTAGTAGTAAATTGTCGAGATAAGTAAATGCATCGTAATACAAATGTTGATATATTAAAACTGTTCCGGACAGCTTCGTACTCCGATAGCGTATAGAGATAGATATATAGTTATAAGTATATAATAAAGATAAGTTTTAGCTTACTTAAGCACTCTAGGTTAGGTAGGCTAATTTGCAATGTATAACGTTCATATTCGTATAGATAGATAGTAACTTGTATTTGTATCGCATTCGTAGACAGCCTTATTATAGATAGATTCTTGTTAGATTCTTATTAGAACATAGAAATATAACTCGTATAAGGTTTGTAACAGTATAATAGGTCTTATAGGACTACAGACAGGTCATTCGTACAACCTAGGTAGATAGGTACTAGATAGACTTATAGATTTAAAAACGGGAATTTAACGTGACTTACGCGATGTCGATATAGCGATCGACATATGTTTCGGCCTCATCCGGAGGCCTTCTTCAGGATCTTGAGTGCGGGGCGCTCGCCGACGCTTTCAACCTCGCACTGCGGGCCGCTGCTCGTGCAGCGCGGGCGGACGGAGCGGGCGGCGGCGGCGGCAGCGGTGGTGGTGTTGGTGGGGGGTGATGATGCGGTGTACATAGTGGAGGCGCGGGATTAGGTTGGAGGGCTTCGTCTTCATCACTGCTGTTTACTTCAGACGAAACCTCATCCAACCGGCAGACGGAACTCAAGGTGTCCTCCTCACTGTTGCCACTGGTGACGTGCTTTCCATGAAGAACGGTTTTCCACGTATGTGACAGGTACCACCCTCTGTCTCTGTTGAAGTTACGACGACGACTGATCTCAATGGCTTCTCGGATTTTGCGGGGTACAAAGTACTTTTCACGCGCCAAAATCCGTGCCTTGTCAAATCTGATGTAGTGCGTCGTCCCAGATGTGAGAGCGTGCTCTGTAACCGCCGAGCTACCGCTGTCCACGTTCTTCATGGAAGCAATGTGTTCTTTGAGGTTCTTGAGGTTCTTTTAGGTACTAGATAGAACTAAAGCATGTTCGGCTTTAATAGACAGCTGTAACAGATAGTCAACCTAGACCAGGTTAGGTTAAGGAATAGGGTTGGTAATTGCAAATAGCATAGGTCTGGGAGAGCTCCGCACTCTCTGATGGTTAGCGCTCGACTAAACAGCATCTCGGGAGAGTATATCTCCGAAAAGTCGGCATCTCGTGCGTGCGCCCACACAAGGACACGCCCCGCGAGACAGAGTGCGGGCGCTCCCAGACTATCGACCTCTCGCTCTTTTGCAAGTACCAACAACAGTATAAATAGAACGTCGCTACCGTGCCAAATTGTTCAGTTTACCAACGGCGGCTCTAGAAGAAAGAAATCTAGGAAGAATAGTGAATACCTCAGTAGCTATTAAGAAGAAATTGTGAAGAAAGAATAAATTAGCGTTTCAAGGTTTGAAGACGTGTTTAAATCCCAGCTCCAAAGCTTCACAGTATAAGTGTAGTCTAAAGGAACCCGGAGTCCGCTACAGAGAAGATTTTCACCGAATACTGTCCACTGCTCCACCGCTGGGCTTAGGGTTCCCCACATTTTTTGGCCCTTCGTGGCCGGATAACAGGGACCTTAACAGTCTTTTTCAAGACTTCGTTGACTCTTCGATTCGATATCCGCCGGTACCATGCCGGTCACCCGCTCCACAGGAAGAGGACGAGCGCCGGCCTCCGAGCAAGAGTCATCCGCCGAGACCACGACGACATCGGGTACATCGGCTTCAACATCGTGCACCGGGGCAACCGTCATCACGGAGGAGCACGCCTCGACCAGCGCCTACGCGTCAGTGGCTGTGGTCTCAACACGACGAGCATCCTACACCTCCGCGCCCGTCGTGACTGCGGTTCCGGAGACTCACACCGCGACCGTGCCGCCCCCCGCCGCCGTGATGGCGCCACCGGTACCTACCTCGGCATCGATCGCCGCGCCGCCTGCCGCCGCGCAGCCTGCCGCTGCGCTGCACCCCGCCGCCGCGCCGCACCCCCCCGCACCGCACGCCGCCGCGCATCACATCGCCGCCGCCGTGACGCCGCGGGTACCGCCGTTGGGAGCTGAACCACTCACCGGGCAACAGTACGAGCTTCGAGAGAGGCCGCCACGGGTCGCCGAGCCCGTCGAGCAGCGCGCACGCAGCCATCGTGCGGAATCTCGTCGCTCACAGCGCATCTCCAAGGCAAAGTTGGAGGTGCTACAGCTGCGCATCGAGTTCGCTGCGGCCCGCCTGGCCGCGCTCGAGCGCGACTCCGACGCCGAGGAAGACATCGACGACGGTTCAGTGTACACCGAGCCTGAGACACAGCAACGCATCGATGCCTGGTTGGACAACCAGGCCGCGTCGCCGCCGGTCTTGTTGGCTATGGCCAATGAGACCCTCCGCACAGCTGAGACGCCACGTGAGCCGCTACCCTCCGTGCCACCGCCGCCGACCGCCGCCGTGTCACGTGATCACCCACGTGTGTCGCCGCCAGCGAGTTTCGAGCTCCGCGCCAAGCAGAGCTACCAACCGTCGTGCCCACCGGAGCCGCGTGGACCGCCGCTCTCCGTGTCACAGCCGCCGCTGCCACCGCCTGTGCCACGTGATTCTCCACGCACCCTGCTACCAGTGGAACTCGAGCTTCAAGAAAGAAGCATGCATCAGCAACGTGACTTCGAGCTACGGCGTAGCCAGGAGTTACAACAGAGCTACGAGCAACAGCAGCTACGGCGTAGCCAGGATCTACAACAGGGCTACGAGCTACGGCGTAGCCAGGTGCTACAACAGGGCTACGAGCTACATCCGTTACGGCGTAGGCAGGAGCTACAACAGTGCTACGAGCTACGTGACAAGCCAAACTTCCTGCAACAACCGTCGATGGCGGGTCTACAACAGCCGCTGCCACCGCCGCCGCCGCCGCCTGCACCGTCTGCACCGGCGGGAGCACCCGTGCAGTCCGAGATTGCACAACTGAGCACCGCCATCACCCAAGCTGTCATAGCAGCAGGACAGCGCCCGAGATTCGCCGAGCTACCGACGTTCGACGGGTCACACTTCGACTGGCTACCGTTCCGCGCAGCGTACTTCGAGTCTGCACAGATGTTATCACCGACCGAGAACATATACCGCCTGCGACGGAGCCTCCGGGGAAAAGCTCGAGAAGCAGTCAACAGTCTACTCATCACCAACTCAGATCCGGATCAAGTGATGAACACCCTCGCAACACGCTTCGGTCGACCCGAGACACTAGCAAAGACAGAAGTTCAAGCTCTTCGGTCCCTGCCGCGCCTCACCGAGTCACCATCCGACGTGTGCGTGTTTTCGACCAAGGTGACGAACGCCGTCGCGATGCTGCGAGCCCTCAACTGCGGATACTACCTATACAACCCGGAGGTAGTGGAGAACATACTGGAGAAGCTGCCGTCGACCCTGCGACAGAGCTACTACCAGTTCCTGCCGAGCCAGCCAACAGACATGCCTGACCTGATGAAAATGGAAGCGTTCCTGAGACGACAAGCCGAGCTTTGCGGACAGTTCGCGAAGCCGGACCCGGGAGTATCCTCGCCAGCATCGGGGCCTCAAAGGAGGACGCAGCGAGTGAACAACGTCGCCGAAGGATCGCAACAGCAGCAGCCTCAACAGAAATCGCAACAATCTACAGTACAGTGCCCTGCGTGTGAACAAGCGGGACACTTCATCGATGACTGCGACACCTTCAAGAACGCAGATGAACAAGAGCGCTGGGACATAGCAAGAAAACAAAAGTTATGTTTCAGATGCCTGCGTTACCGGAGGCGGGATCATACCTGCCGTACTAAGGTGTGTGGTGTCGACGGCTGCGAGATACACCATCATCGCATGCTGCATTATGTCAAAAAAGAAAAGGATGCAGCAACAGAAGAAACGATCAACTCGGCGTAGAACACCGAGTAGTGAGCGGCGTGAGGTCATCGGGCCACCGGCAACGGACGCGCTCACCACCTACAGTAACAGCGAGCGGCGTGAGGTCATCGGACCACCGGCAACGGACGCGCTCAACATCGTGATCATCAACGAGCGGCGTGAGGTCATCAGGCCACCGGCAACGGACGCGCTCAACATCTACATCATCAGCGAGCGGCGTGAGGTCATCGGACCACCGGCAACGGACGCGCTCACCATCGACATCATCAGCGAGCGGCGTGAGGTCATCGGGCCACCGGCAACGGACGCGCTCAACAGCGAGCGGCGTGAGGTCATCGGACCACCGGCAACGGACGCGCTCAACAGCGACAGTAACAGCGAGCGGCGTGAGGTCATCGGACCACCGGCAACGGACGCGCTCAACATCGTGAACATCAGCGAGTGGCGTGAAAGCTACAGAACACCGGATTCGGACGAGCTCTACAGCAAGCTGCGTGAGGTCATCGGACCACCGAAAACGGACTCGCTCATCATCGACAGCAGCGAGCGGCGTGAGGTCATCGGATCACCGGCAAACGGACGCGCTCACCACCAAAGATCGCAACGAGCAGCTTGATGTCGACAACCGACAGTCAGACGCGCTCATCGCCGAACCGACAGCGATCGACTCTACAGACACCGGTGAAGAACGGAATCACCACCTCACCGAGATACAACACCGGCGGGAGCTGAGCATCCTGCAATTCGACGACGACTGTCCTACACCGGGTTCTTCTGCTGCAGGCAGCACGGCGGGAGGATGTTCCGGACAGCTTCGTACTCCGATAGCGTATAGAGATAGATATATAGTTATAAGTATATAATAAAGATAAGTTTTAGCTTACTTAAGCACTCTAGGTTAGGTAGGCTAATTTGCAATGTATAACGTTCATATTCGTATAGATAGATAGTAACTTGTATTTGTATCGCATTCGTAGACAGCCTTATTATAGATAGATTCTTGTTAGATTCTTATTAGAACATAGGAATATAACTCGTATAAGGTTTGTAACAGTATAATAGGTCTTATAGGACTACAGACAGGTCATTCGTACAACCTAGGTAGATAGGTACTAGATAGAACAAAACATGTCCGGCTTTAATAGACAGATGTAACAGATAGTCAACCTAGACCAGGTTAGGTTTAGGAATAGGGTTGGTACTTGCAAATAGCATAGGTCTGGGAGAGCTCCGCACTCTCTGATGGTTAGCGCTCGACTAAACAGCATCTCGGGAGAGTATATCTCCGAAAAGTCGGCATCTCGTGCGTGCGCCCACACAAGGACACGCCCCGCGAGACAGAGTGCGGGCGCTCCCAGACTATCGACCTCTCGCTCTTTTGCAAGTACCAACAACAGTATAAATAGAGCGTCGCTACCGTGCCAAATTGTTCAGTTTACCAACGGCGGCTCTAGAAGCAAGAAATCTAGGAAGAATAGTGAATAGTGACTTAGTGACTAGTGAATAGCTCAGTAGCTATTAAGAAGAAATTGTGAAGAAAGAATAAATTAGCGTTTCAAGGCTTGAAGACGTGTTTAAATCCCAGCTCCAAAGCTTCACAGTATAAGTGTGGTCTAAAGGAACCCGGAGTCTGCTACAGAGAAGATTTTCACCGAATACAGTCCACTGCTCCACCGCTGGGCTTAGGGTTCCCCACAAAAACTCGGCTCGGCCGATTTCGTTAAAATTACAATGGGTAGTCCCATTGTCATTTTAACGAAATCGGAAACGTACACTACCCATTAAAAAAATATTCATTCGAATCCGTTCACAATTGACGGAGTAATCGCGTAACATACACACAAAAAAAACATACAGACGAATTGAGAACTCCCTCCTTTTTTGTGAAGTCGGTTAAAACTGCTGCTTACAATTGCAACTCGAGGCGAATATTAATTGTTTCCTGATACCGACGCAATATTTTGTTGCTAATAAAATCATACCAATAATTACAACGTAAGGAGGTAATACTCTGGACAAACACAATAACTACTAATAAGACTGTTATTACCTCATATCAGGTTCAAAACTTATGAAAACATTTTGATATTGCGTTTGTACGGAGTAGTCGTTCATCAAATATATACCATATATACAATATATACATATGTACAATATGTACAATATATATACCGCGCTGTTATTTTTTAGTACCAAGTTTGAGGTATTTATCTCCATATCTCTTGAGATACTTATCAGATCGTAATGAAATTACATTGGTATGATATATTTTCTTTCCAACAAAAAAATAATCATCATAATCGGTTCATAAGCGACGAAGTTATCCGCGAACAAACTTAAAATATATATATACCTCCTTTTTTTTCGAAGTCGGTTAAAATACCGACTTCAAATGCTGCGCTAGTCAGTTTTAGTGCAAAATTTGAGGTGTATGCAAATCCCGAAAAAGCCCGCGTAGTGATAAAAAACAGGAAGATACTGTGAGTGTTGTGTGTCGTGATCGAGTTCCAGTGAAAACCAGTGGTAGTGGTGCCGAGCGCTCAAAACGAGAACGAAAGAGGGTAGCCCGGTTTGCTCATAAACATTACGACGACCCGCAATCTACAGTTCATCTGTGATCATGGCGCTTGCAACAGAGCCGAAGTATCGGGAACTCATAAAATAATAAAAAACATGATTAATATCCCGTTAACAATTATAATAATAGCGTCAGTGACCATGAAAACCTAAAAACTTATAAATTTGAGGTGTTCACTTATCTCGATCTCGATAAAATTACAATGGGATTAAACGGGAATCATATTCTCTCAAGAAATTTTTTTTTTATTTAAACCGGTTTATTAACCAAATAAAAAAAAAGGAGGAGGTTTCTCAACAAACAACAACAACTAATAACATTAAACAATAAAAAATAACAACCGTTCGATAACTTCGTCGTTTATGAAATGATTTTCATTATTATTTTTTTGTTGGAAAGGAAATATCCCGAGTGTGGTACCGTGGTAATTTAATTGAGGTCTGATTAGTATCTCCAGAGATAAACACCTCAAACTTGCTACTGAAAATTCACAGCGTGGCATTTGAAGTCGGTTCTTTTAGTTTTTTAAACGATCGTATAGTGAATTTGGTTAAAATGTATTAACAAGATTTTTGATATCTTCATTACTAATGCAATTGGCATTCGATTTATTATAATATTTTACCCGAAAAGCTGTGAATTTCTCGACGATTCAATTCAAAACATGCAGTCCATTCCTTGCAAGTCAGTGTTTAACATACTCGAGAGGAAAACTCCACACGGAATTTTCATTGGAAATATTCCAGTACTTTAGCATTGAATTTGTAGCTGGAAAATGTTTTTAGGAACGGAGCCGCTCTGCTATCGCGGGAAAGTTAATTTATTTTATTTTTCGGACCACTTACAAAATTGTTTATTAAAATATTGTAATATTTTGTCACCCGAGGTCTGTGCTGAAATTCAACGCATTTAAGTAAAGAAATGTCTGTAATCAACTCTGCGACAAGCTAAGATCAGACCAAGCACTGTATACTACAGCTAGTTAGTTGGAGTTCGCAACATTTCATTTCCATTGGTACTTTTGTATCGGTGACACTTGTAGACGTCACATGTAACGTAACATGTAACGTCAAGGCAGTTTTTGCACCCGATGTACGCTATAGTAATTACTCATAATTAGTAGCGCACTATCGGTCAGGTCGCGCGGTCCTTGGGTTATGCTTGAGTTTGACAGTTGATTAAGGAATTAACATAATTTAAGATCGTTTAAAAAACCAAAAGAACCGACTTCGAACGTCGCGCTAGTCAAAGTACGCAGCAGCTAGTACGATGTCATCGAAGTATACAAATGCATCGTAATACAAATGTCGATATATTAAAAACGGCTCGACCGATTTTGTTAAAATTTAAATGGGACAACCTGTGGTGGGGCGTGTAAATAGCCTCAACCATATGCGGGGGTGAAAGTGCCGTGAAAATAAATAGAAATGCGTAAGACAAATAAGCGGTAAAAATATAAGTATATAGCGGGGGCGGGTCTGTAAAGATCAACGTGAAAAGAGGGACGTTTGGTATGAATAAACCACTGTAAGAACACAGAGAATCAGCATACAAAGCCCACGTACCTTTCCACTCTCCCAGGAACACCTACAGCCCTCCGTGGAGGGTTCACAGACGAGGAATCGCTGCAGGCGGCGTCGGCGCATATAATGCGACCGAATAATAAATATATCTGTACAGTTCACTAGGAGGATCCTTACAGTCACAGCACGATCACTTTATAAAAATAAAAATAAGCGTTTTATAAAAAAAAATAATGAGTCCGATGCGACGATCATAGCGGGATCGCGGCCAAAACGGAACTGCACCTGGAGTGCGGTGCAGGCGAGAGCCAACCACGGGCGTCGTGGCGGCAATAGACGCGGTCTGCTGATCTCCCATTGGACCATTGGCAAACCTGTTCGAGTTTCAACGGCGGGTAGGCATCAGCAGGCTGCTTCTGCGTCTTTTAGCGGGCATTCATACCAATTTGAAAAGGTAGAATAATATAAGGCGTTATAAAAATAATATATATGAAAGGGGCGAGATATATATATAGCGTGAAATAAAATATGGAATAATAAAGCGCATTGACGCGTCACCATGCACCCCGCCTTGGAAGATCGCGAGATCTTTCAAAACAGAGAAGTGAATCAATGCTCAAACTTATGAGCGGTAGCGGTAGCGTTATGGGTTATCTGAAAACTCTATGACTGAGATCAGACGCGACGTATGATAATTCAGCGAAATAAATACGAATAGCGATTAAATTATACGAATAGTATAGCGGGTGAATTAAACAAATAGCGGTTATTTTAAATTAATAGCGGTACAATTATGCGAAATTATTAAATTAAATTAAATTGAATAGCGTTGTACGATAAGAGTAAGCGTTGTACGATATAAAACTTATTCGAACAGTGCATTTGCTCGATGCTCGGGCAATTCACTGCAGTTAGCGGGTAAGAAAGGCTTGACTGGCCAGTCCTCGGGAGCGCGGCGAATCCACGATGGCCCGTGCCACCACAGGTTATGTGACAACAATTGCGCAGGAAGCATACCACGTGACAGACAATCACTTGGATTCTCAACACCTGCCACATGGTAGAAATGTTGCGGAGCCAAGTTTTCCTGACATTGAGCTATTCGGTTGGCGACGAAAACCGACCAGCGATGTGGAGAGGAATGAATCCAGGACAAAGCGATCGTGGAGTCGGAGAATGCGTATATCCCAGTAATAGGACTGCGCGCGGCGTAAGTATCGCGAACCGTTTTAACCAATTTTGCCATGAGCAAAGCGGCGCATAGCTCAAGGCGGGCGAGAGTTGATACTTTTGTAGGCGATACCTTAGATTTTGCACACAGTAAGCGTACTGTGATGCCAGCGGAGGATGTGCAGTGCACGTATAACACACTCCCGTAAGCGTGCATACTAGCGTCAGCGAACGCGACGAGACGCACTACGCAGCCTTTAGAAGCGCCTGTATGACGCGGCACGTGAAGCGTATTTAGCAAGGGAAATTCTTGCACTAGAGCGGCGAAGCGTATTTTAACATAGTCAGGAGCGGGATCGTCCCAGCCACTGTTGCTTAACCACAACTCTTTTATGAGTAATTTGGCGTAAAGAATAACAGGGGCAACTAAGCCGAGAACGTCGAACAACCGTGCAACTGTCGAGAGTATATTTCTCTTAGTGCAGGTGTCAGTTATGTGAGCGGATGTGAAGAAGAACTCGTCTTCTGAAGGTTCCCAGGATAAGCCTAGAACCTTAGAAGCGTTACCTACATTGAAGTCTAGCGATTTGCGGTGTGAGTCTGGAAGACTATTTAGTAGCGCTGGTGAGTTGCTTGACCACTTCACCAAATCAAAATCACCTGATTTAAACATTTTAATTAGGTCTTGCGCGAGTTTCATAGCGGTTTTATCATCATTAGCGGAATGGACCAGATCGTCCATATAGAGACTGGTTTCAGCGATTTTAGCGGCGTCAGGATAAAGCGGACTCATGTCGGAAGCCAGCTGTCGCACGGTGCGCATAGCTAGGTATGGGCTCGACTTGAGACCGAAAGGTAAGCGGTCAAAGGCGAATGAGCGGACTTGTTCATTCTCACTGAAGCGGAACAAGATACGTAGGTATTTACGCTGGTCCCGCGGTATACCTATGCGTAAGTACATTTGTTTTATGTCGGCGTTCATAGCGATGGGAAACAAACGAAACTGTAACAACAGTAAAAACAGATCGGCTTGCAGGTTAGGGCCGATGTGCAGAACGTCGTTCAACGACAACCCAGTATGAGTTTTAGCGCTAGCATCCAGTACAATACGCGGCGTAGGCTTGTCGGGTCGAACAACGGCGTGATGCGGTATAAAATAACCAGCGGCTTCGTCAAAAGCACCGATATTCTAAACTTCGCTGAGATAACTTTTATCTATATATTCGCGGATAACTTCATTGTACTTCTCCCTCAATTCAGGAGACAGGCGAAGCTTTTTCTCTAACGCGGTAAAACGGCGGCGAGCGAAAGCGAGAGAATTCCCGAGCTCAGAAGGATCCCTACAGAACGGCAGTGAGACGGTGTATCTGCCGGTTTCATCGCGGGCCACAGTAGATGTGAAAATATTTTCACACTCAGTTTCTTCCGGAGATAACAAGCGCGTTGATGGAATCTCTTCTAACTCCCAGAACTTCTGAACTAGATCATTTATAGCGAGCGCGGTAAAAGAAGCGGTCGGCGTGACGTCATCGTGCGGGTAATCACCCATAAGAACGTAGCCTAAGGTCGTCGAAAGAGCGAGCGGAAGTCGCGGACCAGACTCGACCCTATCCCCCAAATAAATGTACGGGAAGAGTTGAGCTCCCAACACGACGTCGATGTCACCGGGGATGTTCCAGCACATGTCGGCGAGGGGTATGTCACGGAACTCCACACTACTGTCCCACTCGATAAATTGTGACGGCAATTGGTCAGTAATGCACTCAACGACTAGGGCGTGAATCGAGTATTTTTGTTCCGGATAAATGCGTGACTCAATGTCTAGGTAAACATATCCAATAATTGGGCGCGACGTAGAACCAACTCCTTTTACAAAAGAATTATTCAGCGGAATGATGGGTAAATTAAGCGAGCGACAACAATTAGTTGTAATTAAATTATTCTGCGAGCCGTTATCAATAAGACATCGCACTATTGATTTATGTCCTGCACTCCCTTTAGGGCGTGCGAACACCTGAGCGGTGGACAACAAGACCGTCGACTTCGGCTGAGCCTCAGCGGAAAGCATCGCGACGGAATTATCATAAGGTGGCATCGTCATCGTCGAAGGCAATGTAGCACTATACGAAGCGACTTGCACACCACTATCGTCTTTATTACGTGGCGCGTAAGAGCGAGAATGCGGAGCGGTCGAAGGCTCGGCCGCGTGTGGGGTTACGGGAGCGGTTTGCGTAAGCGGTGGCGGTGGCGATAAACATCGATTATTACAATTACACGTATTACTACTTATTATTTGAGCGTTATGCGAATGCGTATTATTTATATTATTATTAAATTCAAAATGTAATAGCGTGTGATGGCGTTTTTGACATGACTCGCAAACAGACTTCGAGTTACATTTATTAATATTGTGTACTGTGCTTAAACAGTTAACACAACCGCGTACAGATTTAATAAACTTATACCGCTGTCGAGGATCGCGTAAACGTTTAAATTGCACACAGTGATACAGATGCCTGTGACTGTCTTGTTTACAAAACGCACAGCAAGGCGAGGAACCGTGCGCAAGCGACTCGGCAGACGCAGCGGGGGGCGTACGAGTACATGCATCATCGGTCGATGCGATAAACGTCTGGTATATGCGCCCGCGAGCCTCTCGTGGCGCGGTGGCGGCGGATGACTTAAGCGTGGGTCGCGGGTTCGAATATGTAAGCGGAGCAGATCGTTGCAATATCTTTGCTTGGTCTTGCACGAAACTAATTAAATGTTTAGTTGTAGGTATTTCTACATCTCGAATAGACAACTCGAAACTTTGAGCGGTTTGCGAATCTAATTTTCTAAGCGCACAGTGCGCTAGAATGAAGTCAGAAAGGTCTTCAATACCTAACTGTTTTAGCGCGGCGATGGATGCGGAGAATCTATCAATAAATGATTCGAGACTATTAGCGTTATGAGTACATACCTTCAGGTCGAGAATATTATTTAAATAATGCGTACCTAATGCGCGTTTGTCTTGGTATTTTTTAACCAAAGAATCCCATATAATTTTATAGGTATCGCCCGTGGGAACAATACCGGCGGTCACCTTCAAAGCGTTATCAGTCAATCTACCTATAAGGTACTGAACACGTTGCGAGTCTGTCAACTGATCATTCATGTGAATGTTAGATTTAAACGACTCGTAAAATACCGGCCAGTTCTCGGTTTTCCCGTCGAAATTTGGCAGGTTTATAGGCGGCAGTTTTGTATACGTGGTAGGACTACTTTCGCTATTATTTCGAGAAGGCAAAGTTGAAGCGTGACTATTAATTTTATTTCTAATGCGTTTTACACGGACATATAAATCCTCAAATGATTCTAAACAGGCGAAGTCGGGAACCGCATCAGGTTTCAAACTCATTTTAATTTCATTAATTTGATCCGTAATTGATTCAAATTTATCGCGAATATCATCGATCGTTTCCGATTCAGCCATAAAATTCTCATTAGACCTCGAAGTAGACTCAAACGAACAAATATTTTTCGTTACATCATACAACTTATTTATGCGTTTGAACAATAATTCCCTCTTCTGTTCTAAAAGCGTTAATTTTATTGCAATACTAACTTGACTTGTTGGATTCGGCATGATTACGATTTAAATAAAGGGTACTTCGATACTATTCAAAGTAACCAGCGCAGCGTTGAGCGAGAGATTACTAAACAAGTCGAGCGGCGAAATGAGGGTAGTGGCAAAAAACGTGGATGCGCTTTGAAACGAGTGAAATTATTGATTAAAATAGATTCCAAATACAATATTTGAAATATAAATACAATATTTTAAGAAAACAAATAGATTAACAGCGAAATCTAAATGATGTTATGCGTAAATACGTAATTGAGTACGTATTCTAGAAGGCGGACGTATGAACTTCGATCGTGATTCGATCGAGATTATTTTACATAAATACGTAATTATATGCGTTTATATTATAGATGCGAATGTATAAATATAGGCGTTAAATATATGTAATAATATAGCGGGATTTGAGCATAAATTTCACCAGAAAGTACGTAAAATTTATGAACTCTTTTATAGGCGTTACAGAATAAGACTTCGTTACCAACAATTACGTAAGAAATCAGGGAATACTGGTTTCAGTATCCGGTGCTGAAAGGACCAAAACTAAGTGGTGGGGCGTGTAAATAGCCTCAACCATATGCGGGGGTGAAAGTGCCGTGAAAATAAATAGAAATGCGTAAGACAAATAAGCGGTAAAAATATAAGTATATAGCGGGGGCGGGTCTGTAAAGATCAACGTGAAAAGAGGGACATTTGGTATGAATAAACCACTGTAAGAACACAGAGAATCAGCATACAAAGCCCACGTACCTTTCCACTCTCCCAGGAACACCTACAGCCCTCCGTGGAGGGTTCACAGACGAGGAATCGCTGCAGGCGGCGTCGGCGCATATAATGCGACCGAATAATAAATATATCTGTACAGTTCACTAGGAGGATCCTTACAGTCACAGCACGATCACTTTATAAAAATAAGCGTTTTATAAAAAAAATATTGAGTCCGATGCGACGATCATAGCGGGATCGCGGCCAAAACGGAACTGCACCTGGAGTGCGGTGCAGGCGAGAGCCAACCACGGGCGTCGTGGCGGCAATAGACGCGGTCTGCTGATCTCCCATTGGACCATTGGCAAACCTGTTCGAGTTTCAACGGCGGGTAGGCATCAGCAGGCTGCTTCTGCGTCTTTTAGCGGGCATTCATACCAATTTGAAAAGGTAGAATAATATAAGGCGTTATAAAAATAATATATATGAAAGGGGCGAGATATATATATAGCGTGAAATAAAATATGGAATAATAAAGCGCATTGACGCGTCACCAACCTGGGAAAGGTACCCTTTGAAACAAAAAAAAAAGAATATTCCAAATCGTTTCAGGCTTCTTCGAGTAATCGATGAATTGAAAACCTCCTCCTCCTTCTTTGTAAAGTCGGTTAAAAATGAACTAAATGACGGGAACGCGGCTATGCAGGCTGTATAGTTCCATCTCTGTCATGTTCGTTCATTTCAATCCCTATCAAATTCAAGCATACGGGGGCCGGCCGCTAGGGTCACGACCAACCGCGCGGCCATAACCGCGGCACAAAATAAATAAAGTACAATACCGCGGCTACAATCGTCTGTTGCAAATACAGCGCGCTTCGAAATGGACGTTGAGGAAATAGCAAATCATATGCAATTGTGAATGTTTGAACGTAATGTTGTTTGATATGGAATTTTTGGAGACTAGTAAAGGGAGAAAATTTTTTTACACCTTTTATTTTTTCTTCAAACTCTATCAGATTTTCTAATAATGGGTGCCAATACTGATATAGAGCAAATAGGATAATTCAATTTGCGGATGGGATCAATATTTTAAATACTATGTTTATATTAGGCAGTAACTATCGTTTAATCTTTTGTTCCCTGCAAATATTTTATTTTTAATCTGTGATATCTTCTAAAGTTTTCATTTAAATTGTATACTGTACAGGATAATTAAAATCTAAGTATAATATGTGGCCAAGGTAATTAACGTAATAAAATTGGATAAGGATGATAGGTAATACTGTATAGGAGAAAATTGCCTTGGAAATGATGTAATACTTATTGATTGTTAAAAAGATATAGACATACTAGCTGTACCCGCGACTTCGTCCGCGTGGAATAGTGTCTTTGGGTAGCATTTTTAAATATTTAGGCTAATTATGTTACAAAAAAGACACGCGTACCCCACCCACACCGCACCGTACAACGCCACGCAAATCCCCCTCCCCTCCCCTCTCCTTCTCTCTTCCCTCAACACCCTTTCCCCTCACTTCCCTCTCCCCCTCCCCCCACTTCCCATCCCCTCCCCCTCGATCTTCCCCCCACTTCCCCCTCCCCTTTCCTCTTCCCCTCAATTACACCTCCCCTCCTCTCCCCTCATTCCCCTTCCCCCTCCCCCTTCCCCCTCACAAACTTTGAATGACATATTAATTTATATCAAATCAACAGCCTAAACAATAAGTTTCAAGCTTCTAGCTTTAAAAATGACGATACTTCTAAATAACTTTTCCTCCCTTTCAACCCCTTACAACCCTCTTTTCACATTAAAAAGTATGTCTTTTCTCAGGCTCTAGACTACCTGTGTACCAAGTTCCATTTAAATCGGTTCATTAGAATATTAACACAAACCTTACATATTTCCATACCAACTTTCATCCCCTATTGTTATTTTACACCCTTGAGGGTAAAACTTTTAGAAACTTTGAATGTCATATTTATTTATATCAAATTAACAGCCTAAAAAATAAGTTTCAAGCTTCTAGCTCCTAAGATATCGATACTTCCATACAACTTTTCATCCCCATTTTCAACCCCTTACAACCCTTTTTTCGCATTAAAAAGTAGCCTATGTCCGTTCTCAGGCTCTAGACTATCTGTGTACCAAATTTAATTTAAATCGGTTCAGTGGTTTTGGCGTGAAAGTGACACAGACAGACAGACAGACAGAGTTACTTTCGCATTTATAATATTAGTTAGGATTTATATCATTGCGGACTTTTTTATAGGTCTTATTAAGTTATACTATTTTTGCAAAGACTTTCTCTTGCATCCTTTTCCGTTTAATCAGGGTTCGTAATAAACGAGTCTCCTCGACCGTTTTATTGACGACTTAGGTTGCAAAGTAGGTCACGAATATATTTATTATTTAGACGCGATAGCCTATTTAGATAAGGGAACTATAAGAATGTTTGTCCTGACATACTGACTGACTGAGTTAGAGACACCGCATAGTCTAAACCGCTGGTCGCAGAGACTTTTTTTTTAATGCTGTATAGGCAAGCGTTTGACCACTATCTCACCTGATGTTAAGTGACGATGCGGTCGACGATGTAGCACGCTTACCTAGTAAATACCTGTTCACTCGCGATTTAAAGACCCCCGGGTTGTAGCTATCGGGAAACATAGACACCGGCAAGGAGTTCCATTCTTTGGCGGATCGTATTATGTAGGACGAAGCAAAACGCTTCGTGCGTGTAGATGGAACGTCCACCATGAAGACTTGAAGTTTAGAGGGTATATTTGTTTTACTACGTAAGGGTATAACTAAGAAAGGATTTTTATAAATGCACCCCTTAAGGTGATTAAACGGGGGTTAAAAGTTTGTATAGAGAAACAAGATAAGATAGTCTCTTTTATTCGAAACTTCACACAAGTACTTCTGTAAATAAATAATTAAATAACTGTTTCAGGCTTCACCTTTTAGAGGGTGAAGTGTGGTAGCAAAGTCTGATAATCAATATTAACGGATTCCGCTGACATTTGGCATGCAGATAGTTCTTATGAAGTAGACCTATCCGCTTAGAAAAGATTTTGAAAAATTCATCCCTTAAGGGGATGAAACGGGGGTTCAAAGTTTGTATGGAAAAACAAAATTAGATAGTTTTTTGTAATCGAAACTTTACAAAAGTAAATAAATACGTGTAACACTTTAAGTAAATGAAGGAATTATTTAATGCGGGTGAAGCCGCGGGGTACTTCTAGTATAATACTACAATACAATAATAATATAACACAAAAAAGTTTCTACCTATGTCCGTTATACACTTTGAAAGCATGCCACCGATGTACCCCACACCGGTTTTATTAGAAAAACAATAATGCGAAGATGGTTTTAGACCAATAACACAATGCATTAGGCACATTAAAGGTACGGACACACCGCAGCGTCCTGCGTGCGCGAACTAGGCGGCGATCAGATAGCGCAGTAGTGTTTGTACCGACTGGTTCACACCAAACGCGATCAGAAAACAATTGAAAAGTACTGAGATCGCGGCTGCAGATCGCAGGACGCCGCGTTGTGGCCGTACCTTAAATTCGGTCACATTTCTTTATTCAACATAGAAGAACACGCCTGGTATCCTCTAGTTAGTTTAGTTCAATATACGAGATGAAAGAATTTTAAAAATCGGTCCAGTAGTTTTTGAGCCTATTCATTGCAAAAATACATACAAAAATAAAAATGTTCAATGTTCTCTTTACAATATAAGTATAGATTATGTACATATTTGTGTAAGCAATTGAGTTTGGCTATTAAAGATACATTGTAGTTCCAGTTTAAATTATTGTCTAATGCATCAATTTGCACAGAATTGTAATTGCGTGCAAAAATATATAATGATATTTATCCGTTGTATTTGAAAGCAAATTGGTATTTTGTTCTAATCGAAACGTAAGGCATAATCACTCAATGATGTTGGTTTACTCTACGGTTTATTAATAGTATACCTAGATACACTATTAATAAACTGGCCAAGTGCGAGTCGGACCCGCACAAGTACGGTTCCGATTAAACAAAATTTGCCGGAAAAATAAAGTACAAAGTACATCGATAATATTTTTTTTATTTTTTATTTATTTATTACAGTAATTACAGTAACTTAGCTTAAATAACACCAACGTCCTTACTATAACTAGGTGTAGTATTACTATTCAACTAACTACTTAAATGTAATGTAATACTTATGATAATAACAAGTTTAATACGTAATAATGCTAATCAGTAAGGGTAGATATAATTTTAAGGTAAGCTTGTACTCGATTCTGGATCGCCCTACCCTCCGAACTAGTTAAAAAACTGTGTCTCGGCGGATAGTGTTTCTTTTCCTCTCGCACTCAGCTATTACTCCTATTAGTGTGACTAAATGCAATATACGTTCGTCTTCTGTTAATGTTCGTTTCATTTGCAAGATATTGTAGTATACGTTAGGCGCATAGACAAAACAATGTTTACTTTTGCTTAGGCTGATTTTACCAGCCTAAGCATTAAATATTAAATATTAATTGGTGACGCGTCAATGCGCTTTATTATTCCATATTTTATTTCACGCTATATATATATCTCGCCCCTTTAATATATATTATTTTTATAACGCCTTATATTATTCTACCTTTTCAAATTGGTATGAATGCCCGCTAAAAGACGCAGAAGCAGCCTGCTGATGCCTACCCGCCGTTGAAACTCGAACAGGTTTGCCAATGGTCCAATGGGAGATCAGCAGACCGCGTCTATTGCCGCCACGACGCCCGTGGTTGGCTCTCGCCTGCACCGCACTCCAGGTGCAGTTCCGTTTTGGCCGCGATCCCGCTATGATCGTCGCATCGGACTCATTATTTTTTTTTATAAAACGCTTATTTTTATTTTTATAAAGTGATCGTGCTGTGACTGTAAGGATCCTCCTAGTGAACTGTACAGATATATTTATTATTCGGTCGCATTATATGCGCCGACGCCGCCTGCAGCGATTCCTCGTCTGTGAACCCTCCACGGAGGGCTGTAGGTGTTCCTGGGAGAGTGGAAAGGTACGTGGGCTTTGTATGCTGATTCTCTGTGTTCTTACAGTGGTTTATTCATACCAAACGTCCCTCTTTTCACGTTGATCTTTACAGACCCGCCCCCGCTATATACTTATATTTTTACCGCTTATTTGTCTTACGCATTTCTATTTATTTTCACGGCACTTTCACCCCCGCATATGGTTGAGGCTATTTACACGCCCCACCATTTAGTTTGGTCCTTTCAGCACCGGATACTGAAACCAGTATTCCCTGATTTCTTACGTAATTGTTGGTAACGAAGTCTTATTCTGTGACGCCATTGAAAGAGTTCATAAATTTTACGTATTTTTGGTGAAATTTATGCTCAAATCCCGCTATATTATTACATATATTTAACGCCTATATTTATACATTCGCATCTATAATATAAACGCATATAATTACGTATTTATGTAAAATAATCTCGATCGAATCACGATCGAAGTTCATACGTCCGCATTCAAGAATACGTACTCAATTACGTATTTACGCATTACATCATTTAGATTTCGCTGTTAATCTATTTGTTTTCTTAAAATATTGTAGTTATATTTCAAATATTGTATTTGGAATCTATTTTAATCAATAATTTCACTCGTTTCAAAGCGCATCCACGTTTTGTGCCACTACCCTCATTTCGCCGCTCGACTTGTTTAATAATCTCTCGCTCAACGCTGCGCTGGTTACTTTGAATAGTATCGAAGTACCCTTTATTTAAATCGTAATCATGCCGAATCCAACAAGTCAAGTTAGTATTGAAATAAAATTAACGCTTTTAGAACAGAAGAGAGAATTATTGTTCAAACGCATAAATAAGTTGTATGATGTAACGAAAAATATTTGTTCGTTTGAGTCTACTTCGAGGTCTAATGAGAATTTTATGTCTGAATCGGAAACGATCGATGATATTCGCGATAAATTTGAATCAATTACGGATCAAATTAATGAAATTAAAATGAGTTTAAAACCCGATGCGGTTCCCGACTTCGCTTGTTTAGAATCATTTGAGGATTTATATGTCCGTGTAAAACGCATTAGAAATAAAATTAATAGTCACGCTTCAACTTTGCCTTCTCGAAATAATAGCGAAAGTAGTCCTACCATGTATACAAAACTGCCGCCTATTAACCTGCCCAATTTCGACGGGAAAACCGAGAACTGGCCGGTATTTTACGAGTCGTTTAAATCTAACATTCACATGAATGATCAGTTGACTGACTCGCAACGCGTTCAGTACCTTATAGGTAGATTAACTGATAACGCTTTGAAGGTGACCGCCGGTATTGTTCCCACGGGCGATACCTATAAAATTATATGGGATTCTTTGGTTAAAAAATACCAAGACAAACGCGCATTAGGTACGCATTATTTAAATAATATTCTCGACCTGAAGGTATGTACTCATAACGCTAATAGTCTCGAATCATTTATTGATAGATTCTCCGCATCCATCGCCGCGCTAAAACAGTTAGGTATTGAAGACCTTTCTGACTTCATTCTAGCGCACTGTGCGCTTAGAAAATTAGATTCGCAAACCGCTCAAAGTTTCGAGTTGTCTATTCGAGATGTAGAAATACCTACAACTAAACATTTAATTAGTTTCGTGCAAGACCAAGCAAAGATATTGCAACGATCTGCTCCGCTTACATATTCGAACCCGCGACCCACGCTTAAGTCATCCGCCGCCACCGCGCCACGAGAGGCTCGCGGGCGCATATACCAGACGTTTATCGCATCGACCGATGATGCATGTACTCGTACGCCCCCCGCTGCGTCTGCCGAGTCGCTTGCGCACGGTTCCTCGCCTTGCTGTGCGTTTTGTAAACAAGACAGTCACAGGCATCTGTATCACTGTGTGCAATTTAAACGTTTACGCGATCCTCGACAGCGGTATAAGTTTATTAAATCTGTACGCGGTTGTGTTAACTGTTTAAGCACAGTACACAATATTAATAAATGTAACTCGAAGTCTGTTTGCGAGTCATGTCAAAAACGCCATCACACGCTATTACATTTTGAATTTAATAATAATATAAATAATACGCATTCGCATAACGCTCAAATAATAAGTAGTAATACGTGTAATTGTAATATTGTATGTTTTCGTCCTGGCCATAGCACTGTATCTGCACTTATCAAAGTCACAGATGATATTAGGCTAGGTATGGAAAACAGACTGCTTACTGTCCTTACATTGCTTGATTTCAGCAATGCATTTAATACAGTAGATTTTGAAATCCTCCTTGCCTTACTCCGCTCTCTTAACATATCTCCATCGGTGATTCACTGGTTTCACAGTTATCTGTATGGGCGCCGGCAGCGTGTCCGCATTGAAGATGTATTTTCTTCTTGGAGTGACACGAGTGCTGGTGTACCACAGGGTGGCGTGCTTTCTCCTCTTCTTTTCGCTATTTTCATAAATTCTATATCTTTTTTCCTTTCTTCCTCTTATCACCTATATGCAGACGATCTCCAAATCTACACGCAATCCTCACTTGAAAATTTAAATGACGCTATCAAAACTACCAATGATGACCTCTGTCGTATATCTAACTGGAGTAGATCTTATGGACTTACTGTTAATCCGACTAAGACACAGGCCATAATTGTAGGCAGCTCTAGATTAGTATCTAAAATTGTCTTCTCAAGTGTACAGGATATTACTTTTAACAACGTCATTGTACCACTCAGCAAACAGGTGAAAAATCTGGGAGTGATTATGGACAGCAATCTCACATGGGACCCGCAGTTGCAATCCGTGAGCTGTAAACTTTTTGCATCAGCTGCCTCGCTTAGGAGGTTGCGAAACTTTCTACCCACAGTTACTAAAGCTGCGCTAGCTCAATCTCTTTTACTTCCTATCCTTGACTATGCCGACGCCAGTTACCTTGATCTCAGGGAGGATCAGCTAAATAAGCTTGAGCGACTACAAAACTTCTGCATTCGATTTATTTTCGGTCTTCGAAAATTTGATCATGTCTCAGAATTTCGCGCAAAGCTCAAGTGGCTTCCCATTCGTCTTCGCCGGAATACTCATATTCTTTCGTTTCTCTATGGAATTTTGTTCAACCCCTCGACTCCTCCTTATCTAAAAGCTCGATTCCATTTTCTTTCTTCCTCTAACTCCCTTTCCCTAAGGTCATCAGAGAACATGCTCCTCGACACCCCGGCTCATAGTACGAATTTTTATGACTCATCATTCACTGTCCAAGCCGTGCGCCTGTGGAATGAACTACCTATTGTTATAAGACGTGCACAATCCATAGATAGTTTCAAAGAACAAGTTCGCAAATTCTATCTCTCTTCTGTCAGATAACTTTTCCTATCATTTCGCAACAAATATATTATGTATGTATATAAGTGTATTGATTATGTATATGTAAGTTTATGATGTGCATATGTATTCGTATATAATATTATTATATGTAACGTTTTTATGTAGTCTATAAATATAATCATTCTAAGTAAAATGTTTAAAATACACACCACCGTCCTTGTTCTATCTATAATGTTATGTCCATCCAAAGGTTGTCTGGAAGAAATCGCTTTTAGCGATAAGACCGCCCATTGTACCTAGTATTAGTTAGTTAAGTCCTATTCAGTATGTATTTTCTAAATTGGTGTCAATAAAGAGTATTTGTATTGTATTGTATTGTATTGTAATAATCGATGTTTATCGCCACCGCCACCGCTTACGCAAACCGCTCCCGTAACCCCACACGCGGCCGAGCCTTCGACCGCTCCGCATTCTCGCTCTTACGCGCCACGTAATAAAGACGATAGTGGTGTGCAAGTCGCTTCGTATAGTGCTACATTGCCTTCGACGATGACGATGCCACCTTATGATAATTCCGTCGCGATGCTTTCCGCTGAGGCTCAGCCGAAGTCGACGGTCTTGTTGTCCACCGCTCAGGTGTTCGCACGCCCTAAAGGGAGTGCAGGACATAAATCAATAGTGCGATGTCTTATTGATAACGGCTCGCAGAATAATTTAATTACAACTAATTGTTGTCGCTCGCTTAATTTACCCATCATTCCGCTGAATAATTCTTTTGTAAAAGGAGTTGGTTCTACGTCGCGCCCAATTATTGGATATGTTTACCTAGACATTGAGTCACGCATTTATCCGGAACAAAAATACTCGATTCACGCCCTAGTCGTTGAGTGCATTACTGACCAATTGCCGTCACAATTTATCGAGTGGGACAGTAGTGTGGAGTTCCGTGACATACCCCTCGCCGACATGTGCTGGAACATCCCCGGTGACATCGACGTCGTGTTGGGAGCTCAACTCTTCCCGTACATTTATTTGGGGGATAGGGTCGAGTCTGGTCCGCGACTTCCGCTCGCTCTTTCGACGACCTTAGGCTACGTTCTTATGGGTGATTACCCGCACGATGACGTCACGCCGACCGCTTCTTTTACCGCGCTCGCTATAAATGATCTAGTTCAGAAGTTCTGGGAGTTAGAAGAGATTCCATCAACGCGCTTGTTATCTCCGGAAGAAACTGAGTGTGAAAATATTTTCACATCTACTGTGGCCCGCGATGAAACCGGCAGATACACCGTCTCACTGCCGTTCTGTAGGGATCCTTCTGAGCTCGGGAATTCTCTCGCTTTCGCTCGCCGCCGTTTTACCGCGTTAGAGAAAAAGCTTCGCCTGTCTCCTGAATTGAGGGAGAAGTACAATGAAGTTATCCGCGAATATATAGATAAAAGTTATCTCAGCGAAGTTTAGAATATCGGTGCTTTTGACGAAGCCGCTGGTTATTTTATACCGCATCACGCCGTTGTTCGACCCGACAAGCCTACGCCGCGTATTGTACTTGACGCTAGCGCTAAAACTCATACTGGGTTGTCGTTGAACGACGTTCTGCACATCGGCCCTAACCTGCAAGCCGATCTGTTTTTACTGTTGTTACAGTTTCGTTTGTTTCCCATCGCTATGAACGCCGACATAAAACAAATGTACTTACGCATAGGTATACCGCGGGACCAGCGTAAATACCTACGTATCTTGTTCCGCTTCAGTGAGAATGAACAAGTCCGCTCATTCGCCTTTGACCGCTTACCTTTCGGTCTCAAGTCGAGCCCATACCTAGCTATGCGCACCGTGCGACAGCTGGCTTCCGACATGAGTCCGCTTTATCCTGACGCCGCTAAAATCGCTGAAACCAGTCTCTATATGGACGATCTGGTCCATTCCGCTAATGATGATAAAACCGCTATGAAACTCGCGCAAGACCTAATTAAAATGTTTAAATCAGGTGATTTTGATTTGGTGAAGTGGTCAAGCAACTCACCAGCGCTACTAAATAGTCTTCCAGACTCACACCGCAAATCGCTAGACTTCAATGTAGGTAACGCTTCTAAGGTTCTAGGCTTATCCTGGGAACCTTCAGAAGACGAGTTCTTCTTCACATCCGCTCACATAACTGACACCTGCACTAAGAGAAATATACTCTCGACAGTTGCACGGTTGTTCGACGTTCTCGGCTTAGTTGCCCCTGTTATTCTTTACGCCAAATTACTCATAAAAGAGTTGTGGTTAAGCAACAGTGGCTGGGACGATCCCGCTCCTGACTATGTTAAAATACGCTTCGCCGCTCTAGTGCAAGAATTTCCCTTGCTAAATACGCTTCACGTGCCGCGTCATACAGGCGCTTCTAAAGGCTGCGTAGTGCGTCTCGTCGCGTTCGCTGACGCTAGTATGCACGCTTACGGGAGTGTGTTATACGTGCACTGCACATCCTCCGCTGGCATCACAGTACGCTTACTGTGTGCAAAATCTAAGGTATCGCCTACAAAAGTATCAACTCTCGCCCGCCTTGAGCTATGCGCCGCTTTGCTCATGGCAAAATTGGTTAAAACGGTTCGCGATACTTACGCCGCGCGCATTCCTATTACTGGGATATACGCATTCTCCGACTCCACGATCGCTTTGTCCTGGATTCATTCCTCTCCACATCGCTGGTCGGTTTTCGTCGCCAACCGAATAGCTCAATGTCAGGAAAACTTGGCTCCGCAACATTTCTACCATGTGGCAGGTGTTGAGAATCCAAGTGATTGTCTGTCACGTGGTATGCTTCCTGCGCAATTGTTGTCACATGACCTGTGGTGGCACGGGCCATCGTGGATTCGCCGCGCTCCCGAGGACTGGCCAGTCATGCCTTTCTCACCCGCTAACTGCAGTGAATTGCCCGAGCATCGAGCAAATGCACTGTTCGAATAAGTTTTATATCGTACAACGCTTACTCTTATCGTACAACGCTATTCAATTTAATTTAATTTAATAATTTCGCATAATTGTACCGCTATTAATTTAAAATAACCGCTATTTGTTTAATTCACCCGCTATACTATTCGTATAATTTAATCGCTATTCGTATTTATTTCGCTGAATTATCATACGTCGCGTCTGATCTCAGTCATAGAGTTTTCAGATAACCCATAACGCTACCGCTACCGCTCATAAGTTTGAGCATTGATTCACTTCTCTGTTTTGAAAGATCTCGCGATCTTCCAAGGCGGGGTGCATGGTGACGCGTCAATGCGCTTTATTATTCCATATTTTATTTCACGCTATATATATATCTCGCCCCTTTCATATATATTATTTTTATAACGCCTTATATTATTCTACCTTTTCAAATTGGTATGAATGCCCGCTAAAAGACGCAGAAGCAGCCTGCTGATGCCTACCCGCCGTTGAAACTCGAACAGGTTTGCCAATGGTCCAATGGGAGATCAGCAGACCGCGTCTATTGCCGCCACGACGCCCGTGGTTGGCTCTCGCCTGCACCGCACTCCAGGTGCAGTTCCGTTTTGGCCGCGATCCCGCTATGATCGTCGCATCGGACTCATTATTTTTTTTTATAAAACGCTTATTTTTATTTTTATAAAGTGATCGTGCTGTGACTGTAAGGATCCTCCTAGTGAACTGTACAGATATATTTATTATTCGGTCGCATTATATGCGCCGACGCCGCCTGCAGCGATTCCTCGTCTGTGAACCCTCCACGGAGGGCTGTAGGTGTTCCTGGGAGAGTGGAAAGGTACGTGGGCTTTGTATGCTGATTCTCTGTGTTCTTACAGTGGTTTATTCATACCAAACGTCCCTCTTTTCACGTTGATCTTTACAGACCCGCCCCCGCTATATACTTATATTTTTACCGCTTATTTGTCTTACGCATTTCTATTTATTTTCACGGCACTTTCACCCCCGCATATGGTTGAGGCTATTTACACGCCCCACCATTAATTATACATACCTACAAGATATTTATTTTTACTTTACTAAGAGTATAATTTATAGCTATGATGAGTTAACTATAATTATATAATACTATATATATTTCATGATATGCAGCTTGGGAGAATATAATCCGCTTAAACGTAATGAACATTCATATTGTTTGGAGTAAGTTCTTTCAGAGTAGTAATTTTTGTGTGAGACTGTGTGTTTTTTATGATTGGTGTGTGAAGGTACGTTAATATAAATACCGTGTCAATACTAAACATGCTTATTTACTACAAAGCCATCTAACGAATGTCTAACGAACTTCTAACGCCAACTAAGTGAACGTTAACACTAGAGATGCGCCGTATAGTGGTTTCACCGAATTGCCGAATACCGAATATTATTCGGTTTAACCTTTACCGAAATAGATATTCGGCTGAATTATTCGGTTTAGAATTACATTGTTTTGCCGCGTAAACAAGTTCTAGCATGTGCGCTACGTGCCACTGCTGGTTAGACGAGGAACTTGGATGGATTTAAATGGATTTAATTGAGGTTTGTAAAAATATTGATTTTAAGTTTAAAAATAAATATTGTTGCGAGATTCAAATTAAATGTTGATTTAAGGCTTAAAATAAATGTTGACTATACCTACTAAGTATAGGTTAAGAAGTAAATATGTTTTCTTTGACTTATAATATAACATAGATCTTATATAAGAAGTTTTTTCTTTTAGTTCTACACCTTGGCTACATGAGCCAAGAAAATAAAAATGCTTGAACCGAATATATTTGGCAACAAAACCGAATAATTTGGCAGAATACAAATAATGGAAAAGATGCCGAATACGCTGAATACCGAATACCAAACGAATATTCAGCGCATCTCTAGTTAACACAAAAAAACAGTGTTTTTCAACGTGTGGGTCGCTCCACTTGCGAATCCCAGGGGGGTCGCGAAGCCTCTATAAGGGCTAAGAAGCTAGAAATACAACAAAATACAAATTATAAACAGTGCAAGAAGGTCGAATTTTTTTCATTGTCGCGTCATGAAAAAGGTTGAGAAACACTGGTAAACAATCGTTCATAGATGGCGCTATAGTAAAAACACGTTTTTGTATGGGGACCCCCTTTAATTCTTAACTTTGATCTGTTTTTAGTATTTGTTGTTATAGCAACAGAAATACATCATCTGTGAAAATTTCAATTGTCTAACTATTACGGTTCATGAGATACAGCCTAGTGACAGACGGACAGACAGACAGACAGGCAGACAGACAGACAGACGGACAGCGGAGTCTCAGTAATAGGGTTCCGTTGGTACCCTTTGGGTTCGGAACCCTAAAAAGACATCCAGACTAATATTATAATTATAAACTGGCCAAGTGCGAGTCGGACTCGCACACGTAGGGTTCCGATGGAACAACGTTGGCCGGAAAAATAACTGCTTTGTATGAGGTCCCCATTTAATTTAATTTAGTTTTTATTATTGTATAATGTTGTAAAAACTATTGCAATATACACTATGAGTAAATGTCGAGTCTCTATCTATTACTTTGCAAGATCGAGCACAAAAGGATTTAAAAACCCGTTTCTTGTAAGGGTCCATTAAATTGTATAATATAAGTCCATTTAATTGTACTACACACTTAGTGAAAATTTCTAGTACCTGTCTACCTATTACGGTTAAGGTGATACAGCCCTGTGAAATACGGACAGACGGACGGACAGCGAAGTCTCAGTGTTAGGGTTCCTTTGGTACCCTTTGGGTACGGAACCCTGAAAACGTTTGTAACTCTTTCACCCTGCCTGTTTGAAACCTAATCACGCCTAAATGGATGATCCGATCTTACATGAAGATTAAGCAACTTTTTTAACATTTTTTGAAAATAAAATCATGATTTTCACACAAAACTTATTTTTTTTAATTTTTTACTAATCGAATTATAACCTAATAATTCGATGTTTTTACTATAAGTTGATAAGCAAGCGATTGACCACTATCCTACCCGATTCGATCGACGATGCAGCACGCTTGCCTAGAAGATACCTGTTTAATCGCGATTTGAAGACCTCCGGATTGTACATAGACTCTGGCAGGGAATTCCATTCCTTCGCTGTGCGAATGATAAATGTGAATAACTCAGAATTGTTGATTGACAGAGCTTTACAGTGATAACATTCTTGATGTACGTGAATTGAAGTCGCGGGTATCAGCTAGTCTTTTAGATATATGTTGTTTACTAGTATAGTGAATTGAAGTTGCGGGTATCAGCTAGCCTTTTAGATATATGTTGTTTACTAGTATAGTGAATTGAAGTTGCGGGTATCAGCTAGCCTTTTAGATATATGTTGTTTACTAGTATAGTGAATTGAAGTTGCGGGTATCAGCTAGCCTTTTAGATATATGTTGTTTACTAGTATAGTGAATTGAAGTTGCGGGTATCAGCTAGCCTTTTAGATATATGTTGTTTACTAGTATAGTGAATTGAAGTTGCGGGTATCAGCTAGCCTTTTAGATATATGTTGTTTACTAGTATAGTGAATTGAAGTTGCGGGTATCAGCTAGCCTTTTAGATATATGTTGTTTACTAGTATAGTGAATTGAAGTTGCGAGTATCAGCTAGCCTTTTAGATATATGTTGTTTACTAGTATAGTGAATTGAAGTTGCGGGTATCAGCTAGCCTTTTAGATATATGTTGTTTACTAGTATAGTGAATTGAAGTTGCGGGTATCAGCTAGCCTTTTAGATATATGTTGTTTACTAGTATAGTGAATTGAAGTTGCGAGTATCAGCTAGCCTTTTAGATATATGTTGTTTACTAGTATAGTGAATTGAAGTTGCGGGTATCAGCTAGCCTTTTAGATATATGTTGTTAACTAGTGTAGTAAATTGAAGTTGCGGGTATCAGCTAGCCTTTTAGATATATATCGTTTACTAGTATAAACACATTTTTCTTTTATACCTGTCAGACAAGCACATGACTACTATATCATCTGATGATTAGTGATGATGCGGTCCAAGAGGCAGTCATGCTTCTCTGGAAATGGAAGAAGCGATGAGACGAAGTGGTGGACTACTGATTTATGTCCAATACACATTACGTGAGTAGTTTACCGGTCCTTAGTAAAATATCGAACGAAAACCATTCCATGATTCCATTACTGAAAACCATTCTAGGTTAACATTATGCTTAACATAAATCGGAATAATAATTAAGCTATAATGAAAATGTTGTAATTGTTTTAGTTTTATTAAGTTATCTCCACTGTACAAAAATGAATCAGATGCACTCTGTGTAAACCCGACTTAACAATTCGTTCACACATGCAAGCGTAAGAAATCGTTTAAAAAATAAATGTAATAAGGCTAGTTAAACGATCTGGGGCTAACACTAATAGTGGATCAAAAATATCATAGCGTTTAGATAATTATTACTCAAATTGATATGAAAAATGAACACGTTTCGTAGGATAAACGATTAATCTAATTGTTACAAGAGGTATATAAGTAGTATTATCAATGTAGTTTAGTTTTAGTTCACAATGCACCTTATCCTTTTACTGTGCGCGTTGGCATCAGCACAAAATGTTGTTGATAAACTTGAAGACATTCCTGATACGACAGCTCCTGTAGAAGCTGAACAAGCTGAAGAGTCCGCGGACGTGTACCAGATGCCCAACGATGGGCCGGTGGTGTACGATGCCTACTTTGGGAAGCCGGTGACCACCAAGCGGCGGAACTACTTGGCGAACGTTGTTAACGCCAGCTTGTAAGTTCTCTTATATCTGGGGCATGGCAGTGCCCCCTCCATATCGAATAAACAAAGGTACTTACAACCGTACTAACCTTTTCGCGAAGCCATTCAGGACATATTCAACCCCCTTGTAATTTTGTCGTGGATAAAGCTAGAAGCCAAATATTCAGTGGGCAATAGGGCATAGTATATGTTTTACCCACGACGGAACGAAGACTGTATGTGCGTTTGGGGTGAGAGGATGTTTGTTTGTTTGTGTGTGCAAATCCATGTTGCCATTTTTCTCCAAAACTTCTAGTCAGATTTTGATGCAATTTTCAGTTATGGGTTCGGGTGTAATTGGTGCATGTTTTTAGATAGATAATACGGTGACAACTCACCAGGGGGCGCTGCAGGAATCATTTGTTGGTGCAAATCGATGTTGCCATTTTTAACCGACTTCAAAAAAAATGTTTCTCAATTCGACCGTATATATTGATTATTTTTTTTATTTTTTTTTAAATGTTTGTTTGCGGATAACTTTGACGTTTATGAACCGATTTTGATTATTCTTTTTTTGTTAGAAAAGAGATATCCCAAGTGTGGTACCATAGTAATTTTATCGAGGTCTGATAAGTATCTCCAGAGATATGGAGATGAACACCTCAAAATTGGTACTGAAAATTAATAGCGCGGCATTGAAGTCGGTTGTTTTTAGTTTTTTAAACGATCTTATTCTTGTTCTTCTTTGGGATACAGTTCTCAGTTACCTTTTCACGCTTACACCATAAGGCCAATTGGGATAAAATTTGGTATGGAGATAGATTAAAACCCTTGAAAGGACATATGATAATTTTATCTTGGCAATCACTCCTTAAGGGGTGGAAAGAAGGGTGGAAGTTTGTATTGGAGAATTGATGATTTCTCTATTCGAACATTATCTCATCGGATCAAATCGGATGATTAGTGACGCTGCGACACGCTCGTCTACAAGATGTCTTATTACACGCTTTTTGAAGACCTTCGAATTATAATTATTGGAAAACACAGAATTTGGTCATGAAGTAAGGCGGCAATAGCCCAATGGATAAAGTGTCGGACTGGCGATCGAGAGGTCGTGAGCTCGGTCCCCACCCACCCATTGCACTATTGACGTGAACCCACTCCAGACACAAGCATATTTAGCTTAGTTGGAGCAGTTAACAAGAATACTAGTAATAAGCAACCCATATTGAGAGTAATCTTTAAATAAAAGAAACATTTCTTGGTACGCCTGATAAATGTGAAATGCAAAACACTTTGTAAAGGTAGACGAGGTAACTTATTTAGTAAGAAACAATGCATAAATGACAAGGGTTCATCGCTACAGTTTAAAATTAAACTAAAAAAACTACTGACTGAAATGGAACTATCCTACTAATATTATAAATGCGAAAGTAAGTGTGTGTGTGTGTGTGAATGTTCGTTACCACGTATCTATATAACCACTAAACCAATTTTAATGAACTTTGAAACGTAGATAGCATGTTTAAAAATAATAAATATACAAATCAGTGAACAAAAATGACCCTTCAAACTATAGACCAATCTCTATATTACCGGCGCTCAGTAAAGTTTTTGAAAAAGTTATATTAGACCAGCTTTTGGCACATTTTAATATTAATCATCTTTTAAATCACAAACAATATGGTTTCACTAAGGGGCGTTCTACTACTGATGCTGGAGTAGATCTTCTTAAACATATATTTGATGCCTGGGAGAAAGCACAAGATGCTATCGGCGTTTTCTGTGACTTATCTAAAGCGTTTGATTGCGTCTGTCACAAAACGCTAATTTGCAAATTAAAACACTACGGCGTTAACGGAAAAGCACTTGATCTGGTCTCATCCTACCTCAGTAATAGAATACAGATGGTTGAGGTCAATGGCGTCAGGTCATCTGGATCCCTCATAAAAATGGGAGTTCCGCAGGGATCGATCTTAGGACCATTTTTATTTCTAGTTTATATTAATGACTTGCCGTCTTTCGTGCAAAACTTATGTGACATTGTTTTGTTCGCGGATGATACATCCTTAATATTCAAAATAGATAGGATTGCGCCTGGATTTGACGATGTTAACAAATCAATCGCACAGGTTTTGAATTGGTTTACAACCAATAACTTATTACTGAACGCCAAAAAAACTAAATGTATTAAATTCTCGCTGCCAAATGTAAGAAAGGGTGTCATTAATAGCAGGATATTAATAAACGATGTACCGATAGAATTTGTTGAATCCGCTACATTCTTGGGCATCACCCTGGATTCAAAACTACAATGGGGTTCTCAAATATCTGCTCTGGCAGGTAGATTGAGCTCCGCTGCATACGCAGTACGTAAAATCAGAAACTTGACTGACGAATCCACTGCTAGATTGGTTTACTTTAGCTACTTCCATAGTATAATGTCCTATGGCATTTTATTGTGGGGGAAAGCCGCCGAAATCCAATCTATATTTGTTTTACAAAAAAGAGCTATTCGATCTATATATACCATGAAGTCGCGAGACTCACTTCGTGAAAAATTTAAGGAGATTAAAATTCTCACAGTGGCATGTCAATATATATATGAAAATATTATGTATGTACGCAAAAATTTGAATGAGTATGATAAGAGGTCCGATGTACATAATTTCAATACAAGACACAAAAATAGATTAATTCTACCTCAATTCAGGTTGTGGAAAGTTAGTGGTTCTTTTCTGGGGAACTGTATACGATTTTATAATAAACTTCCTAAAGATATTGATCAACTGTCTATAAGCAGATTTAAAACCTTTGTAAAATCCAATTTAATGAAGAAATCGTACTATACAATAAATGACTATATGAATGACAAAAATGCTTGGCCTGAATGCCCCAAGCTCCAAGATATAATATAAATTGTATGATAATAGAATTACTTATTGTACATTAAACATTTATTTAATATGAATTAAAAAAAATGAATTAAAATAAGTGACAAGCCCCATAGAGTTTCTTGGTGTTTCTTCTCTGATGGGAGTACTTCCGAAACACCAGTAGATTCAACAGTCAATCAGTTTTCATCTTTTGTTTGCAGATCTAGGGTTGCCTGTTACGACGGTATTATGCGGCTGATAGTCGGACAATCAGTTCCATTCGGAACATGATTTGTACTGCAATTAGTCTGCGTTTTATTTATCTATTATGTTTCATTATTTCACAATTTTTTGGATAAAAATTGTCTGAAGTACTGAAACATGCACTGGGTTGCGGGTGCACGTAATGGTACGGTTGGCAACCCTACATTAATAAGGGGAATTAAACATGTGTTTTAAGTGTGACGTTCGACGTCTAGATGAAAGCTGAATGGCTCAATACCTTTGTTTTTTTTTTGTAAATTCAAAGCGTTATGTTTCTGTTATATCTATATTTTTTGTTGAATATGATCTATTTGAGTATTTAATGTTATTTGACGTGTGTAAGTGCTAATTTTTAATTTGCCCATATACTGAATAAATGCTTTGACTTTGACTTTGACTTTGACTTTGACTTTGACTTTGAATACATGGGTTAATTTGATTTTCAAAATTCAACCCTCAAGAGGTTAAACATAATAATAAACTAAAGCTTCTATCAAAAATGTTATTCCTTGGTCCGGCTCATTGAAAACTCGGTACAAATAAAACGGAACGCTACGAAAGCATTTTCCAAAAATTCACCCCTTATAGGGATGAAACGGAAGTTCAAAGTTTGTATAGACAAACAACATAAGATAAGTACTTCTGTAAATAAGTAAGTAAATATGAGTTTCAGGCTTTTTCGAAATTCCACCTTTAAGAGACTATTTTTCATGTGTTTAAAAAAATATATTAAATAAATGATTGAAGTTATTAACGCGGGCGAAGCCGCGTGGCACTGCTAGTATGGAATAAATGAATTAAAATAATATAGTTAAAGATAATTGTATTTAATAATTGACAACGAACGTTGACAAAATCAAGCCTTGGAGTAGTATTTGGCAGCCTTGTTTAAAACATTAACCGTGTCAATAATGCTGTAATTTGATAGTCATTCTGTAGTGTAAAAAATTGCACACATTTAAATAGACAGTTTATTTTCATTTTATGATATCGACAGGCTATGTACCGTGACAGTCAAGCCCTGCAACAAGTACGAAGGTCGAAGAGTGGACGGCACCTGCGCCAACCCCAAGTATCCATCCCGAGGGGCCGTCCCGAATCCATTGCCACGACTGCTGCCTGCTCAGTTTGGACCTGGTAATCATTACCCTCCCAACACCACACGACAAGCCCAAAAATACAGCCAGTATTATATAGTCTATGGTATACACATATATATTAATACTTAAATTCAAAATTTAATACCACCCGACTGATTTATGTATAATCTGTTCATTGAGACATTAATTGATAATATCGAATAATAGATATATTTAATATAAGTTTAGTTATATAATTATTGGTATACAATATAGAGTTTTGTATTGTATTGTATTGAGACCATTATAATAAGCCCAAACTCGACATCTCTGCTGTAAGTATGTGAGGCGTTCAATATTCTGCAGGTTCCAGCATCATGTCAATACTACCATGTTCTTACAATATCATTTAAGTAAGAGGATACTTAATTTCGAATTGATGAGACTTATGAAAGTTGATTTCATAGCACCATCAACTAGAAAATAGCTCATGGTCTTCAGATGGCTGGACGGATTTTCATGAATTAATGCTAAGAACACTCTCAATGAAGACACCTATCAAACAAAACACACTAAATCAGAACAGGTTTGGGCGCTACGATGCCACATACACATACACAGATACACACGTCAAACTTATAACACCCCTTATTTTTGCGTCAGGGGTTGAAAATATTCACCAAATACATAAAAGGAAAATAGATGTTGCTAAAATGGATGGTTTGTAGTTTACTATGTCTCATTTACCCTCAAAGGGTACAATTAAGTACAAAATACATTTGGAATATATAATACATTTGGGATGTAAGGGAGCATAATTCCACCTGATTGCTCTCAGCCAACCTCACCTGCACGTGGTGCATCCTGCCGATCAGCGAACGAGGCTCTGGCGACCGAGAAATGGCGGGATATCCATTCAGAAAGACGTAGCTAAATACCACAGGCCGGTGACGGGCAGCAGCGTCACCGGTGCGAGAAGCTACGTCCTGCGATCACCCAACCCGACTGCCCAGCGCGTGGTGATTATTTGGGCAAACCCTTCATGGCAGACACAACCACACAACGGCCCCCAGTTCCCGGTCGCCCCGCTATTCCTGACCAAGGCGGCGGTTACGGTAACGGCGGGGCAGGGGGTGCTAAAACCGACTGACCCTGGCTACATTTAACGGACGCACGCTACGGCTCGATACACACTTGGCACTTCTGGAGGAAGAGCTGAAAAACATAAGATGGCATATTCTGGGATTATGTGAAGTCCGAAGAGAGGGGGAGGACACCGTTACCCTAGAATCAGGCCATCTTATGTATTTCAGAGAGGGAGAACAACCATCCCAAGGTGGCGTCGGGTTCTTGGTCCATAGGATCCTCTCTGATAACGTTTTAGAAATCTCCAGTGTGTCGACAAGGGTAGCGTATCTTGTGATTAAACTCACCGAGAGGTATAACCTCAAGGTTATCCAAGTATACGCACCGACTTCGGCACACTCGGACGATGAAGTGGAGGAAATGTACGAGGACATTTCCAAAGCCTTGCACAGAACCCAAAAGGCCCACTTCAACGTTGTCATGGGGGATCTCAACGCAAAAGTGGGAGTACAAACAAGCGGCGAATCGGTAGTAGGACCACACGGATTGGGAAGCAGAAATCATAGGGGGCAAATGCTCGTCAACTTCCTAGAAAAAGAGGGGCTTTTTCTGATGAACTCTTTCTTCCAGAAAGATCCCCAGCGGAAGTGGACGAGGCAAAGCCCCGACGCTATGACCAAAAATGAGATCGACTTCATTATGACGGACAAAAAGCGCATATTTAGGGATGTCTCAGTGATCACTAGGTTTAAAACCGGCAGTGATCACCGACTAGTCCGAGGCTCTCTAGATATTGACTGCAAACTTGAACGTGTTCGTCTAATGAAGTCCACGCTCCGACCCAATATGCTACAATCCGTGGTCGGGTCTGAAACGTTCCAGCTGAAACTGGAAAACCGATTTGCTGCACTGGAAACCACAATTGACGTTGACCAGGATCTCGACCATGTGGTGGACATCTTCAGGGAGGAAGGGACAAAATTCTGTGAGACGCGAGGTGCTGGCAAGAAGTCCAAGCTTTCAGAGGAATCTCTGCAGCTAATACAAAAGCGACGTGATAACCCTGCAGTCACTTCGTCAGATCAACGGACCCTAAATAAAAAGATTTTTAAATTGGTACGACGTGACCTCCGGAGCTCCAACACACGCTCAATTAAAGAAGCGATCGAGCAAAACCGGGGGTCAAAAGTCTTTGTCCAACAGCTGGGCCGAAGCCATCTGACGAAGTTGACCACTTCTAGCGGGAGTGTCGTCGCTTCTAAGCCGGAGATTCTTAGGGAAGTAAAAGACTTCTACAGCCAATTATACACCTCACAAGAGTCCCTTCCCCAACCCGGCATCGAGGATCCTAGAGCCACTCTGACCCGCCACTACACCGAAGATTTGCCAGAAATCAGCCTAGATGAAATTGTGATGGCTCTCAGGCAGCTTAAAAACGTAAAAGCCCCCGGAGAGGATGGAATTACAACGGAGCTCTTAAAAGCCGGTGGAACTCCTACGCTACTACAGCTTCAGCGTATTTTCAATTCCGTCCTCTTTTCGGGGAGAACTCCGAAGACATGGAGTAAGAGTGTGGTTGTTATGTTCTTCAAAAAGGGAGACAAAACCCTTTTGAAGAACTATCGACCTATCTCGCTCTTAAGCCATGTCTATAAGTTGTTTTCTAGAGTCATCACAAATCGTCTCGCGCGTAGGCTCGACGAATTTCAACCCCCCGAGCAGGCTGGGTTTCGAGGAGGATACGGCACCATAGACCACATCCACACAGTGCGGCAGGTTATACAGAAGACTGAAGAGTATAACCAGCCCCTGTGCTTAGCGTTTGTGGACTATGAGAAAGCCTTTGACTCCATTGAAACCTGGTCTGTTCTGGAGTCTCTGCAACGGTGCCAAGTCGATTGGCGATACGTCCAAGTGTTGAGAGGTCTATATGACACCGCAACTATGACCGTCCAAGTACAAAATCAGCAGACTGAACATATCCACTTACATCGAGGAGTTAGACAAGGAGACGTTATTTCCCCCAAATTATTCACAAACGCTCTAGAGGATATGTTCAAAACGCTGAACTGGAAAGGACGGGGCATAAATGTCAATGGCAATTACCTCTCACACTTGAGATTTGCGGACGACATCGTCATCATGGCTGAAACCGTGCAGGACCTGCAATACATGCTGACCACCCTCGCTGATTCTTCTGCGCGCATCGGTCTCCGGATGAACTTGGATAAGACCAAGATCATGTTCAACGAACATGTTATTCCGGAACCGATTGCCTTAAATGGAGTCCCTCTCGAAGTTGTTGACGAATATGTCTACCTTGGGCAAATCTTGCAATTGGGCAGAAACAATTTCGAGAAGGAAGCTCGCAGAAGGATACAGCTTGGATGGGCAGCATTCGGAAAACTTCGTCGAGTCTTTACATCGCCCATACCACAAAGCCTGAAGACGAAAGTCTTTAACGAGTGCGTCCTACCTGTTATTACCTACGGAGCCGAGACGTGGACACTGACAGTGCGACTAGTTCACCAATTCAAAGTCGCTCAGCGAGCTATGGAGAGGGCTATGCTCGGAGTTTCTCTGAAGGATCGAATTCGAAACGAAGTCATCCGTCAGAGAACCAAAGTAATCGACATAGCTCAGAGGATTAGCAAGCTGAAATGGCAGTGGGCCGGTCACATCTGTCGCAGAACCGATAACCGTTGGGGTAAACGAGTTCTAGAGTGGAGACCACGGCTCGGCAAACGTAGTGTGGGACGCCCTCCAACTAGATGGAGCGATGATATACGCAAGCTGGCTGGCAGCGGTTGGAAACGAATAGCTGAAGATCGAGCTCAGTGGCATGCCATGGGAGAGGCCTATGTCCAGCAGTGGACGGAAATTGGCTGATAATGATGATGATGACATTTGGAATATGCAAAATCGATCCGGGGGCTGATTGGTAGGGCTAATAAATCTATCGTTTTATTCGATCAAAGCCTCCAGATACGCCTCTGAGTATAAGTATGTATCTGTGGAGAGGCCTACGTCCAGCAGTGGACTGACACCGGCTGATTATTATGATGATGCGATCGAAGCTTCATCCTCTGAGGATGTAAACATTTAAATAGTCTGCACTGTACCTACCATTGAAAGACTGACTGTATCATTACCACAACTCTGCAGGTAACACGTTGCGACCAGCTAAAGATGGTTCGGAGCTGCCTTCAGCTCGCTTGCTGCGGACCACGCTGCTCGCTGATGGATACTTCCAAAACCACGACTTCTCCACGTTGGCTACTAACATCTTGGTATTCTCGTTCGCCGATAATGTTGACTTATTTTACTTACGTAAGTTTTCTCTGTCCCTATTGTTATAGATTGAGATGAATGATTTCAATGTATATTTGCACTATCTAATTTCTCTCATTAATCTTCTCTAACGGTGGTAAGATACTTTTTGGTAGCAAGTCAAGTGGAACATCGATGTAATGCTTTTACTACCTGTGGAACGAACAGCGAACACCTATTAATACACATTTAAAATTCATTGGTGCATAGCATGACAGACGGACAATCAGTTCCATTCGGATCATGATATGCACTGTGATCGGTATGCGTTTCTTTAAGTCGTGTTTCACTTTTTTTATTTTTTTTATATAAAAATTGTCTCAAGTACTGAAACACACAGTTTATGTATGGTTGGTTTTAACCCACTTCAATATTTTTTTTAATAGTCTGACGTAAACGATTGGATGACAGCTAAATGGTTCATTACTTTTGTTTTATTTTTTAAATTTAAAGTGTTAAAATTCTGCTTTTGCTATGTTTACGTTATAAATTGGTTATAATTTATTTTATTATTTATGATTTTGACGTGTATATGTGCGTATATTAATACTGCTTACATACTGAATAAATGCTTTGATTATTCTTTGATATCCAGGATTTGAACCGACTATCCGCAAGTATATATTTCTCTTTTACGCCAAAGGCCTTCAGTGTTCTTGGAATAGTATGTATTTAAAGGTTGGTTCGCAGATCAGATATCGCTGTAAGAGATTATACGAACAATTGATATAGTCACAGACCTCAGATTCCGAGATGACAATATGTTACAGTATACTATATGTATAATACATGGTAAATGTTTCAAGTGGGCGTGTATGGCCAAATTCAACATTATGAGGAATATCGAAAAGTACTCAAAGAAGTCTCAGGCCCGATTTTGACGAAAACCAAAATTGCATCATTGGATTTTTGAAATATCAATATTCCTATAGTCCGTGCCATATAGATTGGCGCTAAAGTGCATCGACCCCTCGTCAGCCGCTAAGAAAAAATGAATGTAACTTAAAATTTTCCCAAAATCAAAACCAAAATTAACTATTTATCATTGATGTTTATTACAATTTTACATACTACTAGAACACATTTGATCTATTTAAATGTCGTATTTTCATGATCTCGATATTTAGCATCCGTGTTTTTTGTAAAGAGGGATTTTAACGCGCTAAGAGTGTTCTATGTTATACTTTATTTTAATTATTATTAACGTTAAATTAAATTAACATTAAATCTCTTTTTGTAACTTTACTACTTGAAATTTAAAAATATAACCATTACACCAGCTTTTATAATACTTACGAATCTACTTCCTGAAAATTATATAAAACGCGAGTTATGTCACTTTGGAACACACCTGGAACATTTTTTACGTCAGGCAACAGAGATGCGAGAACCTTCGGCAATATAATAAATTTATTTATTTTATAAATTAATATCGGCAAAAATTAAGGGATGGCAATTAAATATAAATGTACCAACAATATAAATTAAATCATATTAAATAATTTTATTTGTATATTTTCCAACACACATTAATCTTACATTAAACCCAACGTATTAATGCAGACTCCAGCTCAATTAAATATTTATACATGTTTCAGACAAAAAACTATGAATATTTTGATGTCAAATAAAAATTAAAACATACCGCTAAGTAATAATATCGTTTAAAAACTAAAACTAAAAAAGAACCGACTTCAATGCCGCGCTATTCATTTTCAGTACCAATTTTGAGATGTTTATCTCATTATCTCTGGAGATACTTATCAGACCTCGATAAAATTACCATGGTACCACACTTGGGTTATCTCCTTTCGAACAAAAAAAGAATAATTAAAATCGGTTCATAAACGACGAAGTTATCCGCGAACAAACATAAAATAAAATATATATATACGGTCGAATTGAGAAACCTCCTCCTTTTTTTGAAGTCGGTTAAAAAGAAAACCTAATTATAAAAAAAAAAATTGCAAAACATCGGTATCAGAGGAATGCCGCTAAAATTATTTACGTCATACCTTAATAACCGCTGTCAAAGGGTCAAGATTGATAATAAGATCTCGGAAGAATTACCAGTCCACTACGGCATTCCCCAAGGTAGTGTCCTTGGACCTAGCCTTTTTTTAATTTACCTTAATGAGCTCAGTTTCTTTACTCCACACCAAGGAAGTATAATCAGCTTTGCCGATGACACAGCACTATTGTTTCAAGGCAAAAATTGGACAGAAGCTAAATACAATGCTGAAAAAGGCCTTGAAATAGTTATGATGTGGCTTCGCAAAAATCAGTTATCACTGAACTTATCTAAATCTAAATGGCTAGCATTTTCTATTCAAAAAGACAATAGCTGCAATAATATTGAACTACGTGCTCATAACTGTAACAGTGCATATCAAAACTGCTCCTGCTTGCCTATAGAAAAAGTGGATACAGTAAAATACCTAGGGGTACTGCTTGACAAGCACTTAAACTGGTCTGCACATATCAATGCTTTATCAGCACGCATACGTCAACTTATCTTCACATTTAAAAAACTACGCTATGTTACATCATCTGTCCTAATGAGAACTGTTTACCTTTCTTTGGCTCAATCCGTTCTAAATTACTGTATATTGGTGTGGGGTGCTGCGTGCAAAACCAAAATGATAAAAATTGAACGGGCTCAAAGGTCTCTGCTTAAGGTAATTAACTTTAAACCATTTCGATACCCCACTAAACACTTATATGAAGAATGCAAGGTCCTGACAGTCCGTCAACTTTTCCTGTTGAAACTCATAACGAAGCAACATTCATTAACGCCACTACAAAAGAAATCAACTAATACGATGCGAAAAAGAAGAAAAGACAAACCATGTACGACCCCTAAAATTAACACGGCTTTCGCTAGACATCATCCACGCTATCTCGGGCCGTTTATATACAATAAATTAGACAAAATAAGAAATATTCATGAACTAAATTGCCACAACCTCACTAAGACAACAAAAACATGGCTTCTAGAACAAACGTATGACACAACTGAACTATTTTTAAACAATCTTAAATGACTACATTAATGTTACTGTGTTATTCTGTAGTGTCCATAATGATTATTTCTAGACTTCAGACAAACACGTTTCACCGATCGACATCAGTACACTGTATACGTAATAATATAGTTAAAAATATATATAAATATATATGACTGTGAAACCTATGGTAAGATCTCATAAGCAAATATACATTTCAAAAATGTTGGGTACTATCATAGAATCTATAAAAAAAAAAACATTATAAACTAATAAATCATAAATAAATGAATAAAAAAAAAATACATCTTGCACATAAAACTAATTATATCTAACAATTAAACATTACATGCTTACGCTATCCTAATATAACAATCTATTCTAATAATGTATTTTAAAAAGTATTAAGACATGATACACAAATTATTAACTTTAATCAATAATGTATCAAACAATAAGCACTTCATCGCACATATTTAAATCAATACACAGACTGTGCTATTTCAATCAATAACTTTGCCACCTTAGTCATGTACAACATTAACAGCTAAATTATACACTAAATAACAAAATAAAACACGAGTGCACACATAAATATTAACACGCTCGTAAAAGATAAGACAAAAATATAACAAATGATAAAATAAATCCCTTCCCATTAAACCACTTCATAATTATATTCAAACGACATAAACATTTCATCACAAAACTATATTATATTTTAATACATAAACTTTAAAATAAACTTAAACTACATAAACCGATATTGGAGCAAAGTAATATTGATAATGTACAGACTAGCTCCCAGACTATAACTCACACACCTTAATTCTCTGTGTACACATATACAAGGCAACCCTTGATAATATGACGCATAAAATAACTGAAAAAAAAACAGAATGAATTAAACAATAATTTATTTCTGTATAAACAATTTACCGTGACTTACATTACTATATTGCCAAAAGAAAGATTACTTTCGACTAAATTCGTATATAAACACAAACAATACCACTCACACATCGATTCCATTCACACTTAATTCACACTGATATATCAGGACCAGTTTACTTTACTTGGCACGCAGTAACACCAAGACAATATAACGTTTTACTTACGACAAGTAGATAATAAAATTACTAAATAGTGGGTAGTTTATATGAGCATAAAGGTACCCGACATTTCTTTAGATTTAGATATAATTTCTGCATGTTAGCTTATAATTTGAGCTAGATAGCAATGAACGGTAACCTATTATAATAAATAGATAAGGCATAAGATTTTTATGCTTATTAGAAATTAAGTTTCACTACCTAAGAACAGGAGATAAGTACCATAAATAGCTTAACAATATAAGTACCTCATATAATTATATACAATTACGTTTTTAGATAGACAGTTGGTTTAGTTAATTTGATGTATGTATATATATCTATATAGTAAATTTACTCATATTAACATTATATTAGGCAAGCCAAACACACATTGTCATTGTATTAATTACTTACGGCAGAAAATGATATGTAATTGAATGCACTGGTATTATCGAGGGGAAGCGTTAACACCATAACACAGGTTTTTACCTAGCTTGGTTTTAACGAGTCTTTGAAATGTTACCTCAATGTATTAATAACATTTTATGTTTACTATTGCCTCAATGAGAATAACAAAATAATGTTTAAGCGCCTACCTAAAATGTAAATTACCAGAAACATCCCTAACATTAGTTATAGCATTATTCATAAAATATTAAGTTAGAATAAAGGAAAATGTATTAGGTAACATACCTTATGAAATAAATAAATAAATTATTATTATTATTATTATTAAATTATAATCACAGTCATAAAAGGTTTGTTACCACTGCTAGACCACTGAAAGGTCAACGCTCTTTAGCGCCAATCTATATAGCACATACTATAGTTAGGAATCGATTATTACACCTGTATTATTACATCTTTCGATAGTGTCGCTAATAAGGAACGAATAATGGGAAGTAATCTTATCCTTCGTCTCAAAACCGTCATTAATTTCTAAAGAAGGATGTTTCCATCTTCGACCGCATCGTGACCGTTTATTTGTGTCTGTATATACCATATTAATAATGTAAAGGTGCGTACAGACTATGTAACATAACATGTTATATAACATGGTGAGACAACATGTTTCAGATAATGTGGACAATCATAAAACATGTTATATTAACTTCGCAAAACAGTCGTCAAAGCACCGCTTCGCTTTTCGGCAGAATTCAAAGCGGGCCGCTCCCATCGGCGAAACATGACTACACGGTAAGGCGCGGTTTATACAGAAGAAACGTGGCGCGGTCGGATGTAATTTTTGGCTTAAGGAGAATTGCGCCCGGTTCTTTAAAACGTCAGCCGTTCATGCCAGAGGCTAAAATAAGAAGCCAATACTGCCAAAATGGCAGGAACCTGCCACATATGGTCACACTAAACGCATCGCGCCACGCGTCTCCGCCACTTCAGTATAATTTACGAAGCAAAGTGACAAAAGTTGGCGCCACGCCACAAGCCCTCGCCACATCTCTTCTGTATAAACCGCGCCTAATATCGCAGAACAGTCGTCAAAGCGCCGCCTCGCCTTTTGCGGCAAAGTTCAAAGGAGGCCGCGTCCATCGGTGGAACACGTGTACACTACTGAATAGGCTTGGGCTAACTATATCCAACAGAGTAGTGGGTATATCGTCATATAGGGATGTAAGGGAGCACAAATACGACCTCGGTGCTCCCAGCCAACCTCACCTGCCCGTGGTGCATCCTGCTGACCAACAGACGGGGCTCTGGCGACCGGCAAATGGCGGTATAACCATTCATATGTATGGCGTAGCTAAATTCTACAGGCCGGTGACGGGCAGCAGCGTCACCGGTGCGAGAAGCTACGTCCTGCGATCGCCAACACGCCTGTCCAGCGTGGCGATTAGGGCATATCCCTCCCAAGGGATGCAAAAAAGTATGGAAAAATTATGGAAGGACACCTAAAGCCAAGGCCCCCAGTTCCCGGCCGCCCTGCTATTCCTGACCACGGCGGTGGTCACGGTAACGGCAGGGCAGGGGGTGCTAAGAATCCCCGGGCTACGGTAGGCCGCCAGAAAAAACCGACCCTCGCAACCTATAATGGACGCACGATTCGGCTGGACGATCATCTGGCGCAGCTGGAGGAGGAGCTGAAACACATAAGATGGCACATACTGGGGCTATGTGAAGTCCGAAGACAGGGAGAGGACACCATAACCTTAGAATCGGGCCATCTTATGTACTACAGAGAAGGAGATCAGCCATCCCAAGGCGGCGTCGGGTTTCTGGTCAACAAGGTTCTCAGTGACAACGTTGTAGAAATCTCCAGTGTGTCGACCAGGGTAGCGTACCTCATAATTAAGTTAACCAAGAGGTACAGCCTCAAGGTTATCCAGGTCTACGCACCGACCTCGACACACTTGGATGATGAGGTGGAGAGCATGTATGAAGATATCTCCAGAGCTTTACACACCACCTCCAAGGCTCACTACGACGTTGTCATGGGAGACTTTAACGCCAAAGTGGGAGTACAAACTTGCGGCGAATCGTCTATAGGACGGTATAGGACGTCCGGACCACACGGATTTGGGAGTAGGAATCACAGGGGACAAATGCTCGTCAATTTCCTCGAGAGGGAGGGGCTTTTCTTGATGAACTCGTTCTTCAAGAAACAGCCCCAAAGGAAATGGACGTGGCAAAGCCCCGACTTTGTGACTAAAAACGAGATTGACTTCATCATTACGGACAAACGGCGCATATTCAGAGACGTCTCAGTGATCACTAGGTTTAATACTGGAAGTGATCACCGACTGGTACGAGGCACTCTAGATATCGACTTTAAAGCCGAGAGATTCCGATTGATGAAGTCTACGCTCCGTCCGAACCTACTCCAAACCGTTGTTGGGTCCGAAACATTCCAATTAAAATTGGAAAATCGATTCGCTGCCTTGGAAACCACAGATGACGTAGACCAGAAACTCGAAGAAGTGGTGGAAATCCTCAGGGATGAAGGGACGAAGTTTTGCGAGAGCAAGCGTACGGGCAAAAAGTCCAAACTCTCGGCAGAAACACTTCGGCTAATGGAAGAGAGACGAACAGACCCTTTGTCAGCTTTGTCAACTAACCTGGTGCGCAACAAATCCATAAAGAAGCTGGTACGACGCGACCTCCGATCCTCTAACACGCTCTTGATTAAAGAATCAATTGAGCAGAATCGGGGGTCGAAAGTGTTCGTCCAGCCTCTGGGTAGAAGCCACCTCACAAAGCTGACAACGTCAACGGGGAACGTCGTCGCATCCAAGCCGGAGATTCTGTCGGAAGTCGAAGACTTCTACGGCAAGCTCTACGCATCGCATGCTTCAAGGCCCGAACCCGATACTGAGGATTCTAGAGCCACCTTAACCCGCCACTTCACAGAAGATCTGCCCGAAATTAGCCGAGACGAAATCGTGATGGCCCTTAAACAACTCAAAAATGGAAAAGCCCCAGGAGAAGACGGAATCACAACGGAGCTTTTAAAAGCCGGAGGAGCTCCAGCAGTTCAACATCTTCAGCAGCTATTTAATTCCGTTCTTTTTACTGGGAGAACTCCACAGGCATGGAACAGAAGCATGGTGGTTTTATTTTTCAAAAAAGGAGACAAAACCCTATTGAAAAACTATCGCCCAATTTCGCTTCTGAGCCATGTCTACAAGCTGTTTTCAAGGGTCATCACGAACCGTCTTGCGCGAAGACTCGACGAGTTTCAACCTCCGGAACAAGCCGGGTTTCGACACCATAGACCACATCCACACGGTGCGGCAGATTGTACAGAAGACCGAAGAGTACAATCGGCCCCTGTGCTTAGCATTTGTGGACTATGAGAAGGCCTTTGACTCAATCGAAACCTGGTCTGTTCTCGAGTCCTTGCAGCGTTGCCAAGTCGACTGGCGATATATCGAAGTGATGAGATGTCTATATAATGCCGCAACGATGACTGTACAAGTACAGAACCAGCGAACTAAACATGTCCACCTGCGTCGAGGAGTGAGACAGGGGGACGTCATATCCCCGAAACTGTTCACTAACGCCTTGGAGGATATGTTTAAGACGCTGGACTGGAAAGATCGTGGCATTAACATCAACGGCAGGTACATCTCTCACTTACGATTCGCAGATGACATCGTCATTATGGCAGAGACGCTGCAGGACCTACAAAGGATGTTGGATGGCCTAGCTGATTCTTCTCGTAGCATCGGTCTCCGGATGAATTTGGACAAAACCAAAGTCATGTACAACGAGCACGTTGTTCCGGAACCGATTGCCGTAGATGGAATCCCACTCGAAGTTGTCACTAAGTATGTTTACCTAGGGCAAACGCTCCAACTAGGCAAACATAACTTCGAGAAGGAAATCCAGAGAAGAATTCAGCTGGGCTGGGCAGCATTCGGAAAACTCCGTCGAGTCTTCTCGTCGCCGATACCACAGTGTCTAAAGACAAAAGTCTTTAACCAGTGCGTCCTACCTGTGATGACATACGGAGCCGAGACGTGGACACTCACAGTCCGACTGGTCCACAAGTTTAAAGTCGCTCAGCGAGCTATGGAGAGAGCTATGCTCGGTATTTCTCTGCGGGATCGAATCCGGAACGAAGTAATTCGCCAGAGAACTAAAGTTATCGACATAGCTCAACGGATTAGCAAGCTGAAGTGGCAGTGGGCTGGTCATATCTGCCGCAGGACTGATAACCGTTGGGGCAGACATGTCCTAGAGTGGAGACCGCGAATCGGCAAACGTAGCGTAGGACGTCCTGTGACCAGGTGGAGCGACGACATACGCAAAGCGGTGGGCAGTGACTGGAAGAGAAGAGCCGAAGATCGGGCTCAGTGGATCATCTTGGGAGAGGCCTATGTCCAGCAGTGGACTGATACAGGCTGATGATGATGATGATGAGTGGGTATATCGTATATCATTCCATGTAAGGATATATATCCGCTTAGTATATCCGCTAAGTATAACTGCTTAGTATGTCCGGTATATCCATGTGAGATGTGTTTCAGACTTTGCAGATGAACTCACTTACAAAAACAAATTATATCCATCAGTATATCCCATATCCAAAATAAAGCATATCCGCATTTCATAACCGATATTATCTAACATTATTAGACCGTATCCGTTGTGCTTTGAACTTGCATTGTTTTTGTACCAGTTGTTAGTGATGATGTAATCCAATATAATGATATGGCAAGGTTGCCTAGAAAATACCTATTCACTTATGGCTTGACTTTTTAACCGATTTCACAATTTTTTTTGTGTTTCATCAAGATATACCGGATATATGGGATGGGATATACGAGTATTAAGGTTTTGGGAAATAGAATGAAGGGCATATATTCGCTTAGGGATATATATCCGAAGATATAGATCCGGAGTTACCTAAGCCTACTAACCGACGAACGTCAAACGATAATTGTTAAATAACATCGTTATTCCAATGTGTACAGTAATGTTTTATGTTGCAATGTTGAATAACAACATTAGATTACAGTTACATTTTAATTTTATGTTTCATATTTAAATAAGTGAAATGTTAAGTACTGTTGTTGTCTTGTTGCAAAATAAATGATTTTTCTTCCTTTCTTTCTAACAAGGTTACATGGTGTGGACGTGTTATATAACACAAGTTAAATAACATGTTACATAGTCTGTACGCAACTTAATATCCATAAAGTGTGATTTGGTTTTATGAAACCACGATGCAGGTGAAACTTTCGGATCGTGGGCATTTAACTAAACATTTTCGGAGAATGATTTAGGGTATTTAGCAAGCGCCTTGTAATGCGATTTGCGACAGAAGGGCAAAAAATTTGAGGCTTTGTAATAAAAATTTTGTAAAATAATCATTAAATTTTTTTTACAGTACGCTATATTGTTGTCAGCGACTGTTGCATCAATAACCGAGTGCCAAACCCGGCTGGTCCATTCTGCATCCCCATCCGCGTCCCGGCCGATGACCCCTATTTACGACGCGCTGACGTCACTTGCCAGAACCTCACCAGAGTAGAGACCTTTCAAGACTATGGTTGTCTACCACCCTCACTGCCAGCCGAGAGAGTAGGTATACTTTATTAATAAGTCTTCATAGTTGAATTTCAAATAAATGAACTTTCATTGATATTTCATTACGGTCGATGGTGGTTATTCAGTTTGTCAGTATCACTACATATTATTATACTAACAAAGTCTCCTTGCCGCGTCTGTCTGTCTGTTCACGATACACTCTAAAACTACTGAACGGCTTTTCGAATTTTAGGTTTATAGTTTGTTAAAGGGATGTAAGGGAGCACAAATACGACCTCGGTACTCCCAGCCAACCTCACCTGCCCGTGGTGCATCCTGCTGACCAACAGACGGGGCTCTGGCGACCGACAAATGGCGGTATAACCATTTCATATCTATGGCCTAGCTAAATTCTACAGGCCGGTGACGGGCAGCAGCGTCACCGGTGCAAGAAGCTACGTTCTGCGATCGCCAACCCTGGGCAGGCGCCCAGTGTGGCGATTAGGGCATATCCCTCCCAACGGATGCAAAGTTGATGGAAAATCTCTTAAAGCCAAGGTCCTCAGTTCCCGGTCGCCCTGCTATTCTTGACCACGGCGGCGGTCGCGTTAACGGCAGGGCAGGAGGTGCTAAGAATCCCCGGGCTACGGTAGGCCGCCAAAACAAACTGACCAAGGCGGCATCGGGTTTCTGGTCAACAAGGTTCTCAGTGACAACGTTGTAGAAATCTCCAGTGTGTCGACCAGGGTAGCGTACCTCATAATTAAGTTAACCAAGAGGTACAGCCTCAAGGTTATCCAGGTTTACGCTCCAACCTCGGCACACTTGGATGATGAGGTGGAGAGCATGTATGAAGATATCTCCAGATCTTTACACACCACCTCCAAGGCTCACTACAACGTTGTCATGGGAGACTTTAACGCCAAAGTGGGAGTACAAACTTGCGGCCAATAGTCTGTAGGACCACACGGATTTGGGAGTCACAGTCTCTGTCACAGGGGGCTTTTTTTGATAAACTCGTTCTTCAAGAAACAGCTCCAAAGGAAGTGGACGTGGCAAAGCCCCAACACTGTGACTAAAAACGAGATTGACTTCATCATTACGGACAAACGGCGCATATTCAGAGATGTCTCAGTGATCAATAGGTTTAATACTGGAAGTGATCACCGACTTGTACGAGGCTCTCTGGATATCGACTTTTAAGCCGAGAGATACCGATTGATGAAGTCTACGCTCCGTCCAAACCTACTCCAAACCGTTGTTGGGTCCGAGACATTCTTATTAAAATTGGAAAATTGATTCGCTGCCTTGGAAACCACAGATGACATAGACCAGAAACTCGAAGAAGTAGTGGAAATCCTCAGGGATGAATGGACGAAGTTTTGCGAGAGAAAGCGTACGGGCAAAAAGTCCAAACTTTCGGCAGAAACACTTCGGCTAATGGAAGAGAGCCGAACAGTCCCTTTGACAGCTTTGTCAACTAACCTGGTGCGCAACAAATCCATTAAGAAGCTGGTACGATGCGACCTCCGATCCTCTAACACGATCTTGATTAAATAATCAATTAAGCAGAATCGGGGGTCGAAACTGTTCGTCCAGCCTCTGGGTAGAAGCCACTTCACAAAGCTGATAACGTCAACGGGGAACGTCGTCGCATCCAAGCCGGAGATTCTGTCGGAAGTTGAAGACTTCTACGGCAAGCTTCGCATGCTTCAAGGCCCGAACCCGATACTGAGGATTCTAGAGGCACCTTAACTCGCCACTTCACAGAAGATCTGTCCGAAATTAGCCAAGACGAAATAGTGATGGCATAAACAACTCAAAAATGGAAAAGCCCCAGGAGAAGACGGAATCACAACAGAGCTTTTAAAAGCCGAAGGAGCTGCAGCAGTTCAACAGCATTAGCAGCACTTTAATTCCGTTCTTTTTTTTCACTGGGAGACCTCCACAGGCATGGAACAGAAGCATGGTGGTTCTGTTTTTCAAAAAAGAGACAAAACCCTATTGAAAAACTACCACCCGACTTCGCTTCTGAGCCATGTCTACAAGCTGTTTTCAAAGGTCATGACGAACCGTCTTGCGCGAAGAATCGACGAGTTTCAACCTCCAGAACAGGCCGGGATTCGAAGCGGTTACGGCACCATAGACTACATCCACACGGTGCGGCAGATTGTACAGAAGACCGAAGAGTACAATCGGCCCCTGTGCTTAGCATTTGTGGACTATGAGAAGGCCTTTGACTTTATCGAAACCTGGTCTGTTCTCGAGTCCTTGCAGCGTTGCCAAGTCGACTGGCGATATATCGAAGTGATGAGATGTCTGTATAATGCCGAAACAATGACTGTACAAGTACAGAACCAGCGAACTAAACATGTCCACCTGCGTCGAGGAGTGGGACAGGGGGACGTCATATCCCCGAAACTATTCACTAACGCCTTGGAGGATATGTTTAAGACGCTGGACTGGAAAGATTGTGGCATTAACATCAACGGCAAGTACATCTCTCACTTACGATTCGAAGATGACATCGTAATTATAGCACAGACGCTGCAGGGTCTACAAAGGATGTTCAATGGCCTAGCTGATTCTTCTCGTCGCATCGGTCTCCGGATGAATTTGGATAAAACCAAAGTCATGTACAACGAGCACATTGTTCCAGAACCGATTGCCGTAGATGGAATCCCACTCGAAGTTGTCACTAAGTATGTTTACCTAGGGCAGACGCTTCAACTAGGCAAACACAACTTCGAGAAGGAAATCCAGAGAAGAATTCAGCTGGGCTGGGCAGCATTTGGAAAACTCCGTCGAGTCTTTTCGTCGCCTATACCACAGTGTCTAAGGACAAAAGTCTTTAACCACTGCGTCCTACCTGTAATGACATACGGAGCCGAGACGTGGACACTCACCGTTCGACTGGTCCACCAGTTTAAATCCGCTCAGCGAGCTATGGACAGAGCTATGCTCGGTATTTCTCTGCGGGAGAGAATCCAGAACGAAGTAATTCGCCAGAGAACTAAAGTTATCGACATAGCTCAACGGATTAGCAAGCTGAAGTGGCAGTGGGCTGGTTATATCTGCCGCAGGACTGATAACCGTAGGGGTAGACTTGTCCTAGAGTGGAGACCGCGAATCGGCAAACGTAGCGTAGGACGTCCTGTGACCAGGTGGAACGATGACATACGCAAAGCGGTGGGCAGTGACTGGAAGAGAAGATCCGAAGATCGGGCTAAGTGGCGCATCTTGGGAGAGGCCTACGTCTAGCAGTGGACTGACACAGGCTGATGATGTTGATGAAGATGAGTTTGTTAAAAGAAATATGGCAATGATTGTTGAAGACGTTAATGCATACTCGACCCAACAAACTGATGCAAAAATGCAGGCATTAATGCTCTACCCGTGCGAAGCCAGTTTGGGGTAGTTTTTGTTTTTTATTAGTTTGGGCTGCTAGTTTTGTTATAAAATTGATTTTATAGTACAATAGAGTAACCCCTCTGCTCGACTTATCGATGATCTACGGAAATACTGAGGAGCGGAGCCGTATGGTGCGCGCCAATGAGAGCGGTCTGCTGGCCTTCATGATGGAGGGAGACCGCGAGGTGCCGGCAGGACGAAGCGCGGCCTGCATCCCGAACCGACTGCCGCTGGAGACTTCTTGTTACAACTTCGGTGAGTACAAATGATTAAAACTGTAAGGCTCACGACTACATAAAATATAGTTCAACAAAGTGTAAAGGTACGGACACACCGCAGCGTCCTGCGTGCGCGATCGAGGCGGCGATCAGATAGCACAGTAGTATTTGTACCGACTGGTTCACACCAAACGCGATCAGAAAACAATTGAATAGTACTGAGATCGCGCCCGCAGATCGCAGGATGCCGCGGTTTTGGCCGTACCTTAAGAGGGCTTGATTTTTCGGTTTACATTAATAGTGCGCCATGAATTCGTATTATCATCATTTTTATCACAAAGGTCTCTGCTTCAGCTTGGCCAAAAATGCTTACGTATTTTCTCAACCGATTCTCGTGAAATTTTGTGATAAATTTATAGAATTTACTGTCGATTCAGTTTTTGGAAATTTCGAAATGGCGAAGATTTGAAAACGAGTGTTGAAAACGTAAAAAATCAGAACTCTATTATCCAATATTTACCGATGTGAAAAATTATTTTTTGGTTTGAGAGGGTATACCTTTGTTTTTCTTTTACAATGTCTCATTGCAAAATTTATCGAGATCCGATGAGTATCTTCTGAGATATGAAGATAACACCCCAAACTTGGTACAGAAATGACTAGCTTGTTTGTTTTGTTACATTTTTAACGATCTTAATAATAAGCTACGCAAAAACAGTTTCGCGATGTCTACAGCTGACAGAGCTCTAGCTACACTGTTTATTTAGATGTGACTATCTACATTAAGACATTTACCCTAAAATTATTCAAACACATTGCAGGAGATAGTTACCAAGCCAACCTTCTCTCAGCCAACTTCTTGACGGCTCTCTGGTTCTTCCGTGAACATAATAGACTGGCTCGGCAGTTGAAGACATTGAACCCGTGCTGGGGCGACGAGAAGCTGTACCAAACAGCCAGACAGATCCACATCGCGCAGTGGCAGTATATTTACTACTATGAATTGATGGCAGAGTTGCTGGGTAATAACTAATGACCAAAAAAATTAGTTTAATTTATACACCTTTCAGGGATGATATCTTTTAATGCAATCGAATTGATGGTAGGTCATAAGAAGGCGCTGGCCGAGGGAATCATCTACGATACACACGAGCACGTGAATGACTTCGACCCTCACTCAGTACCTGGCGTGTTTAGAGAGTACGTGGTGGCATCTCGTTGGTTCCACACAATGCAGTCGGCGGTGTTCGAGTAAGTGTTTTATATGTGACCAATCTCATAAAATATATGTCCCTCATAAATTTAAAAACGGTTATTTGTGGAAGAAAATATCCGTGCATGAGCCAGATGTCAACCTTTTGATATTGATGGCACCCAAAGAGTAAGGATACGTGAGGAGATTGTAGTGGGGGGCTATTACTGCTCGCGTCCGTAGAATTTAGCCCTCGATGTACTACACGTGTCCCCTGGGTGGCGCCAAAAGAGCAGTACGTTTCAGGTGGTAGGCTTAGGCCGCGGCGTGTTACCACCCACCAGACAAAGCCATGCCGCCAAGCGGTCGCTTTACGGTATAAATGTTTGGTGAAGCCATTATGGGGAACGGGTCGGAAACAGTTTTTTTTTCAGTTGTTATTTACCTGGCAGCCAATCTTTGAGAGCAGCGGGATCCGACGCACGGTTCTCCGCTGGCCGACCGCAGATAGTTGGGGGCCCAAGTAGAGAGCCAGCCACTCATGAAAGGCTGCCCCGCCATCTCGCGAAAGATCCCGGAGGTGCGCCATCGTGCCGGTTGGCGACCGGACGAGAGGACCCGGTGGACACCTCTGGGGGGGCTCGGGCGTCCCCGCGGTCTCCAGGATTGGTTCCCAATAGGTGAAAAGACCTAATATGTACCACGGGTTGGTAATTAGCGCCTCGTTTCCACTTCCGTTTCCCTTACCTAACTTCACTCCCCACAAAATGAAAGGCAGAAACAGAATAGAGGTTAAACAGCGGAAGCACGTCCTCTCCCTTCAAGTGCACCTCTCAAACATTCGAGGCTTGCACTCCAATATCCTCTCGGTCCACCACCATCTTGAGACCGAAAAACCGCATATTCTGTTCCTCACGGAGACGCAGATCAAATGTCCAGCTGACGCGGCGTACCTTGCCTACCCAGGCTATGTTCTAGAACATAAGTTTAGGCCGAGGGCGGGAGTTTGTATGTATGCCCGCGATGACATTTGTTATCGGCGTCTCCGCAACCTTGAAGACCCTCAACTATCCGTCATGTGGATTTTGGTGGACACTGGCATGGAGAAAATTCTTTATGCTAGTGTCTACCGTTCGCACAGCGGAGATGAAGAGACAAACAGGCTCACAAACCACCTCAGTGAGGCGGCTGATGTGGCCCAACAGAGGTATCCTTCTGCTCAATTAGTGCTTCTGGGGGATTTCAACGCCCATCATCAAGACTGGCTGTACCCATACCAGAACACAGACCACGCTGGTCGAGAGATGCGAAAGCTTGCTTTAACGCTAGACCTCACTCAGTTGGTCCAGGGAGCAAAGGATACCGGACGTTGATGGCCATACAGCCAATTGCTTGGACCTTCGGCTGACAACAGAACCAGACCGCTACTCGGTGTCGGTTTCATCACCCTTAGGTAGCTCCGACCACTGTCTGGTGAAGTCTGTCTCCGTCTACTCCCCGCCCGATGCCAGCCAAAAAGGCACCCGGCGGGTGTGGCGATACAGGTCAGCAGATTGGGATGAGATGCGTTGTTTTTTCGCTTCTTATCCCTGGCGGCAGGTATGTTTTTCTTCGAGCGATCCCTCAGCCTGCGCGGATGCTGTGACAGAAGTGTTACGTCAGGGTATGGAATATTTCATACCATTTTCTGACGTTCCGATGTCAAGCAAAGCTCGTCCATGGTTTAATGCCAAATGTAGAGATGCAGAAGCATCAAAACATGAAGCTTACTTAGCCTGGGCTGATGCTCGAACCCGCAAGACTAGAGATGTACGCGAAAAGAAGAAAGCCTTTAATTTAGCCGCCAAGTCTTGCAAAAAGGCTCTCAAGAAGGCTCGCTTCGATCACATACGCCGAACAGGGAACAAACTTGCTTCTTACCCCTCTGGTAGCAAAGCGTTCTGGTCCCTGGCATAGTCGATCGAAGAGAACTTCTGCCGTCCCTCACTGCCTCCACTGCTGAAACCCGACGGGTCACTAGCGCACACTGCTGAAGAGAAAGCAAATCTATTTGCTACTCTGTTTGCGGAGTCTTCACGTTTAGATGCTGGCAATGCTGTACCTTCTAGTCTGCCGACTTGCGGGACGTTTATGTCGGAAATCCGCATTCGTCAGACTGAAGTACGCAAAGCGTTGCGCAATCTAGACGTGAACAAAGCTAGTGGTCCAGATGGTATACCAGCTGTAGTCTTGAGGACGTGTGCGCCTGAGTTGGCTCCTATTTTGACACGCCTCTTTCGCTTGTCTATGACGACTGGTAAAGTGCCTAAGTCCTGGAAGCAAGCTAACGTGCAACCTGTGCCCAAAAAGGGTAGTCGCGCAGACCCTGCCAATTACAGGCCTATCTCAGTCACTTCCATACTCTGTAAGACTATGGAACGTGTACTGAACCACAGGCTCCTGGCATACCTAGAAGTGAACGATCTCCTCAGTGACCGACAATACGGGTTTCGCCGAAACCGGTCTACTGGGGATCTTCTAGCGTATGCCACTCACATCTGGAGCGAGGCCATCGAGAACCACGGCGAGGCACTGGCCGTCTCTCTTGACATCTCGAAGGCTTTCGACAGGGTCTGGCACGATAGCCTTATTAGCAAGCTTCCTTCATACGGCCTTCCCACTGGTTTATGTGTTTGGATAGCAGATTTCTTGAGGGATCGGTCGATTCGAGTAGTCATCGATGGCTGTTCTTCCGACCAATTGGCCATAAATGCCGGAGTCCCTCAAGGATCAGTACTCTCTGCAACACTTTTTCTGCTGCATATTAATGACCTGCTTAAACCCGGTATCTTTGGGTACGCAGATGACAGCACTGTTGTAGAGAGCTATGCATCCAACGCACGAACTAGTGCATTACAAATCCAGTCTCATAGAGAAGCCATGGTCGAGCGCTTGAACTATTCTTTGAAGGCAGTCTCCGATTGGGGCGATGCCAATCTGGTCAAGTTCAATGCTGCTAAAACCCAGGCGTGTCTCTTCTCCGCTAAACGGAGCCCATTTCTACTGGCTCCTACTTTCCGGGATGTGTCCGTTCCGATAAGTAACAATCTTGAGCTTCTTGGCATCTCTTTGACACCAACTCTCAATTTCGGCTCTTATATTGAGTCTAGAGCCCAGCTAGCCTCAAAAAAGCTTGGCATTTTGGCTAAGGTGAGACGGTACTTCACACCGGGACAGTTGCTTAATCTTTACCAAGCACAAGTCCGGTCGTGTATGGAGTACTGTTCTCACCTTTGGGATGGCTCTGCCAAATACCAGCTGGAGACGCTGGAAGCTATTGAGAGGAGAGCAAAGAAACTCATAAGCGACGACCTACTAGTAAGCAAGAGACTCCAGAGTCTCGCGCATCGCCGCAAAGTCGCTTGCTTATCGGTTTTCTATCGAATACATTTCGGAGAGTGTGCAATGGAACTGCATGATTTGATTCCACCATCCCCATTTTATAATCGGACATCCAGAGACACTAAAAGGCGCCACCGATTTATGGTGGATATACCATCTACCCGAACGAAGCGATTTGCTTCTTCGTTCATCATACGAACCGCCAAAGAATGGAATACTCTGCCTGAGTCTGTGTTTCCGGTTAAGTACAATATGGGGGTCTTCAAATCGCGAGTGAATAGGTATCTTCTAGGTAAGCACGCTCCATCATCGATCGCATCATCACTTAACATCAGGTGAGATAGTGATTAAGTGCTACCCAGTTCTGTATAAAAAAAATAAAAAAAAGTGATATAACCGATGGCTTTTACGAAAGTTGGTTCAAAAACATTTTTTTTGTAATTTGCCTGCCAAGCAAACCACAACATAAATTGTAGTAGTGGTTGCCGAGCTTTTCTAGATTTGTTGTTGTGCAGGCTCTACCATGACGGCAAGTATCTCGGCAGCAGATCTACAGTAGACGACAACCTGCGCGGCGGGATCCTCGCCCTGAACAACACGGAGGCAGACCTCACCGAGGGAGCCATCACTCAGCCAGCGGATGACCTGGACATGGTCATAGATCCAGATGTTAGTCCTTATACTTAGACGTAGATCCTTACCCTACACTTCACATTTTAAATTATCAGTAATTTTAGTTTATTATTATGATCAGTTGAAATTCATTGATTGATGATCATTTAAAGTTGTCATGGCTTATATTGGGAGGCTACTCTTGACAGGCTAACCATGCTGCGATGGTCAAATCTTTGAAATAATTTATATCAATGAAATGATTGTTTATTTACAGTAAATATAAAATAAAGATGAAAATGCGTGGTTGAAAATGGTGAACACGCTAGGTCCCCGTGGCACATGTGTGTGGCAATAGCTGTTTATTTATTGTTTAGTTAGCAGAAAGAGTGTACGGCAACTTCCAAAAGTCTGCCGATCTGAGCTCCATCGACATAATGAGGGGCCGAGACGCAGGCCTGCCGCCGTACAACCACTACCGCCAGCTCTGCGGATATAAACCTGCCAAGAAGTTCCAGGACTTCCACGATACTATCGAAAAGGATGTAAGTTACACAATCCAAAATTTGATCGTACCGACGGGACTCGAACTCGCACCCCCCGGATAACATGTACAGGTGCTCTGATCAATTATGCCACGGTCCGATACTATCGATACGACGGAATTAGTGGATTGCATTTTTAACCCAATTATGCATTGGAAGCGGATGTAAGGTGGTGGTAAGGATTAAAATAGGAGTTATTTAAAATATAAAAGTTTAAATAAGTGTTAAAATAACTCCTATTTTCAACACTTACATAAAAGATAATAAGACACACAGATACATATCATTCGACCTTTCACATGGATAAAAATTTTTTTTTTATTATCATAGCAATATGTAGCTGTGTGTCTATTTGTTGCAGTGCTCCTTAATGGGTGAACCGGTTTGATTTAGTTTATGCCTAAAATGTGAATTGATGAGGATTTCAGTTATGATTCAGCAGAATCTGTTCATCCGTCTGTACACCATCAGCTTTTTTGTAGTTGTAGAAGGTATAATAATAGCATTGTCGTATAAATTTGAAATTTGATATCCTATTTTTTCTATACATTGTAAGAACATGGTAATCTTTCGGAGGTCGGGTAAAGTCGGGTTATACCGAGTTCATGTCAACGCTCGTTCTGGTCACGTTCGGGTAAAGTTGGCTCGAAGTCCCTAACAAATCTGATAAATGTTATTTGGCTTATCTTTGTTTACAATAGTTGTGCCCGCTGTTAAGCTTGTTTTCTACAACTACCCTACAAATTTAGTTTTTGACAATTTTTTATGTTAATCTAATTTTAAATAAGTTTTCTATATTATGTATTTGTAATGTTAGGTGTTCAATATATAATCTGGTTTATAATAGAAGTAGGTATTTGTGAAAAAAAAAAACTCTGTATGTACGTACATCACAATTATTGAGCGATGTTTGCACATCTTGTTAGCGATTATTTCCTATTTAAATACGCACTCGGAAATCCAAGATACAGGTCTAGAGCCTAGTTTGAATTTCACAGAATTTTCTATATTATATTTGTAGGTACCGTGTTGTTTGAACGTGCATTAATCTGTTATTTAATACTTTTTTTTGGCAATAAATATTTTCATTTTTCATTTTCATTTTCATTTTCATTTTCAAATCGCGTGATACGCAAGTTTAATTAATAAATGTTCTCTTCTGACTTCTGTATTTTTTTCCTCCAGAAAGTAGAAATGCTCAGTCGTCTGTACGATTCTGTGGACGACGTGGAGCTGATGGTGGCCATCTACGTGGAGAAGCTGCTGCCGGGATCCTACGTGGGCGCCACCCTGTACTGCATCATGGTGCAGAATTTGCTGCTCTGGAGGAAGTCTGACAAGTTCTTCTTCGAGCATGGAGACTTTCCTGCCGCTCTTACACATGGTAAAATATTGATGATATTGTTTTTTTTTACTGAAGATAAGCAAGCGTTTGACCACTATCTCACCTGATGTTAAGTGAAGATGTGATCGACGATGTAGCACGCTTGCCTAGAAGATACTTGTTCACTCGCGATTTGAAAACCCCCGGATTGTACTTCACAGGAAACACAAACTCTGGCAGGGAATTCCATTCCTTTGCTGTGCGTATGATAAATGTTGATGCGATAGAATGGAATATCAACCATGTATCGATGGCGTATATCTGTGCGTCTCGTAGTACGATGGTAAAAGGGGGACGGTGGAATTAATTCGTGCAGTTGGTAGGCACACTCCCCGAAATGTATCCGATAAAAGACCGATAAACTGGCGACTTTGCGGCGATGCTCTAGGCTCTGAAGCCTTTTGCTTACAAGATTTTTGTCGTTAATGAGTTTTTTGGCTCTCCTCTCAATAACTTCCAAACGTATTTGGTTGTCCCATCCCACAGGTGAGAACAGTACTCCATACATGATCGGACTTGAGCTTGATACAAATTAAGCAGCTGTACTGGTGTGAAGTACTGTCTCACCTTGGCTAACACACCAAGCTTTTTTGAGGCCAATTGGGCTTTTGACTCAATATACGAGCCAAAGTTGAGTGTGGGTGTTAGCGAGATTCCAAGAAGCTCGAGGTGATCAGTTATCGGTACGGGCACATTCCGGAAAGTAGGAGTCAGTTGGAACGGATTTCGTTTGGCGGAGAACAGATACGGCTGGGTCTTAGCTGCATTAAAGTTGACCAGGTTGGCATCGCCCCATTCGGAGACAGCCTGTAAGGACAAGTTCAAGCGCTCGACCATCGCCTCCCTATAACACTGAATTTGTGCTACACTAGTACGTGCACTGGATGTATAGCTCTCTACAACGGTGCTGTCGTCTGCATACCCAAAGATACCGGGCTTTAGCAGATCGGTAATATGCAGCAGGAAAAGAGTTGCAGAGAGCACTGATCCCTGAGGGACCCCGGCATTAATAGCCATTTGGTCAGAAGAGCAGCCATCAATGACTACTCTTATCGACCCCTCCCTATCGGTCCCTCAGAAAATCCGAAATCCAGACACATAAACCAGTAGGCAGTCCGTAGGATGGAAGCTTGCTTATAAGACTATCGTGCCAAACCCTGTCAAAGGCTTTTGATATATCAAGGGAAACTGCAAGAGCTTCCCCATGATTCTCAACAGCCTCGCTCCAAATGTGCGTGGCATACGCTAGAAGATCCCCAGTGGACCGATTTTGGCGAAATCCATATTGTCGGTCACTTAGGAGGTTGTTTGCTTCTAGGTATGCTAGGAGCCGGTTATTCAGTACACGTTCCATAGTCTTGCAGAGTATGGACGTGACTGAGGATTGGCCTATAGTTGGCAGGGTCAGCATGGCTGCCTTTTTTAGGCACAGGTTGCACGTTAGCAAGCTTCCATGGTTTCGGCACCTGACCACATGTTATAGAGAGACAAAAGAGGCGTATCAGAACAGGAGCAAATTCAGGCGCACAGGTCTTCAAGACTATAGCTGGAATATCATCCGGGCCGCTGGCTTTGTTCACGTCTAGAATTTGCAGTGTTTTACGAACCTCTGTCTGGCGGATGCGTATTTCCGACATTTGTGTCATACATCCAGGTAGACTTGGAGGTGTCTCACCAGCAGTGTCTAGACGTGAAGATTCCGCAAACAGAGAAGCAAACAAATTTCTTCTCAGGTTCTCAACTCGACTGTTATTTTTTTACTTTTTTTTGTGTATGTTACGCGATTATTCCGTCAATTGTGAACCGATTTGAATGATTATTTTTTTAATCGGTAGGGTACGTTTTCGAAATGGTCCCATTGCAATTTCATCGAGATCTGATAAGTATCTCTAGAGATATGACGATAAACGTCTCAAACTTGCTACTGAAACTGACTCGCGGGGCACGGAAGTCGGTTGTTTAGATTTTAAACTATCTAAATTATGTTATCCGTAATGCTAAAAAATAGAACGTCTTGTCCAGTTGTTGTTTTCTTTTCAAATACTTAATGAGTCATACAATGGAAGCAGAAATAACTAAACTGAAACTAAGCTGCTCTCGGTTGTGTTCCACAGAGCAACTGCACCAGGTGAAGCAGACGAGCATGGCACGTCTCCTCTGCGATAATGGAGATAAAATCAAAATGATACAACCACGCGCCTTGCTCAGGAAAAAGATTTGGTATGTATCGGTTATAGGCTTCTTTGACTGATTAAATGAATAAGATGATTTTGCTCTATCGAAGGTTTTAACATAAACATTCACTGTCCCAAATAATGGAGCCTTTACACTACCAGATAATACTAACCATAAAGACTTCGAGTTTGATAAATAGTTTTAGGATTTGAGACTCAAATTGGAGACGGGGACAAGTCGAGTGGGTTGAAACTTTACGTTCGTCCCGGTGAAGACAAGATATTTGTATGGATTCATCCAAATGCTTGATATATAATATATGCGACTGGTATCCGCAAACCACTGAATTGTATATTAATTTTCAGGAACCAGTTCGTGCCGTGCAGTGAAATAAATGGAATGGACTTGAGCAAATGGAAAGATCACACGTGCTCGAAGGATGATGATAAGAAGTAACGCTACAAACCTGTTGAAGAACTTTTCAATGATCGGCCACCTGCTATGGGCAAATTAATTTGCTAACATTTATTATTGTAAACTATAAATACTTTAATAAAACTGCAACATAGCAAAAACTGTACCTTAAATATTTTTTCAAAATTTTAATTAGGGAAAGCATTACGAACGCATTTTAGAATTTTTGAGCATTTGCCGAAAATTTTATTTTATATTTATTTATTGTCTGCCTGTCTGTGTATCTTTTTGAAATCTCATCACACCTGAACTACTGGAGGGATATTATAAAAACAAAATATAACCATCATAAAATCATACCACCACAGATTGGACAAGTGAACGCGGTGGTGTAAGTGGGAGAATGGTCGGCATTGATGCCAGAGGTACCGAGTTCAATCCCCGCCGTGCACTAATGGATTTTTCTATCGAAACATTTGTGTGCACTTGTCCCATTGGCCCTCCGGTGAAGGAAAAACCTCGTTAAGAAACCCCTAACCCCCGCATGGTGGTAGGACACTATCTAGTGTCCGCCTGGCTAGCTACCACCCTCAAGTTAGAAAATCTGACGCCAAACATCTATTGTGTTCCGGCAGCTATCCTTGAGAGCCAGTTCCCATTCTAGGCCTAGCGTGCTTACCACAGATATATATCTATATATGTATATATATATCTGTGGTGCTTACCATCTTCGACCGCATCATTTCTTACCAAACAGGTGAGATAGTGGTCAAACGATAGCCTATATGATATTAAAAAAAACCTACTGCGGCTGCATGCGATATAATGCTATTTAAGTCTTAACATAGGTAGTCTACTATCAACCGTTGTGAAAAGAAAAATAAACTGTGTATTACCTGATCAACTATCGAGAATATCAGCACTTTTCTCGCTCTTAAAACTTTAGCGATTTGTAACCGTAGCCGTGTACCCTGCGGAGCCTGGGATATATGTTGCTGAAATCCCCCTGGACACAATTAATGGTGAGTGGTGGTGCGCCGGCGGTCCGAGACTTACAGCCTGATTGGTGGATATCACAGTGTCAGGTTTTCTGCAACTTGAGAACTTATATGAGTCCTTAGCGTGTTCAGGCTGCGCGGCGAAGATCGTTCATGTTTTTGTTTCGTATTTCCTGATCGTGAACGTCGTGATCTGAACGCGTGCCCTTGCTCTTGATGAAGAGCGATGAACTTATTCAAAATCTAGGGCTAAACCTTTCACTGGACAAACATATTGCATTCAGAAACATATATTTGCATTATTGACAAACTGAGGATGTTACTATGTAATTCGTATAGTACATAAAATACATTCAGGGTATAATAACGATTAGCATAATATTACAAGCAAACACATCAAACGTTTTTAGGGTTCCGTACCCAAAGGGTAAAACGTGACCCTATTACTAAGACTCCGCTGTCCGTCTGTCTGTCTGTCTGTCTGTCTGTCTGTATGTCTGTCTGTCTATCCGTCTGTCACCAGGCTGTATCTCGTGATAGTTAGACAGTTGAAATTTTCACAGATGTTGTATTTATGTTGCCGCTTTAACAACAAATACTAAAAACAGAATAAAGTCAAAAATAATAGAGGTTCACGCCATCTATGAACGCTAAGTTAGGAAAACGTCCCATAGATGGCATTATATTGAAATATCGATCCCTAACACCTTTGTTAGACGTTAGATGGCGTTATAAGAAATCAAATGTTTATTCATTATTATTTTTTGCTGGCGAAAAATGATAGTGGTATTTTTTGCTCGATCTTATAAAATACTGTAGTATGGTACGGAACCCTACTATTGCGAGTCCGACTTGCAGTTGGCCAGTTTATTATATTAAGGGCCAGTGTCATCGGTTCCCTATAGCGGTAATATGAAGAAATCTGACAGATTTTTGACAGCTTTTATAAGGCGTCATGTGTCAGACAACTTACGCATTATCAAGAACCAGTGAAACTGGCCCTAAGTTACCTTTTAAACAAAATAGAAGTAAGCCATATTGATGCCGCGATGCCTTCTTGAAGAAAATAATCAAATAATACATCCAACTATCCTACTAATATTATGAATGCGAAAGTAAGTGTGTGTGTGTGTGTGTGTGTGTGAATGTTTATTATCACGTAACTCACGAAACCTATTTTAATGAAATTTAAAACGAAGATAGTGTGTGTTCTAACTTAAGACATAAGCTAATCTTTTTTTTTGAAAATCATCCCCTAAAGGGTTAAATAGGGTTTCTATGGAAGTTTCTTTGGAAAATTTTATACATTGGGCCGATTTACTCAAAACTCGGTACAAATAAACCTTAAAACAAATAATGATACAAATAATGAACATTTCATTTTTTAACCGTTTTCACAAAAAAGAGGAGGTTCTCAATTCGTCTGTTTTTTTTTTATGTTACGTGATTACTCTGTCAATTGTGAACGGATTCAAATGATTCTTTTTTTAATAGGTAGAGTACGTTTCCGAGGTGGTCCCATTGTAATTTCATTGAGATCTGATTAGTATCTGCAGAGATATGGATATAAATACCTCAAACATAGGAGAATGTAATGGTTTTAGAAGAAGAGTTTAGTAAAAATATGACCTTGAATAATGTTTTTACATCTTTCTTCTCGTTGATTTTGGTTTTTGACAGATATTCTTACGGTAACTGTGAGCGAGATAGAAACAAAGGTGGGGAGAACAGGAATGTTCTACCAGGCAAAGTCTTGTTAGGGTGCAACGTTTTTGGGCATACCTAATATTTTTAGACATGACATGACGTTTGGCGAAGATAGCGGCCATATGGCGGCAATTAATGTTTATAATCGCAAATAATACTTTTTAACATTCATTTTGGAATACAACTAGGCCGTATTATAAAAGTATTTGGAATTATTGTAATAAAATATTTAATTAATTATCGTGTGTGTTATGTGTGTCAGATGCTTTTATTGCAAGTAATTTTTTTAGGGTTTCGAACCCAAAGGGTATCAATTGAACACTTTCTGAGACTTTGTTGTCCGTTCGTCCGTCCGTGTGTCTAAATGTGCGCACTTTACAGATTTACCTTCTTAACCGTAATAGGTACATACTTGAAATTTTCACAAAGTATATATCCGTCAGTGTATAACGGCCCAGACACGAAATTTTATAGATGCATGTAATTTAATCAACATTGTTTTGCACTGAAAAGAGTAAAATCAATTATTTTACAAAAAAAACCGACTTCATAACCACAAGCGGGCACTCAAAAGCGACAAATAAATTACTTAATATAATTATTATAAGCGCTACCCACTTATCTATTTGAAGTCGGTGCCAGCCAAGTCTAGTAGGTAGTAGATAGATACTACCTACATGTATCTACCTACTTACTACTACTACATACATAGTATCTATCTACTATCCAATAGACTTGGCTGGCACCGACTTCAAATAGATAAGTGGGTAGCGCTTATAATAATTATATTAAGTAATTTATTTTTCGCTTTTGAGTGCCTTATTTTGGTTATGTCATTTTTTTTTTGATACATATTTTTTTCAAAACTACCCCTAGGGGGCTTGCAAAATGAATTTTCTTTGTAAGAATATAGAAAACTAGAAGTGCCACGCGGCTTCGCCCGCGTTAAAAATTTATTTCATTTACTTTCAGCTACTAAATTTCAGCGCAATACGAAACAATATTGATATTTAGACTTTATTACCCCAGTTTGTGGCATTTTGAAAAAGTTTGATACTAATCCTACCGCCTATTAAAATCCCCTAATAAAATCCTACCGCCTATTATAATTGATGATAATATTTTAAACTTGACAGCTCAGACAAAATTCCTAGGTTTAAGTATCGATAGTAAGCTTCAATGGGGAGCTCATATTGAAGAGCTATCAGGCAAACTGAGCTCAGCCGCATATGCGGTAAAAAAAATAAGACAGTTGTCAAACTTGCAAACGGCTAGAGTAGTATACTTCAGCTATTTTCACTCCTTGATGGCGTATGGCATCCTTCTTTGGGGCAATGCAGCTGACGCCAATGCAATCTTCATACTACAAAAGAGAGCCATTCGCTTTGTCTATGGTCTTGGTCCCAGAGAATCCCTGAGGAAGCATTTCGCTGAAATCAATGTCTTAACCATGCCTTGTCAATACATTCTAACTAATATTTTACACGCGAGGAAACATATTGGAAAATACAAGAAAAATTGCGATATACATTCTCACAACACGAGAAATAAGAACAAACTCATAATTCCTTCAACCAGACTATCGAAAATAAGTAAATCTTATACAATCAACAGTATACGCTTCTATAACATCCTCCCTGAATGGATGACCTAGCAAAGTGAAAAGCATTTCAAAGCTACAGTAAAACGTCTGCTAATTAATAGAGCGTATTACTCAGTACAAGAGTTCATTGATGATAGGAAGGCATGGAAGGACATTGATAGCTTAGAACATATCATTAAGTTTTTACGTTGAAACTTTGACATGATTATTTCGTTTATTTGTTATTATTAATGTGTTCATTCTGTTTTATTCATTATTTTATGTTTTGAAATTTGTAGTTTCACTGTTTTTTTTTTTTTTTTCTTTTTCTTCTTTATTGATATTCTCATAATTTTAACATTGACATCTTTATATTGACATTTGTATGTTTTATTTTTTTAATTTAATATTTTACATTTTTATAAAATGGTAACATTTTCCTTGTCAGTCAATAATTCTATTTTTCTGAGATGGCTTCACACGAATAGTGCATTGTTCCGTGTTCAATGTAATATCATTTTATGAATATGTTTATTAATTTTTAATTTCTATTATCTTTTGTTATTTTAATACGTATTTGTTGTATTTTCTTAACGTTCATAAGTGTACAATGTACCCAATTGAAGGAATAAATGAATATGAATATGACTCGTATTTACTTATATATTTACAAAAGTACTTGTGTGAAATGTCGAATAAAATGACTATCTATCCAAATTTTTAACCCCGCTTCATTCCCTTGAAGAGTGAGTTTTGAAAAAGTCTTTCTTAGCGGATAAGTACCTAATGCGGGTTGCAGACCGAAAGCTAAGCTAACTTAGTTTAGCTTAGCTCGCATAGCTGACTCAGTGTAGTTGGTCACACAGCTTACATAGCTGAGTTTGCAGTCTGCATACATGTATGTAAAACTGCATCAGCTATGTGAAGCTAAGCTGAACTAAGTTAGCTTAGGTTTTGGTCTGCAATCCGCATAAGTCTAAATAACTATCTGCATGCCAAATTTCAGCGCAATCCAAAACAATATTGATTTCAGACTTTGTTACCCCAGTTCACCCTTTTAGAGGTGGAATTTCGAAAGAGCCTTTAACACGTATTTACTTACCTATAAAGTACTTGTGTTAAGTTTCGAATATAAAAGACTATCTAATCTTGTTTCTTCATGCAAACTTTGAACCCCCGTTTCATCCCCTTCAGGGGTGAATTTTGGAAAATCTTTTCTCAGAGGGAACTAACGTCATAATAACTATCTGCATGCCAAATTTCAGCGCAATCCGAAACAACATTGATTTCACACGTTGTAACCCCATTTCACCCTCAGAGGTAGAATTTCAAAAAACCTGAAACGCGTATTTTCTTATTTTTTTACTGGAGCAATTGTATGAAGTTTCGAATAGAAAATACTATCTAATCTTGTTTCTCCATACGAACTTTGAACCCCCGTTTCATCTCTTTCAGGAGTGAATTTTGAAAAATCCTTTCTCAGAGGGAACTAACGTTGTAATAACTATCTGCATGCCAAATTTCAGCGCAATCCGAAACAATATTAATTTTCACACTTTGTTACCCCATTTAACACTCTTAGGCGTGGAATTTAAAAAAAACCTGAAACACGTATTTACTTATTTTTTAGGGTTCCGCACCCAAAGGGTAAAACGGGACCCTATTACTAAGACTCCGCTGTCCGTCTGTCTGTCTGTCTATCTGTCCGTCACCAGGCTATAGCTCATTAACCGTGATAGTTAGACAGTTGAAATTTTCACAGATGTTGTATTTCTGTTGCCGCTAAAACAACAAATACTAAAAACAAAATAAAGTTAAAAATTAAAGGGGGTCCCCATACAAAAAACGTGTTTTTAAACTCTATTGATCTAATTAGTTTCGGCAAAATGACATAGATGGCGCTAGTAAACGAGCCCCGTCTGTCTAGATCGCGACTAAACCAAATATTCTTGGTAATATTCATTAATCAAATATATGAGGTTGAAACTCTGTTATGTTTCGTATTGTACGGAACCCTCCCTTAGTGTGCGATAAGAGACGCGATGCTGACTCGAACTTGGCCAGTTTTATTTACTGAAACACTTGTGTGAAGTTTCGGATAGAAAAGACTATCTAATCTTGTTTCTCTATACAAACTTTGAACCCCCATTTCATCCCCTTAAGGGGTGAATTTTGGAAAATCTTTTCTTAGTACACCCTTACGTACTAAGACAAATATACCCTCCAAATTTCAAGTCTCTAATTTATATTTATTATTAAAACAAATAATGAGACACGTGTTTTTTATTTTTCAAATGTCTCCCTAGGTGTGTAAAATGAATTTTGATTGGAAAAATCATAGAAAATCCAGTCATGTTTGTTTCGACGTATCTCCATAACTAATTAACCGATTTCAATGAAATTTGAAACGTAGATAGTGTAGGTTTTGAAATAACGCATGGGTTAATTTGATTTTCAAAATTCAACCCCTGAAGGGGTTACAGAGGTTGATAAAAGTTTCTATGAAAAATGTTATTCCTTGGTCCGGTTCACTCAAAACTCGGTACTAATTAAACTTCAAACAAATAATGAAACATGTATTTTTTATTTCTTTCAAATCTACCCTATGGGGTATACCTATAGGGTAGTGAAAATTTAATTTAACTTTAGAAATCATAGAAAGAACCACGTTTCCACGTATCTGCATAGCTATTAAATAGATTTTGATGATATTGGAAATGTTGATAGTGTAGGTCCTGAAATAAATCATAATAAAGTACGTTAATTTTCAAAAATCATCCCCTATACTGGTAAAATAGGGTGATAAAGTTAATGTGGTACATTTTATTACATAGTTGGTTTGATTCACTCAACATTTGTGAGCAAAATGAAATTTGTAAGTATAGAAAACATGTATTCCCTGGTTCCATTCACTATGTAGTATATAGTATATACTAGTATATACAAAATTCTGAAAAATCTTAAGTCTAACGCAGAGGGATGTGACCTCATTACTTTAAATATATTACTATTAACACTCCCGAATTCCATTGATACCATTACTTTCCTTATAAACACCTCAATAATTAACAGTTCCTTCCCAGACGTTTGGAAAACGGCTATAGTGCGACCTTTGCCTAAAATAAACAATCCTAATGAGCTTAAAGATCTTAGGCCCATTAGTATCTTACCCTGCTTATCCAAAATAATTGAAAAGGTGATATGTGAGCAACTGACTAGCTACCTAGAAGATAACAAGATTCTACCAGAGGTGCAGTCAGGATTCAGAAGAGGCAGAAGCACATCAACTGCTTTAATAGATGTTACAGGCCATATTCTGAACTCTCAAGATAAGGGCAAGTGTACATTATTAGTTTTGCTAGATTTTTCCCGCGCATTTGACGCCATAAATATTCCTCTGTTGCTTGCCAAATTACATTACTATGGTTTTGACACAAAGGCTCTAAGTTGGTTCAATAGCTATTTAAGTAACCGGAACCAATATGTTGAGCTGAAACAATTGTCTGGGCAAACTTTAAAATCTTTATCAACAGAAATAAAAAGGGGCGTGCCACAAGGCTCAATTTTAGGACCAATCTTATTTATACTATACAGTGCCGATGTTGATTATGTATCAAATGCATACATCATTCTAATCTTCACATCTACGCAGATGACATACAATATATATTGACTTTGAACCAAGAGATCTCACATCGCATTACACAAACTTACAGAAGACTTAAATGAAATAGTAAATTGGTCAAAAAATAACTGCCTTTTACTAAATCCTACAAAAACAAAATTTATGTTACTAGGTAGTAAACATCAGATCTCTCTGCTCCCTAATAATGTTGAACTGTTTCTCAAGGGTGAAAAAGTCGAGCGTGTGTACGTAGTACGCAATTTTGGATTAAAAGTTGATGCACATTTACGATTTGAAGAGCATATAGCTGAGTCAGTCAGAAATTGTTTCTCCAGATTAAAGATGCTTTACAAAATCAGACCATTTTTGAGTGAAGACCTCCGAGCACAACTTATAGAAACTCTAGTGCTTTCAAAACTCAATTATGCTGACACAGTATATGGCCCCCGGCTACTGTCTAGAACATTATATTTGGTACAGAGAGTACAGAACGCCTGTGCTAGATTCTGCTTCAACATCCCAGCTAGAAGTCACGTTACTCCGTTCCTTAACAAGTACTATGCATTAAAGATGAAGTCTCGACGGAAACACCACCTCGCTTGTCTTCTTTTTGGTGTAATCAACTTCAAAAACCCTCTGTATCTCCATAACAAGCTCGATTGGATCGCCGCTGGCAGGTCATGCTCGGTTCGCCATATCTCTCAACAACTGTCCACACAGCAACATCGAACAGTCGGGTTCCGGGGTTCCTTTCGATACTCTGCTACTAAATGCTGCAACAACATTCCACCTCCAATTAGGAGGCTGAAGACTTTAAGTTTATTTAAGGTTAAAAAGCAATTTTTAGTGGCGGAGCAAAGGAACCACGGTAATGTCAACATAGATGTGTCTATCATTTAAGCATAATCATGAATGGCAAAAGGAATTTATACACCTATTTTACGCATTTCAAAGTTAGTTTCGTTCGAGCCGACAAAATTAGTAAGTAACTGTTGTAGTGTATTATTTGTATATTATTGTTTCATAGCGTATCTCTAATATTATTGAAGTATTTAATATCTCATTATTGTATTTAAGTATTTTTATTTATTTTATGACTATTATTATTATTTTATTCTTATGTTGATTTAATACCTTTTAAATTAAATTGATTGATTTTGAATTTATCCTGGCTATCTAATTTTCGCGTTTGTTCAACACCCGCTTTAGGCCTATCGGAAGATCAGCGTTCGGGTAGACATCTACCCTAACATTTGTGCTGAGATGGGCCTTTTCAGCAACACATTATTTTTGTAATTAAACATTTCAGTGATTAGTTCTCATGTTAACCCGATGTTTTTTTTTTTATAAAATTTTTTTTTTTACTCTTATGTAATGTTGAATAAATGTATTTTATTTATTTCTTTCTTTCTATGTAGGGAAATACAGTTCAACGTAAATAATGAAATCTGTATTATATAAACGGCAAACGTTAGCGACTGACTGACTAACTGACTGATCTATCAACGCACAGGTTAAATCACTTACTTAACGGATTTGGCGAAATTTGGCATGCAGATAGTTGTTACGAGATATGACGTAGGTATCCGCTAAAAAAGTAATATCAAAGATTCACCCTTTAAAGGGATGTAACGGGAGTACAAAGTTTGTATATAGAAACAACATAAGATAGTCTATTTTATTGAAAACTCCACACAAGTACTTGTAAATAAGTAAGTAAATGTATGTTTCAGGCTTTTTCGAAATTCCACCTTTAAGAGAGTGAAATGAGGTACAAGCAAACAAAACAAATTCTGATAATCAATATGATTTTTGGGTTTTGTAAAAATGTGTCTCAATATCCCTTTGTCACGCCATAACTTGAAAACGGGGAGACCGATATGGCTAATTCAGTTTTTCATGTGTTTTTACTAAATAAATATATGAATAAATGAATCAAGTTACTAACGCGGGCGAAGCCGCGGGGCACTGCTAATTACGTAATAAAACTCAACATAAAATCATATTCAGTTTTATCAATCGACTTCCGAAAAGGAGGAGTTTCTCAATTCGTCTGTATTTTTTTTTATATGTATGTTACGCTCTTACTCCGACAATTGTGAACCCACTCGAATGATTATTTTTGTAATCGGTAGGATACACTTTCGAGGTGGTCCCATTGTAATATCATCGAGCTTTCATAAGTATCTTCAGAGATATGATGATAAACGTCTCAAACTTACTACTGAAACAGACTCGCGGGGCATTGAAATCGGTTGTTTTGGTTTTTAATATTTGATTTACTGTAATGTTTAACTCAGTCTGTTATTTTGGCGTTTACACTTATATTACCTAGTTAAATATTTTCTACAATTTTGTCAAGTATTCGGCAGAAGATCACAGTAAGATCTGCGTAAGGTAGCTGGCAGCCATTGGACGCGAAGAGCCGAAGATCAGGCTCAGTGGCGAGCATAAGGAGAGGCATGGGCCTCTGCTTATCTGGACCTGGACATGGGTCCAGCATAATGTATCAACATTTGTATTACGATGCATTTACTTATCTCGACGAAATACTACTAACTACTGGCACAGATTATGTAATAGTTACTATGTCTACTGGCTACTTTGACTAGCGCGACGTTGAAGTCGGTACTTTTAGTTTTTTAAACGATCTTAAATTATAAAATGTTCCAGTTGTGTTAATCAATCTTAAATTCTTGTCTAATGCACTAATATGCAGAGAATTGCGTGCAAAAATCTATAATGGTATTTATCCGTTGTATTTGAAAGCAAATCGGTATTTTGTTCTAATCGAATCGTAAGGCATTATTACTCATTGTTGTTTACTCTACGGTTTATTAATAGTATATTAGATACACTATTAAAAAGACATCCAGAATGAGGGACCGGTGGCGTAATCGGGAGAACGATCGGCTTTGATGCCGAGGTACCGAGTTCAAACCCCGCCGTGCACCAATGGATTTTTCTATACAAAAATTTATGTGCGCTTCTCACAGTGGCCCTCCCGTGAAGGAAAACATCGTTAAGAAACCAACAACCCCCGCATGGTGGTAGGACACTGTCTAGTGTCCACCTGACCAGCTACCACCCTCAAGTTAGAAAATCTGTCGCCAAAACATCTAATGTGTTCCGGCAGCTATCCTTGAGAGCCAGTTCCCATTCTAGCGTGCTTACCATCTTCGACCGCATCATCACTTACCAACAGGTGAGATAGTGGTCAAACGCTAGCCTATAAGATAAAAAAAAACATTCAGAATAATGTTATAATCATTGTGATAGTTTAAAAACTAAAACAACCGACTTCCATGCCCCGCGAGTGAATTTCAGTGGCAAGTTTTTATTTTATTTTTAACCGACTTCACAAAAAAATGAGGAGGTTCTCAATTGTCTGTATGTTTTTATTTTGTGTGTATGTTACGCGATTACTCCGTCAATTCTGAACTGATTCGAACGATTCTTTTTGTAATAATAGGGTACGTTTCCGAGGTGGTCCCATTCTAATTTCATAGAGATCTAATAAGTATCTCCAGAGATATGACGACAAACGTCTCAAACTTCCTACTGAAATTGACTGGCGGGGCATTGAAGTTATTTAATTAAGTTTTTCGTGTTTGTTGTGAAATCTCCCATAGTAATACATACTTCGTGAAAATTTTAAGTATCTAGCTATTACGGTTAAGGAGAAATGCGGACAGATGGACGGACGGACAGCGAAGTGTCAGTAATAGGGTTGATTTGGTAGCCCTTAGGTACGAAACTCTCATCATTATCAGCCGATATCAGTCCACTGCTCGACGTAGGCCTCCCCCAAGTCACGCCACTGAGCCCGGTCTTCGGCTCTTTGTTTTCAGTCACTACCTACCACTTTGCAAATGTCGTCGCTCCACCTAGTCACAGGGCGTCCTACTCTACGTTTGCCGATTCGCGATCTCCACTCTAGAACCAGTCTACCCCAACGGTTATCGGTCCTACGGCAGATATGACCAGCCCACTGCCACTTCAGTTTGCTAATCCGTTGAGCTATGTCGATCACTTTAGTTCTCTGGCTAATTACTTCGTTCCGGATTCGATCCCGCAGAGAAACACCGAGCATAGCTCTCTCCATAGCTCGCTGAGCGACTTTGAACTGGTGGACCAGTCGAACTGTGAGTGTTCACGTCTCGGCTCCGTATGTCATGACAGGTAGGGCGCACTGATTAAAGACTTTTGTCTTTAGGCACTGTGGTATATGCGACGAGAAGACTAGACGGAGTTTCCCAAATGCTGCCCAGCCCAGCTGAATTCTTCTCTGGATTTCCTTCTCGAAGTTGTGTTTGCCTAGTTGGCAAGCATCTCGGCTGACTTTGGGCAGGTCTTCTGTGAAGTGGCGGTTTAAGGTGGCTCTGCAATCCTCAGTATCGGGTTCGGGCCTTGAAGCATGCGATGCGAAGAGCTTGCTGTAGAAGTCTTCAACTTCCGACAGAATCTCCCGCTTGGATGCGACAACGTTTCCCGTTGATGTTGTCAGCTTTGTGAGGTGGCTTCTGCCCAGAGGCTGGACGAACACTTTCGACCCCCGATTCTGCTCAATTGATTCTTTAATCAAGAGCGTGTTAGAGGATCGGAGGTCACGTCGTACCAGCTTCTTAATGGATTTGTTGCGCACCTGGTTAATTGACAAAGCTGACAATGGGTCTGTTCGTCTCTCTTCCATTAGTCGAAGTGTTTCTGCCGAAAGTTTGGACTTTTTGCCCGTACGCTTGCTCTCGCTACTCTAATTAATTATTTTTGAAAAAAAATAAAAACTTCATAACCACAAACAGGCACACAAAAGCGAAAAATAAATTACTTAATAAGATTATTATAAGCGCTACCCACTTATATCTATTTGAAGTCGGTGCCAGCCAAGTCTATTAGATAGTAGATAGATACTACCTACATGTATCTACCTACTTACTACTACTACTACTTACATAGTATATATTATGAAGTCGGGTTTTTTTTTATAATTTATTTTACCCTTTTTAGCGCAAAACTAGTTTTAAATTAATAACATGCATCTATAAAATTTCGTGTCTGGGCCGTTATACACTGACGGATATATACTTTGTGAAAATTTCAAGTATGTACCTATTACGGTTAAGAATATACAGATCTGTAAAACGGACGGACTGACGAACGGACAGAAAAGTCTCAGAAAGTATTTATTTCGTACCCTTTGGGTTCGGAACCCTAAAAAATTGACTTCAAATGCTGCGCTAGTGAAAATATCCACTAGTCATAATGATGTCATCAACGTATCAAAGGACAATGTCCGAAATGGCCCTGTGCAATAAAAGCATCTGACACACACGATAATTACTTGTCTATTTTATTACAATAATTCCAAATACTTTTATAACACGGACTAGTTGTATTCCAAAATGCATATTGAAAAGTATTATTTGCGATTATTAACATTAATCGCCGCCATATGGCCGCCATCTTCGCCAAACGTCATGTCATGTCAAAAATATTAGGTATGCTCACGTTGCACCCTAACAGACTTTGCCCGGTAGAACATTCATGTGAAGACAAATTAATTCTCCCCACCTTTGTTTTATCTCGCTCACAGATACCGTAAGAATATCTGTCAAAAACCAAAATCAACGAGAAGAAAGATGTAAAAACATTATTCAAGGTCATAATTCTTAGTCTTTAAAAGTATATGCAATAGCAACTTCCATTGTGTATAATATTCTTGGGACTCTTCTTCTAAAACCGGTACATTCTCCTATGTTTGAGGTATTTATATCCATATCTTTGGAGATACTAATCAGATCTCGATGAAATTAAAATGGGACCACTTCGGAAGCGTACCCTACCTATTAAAAAAAGAATCATTTGAATCCGTTCACAATAGACGGAGAAATCGTGTAACATACACAAAAAAAAAACATACAGACGAATTGAGAACCTCCTTCTTTTTTGTGAAGTCGGTTAAAATCGTTTAAAATTCTGTCACTCTGTCTCTTTGTTACCAAATAACGCCTAAACGGACGATCCGATCTTACTGAAATTTAACAATTTACTTTATAGCATGAGGATGAACATAGGCTATTTAAAAAAAAAATCATGGTTTTTACACATAACTCAAATAACTCAGATCAATAAAATGTTGATTGATTGATGTACGTGAACGAAGTCGCGGATATCAGCTAGTCTTTTAGATATATGTTGTTTACTAGTATAAACATATTTTTCTTTTATACCTGTCAGACAAGCACTTGACTACAATATCGCCTGATGATAAGTGACGATGCGGTCTAAGATGCAGATGCAATCGTGTTTCTCTGAAATGGAGGAAGCGATGAGACTAAGTGGTGGACCACTGATTTATGTCCAATACACATTACGTGAGTAGTTTACCGGTCTCTAGAAAAATATCGAACTAAAAACCATTCCATGATTCCATTCACGAAAACCATTCCAATTTAACGTTATGCGTAACATAAATCCACTTCACGAATTAAGCTTTAATGACAATGTTGTAATTGTTTCAGTTTTGTTAAGTTATCTCCACTGTTTAATAATACTTAAATTTAAAATTTTAAACCACCGACTGATTTGTATATGGTTGAATAATTTGTTCACTGAGACCATTCAATGAGCCTAAACACGACATCTCAGACGAGGAGTTGTGGAGATTTCTGCTGATTCAAGGAGATGTCTCAGCATTAGGTCAAGTTTACCATATTCTTGCAATATCATTGAAGTAACAGGATACCGAATTTCTAGTCAATACATTTGATTTGACTAATGTAAACTGCGTTAAACAGACAGCGGCGCAGTGATGGGTATGTAGGGCGCAGAAGCGCCATTTTGATTATTTTTAACGTCCAAGAAAGTTGCAATCGTAGTCGCATCAACCAAAAAAGAGCTGATAATATTTAAAAGACTGAACGGATTTTCATGAAACAAAGCTTAGAATAACCTCGATGAAGACTAATATTAAAAAAAAAGTAAATGAAACGCGGTTCATCCGTTTGGGCGCTACGATGCCACAGGCAGACACACAGACACACAGATATACACGTCAAACTTATAAGACCCCTTATTTTTGCGTCAAGGGTTAAAAAGAGTCAGATGCACTCTGTGTAAACCCGACTTAGCAATTAATTTACACATGCAAGAATCGTTTTAAAAACGAATGTAATAGGGCTAGTTAAACGATCTGGGGCTAACACTAATTGTGGATCAAAAATATCATAGCATTCAGATAATTATTACTCAAATTGATATGAAGCATGAAAACGTTTTTACATTAATTCGTTGGATAAACGATTAATGTAATTGTTACACGAAGTATATAAGTAGTCAAGTATATAAGCAGTTGCAAAGTAATTTACTTTTAGTTAAAAATGTACCTTATCCTTTTACTGTGCGCGTTGGCATCAGCACAAAATGTTGTTGATAAACTTGAAGACATTCCTTATACGGCAGCTCCGGTAGAAGCTGAACAAGCGGAAGAGTCCGCGGACGTGTACCAGATGCCCAGCGATGGGCCGGTGGTGTACGATGCCTACTTTGGGAAGCCGGTGACCACCAAGCGGCGGGACTACTTGGCGAACATTGTTAACGCGAGCTTGTAAGTTCATTTTCTTTTATATCTGGGGCACGGCAGTGCCCCCTCCATATCGAATAAACAAAGATACTTACAGCCTACCAACCTTTTTTCGAAGCCATCTAGGACATTTTCAACCCCTTGTAACTTTGTTAACGATAAAGCTAGAAGCAAAAATTTGCAAAGTATATGCCAGATATGGGCACCATGAAGCGATCGTACAAATTAGTACATTTGGTTGTCCGATTAAAGAAATAGGACGGCGGAAATTATTTGTTCAATTAGTTTTCTTGGTTCACCTCTATTTTTATATTTTTGTATTTTAGTATTTTTGTATTTTTGTATTTTTGTATTTTTGTATTTTTGTATTTTTGTATTTTTGTATTTTTGTATTTTTGTATTTTTGTATTTTTGTATTTTTGTATTTTTGTATTTTTGTATTTTTGTATTTTTGTATTTTTGTATTTTTGTATTTTTGTATTTTTGTATTTTTGTATCTTTGTATTTTTGTATCTTTGTATTTTTGTATTTTTGTATTTTTGTATTTTTGTATTTTTGTATTTTTGTATTTTTGTATTTTGTATTTTTGTATTTTTGTATTTTTGTATTTTTGTATTTTTGTATTTTTGTATTTTTGTATTTTTGTATTTTTGTATTTTTGTATTTTTGTATTTTTGTATTTTTGTATTTTTGTATTTTTGTATTTTTGTATTTTTGTATTTTTGTATTTTTGTATTTTTGTATTTTTGTATTTTTGTATTTTTGTATTTTTGTATTTTTGTATTTTTGTATTTTTGTATTTTTGTATTTTTGTATTTTTGTATTTTTGTATTTTTGTATTTTTGTATTTTTGTATTTTTGTATTTTTGTATTTTTGTATTTTTGTATTTTTGTATTTTTGTATTTTTGTATTTTTGTATTTTTGTATTTTTGTATTTTTGTATTTTTGTATTTTTGTATTTTTGTATTTTTGTATTTTTGTATTTTTGTATTTTTGTATTTTTGTATTTTTGTATTTTTGTATTTTTGTATGTTTGTAATGATTTGGCTCAAAAACTACTCGACCGATTTAAAAAAATCTTTCACTAATATATAGAATGGACTTTCGGAATGAAAATAGGCTATATATTATCCCGTTGAAATCAAAGGTACATTCGTGGAGAACTAATTTGCAACCTAAGTCGACTAAAAAACGGTCGAAAAAACACGTTTCTTACGAACGCTGCTCAATTGAAAATAGATGGAAGAATATTTTCTATGGAAGAGTTGTACAACTTAATAAGAACTACAAAAAAGTCCGCAACAGCATATGTCTATCTCTTAAGGTTGACTCACAGTAACCATTTTAATCTTAAATTTCTTGTTAAAAAATATTACATAACTTCCAAGGCTATTTTCAACTATATAGTATTAATCCTTATCAAAATAATTACGTTAATTAGCTTGGCCACATATTATAGATTAAAATTGTCCTTTACAGTATATAATTCAAATGAAAACTCTAGAAGATATCAGGGGTTTCACATACACGTATCGCAAAATTAATAAAATATCTGCAGTGAAACCACAGATTAGGTCATAGTTACTAAGAAAATATTATTATAAGCTTAGCGATGCTGTAAATCCCCACCGAACACAATAACTTTGAAGTCAATATAGTGTAATAATATATTTTTACTGTATAAAATTCTATTGTATAATATAGTTATGATCTATATATAAACCACCCCGACTGATCTATGTATAATCTCTTCAATAAAAGCATTCCAATGACTCTAAACACGACATTTAAAATCTGAGCTGTAAGTTGATGAGGTTTTGAGTATTCTGTAGAGTACAGGAGATGTCCCAGCATCAGGTCAATGCTTCCATGTTCTTACAATATCGTTGAAGAAGAAGATTTTCGAATTGATCAGACCTATGAAAGTTGATTTCATAGCGCAGTTAACTAGAAAAAAGCTCATAGTTTTATAACGATTGAACGAATTTTCATGAATCAAAGCTAAGAACACTCTCGATTAAGACATCTATCAAACAAAAAAAAATATCAATAATAAAATCAAAATCGGTTCATCCGGTTGGGTGCTAAGATGCTACAGACACAGATACACACGTTAAACGTATAATACCCCATCTTTGATCCCATGATTTGATTGATTTTGATTCAATGATCCCACTACCTCTGTACGAAAACCCATGATTCATGAATGCACATAAAACTTTCATTGGTAGGTATATAGCTAGGATTAGAACCAACGACCTTCTGAATCAGGGTAACTATCCTTTACGCCAAAGGGCCGTCCAATATCACTACGTAAGTATTATAAAATAACGTCCATCACTGTGTCTGTCTGTCTGTTCGCAATAATCTCAATAGCTACTGAACGGATTATGAGGAAGGTTTAGGTGCATAATTCGTTAAGGTTTTGTGTAAATTTGTTGAAATATGACGATGATTGTTAAATATGTTAATATTTTATATCTGATGTAACATTTTGTAGGCATGTTCTACCTGTGCGAAGCCGGGGCGGGCTGCTAGTAAATTATATAATAGAACTAATCCAGAAGTAGAAGGTCTATGCATGAACGGAATTTTGCTTGATACAGTTTGAACAACTGTTCCGGGTAGAAATACTTACATTACCTTCTCCAGAACACGAAGGTTTTTATAGCTTTGTATCCAATGAAGCCAAAGTTGAGAGTTGTCGTACGCATTATAAATAGATTATTATATGTTTTGGCAGTAGTATCTTGATGTAAAGATTTCGAATATAGAGTAAAATGTCCTCATTGGCGGTGTGAGTCCCATCGGGTTTCAGTAGCGAGGTAAATCAAAAAAAATAATAGTTTCTGGTGAGGGTGTAGAAATCATTTTTTTTCTATCTTTTGGCCAACGAATGTTGCCTTCGAATAGTATTGGGCAGCCTTGTCCGTGTTAATAACGCGGTAATTTGATAGTACAATTTGTAACATAGAAAAATTGCACACATTTAAATAGACTCCTGACGGTTTATTTACGTTTTATGATATCAACAGGCTATGTACCGTGACAGTCCAGCCCTGCAACAAGTACGAAGGTCGAAGAGTGGACGGTACCTGCACCAATCCCAAGTATCCATCCCGAGGGGCTGTCCTGAATCCATTGCCACGACTGCTTCCTGCTCAGTTTGGACCTGGTAATCTTTACCCACACGACAAGCCCAAAAAAACAGACAATATTATAATTATACTTTATGGTATCTAATACTATAAGAATCTTCGTCCTGACATACTGACTGACTGTCTGACTGACTGACTGATTGACTGACAGACAACGCACAGCCTAAACCGCTGGTGTAGAGACTTGAAAATTGGAGGGTATATTTGTCTTAGTAAGGTGTACTAAGAAAGGATTTTCCAAAATTCACCCCTTTAGGGGATGAAATGGGGGTTTAAAGTTTTTATGGAGAAACAAGATTAGATAGTATTTTTAACCGACTTCAAAAAAAGGAGGAGGTTTCTCAATTCGACCGTATATATTTTTTTTTATTATTATTTTTATTTTTTTTATATCCCAAGTGTAGTACCATGGTAATTTTATCGAGGTCTGATAAGTATCTCCAGAGATATTGAGATAAACATCTCAAAATTGGTACTGAAAATGAACATTGAAGTCGGTTCTTTTTTAGTTTTTAAACGATATTATCTATTCGAAACTTCACAAAAGTGCTTCAGTAAATAAATAAGTCAATACGTGTTTCAGGCTTTGTTAAAATTTCACCCCTGAGAGGGTGAAATGAGGTATTAACAAAGTCTGAAAATCGGTATTGTTTCGGATTGCGCTGAAATTTGGCATGCAGATAGGTATTACGACGCTAGTTCCCTTCGAGAAATGATTTTCTAAAATTCACCCCTTCAGGGGATGAAACAGGGGTTCAAAGTTTGTAAGGAGAAACAAGATTAGATAGTTTTTTCTATTCGAAACTTCGCACAAGTGCTTTAGTAAATAAATAAGTAAATACTTGTTACAGACTTTTTCGGAATGCTAAAGGTATAAGGGTGAAGTGGGGTAACAAAGTCTGAAATCAATATTATTTCGGATTCCGGTGAAATTTGGCATGCATATGATTATTATGACGTAGGTATCCGCTAAGAAAGGATTTTTCAAAATTCACTCCTTAAGGAGATGAAACAGGGGTTCAAAGTTTGAACCGATTTGGCTTCTACTTCTTTGATGTATTTTATGATAGAAAGGTTTTTACAAAATAACAGTTTTAAGTAAATAAAAGAAGTCTATAACGCGGGTGAAGCCGCGGGGAACTTCTAGTACACATATATATTCAAAATTTTAAACCCACCCCCGACTGCTTTATGTATAATAATCTGTTTATTGAGACCATTCTAATAAACCCAAACTCGACATATCTGCTGTAGGTTGGAGAGGAGTTGAGTATTCTGTAGATGCCATGTTCTTACAGTACAATATCGTTATACAGATACAGGATCAGATACAGGATATCGGATACAGAATTTCGAATTGATCAGACCTATGAAAGTTGATTTCATAGCGTCATCAACTAGAAAAAAGCTCATGATCTTCTAACGGCAGGAGGATTTTCACGAATCAAAGCTAAGAACACCTTATTTTACCCTTATTTTTGCGTCAGGGGTAGAAAATACTCACCAAATACGTTTTAGTTTACTATGCATCATATCACATATTATGTACCCAAGGGTAGAAATTAAATACGAAATACATTTGAAATATGTAAAATCGATCCTAGGGCTGATTGGTGGGGCTAATATATCTATCGCTTTATTCGATCGAAGCATCTTTCAAGATACGCCACTGAGTATAAGAACGTATCTCGGGAGAGCTCTACGTCCAGCTATGGACTAATACTGGCTGCTTATGATGATACGATCGAAGCAGCATTCTTGACGATGTATGTACCTATACATTCTGATAGTCCCCACTGTACCTACCATCGAAAGACTGTCTGTATCATTACCACAACTCTGCAGGTAACACGTTGCGACCAGCTAAAGATGGTTCGGAGCTGCCTTCAGCTCGCCTGCTGCGGACCACGCTGCTCGCTGATGGATACTTCCGAGACCACGACTTCTCTACGTTGGCTACTCACATCTTCGTTTTCTCGTTCGTCGATAATGTTGACTTATTTTACTTATGTAAGTTTCTTTAGCCTCTTATAGTTATAGGTAGATGATTCTAATGTGTTGATGTGATTTTAGTATGATGTTATGAAGTGGCAATAGCCTAATGGCTAAAGTTACGGCCACACCACTGCGATCTGCGGGCGCGATCGGTTTGAACCAGTCGATACAAATTTAATACCACTGCACTATCAGATCGCACCCGCGCCCGCAGATCGCAGCGGTTTCGATCGAGATCGAGAGATTTGCCGTACCTTAGGGTACGGCCAACCTCGGTTTCGACGGTGTCTTTCTCTCTGTGTTTATTATAATAATGATATACCCACAGAAATATTAATAATAAGGTGGTTATTAATATTTCTGTGAATATACCATGAATAAAATAATCATTAACAATTTGTTACAGTACGCTATAGTATTGTTAGCGACTGTTGCATCAACAACCGAGTGCCAAACCCAGCTGGTCCATTCTGCATCCCCATCCGCGTCCCGGCCGATGACCCCTATCTGCGACGTGCTGACGTCACCTGCCAGAACCTCACCAGGGTGGAGACCTTCCAGGACAATGGTTGTCTGCCGCCCTCGCTGCCAGCTGAGAGGGTGCGTATACTTAATTAGTAAATCTTTCGAGAGTTTGCAAACCACTTTAATTGCTTGCTATGCCATTACGACCGATGGTGGTGGTTATTCAGCCTGTCAGTATTTTGTGCCAGTCGGTAGAGGCCGACCTAGGCGAACGTATCACGACCAGATTGGAGACGTTTTACAGAAAGGCCAAGTCAATAGTACCTATAACTGGAGACCATGTATAAAGGCGCTCATATAAGTGGAAGAAGCGAAAAAAGTGTGTCAGGATCGTAGCATGTGAAAAGAAGTAGTCTCTACCTACCCCAAGGGTAAAAAGGCGTGATTTTATGTATGTATATATTTTGTTATGAAATTGATTTTATCAATTATTTTAGTATAATAGAGTAACCCCTCTGCTCGATTTGTCGATGATCTACGGCAATACTGAGGAGCGAAGCCGTATGGTGCGCGCCAATGAGAGCGGTCTACTGGCCTTCATGATGGAAGGAGACCGCGAGGTGCCGGCAGGACGAAGCGCGTTCTGCCTCGCGAACCGACTGCCGCTGGAGACTTCTTGCTACAACTTCGGTGAGGACAAATTATTAGAAATGTAAGAGTCATAAGAAGTTCTGTAAGACTACGACACAAAATACAGTACAACGAAGTGTTAGAATTAATTTTTCAGTTTACGTTAATTTTTTTATATCATATAGGCTAGCGTTTGACCACTATCTCACCTGTTGGTAAGTGATGATGCGGTTGAAGATGGTAAGCACGCTAGGCCTAGAATGAAAACTGGCTCTCAAGGATAGCTGCTGGAACACAATAGATGATGCGACAGATTTTCTAACTTGAGGGTGGTAGCTGGCCAGGTGGACACTAGATACTGTCCTACCACCATGCGGGGGTTGTTGGTTTCTTAACGATATTTCCTTCACCGGAGGGCCACTGTGAAAAGCGCGCATAAAGTTTTCTATAGAAAAACCCATTGATGCACGGCGGGGTTTGAACTCGGTACCTCTGGCATCAAAGCCGACCGTTCTCCCGATTACGCCACCGAGCCCTATAAAAAAATTGAAAAAATATTTCTTTAGTGAGAGGGTAGGTAAACTTCCAGTTTGGTCTCATTTAAAAATTTATTGAAATCCGATGAGTATCTCCAGAGATAAGCAGATTAACACCTCAAACTTGCAACTGAAAATGACTATCGCGGCATTTGAAGTTAGTTAGATTTCGAGAAGCTATGTAACGACAGACTTGGTAGGTCTACAGCTTACAGAGCCACTACTAGTACATTAAGCTACACAGACTTGTTTCTTTAGATGTGACCATCTAAAGAAAGAAATTTCCCTTAAATGATTAAAACACATTTCAGGAGACAGTTACCAAGCCAACCTTCTCTCGCCCATCTATTTGACGGCTCTCTGGTTCTTCCGCGAACATAATAGACTGGCTCGGCAGTTGAAGACATTGAACCCGTGCTGGGGCGACGAGAAGCTGTTCCAAACAGCCAGACAGATCCACATCGCGCAGTGGCAGTATATTTACTACTATGAATTGATGGCGGAGTTGCTGGGTAATAACAAAAATAATACTTATATTCGAAATTCGAAAACGGCTGAACTTTCATGAATCAACACAACATGAAAACGAATTTTCATGAAACAAAGCTAAGAACACTCTCGATTTAACTATCAAACAAAATAACGATTGGATAACGATTGGATGACAGCTGAATGGTGCATTGCTTTTGATTTTTTTTTTTAAATTCAAAGCGTTAAATTCTGCTTTTGCTATGTTTACTTGATAATTGATTATGGTTTATTTTATGATTTTGTTTGTTTTTTTACGTGTATATGTGTATATATTGATACTGCCTACATACTGAATAAATGCTTTGATTCTTGATTCTTTGAATAAAAATCGGTTCATCTGTTTAGGCGCTACGAATGCTAAACTGATACACATGGATCAAACTTATAACACCCCTTCTTATTGCGTCGGGGGTTAAAAAATGAGTTTAATTTGTACACGTTCCAGGGATGATATTTTTTAATTCAATAGAATTGATGGTAGGTCATAAGAAGGCGCTGGCCGAGGGAATCATCCACGATACACACGAGCACGTGAATGACTTCGACCCTCACTCAGTACCTGGCGTGTTTAGAGAGTACGTGGTGGCATCACGTTGGTTCCACACCATGCAGTCGGCGGTGTTCGAGTAAGTGTTTTCTATGTGACCTATCTCATAAAATATGTCCCTTATAAATTTAATAACATGCCAAGTGCGTGTCAGGCCACGTGCAGTGTAGGGTTCCGTAGTAGCCTGTTATTCAGTGCAAGTCTTTACCCGTTATAAACAAGCAACTAGATACTTCGTCTTTGTTGCTTTAAAAGATTTATTCTAAGGATTTTGTATTTGGTACAAAATTATCCAACATCCAAGTTCAACGACTATTACTGCTAAACTAATAAAGTTGTCTTAACCGCTATAGTTTTCCTTTAAAGTTCATAAAATGCGGTTATCACGAAAACTATTATCACGAAATTTTCCAGATTTTTCAAGCCAGCAATTTAGCTTTTACAGGGGGGGACGCCCTACTGGAACAAAAATTTGCACTTTAAAGTTTAATATTTCGTAAATGGAGCATTCAATCGAAAAATAGTATTAGCAACCCTTAAGTCATTTTAAAAGACCTATTCAACGATACCCCACACGATGGAGTGGACGATGAATACTAATAATATTTTTCCAAATTTTATTTCAGCACTTTGTCGGCGTAATTTATATACATATCTCCACAAAATTACAGCTTTCTAGTATTAACGGTCTCTTAGCAAAATCTCGGACAAACAGACAGACAGACGGACATGACGAAACTATAAAGGTTCCTCGTCAAGACTACGGAACCCTAAAAACGGTTATTTGTTGAAAAAATATTTCCGTGCATGAGCCAGATGTCAATGTTTTGATATTGATGGCACCCAAAGAGTAAGGAAACGTGAGGAGATTGTAGTGACATAACCGATGGCTTTTACGAAAGTTGGTTTAAAAAACAATTTTTTGTAGTTTGCCTGGCAAGCAAACCACAACATACATTGTAGTAGTGGTTGCCGAGCTTTTCTTTATTTGTTGTTGTGCAGCCTCTACCGTGACGGCAAGTATCTCGGCAGCAGATCTACAGTAGACGACAACCTGCGCGGCGGGATCCTCGCCCTGAACAACACGGAGGCAGACCTCACCGAGGGAGCCATCACTCAGCCGGCGGATGACCTGGACATGGTCATAGATCCAGACGTTAGTCCTTACCTTACACTTTACATTTTAAATTATCAGTAATTTTAGTTTGACATTATGATGAGTTAAAGCTCATTGATTGATGATCATTTAAAATTGTCGTTGCTAATATTGGGAGGCTACTCTTGACAGGCTAACCATGCTGCGATGGTCAAATATTTGAAATTATTCAATCAATGAAATGATACTTTATTTACAGTACATCCTAACTATAATATATATTTGTTATATATATATATAATATTTATATATATATAATATTTATATATAATATTATAAATGCGAAATTAACTCTGTCTGTCTGTCTGTCTCACTTTCACGCCAAAACCACTGAACCGATTTAAGTGAAATTTGGTACACAGATAGTCTAGAGCCTGAGAAAGGACACAATCTACTTTTTAATGCGAAGAAAGGGTTGTAAAGGGTTGAAAGGGGGGATGCAAAGTTGTATGGAAGTTTCGTCATCTTTAAGGCTAAAAGGTTGAAACTTGTTTAGGGTGTTCATTCGATATAAATAAATATGACATTTAAAGTTTATGAGGGGGAAGGGGGAAGGATAAGGAGGAGGGAGGGGAGGGGAGGGGTGGTCGAAGTGAGGGAAGGGGAAAGGGGAGGGGGAGGGGATGTGAGAGAAAGGGGAGGGGGAAAGGGGGAGAAATGAATAGGGGAGGGGTGAGGGGGAGGGAGAGGGGGAGGGGGATTTGTACGGCATGGTACGGTGCGGTGTAGGTGGGATACGCATGTGTCTTATTTGTAAAATAATTAGCCTAAATGCTACCCAAAGACACTATTTCACGCGGACGAAGTCGCGGGTACAGCTAGCAGACAATAAAAATGAAAATGGTGAACACGCTAGGTCTCCACACGTGGCACATGTGTAACTAATAGCTGTTTACTTACTGTTTAGTTAGCAGAAAGAGTGTACGGCAACTTCCAAAAGTCTGCCGATCTGAGCTCCATCGACATAATGAGGGGCCGAGACGCAGGCCTGCCGCCGTACAATCACTACCGCCAGCTCTGCGGATATAAACCTGCCAAGAAGTTCCAGGACTTCCACGATACTATCGACAAGGATGTAAGTTTGTTACACACAATCCAAAATTTGGTCGTACCGACGGGACTCGAACCCGCACCCCCCGGATAACATGTCCAGGTGCTCTGATCAATTAAGCCACGGTCCGATACTATCGATACGACGGAATTAGTGGATTGCATTTTTAACCTAATTATGCATTGGAAGCGGATGTAAGATGGTGGTAAGGATTAAAATAGGAGTTATTTAAAATATAAAAGTTTAAATAAGTGTTAAAATAACTCCTATTTTCAACACTCACATAAAAGATAATAACACACACAGATACATATCACTTGACCTTTCACATGGATAAAATAACTTATTTTATTATCATAGTAATATGTAGCTATTTGTGTCTATTATTTTTTATTAGTATTAGTGTCTATTTGTTGCAGTGCTCCTTAATCGGTGAACCGGTTTGATCTAGTTTTTGCCTAAAATGTGACTTGATGAGGATTTCAGTTATGATTCAGCAGAATCAGTTCATCCGTCTGTACACCATCAGCTTTTTTGTAGTTGCAGAAGGTATAATAATAGCATTATCGTATACATTTGAAATTTGATATCCCATTTTTTCTATACATTGTAAGAACATGGTAATCTTTCGGAGTTCGGGTAAAGTCGGGTTATACCAAGTTCATGTCAACGCTCGTTTTGGTCACGTTCGGGTAAAGTTGGCTCGAAGTCCCTAACAAATCTGATAAATCGCGTAATACGCAAGTTTAATTTATAAATGTTCTCTTCTGACTTCTGTATTTTTTTCCTCCAGAAAGTAGAAATGCTCAGTCGCCTGTACGATTCCGTGGACGACGTGGAGCTGATGGTGGCCATCTACGTTGAGAAGCTGCTGCCGGGCTCCTACGTGGGCGCCACCCTGTACTGCATCATGGTGCAGAACTTGCTGCTCTGGAGGAAGTCCGACAAGTTCTTCTTCGAGCATGGAGACTTTCCTGCCGCTCTTACACATGGTAAAATATTGATGATATTGTTCATTTAAAAAATGTATTCATGCTAACTTGATTTCCTTTGACATCGTTATGTCATCGCTTCGGTTATGTTAACGTACTCAGATGTTTCGTTGTGATAGATATTCTATCCATAAGCATAATCAGTTTCCTTTCCACTTTTCAACCAACTTCCAAAAAGAAGGAGGTTCTCAATTCGACGTTATGTTTTTTTTTCTTTTTTTTTGTGTGTATGTTACGCGATTACTACGTCAATTGTGAACCGATTTGAATGATTCTTTTTTTAATCGGTAGGGTACGTTTTCGAGGTGGTCCCATTGCAATATCATCGAGATCTGATAAGTATCTCCAGAGATATGACGATAGACTTCTCAAACTGAGGGTAGTCGTGTCTTCGTACAAGTGCGCATCTCGCTCCCGAAGTTAATTAAAAAGTCAGTGGTTAAAGTGCAAAGGTTCCAACTATTTTAACACAGTAACAATAACGAAACATAAGCAAGGTACGCCAATAATAATCTTATCGAAATACGTTTGATTTAAATAATAATTGTAACTCGGATATACTACAACAACTTCGAACAGTCAACCGACTCATCGACTGCGACATCCATCCCGCTCTAACGCGCGCTCTTAGCCTAACCCGTCTCGCTTGCGCAAGAGTATTATATCACCTACCGCTCATTAATATTGAAAACTACCTACCGGAATTTACTTACAAAAAATATAAACAAGAAATTAAGAATGGAGTCGTCTTGTGCTGCTTGTAATGAAGCATTTACCTCAACAAGAATTTTGTATTGCGCCTGGTGCAATTGCGCTTATCACCCGGCATGCGTCAATATAGGAGTGTCTGACTTATCTAAAATACCTAGATGGCAGTGCCCTATGTGTAAAGCAAAAGAACCAAAGGTTGGCAACTCAAATACTCCAGTGCGCTCAGACAACCTGCTCGACACTGCTACGACCGCGAATGCCCCGTTGCGCGCTCAAAAGCGAATGGCGCTCTCATCACCGAGTAATGACCGCGATGATTTGGAGTCCGATTCGGTTGTATCCGAGCTTCGGCTTCTTAGGCTCGACATGGCAGACATTAAATCCTGCCTTGTGCACCTTACTGATGAAATAAGCAAAAATAATTCCAGGCTCGACGGCTTCGAAAAGCGAATAGAAGAGAAGGATTTAATTATTTCATCATTGAGCGCCGACGTCCAGGAACTACAACATCAAATTAATGAACTGGCACAGACCACTCTGAAAAATGAGTTAGAGATTATAGGAATCGACGAAACATCCAATGAGAATTTAGAACATCTCGTAATGGTTACAGCCACTAAAGTAGGCGTTAATCTACCAGAGTGCGATATTGATTGGGTGACTCGGGCTGGCGCAAAAAACGGAAATAATAAAGGACAAAACTTGAGTCTTCCACGCCCTATAATAGTCAGATTGTCTAGAAAGGCAAAGAGAGACGAATTTTTGAAAGCCGCTAAGCTTAGAAGAAACATAGTGATGACATCCGCTGATCTCGGAATATTGGGCCCTACAAGGAATATTTATATCAACGAACATCTGTCCAAATCATACAGGATGTTATTTCGAGACTCCAGACGACGGGCAAAAGAACTCGGATACCGGTACTGCTGGATCAACAACGGGAAAATTCTCATCCGGCGAGAAGAGGGAAAGCCAGCTATCGTCATCAAATGCCCAGCTGACCTGGACCGCTTATCCCCACGGGCATCTACCCAGGCGACCAATATTGCACCGCCCCCGCAGCACAGTCTCCAATAGCGTGTTAGAGAATAATCTCCATACAATATATACTATAATGAGAATCTTAATTTTATACTTAGCCATCTTAATAATTATTTTAATTTTAATTAATACTGGGACCTGTATAATTTGTCTCTTGCTTACTATGAAAATTAACTATTTTTCACAAAATAAAACAAACACAAACATTATATACATAAACATACACACATACATACTATTACGCACACTACAAAAACCCTCTGCCACTTATCAAAATACGCCGAATACCAAATGTACATACGGTGATTACATTTACACTTACTTCTTTCGGTCATCACCCGCACAACAAAAATACATTGCACAAACATCCTCCCATAAAACTGTTTCAAATAATTATTACTTATCTAATAAAAAAATCATTATAAAATCGATTTTAACCAAACGATTGACACTATTTTCCACCAGCCTTCAAAATCTCTCACAATCATTTAAAAATAATAATGGATAACAGTGACATTTCTGAGGACATAAAAGAAACTCTACATATAACGTGTCACATAATAGATAGCCCAGAACTATGTAAAAACATTACAAAAACATGTAACTTTAAAACGCTTACTTATAACATTCGCAGCCTACAACGTAACTTCCTAGCGTTTCTAACGATTTTAAAGCGCTTAGACGAGGATTTTGATGCGATAATTCTTACAGAATGCTGGTTGCAAGAAAATTCACAGATATGCCAGATTCCCGGGTACAAAGCTTTTTACACTCATAATTATATAAATAAATCGGGTGGCGTTACGATCTATACTAAAATTTGCTGGTCTGCATTTGCACATGAACCAAATGTTGATGACGCTAATTGCCTAATCGTAACGCTGGCCAACTCTTTTACGATCGTAGGCATATATAGAACTCCATCTATTACCAATTCGGAACGCTTCCTTAACTCACTTGATGACACACTAAGTAGCATCCAAAACAAAAAAAACATACTTGTAACAGGCGACATAAATATAAATATCCTAGATGAGTCACCAAGCCTCGACAATGCAGCATACCAATGCTTAATGGCTGAACAAGGTCTTCTGCCCGCTATTACCGAACCCACAAGAGGCAGTGCTTGTCTAGACCACATCTACATAAAAACTAAGTACACAGCTCTTGGCCTTATTTGTAAAAGCTCAATAACTGATCATGACATTATAATCTTGGGTTTGTCAATTAACAAATACAAGTCAAAGAAAATCACAACGAACATAACCAAGACAAATTATCATAAAATGGTCAACGACCTGAAAAAAGCAGACTGGCAAAAGGTTTTCATATCGCAAAACGTCAACGACGCCGTCAATGAGCTTAATCAAACACTCTTTAACTGTGTCAGTAATAATACTACAAATAAAAAGATTACCCGTTCCAAAATCAAAATTAAAAAGTGGATTACGCCAGGACTGCTAAAATGCATGCGACACCGAGACAGACTACATCTTAAACAGCGAGCTGCACCAAATAATCAATTACAAGCCCATATTTACAACCGATACAAAAACTTCTGCAATAATCTAATTAATAAAATAAAAACCGATTTCGATAATAAGCAACTATCAGAAAATCATAAAAACCCAAGAAAGCTTTGGCAAAAAATAAAAGAAATATGTCACATGCCAAATCAGTACAACGATTCTCATGAACTCTTGCAAATCGTTAATTCTCCTCAAGACTCCATAAACATATGCAATAATCACTTTGTTCAAACGGGTGCAAAGCTAGCGGAAAGTATCCTAACTAGATTGGACATCACCCAGGAAGCCCTGGCGGTGATGACTCATCCCTGCAACGTTAACAAAAGTCCAAATTCAATGTTTCTTACACCTACAGATACCGATGAAGTTCGTAGAATCATACTAGACCTCAAAATAAACAGCGCTCCGGGATATGATTCCATAACTCCGCTCATTCTAAAATACGCAAAAGACGTCATTATAGAACCGCTAACACATATCTGCAATGTCAGTCTGGCCACAGGTATCTTCCCCGACTACTGGAAAACCGCATCAGTTATTCCTATACATAAAAGCGGAGACAAAAGGAATCCAGACAATTATAGACCGATTTCTCTACTCTGCGTACTATCAAAGGTTCTAGAAAAAATTGTAAACAAGAGATTAGTCGACTACTTAGACAAAAATAACCTTCTATCTGCCCGGCAGTTTGGCTTTAGACGTGGTAAAGCAACAGAAGATGCAGTGGAACTACTGACTGAGACTGTCGCTACACATCTTGATGCCGGAAGGAGATGCATAGGCGTCTTCCTCGACCTTGCCAAAGCATTCGACACAGTTTCCACAGTACTCCTCCTTAAGAAACTTGAATGCTTTGGCATTCGAGGAAGCGCCCTCAGCTGGTTTGCTAGTTACTTAAGCAACCGCCGGCAATGCATTAAGATAAACGAGCACGTGAGCAATGTAATGAAAATTACATATGGTCTTCCACAGGGTAGCAATCTATCTCCGACCTTGTTTACCATTTACATGGATGATATCCTAAAAATTAACTTGCAAAATGCTGAACTCATCTGTTACGCTGATGACACAGTGGCTATTTTTCATGGGGAAAACTGGAAAAATACAATCAATTCTGCAGAAAAAGGTTTATCAGCCCTTTCCCGGTGGCTAGATTTAAATCTCCTCACATTAAATGTGAAGAAAACTAATTTCATTACTTTCCATATCACAAGAGTAACCTGCCCAAACGTGACGACCTTAAAGATCCATAACAACAACTGCACACGCTACACTAATACCTTTTCCGACAAGGCCACCTGTCCATGTAATGAAATTAATAAAGTTTACCATACCAAATATCTTGGAGTCAATATAGACCAGAACCTGTCATTTAAAATACATATAAAAACCCTATCAAAAAAAGTGCGTAGGATTATATTTCTTATGAAATCACTCCGCCCAATTGCAAAACCAGACGTCGCAAAAACTGTTTACATAGCCCTATGCCAGTCTCAAATCGACTATTGTATAGGAGCATGGGGAGGAGCGGCAAAAACTCATATGTTGGAGCTAGAGCGTGCCCAGAGGGCTGTACTGAAAGTGATGCTAGGCAAGCCCCGCCGCTATTCGACAGATAAACTGTACGAGGAAGCTTCAGTGCTGAGAGTGCGCCAGCTATTCATAATGCGCGCTGTAACCAAGAGGCATCGCTACTCGGCACAACTCCAAACTAACAGCAAAAGAAATAATCGCCAACCAGCTCAGAGTCTGCCTAAAGCAAATACAATGTTTTCCACACGCCTTCCGAAGTATTCACACATACTTACCTACAACTTGGTACGCAAAGCTTGTGACTTAAGACAGTGCTCACCAGCTGACTCTAGATTCAAACTGAAGAAATGGCTGACATCTCTGTCCTATACGGAATCAGAAAGACTTGTTAAGGCTGGAGACTTATAGAAGCAATAAAAATATCAACATCAATATAAAATTACCATACATAAAAAAACAAATAAATAAACTGAAGAAATTATAATAATGACATCAATGATAACAACAATTACTCGCTAACATAATAGACCTCCTCTCATATATCGCTGTAGGCAGTGACAGAAATAAAATAAACTATATACATACATATATATATATATTCGGATAAGCAAATAAAAGGCACACCCACTCACTCACCGTACACACACACACACACACACACACACACACACACACACACACACACACACACACACACACAAACGCGCGCGCAGAGACTTCAAGAGATTTAAAGAAGCTAACAAACTTTAATTTTCAAAATGGTAATATTATTTTCATATTATGGCATGCTTAACAATAACAATAAATAATAGCAATAATTAAATATAATAATAGTTTAATAATCAAATAATAACAATACAATTTATAATTAACTGGATTGAATTATAAATTATAGTTAACCATAATTTTGGAAATAAAATAATTACAATATAATATAAATGGAAACAATCGATTAGGAGATAATGTTAACAGTATTAATAGTAGTTATAGCTATACCTTCATAAAATTATATTTATACACAGTAGGCGCTTTCCAAACATCAACAAATCTATTAACGTTACATAAATCAAAGCGAATTATTTTTGTATAATCTCTGACTGAAATATTATGTAATAACTCTTAGCAAAAACTAATTTACTTGCTGTGTTAAAGTAGAATCTATAGAAAATGGAAAAGTCTAAACAACTATTATAATTGAACTATAACGAGATGTAAATTGTATGATGTCAAAATATGTAGCATGCAAATGTATCCGGGCTCCCAAAATACAGGCACAGCCGAGTTTGGGGCCCAATGTAACCTACCTTATGTATATGTCTACTTATATACCAATAAATTTCATTTCATTTCATTTCATTTCATTTCAAACTTGCTACTGAAACTGACTCGCGGGGCATGGAAGTCGGTTGTTTTAGTTTTTAAACTATCTAAATTATGTTATCCGTAATGCTAAAGAATAGAACGTTTTGTCCAGTTGTTGTTCTCTTTTCAAATACTAAACGAGTCATACAATGGAATAGGCAGAACGAGCTAAACTAAAACTAAGCTGCTCTCGGTGGCAAGCCGGCAATAGCCCAATGGATAAGGTGTCGGACTGGCGATCGATAGGTCGTGAGTTCGATCTCCACCCCACCCATTGCACTATTGACGTGAACCCACTCCAGACACAAGCATATTTAGCTTAGTTGGAGTGGTTAACAAGAATATTAGTAATGTGGAACCGACATTGCGAGTAACCTTTTTATTAAAAATGTAACACTATAACACTGCTCTCGGTTGTGTTCCACAGAGCAACTGCACCAGGTGAAGCAGACGAGCATGGCACGTATCCTCTGCGATAATGGAGATAAAATCAAAATGATACAACCACGCGCCTTGCTCAGGAAAAAGATTTGGTATGTATCGGTTATAGGCTTCTTTGACTGATTAAATGAATAAGATGATTTTGCTCTATCGAAGGTTTTAACATAAACATTCACTGTCCCAAATAATGGAGCCTTTACACTACCAGATAATACTAACCATAAAGACTTCGAGTTTGATAAATAGTTTTAGGATTTGAGACTCAAATTCGAGACGGGGACAAGTCGAGTGGGTTGAAACTTTACGTTCGTCCCGGTGAAGACAAGATATTTGTAGGGATACATCCAAATGCTTGATATATAATATATGCGACTGGTATCCGCTAACCACTGAATTGTATATTAATTTTCAGGAACCAGTTCGTGCCGTGCAGTGAAATAAATGGAATGGACTTGAGCAAATGGAAAGATGACACGTGCTCGAAGGATGATGATAAGAAGTAACGCTACAAACCTGTTGAAGAACTTTTCAATGATGGGCTGTGTACTAACCAGCTGTTATGGGCAAATTAATTTGCTGACATTTATTATTGTAAGCACTTAATATGAGTATATACTATAATATTGTGTTGCTAAAATAAAACTGTAACTGAGCGAAAACTGGACTTTAAATATATACCTATATATTTTTGTATTTCAATTGGGGGAAGCATTACGCATTAAGCATTTTAGCATTTTTGAGCATTTGCCGAAAATGTAATTTTTGAAATGTTTGTATGTTATGTCTTTTTGAAATCGCATCACACTCAAACTACTAAAGGGTTATTATAAAACTTATTTTAGCCATCATAAAATTTTACAACCACATTGTAGGACAAGTTCTGCAATATTATTGTAACAAAAAATACTGTGTGCAAGCAGTTGGAGGTTGAGATTTATGATATAATTGAGACGGTACTCCCTTTGCGGCAATCCATGACGAGTTTAATTGATTGTACATTCATTGGTCGAGCTCTCGATAAGTCTACGTCTCTCGAGGATGCCTCGTGTACACAGAACATCAATATTTTTTGCGTGGATTTCTTGCAGTTCCAGCAAGCCTCTATGCAATGTAGTTGTTGTTTAACTTTTAAGATAGAACATAATGAATTATTTATAAATTCTAAAGATACAAAAGTGTACCTTTATAAGAGCGGTTATTTGACCAACTATCGAGTATATACGATCTTTTCTCGGTCTTACAACTTTACCGATTTGTGACCGTAGTCGTGTAGCCTGCCGAGCCTGGGATATATGGTGCTGTGATCCCCCGGGACACAATTAATGGTGAGTGGTGGCGCACCGGGGGTCCGAGACTTCGAGCCTGATTGGTGGATGTCACAGTGTCAGGTTTTTGCAAGTTGAGAGCTTGTAAAATGAACTTATATGGGTTGAATTCTTTAGTATGTTCAAGGCTATGCAGTGAAGATCGTTCATGTATTTGTTTCAAATTTCCTGAATGTCGTGATGTCACCGCGTGCCTTTGGTCTTGATGAAGAGCGATGAACTCATTCATGAAAACCTTACACTGAACAAACTTCTTGCATTCAGGAAAATATATTTGCATTATTGCCTATACAAAGATCAAACGAACGATGTTACTATGTCATTCGTATAGTACATAAAACACTTTCAGGGTACAATATGAATAGAATAAGATTACAAGCAAACACATCAAACTGGAAACAAAGAGCCGAAGACCGGGCTCAGTGGCATGACTTGGGAAAGGCTATTATCTAGCAGTGCACTGATATCGGTTGATTATGATGATGACATCAAACGTGTTTATATTAAGTTACCTATATATTTATTTCTTGACTTCTTGACAAAAAGAATAAAAATTATCTATTTTGTAACAAACCTGAACATAGAATAATATTTAATTTAATTTTACTGTTATGTATTTGCTCAGTCTGTTATTTTGGCGTTTACACTTGTATTACTTTAAATATTTTGTACAATTTTGTGAAGTATGCTGCAGTTAAGATCACAGTAAGATCTGCGCAAGGTAGCTGGCAGTCATTGGATGCAAAGAGCCGAAGATCAGGTTCAGTGGCGAGCATAAAGAGAGGCCTATGTCCAGCAGTGGACTAACAATGGCTGCTGATGATGATGATGATGATGTGGCAGTTGTATGGGATTCCGTGACAAGTATAATCGTGTCAAATAAATAAATAAAGAGTTTTCTCGCCACGAGTTGAACCACGTCCGTGACCACTTTCGTGATTAGCTCAACTACAAATGCTACCCCTATTCGACTCCCGCCCTCGTGAGCAAGTCCGTGATATCATAGATACATAATACATATGAAAATCTGGACAGCGTCAGAAAAGCTGCTAAATTAATTATTCTATCGTTTTCTTCATCTAAACTGCTCTGCTCATTATGCTCAAAGGTCATTAGGTCTATGGTTTAGTTCTGGAGAGATAATCTCTAGATGGAGGGGTCCAGATCATATCCAAACAAATTACATAGTTTAATACGTCACCCGTTACAGATATAACAAACATAAATATTTGAAAATACCTTTATATACCTATAATTACCTATTCAACATAACTGGGAGGTATTATCAAAGATTTATGTAGTACCTACACGAAGTATAATAAGAGTCTTAATAAGACTTTTACTGTTTGGAAAATTACAGCAAAAAATGTTATTAAAACGCGTCGTTGTTTTGAATAAATCAGGCGCTGACAGAGGTCCTTGATCCCGTCATGTCACCTGTAACTAAATTAAGCTCTGCCCAGAGCCGTACCTAAGGTCGGATGTTTTTTTTTAAATATATTTAATAGGATAGCGTTTGATCACTATCTCACCTGTTGGTAAGTGATGATGCGGTCGAAGGTAGTCAGCAAGCTAGGCCTAGAATGGGAACTGGCTCTCAAGGATAGGTGCCGGAGGTGGTAGCTGGCAAGACGGACACTAGATATTAAACCTCCATGCAAATGGTATTACTTGAACTTGAGGTAAAGAGTATGAATATAAAAAAAAATATATATACGGTCGAATTGAGAAACCTCCTCCTTTTTTTGAAGTCGGTTAATAAGAAATAATTGTAATTTAATTAATATTTATACTAATCATCATCTATTCTCAATCGACTGCCAAAAAGGTGGAGGTTCTCAATTCGTCTGTATTTCTTATTTTGTATGTTTGTTGGGTGATTACTCTGCCAATTGTGAACCGATTCGAATGATATTTTTTTAGGTAGAGGGGACGTTTCCGATGTAGTCCCATTATAGAATTCATTGAGATTTGATCTGTCTCTAGAGACATGGAGGTCCTCAAACATGTCCCTGAAAATAAACCGATTTTAATTATATTAAGATCTGATGTGTATCTCTAGAGATATGACGATAAAATTCTCAAACTTGCTACTGAAACTGTTTTGCATGGCATCTGAAGTAAATGAATGTGAAGGTTAGCAAACGGAGGCATCTAAAAGCATTTGCTATGAGCTTGAACTGTTCATACATTGAAAATGGCTTCTTTCTCCCTCATCATCATCAGCCGGTGTCCGTCCACTGCTGGACGTAGGCCTCTCCCAAGGTGCGCCACTGAGCCCGATCTTCGGCTCTTATTTTCCAGTCACTGTGTGACTGTGGTGACACGCTAGTTTATCTAAATCTAAAGCAATATTATAAAGAGGAAAGATTGTATTTTTTGTTTGTTTGTTTGTTACGATTTAACTCAAAAACTACTGGACAGATTTAAAAAAAATCTTTCGCTAATGGAAAGCTACATTATTGAGGAGTAACATGAGCTATTTATTCCCGTATTCTCACGGGATGGGTAACTAGGCGGGTGAAACCGCGAGGCGCTGCTAGTATGATATAAAAGAAACCCCATTGTAGTCATTTTTCATTCGTCAGCCATTTTTATTTTTATTTAAACAATATTATGCAGCTGACAGACGGACTATCAGTTCCATTCGGATCATGATATGTACTGTGATCGGTATGCGTTTCTCTAAGTTGTGTTTCACTATTTCACTTTTTTATTTTTTTTTATATAAAAATTGTCTGAAGTACTGAAACACACAGTTACATGTATGGTTGGTTTTAACGTACTTAATTTTTCATTTAAATATTTTGACGTAAACGATTGGATGACAGCTGAATGGTTCATAACTTTTTTTTTTCTAATTCAAAGCGTTAAATTCTGCTTTTACTATGTTTACTTGATAATTGGTTATGATTTATGATTTTGACGTGTATATGTGCGTATATTAATACTGTCTACATACTGAATAAATGCTTTGATTCTTTGATTCTTCTTTGAGTCCACTGCACATAAGCCTCTCAAGACACGTCACTGAGCTACTACTACTTATGTGTGCTATAATACCCATCCTACCCCTGCGACCTGCACTTAAGACGTCCTCAGGTGCAATCAGACGAGACGCCTAGCTAACGAGTCCTCTTCATGCACGCCTCATCACACGTCTTGTGCCACCTTCAGACTATCTGGAATGTCACACCTTGCCTCGGGATATCTTCTAATTGCATTCTGCTTGTATGTACTCTGAATTTTAAGGTTCTATTTGATTCTGTGATAAAATTATGCTACATTAGGTATGTGTGTAAAAATGTGGATAGGATTTTTATATAATAGGCAAATAGAGAAACATTTTGTCCGCTGTATATCTGCAATAGTTACATAGTACCAAAAAAACAATTACAAGAATGCAACCCTCATCGCTAGTAAGCTTTTAAAAAAACCGCTTGATAACAGAACAAACTAGCACCAAACTCGACAGTCCTAATTACCAACAAGAAGTTCCAGTCACTAATTTCCAGCTCTCACTAATCACCAGATTAACAAATTTAATCAAAACTCGCATTTAAAAAAAATATATTCTTTTAGATAGAGTGACCGAGTGATACACTGTGCTTTTCATTCCCTTTATGAGAAAAAGGAATAGATAAGGCTATTTAAAATAGCAATTTGAGAGTATACTACAACAGACACTGACTAACATAAACAAATACAATAAACCCATGAATACATACAGTTTCCGACAAAAACATTTGAACCTTTTCCACTTTTCACTCAATAACTTTTATACTACCTTAATATTCAGATATAGATAAAGGTAATGTATGAAACTGCACATAACTAAATATTAAAACAATCGTGCGATACTATTAAAAAACTCGCCTAATGCTCAATTTTTGAACACACACTCGTATTTTACCCCTATAATACCCCTTATGGTACGGACACACCGCGGCGTCCTGCGATCTGCGGGCGCGATCTCAGTACTTTTTAATTGTTTTCTGATCGAGTTTAGTGTGAACCAGTCGGTACAAATACAACTGCGCTATCTAATCGCCACCTAGATCACGCACGCAGGACGCTGCAGTGTGTCCGTACCTTTATTACGCCACAGTTTCATAGACTACTATAGTTTATGAAAGTGTTGCGTAATAATTTCTTTTGACATTACCTTTTTTTTAAGCATATTTATATTTTTCATCTGAAATTTTATATTGTACAATAATATACAAGATCACAGTAAACAATTATTAAAAACTAGTAAATAAATTTTAAATGTATGTACTACCTAATAATAGTTTCGAATCGCAACTAAGAATGTGTACGCCTGACGAGGCAGAATTCTGATGGAATTGATAATTGAATAACACCTTTTTATGTACCAAAATTCTAGCAAATAAATATTTTCATTTCAAATAGTTTCATTTCATAATACATGACATTAGTAAGTAGATTCCAATGATCCTGGGGTACTTGAACGATGTCTTTTGTTTATCGCTGATAGATTTAAACCTTCTTAATATTTATTAGGTCTGTCTCGTAAATTAATGTTTACTTAATCAGGGTAATTAGTTTCATTTGAAATTTGATATTCTCGAGAGTTCAAAGCTCCGTTTCGATTGGAAAGTTTGGGCTCGAGTTTTCGAGAATTTGCTGGCAAATATCGGAGTACCGAAGGGTGGATTACTAAAACTACATAATTAATTCGTTGATTACGGTTTTTAGAATGTTGCAGAGCAATATATTACCAAAAAATTATATTATTACCAAAAAGCGTTTTTAAATAAGAATGTACTAGGTATATAACTAAGGTATACTATTATTAAAGTGAAAACTTCTTTAGCGGCGTTCTGAACTTTTTGGGATGGGTAAGAATGTTAAACTCGCGTCAGGACCTCGCGCCAGGACACGTGACCTGATCGAAAATTCGTAAGACGGAGGGAGAGTAGGAACTTTTTTTGGGATGGGTAAAAAATGTTAAACTCGCGTCAGGACCTCGCGTCAGGACACGTGACCTGATCGAAAATTCGTAAGACGGAGGGAGAGTAGGAAGTTTTTTTGGGATGGGTAAAAAATGTTAAACTCACGTCAGGACCTCGCGTCAGGACACGTGACCTGATCGAAAATTCGTAAGACGGAGGGAGAGTAGACTAAATGCACAACGTTAATGTTCATGTTTTCACCTCTGCCGGTACTCTCGGAGTGCAACCCTTTGTTTTTTTTGTTCTGTGTTACTTGTACCCACAGATTAGTAGTAAAGAATAAATAATAGAACTACGTAGTAATTAGTAACTAGCAATGTGCCTAAACTTTATTTGATACTTAATTCTTAAAAATATAAAATATCCTTACAATCAATCATTCGATGTTTTATTATGTTTCATTATTTCACAATTTATTGGATAAAAATTGTCTGAAGTACTGAAACATGCACTGGGTTGCGGGTGCACGTAATAGTTGGTAACCCTACATTAATCAGGGAAATTTAACATGTGTTTTAAGTGTGACGTTTGACGTCTAGATGAAAGCTGAATGGCTCAATAATAATCCATCATCCTAGGCTCAATATCTTTGTTTTTTTTTTGTAAATTCAAAGCAATAACTTATGTTTCTGTTATATCTATAATAATATTTTTTATTGAATATGATCTGTTTAATGTAATTTGACGTGTGTAAGTGCAATTTTTTAATTTGGACATAATATACTGAATAAATGCTTTGACTTTTGACTTTCGAATGAATACTTGGAACAAGAAATATCATGTAAAAAATAATGTTTTTCTTTATTATAATCGATAGGCCAAGTTTTGACCAATATCTTTTCTGACTCAAAGTGATGATGTGTAGTCTACGGAGTAGCACGTGTGTCTACAATTAGATTATTTAATCGTCATTTGAATACTTAACAAAAAATTAAAGTCACTGAAATAGAACATACAAAAAAAAACACAAACAAATTGAGCACTTCCTCTATTTTGGAAGCCGGTTGAAAAATCGTATAAACGTAATAGACGATCGAAATCGGTTCATTCGCATAGCTATGATGCGACAGATAGATAGACAGACACGTAAAACTTATAACACCCATCTTTTTTTCATAGGTGGTTAAAGACAGAAGTGAGATGTACAACATTATTTTGTGTCTCCTTCTACCAGTGGTCTAAGTGTTACCGCCGCAGGTGACGGTGAAAAGCTGTAAACTATAAAAAGCGGCTGAAATAAAGTGGCTCGCATAAACGCCGACGAAGGCAGGTGGTGGCTGCGGCCAAATGATAATTTTAAATTATGTTTTCCAGTAAAACCTTTATTTTGTTTACGTATACAGAATTTTAGGGAACCGAGATTCTGGAATCCGCTGTGAATATTCTGCTGGCCTAGAGGTCGGGCTCGCGAGTAGGGATTTCGAATCATTAACGAAACAAACACATATGAACAATGGTTTTACGAAATGAATCTTTCCAATCACTAAATACTAGTAGTTCTGTGAGAGCAGTAGACTTCGCGTGCTCTTATAAAAATCCGTCCGTATTTAACACTATAGCGAACTTTGCCCCCTTTCTCCCCCTCCCCCAGTCCCCTTTCTTGGAATTTTATTTGCCACATTTTAGGTAGAATTAAGTCCTTAGTGTACGTCCCAAATTTTATTGAAATCCGTTCATAAATAACGCTATAGCAAACTTCTCGGTTCTTTGTTTCCAGTCACTGCCCACAGCTTTGCGAATGTCGTCGCTCCACCCGTAGGGCTATTCTGTAAGAAATTCTAATCTCACCGCGGATTCCGCTTCCGAGATAGCTTACAGAATAGCCCTAAAGGTGGAGCAACGACATTCGCAAAGCTGTGGGTAGTGACTTTGTTTCCACAAAGAACCGAAGATCCGGCTCAGTGGTGTGACTTGGGAGAGGCCTACGTCTAGCAGCGGACTGATACCGGTTGATTATGATAAAGATGACGATCAATTCACATATCTGTATAACCTTCACCATTGTGCTGTTTTCGGTGATGTTGCATACTAAGCAAATCAGTAGTTTGTACACCTTCTACAAAGTCGCTGCTATTCTAGATAAAACCTATAGTAGGGCTTCATTCTGCAATCAAATCCTAGCTTAAAGTAATAAAATAAAGAACTTTTTTCCAGCTCCTCCGGAAGCATTCATGAAGTAAATTCTTTCAGTCCTATTGTTCACAGCTTCTATCAAAGAGTCGTACGCAGACATTTGTACGAACTACTTCACCTAATGCTTCAGTGTCGTATTGTTGTTCTCTTTGTAACTCGTAGATAAATGCATCGTGCATTGGACCATTGATTGGGTGATATCATGCCTCAGACTATCATAAAAAAGGCAGACAGATTCGTGCCGAACATCCGAGTGACCGCAAGTTCAGTAATAAGTACTAAATTCTTGAGTAATTATACTTAGTCAATACGGCATGATACTACGTAAGCAACGCTGCGAAGTAATACTGCACGGAAGCGTCCTGCTGCCGCTTGGTAGCAAACTGAGCGCGGAAGCGTATTAATCAAGCATTTAGTATTTCTGAACTTGCGTCCACTCGGGTGTTCGGCACAAATCTGTCCGTCTTTTTTATGATAATTATATCATGCCTAAATGCGACAACACTCAAGCAAATAAAGCTGTGCGGTACGCTTCTCCGTTGTGAAACATTTTGCCCACGATTTTTGACAGGCGTGCTGGATATCTATGCCACTGAAATTAACCTTTGGACACGTTTTCAGTCCACTTTAGCAATGAAAGAAATAGCAAAAGAAAACATAATTTAATTGGAAATATACAACCAACACAGTAAAAATATAGTACAATAACTTGTAATTACATTAGGATGGAATTCCTATGAAATAAACGTATAATTACTTATATAATGAGATCCTTAATAGCCTTATAATACAGAACTTATCTAGCAGACAACTCAAAAAAATAATAAAGTTGTAGTTTATTTGTAGATAAGTATCTAATAGGTTATCAGAGATTACCAAAAACCAGTGAATCTGGCTAAGTAAAAACGAGTCAGTAATTTTACTTTGTCAAAGGATTATTTATTATTATTTAAGTTAAAACTACTAGTAAACTAGTAACTTGACTGACCAAGGCTGAGTTGCACCAATCTACTTTAACTATAACAAACGTCAAAAATCTGTCAAATTCCATATAAAATTACCGGTTAATAGTTATAGTTATGGTTAAAGTAAGATGGTGCTAAATTCAATGAAAGGGACTATTGTAGTTAAAAATGCAAGAGAGATTATTACTTAGTTAGTAAATACACATACATTTATTTGCTTATGTAATTATGATATCAAGTTGTTAAATTTTTAATAGATACCTATATATTTATTAAAAATGTCAGGCATTTTTAATTATGATAAAATAAATTGAAATATTTTTGTTGGTATGTAAATAGTTAACAGCATTGTGGACAAGTTTTTATACAATACTCAATTCAGTCTACAGAGCTTTGACGTGGCGGTGGAAAGACTGCGTTGCAACACTTTTTAATACATTATTGATAAGATTAAATAACGCAAAAGTATATCTATCTGTACCTTTTCACGGGTATACGGCTGGGTCAATTTGGTTGAAATTTTCATAATTCCATAAGCCATACGTTTATTGCGTTCTCTAAATGTTTACAAAAGATCTTATAATAAAGACAGTACATTAGAGACCCTGTCAGTGTCGGGCACAACTATATTAGAGCAGAGGAAGGCTAATTTTTTAAATCGAATTTTGAATATTACATATTTATATATTTTATTTTATATTATGTATTTAATAGTACATATTTGAATTTTATTTTCTGCATTACATAACATTATTTTATTACAATTATTATTTTAAACACGAGTATTTTTATTTTACACACGAGTAGCCAGTATGGTAGAGTATTTTTGAGTGTAACTTGAGTGTGAATATAGATCGAAGTGTTATTTGTCATCATGTTCCTTCGAGCACGAATGGTCATACCATTTGCTCAAGTCTATGCCATTTATTTCACTGCACGGCACGACCTGGTTCCTGTAAATAAATAAGTGGCTTAATTAAATGATTTCTCCATTGCGTTCTTGTGGAACTTATGGTAAGGTACAGGGTGTACCTAGAGGACAGAGTAGGGAAATTATTAGTTTCTGGTTCATATTTTGTATAGGTTAGTTAGCGTTTGACCACTATCTTGCCTGGTGATAAGCGATGATGTGGTCGACGATGGTGAACGCGCTAGGCCTAGATTACTCTGACTCTCAAGGGCTCTTTGATGGTGGTAAGCTACTTTTTGGTAGCAAGTCAGGCGGAACATCGATATAATATTCTCCTACCACCTGTGGGATTGTTATTGTTACATAGCTCACCATTCCTTTATCCTGAGCAAGGCTCGTGGCTGTATCTTGTAGACCCTGTCTCCACTGTCACAGAGGATGCGAGCTATGCTCGTCTGCTTCACAGCATATAGTTGTTCTGTGGTATAAACAGAAAGAAGCTAAGTGTCAGTCAAATTATTTGTAACTACAATACACTACTGGGAAGAACATGGGCTATATTTCAACCTACTGCCAAAAATGAGGAGGTTCTCAATTCGAATGTATGTTTTTAAGCTATTGCATGGCTTCTATCGCGGGCCATGAGCGTGGAGACCGAATCTAGAAATTCCGTAACGAAAATAACCTAACACCCATAATAATGCCTTCTCTTTTATTCTAATTGATTAATCACGTTCAAAACAGAGACAGGGCGAATATTGCTATAGCCATAGCTACCATTATCCAGTACCATTTCACTATTATTGCTGAAACCAAAGACGACCTTATCTCTACTACGCTAAGGCTTAAAAAATGAGGTTCGTTAGATCGAATTGTAATGGACAGTTGGTTTTTGCAGTTGTACTTTGCTTTGCGCATGCGCGAAACCGAAAAGCGTTCATTAAAGCTTGACCTTTGACAGGTTTTTATAGTTACAAGCTTGCACCTTACCGCTTTCAAAATAAGGTCGTAATAACTTTACGATAACTGGATAGAAGAAATGTAGAATTGGTTTTTGGATTCCAACACCCGTGCAACGACTATTACTGCTAAACTAATAAAGTTATCTTAACCGCTATAATTTCCCTTTAAAGTTCATGAAATGCATCATCATGAATTTTTCGAGATGTTTCATACTAGCAGTTTAGCTTTTAGAGCTTAATTTGTTCCAGTAGGGCGTCCCCCCTAATATTTCGTAAATTAAGCATTAAATCGAAAAATGTATTTGCAACTATCCTTGAGAGCCAGTTCCCATTCTAGGCCTAGCGTGCTTACCATCTTCGACCGCATCATCACTTACCAACAGGTGAGATAGTGGCCAAACGCTAGCCTATAACGTATAAAAAAAAAAAAAAAAAAAAAAAAACTCCTACGTCATTTTAAAAGTCCTATTCAACGATAATAATATATCACAGGATGGGGTAGACGACGAAAAAAATAAATTCATCCCTCCCAAAATTCACATGTAGGAAAAAAATTTTTCGAAATTTTATTTTACTACTTTTTCGGTGTAAATAATATACACATATACACACTTTTTCAGCTTCAGCTTTCAGCTTTCTAGTGCTAACGGTCTCTTAGCAAAACTTCGGACATACAGACAGACAAACAGGCGGACATGAGGAAACTATAAGGGTTCCTTGTTAGGACTACGGAACCCTAAAAAGTATCATTCGAATCGGTTCACAATTGACGGAGTAATCGCGTAATATACACACAAAAAAAACATACAGACGAAATTCGGATCTCATCCTTTTTTAAGGTCGGTTGAAAACCGACTTCACATGCCGCCCGAGTCAGTTTTTAACCGACTTCAAAAAAAGGAGGAGGTTTCTCAATTCGACCGTATATTTTTTTTTTTTAACCGACTTCAAAAAAAGGAGGAGGTTTCTCAATTCGACCGTATATATATATATATATATATATATATATTTTTTTATATTTGTTCGGGGATAACTTCGTCGTTTATGCACCGATTTTGATTATTCTTTTTTTGTTCGAAAGGAGATATCCCAAGTGTGGTACCATGGTAATTTTATCGAGGTTTGATAAGTATCTCCAGAGATATTGAGATAAACATCTCAAAATTGGTACTGAAAATGAACATTGAAGTCGATACTTATCGGGTCTAAAAAGGCCACATTGAGCAATCTTGATAGAATTTAAATGACACTATTTTGAAGATAAACCATACCAATAAAAAAATGAACGAGAATAATATTTCTCGTAACAAAAAAATAACTGGCCAAGTGCAAGTCGGACTCGCACTTGTAGGGTTCCGTAATACAGTAGAGTATTCTATAACTATGATTTTTCGCAACTACAAAATTAACTTTGTTTTTCATAGTGTTTGTATGAAAAACAAAGTTATCTTTGCGGTCGCCATATCTCTAAAACTGCTGACTGTATCTCGTTGAAACCAATTTTCGTTGTTAGTTTTTATTGAGATCCACAGCATATATTTTTTTTAGATTTTTCACTCTCATACTTTAAAAGTTAGAGGAGGGGGGGGGGACACTCATTTTACCACTTTAGACGCGCCTATCTTTCAAATGATTGACTTTGAGAAAAAATTATTTTAGGAACCTCAATGTCATTTTTACAGACCTATCCATAGACACCCCACACGTATAGGTTTGAAGAAAAAAAATTTTTTTTTTCAGTTCCATGTATGGGATGCCCCCCCTTAAACTTTTATATTTTTTGTTTTTGTATAAAAATTGAAAAGCGGTTCACAGAATACATCTACCTACCAAGTTTCAATTCTGTAGTCCTAACAGTTTCGGAATAAAATGGCTGTGACATACGGACGGACAGACAGACAGACAGACATGACAAATCTATAAGGGTTCCGTTTTTTTCCATTCGGCTACGGAACCCTAAAAAGTGTATAGAAAGCGGGAACCAACTTTGTTTTATACTATGTAAAGAATACCCATATCCGTCTTACCATGTGTAAGAGCGGCAGGAAAGTCTCCATGCTCGAAGAAGAACTTGTCAGACTTCCTCCAGAGCAGCAAGTTCTGCACCATGATGCAGTACAGGGTGGCGCCCACGTAGGAGCCCGGCAGCAGCTTCTCCACGTAGATGGCCACCATCAGCTCCACGTCATCTACGGAATCGTACAGACGACTTAGCGATTCCACTTTCTGGAACACACAACCCTTATAAAAATCAGAAACAATAGAATACAGTACGGATTATTATTCAGGATTATTCAGGACGGATTTATCGCTAAAAGCGATCTCTTCCAGTCCAACTTGGGATAAAGAAAGGGAGGTGCGTGAAGAGCAGGGTCGGTAGTGTTGCATTATAGGGGAGACAAATACAATAATGATTATAATCTGACGTCACTACAAGGGAGCAAAGCTTGGGAATCGGCACACAAAGATATTGTGTACGATTTTTTATGAGTTTTCGCGTAAGTAATAATTGCTAACAAACATATGTTCAACATTAACTTTGCATTTATCACAGCAGGAAAAAAGCATGTATGTGCGCGCTATATTTTATCTACACTCTAAATCCTGGTTATAAATTTAAAAAATGTATCATAATGATAGACTTTATGCATGTACGAACGAAATGAAATAAAAAAATAAATCATAAGATAGGCACAGATTTCTCAACAAAATAATGCTATAAAAATAAAATTTATTCTGTTCATCGAAAATGTAATCTATCTTTGGATCGACCGAGGAGTTTTTGGTTCGATTTTTATCAATTTTTATGGGGAGCGCGCTAGGGCGCGTGCTTGCGTTTATTCGGCGCATGCGCGGTTGACCGATGGTTACGGTTTGTTGGTCACATTGTTGTGTTTGTTTAGCTAAACTTTTTGCTAACTTTGTTTTTTTATTTGAATAGATAACTACCTACTGTACGAGCGTAGATAAAGTAGTGTATGAAACTGCACATAACTATGTATTAAAACACGAGTGTGTCTCACGGTTCTTAAAATAGTATTTAGACGTTTATTTCATATTCGTTTATCATTATGAAACATTTTCATAAACTATTTTTTCTTACTTAGCAATACACACAACATTTTTCTTGAAGTGATTCTCGGTAATCTAACTAAAGTAGAAAAATCACAGACGACACGCTTTTTGTTTATGAAAATTATCGTGAGAATAAATCATATAATTATTTAAAACTGCTTTACACTCACGGGTTCAGATGTCGAAATTACTCCGACACGTTTCGGACATTTTTGATGCCCTTTTCCACAGGAGTCAGGCCTACCGCGCGTCCCTCGCGCGACGGGATTCGGCACGTAACTGACGGCACGTTACGTGCCGAATTCCGTAGGCCTGACTCCTGTGGAAAAGGACATCAAAAATGTCCGAAACGTGTCGGAGTAATTTCGACATCTGAACCCGTGAGTGTAAAGCAGTTTTAAATAATTATATGACCACACGCTTGGCTAGAAAAACCAGGACTCCATAAAATGTAGCGAGTGTTCAAAATGATCCACTTACATCCTTGTCGATAGTATCGTGGAAGTCCTCGAACTTCTTGGCAGGTTTATATCCGCAGAGCTGGCGGTAGTGGTTGTACGGCGGCAGGCCTGCGTCTCGGCCCCTCATTATGTCGATGGAGCTCAGATCGGAGGACACTTGGTACTTGCCGACGAGCCTTTCTACTAACTAAACAACAGACATCATTGTAGGAAGGTACATTGTTATAGGCAATCCAAAATCTCACCGTGCCGACGGGAGTCGAAACCGCGCCCCCTCAGGAACATCTGTACTTGTACGCGCTTCCTGGTACTGCTACTGGGTTGGTGCAAAGCCGGGCATGTTTTACATTAGGCATGGGTTCATATCCCGTCAGCAAGGTGAAATTTTGGATTGTAATATAAGAATATTAACTGTGCCTCGCGGCTTCACCCACGTTAAAAGTATCCTATAGCCTAATCTATAATACTGGCTATCCCTGTGCAAAATTTCAGCTGAATCGGTGCAGCCGTTTGACCATGAAGAAGTCTCAAACAAATATACAAACTGACTTTTGAATTTTTAAATTGGTGTTGATACTGGATTACGTTTTTTTACTTACATCAGGGTCTATGACCATATCCGGACTATCCGACGGCTGGATGTATGAACCCTGGGTGAGGTCAGCCTCCGTGTTGTTCAAGGGCAAGGCCCCGCTTCGGAAAACATCGTCTACGACAGTTCTGGTACCGGCGTACTTGCCGTTACGGTATAGGCTGTACAAGGAAACAGACTGAATGAGTTTTTGAGTATTTATTTGTAATGCTATGTAAAGATTGTACACGAATTCGCCATTGCGAGCAAATAGTAATTATTCAAACCTGGGGTTAGAGGCTTAATCGTGCTCGTTCCATTAACTGCTTCATGTTTAGCGGTTACACAAATAAAAAAAGAACTATTGATGCCATAGGGCCCTGAGACCCTGAGAGGCCCACCTGATGCTGTTCTACACCGTTCGTGACAGCGGTTATCAGTTATTCGGCTAATTTAGCTGGCCCATTGCCAATACAGCTTGCTTATCTAATCATCACCATCTTAAACAGTCGGTATCAGTCCATTGCTGGATATAACCCTCTCCCAAAATACGCCACTGCACCCGAACTTCGGCTTTTCTTTTCCAGTCACTGCCCACCGCTCTGCGTATGTTGCCGGTCATAGGGCGTTCTACGCTACATTTGCCAATATTGATGCTAATCCGATAGGCGGTGTCAATAATATAGCAATCTAATACTATAAGAATCTTTGTCCTGACATACTGACTGACTCACTGACTCACTGACTCACTGACAGACAACGCACAGCCTAAACCGCTGGTCGTAGAGACTTGAAATTTGGAGGGTATATTTGTCTTAGTACGTAAGGGTGTACTAAGAAAGGATTTTCCAAAATTCACCCCTTAAGGGGATGAAATGGGGGTTCAAAGTTTGTATGGAGAAACAAGATTAGATCGTCTTTTCTATCCGAAACTTCACATAAGTGCTTCAATAAAAAAATAAGTAAAGACGTGTTTCAGGTTTTTTTGGAATTCCACCCCTAAGAGGGTGAAATGGGGTAATAAAGTGTAAAATCAATATTGTTTCGGATTGCGCTGAAATTTGGCATGCAAATAGTTATTACGACGTTAGTTCCCACTGAGAAAGGATTTTCCAAAATTAACCCTCGAAGGGGATGAAACGGGGGTTCAAAGTTTGTATGGAGAAACAAGATTAGATAGTCTTTTCTATCTGAAACTCCACACAAGTGCTTCAGTAAAAAAATAAGTAAACACGTGTTTCAGGTTTTTTTTAATTCCACCCCTAAGAGGGTGAAATTGGGTAATAAAGTGTGAAAATCAATATTGTTTCGGATTGCGCTGAAATTTGGCATGCGGATAGTTATTACGACGTTAATTCCCTCTGAGAAAGGATTTTCCAAAATTGACCCTCGAAGGGGATGAAACGGGGGTTCAAAGTTTGTATGGAGAAACAAGATTAGATAGTCTTTTCTACCCGAAACTCCACACAAGTGCTTCAGTAAAAAAATAAGTAAACACGTGTATCAGGTTTTTTTGAAATTCCACCCTTAAGAGGGTGAAATGGGGTAATAAAGTGTGAAAATCAATATTGTTTCGGATTACGCTGAAATTTGGCATGCAGATAGTTATTACGACGTTAATTCCCTCTAAGAAAGGATTTTCCAAAATTAACCCTCTAAGGGGATGAAACGGGGGTTCAAAGTTTATATGGAGAAACAAGATTAGATCGTCTTTTCTATCCGAAACTTCACATAAGTGCTTCAGTAAAAAAATAAGTAAAGACGTGTTTCAGGTTTTTTTGTAATTCCACCCCTAAGAGGGTGAAATGGGGTAATAAAGTGTAAAAATCAATATTGTTTCGGATTGCGCTGAAATTTGGCATGCAGATAGTTATTAATTACGACGTTAGTTCCCTCTGAGAAAGGTTTTCCAAAATTCATCCCTGAAGAGGATGAAGCGAGGGTTCAAAGTTTGTATGGAGAAACAAGAATTGATTGTCTCTTATATTCGAAACTTCACACAAGTAGTTTAGTAAATAAATGAGTAAATACGTGTTTCAGGCTTTTTGAAATTCTATTCCTAAAAGGGTTAAGTGGAGTAACAATGTCTGAAATCAATATTGTTTCGGATTGCGCTGATATTTTGCATCCAGATAGAAATTTTGACGTAGGTATCCGCTGAGAAAGGATTTTTCAAAATTCACTCTTCAAGGGATGAAGCGGGGGCTCAAATTTTGGATAGTCATTTTATTCGACATTTCACACAAGTACTTCTGTAAATAAATAAGTAAATACGAGTTTCAGACTTTTTCAAAATGCCACCCTAAAGAGTGAACTGGGGTAAAAAAGTCTGAAAATCAATATATGCTTTATTGGGTTTTCGGGTTTTAAAAATATGAATCCTGATTTGTCTTAGTCACGCGATAACATGAAAACAGGTGAACCAATTTGGCTAATTTTTATTCTTATATATCTTTAATGATAGAATCGTTTTTACAAAAGAAAAGTTTTAAGTAAATAAAAGGAGTTTTTAACGCGGGCGTAGCCGCGGGGGACTTCTAGTTTAGTATATTAATACAATACTGACTCGTGAAGCGCCGGCTGCATGGTGTGGAACCATCGAGCTCCCACCACGTACTCACTGTACACGCCAGGTTCTAAGTCTTGGTCGAAGTCATTCACATGCTCGTAAGTGTCGTAGATAATTCCCTCGGCTAAAGCCTTCTTACGACCTAAACAGTAGAAGATAGAAATCCTTTAAGTATTCGGCGTTAAACATTTAATTATAATACAACATTTTAGGGGTTCAAACAGGTTAGATAGGTCAGGTTACAGACAACAAAGTAATCCTATAAAGGTGCCTTTTTTCCTTTTAAGGTACGGAACCCTAAAACCTACTTAAAGATGCCACAGTTGTGTAAAGTTGGTCCGGAGTTCGAAGTGACACTCGATCGAACGAAAAGTTAACCTAGCTCATAGAGGCAATCAATATGATCTCATGGTGACGGAGGAAGAGACTAAGTTAAGTAAGTAGAACTCTTCCCAGAACTTTGAGTAGGAGACAGATGGAGATGAGTGGGCATTCTGTTAATGTTCTGAAATTTAGCTTTTTAAGCAAAATAATTCTTGCGCATCCTTCCAAATAGGAAGTCGCTGCTGTATAGAGTAGTTAAGGACATGTTGGCATAGGACAGCAAACTTACTATCAATACCTAAACTATCGGTTTTCAACATTTCATTACGGAATTTTATTGCTATCATTGATTTATATCGAATACATAACTACTATTACCTAATACATGGTGACTTTTGATTTCATTGGAATGGTCGCCACAATAAAAATATTGAAGTGAATAACAAAAATACTGAAATTAATAAAGCTTACGAAACTACTCAATTTATATTTAAATAATTATTTTCAGAAGGGCATTGATTACCTTTATGTATCTTGGCTAGACTAGGCTCATCAGCTACATACACTTTTACTGTAAATACAAATAAAAGGCAAATATTGGTCTTAATCCTAAGCTTGATGCTTACCAAGCACCTCGGCAATGAGCTCATAGTAGAATATATACTGCCACTGCGCGATGTTGATCTCCCTGGCTGTTTGGAATAGTTTTTCGTCACCCCAGCAAGGGTTTAAATCCTTCAGCTTTCTAGCAAATCTGTTATGCTCGCGGAAGAACCACAACGCAGTCAGGGCGGTGCCTGGCACTAAGTTGCCACCAAAGTTGTCTCCTAAAACAAATTTATTTAGTAACATTTCTGGATCTTACTTGTCAAAAAAGTCAAAGCTTTGAAGATTATTTTGTTTTATTTGTAGTAGATAGAACTAGATTTCTAAACTATTCAGAAAATATCACACTAAAAAAAAAAGGCCCAATATATGTCAAAATTAGCCATGTATGTAAGCAATATTTAATAATTTTACCGAAGTTGTAACAAGTAGTCTCCGGTGGTTCATTATTGATGCAAAATATGCTGTTCCCAGCAGGCACCTCACGATCTCCTTGGATTACAAATGCCATAAGACCATTTTCATTGGCGCGCAAGATACGACTCCTTGCCGCAGTGTTACCATAGACGACTGACAAGTCGAGCAGAGGGGGTGTGCGACTGTACTGAAACCAACGAGTAAAAAATTCAATACAAATGTAAATACAACTGAGCGCTACCGTGGTTCAGATGACACGTTAAATTGAATGTTCCGGTATTTAAAACAGTCGTAGGCCATGTCAGTATGTCAGAGGCCTTCTCAGGCTGCCAACACACTCTGAAAACAGGGCTAGCCTATACGAAACGCACGCACACGTAGTGATTCAATGGGTCAGACCTCAAGAACTGACTCTATACTTCATCGCTTGATATCGTCAGACTCGTCAGTGTAAGGATTAAGTTAATATAAGTGTCATTAAAACTTAGCTCTTGATATGTTACGTTAGATCTATAGATATGAGGTACCCGCACCGGCTACGCGCGGTTTCGCACCGGCTAGCAAAGATGTCGAAGCAAGTGCATGTGATGGCGCCTACGGTGTACAACCGGCTGCCAGACGATATCGTGACCGCCACATCAATGAACTCCTTCAAGTATAAATTTAAAAAAGTGCTTATTGAGAAGGGATTGTATACATATAATGATTTTTTTTTTGAAAATAATTAATAATTTGTGATTTATATTTGATAATATTCGATTATACTTATATATTTTGTTAACTCATTGTACTGTTGTACAATGCAGCTTTAGACCTGTAACAAGTGTTATGAAAATAAATGACTATGACTATGACTATGACGATCTCTTTGTCTAAAGCTGAGTTGTTTGTCGCAAGGGTATATTTGTTTACCTATGCAGTGATATAGATGAACGTTTGTGGAGTATGCTCTCAAATTCCGTCACTACCTCAACTGAAATAGGATGATACTGGTAATTATAGTGACCGAGCTAAACTTACCCTCTCGGCTGGCAGTGAGGGTGGCAGACAGCCATAGTCTTGGAAGGTCTCCACCCTGGTGAGATTCTGGCATCTGACGTTAGCACGTCGCAGATAGGGGTCGTCAAACGGGACTCGGATGGGTATGCAGAATGGTCCAGCCGGGTTTGGCACTTGGTTGTTGATGCAACAGTCGCTCACTACAGCGTAGCGCACTGATGGGATAGTTCAACACGAATAAGTAAGTATTGTATGTTGATTACTTAGGTACTTACATTTATAAATAAACTGGCGACCCACCCCGGCTTCGCAAGGGTAGACTTATCATTTATTTCTTCCAGAAAATAATTATGAATTGTTAGCGAAAATTGTGGATAATTATAAAAATAGACTCGCACACGTAGGGTTCCAGATTAATTTCTTGTATCCGGACCCCCTTTAAATTTAAATTAGTTCAAGTTTTTATTATCTGGTGTTGTAGCAGCTACAAGTGTGTAGCTGCTACAACACCAGTACCAGACTTGAAATTAGCTCATAGTGATGAGCTAATTTCAAGTCTCTATATTTTACGGTTTATAAGATCGAGCATAAAACGCCTGAAAAAACACGATCGTCGCTCCACAAGATCCACAGGAATATCATAATAATGTTAAACTTATATTATATTAATAATGTAAGTCTTACTCACACAGGAAAGTTAAGTCACCATTATCGACAGCCGAGAACACTTGGAGATGAGTAGCCAACGTGGAGAAGTCGTGGTCTCGGAAGTATCCATCAGCGAGCAGCGTGGTCCGCAGCAGGCGAGCTGAAGGCAGCTCCGAACCATCTTTAGCTGGTCGCAACGTGTTACCTGCAGAATGATAAGATCGATTTGAGCCATAGTGCTTAAGGCCTGTGCGCCTGTGTGTGTGTGTGTGTGTAAATATTTCTATTGCTAACAACTGACTGCGTGCTGAAAATTGGCTCCGTCAACCTAAAAAAACCTTTTTCTTCTTCTTCTTCTTGATCTGGCTTTTATTAAAAATGCGATGACACTTGACAGTGTTATTTTTTTAAAACGCTTTAACATGTTTAGGCCAAGAACTAATTATTGAATTGAATATGTTAAGCTCATTTTTAACCGACTTCAAAAAAAGGAGGAGGTTTCTCAATTCGACCGTATATATATATATATATTATGTTTGTTCGCGGATAACTTCGTTTATGAACCGATTTTGATTATTCTTTTTTTGTTCGAAAGGAGATATCCCAAGTGTGATACCATGGTAATTTTATCGAGGTCTAATAAGTATCTCCAGAGATATTGATATAATCATCTCAAAATTGGTACTGAAAATGAATAGCGCGGCATTGAAGTCGGTTCTTTTTTAGTTTTTAAACGATATTATTCTGTAATTTTTGGTGCAAGTGTTTATTGGCAATTGCATAATCTACCCTAAATCTATGGATTGATTACCAGGTCCAAACTGAGCAGGTAACAGTCGTGGCATCGGAGTCAGGGTAGCCCCTCGGGAAGGATACTTGGGGTTAGTGCAGGTACCGTCTGCTCTTCGACCTTCGTACTTGTTGCAGGGCTCGATCGTCAGGGTACATAGCCTGTCGATATCACATTACAAAATTAATGTGTTATATATCCTAAAAATGTAGGTCAGTTTGGGATACATAACATATTTATAATATTGATATAACCGTGAGATATTTTGTCACGGAAACCTTTCTAATTAGAATGACTGATTTTTTGAATTGAAACATCAAAAATAACCGATCGGAATTATAAATTGCAAAGATCCAAGTCGAAGTAAACGCAGTTATGGAATAAGAATTTGCTTTCAAATGATTGAGAATAACCCTGCAGAGCTCAATTCCAAATAGTACTTATACAGAACTTAATGTAACTTAAGATAAGTAAATAAGACGTTATTTAACTATGATAGTTTAAAAACTAAAACAACCGACTTCCATGCCCCGCAAGTCAATTTCAGTAGCAAGTTGAGACGTTTATCGTCATAATATCTCTGGAGATGCTTATCAGATCTCGATGAAATTACAATGGGACCACTTCGAAAACGTACCCTACCGATTAAATAACCGGCCAAGTTCGTGTCGGGTCACGCACAGTGTAGGGTTCCGTAGTAGCCTGTTATTCAATGCAAGTCTTTACCCGTTATAAACCAGCAACTAGGTACTCCGTCTTTGTCACTTTAAAGGATTTATTCTAAGTATTTTGTATTTGGTACAAAATTATCCAACACCTAAGTTCAACGACTATTACTGCTAAACTAATAAAATTATCTTAACCGCTATAATTTTCCTTTAAAGTTCATGAAATGCGCTATTATAACGAATTTTTTCAAGCCAGCAGTTTAGCTTTTAGAGGGGGGGGGGGGGGGGACGCCCCACTGAAACAAAAAAAGTTTAATATTTCGTAAATGGAGCATTCAACCGAAAAATGGTATTGGCAAGTAGTGGCAATTGGTGGTAGTGACATCGGAGTCTTGTCTAAGTGGTCCTACAACCGCAGCTGGGCACGTGTTTTGGGTATGCTCGGTGTCAGAATCAGATGTCCCCCGCAAATAAGTATTACTCGGAGACGTAGGGGATATTCTGGTAGCTTCGAGGTAGCACGGTAAACGGTAATCCTTTGTGCCGTTGGAATCAAGAGTACATGGGCGCTCGCGATGCGTTTTCTGGCGTCGAGACGTTGTTTACAGCAGTGAAGATACCAAGGGAGATGTGGAAATCTTCAGCTTTTGCAAAACAATATAAATCAGCCGAGAGAACAGATCACCAAGGCTTCAGCAATGATTCCGCGTGTTTCGGGTAGTTTCGACACCGGGTTGGGGGCCCTAAGTCACGATATTAGTTAAACTCTGAAGTATGTCTCTGTATAGGTTATGTAGTATGATTAATGTATGAGAATATGATAAAATTTGGATTTGAATGGAAATTTAATTGTATAGAATTAATAGAATGAGAGTTACGATTAAATCAACTTTGTCGGAATGGTTTGAAATGAAATGGTCTGTAAAACGTTCCGTTACTTACGTACGTTTCGTTACACGTATTTTGAATAGCGATTTCAATCGAGGAATACAAAAATAATACATGGATGAAATTTATTTTTTTTTATGTTAGAGAAGGCAAACAAGCAGTCGGCCCGCCCGATGGAAAGCGGTTACCGTCATCTATGGAAATCTGCAACACCATTGGCGCTGTTGATGCGTTGCCGACCTTTGAGGAATTTGTGGATACCCTTTTTAATGCTACAAAACATACACTGTGTCCGGCATAAACTATATAAACATGTAAATAAACGTACAAACTAGCGTTCACAATGTTCGCCAAGTAATCCCGCCGCTTGGTGGTCACCGGCTTCCCAAAGTAGGCATCGTACACCACCGGCCCATCGCTGGGCATCTGGTACACGTCCGCGGACTCTTCCGCGTGTTCACCTTCTACTGGAGCTGACATTTCTCCAAATTGACCAACAACATGTTGTACTGATAACAACGCGCACAGTAAAATGATAACATTCATTGTATACTGATGCTGAAACATTTTGCAAATTACTACTTATATAGCCTTAGCGATTATAAATCGATTAACTTAATAGATAGATGATTGGCCCGATATACAAAAAGCATCCAATTATAAGAAATATTGAATAATTGATTAATCTTCAATTCATAACGAATAAGTTAGATAACAATTTGTGGTTTCCACGATGCGTCCGTCGTTCCGTGAGGGAGGAGAGGTAAAAGGAAAAAAATCTAACCCAGATTTGGACCACTACCCTGTGCGCGGAGAAATGCGGAAACATAGTTGATGAGAAAAAAAATTGTATATGAAAATTAATTGACTTTTCATTGCCTATAAATTTGAAGGACTTTTACAAATATATATCTTCATTTAAACGCCATGACTTCGGTTCTGGTGACGCGCGGCGTAGACACGCACGTCACGCGGTTGTCACTGTTCCCTAGTGTATTGCCTAAGGGTCAGTTCACAAAGCAAACGCGACGCGACGTGACGTTGCTTTTGGTTTCGCGCGGCGCAGCGCGGCGCAGTGATAAGCCACGCGGTGTAGACTGACGCAGCGCAGCGCAGCAAAAAGCGCGACGCCACTAAATTATCTAAATGCACTTTTATCTTATTGTGTAGTTAATAAAGTTCAATTGTTTAGTACGCGGCTTCCCGCTGCGCCGCGTGGCGCAGGGAGGCGTAGCCTGAAGCCGCCAAACTAACAATGAAATGTGTATCTTTTTGTGTAGTAATTAAAATTCTTTTTTGTATCACTCTCTTAGTAAGTGCGCGCCGCGTCGCTTTCCGTCGCGGTCTGAGCTCCCCCTTACTGTTAGAATAAGACTTTACCTAATATTTACATTCTATTTCACGCATTAGAAAAGTTTTTACCCAAATTTACAAAAAAAAATAATTTTGTAAAATTAAATTAGGTACGCGTTAACCATTCGTTTGCTCAAGTAGTTCGTCATATGGCGCACTATTTTGTATGAACATTTCAAATTTTCTAAAATTCATTACGCAATAACATTCGTTTCGTGCTTATCTTGTTACCAGTTATCATAAAAAATGGTATACCGTAACGTTGAATTTGCGTTTTTGTGATTAGCTATTTTTATTTATTTTTTATTTAGATTTTCAAATATTTATATATAAGAAAGTATTATTTTCTTCAAGTTAAATCTTAACACGAAGTCTTCGTGCAATAAGACCTTTCTGTGAAAAATTATTGGCCCCTTGAAAAATTATTGACTCGATGTCATTTAATTTACAACTAAGGGTTCCGTTATTTGCGATTCGGCTACGGAGCCCTAAAAAGGTATAACTAATTACTAAAAATAGAAGTACGTTTCGAAATAAGATAGTTCCTAAGTACGTTATTGAAAATGACTGTGTAGTTATTATTATATAATTATGTATACATGTTTACTGATAATGTGACTAATTTTCTCATCTGCACTACTCAAGACAATTTACTCTTTGTAAACAGCCCGCGCAAAACAGTTCGCTGAAGAGTCACGTCGTTACTAATGAGCACGACGGATCTGCAAGTACAATTTCATTGCTCTGTCCTCTCTTGTACGTGTGTAATATGCTCGCTGTCACCTCTGTGACTCGGAGATGTATATGTTCTGTTACTGACTCATTTAAGGCTATGAGGAAGACAATTTTAGAGTTGTAACTCAGTATGGTAACGTAGGTAATTGGTAGTGATACATTATAATTACACTTTAAAAGTAAGCTTGCTAGAATGGTAGTTGCGTAAGTAGATTTTTTATTAAGACCCTCGATTGGGGTATTAAAATAAAACGTTTTATAAATCGCTAACAAACATATATGATCATTGTCATTAACCGCCAGTTTTCGTCCACAGCTGGACATAGGCCTCTCCTATGGAACGTCACTGAGAGCGATCATCAGCTACGCGTTTCCAAATATTTATGATTTTTAATACCACAAAGTATTCATTTTTAATCGGATCTTTTGCTATTTTTAACATTTCACTTATTTATGGAGACGTAAGGCAAGTAAGAAAATGAATTATTTAAATTAATTGCCAATTAAAATAAAAAACCAACGAGAGCAGCAATTCTCATCAAGTGATAGAGATCGCTATGAAATTGAAAATGTCACCGTGCACGGCAGTTTATTGCGGTGACGTCACTAAAATAAACCGCTTACGTCACCGTCGCGGCCTGAGCAGTTTATTTATTATTTATTTATGGAAAAAAATACATGTTGCACTTACAGTTTTACACCAAAGCGTACATCATGCCAGAACTAGTAACTACTGACTATATAATATTACTAACTAAAAAATCTAATACATGCATTGAGAAAAAAGGTAAATGAGGAGAAAAATATATCCACATCCGACTCCTTTGCAATCAGATCGTTGAGGAGACAAAGAGCCTGACTTGTGGGAGCAGTTAATGTGTCCACTATATTATTTACTCCCAGAGTTAATGGATCTGTCTGAAAATATTTACTAAAGTAGACACGTGGATAATAAGTTAGTATGAAAAACTTAAAAAATGTCACGTCAAAATGTCTCAGGTATTTTCTGTCATTTGCTGAAAACTTTCGCGTACCTAAAGCTCCAGATTAGTACTTAAAAACCGGCCAAGTGCCAGTGGGACTCGTGCATTGAGGATTCCATAAAAACTTGTCTAATTAGGTTACAAAACAAACTCAACTTTGCTGCTCGATTCATATACACGGTTACTGCACCATCAAATAATAACCGTTTGCTTTTTACAATTAACGGTTTTTCAGACATTTTCATGTACATTGTGTTATAAGACATTGCTTTTTGCCAAACTTCACGATTCTTGGTCAAGGGAATAATAACCTTTCCCCTGTTACACGCAATCCAAAATGTCATCGTACCGACGGGATTCGGACCCGCAGCCTCCTGGGGCATGGATTAAATATTAAGCGGATGTGGCATTTAAATAAAAATAATAATATGAGAAGGATAAAACTATACAATCACTAGTATGAGAGAGCGAGATGAACAAAATTTTTTTATCCTTTACCTGCGTATGCGATTAAACTGTATCCAGCAATGTTTGGATACAAGTTCTAGTGCACCCATTGGCTCTCACCTGCTGTCATGTATAACCCGACCAAATTACGTTGTTCATTTTATCTTATAGCTGGCATATGTATCGCGTGTTCATCGTTTTAGTCGGGTTATATCTCTATAGCTATTTCATTCGCATACGGTAATGTTCTGTCTACATATTATATACTTTCTCTATGTCCTGGGGCCTCCAGGGGTGGAAGTCTCTACATTGATAGCGATGCGTCTTGTCATCGCAAACGTCTGCTAGAATAAGATGCAGCTAGACAGTTGTTATCTGCATCTCTTTTCGTATCGACGATTATCGGTCGACATTCACCGCTATTCATGTAGACTACCGGCCCTGGGCACGTATCCCAGGAGACGAGGGTTTGAATCCCGTCGGCACGATGACATTTTGGATGTGTGTAACAATATATATGTATATACATAAATATACTTATACATAAATACATAAACGGTTAAATCATTTGATTGCGTTGACTTACAAGTTAGGTCAAGTAAATTGGTCGAGTCGTTCGAACTTGAAGAGGTGGCGGGAGTGAAAGGAGCGGTTGATAAAATATAAATACAGAATATCGTAGTTGATTTTTAGTAATTGAGTCTGTGCCAGTAATGAGTTCCGGCACCGCACCACCCCGGCGTGGAGTGCATCGGAGGCTTCCGTTGATGGATGGCTGCTATTATACCCTGACGACAGTTTGAGCATCCATGTGTCGTTATATCAGCTTCCTCACGAATCTAAAATTACCATAGTTTGAAGATTACGATGCAGTTTTTTAGTAGCGCCCGTTTATCATAATTTTCACGACACTATTCTTAGGGTTGATTTCACCATTTATGCTACTAATCGAGATTTATTGAACTAAGTTATATTAAAACGTGTTTAAACGTCGATGTTGATCTTGATTTACGCTTACTTGATTTCACCACCTCCCATGAGGCTTCATTTAATCGTGTTTACCAAAACCAAGATTTAATACGCACAATGGAACGTAAATCTCGTCATAGAGCTGTCGTATTAGATTGTTTCGGCATTGTCAAACTGACGAATTATTATTAGAAAATTCGTTTCCGTGTCCGTGCATGGTATATATTTTTGTGTTTTGAATCGTGAATTTTGGATTTTAAATTGTAGGCCAAGGAATTAAAATATTTATAATTTTAATAACTAAATAACAAGTCTCGACGTCTCGTCTTGTTACGCCATGCCCGGACACGGAAACGAACGCGAAAAATACGAGTGACAGTGGCTGTTAACAGTGTAAACGGGATCAAGAGCGCTAAACGTCCAAAATCGATAGTTCAATTCGTTTTAACTGTAACTGCGTTCAGTTTGTAGTGGTGAAATGCAAAATGCCGGTTTAATCTCAGTTAAACACGTAAATCAAGTTCAAGTCGACCTGATCGCGTTTATATTCACTGGTGAAAATATCAGACTGACTTGAAATGTCATTCAATTTCTGAAGATGCTTAGATCTTGGTATACTTATAGTATATATTATTATATTTATATTTATCATATATATTTATTTATTATATTATATAGATATAACAGGATAGAGTATCCTAGCAACTATACTCATTCAAATTCAAAAATAATTTGCGTAGTATTAGTAACTGGATTACAGATGCCAGAGGTCTAAAAGCGTGGGGTGCATGGTATCAATAGTTCCAAATATTTTATGAACAGATATGAATAGAAGGGTTATTTTGATAATATCCTGAAAAGCACCCCACGCTTTTAGTACAATAAAATCATTTTTTCTACACTATTTTAAATTCAAATTTATTATAATTTATTTTCTATTTTTTAGTTGGATTTTCTATAAAAGCGTATTTTTTTAGTTTTTTTAAACCATTATTTATTTTTCATTTTTAAGTCGAATTTAAAAAAAAATCCTAGTAAGGATAACTCGTCAAAATGTTTAAAATATTGAATTGTCATCGGTCCTTAATAAGTATGCCAAATTTCGAGTTAATCCGACGTTTTGAAGGGGGTTAAAATCATGTTCAAAGATTCCGTTACATACTAACATACAAACATACATACGTCTGAAGCTAATAAAAGCGTATTAAATACACATTTTTCACACGTCGTGACAACGTCACATATGTAAGAAAATTTGAGCTTATGACGATATCTTCACTATATATAATGTATTATAAAACAAAGTCCTCCGACGCTTCTGTCTGCCTGTCTGTCAGTTTGCGATAAACTAAAAAAACCACTGAACGGATTTTCATGCGGTTTCACCAATAGGAAGAGTGATTCATGAGAAAGGTGTATAATTTGTTAAAGTTTTGTGTAAATTGATTTGAAATATGACGATGATTGCTGAAGATGTTAATGATACTCAACGCAACAAGCTGATGCAAAAATGTACATGTATATAGGTATATGCGCTATCCGTGCGAACCCGGGACGGGTTGCTATTATAGTGATCATATAAATCAGTCCGGGGTTTGGAAGATTTGAGGTAATAAAGAATATTACAACCACACACATACCTTCAAAACTGTCTGAGATGATAGAGATTAATGTCAAAGCAAAGCTATACAACACATGCATACTCCCAGTCTTAACATACGGCTGTCAAACTTGGGCACTCACTGAAGCTCAAAACAAGAAACTAAAAACTTATCAGAAAGCAATCGAATGGAGCATGTTGGATATGAGGAAGACCAACAGAATAGGAAACAAAATTATAAGAAAACGCATGAAAATTGAAGACTTTAAAATAAGAATAGGACGATTGAAGTGGAAATTGACAGGACATATAATAAGAGACATTGAAAAGTGGAACAAGCGCATAGTATATTGGTACTCTAGGAATAGGTATTAACTATGAGAAGTTATAATTGTAAGTAACCGCCTGTTCACATCTGCCGTGTGTCAGATCCAATTTTTAACCGACTTCACAAATTATATGAAGCAAATCACACTTGTCGGCCTGATTTTGTCGTTTGTTTTGACAACCCGATTAAAAATCAAATTCGATACAGGACAGATGTGAATAAGCGGGAATTATATCCCTACTCTAACTTTTAGCAATAGGCTGGTATTGAACTACGGATATGATACGCTGTAGATACGTTTGCATAGGAGCGTTGTGTATACTTTGACAGTAGTATGATCCGACAGTATTTTTTTTATGCGAACACTAGCTGACCCGGCGTCCGTACCGCGAATATAAATAAACTGTCTAAGTGCGAGTCGGACCCGCACACGCAGGGTTCCGATTGAACAAAATTTGCCGGAAAATTACGTTTCTTGTATAGGGTCCCCTTTCATTTTTAATTTAATTTAGCTTTTATTATTTAAACTTCTATAAGCCATTGTAATACAAACCATGAGTAAATTTCAAGTCTCTATCTATTAAGGTTTGTAAGATCGAGCATAAAAAGCAATACATTTATTTTATTCTGTTTTTATCGGTTTTTATACACTAATAGCGAATACCCATGTATGGAAGCGCTATAATGACAACCATCAAAATATGTCAATACAATGACAAACATGTCTGAACGAACCAACAATGACAGCCTGGGACAACCATCGAAATTCTAAATATTAAAATTTAAATACCTTCACGGTAATCCGTGTAATGTATGTTGTTTTAATGTAAAAATTAAAATTTGAGAGTGAAACAGAGTCTACCCTACCGTACCGATGGGACGAACGTCCAATGTTTGACAGGAATGTAAATAGAACAGTTTATATGGAAAAAATGAAATTGTTGTTTTTACTATCTTCCTTGCAATTTTCCCAAATTTTCTCACCGTTTAAACCTTCCCTGGACTACGGCAAACATTTCAAAACCAACATCAGCTAAATCGGCCCAGTCGGTCTCGAGTTTTAGCGACACTAACGAACAGCAAATGATTTTTAATTATAAGATGGAAAGTGCTTGACCACTGTCTCACTTAATGTTAAGTGACGGTGCGGTCGATGATGTAGCGCGTAGAATGTTTACCCAAGAGATACTTGCGACTTGAAGACCCCTAAGTTGTCATCATCATCATCATCAGCCTGTATCAGTCCACTGCTGGACGTAGGCCTCTCCCAAGAATCGCCACTGAGCCCGATCTTCGGCTCTTCTCTTCCAGTCACTGCCCACCGCTTTGCGTATGTCGTCGCTCCACCTGGTCACAGGACGTCCTGCGCTACGTTTGCCGATTCGCGGTCTCCACTCTAGGACAAGTCTACCCCAACGTTTATCAGTCCTGCGGCAGATATGACCAGCCCACTGCCACTTCAGCTTGCTAATCCGTTGAGCTATGTCGATAACTTTAGTTCTCTGGCGAACTACTTCGTTCCGGATTCGATCCCGCAGAGAAATACCGAGCATAGCTCTCTCCATAGCTCGCTGAGCGACTTTAAACTGGTGGACCAGTCGAACTGTGAGTGTCCACGTCTCGGCTCCGTATGTCATCACAGGTAGGACGCACTGGTTAAAGACAGAGAAGTTTTGTCTTTAGACACTGTGGTATAGGTGATATATATATATATATATATATATAGTTATTACCTAGGTAGTGCTTCAAGCTTTTAAGAATATAGGTAAGTACCTACACGCCAAATAGTTATTATAATTTATTTTTAACATTTTAGTTCATTGTCCCAGATAAAAGCTTGTTTTTAAAAATATTTTTTACTTTTTATTTATTTCTAGTAAGTTTGTTGACATACATTGATGATATGATAAAATCATCAATATAATGTTACTTTTATCCATAATTTTTGTTGATTTATTAAAAACCGCTCGACCGATTTCGTGAAAGTTTAAATGGGATCATCTTGGGGGTATATCTTTTCCAATAAAAAAAGAATTATCAAAATCAGACTACTCTGTAAAAAGTTATGCGTGGTCAAACATTAAAAAAAAATACTTGTCGACTAGAAAACCTGATCCGTGTTTTTCGCCGGTCAATAAATTGTTTTGAAGTTTATAATTCTAATTATACGATATGAGAGTAGATCAATCATCACCGGAGATCGTTGTAATTCTGTAGATTTTAAACAGCTCGAGCCCGTCAGTGTTGTCAGTTAATTAAAAGAGCTATCAGGGGTAGTATCACATTATCTCTAAACTCGTCTGTTACCGGGAGAGTTATTGTTTAGGGAAATTTAGGGAGTTTTGTTGGAACACATTAAGTAGGCTTCTAAAATATACTAAAAGGATAATCTTCTGCGGAAATATCTTGCGCTAAGCCTTTTTTCTGCCATTCATCCAAAGATTAATAAATAAGATTGATAATAAGGTAAAAATGAATTTTCCGGTAAATAAAATTTATACGTAACAATAGCCGTTACAAACTTTAATATAAGGTAAAATTGTTTAAATTTTAGGGTTCTGTACCTCAAAAACAAAAAAGAATTGAACTCGTATGGGATCACTTTGTTGTCCGTCTGTCTGTCCATCCGTCCGTCTGTCTGTCTGTCAAGACCGTTTTTCTCAGTAACGCGTAGAGGGATCAAGTTAAAACTTATATTAAAGTCGAGCCGACTCCAAATGTCGTTTTCAGTAACAAGTTTGAGACGTTTATCTCCATATCTCTGGAGATACTGAATATATTCTGTAGTAATAATAGTAGTCCGTGACATGTTTCTTTCTGTACCTGATACTTTCATAGTACGGTCATGATACGGTACGGTGTAGTGGACATAGCAGTGTTTCATATTTCTTTCCGTGCCTGATACTTTCATAGTACGGTCATGATACGGTACGGTGTAGTGGACATAGCAGTGTTTCATGTTTCTTTCCGTGCCCTGATACTTTTATAGTACGGTCATGATACGGTACGGTGTAGTGGGCATAGCAGTGTTTCATGTTTCTTTCCGTGCCCTGATACTTTCATAGTACGGTCATGATACGGTACGGTGTGGTGGACATAGCAGTGTTTCATGTTTCTTTCCGTGCCCTGATACTTTCATAGTACGGTCATGATACGGTACGGTGTAGTGGACATAGCAGTCTGTTTTCGATCTCGATGAAATTTTAATGGGATTATCTGGAAGTATACTCTTCAAGTAAATAATAATGTGTTTGAGTAGACAGCGAACAAAAATAAGAAATAAAATACGACGAATTGAGAACCTTCTTCTTTTAAGTCGTTTAAAAAGAAATATTAAATTACCATAGAAAATATCAACGAATGCATTATGATTATATTTGAAGACAGTTTGTTCTCTTCGTTTCAATACAATGTTGATGTAAATGTAAATAATTAGTGGTTTTAACTAAATACATATATAACGTAGTACCTACAACTTATAGAATAGCGATTGCAACAGTGTGTGCCGAAATAACGGAAACCAATATCCTGAACGTGCAAAATAATATGTAAAATAACATATTCAAATAAATATCTCTTTGTAATAATGCTACGACCATGAGAACGCAATTACCTGACAAGCTCACATTATTTATTAATAATTAACTTCTTTAACATTTAAGGCTCGTTATTTAGATTCGATTATTACGCGCATGCTTTAATAGCTTGATTTGTACCGACGAGTGTATGTATCTTATAGTGCATATACTGTGGTAATTATAAAATAACAAAAAAATAAAAATAGATAAATTACGCGTAGTAATTAAGTCTTAGACAGTATTTTGATGTTTTCCAAAGGGTGCTTTTACGGAATAATGATAATAGTAATATATGAAACTTCTGCATCATGAGGGGGTTTGCTGATTCGCCAAATTGAGCAGTAGCGAGGTTCTTAATAGTATCACACGATGTACCACGAGTGTACACGAGTATGATCTAGTTGTGTGCAGTTTCATACATTACTTAATCAACACTCATACAATACCCATTTAAATAATAAACAAAAGTTAACAAAAAACGAAACAAAACAAACACAAAAATGAGTAACCAAGTCAGAAGACACAGAATTTTTAAGTGTCAATGGGCGGTCTTACCGTTCATAGCAATTTCTTATTCGACACACAATGCACGGAAAGGAAAGACAAAAATGGAAGGCGGTGGTCATAAAAGCCAATAAAAAGCACATTATTAAATGCACCTACATAGAATTAAAAAACCTACATAATACATAAGAACATGAGAGATATATAATAATAACAGTGGCTAAGAGGAGAAGCTAATTACCCTTTATCGTAATCCTATCGCAACAATCAAATCAGCAGGCACCTTTATTCAGGCGTACAGCCTTTGTTTTTTATCCGGACTGGTAAAGCGTTAAATTAACATTTATCCATGTTGGAGTTTGCACGCGCCGCGCGTGGTCACTCGTTAAATAAACGTTCGTGCGATGCAACAAATGGTGCTCTGGGTATTTGGTTCGCTACTGTAAAACGCAGTATCGAGCCTTCAATGAATAATGTTTATATAAAAAAAGTTTTTTTAATTTTTGAAGTTATACATCTTTTGGCGCGATAGAGAAAAATGATGAGAGTGAATATTTACGATGCGCGTGCACACCGACACCTAAATTTAACATCGTGAAGTTAGTTCTAGGTGGTACGATGCGCGCGCACACCGACACCTAAATTTAACATCGTGAAGTTAGTTCTAGGTGGTACGATGCGCGCGCACACCGACACCTAAATTTAACATCGTGAAGTTAGTTCTAGGTGGTACGATGCACGCGCACACCGACACCTAAATTTAACATCGTGAAGTTAGTTCTAGGTGGTACGATGCGCGCGCACACCGACACCTAAATTCTACACCGTGAAGTTAGTTCTAGGTGGCATGACTATGTTAAAGTTGTATATGTCATTTCGTAAGAACGTCATATTTAACGTCATATTTTTACGTTAATAAAACCCTTTTTATTTAAATAAAATCATTTGATTAATTTTAATATTTATCGTTAATCACTACTGCATTTTAGTTTTTTTTTCCATACGCCACAGATGTATAACTTCTAACGCGTGTACATAAATAAGTACACACACGTTTTTTTTTATTACTTTTGTTTTTTGTGCTAGAATCACCAGGCTGCTTCGTGAGGCTATATCTATTTTCTGTGTTCGTGAGCTTACGCTGGAGCAGGCCACGTTCAATTGACGTGTGATAAGCAGTTCTCCCAGTCTACCTCTGCTAAATTATTAAGAGTTTGTACTAGACATTTATTTATGGTCATGGCAAAGCATACTCTGAGAAAAAACTGCTCTCTTTTGAACTCGAAAGGTAGTTCGATGATATTAGACGAATTCTCAAAATAAACATAGCCTCTGCCATTCAAACCGAAAAACATTCCCATATCACGGCTGAATTTATTTTCAAAGTGGCAGTACCGCTGCAGGCGGACTAGTAGAAGTCCTACCACTACAAGTAACTACAACTGAGTATCAAGAATCCAAACTTTCACATTTGTATAAGCTCATGAGGTCAGTAACAGGTATTGTATGTGTATAGATCTTACGTACTGTCTTCCACAGCTGAATGGCTACAGTAGTGCGCTCCATACTTTATAAGTGGTGGAAAATCCCTCGACGCGGGCACTCGGGCTCGGTTTTATTGGAAGCGATAGAAAATGTGAACAATCTCACTTGGTTTTTTTGAGTATTTAATAAAGCACACTCTAAAAAAAGCTTTCATATTGATTTGACTTAATCTGAAGCTATTTCTTTAATACGAAACAGATCAATACTTAATTATTGTTTAATGTCCATTGGACATATTGTAAATTAACGTGCATTCGAATATACAAAGTAGAGTGAATAATTTAAAATCGTTAAAACTTTTAAAAACCAACTTCAAATGCTGCGAATGTCATTCAGTCACCAAGTTTGAGGTGTTAATCTCCATATCTCTGGAGATATTAATCAATATTTACGAAATTTAAATGGGACTATTTTGGAATAAACTTCTTTCGAAAAAAAAGGATTTTGCATATCCGTTCATATAATGACGGAAAACGTATGCCCGAACATACAAGAATAAAATATCGGCCAATGCCGATATTGCCGAGATTATCAATATAATCTCCTTCTTTTTTGAAGTCGGTAAAAAATGTAGGTACTTAAATAAAAATGAAAACATTATTATAATTATTATAATTTTACGCCGCTTAAAGTTAATCCTTTAGTCTTCACCAGCCACTGAACAAACATGAAATCATGTAATCCAACAGCTGTCCTTGAGAGACAGTTCCTAGTCTAGTACCATCCTCGACCACATCGTGACTAATCGACAGGTGTGTGGCAAAACGATAGCCTATATTAAATAAAACATGTCGTATATCGCAGATCTGAATTGCATCAAATAGGTAGTTACGAGGGTCTTCCTTTAACAGGGCAGACAACTTTTGTACTCTACGGTAGAACAATCATTGCTATAAAATATATGAAAAACGAAGTAAAAATGTAGATAATATGTGTATAATAGTGGTGAACTTTAAGATATAAAACATATTATATGAAATAAAGCAGTCGCGAAGCTTTCCATCAAATTGAAGAACAACATTCAGAAAATTAATATTTGCAACGTAGTTACCTACAATAACACATATAATTAATAAAATATGTATTTCAACTAAACTTGTATAATAAACGTAGCAGAGAGTAAACAATAATAACGAGTAGGTCCTTATCTCATCAACAGCAAATTGTATTTTACATTTGCCAGTATATTCTAGGAATCGAACGAAGTGGGTACTGTCGGATACATAAATCCTTGTAAGTTTAATTAAGGAAACACCCGGCACCTGAAGCGATCACTGCTTAATTAGAAAAATGCCGCCAAGGTAGTGGTTAGGTCTGACTGCAGGGCACCGTAGGTTTGTTTTGTGACTATTAATCCTACTTCTATCCTATTTATTTTATAAAATACTAATAGTATAGTGAACCATACCCATATATAAAATAGTAACAGTTATCTAGCTAGGGGATTCACAATAGTGCATTATAGACGAAAAACTATTGTTTCGCATAATATCTATTGTCATAATTTAATAGGGTGGTAGCTGGCCAGGCGGGCACTAGATAAGTATCCTACCACCATGCGGGGTTGAAATAAAAAAAAATAAAAATAAATAATTTACATTAGAATAATTTTGTTAGAAATTAGAAAAATCGTTTATTCAGCCGTCCTCAAGATACAGAAGATATGACAAATATATACTTGAAAAAAAAAAAACATACAGACGAATTGAGAACCTCTTTTTGTGAAGTCGGTTAAAAATACTTGACATCTTGACAAAAAACAAAAAAGAAATGCAATATGAGGTGCTGAATAGTCCAGTGTCAGTACAAATATCCAGATTTTTTGGATCATAAACCCTAAAAAACCAAGACGCTGATTTTCATAATGGCCTGAGAGCGGTACCCTAGTGGGTACTATTATTTATAAAATTATGCGTAACCCTTTATGCTATAGTAAATTAGGAATGACAAATTAATCGAATCAAAGGGATTGCAGTCTCGGGCGGTACAAACGCTTTGTCAATAAATTAATGGTGTTAAAGACGTTAAAGTTTTTCTGCTTACAAAGCAGTGACCTATAAAGTAACAGAGAATGTGAGATTAAACATGTGTAGATGTCTCGAGTTATGGGATGCAATGCAATGCAAGTTTTGTATGCCACTATGGCACACGTCATCGTTTGTTATCGGTGAGCATCTTGCTGGTCCCGTTACCTAATAAATCATAAAAAAACTATCTATACTGAGACGCAATTAGGCCATCAAGCGCCTCGTTGTTTATAATAATTGCAACGAAAATTGCTGGAAACTCCATGCGTGTGATAGCAAAATCTTCAAGGTGGCTTAACACTATCCGAGCTGTATGGAGACGAGTGTTATCTTGCATAAAGATGGCGTTCTCGCCTATGTTAAAATGGGCCCACATATCTATCATTAACGTATCATTCTGCAATTAAAATGCCATGTTCTATCACCACCAGTTTGGTGTATATCATGAACTTCGACTCAACTGAAAACATTACTATTGACCCTCCATCCAGAGTCCAATTAAAGGATTCTGATATTTTCCATTTTGTAAACATGATTTTTAATATAATTACCAAAAATAAATAAAAAGCTTTTACTTCGTCCTATATTTATAATGAAATATTTATGTAAATATGGGATTAATTTGGGTTTATTTTTAAGTATACAATATAAACTACTCCTAAAACTATAATACAGACTATATAAAATCTACAAATAAAAAACTGAATTAAGGTCGCTGTCCGCTGGTAAGGTACCCAAAAAGCTGGCGACATTACCTCTTTGAATGGCAAGGCTAATTCGTTGGCCGAGGTACGCGCCAGCTCTTTGATCATGGGAGACATCTATCAGACGTCTGGACAACTCCTTTACAAAACCGCGTGCTTGTTGACCCCACGAGCCCATGGTCTCGACCCCAAACGGAAGAAATGCGTAATTGTCTCCAATGTCTGCATATTTCCTCCGCTTAAGGGCCTCTGCCGCGTCTGCGGCTGCTCCTGCAGCCCGTGAGGTACTATTAAGGTGGGATGCTGCTAACGTATCGGCGCACGTTGCATCCCACACTAGCGGCTTTCCACGACACCAAGGAATCAACGTCATGCCGTCAGGTCTCTTGCCATCGTCACGTGAAATACCGTTCGGCTCTAAAATAGCCGGCACGTTGACGGTGGCAAGGGCCCGACGGATAACATCGTTTAGTGAAGCGTGTAGTGAAAGCCGCCCCGCACTGCGGCGACATGATAGGCCGTGGTGGCCCAGATGATCAACCTCGTCGCCACAGCGACAGCGGTGCGGCTCTGTTCTAGAGATGCCGAGACGCAGTCCCACGGCGACGGAAAAACTATTATTATTAATGAAATTCATTGTAATTTAGTTTAAATTTTAAAAGGATTGCTCAATCATTTTAAAATCTATCAAATTTTTTATAACCGATACCGAATCGCTTTCATTGCGTGCCAGTGTATTATAATTAAAGAATAATTTATTTTTTTATAACTTATAGGCTAGAGTTTGACCACTATCTCACCTGTTGGTAAGTGATGCGGTCGAAGATGGTAAGCACGTTAGGCCTAGAATGGGAACTAACTAACTCTAACTCGAGGGTGGTAGCTGTCCAGGCGGACACTTGATAAGTATCCTACCACCATGCGGGGGTTGTTAGTTCCTTAACGATGTTTTTAGGGTTCCGTACCCAAAGGGTAAAACGGGACCCTATTACTAAGACTCCGCTGTCCGTCTGTCTGTCTGTCTGTCTGTCCGTCTGTCACCAAGCTGTATCTCATGAACCGTGATAGCTAGACAGTTGAAATTTTCACAGATGATGTATTTCTGTTGCTTTTAATAATAGAGGGTTAAAAATAATAGAGGGTCCCCATACAAGAAACGTGTTATTTTCGGCATTTCACGCCATTTATGAACGCTTAGTTAGGTAAACGTCCCATAGATGGCGTTATATTGAAATGTCGATCCCTAACACCTTTGTTAGACGTTAGATGGCGTTATAAGAAATATAATGTTTATTAATTATTATTTTTTGCTGGCGAAAAATGATATTGGTATTTTTGCTCGATCTTATATAATATCGTTTAAAAACTAAAAAACAACCGACTTCAATGCCGCGCTATTCATTTTCAGTACCAATTTTGAGATGTTTATCTCAATATCTCTGGAGATACTTATCATACCTCGATAAAATTACCATGGTACCACACTTGGGATATCTCCTTTCGAACAAAAAAAGAATCATCGAAATCGGTACATAAACGACGAAGTTATCCGCGAACAAACATACAAAAAAAAAAATATATATATATATATATATACGGTCGAATTGAGAAACCTCCTCCTTTTTTTGAAGTCGGTTAAAAATACTGTAATGCGGTACGGAACCATACGAGTGCGAGTCCGACTTGCACTTGGCCAGTTTATTTCTTCACCAGAGGGCTACTGTGGAAAGCGCACATACATTTTTCAATAGAAAAATCAATTGGTGCGTGGCGGGGATCGAACTCGGTATCTCTGGCAACAAAGCCGACCGTTCTCTCACTTACACCACCGGACCCTCAAAATATAAACATTATTTCACCATATCTTAGATCCAAGCTTTATTGACGAAACACAGAACTGCAAAGATACCTATAGTCACGAATGCCGCGGATCCCCAAAATCGGACTTAAGCGACGGCTGAAATAATTTAATGGGATTATTGCTAAGACAGGAAAACAGCCCAGAAAAAAATTAATGAAGAGTCTAATAAAAACAAATTGAGAGTACCCTTCGGTTTATTGCGTTTAATTTTGTTTAATAAAATCGGGCTGGAAACACCCAGCCCTTGTTATATGTATTTTACGAGAGACATAAATACTTGCGATATTCTCAGAGCTTCAAGGTGAAATTTCATATTGAAGATACTAAGTGTAAGACCTATTTTGGCATAATATAATTTACACAACTTTACGCTTACTTTAAAAAAAAAATATTATATAGGCCAGCGTTTGATCTCACCTGTTGGAAAGTGATGATGCAGTTGTATACACATGTATCTATGCAAACTCCTATGCTTTAGTGCATAATTTTTCAATCATGATAATGGGTTTGCCCACATCTAATCCATGTTGCAGGTTTACTTAATAGGTAAAGCTATTTTGAGAAGCGAGAAGCCAATAACGCGATAGAATTATGACGATTGTTCGAGCAACTGTGTTAAACTATGAGATTATGAGACAGTAACACATTAAGGGCCAGTTTCACCGGTTCCTGATAATGCATTAGATAGTTATCTAACAGATGACGCCATATAAAAGCTTCAAAAATCTGTCAGATTTCTTCATATTAGCGCTATTAAGAGAGAAAGCAGGGTGCACTTTTCCATACAAATGTATTCCCCCGTTTTCTCCCTGGAAAATGCTTCTATAGCAAAATTTGTTTTTACAAAATATCAATGTCTGCTGTTGCTACGCCCCAGCATTTGTTTTTCTTGACCAACCAATTGCAAAAATAAATATAAGCCTTCTAATCTCCTGTTTAAGATTTTGAAGGGTCATATTTCTATTTGCACTTGGTTGGTCAAAAAAAGCAAATTATGGGGGCATACCTGACCTTGATTTTTTGTAAAAACAAAATTTGCTAGAAGCATTTTCCAGGAAGGAAACTGGGGAATAAATTTGCATGGAAAAGTGCACCCCGCGTTCGCTCTTAAGAAACGGTGAAACTAGCCCTTAATGTTTCAATTTCAATCAGCCCGTCGAATTAAAATGTTGTTTTCTATCAATTGTCTACTAGGTATGCCCTGCTTTAAAACGTAAAAGTCTTATTGGCTTTCTCTGATCAAAATTACAGCTAAGTTAAAGCGGCAATAGCCCAATGGCTCTGGCGTCAGCCTGGCAATCGAGAGGTCGTGAGTTTGATCCCCAACCATTACACTATTGACGTGAACCCACTCCAGATACAAGTATATTTCGCTTAGTTGGAGGGGTTAAAAAGACTACTTGTAATGTGCATCCCACATTGCTTTAAAAAAAATGGTCAGATTTGAAACCGTAAGTGGAAACAAATAAACTGACGATGATTGGTGATGGTGTATTGACATCATAAATTGAATCATGGGCTCCATAAAACATGAGGCAGCATTTTTATTACAAACAGACAAGAACTCGTCCACTATTTCACCTGATGATAAGTGATGATGCAGTCTAAGATGGAATCTGAATTGTGACAAAAGTGATGGCTGTAATACATTTATGTAAATACGTAGACTAAGCATAATACAACAACAAAAATGAATCAAAGCTAAGAACACTCGACTCGATCAAGTTACTAACAAACAAAAAAACCTAAATCAACAGTTGCGGCAACTGAATTAATATATACATACATAAAATCACGCCTTTTTAGGGTTCCGTAACCGAATGGCAAAAAACGGAACCCTTATAGATTCGTCATGTCTGTCTGTCTGTCTGTCTGTCCGTCCGTATGTCACAGCCATTTTATTATTTAAGGGGGGGGGGGGGCATCCCATACATGGAACTGAAACAAAAAAAAATTTCTTCAAACCTATACGTGTGGGGTGTCTATGGATAGGTCTTTCAAAATGACATTGAGGTTCCTGAAATCATTTTTTCTCAAAGTCAATCATTTGAAAGATAAGCGCGTCTAAAGTGGCAAAATGTGTGCCCCCCCCCTCTAACTTTTAAAGTATGAGAGTGAAAAATCTAAAAAAAATATATGCTGTAAAAATATATGTAGATCTTAATAAAAACTAACAACGAAAATTGGTTTGAATGAGATACAGTCAGCAGTTTTTGAGATATTGCGACCGCAAAGCTAACTTTGTTTTTCATACTTACACTACTTACTTACTTAAAACAAAGTTAAGTTTTTAGTTGCGAAAAGTCATAGTTATTTACATAATATTAGATTACTGTGTTACGGAACCCTACGAGTGCGAGTACGACTTGCACTTGGCCAGTTTATTCCCGTTAGGGTAAGCAGAGACTACTTCTTTCCACATGCCGCGATCCTGACACACCTCTTTCGCTTCTTTCACTTTCATGAGCGCCTTCATACATGCTCGCTGGTACTTTTGACTTGGCCTTTCCTTAAAACGTCCCTGATCTGGTTGTGATACGTTCGCCTAGGTCGGCCACTACCGGCTGGCACATTCACACTCGTCTTATAAATCTGTTTCGTTAGTCTTTTGTCATCCATCCTCTCTACATGTCCAAACCATCTGAATATCTAATGTCCAAATTTGGGAGTTACGAAGCCACTACATACACACATACATACACGCGACGTTAAAATTATCCGGTCGCTCATGTTTGGGGATATAAAATACTTAAATTCTAAATTTCAAACCATTTCAATACATTTCAATGAGCCACATCGCAGCTGTAATTTGGTAAGGAGTTTAGTATTCTGCAGACTCCAGGATCAAGTCAGTGCTACCATGTTCTTACAAAATCATTGAAGTAAAAGCATACCGAATTTCCTAGTCATACCGAGTCGTATCGAAGCTCATAGGTTTAAAATGGCTGAACGAATTTTCATAAATCAAAGCTAAGAAAACTCTCGATTAAAACAACCATGTATGAAACAAGTGCATGGTTCAAGTCAAAATCGGTTCATCCGTTTAGGTGCTACGATGCCACAGACAGACACACAGACACACACGCCCAACTTATAACACCCGTGCCTATTGCGTTGGTGGTTAAAAATAAGCGCTGGCCAATATAAAATGCGATTAATGTTCTGTGCGAAAAGCTAAGAAAAAGGCGTTACCTATGTTGGATAGAATTTAATGCTCGTTACGGTTTATCACGGATTATGTTTTGACCTTCATTGTAACTATTTAGGTAACCTTTATTGTTATCAAGTATCTACAGCTTACCTTGTAGAAACTATAAATTGAAAGAAGCCTTGTTTTTATTAGGGTTCCGGATCCCTTATAGATTCGTCATGTCTGTCTGTCTGTCCGTCTGTCCTTCTGTATGTCACAGCCATTTCATTTCGAAACTATTAAAACTACACAGTTGAAACTTGGTAGGTAGGTGTATTATATAAACTGCTTTACGATTTTTATACAAAAATAAAACAATTAAAGATAAAGGAGGGCTTCTCATACGTGAAACTGAAACTAAAAAAATATTTTTTCATCAAACCTATACGAACGGGTCTATCAGTATACAGGTCGGTGTCTATAGATAGGTATAGTTCCTAAAACCATTTTTTCTCAAAGTCGATCATTTGAAAGACACTTCTAAAGTGGTAAAATGTGTGTCCCCCGTTCTAACTTTAAAGTAAGGTAGTGGAAAATCTAAAACAATATATGCTGTAGATCTAATTTCAAACTTTCAAAGAAAATTGGTTCGAACGAGATATAGTCAGCAGCTTTTGAGATATAGTAACCGCAAACATAACTCCTAGGCCTAGCGTGCTTACCATCTTCGACCGCATCGTCACTTACCAACAGGTGAGACAGTGGTCAAACGCTAGCCTATAAGATATTAAAAAAAAACTTTGTTTTCATACAAACACTATGATAGTTATTATTGTTATATACCGGCTGTAATTCGCGTACCTTTAGACGAATTTTCTCTACCTAAGTTTCGAGCGAGTCAGTCGCTCTTCCTCGGGAGTGAGGTCACGCGGTGAAATCGTGATGTTCACTGCGGGCCGCCGCTCGCACAGGAGTGGGATGATAGTTAATGATATGGTAGGAAAATAATGATAGAAAATGATAGTTTTAATATACTCAACTTTGTTACGCAACCATACAAGTGCGAGTCCGACTTGCACTTGGCCAGTTTATTTAGCCTCTAATTAGTCTCAGTCCTTGTTTTGACCTAGACTGGGATCTGAATCTTCCACGAAGGTTGTTGGCTCTTCATCTGATTATTCCATTATCTTCTCCAGCAGCTTTATAGCAACAGCTCAATTTGTAATTGATATTACGTTGTATTTATTATTATAGGATATATTGAATTTTTATTTTTAGTTACTTTGTAGAATATAAAAGCATCTTTTGTAATTTATTAAAGACTAGCAGCGCCTCGCAGTTTCACCCGCGTAGTAGCCGTTCCCGTGATAATGCGGGGATAAAATATAGCTTATGTTACTCGCTGATAATGTAGCTTTCTATTAGTGAAAGAATTTTTGTAATTGGTTTAGTACTTTGTGAGTTAAATCGTTATAATGAAACAAAAAAAATCAAATATTTACATTAGTATCAAGCAAACGTGCTTTCAAGGAGGTGATATTATTCAGCTTATTTATTCTCGCAATATGAAACTCTTTGGTGGAATTCTTATCTAGGTTTTACGGAAATTAAAGAAAAACTGTAAAGAATACGCACGGTGCCATACATGGGAGCGTGCGGTAAATACTTACCGCACTCGTGCAGTAAGTACTTTCTGCACGCTCCGTTGTATAGTGCGTAATTTTTAACTTTCGAACAATGTATACAGGCTTCGTGAATGTATTTATTGAGCAAATGTGCTAAAAAATAAGTTATTTTTCAATAAAAATAAAATCGACTTCATAACCACAAACAGGCACTCAAAAGCGAAAAATAAATTACTACTACCTATTAGACTTGGCTGGCACCGACTTCAAATAGATAAGTGGGTAGCGCTTATAATAATTTTTAGCTTTTGAGTGCCTGTTTGTGGTTATGAAGTCGGTTTTATTTTTATTGAAAAATAATTTATCTTACCCTTTTTAGTGCAAAACAATTAATATAAGTTTTAATTAAATTACATGCATCTATAAATTTTCGTGTTTGGGCCGTTATACACTGACGGATATATACGTTGTGAAAATTTTAAGTATGAACTTATTACGGTTAAGAAGTTACAGATCTGTAAAGTGCGCACATATAGACACGCGGACGGACGGACGGACGAACGGACAGCAAAGTCTCAAAAAGTGTTCATTTGGTACCCTTAAGGGTTCGGAACCCTAAAAAAATTGACTTCAAATGCCGCGCTAGTGAAAATATCCACTAGTCATAATGATGTCATCAAGGTATCAAAGAACAATGCCCGAAATGGCCCTGTGCCATAAAAGCATCTGACACACACGATAATTAATTGTCTATTTTATTACAATAATTCCAAATACTTTTATAACACGGACTAGTTGTATTCCAAAATGAATAATAAAAAGTATGATTTGCGATTATTATAACATTAATCACCGCCATATGGCCGCCATCTTCGCCAAACGTCATGTCATGTCAAAAATATTAGGTATACTCAAATGGTTGCACGCTAACAAGACTTTTCCCGGTAGAACATTCCTGTGAAGGCAAATTAATTCTCATTTTTGATTAATTCTCCCTACTTTTGTTTCTATCTCGCTCACAGTTACCGTAAGAATATCTCTCAAAAACCAAAATCAATGAGAAGAAAGATGTAAAAACATTCATAATCATCAACAGGTCATATTTTATAGTCTTCAAAAGTATATGCAATAGCAACCTCCATTGTGTATAAACTTCTTGCGACTCTTCTTTTAAAACCATTACATTCTACTATGTTTTAGGTATTTATCTCCATATCTCTGGAGATACTAATCAGATCTCGATAAAATTACAATGGGACCACCTCGGAAACGTACCCTACCGATTACAATAAGAATCATTCGAATCGGCTTAGAATTGACGGAGTAATCGCGTAACATACACACAAAAAATAACATAGAGACGAATTGAGAACCTTCTCCTTTTTTGTGAAGTCGGATAAAACTCGTACTAGCATTATCGGTTGCACATTACTAGTAGTCTTGTTAGCCCTTCCAATTGAGCTAAATATGCTTGTGTCTGGAATGAGTTCACGTCGATAGTGCAATGGGCTAGGGATCGAACTCACGACCTCTCGATCGCCAAGGCGACGCCTTAGCCATTTAGGCTATTGCCTCTTGTCTACGTAATTATTCTACGTAACATTGGCAGTGCCTATATTTGCAAGTTAGTAAATAGTTAAGACATACACGGAATGAGTACAATTTCGCGAATTCAACTGTGGACTGAATGTGCGTATGATGTCCAAGGCCCGACATACCTTCATACCTCGGTCACGCCAGATTCCAGCCAAAGCGTAGACACATTGCCGCAAACATTTTGCTAACTTTTTGCCGCATTTAAAGCCTTAAAAATTCCAGGACGCTAAAGCTACTTAGCTTACCTGCCGGCTTTTCAGTCCGATGTTTTAAGTAGGTACGGTTTGTCATAATCGTTTTTATTTAGCTTCTAGCGACCCGCCCCGGCTTCGCACGGGTTAAATTTATATTACTTGCATTCGCTCTACTGTTATATCGTTGACTTACGCCGCAAAATTTTAGGTCTTTAAAAAAGTATTATTATTTTTAACCGACTTCAAAAAAAGGAGGAGGTTTCTCAATTCGACCGTATATTTTTTTTTATTTTTTTTTTTATGTTTGTTCGCGGATAACTTCGTCGTTTATGAACCGATTTCGATTATTCTTTTTTTGTTCGAAAGGAGATATCCCAAGTGTAGTACCATGGTAATTTTATCGAGGTATGATAAGTATCTCCAGAGATATTGAGATAAACATCTCAAAATTGGTACTGAAAATGAATAGCGCGGCATTGAAGTCGGTTGTTTTTAGTTTTTAAACGATATTATATCTGTTTCACAGAATTTTTGCAGTATGTCTCTTATTTTATTACTCTTAAAAATGTTTATTATTTGTACAAACAATACAAACCTATAATTATGTTACTGCAGATATTATTAAATGCTGCGTTGTCCATAGGAAATTGCCACAACCAATACAATCCTGATCTCCTCTCGAAATACAAATATCCGAATCTGTCAATTACTCTCTAGAGGTTCTAAATACTTAACAGAAGCAAAAACGATCAAAAATGGAGTGTATTATTCAATAGAAATTTGTAAGGATTCCCTCTACCCCACTCTATGCCTCTGACAACGCCCGTCAAAACTGCGTAATTTATGGAACAAAATATACAGCGATGGTTATGAATCGTCGTTTTCAAAGCAAATCCTTTAAAAGTGTTTGCTCCGGAAGGATGTTTGTTTGAGATCGAGTCCGTTTTGCGGACAAATGGAGTTATGCTTCGACTCTCGGCTTGAGTGGAGGCATCACTTGCGTTGCGCTTAGTGCGGACTTATTTTTTAACCGACTTCAAAAAAAGGAGGACGTTACTCAATTCGACCGTATATATATATATATATATATATATATATATTTTATGTTTGTTCGCGGATAACTTCGTCGTTTATGAACCGATTTTGATTATTCTTTTTTTGTTCGAAAGGAGATATCCCAAGTGTACCATGTGGTACCATGTTAATTTTATCGAGGTTTGATTAGTATCTCCAGAGATATGGAGATAAACATCTCAAAATTGGTACTGAAAATGAATAGCGCGGCATTGAAGTCGGTTCTTTTTTAGTTTTTAAACGATATTATTTTCAATATCTTATAGTAGCGTTTGACCAATTGGCGTTGGCTTTGTGGTAAGTGATAATGTGATCGATGATATAGCGCACTTACCCAGAAGATATACCTATTCATTCGCAACTTAAAGACCGCCATATTGAACTATAAAATGCGTTCATAAAGATTTTGATAGAAAATCCATTGGTGCACGGCGGGGATAGAGCCCACTTTCTCTGGTGTTAAAACGGACTATTCACTCTCTGCGCCACTGGGCATGCAACTAGATAGCGTCCTACCATGCGGGGGTTGTCGATGTTTTTCCTTCACCGGAGGGCCACTGTTAAAAGCGCACATAAATTTTTCGATAGAAAAATCCATCAACGGCGGGGATTGATATATTAGATATTATATACTAGATATTCACTAATTTATATTATTATTTTCCACTCTTAGGCCCACTTATATGAAGAGATATAGGAAATAAATCAGAACAGTTAGGGGTAAAGCAGGCCCCGTGTGATGGTCACGTATTGATAGGAGCTGACAAGGGTAGGGTGAGATTACCACGTCACATTCTGCGTTTGAACTATCTTTTCATGTTAAAGTTCAACAATATTTTGGATATTACAATAACCAGACAATAGCAAAGCGGCAATAGCCCAAAGGCTTCTGGCGATCGAGAGATCGTGAGTGAGTGTGAGTTGAATTCACACTCATTGCACTATTAACGTGAACCCACTCCAGACACAAGCATATTTAGCTTAGTGGGAGGGGTTAACAAGACTATATACTAGAAAGAAAGAAAAAAAGAAAAATAATTAATTTTGCAACAAAACCACAACATACAATTATACATATATATATACATTATTATTACAAATTACTACTGTAATGTGTAACCCACATTGCTTTAAAAAATAAATTGCTAATTGCTTTAATAAGTAAGCTTTAAAAAATACATATTACTTACTCTCTTTTAATGATACCTCATTCGTTAAATTATAATAAAGAGCTTAGAAGTTATGAGGGAACAGATGAACATACATACATACCGGTCACTTTTCTGTAGTCGGGTAAAAAATATAAATTAAAGACCTCAGTGATATTCTATAAGTTGCAGGAACCGAGGCAAAAAGTAAAAAAATAAAATGAGCAAAGAAGCCGCTGCGCCAAGTTTCTACTTAAATAAAATGAAAGCAACTTGCCGCAGTAAGTTTTGCAATTAAAGCGACGTTAAGTAGAAGAAATATTAATTTGGGTTCTATAAACGGACGACTATAATTAAGTATTTTATTTTTATTAGCTTTTTATTATCTTCACCTGTATATTTGTATGTTTGTAACAGACTTCTTTGGGCGCGATTTTGACCCACTTTAAATGGCCAGATTTCGTTCAAACTTTGTAGATTTATCGAGGACCGATGACGATACACTAATTTGATAAAAAAATTATTTCATTTTTCAACTAATAAGTAGAAAATAAATAATAGTAAAAAAAACTAAAAAACACGCTTTTTATAGAAAACCGAACTTAAAAATAGAAAATAAAATTTAATAAATTTAAATTTAGAATAGTGTTAAAAATTTCAATAAATATAAATTAATAATAGTGTGAATAAAAAAAAATATATTTTAATTTTAAAAAAGCGTGGGGTGTTTTTAAGATATTATCAAAATGATAATCACTCTACTCATATATGTCAATAAAATATTTATAACTATTGACACCATGCACCTTACGCTATTTTAAAAATATTTTTTTTTAATTCACACTATTATTAATTTATATTTATTGAAATTTTTAACACTATTCTTAATTTGAATTTATTAATATTTATTTTCTATTTTTTAGTTCGGTTTTCTATAAAAAGCGTGATTTTTAGTTTTTTTAAACTATTATTTATTTTCTGGGTTCTATAAACAGACGAATATAATTCAGTATTTTATTTTTGTTCTACGGATCTATGAAATTACTTTACCGATTTTTTATGACAGAATTTTTTACAAAATTGATCACAAATACCTATATTTTCAACCTACTTCCAAAAAGGAGGAGGTTCTCATTTTGTCTGTATGTCTGTTACGCGATTACGATTACTCCGCCAATTATGAACCGATTCGAATGATCATTTTTTTAATTGTTAGGGTTCATCTTTGCACATTCTACGATTTATTGAGATCTGATGAGTATCTTGAGAGATATGGAGATAATCACCTGAAGAAAATTTACCGATTTTAATTATTCTCCGGTAGGTGTGGTCAAGTAAGACGAGGTAAGGTAAAAAAAAAAGACTTCCGCATGTAATTGGTGTTAATAGTTATGGGCCCACTTTTGTTGGAGTAAAATGGTGAGCATATCGCCCGTTTGCGCGACTCATCTACTTGCAGTTATAATTTTTATTTAATCCAAGACTTGAACTAAAATGTTATTTAAGTGCGGCTGTGCCGTTTAGCGCAATAGGACCGGCTTGCTAATTAAACTGCGTTTTATTTATTTAATTACAATATATTTACAAGTACCTATTCATTTATCTTGCCGTGTTAGTATGTTTGTAACGTGTGTCTGTGTGGGTTAAATCTTGGAAGCTAAATTAGAACCACTTTTGACGTTCGATTGGACTCTAATTTGACCGCTATCTCATCTGGTGTTAAGTGAAGATGTCATAGAAATATATAAGGTATTATCAATATTTCTGTGGATGATGTGGTATAAAATGGCACAGTGCTTGTTTGCAAATGAAAGAATGAAATGAAATTATGAATATCCATCAGTATCTACACTGATAAAATAGCATCCATACTCCATATTATTATAAAGACGTTTGAACTCTGTCACTCTGTCTTTTTGTTGCCTAATGACGCCTAAAAAAGGAGATAGATACTTTATGAAATGAGGATGAACATAGGCTACTAGATTCTTGGTATACGTTAACGAAGTCGCGGGTATCCACTAGTTGTTTATACAGCATAGTTACCTACATAATAAAAACGTGGAAAATATACTGAGCTAAATGTTCAGAAAACTAGTAGGTAGGTAAAATATTGTCAAACAGAAAGCCATCAATAGTATCAACCGGAGGCTGTCAGGCGCCCGGCTGTCCGCAGTACGGTTAAACCCGGCTGTTGAACATGTCAATATGAACGATATTAGAGAAATATGAGCTTTTAGGCAGACTTTAGAGATCCTTGAGACAAAAGAATAAAAAAAAACTACCGTTCTCAATTCGTCTGTATGTGTTTTTGCATGTATGTATGTTACGCGTTTACTCCGTCAATTGTTAACCGATTCGAATGATTCTTTTTTATTTGGTAGGGTATATTTCCAAAGTGGTCCTAATGTAATTTCATGGAGATCTGATAAGTATCTTCAGAGATATGACGATAAACGTCTCAAACTTGCTACTGAAACGAACTCGCGCGGCATGAAAGTCAGTTGTTTTAGTTTTTAAACTATCCTTCAACAAATTGCTTTGCTAGGCTTATCCTTTGACTAGAGTAAGTGCTAGCTCTGGTAATTGTATACTTATGTAATACTTACAATCATTTCATCGACATTGCCATTCAGCATTGCAATGCAGCCAGCATTAGCGTGAAATTATATTCTCTTTGGCCAGCATTTTGACCATTTAACAATGCACCAGGGCACATTACGAAGAGTAAATGGTAATAAGACTGACCAGCGGCTTGCTCTAGTAGGATAAATTAATTTTTATATTTATATACTTTGAATGTATTATATTTATTATTATATTATTGAATTTTATTTACTTTGAAGTTAATCTATTTACATTTATATTAATTAAATAGATGTGTGTAGATAATAGAAAAGTTTAATACAGTTTAAACCGCTTTTTCTAAGAATTGTTACTAATTATTGTATTATTTCAGGCAACGCGTTAGGTGTAAATATATCGGATCATTATGTTAGCCACCTTGAAACTCTCAGTTGTTTTATTTCCACCTCTGTTCAAACGGACCAAAGAAAATTACTAACTGCCCTCCCATAAATTCCTACGGGACCCTCCCCTTAGCCTCCGAGCACAATATACTGTTGCGTTATGTCATCAGTCGACAATAGCTCAGGTATACAGCTGTTTACGTTCATTGTAGGCGGAACCCTAAGGATCGATACGGTTTACGCTGTATTTATTTCTTACGTGAAACGAGACTTTACAGATTTTACGACTTTAGGAAATTCTGTGTCAGATTTGTTCGAGTACGTTTTCTTATAAGTTGAAGAATAATATACATTTTATTTTATTCTGTAAGTTGGTGCTTAAAGTTATGATTAGTGAGTGCGTTCACTAAATTGCCATGGTTACATGTATTTACACTAAAGCCAATAACTACCAAACTCGGTTTAGAGTTACTCTAGAGTAAATCATTAGAAACGTCAAAAATGTATGGTTATACTTTGAACAATTGAGGCTGGAAGTGTTTCTCTGCGGGATCGAATCCAGAACGAAGTAATTCGCCAGAGAACTAAAGTGTTCGACATAGCTCATTGGATTACCAAACTGAAGTGGCAGTGGGCTGGTCATATCTGCCGTAGTACCGATAACCGTTGGGGCAGACTGGTTCTAGAGCGGAGACCGCGAATCGGCAAACGTAGCGTGGGACGCCCTGTGACTACTAGGTGGAACGACGATATTCGAAAAGCGCTGGGCAGTGACTGGAAACAAAGAGCCGAAGACCGGGCTCAGTGGAGTGTCTTGGGGGAGGCCTACGTCCAGCAGTGGACTGATACCGGCTGATAATGATGATGACGATGACTTTGAACAAATGACGATTAACTCTAGAGTAACCTTATCTAAGTTTGGTAAAATCAATAAGATATGATTAAGTTAGTTTAAAAACTAAAATAACTGACTTCCGTGCCCCGCGAGTCAGTTTCAGTAGCAATTTTGAGACGTTTATCGTCATATCTCTGGAGATACTTATCAGGCCTCGATGCAATTACAATGGGACCACCTCGAAAACAAACCCTACCGATTAAAAAAAGAATCATTAAAATCGGTTCAAAATTGACGGATTAATCGCGCAACATACACACAAAAAACATACAGACGAATTTAGGACCTCATCCTTTTTGGGAAGTCGGTTTAAAATCGATTTCTCATACTGCGTGAGAAAATTTAAGGGTTTCATCTCCATATCTCTGAAGAGACTCATCAGATCTCAATGAATTAGTTTAATGGAAACATCAGGGAACCATTAGGATTTTTCAGTGATGTTGGCTCTCCTGTCCGCAGAGATGTATAATGCGTATCTCGTAAAACGCTCTAACAATTTAGATGAAACTTTGTATATAGTTAGAGTTTTGCTTTTTAAGTAAATATATAAATAATAAATAAATAATTCTTTAATTCAGGTAACTTAAGAAAACAGTACATGATATTCTAAAACCCATATTATAAATACCTTACAGACTAACTTACATATAAATATAACTATTTTACTACGAGTTTCAGGGATTTTTGCCGGTCTAGTATCCCTGTATTTACGGTATACAACCCCTGCAGGCCAGAACTCCGGCACGAGGAACATCTTCTTGTGCTCGGCTGGAACCTGCAGCACGTAAATCATAAATAATTTATTGCTGAATTGTAGTCGGTACAGATGGTGAAAAGTTACAAAATTGTTTCATACAATCTACCATGAAAATGGTGTGCAATGGTTTGCTTAGAGAGGCTACAGACATATATCAAGTATAATTATGGCTGCGGAAACTTTGACACTATATAAAATTATGACATAATATCATTGTATTACATTGTACAATTAGTTCATTTATATTTGTACCCTAGGATAAAATGTTTACAGAGTAAAATAGTATAGGTAATATAATAGAATAATAGAAATGTATAAAGGATAATGTAAAGCAATCAAAATGTCGACTAAGTAAAATTAATGTGTGATAATAAAATATTACATAAAGTGATTCAAGCAATGTCAATAATATTCAATTAAAGTTATCATTTAAAAAATCGTCAATAGCATAGTAACATTTGGTCGTCAACATTCTCTTAAATTTATTCTTAAACAATGTCATGGTGAGGTCCTTCATACAATTTGGTATTTTATTAAATATTATGGGAGCCATACATAACAGATTTTGTGCATTAAGGCTGTTTTGGCTCTGTGAATGCACAATATGTTGTTGCAGCGCCTATTGCGCTGCACAACATCTGACATCCGTTGAAATATTGAGGGTTGTTTCGCACAAAAATAGCTACCTCAAAGATGTAGAGGGATGGGAGTGTCAGGATGTTGTGCTTGCTGAAATAAGGTTTGCAGCTTTCTGTTGACTGTAAACCAAACATGGCTCTTATGCAACGTTTTTGTGCTTTGAATGCAGTTTGGTTTTCATTTGAATTACCCCAAAATATGATTCCATATCGGAGAATCAAATTTGCTAGCCCATAATAGGCGTTAAGTAGAGCATCGGTATTCACAACAGGGGAAATTTTAAAAAGTGCATATGCAGTGCTGCTTAATTTTTTACACAGTTCTGTTATGTGTGCCATCCAGTTAAGTTGGCTATATTATTATATATTATTTTATTATATTATTTTTCTATAATTGTATTAGCTACGAGCGCACACGTATGATTTATATATACTTTGTATAGCTGTAAGCACATGCTGTTGGATCACTATCCAGCTTTAAAAACTACTGTTCCTTCATTTTATAATGTTTTGATTGTGATTTGTTTTGTGCTTTTAATAAATAAAAAAAAAAAAAAATAGTCAATCCTAAAAATGTTATCGACTTTACTTCACTAATTGACGTTGTATTATAGTATATATTTAATGTACTCTTAAGTGATCTTTGATTTAAATGCATGATTTGAGTTTTGCTTAAATTGATTTTAAGATTATTGTTATCCAACCATTGTACGATTGAGACTAAAGCATTATTAATGTAATTCTGGTATAAACTATTTTTATTACATTTTATCACTACTGTACTATCATCGGCAAAAAGGGACATAGGGTGTGCGGTACACTTTGGAAGGTCGTTAATATATAAAAGGAATAGAAGCGGACCTAAGACACTTCCTTGTGGGACACCATACAAAACAGATCGCGGTTTAGATCGGTATGTTTCTTCCCTTTTAGTATTTAAGTTGAATCTAGAGATATCCGTCACTTGAAACCTTTGAGAAAGATAAGATTTTATCAGCTGCAAAACGTTGCCTCTTATTCCATATGACTCAAGTTTTCTCAATAATATACGGTGCTCTACATAATCGAATGCCTGCGCCATATCACAGTATATGGCACAAATAGGTTCAGTTTCATCAACACTACTTAAGACCTTCTTATAGAAGTTATAAATCGCTAGATGAATACTTCTTTTTTTCCTGAAACCATTTTGTTCGCAACATAGTATTTGGTTATATTCTAAAAAGTTATATAATTTTTACGTATGACTTGAAGTCTGTCGGCCGCTTCTGCTCCAGCTCCTTCAAACACATACGACATTAGAACACATACACATAATATAATAAATATTTTAGTTTACCTATATACTTGCGTTCTGTAATTAACGCAAAAATCTGAGCAAAGCCCCGCCCTGGTACATATTATCAAAACACAACTTCAGATGCCGCCCGAGTCAGTTTCAGTAGCAAGACTGGCAAGTTCGAGATATTTGTAGCCATATCTCTGAAGGTACTCATTAGATAGTGATACAATTTAAATGGGGACACTTTGCAAATAAACCCTTACCAATGAAAAAATAATCATTAAATCGGTTCACAATTGGAGGAGTAATCAAACAAACATATAAAAAAACACTTACAAACGAATTGAGAACCTCCTCCTTTGAGGAAGTCGGCTGAAAAGTTAATTTTGTATACATCTTCTCGACACCGCGAGAGAGCTCATCCACATATTGTTGACACGTGGACATCGCATACGGTACGTTTTATGCGGTCATTTCTTCCGCGGACTTGTAAAATGTGGAACGATTTCCCACCAGAGGTTTTTCCGCTACGGTACAACATGCAGCGATTTAAGAGAGGGGTAAAAAGAGTCCTCTATGCAAAAGGTAGGCAAAACACGTGCAATACTACTTGTGTTGCAAGTGTTTATAGGCGGCGGTAACCACTTTCGATCAGGTGGGCCGCTTGCTTGTTTGTCAACTTTGACATAAAAAAAAACATCTACAAAATAAACGGACGTATTTAGGTATAGAAAAACGATCCAACTCACAACTAGAGTACCTATTGGAGTTGGATTCTGACGCTTTTTTGGAAATATGTTCAAATAAGTGAAGTAGGTATAGTCCATATTGTTCAACAGCACAGTTATTGCGCTACACATTCAGACAGACAATAGAGCCGCATCATTATTATTGAATAGTTGTGGAGCTCAGTGGAGTGCCGCCAATGCAGACTATTCAAAGCTTGCCTTTATACGAAGCGACACGATTTTGTACATTATAAATATCATCATCACTATTATCAGCCAATTTCCATTAACTACTAGACATAGACCTCTCCTATGGCACGGCACTGAGCTCGATCTTCAGCTATTGGATTCCAGCCGCTGCCAGCTAGTTTGCGTATATCATCTCTCTACCACTCTACCACGGCTCGGCAAACGTAGTGGACTGGACGGGCGTCCAGCACTACGTTTGCCGAGCCATGGTCTCCACTCTAGAACACATCTACCCCAACGGTTATCGATTCTACGACAAATGTGTATCACAAAAGACATTATAAATGTATGAATTATATGCTTTCAAAATATATAATAACTTCGACCGCTCTTTTTTATGTTTGACAGACTAGCACTTGACGTTATCTCACTTGATTTTAAGTGAAGTCGTGGTCTAAGCTGGAACAGTGTATGTCTGCAGTTGAAGGCAGCACTGAGACGAGCCGCTGTACAACTGACTTAAGTCCAATCCACATATCGACTTATCTTTGTGCAGTGGTGGTTTAAGCAACGGTTTAAGTCTACGAGCAGTGGTAATTCATAATTCATCATATTAATTGATTTATTTTATTTTTTTTACTCCTAAGCTTAGTAAGAAAAAATAAACTAGCCAAGTGCAAGTCGGACTCACACTCGTAGGGTTCCATACCACACTACAGTATTCCATTAGATTGAGCAAAAAATGCCACTATCATTTTCCTAAAGCAAAAAAAATAATAATTGATAAACATTTTATCATAACAGAATTGTGAACCGCGTGCTTATTTCTTATAACGCAATAATATATCTTAGTGAAAATTAACACAAAGGCCATCTATGGACGTTTAGCTAAGCGTTCATAGATGGCGTTATATTATGATGCCGAAAAAAATTAATTGTTTCTCCTATAGTTTTTAACTTTATTCTGTTTTTATTTGTTTTTATAGCGGCAACATAAATACATCATTTATGAAAATTTCCACCACGGTTCATGAGATACAGCCTGGAGACAGACGGACGGACAGACAGACAGACAGCGGAGTCTTAGTAATAGGGTCCCGTTTTACCCTTTGCGTACGGAATCCTAATAAATTGCATCGTTCTATATTTAATTTTAGTTTTTCACGCTTGTTAGATTTTGTATTTATTATTATAAGGTACCGACTACTATACTCACTATTTATACCGACTATCCCGACCCGGTTTTTAGGGTTCCGTACCCAAAGGGTAAAACGGGACCCTATTACTAAGACTCCGCTGTCCGTCTGTCTGTCTGTCTGTCTGTCTGTCTGTCTGTCCGTCTCTCACCAGGCTGTATCTCATGAACCGTGATAGTTAGACAGTTGGAATTTTCACAGATTATGTATATATTTTGCCGCTATAACAACAAATACTAAAAACAGAATAAAGCTAAAAATAATAGAGGGTCCCCATACAAGAAACGTGTTTTTTCGGCATTTCACGCCATCTATGAACACTTAGTTAGGAAAACGTCCCATAGATGACGTTATATTGAAATATCGATCCCTAACACCTTTGTTAGACGTTAGATGGCGTTATAAGAAATAAAATGTTTATTAGTTATTATTTTTTGCTGGCGAAAAATGATAGTGGTATTTTTGCTCGATCTTATAAAATACTGTAGTCTGGTACGGAACCCTATGAGTGCGAGTCCCGACTTGCACTTGGCCAGTTTATTTATATAAAGGGTGTTGCGTTTCATATGGTCCAAATGAAAACCATCGATGGAGGACTCCAAGAGTTTAACCCAAAGAACCCCATCCAAACGTCCATGGACCAGCGGTTTGGACTGTGCGTTGATATCTCCGTCAGTCAGTCAGTCAAGATTTTGGATTTTATATAGATACTAGCTGACTCGGCGAACTTCGTACCACCTAACAGACAATGAATGTCGTGTTACCTTTTAGATGAACTTGTTTTAGGCTTTTGTGAACGTAATAAATGATGTATTCATTTATTAAAGAGAAATTAAGTTTATTAATGTATTATGGCAATACATATATAGAATAAAAATTGGTAAAAATGGTTTTTAGAAATATAAACTTTTTAAAGTTGTTTGTAAGCATACATTTCTGAACGCACGCATATTTGACAATCAATAAATATGTCAAACAATTATCATTACTGACAATATGAACATTTTTTAAATCTACGTGACTTGAATTCACAAAAACTTGAAGAATTTTTACTTGACTTACTACTTGACACTGGCTACATACACTAATCGTGTGGAGCCATAATTATACAAAAAAAAAATACGGCGGGATAAACAATTGAACATCAAATGATTGGCAGTTTTTAAATCCAGGAACATTTTGGAAAAATATTTTTTCTTATATAATTTGTTTAGGTCAATTATTTATTGTTTTTAATACTTATTATCCTATTCCTGACAAAGACAATTCCAAAAATACAAAAATCATAAAAATTGGCCCAGCCGTTCTTGAGTTATAAGTGTAGTAACTAACACGACTTTCTTTTATATATATAAGATATTATCTGATGAAACTCATGAAAGTTTAATCGGATGGTATAAAATATACATTCTGGTAGCTGAATCGGTAACGTGGTTAAAGTTTTAATCGGCGGATAGAGTGAATTGAATCGTTACCAATACAATAAATCTACATAGTACATTTTCTATAACGTCATTCGTTTGGTTTGTGTGTAGGATAAAGTTTAATTAAATATAATAAGTATAAAGGTACGGTAATATGTATAAAAGTACACCGCAGCGTCCTGCGTGCGCGATCTAGGCAGCAATCAGATAGCGCAGTAGTATTTGTACCGACTGGTTCACACTAAACGCGATCAGAAAACAATTGAAAAGTACTGAAATCGCCCGCAGATCAAAGGACGCCGCTGTGTGGCCGTACCTTAAGTAATTCCATGGGGTGTTTGGGGACCAAGGCCAGGGGCCTGATTGGGGATATAGAGCAGAAATTGAAGGAGAAGACATTGACTCCTACTCCGGCTCGAACCTGGTGCAAAGGTTGTCTATTGCCATTCAACGCGGAAACGCCACCAGGGCTCAGGATCTTTGCACCGGGTACAGTTAGGGGTGGGTTATTTTCATAGTATTTGAACTTTGTTCATTAAGATAATTTCTATAAAAAATAATGATTTATACTGTATACTAATATACATAATATAACACAGAAATATTTTATGATCATCTCCATTATAAAAATACATATAACCTCCCACTAATCTGTCCCCTTAAGTGGACAAACAAGAAAAAAAGTTCACCCTGGCTCACCCTCCTTCACCACCTTCACGAGCAAGGGGACAGCGCGAGCTTTATTTGTCCTGTCTGTCCCCTTGCTACAAGCAATGGGACAGCGCGTGGACACCCACAGCACAGAAGAATGATTACTACTTCTCCTGTTCTGTGGTGGATACGTCATGCGTTATATTCCCATTTTCCCCATTTTTAGGTAGCCCACTCGCGGAGATAATCATCATATCACCATAATGAGCCTGTGTCAGTCCACTGCTGGACGTAAGCCTCTCCCAAGATACGCCACTGAGCCCGATCTTCGGCTCATTGGGAGGGATATGTAATCGCCACGCTCGGCAGGCGGGTTGGCGATCGCAGGACGTACCTCCTCGCACCGGTGACGCTGCTGCCCGTCACCGGCCTGTAGTATTTAGCTATGCCATAATTTTTAAATGGTTATACCGCTATTTGTCGGTCGCCAGAGCCTAGTTTGTTGGTCAGCAGGATGCACCACGTGCAGGTGAGGTTGGCTGGAAGCACTGAGGTGTTATTTGTACTCCCTTATCTCCCGGCGGAGATAATACAATGATTAAAATTTTATAAATACTTCATTCTCCCATTTATTAATTTCTATTAACCAATAAACATAACATAATCAGCCTATAATAATCCACCGCTGGACATATGCCTCTCCAACTGCGTACTAAGCACGATCCTCGGCTACTCTCATCATCCATCATCCATCATCCATCATCCATCATCCATCATCCATCATCCATCATCCAGCCTCCTTGTGAAAATCATCAACCCATCTAGTGTAAGGGCGCTACGCTTGCCGATACGCCGTACGCGGTGTCCACTCATGAAAACGTGTACCCTAATTGCCGTCGGGTAATATGGGCGGCCCACTGCCACTTCAGTCAATATACCATTAATATATAATTATATTGTTGACAGACGCAAAGCGGGACAGTGACTGGAAAAGAAGAATCGAAGATCGGGCTCAGTGGCGCATCTTGGGAGAGGCCTACGTCCAGCTGTGGACTGTGGACATCGGCTGATGAAGATGATGATATATTTGTTCGATCCTCTCTATACAAAGAATGTCTGGAAGAGATCGCCATTAGCAATAAGACCGCCCATTGTAACACATGTTAAAGAAGCTGTTGTGTATATTATTTAGCTCATAGGTATTGTGTAGTAATCAGAGTGTATCTATCTACTAGCTATACCACGTGGTTTCATCTGCACTAAAAATTATTTTATAACTTAATTCATAAGTTATCTCTGTGTCAAAATTTCAGCTATATCGGTCCAGCCGTTTGGCTGTGAAGAAGTCCCAAGCAAACGTACAAACTGACTTTCGCATTTATAATATTGGTGTTGATTTAGTTAACTTATTCAGTAAGCTATGTCGATGCCCTAATACACAAAGAAATTGTTAAACACAATCCAAAATTTCATCGTACCGACGGTACGATGAAATTTTGGATTGTGTTTAACAATTTACAAAAATATAAAGTGTGAAACACTTCAAAGAAACATAACACAAAGAAATATCATAGAATTTGAAATACCTTACATTTTTTAGTAAACCATTGAGCCAGTACGTTTTCCGGAGGTTTCTATAAGTAACAGGGTTGTCACGCAACCAGAATCTGTAGTGATCCTATTGTATATGTTTCTATATCCCTGTGATAGTGATGTAAGGTCACATCCGTGGTCACATTCAGCAGGTACTCATTGTACAAACCTTTCTCTAATGGATTAGATAGGACCCTACAATGGTCCGCCAACGTTCTCACTTTGAAGTGGGACTTTTGAAGATTTTCTTAAAGAAATGGACGTGGGTTTTTCTTATTTTGGAAATTCTAAGTATTCTTCTATCTAGACTTAGATTATCTAACGATGGCAAGGTATGCACTAGGATATATTTTTAATGTCGGGTTTTCATCGTAGATCTCTACGTCGTAGACTTAGAATGTTGTATGCAATCTTTATCAATATGACTTGGCTAAACCAGTTTTGACAACAGTATTACATCTTTTAAGATGGTTGATGGTTTTTAAACCACAAATAAATATATGGAATTCCTTCGATAAACTCTTTTATAAACAGTCAACATGAGGCGAGAGTTGAGCGAGCTTATATATATAAAGTTCAGAGGTGGTTTTGCCATTTTCACAACTCTCGGCATAATCTCAAATTCAAGCCTCATATTTTGTTTACCTTTGGAATGAATTCCAGATTTGTTCACAAACTGAATTAAATCTAGAAATTTGCTAAAATAGTTACTGTATGGGGAAAATTGCATTACGAGGTAGATAATATAATATTATGCTTCTGAATACGAATTTCATTTCACCCCAAGAATAATGAGCAATTCTAACGACGTGAAATAGAATAATATAGAAGTATCATTTTCCTTGAAGTTCTTATAGAACGAGAACTAGTTATCAACTGACTACCAAAAGGAGGAGGTTCTTAATTCGTCTATATTATGGTCATTTTGTATGTTTGTTACGTAATTACTCCGCCAATTGTGAACTGATTAGAATGATAAATAATATCGTTTAAAAACTAAAAAAGAACCGACTTCAATGTTCATTATCAGTACCAATTTTGAGATGTTTATCTCAATATCTCTGGAGATACTTATCAAACCTCGATAAAATTACCATGGTACCACACTTGGGATATCTCCTTTCGAACAAAAAAAGAATAATCAAAATCGGTGCATAAATGACGAAGTTAACCCCAAACAAACATAAAAAAAAAATATATATACGGTGGAATTGAGAAACCTCCTCCTTTTTTGAAGTCGGTTAAAAAAAAAAATCTTTTTTTTATGAGTGGGGTAGGGTACATTTTCACGGTGGTCTCATTATACAATTTAATGAAATCTGATAATATCCATTCATATCTCTGGAGATATAGAGGTATATATCTAAAATTTGCTGCTAAAACTGACTTGCGCCATAATTGTGAGCTTCGTTTTTAGTTACTAAACTTAATATTATTTAGGGTAATTAGCAAGGTTTGTGGTTAGAGGTTCTGTTATTATACAATCTTTACGAAATATATTTTTACCGGTTACACAAAAGGAGGTGCTACACAATTCGTATGAATTTTGCTGTACCATAATATATTAGGTCTTTACCTATGAAATTGGAGATTTCTATGAACATATATAAAAATGTTGGGTTTTTTTTATTTCAGCTAATCAAATTTACTGGCCCAAATTATTAAGTATTGGCCCAATTTTGCCATTTTGATGGCACTTTGTTTATCTTTTTACTGTACTGTAGAAGTCTGCCGGACGGGAGGCGATGAAGTCAGTGAAAGCGTTTTGTACTGCCTCTCGGGTGTTGCATTTTTTCCCACTTAAAATAATTTCTAAGTCTTGAAAAATTTAGAAATCTGTTGGGGCAAGGTCCGGTGCCTAAGGTGGGTGACGGAGATCTTTCAGCTGCAACTCTTGTAACTTTGCGATTGTCTGTCGTGAAGTGTGAGCTCGCGCGTTGTCGTGGAGAAGCAATGGGGAAGAGCGATTGACCAGTCTTGGTTGGTGATTAAAACGATTGTACTAATAATGGACCGTGTTTTTGCAACCAGTGTTAGGCCCGCATACGTCGTTAATGTTTCGTGTTATTTCCACGTTATTTACTCATATTCGAAAATTGTACGTTTTTTCAGTTTATTTATGGCGCCAAAAACTACCACAATTTCACAAAAACCATAAACTATCTTTAAACAAATGACTGAATTTGAAATTAAACTAACACGGCTTTCGAATAAATTTTATTCGAATTTCGAATCGCGCGCTATTCCACAGATAATTAAATCTGTAAATTCTGATTATAAAACATTACGTAGGCAAAGACCTATTATGTTACGAGCCGTATCTAAGAACACTTGCATCGGTTGGCCTGTTTAGATTTTTTTAAGTTATACTTCTTTTGGCGCGATAGAGAAAAATGATGAGAGTGAATTTTTACGATGCGCGCGCACACCGACACCTAAATCTAACACCGTGAAGTTCGTTCTAGGTGGTACAAAGCGCGCGCACACCGAAACCTAAATTCTACACCGTGAAGTTAGTTCTTGGTGGCATGACTATATTCAAGTTGTATATATCATATTTAACGTCATATTTTTACGTTAATAAAACCTTTTTTATTTGAATAACATCTTTTTGATTCATTTTAATATTTATCGTTAATCACTACTGCATTTTAGTTATTTTTTTTCCATACGCCACAGAAGTATAACTTCTAACGCGTGTACATAAGTACACATACTCTTTTTTTTAATAGCGGCAGTTAGTTTCCATAAATATTGTGTTAAGATCTAATGAGTTGATTTACCTTCAGAGATATGGAAAGAAATATCTCAAAATTCAATTCATCATTTTAAGGGCCCAGTGGTGTAATAGGAGAATTGTGGGCTTTGACGCCAGAGGTACCGAGTTCAATCCCCGCCGTACACGACTAGATTTTTACATAGAAAAATGTATGTGCACTTTTCACAGCCCTCAAGTTATAAAATCTGCCGCCAAACATCTAATGTGTTCCGGCAGCTATCCTTGAGAGCCAGTTCCCATTCTAGGCCTAGCGTGCTACCATCCGCAACCGCATCATCACTTACCTACACTACTTAGGTGAGATAGTGATCAAACGCTAGCCTATAAGAAAAAGAAATCAGCACGATCAGATAGTGCAGTAGTATTTGTGGCGACTGGTTCAAACCAAACGCGATCTATGGCGATCAGAAAACGATTAAAAACAGCGAGCCCGCGCTTGCGCTTGCACCAAGTTTGGTCGTATCTTTACTTGTCATTCGAACCACAGCTACAGCACTCCATTGTGTCAAATGCCACTTACGGTCACTCATCAATATACTGGTTGGGATATCTGTTGGTAAACAATTTAACTCAATTTGTTTATCCTAATTATATTGATGAAACAAGTTTAGGTTAAGTTATAATTATATTTGGTATAGTAGATAAATCATAAATCATTATCATCATAATCATAATCAGCCGATGCCAATCCCAATCACAATTGAGATCCATTAACAACTAAGTTTAACAGTTAATTGGATAACAAGATTAATAGACAACTATGCACGTTATATGAAAATCAACTATCGCAGGTATATTACGCAGAATTTAAATTTAAAGTGTTTCTCAGTGTCTGTCTCAATGGTAGCACATACAATAGATTTAAATAGAATAGATTGAGATCAATATTTGTCCAGGCGCTGAAAGCGTTTTGATGTTTTAAGTTTAACTGTTTTTAGTTATCACTCTCAAGGCTGAGGTGCAGCCACTACTAGCGAACAAGTACATTTAAGGTTAAAATTTATCTCATGTTTTTAGGTTTACTTATTATATAAAAACTATTATTTTAATATTCAATCTCTTATTAACTGACTTCAACAAAGAAGAAGATTATCAATGTTATTCAATGCTTATAATTTACTTTATGTATGTTCGTGCATAACTTCCTCATATAGACGGATTTCTAATGTAATTTTTGTTTATAAGAGATTTATTCCGAATCGAAGTAGGCCCAATCCAGAGATATAGAGGTATACTGCAACTGCCGCGCGTTACGTCGTGAATTGGTTTGCACACATTTTCTGTTAGCCGTCTGCCGCGTCCTGTGGAATCTCACCTTAAATTACTAGAGCAGCATTTAAAATAAGTTTTTATTATTTTTTAAACGATCGTTTTTGTTTCTTTTATAAAATTACGATGTATTATATCCCATGGTATTTTAGAAGATACTAGCACGCACAACTCTGGATCGCCAGAATGACGTCACCGCTCTACAGCTTGTTACCTGACCGCAAGTATCATACGCCCCATCATTTCTGAATTAGACAAAGCTTGTGCTTGAGCTCATGTCCAAGTGCTATATGTTACCAACTAATAAAATGATGGGACACTTCTTTGACTGAAACTGTTGCCTCTAGTTTAATTTAAATGATGGCAGATTCTTATCTATCAAGGTGTACCGCTACGTACCGCTACGTTATTGACAGCCCCAGATAACACAGATTATTAAAAGATTTACTCCTTTCATTTCTCAGTAGGCGTGAAATACGACCGGTTATTTGCTAGCGCAGTAACGGATACCTTCACATTTATTACAACACCCTGTAGCGTATACACAGGGGAGTTACGACAGTTACACTATTCTACTTTCTTTAAGTTTATAAACTTCACATATTTCGATGAAACTGTGGTCAATCGTTTGCCTATCTTTACATAGTATACAACAAAATCACTGCCGTTGTCTGTTCGCTTAGATCTACGGAACTGATTTTAATGCAGTTTTCATCAATAGCGTAGTCCTAGTTGTAAACCTTCCTCTAGACGCGCTCTATACAAGATGTGGTTTTGCATTCTCGCCATATTTGCAGGGGTAGGTATATTCCATGTATAGAACAAAAATCAGTTAAAAAATATATTTAAAAAGAAATAATTTTAATGACAGAGCCAGCAAATAGAGCGGCTGCGGTACACGTCACTGACCGCCACAGCCACAGCTGATCGCTCTATCAGTGTCATAACATCATCTACGTATTTGTGTACGCGCCTACGCAATTTACATGGCGTTTTTCTGATATTACTCGGGGATGATTTTGAAAATCACAATTTTTTTTTATCAAATATCCGGGTATTAATTCACGCGTGAACTTTAATAATATTATTAAGTATTTAGGGTACCCGTTACAATCGACTATGCAAATATGGCGAGAATGCAAAACCACACCTTGTATAGATAGAGTAGGAGCAAGCGGAAGGTTTATAATTAGGATTGAACGCGGGCAAAGCTGTGGGGCGCAGCGAGTATGACAGAATGTCATACTCGCTTATCTACTAATATTATAAAGGCGACAGCTTGTGTGTACGTTTGTTATTTCTTCACGTTAAATCTACTTATCCGATTAAGCTGAAATTTGGTATGTAGATAGCGTAGACCCTAGAATAACACATTAAATAAATGTATCCCGATATTCTTAACTTGTTCGCTGCTGAAAACACACTGCATTTTTTTATTTTTGGTACCGGAAGTAAAATAAAAAAAAAAAAAAAAAATTAATTAATTTTTTCACAAGGGGTGCGTGTGACCATTTGCTGTTGGATTTTAGTTTTGATTTGATGCCAGAGCTACGAAAAAAAATGACATAAGAAAATTAAAAAATATGCGAAAAAGTTAAGGGAGCAATGTCTACGCGAGTAAAACCGCGGGGCACAGCTAGTAAATATAATAAGTAAATAAAAAATCTTAATAAAATCTTAGTACGACATTTTATTTGACGAAAATGGGGCACTACGATACATGTTCAGATCCAACGACCCAACGGCTTCGCACGGTAGCAAAATATGTTAGAGTATTATATATATATGATGATGATATTTAAAAACTTTTTCCGACCATTTAAAAATAACAACAAAAAAACACTCAATTCGTTCGAGCTTTTCTTAAGTGATATTCCTTCATACGGCAGTTGTTTTTTAACCCCCGATGCAAAAAGAAGGGCTGTTGTTAGTTTGACGTGTGTATCTGTGTATGTGTGTGTCTGTCTGTGGCATCGTAATGACCAAATGGATGAACCGATATTGATTTAATTTTGTTTGATACGTGTTTTAATCGAGAATGTTCTTAGTTTTGATTCATGAAAATCCGTTTAGCAGTTTTAGGACTATGCTCTTTTTTCTAATTGATGACGCTGAGAGATCATTTTTCATAGGTCTGAAGAATTAGACATTCAAATCCTCTATTTCAACGATATTGTAAGAACATGTTAGCACTGACTTAATGCTGGGACATCTGAAATCTGCAGAATACTCAACTTCTCACTAACTTACAGCAAAGATGTCGAGTTTAGGCTCAATGGAAGGGTCACAATGAACGGATTATTCATAAATCAGTCGGGGTGGTTTTAAATTTTAAATGTAAGTATTATAACTACTTGTATAATTTAGTTAGTGCAACATGAGAATAAACATCTATATAATGCAATAAAAAAACATTCGTTGCAGGAATGTATACCTCGTAATTCCACTGCGGTACAACCGTTCTGAGAAAATAATCTTCAACGATTATTGAGTTGAGCAGCGACCGCCCGCGGCAACACGTGTCTCATGGAAATATGATCGCGTTGCTAGCCAATCTAGTGTACACTTGGATTTATAACTAGAGATCTGCTTTAGCGATGCAATATTAATATGTAAGCTGCTTTAAATCCGAACATATAGCTCTGACCGTTTGCCCAGCGATTAGTAACAGAAGAGCAGAAGTCTAGTCTAGCTATTATTTGAAGACAGACAAACCGTATGTATCCGGTTAAGTATAATATGGGGGTATTCAAATCGCGAGTGAATAGGTATCTTCTGGGTAAGCACGCTCCATCATCGATTGCATCATCACTTAACATCAAGTGAGATAGTGGTCAAATGCTACCCATTTCGGTGTAAAAAAAACCACTTGTTTGTCTACTATTTAATTAAAAGGAAACTGGTGATGTGAGACTTAGAAGAGGGGTAAGGGCACGAGGCAGACAGAGGATTTAAGTCCGTACATCTACTGTTTCGGTCAATCGTTCGACTCTATCGTACGAGTAAGTCATGTTGAACTTTACAAATCTATTGGCGCTATGTTATTTCTTATAGGGTGGAGTGAGCTAGAGTATGTTAATAGGTCACTATTCATTTTGTATAACTCTTATCAAGAACTTGAGTAAAATAAAGTCTGATATTTTCTATATTAGTAAATACGATCTTTAAGCGATATATATATATATACATATATATACATATATATATATATATCTCTCTTTTATATCTCTATATCCCTAAAAACTCTACGCTCCCTTTCTATCACATAGATTGTTATATGTTTACATCTCCCTTATTCTAACTCCGTGACGCTCTCTTTTTAATGCATGGTATGTTATATGGTTACATTCCGCTTACTCTAACTCCGCGAAATGAGTTGTTGCGTTGAAGATATAAAAGAGTTAAAGAGATGGTGGTGAAATGTAAGATATACGGATATAATCTTTGGTTTAAGGAGATATAACTCTTTTTACTTAATCACATCACACGAGTTAAACACGTTTATCTCAATTTGAAGGCGTTAAAACGTCAGTAATATAGATTCTCGTCAGCTTCTTTTCTACTTAAAATTGTATGAACATGTATGTCATATAAGTCAATGAATTATACTAATATTTTCACTGTTTCCTAATGTGAACATTACGTCAATAATACAATTTAGGTGAATGGAAACTTATCCCTAACAGTGGTTATTAAATAAATCAAGGGTTATAGTAGAAAGATTCAGAGAGCTTTCTTCAATTTTCAGTTGGATGTTTTTTAATTTGTTCACTTCACAATAATATGGTTTTAGATATTTATTTATCCCGTATATAGCTCGTATACCTATTACTTCGTAAGTATCGTTACGACTATATTACTGATGATGGATTATTATAGATGGGTAATTTTTAGGGTTCCGTACCTAGGAGTACAAAAGGAACCCTATAACTGAGACTTTTGTGCCCGTCCGTCTGTCCGCCTTTCACAGGGCTATATCTCCATAACCGTAAATACTTGAAATTTTCACGAAGTATGTAGTAAGTATACTATGGGACATTCAACGACAAATACTAAAAACTAAATATTATAACAAGACACTTAATTTTTTCAGCGTTATTTGTTTGAACCTGTACCATAATAGATAGAGACTAGAAATATTCACAAATAATGTATTATTACGACTACTATAACAACAAATGCTAAAAATAGAAAAAAAGTTAAAAAGGAAAAGGGGGGTACTCATACAAGAAACGTGTATTTTCAGGTGTCTTTTCGTTTTATGCTCGATCTTACAAACCATAATAGACTTCTAATAACATAATAGATTTTACCTGTAAACCGACTTCATCTACCTGGATCATATTATGTGCGCTAGGTGTGCCTTGCAGAATTTTATTTTTTTTATAATTCGATATATCTGTAACTTGTAAAACATCTACATACTATTTCTGGAAATAATTGAGAGGAAAGCCAAGAAACTCATCAATGACGACAAACTTGTTGGTAAAAGGCTCCAGAGCCTAGAGCATCGCCGCAAAGTCGCGAGTTTATCGGTTTTTTATCGGATACATTTCGGAGAGTGTGCCATCTAATTGCACGAATTAGTCCCACCATCCCCCTTTTTCTATCGGACAACCAGACGTACCGATGTGCGCCATCGATTTATGGTGGACATTCCATCTACCCGCACAAAACGTTTCGATTCATCATTTATCATACGTGCTGCCAAGGAATGGAATTCCTTGCCGGTGTCTGTGTTTCCCAGTAACTATAACCCGGGGGTCTTCAAATCGCGAGTGAACAGGTATCTTCTAGGTAAGCGTGCTACATCGTCGATCGCATCGTCACTTAACATCAGGTGAGGTAGTGGTCAAACGCTTACTTATCCAGTATAAAAAAATTAAAAAAAATAAACTACAAACATCCATACTTCCACACTAATATAATAAAAACGTTTGTAACTCTGTCACTCGGTCTGTTTGTTACCTTAAAACGCCTAAACGGGCGATCCGATTTTACTGAAATTTATCAAATAGCATAAGGATGAACATAGGCTACTAAATTCTCGGTGTACGTACGTAAATGAAGTCGCGGGTAACAGCTAGTTCTGAATTATTTATTTACTTACTAGACGGCAAAAGTAGGACGGCTTGAAACTCCATATTTCAGCCCATATTTCAGACTGCAGACAGAGCTACGATGCTTAGCGTGGGCGTAGACCCACTACGGCGTAGTACGGCGTAGCGTGGGCGGGCCAATGTTTTGACGCCGCGTCTGGCGATCAGCTGGAATTTGGTAGGTTGTATTATTGCAATAACAATCGAACACCGCCAATACAAATGGAGTAAAGATACAAGTAGAGTAAATATATTTTAAATTATTTTGCAAAAACATACAAGGAAATCATACCATTATGCACTGATGCAGGCTTATATAAAGTGCTGTAACGTAATTTGTATAAATTTTGTAGGAAATAACATGAATTTTACTGCAGTAAAAGTGTTTTATTGTGATCATTGTTAATCAACTTCACAAAAAACGAGGAAAAACTTCACGAAAAAGTTCACAATTTTCATGATTTTTTTGTTTGTTACCTCAGAACTTCGTTATTTAGTTACCGAGATTTCGGAAATTTATTTTTTTGCTCGAGAGATTATGCTTCCCGTTTGGTCTCATTATAATTTTATTGACGTCTTATATTTCCAGATAAGTATATGGAAATAATCAACTCAAACTTTGTACTGAAAATGACTAGAGCGGCATTTGCAGTCGGGTTTTCGTTTTGTAAACAAACATTGTTTATTATTATATTCTTTGTTTTTGGCTTTTGCGATAATGCCACAACAATTTCGCCAATGTCAAGTTTAGTCGAGTGGAAAGACCTTAGGATGCTTTTATACATTACAAGCACAGATAACAAATACAAATTTAAACTTACTTTCTGCGGAATCAACTTTACAAAACTAGTTACATGGATGAAAACTAAAAAAAAAATAGACACAAAGAATTCGTTTTGGATATTTACAAGAAAATGATAATAAAACATGGAAATGAGTAGGTAGGTATATACATAAAAACAGTCTTCAATAATTCGAGAGCTTAACATAAAAACCATAGAGTATATACGACTATAACCATGGACAGGTAATAGTACTTTTACATTTAAATAGGTTGTAAATGATTGGACACACCTCATTGTAACACCATGACACACAATATAATGTAGAATCTTAAGCAGTCTATCATTTAGGTAGATTTCTTAAATACACTCTATGAATAATTGAACTATACAAGGTAAAAATCTACTGCCATAACCTTACGGTGTTCCAGCGGCACAGTATTTTTATGGAGAGAAGAAGATAGATATAATACCTAGATACACGATATAAAAGACGGTTTGGTATAGTGTTAAGTGTATTAAGGTTAGTTAATGAGTGTTGATTTTTTTAAACTATGTTGATATTTTATTATTTATTTATTTAATTTATGTGCATTAATAATGATAAATGATTTTTTAATGTGTATTGACTTTTTGACTTGATTTGATCTGATAAGTTTCTTACAGTAACTTACCTCTGTAATTCACGATATTTTTTTGTTAAAAAAACGTATGTACACAATTACTGTCCGTAAAACAAGGTCCATACATATTGTAGATCATTTCAATATTGCTCTATGTGAGTAATGCTTGTAGATTTGCAGATCTAGCGATATTATAATTATTAGAGCCACAAGATTATTAATAATTTACAAAAGACGAAATTATTATATATATTAATATAAAGATTAAGTGATATTTGTTGTATTGGTACTTTCATACTAAGCCTTCTTATCCCCATCGGGCTGGCCTCATTGGTAGATCATCAAACTAGATAGATTTTCTCAGAACTCGTAGTGCTCGTATAGATAAAGTAAAAGCTCACCAAAGTTAAACGACGAACAAAGGGGGCACTTAGCTTCTGAATTAGTAACATATAAGTATATAAGATAATGTATACATATAAGATAATGTATGTTCTGGTAAAATAGGAGTAGAAGGCTGAAAGAGGATTTATTTGTGACAATAAGTTCAGCCACTCAGCCAGTCAGCTTAAATTAACTGACTGGTTTTGTATGATTTTACAAGTCTTTATTATAATTTTACATCTCTCTAATCGGTAAGTAGGTCCTTATTACCCCCAAATGGGGCTTGTAGGTAACCAATTAGCGCTCTAGGGTGATAATGTAGCTAGAAAAGCCCTAGGGCGGTAAGTAATTAAAAAAAAAACTCTTCACTCTTTCAAAAAGTTTGCGTACATCTAAACATCATACTGGCAATAGACATCATGCATTCAGCCCAATGACAAAAGAGGTCGCTTCGCTATTCAGCCTTGTCTTCGTATGAGTATAATAGTCATCAATTTTAAATATCGAACGGATGCTGGGGCTAACTTAGCCACTATAAAAAGGCACGGTGGGTGGAAATCCAGCAAGGTGGCTGAAGGTTACATTGAAGATTCCATACAAAATAAAAGTAAAATTACCAACCAAATAACGGAAACTATTCAGCTTTTAAAAAATGAAACATCTTTCTCAAGAGATGATCCGCAACCATCAACTTCTGCTGAAGAAAGCTTCATCCCGTCAGATTTTGTCCATGACCAACAAATATCACAATCTCAAACTATTAACATACCCAAAAAACACCTGTCCCTAAAATTTGTCTCATGTCACTATACATTTTAACTGATAAAATGTTTTATTCTTGTAATGCCGGTTTTTTTCTACTTACCTCACAATCGAGATGTAAAGCAGAGTAGTTAGCTCGGGTGTAAGCATCAATTGCACCCTCGAACTAAATATCTCGGGCTGCTATTGATGCCTTACAGCCCTTGGCTGCTAATCTACTATTCTTATAAAGTCTTTTTTTTTTTAACTTAATCAATCATGCGTGTAATATGTTCTTACATCCCTAAATTCATACTTGTGTGAAGTTTCGAATAAAAAAATATTATTTGAGATTATAAAATTAGATTATAAATTAGAATATATATTTGATTAATTTGAGGGTGGCAGTTTGTCAGGTGGATTTAAGACAGTGTCCTACAATTAGACAGGGGCCGCACCAATATTATGGAGTTTTCCAAAAAACTTTGTGTCCACAACTACATTGATTTAATTACTTTAATTTTGTTTTCACTTGTTTGGTTTGTTTTTAATTTTGATTTTGATGATTTGTAGCATAAATTAAATGTATTTTGTATTTATATTTACACACAATGTTAAAATTATTTCTGGAATAAATTGAATTGAATAGGATATAATTGAACTATTGATATTTATGAATATTCTATGCTTTGAAAAAGAGCTAAAGGTATGACCACACCGCGGCGTCCTGCATCCGCGTTCGCGATCTGGGGCCTTATTCAGTATGACCAATGAGATAACGCGTTCCTTAGCGCGTCACGTTACGGTATTGAAAAATTGTATTCTGTATGCCACACGATAGGTAAATTATACAAAACGCGCGCGTTACACGTCCTCATATTTCACGATATTTTGACAGCTCAAAACGCGCTCATAACCTTACCCTACCGCGTTTTAATTGGCATAGAGAATATCATAACGCGGAGATAATGTAACACGGCATGGTAAGACTTTAAAATGGTCATACTGAATAAGGCCCCTGATGTTCAATCGTTTTCTGATCGCCGCAGATCACGTTTTGTGAGAACCAGTCAGTACAAATACTACTGCACTTCTGATCGCCGCCTAGATTGCTCGTGCAGGACGCCGCGGTGTGGTCGTACCTTAATTAAAATGTCTCGTACCGACGGGACTCAAACCCGTAACTCTGGGAAACATGCCCGACGCTGTTTGAACTCAGCTACGCTACGATTCTATCGATATAAAAATGTACAAAAGTAAAAAAAAGTCAAAGCATTTATTCAGTATAAGGGCAAATAACCTCCTCCTTTTTTGAAGTCGGTAAAAAATTTGCACTTACACACGTCAAATAACATTAAATAGATTATATCCAATAACAATTATTATAAATATAACAGAAACATAACTTATTGCTTTGAATTTACAAAAAAAAAAAACAAAAGTATTGAGCTATTCAGCTTTTATCTAGACGTCGAACGAACAAAAAATAAAGTGTAGATAACACCTAAAAAAAGCATAATATTTGAGTTATGTAATGTTCTACTCCAATAGAGCTACGTTACGTTATATCCACAACTCACCCTTTCCTACGTCAGGGTCACGTTGTAGCAATTATTGTTTTTCCTTCCATAACGACCGTGGCGTGACACCCGGGTTTTATAAGCCACGTCATCTCTCATTTTTCACGCCATTGTGTGTGTATGTGTGTGTGTGTTTTATTGAACGGACATTGATGTAACTGTGACTTGGATTTTTTGTGTTATTACGTGTTTTTTACCTGGGGCCTTATTCAGTATGACAAAATAGATAACGCGTTCCTTAACGCGCCACGTCACGTTATTGAAAAATAGTATTCCTATATGCCACACGATAGGTAAATTATACAAAACACGCGCGTTACACGTCCTCATATGTCACGATATTTTGACAGCTCAAAACGCGCTCATAGCCTTACCCTACCGCGTTTTAATTGGCATAGAGAATACCATAACGCGGAGATAACGTAACACGGCACGGTAAGACTTTAAAATGGTCATACTGAATAAGGCCCCTGGAGGAATAAGATTTTTATTTAAATGTAGACCAGCAAACGAGCATGGCAGAATAAGTATTTTATTTAAATTATTTTAAAATTATTTGTTTTAAAAGAAAAACATGGTAAATATCCCGTAAAAGATACTAAAAATGTCAGGGACCATGAAAACAAAAACTTATAAGAATTAGTTGATGCAAATATTTTTAAACAATTTTAAAATAGGAGTATAATTCTCAAGAGATTTTTTTTATATCATATAGGTTGGCGTTTGACCACTATCTCCTACCTGTTGGTAAGTGATGATGCGGTCGAGGATCGTAGCACACTAGGGCTAGTATTGGAACTAGCTCTCAAGGATAGTTGCCGGAATGCATTATATATGTTTGGCGACAGATTTTCTAACTTGAGAGTGGTAGCTGGCCAGGCGGACACTAGATAGTGTCCTACCACCTGATAGTTCTCAATTCGGATGTTTATATTTTTTAAGGATGTTCAGGCATAACTCCGTCATATATAGACGGGTATGCAAAATTCTTCTTCTGAAAGAAGTTTATCCGGAAAATATTCCATTTAAATTTCGTATAGATATGATCTGTATCTCCAGCGACATGGAGACAAACACCTCACACTTGGTACTGAACATAACTAGCGCAGTATTTGAACTCGGGTTTCTAAGTTTTTTCAACGATCTAAAACTGCAAATAAAAAACTGCTACTATTCTATTAATGACTATTTGAATGACTAGCAGCCCCCCCCGGCTTCGCACGGGTAGAACATATATGCCTACAAAATTTGCATCAGTTTGTTGCATCGAATATAAAATTTGAACATATTTAACAACCATCGTCATATTTCATCCAATTTACACAAAACCTTAACGAATTATGCACCTAAACCTTCCTCATAAACACTCTGGCTATTGGTGAAAACCGCAGGATTATCCGTTCAGTAGCTATTGAGATTATTGCGAACAGACAGACAGACGCAGTGATGAACTTTGTTTTATAATACTTACGTATTGATATCGGACGGCCCTTTGGCGTAAAGGATAGTTACCCTGATTCTGACCCGACGGTCGTTGGTTCTAATCCTAGCTATATACCTACCAATGAAAGTTTTATGCGCATTCATGAATCATGAGTTTTCGTACAGTGGTAGTGGAATCATTAAATCTACCAAAAAGTAGCTTACCACCAAGGAGTACATCTGCCGCCGTAACCTTACTGCGTTCCCCGACGCAAAATGTAGGGGTAATATACGTTTAACGTGTGTATCTGTGTGTCTGTCTGTAGCATCTTAGCACCTAACCGGATGAACCGATTTTGTTTTTATTATTGATAGTTTTTTTTTTGTTTGATAGATGTCTTCATCGAGAGTTTTCTTAGCTTTGATTCATGAAAATTCGTTCAATCGTTATAAAATTATGAGCTTTTTTCTAGTTAATTGCGCTATGAAATCAACTTTCATAGGTCTGATCAATTTGAAAATCTTCTTCTTCAACGATATTGTAAGAACATGGAAGCCTCCTGGACTCTACAGAATACTCAAATCCTCACCAACTTACAGCTCAGATTTTAGATGTCGTGTTTAGAGTCATTGGAAAAAGCTATTATACATAGATCAGTCGGGGTGGTTTAAAATATTATATTATATTATTATCTATATATAGATGAATATTATTTTATACAATAGATCATATTATTATACTATATTGACTTCAAATTGATTGTGATCGGTGGGTATCTATAGCATAGCTAAGCTTATAATAATATTTTCGTAGTAACTATGACCTAATCTGTGGTTTCACTGCAAATATTTTATTAATTATGCGATGCGTGTTTGTGAAATTCGTGATATCTTCTAGAGTTTTCATTTGAATTATATACTGTAAAGGACAATTTTAATCTATAATATGTGGTCAAGCTAATTAACGTAATTATTTGGATAAGGATTAATACTATATACTTGAAAATAGCCTTGGAGGTTATGTAATATTTTTTAACAAAAATTTTAAGATTAAAATGGTTACTGTGAGTCAACCTTAAGAGATAGACATATGCTGTCGCGGACTTTTTTGTAGGTCTTAATAAGTTGTACAACTGTTGCATAGAAAATATTCTTCTATCTATTTTCAATTAAGCAGCGTTCGTAAGAAAAGTGTTTTTTCGACCGTTTATTTGCCGACTTAGGTTGCAAATTAGGTCTCCACGAATGTACCTTTGATTGAAACGGGATAATATATAGCTTATTTTCATTCCGAAAGTCCATTCTATGTATTAGTGAAAGATTTTTTTAAATCGGTTCAGTAGTTTTTGAGCTTACTCATTACAAACATACAAAAATACAAAAATACAAATGTTCTCTCTTTATAATATTAGTATAGAGTCTAGATAAAAACTTTGAAAATGTTGATTAGAGAAATTTCGGACATATATTAATAATTGTTATTGACTTGCCATTACTTCTATTTTAATTGTAATTCTGAATAAGTACGAAATTTGCGATTAACTTAACTTTTAGAATATTATTTAAATATTTGTTTGGCTTAGGGGATAAGAATGTATACGGGAATCTTAAATCGGCTATGACATCCTTGCATATCCTTGTATCTAGCTACATTCTGACAAATAAAATTGATTGATTGATCTAAAATGATTATTTCAATAATAATTTCTCGCATGTTCTCCTGTAAATTATAACCCCTAACGCAAAATAAGCCACCGCCGTTTAAAGATTAAGCTTTTTTAGTCAATAAGGCTATGAGAGCTACATTCATATCTGATCAATTCAAAATGTGATGTCTGTTACTTCAATGATATTGTAAGAACAAGGTGACCTTGACTTGATGCTTAAGCTCCTCGTGGAATCTGCAGAATACCTAACTTCTTCCCAAATAACAGCAGAGATGTTGATCTTGGGATCGTTATAATGGTTTGTAATAAACAGATCATACATAGATCAGTTAGGAGTGGTTTTTAATTTAAGTATGAAAGCCTTAACTAGGACAATTATTAGCCACAACTTTCAATAAATTATTTGATGTTTGTATTTTCAACAAAATATAATTTCTAAAGGATTACATTAAAGAAAAGATGAAGTAAAAATAAGTAAGAATAAATAACTTCAGATCGATTAATATAAATATTCCATCGTACGTACATTTAACTAAGAATACTCCCAATAATACGGCCATGTCTAACCCTTAGTGGAAAGATACGGGCGTAATCGAAGCTCTGGCTGCCATATAAAATAACATTTCTTAGGCACGACGGCAAAACAAATTATTTTTCGGTCGCCTGACAACACTATCGTTGCGTAGATTACAGCATAGTTGCTATGAAGAGTTTGATAGTGGGGAGGTCGGTAGGATCACAGAATAAGTACACAGTACGGACTCTTGCTGCATAAACCTAGACGAGCTATCCAATTTACATCTTCTATTTCATGATGACATTTAAATACTCTAATAATTATTGATAGAAAGTTATTTAAATAGTTTGAATCCGATACAATATTTCACGTGACATTTAGATGGAAGTCAAATTTTAGTTATATATATATATATATATATATATTATAACTATAATGGGCTAAGATTTTTGGGGCGTCATCGGATCCTGCAGCCTATATCAGTTAAAGTAACAATATTTAGCTTTTAAAGTGTTTGAACTACAAAACATTAGGTACATACAAAAAATGTATATGATGTCCAAGGACAGTGTCTACGAACGTGAACGCGTCGAGCACTCGTCCGTAGACACTGTGGCAGGGCTGAAAATCCTTTCGGTTTTTAATAAGCGTCAAGGTGTCGCGGGTGTGAGGCGAGGGCGCGAGGGGCTGGGGGGAAGGAGAGGGGGGTGGACATCGAGGGTGGTGCCTCCCGCCCGCCGTCAGACGGACGCCTACGCGCGCCCCGGCGGACGTGTGTCTTCAGTCCCGTGTAGCGGCCGGGCCGCGCGCCCGCCGCCTTCTGTACTTCGCTCCAAACACGTGCAGTTTTCTACTTTTCTACCACACGACGCACGTACCGGTGAGTCTATATGTCGTCTCTACATTATATACTATACATCTTTTCATAATTACTTTATCTTCTTTAATAAATTTCACTTCTTAGAAAGATTATATTTATGTTTTTTACGTTGTGATTCCTTTAGAGAGTCTTATTTATGATTTTGCGTGCGTTTTGTTCTTTTATTTGTAGATTATTGTATTTTTATTTTTTTATCATTAATATAATTTTTTTATACAGTTTTTGTATTTTTAACCGACTTCAAAAAAAGGAGGAGGTTTCTCAATACGACTGTTTTTTTTTGTTTGCTCGCGAATAACTTTGTCGTTTTTGAACCAATTTTGATGTTTTTTTTTTGTTGAAATATCCCAAGAGTGGCGCCGTAGTAATTTCATCAAGATTTGATAAGTATCTCCAGAGATATAGAGATAAACACCTCAAACTTGGTACTGAAAATTAATAGCGCGGCATTTGAAGTCGGTTCTTTTAGTTTTTAAACGATGTTATATATTAAACTAATCGAATGAATAAATGCTTGCTTTTGTTTTAAATATGATTGGTAATATAATACACACTGAGTATTGTTTTAAATATGTTTATATATCCAATAATTATATAATTAAAAAATATATATAAAAAAACTACTTTTATGCCGCGCAAGTTAGGTTCAGTAGCAAGTTTAAAACGTTTATCATCATATTTATTTATCATATATTGATAAAATTTAATATTTTTATAGATGTAGCCTGCCTATGAAAAAAATAATCACTGGTTCATATTACCGAAGTAATCTGGTAACAAACATACAAAAACATACAGATCAATTGAGAACCTCCTCCTTTTTGGAAGTGGGTTGATAAGTATATCTATCGGCTTTATATTTATTTACCACATCGATAACAGTACCTAATAGTTAAGCTAGTTTAAAAACTTAAACAACCGACTTCAATGCCCCGCGAGTCAATTTCAGTAGCAAGTTTGAGACGTTTATCGTCTTATCTCTGGAGATACTTATCAGATCTCAATGAAATTAAAATGAGACCACCTCGAAAACGTACCCTACCGACTAAAAAAATAATCATTCAAATCAGTTTGTTTGACGATCGAAGTTGACGGAGTGATCGCGTATACACAATAAAAAAGAAAAGAAAACATAGAGACGAATTGAGAACCTCTTTCTTTTTTGAAGTCGTTTGAAAATACTTAATTTATTAATGAATTACTTTAATTTATGATATTAAAAAAAATAATATACTTTATTATATTAAAAAAAAAATACATTGATATTATTTTTATTTAAGGGTGCTAATAATCATTTGATTCTAAGTAATACATCTGTCCATCCTATGGTTGCTTAGAAGATATTAATTTAAACGACAAGATCGTTAATGATATTACCATAATATTTTTAACAACTGTTTGAAGAATTAATAGCTAAACATCACCAACAATTAATTAGCGGCAAAATTTCAAAGATTGTTATCATTCAAGTAAGTGTGTGTGTGAGTGTGAGAATGAGTGTGAGTGAGTGTGAGTGTATATGTGTGTGTATGTGAGTGTGTGTGTGTGTGTGTGTGTGTGTGTGTGAGTGTGAGAATGAGTGTGAGTGAGTGTGAGTGTATATGTGTGTGTATGTGAGTGTGTGTGTGTGTGTGTGTGTGTGTGTGTGTGTGTGTGTGTGTGTGTGTGAGTGTGTGTGTGTGTGGCTATGAATGATTGTTACCACGTTTCTCCATAACTACTTAACCTATTTTAATGAAATTTAAAACGTAGATAGTGTAGGCTCTGGAATAAGTCAAAAGCTAATCTTAAATTTGAAAACTAGAAGATCCCCGCGGCTTCGCCCACGCTAAAAGCACCTTTTATTTACTTAAAACTTTTCATTTATAAAAACGATTCCATCATTAAAGATGTTCAGATTTAACATCAAATAAGAATTAGCCAAATCGGTTTTCCCGTTTTCATGTTATTGCGTGACTAAGGCAAATCGGAATTCATATTTATAAAACCCGAAAAACCCAATTTATCAGATTTTTTTACCTACCTTATTTCGAAAAACCTTCAACACGTACTTACTTATTTATTTACAGAAGTTCATATGTGTAAAGTTTCGAATAAAACAGACTATCTCATCTTGTTTCGCCATACAAACATTAAATCCCCGTTCCGTATCCGGGAGGAATTTTTAGAAGATCCTTTCTGAGCGGATACCTACGTCATAAAAACTATCTACATTCTAAATTTCAGTGCAATCCCCAACTGCGTGTAAAATATTTTTTTTAAGTACCTATCAACATTACAAAGCATATTTTATACAAAAGATATTTCATACCATAAGTGTTATATATATATATATATATATATATACAGTGTGGCAATTAAACTCAGGCCCTGGAGGGAAACTACTTTAAATCCTTAAGCTAGCTCATTTTACTTAAAGGAGACATTCCTTTATATTTGAAAAGAAACAAATTTGCATTAAAAGATTTTTTTAAACTCGCTTGCTTCGCCCGGCACTCGAACCAACTAAAATAAAAAAAAATAAACACTGTTTATTTTATTATACTAATCGGTAGTATTAATATTCAGGATAAAGTTTCTCTAAAAAATGTTTGGTTACTGTTCACTTTTAACAAGTAAAAGACACGTAACAGTTCTGTTATCTCTCCAACACTCAAAGACTTCGTATGAAGTACACGCTTGCTAATTTATCGTTAAGTACCTTGTTGAAATCTTCGATAAAAAAATTTGTTCAATGGTGGTAATACCTCTATGCACATTTCCTTCTTACATGATCCGAGGCGTTCAGTGGAGAAGTTTAAAAATGGAACGTTTGACTTTGTTTGCAATGCGGGACAATAATTTTAAAATTCGAACTATTTTTATCAACAGATTTTATTTAAGTAGTGTTGCTTTCCTTACGTAATTAAATTATCTCATAATGGCGTATCAAGAACAATTCGAGTTATTAGAAGCTTACTTTGTTTGCAACAAGAGCTACGATTTAGCTCTGCAGTGGTATCGCGAGAAGTATCCAGACAGAGAACTACCATCTAGAAAAGTTTTGTCTCGAATTGTGAATAATTTACTGACCGTTGGAAGTTTTAAAAAGAAAACTGGACGCCCACAGCAACAAAATTTGGACTATAGCGATGTTGAGTTAAACATTTTGACATACTTCGAGTGTTACCCGAAGGCTTCAAACAGGGAAACAGCTCAAGAGATAGGCATCAACCATACTAGTATACTTAAAGTTCTGAAAAAATACAAATACAAATGTTATCGTGATGGGCGATTGGTGCAGAAACTACATCCCGGAGATAGTGACAGGAGATTACAGTTTTGTGAAAATATTCAAACAGAAATAGCCCGCAACCCAAATTTCTTGGACTGTAAATATAATATGAAATAAATTTCAACGGCGACTAATGTTGTGTAGCCGGAACGACGGGGCTCATTTCGAACAATTTATCAGTTAAATAATTTAAGTGTTACAAAATTGATAGTAAAATAAAGTTGATGTTAGATTTAACGATTATTTTTATTTTTAAGACCTAATGTTTGTTAGAGAAACTTTATCCTGAATATTAATACTACCGATTAGTATATTAAAATAAAGAGTGTTTATTTTTTAAAATTTTAGTTGGTTTGAGTCCCGGGCGAAGCAAGCGAGTTTTAAAAAATCTTTTAATGCAGATTTGTTTCTTTTCAAAAATAAAGGAATGTCTCCTTTAAGTAAAATGAGCTAGCTTAAGGATTTAAAGTAGTTTCTCTCCAGGGCCTGAGTTTCATTTCCACACTGTATATGAATTTTTGAACCCGTCATTATGGCGTTTAAAATCCGCCATTTTGATATTTTCAAATTTTTATGTTCTCTTTGACACTTGCGCTGTCATGGAAAATGTAACGACGTGCCACATACATACATACCCACATACCGATAAAAACATAACCCTCCTTTATGCTTTGCCGTAGCCGGGTAAAATATGTGTTAACTCTGGTCATTGCAAATGGGCCTAAGAACAGTAGACCTCGCCTTGCCCTTTTAACTATGGAATAACCGACACTTTCCCCTTTCCTATGGCTTAGCAAAGCCATTTCATAGTTTTGGCTTTTGCCAGAAAATAGGGATATAAGTTTTAGCAATTCCTCGCGTTCCCTTGGTCCTAGGAGGTGAATCTGGTGTCTTCGGGTTTATCTTGTGAAGGCTAAGAGGACTGCGTAGTCTGATTGGTGTAGGGTACACATAGGTAAATATTATCAGAAAAAAAAAAAAAAATTGAAATCCGTTCATATATACTGTTGCAGCAACCTTCACCCACTTCCCCCTTTCACTTGGATTTTTTTTCTCAACATCTTACGTAGAATGAAGTGAAAGAAGAATAGTATGCCTCTTCGATTTGATTGAAATTCGTTGATAAATAAAGCTACAACAAACTTCTGACTGAAATCCGAATCCGAAACTTCTCCTCTTCCTTCTTTTTCTATCGAAAGATCGTCATTCATCATTATCAGGCAATTTCCGTCCACTGCTGGACATAGGCCTCTTTCATGGCACGCCACTGAGCTCGATATCTTCAGCTTCTTTATTCGTTTCCAACAGCTGCCAGCCAGCTTGCGTATGTCATCGCTCAGCCTAGCTGGAGGATATATGAAAGATTGAACGATGTATGTGCGCATTTTACAGTGGCCTTCTGGTAAAGGAAAATCATATTATGTTTCTTTGTTACACACTTTATATTTTTTTAAATTGTTAAACACAATCCAAAATTTCATCGTACCGACTTGTACTATTCATTATTCTGTGGTACCGACGAGACTTCAACCCGTAACCTCCTGGATAACATGTCCAGGTGTTTTGGCAATTAAGCCACAGTGCGATCTATAATATGTTTAACAATCTTAATGATGTTCCAGCAATACCCCCGCATTGTAGTAGGAAACTGTATAGTGTCCGCCTGGCCAGCTACCACCTGAGAATTAGTCGCCAAACATGTTTTTCGGCAGCTGTCCTAAAGAGCCAGTTCCCATCCCAGGCCTAGCACTGCTAGCCTGCTACTATCCTTAACTGTATAATCATATACGAACCGGTAAGATATTAGTGAAACGCTAGCTTATATAAAAAAATAAAACTGGCCAAGTGCGAGTCAGACTTTTGTCCCGCACACGGAAGGTTCCGAACGCCATCTAACGAACTTCTAACACCAACTAAGTAAACGTTCATACAAAAGTGTTAGTAATTAATATTATTAAATATCTGGTTGACCGAGCTTTCCTCGGTATTTTTTGCCACTTAAACAAAAAAATATGACTCTTCCCGACATCTATTGACGAATAATAATACTATTTTTTTTTTAATTGAGAGCAACTAACTGAAATATTATGTTTATTTGAAGTGTCCCACACTTTATATTTTTGTAAATTGTTAAACACAATCCAGAATTTCATCGTGCCGACGGGACTCGAACCCGCACCCCCCGGATTACACGTCCAGGTGGTCTGCCAATTAAGCCACGGTTCGATCCATTGATACGATGAAACTAGTGGATTGCATTTGTTATCCGAATTATGCATTGGTGGCGCCATCTATGACTACTTATTACGTAAGTTAATCATTCGGAAGAAATCATTACAGTTTTCAAATCCGACGAGAGATGTTGCACTGCGTCCAGGTGGACGTGTAATCCGGGGGTTGCGGATTCAAGTCCCGTCGGTACGATGAAATTTTGGATTGTGTTTAACAATTTACAAAAATATAAAGTGTGGGACACTTCAAAGAAACATAATATTTTATTTACGCAGTGCAACATCTCTCGTCGGATTTGAAAACTGTAATGATTTCTTCCGAATGATTAACTTACGTAATAAGTGGTCATAGATGGCGCCACCAATGCATAATTGGGTTAACAAATGCAATCCACTAATTTCGTCGTATCGACGGATCGAACCGTGGCTTAATTGGCAGAGCACCTGGACGTGTAAACCGGGGAGTGCGGGTTTAAGTCCCGTCGGTACGATGACATTTTGGATTGTGTTTAACAATTAAGCATCTAACTGCTTTACCAACACAAAAACACTAAAGCTACTTCTACTCGCCAATAGATATCGCGAAGAGTCATATTTTAAGTTGATTATCGATAAAGTTGTTTATTGAAAACACGAATAAAACAACATTTTCTGAAAATGAATCCTAGCCAGATCGATTTATTCCCCCGAAATCCCCTGTATACTAAATTTTATGAAAATCGTTGGAGCCGTTTCCGGGATTTAGATTCAGATTCCGAGATTACGGTAAACACGATAGCACCATCTATGAACGATTCATAGATGACGCAAAAACACGTTTTTTGTTTTAAACCACTTCATTTTTTACTTTGTTCTGTTCTCAGTATTTGTTGTTATAGCGGCAACATCATCTGTGAAAATTTCAACCGTCTAACTATCACGGTTCATGAGATACAGCCTATTGACAGACGGACAGACAGACAGACAGACAGACAGACTGACGGACAGCGGAGTCTCAGTAATATGGTTCCGTTGGTACCCTTTGGGTTCGGAACCCTAAAAAGGTTCGCAGTAGTCAACAATTCGTGGCCCAAACATCCAAGTTTTTTAATCCGAGTAAAATTAATAAGCGGCAGGCGCTCTGGCATACAAGTTCGACCGACGGATCCGCCGACATTCTTTGAACAACTTTGTTACAATCTTTGTGAGCTCGTTACAGATTTTTTTTATATTAAGATATTGGTTTTGAAAACTTTGCATGTTTCTACTTAATTGGGTATCAAAGTTTTGATTTACGTCCAAAATATTATCTGTGGTGAATCATATCGACATCAGTTTTTAACTGACTGCCTGAGATGTATGAGCAAATTTTTTTTTAGTTTTAGGTTGGTATCATCATCATGAACAGCCATAGTAGTCTACTGCTGTCATAAGCCTCTGTAATTGTATGCCATTTAGAACGATCGTCGGCTAATATTATGCAGCTCTTGCCAGCTACCTTGCGAACATCATCGTTCCACCTAGTCTGAGGGCGTCTTACGCTACGTTTACCGTTTGCGGTCTTAGATATAAATAAAATTTTAAAATAATTATCGTGGTATGACACATTATTATTTTTATAAAGTTGTTTCAAATCTAAGCTATTTATTTGATTTATTGTTTGTTATTCTGTATACACTATATTTTCCCGAGCTATAGCTCTGCGGAAAAAAACAGCAGACGGGAGCTCGTTCCATATTTTACTTGTGTAGGGGAGAAATGATCGCTTGAATGAGCTCCATGCTTTGCAAAAAAATCTGATAAAAACGAAATTGGCAAAATTATATTAAAACTTTAAATAGAAATGATTTCTCAAATCTAGAAAATTAGGTATCTAAACATTCATAATCTCCAGCTTAATTTATTTACTTAAATAGATTCCGATTTCAGTCTTAAAATATCAATGTCTCTAATGTTCGTAAACATTGTCCGTTTCTAGTCTAATAGCTTGTTTTCCCTATTATCCCGAGGCCCGGGACCCGGGGCCCCAGGAACGGGAAAACGGGACTCATAAAAACACAACAAGATGTTTATGAAAGAAGCTTTCTTTGAAGATTGTTAACTGTTGTAGGAATTTTGGGAGTTCTCGATAAATGGAGCTATAAATATGAAGGTATGATTGTGTTCGAACTAAACAATAAAATATAAAACAAGTACTTGTAATTACTTATATTTGCTTATATTACTCGTCAGCCAAAGAAGAAAATAAATTGTATTAGGTTTTATCCTGATTTATTTTCCTTTTTTTATATCATATAGGCTAACGTTTGACCACTATCTCACGTGTTGGTGAGTGATGATGCGGTCGATGATGGTAGCACGCTAGGCCTAGAATGGGAACTGGCTCTCGAGGATAGCTGCCGGAACACATTAGATGTTTGGCGACAGATTTTCTAACTTGAGGGTGGTGAGGCCAGGTCAGGTATCACGGTTCATGAGATACAGCCAGGTGACAGACGGACAGACAGACAGACTGATAGACAGACAGACGGACAGCGGAGTCTCAGTACCTTACCGGTACCCTTTGGGTTCGGAACCCTAAAAATGAGTACTATCCAATACGTATAATGTCAGGGTCTCACAAAGCTTGTTGATAATTTTTTTGCACTGAGCTTAAAGAAGACCATAAACTCTATTAAATGCAGACGTACAAATCGTTCACCGTTACCACATATCACTCGAGGTTTACGACAACTTTTTCAATGTTAAAAGACCTCGCCAAGAACCGCTGCCAAATTGCATCTCGCTCTATCCCGCGTAATATGAGAGGGACCTCTATGTGGAGTACGTTTCACCCCAAGTAGGTCAAGTTCACCCAACGAGAGCCGAATTTAATGCTCTGAAGTTTGACAATAAATATATAGCCGAACTAGGAGGTGAGTCCGCCCGCCAGCTGCGTTTGAGATATCGGCTAGGGTCATCGGATACTGGGAAATAAACAGCCGTCTGCGGAAACAGCTGTTACCACCATAACTGTACAAGACTTGTGGAGACTAGAGTTGCTTACAAACAACCTATAAGTTTGCTGAGGGCCAGTGTCACAAATTCCTGATACTGCTATTAGGAACGTATCCGACAGATGTTTGACAACTTTTATATTGTGTTATATGTCAGACCACACAGGTGGTCCACAGGTGGTAGCTGTATATTATATCGATGTTCCGCCTGACTTCCTACCAAAAAGTAGCTTGTAGCAGCAGTACCAGCATCAATGAGAAAATCTGCCGGCATAACCTTACGGTGTTCCGGCAGCACACAGCATTTTAGAGTCCGAGTATTCTAGGTCTAGCGTGTTCACCATCTTCGACCACATCATCGCTTACCACCAGGCGAGATAGAGGTCAAAAGCTATTCATTTTCATGTAAAAAAAAATTGCGGATAGATGAAGTGATGTTTCTCAAGAAATTCTCTCAAATTGGTTTAACTTATATTTTGTATAAAATAAAAATAATATTTTTGTGTATAATATTAAAAAAAAGGTATAGATCATCAATTTGGCACAATTGTATTGTTTCGCGGCGATTGGGCAAACGTAAATCAATTTTATTGCCCGGATATCAGTTTTGTTTGTTTGCACACCCAGATTTTTCGCCTGAAAATGTTTTACGGCAATCCAGTGAAATGGTGTTACGATTGTTTGAAAGCTTTTTAAATGAAAAATAAGTTGGATGTGCATTTATTTGTAAGTATTTGAAAATATTATAAATTTATACATTTTATAAATACATACACATTTACCTCTTACGTATGATATTACCCCGGTAGGTATTACAATTAATTAAATGTATGTCTTTATTGCAAGAATTTACTGCAACATGTTTTCATAATGTTGGGTTTCACGAGATCTTACCGCAAAGTGGTGTGCAATTTGCAATGTAGAAAATATTTAATCAAAATTTGACGTGTAAGTTAGCTTTAGCAAAAAAAACCGGCCAAGTGCGACACACTCACACACTCGCGCACTGAGGCTTCCGTACAAATTTGTCAAAATATATTCAAAAACTTTGCATTTCTATCCATAGAAAATGTATTGCAACAACCGCAAATAATAAGTTTGTAATAATTTTTTTAAAACTTATTAAACTACATAATTTACGGTTTTTAGATTTATTGCTATATAAGTGCTTCAAGACCTTGCTTCATGCCAAATTTCATGTTTCTAGGTCAACGGGAAGAACCCTATAGGTTTTGATTCCCTTGTGAAATCGCAAAATATGCGAAAATATACGACATACACGATCATGTTTTAGATGGCATTGATTTACAAGTTTGATTTTGTCACAGACAAAAGAGACCGTCACCCCGAGTATTTGATATAAGGTTCAATTTTAAACCTCTGCGCGTTCCTGAGAAAAAAGAGTCTTGACGGACGGATAGACAGACGGACAACAAAGTCATCCTATAAGGGTTCCTTTTTTCCATTTGAGGTACGGAAACCTAAAATGAATATGAATTTAAAAAAATGTTGATCGCGCGTCTTGGACGGAACCCTAAAATCAAGATAACATCTATCGCAGGCCCCTTTATAATTGAACCATAACAAATCCAAGTCACTCCGCCGCCGAAAGATGGTAAAGCCTCGATTTTTAAAACTCGAGCCAAATTGCGATTTCTGCTCCAAGTAACTTTTATTGCTTTTTCTATCGGAGACAAAAACACTCCGCGGGACGTGACAAGTTAAGTTACGTTAAGACCATTATTAATTTTTCTCGAGTCCATTTTGTGAGGATGCCGACATTGCCGGCCGTCATTTGTTTGTGGGAAGGGGGTTTGTTTACAGTGGTCCACGTTTCGTCTCTGTTAATGCTATCTGTAATAGGTAAACGTCATCATTTACCATCAAGCGACCGTCGTGCTTGTCCTGTTGCTTGACCTTTTACCATAAAAAAACGTTGTTTAAGAAAATAGTTTCTATGCTACTAGATATCAATTTTATGTAGGCAAGTTCTTCAAAAATATTATAGACTAGCAGCCCGCCCCGGCTTCGCACGGGTAGAACATATATGCCTACAAAATTTGCATCAGTTTGCTGCATCAAATATAAAATATGAACATATTTAACAACCATCGTCATATTTCATCCAATTTACACAAAACCTTAACGAATTATGCACCTAAACCTTCCTCATAAACACTCTGGCTATTGGTGAAAACCGCATGATAATCCGTTCAGTAGCTATTGAGATTATTGCGAACAGACAGACAGACGCAGTGATGAACATTGTTTTATAATACTTACGTATTGATATTGGACGGCCCTTTGGCGTAAAGAATTGTTACCCTGATTCTGACCCGACGGTCGTTGGTTCTAATCCTAGCTATAACCTACCAATGAAAGTTTATTTGCATTCATGAATCATGGATTAAATCTACCAAAAAGTAGCTTACCACCAAGGAGTACATCTGCCGCCGTAACCTTACGGCGTTTCCCGACGCAAAATGTAGGGGTAATATACGTTTAACGTGTGTATCTGTGTGTCTGTCTGTAGCATCTTAGCACCTAACCGGATGAACCGATTTTGTTTTTATTATTGATAGTTTTTTTTTTGTTTGATAGATGTCTTCATCGAGAGTTTTCTTAGCTTTGATTCATGAAAATTCGTTCAATCGTTATAAAATTATGAGCTTTTTTCTAGTTAATTGCGCTATGAAATCAACTTTCATAGGTCTGATCAATTCGAAAATCTTCTTCTTCAACGATATTGTAAGAACATGGAAGCCTCCTGGACTCTACAGAATACTCAAATCCTCACCAACTTACAGCTCAGATTTTAAATGTCGTGTTTAGAGTCATTGGAAAAAGCTATTATACATAGATCAGTCGGGGTGGTTTAAAATATTATATTATATTATTATATATATAGATGAATATTATTTTATACAATAGATCATATTATTATACTATATTGACTTCAAATTGATTGTGATCGGTGGGGATCTACAGCATAGCTAAGCCTATAATAATATTTTCGTAGTAACTGTGACCTAATCTGTGGTTTCACTACAAATATTTTATTAATTTTGCGATGCGTGTTTGTGAAATTCGTGATATCTTCTAGACTTTTCATTTGAATTATATACTGTAAAGGACAATTTTAATCTATAATATGTGGCCAAGCTAATTAACGTAATCATTTGGATAAGGATTAATACTATATACTTGAAAATAGCCTTGGAGGTTATGTAATATTTTTTAACAAAAATTTTTAAGATTAAAATGGTTGCTGTGAGTCAACCTTAAGAGATAGACATATGCTGTCGCGGACTTTTTTGTAGGTCTTATTAAGTTGTACAACTGTTGCATAGAAAATATTCTTCTATCTATTTTCAATTAAGCAGCGTTCGTAAGAAACATGTTTTTTTGACCGTTTATTTGCCGACTTAGGTTGCAAATTAGGTCTCCACGAATGTACCTTTGATTTAAACGGGATAATATATAGCCTATTTTCATTCTGAAAGTCCATTCTATGTATTAGTGAAAGAATTTTTTAAATCGGTTCAGTAGTTTTTGAGCTTACTCATTACAAACATACAAAAATACAAATGTTCTCTCTTTATAATATAAGTATAGAAGTATAGATATAGATTGTAGCCGATACTACTCTTGCAAGTCTTTTTTTCAATCATGATAAAAATATAAACGTACCTGACCCTTTTAGCACCAAGCCACAGATATAACAAAGGGTTTAAAGGTACGGCCACACCGCAGCGTCCTGCGTCCTGCGGGCGCGATCTTAGTACTTTTTAATTGTTTTCTGATCGCGTTTGGTGTGAACCAATCGGTACAAATACTACTGCACTATCTGATCGCCGCCTAGATCGCTCAAGCAGGACGTTGCGGTGTGTCCGTACCTTAACTGTTGTGATCGCAGCAGCTTTTCTTTCGAAGATAAATCATATGCACAATTATAAAAGATAAAAATACAACAGAACAATTTTGACGAGATAATAAGACCCTTAAATAAATACTACATCTATAATTTTACTGACTCCTGGCGGCGTGCCTAAACTTTGTTGTATCCTTAGACTTCTGAGTATTCGATGTATTATGCCGCAACTAGTCGTCAGCTCAACAGGAAAAACAAAGTAGATACTAGAGCCGATCATGCTAAAAGGTCTCTCGTGATGTTTTCCTTCGTCGTACAAGTACAGTTCCCGCGAGCGAACATACATTTTTCGACAGAAAGCGGACGGCGCACTACTCCCATTTGCCGGGGTACAAACTGCAGGTCTCCCCTATCCGCTACATGGCTTAATACTCCAGCGGTACCATTGAAACCATAATATTGTTGTATATGACATAGATTCGTACATTATGGTCGGATAACAGGATGTCACTGGCATTCATGAGGGCAGCCATTGTTGCCCGTAGAATGTATTGTGCGCTGGTTGGCTAACCGGTAATAGTACGTCGTCTACTGACTTGATCCTATGTACTGGCGCCTACGTATTCTATGCAGTTAGCTATCAATGATCTAGGAAATGCTTTGTAGTACAAGATTTTCACACTACGAACACCAAAGCCCAACTACGTAAAAATATCTTAGCGTATGTAATGAGAACCATAGATACGAGTATGAATCGATTGAGATCTCATTCATCACAATAGCAGTAGAAGTAATACACCACATTGTTACATGTAATGGTAAATTAAGAATTATTTGAATAAAGACATTGATGCCTCTTATCATAAAGTATTTCAAATTCCATCAGAAACTGGTTAGAGGTTCATGTAACACGTCTCAATAAATCTGTTTCGGCGGGCTCTAGTAGCTCTCTATTCCATCAATATTCGGGGCGACGGACGGAATGTCCGACGAAATACCGAATAGACTCGCAGAAAATAAAACGCCGTCCTACAGTTACTGACGAGAGTAAAATCAGAATCTGTATTCGTTTTTTTTTTTTTATTTTTTTTTTATATATATAATATAGATCGGCAAACAGGCAAGCGGCCCACCTGATGGTAAGTGGTCACCGCCGCCTATTGACATCTGCAAAACCAGAGGTATTGCCGGTGTGTTGCCTACCCTTATTAGTGAGCACTCTCATTACTCTTCGTTTGAAGCTACCAAGGTTGAAGGTTTCAGGGAAAGTTTCAGGTGGGAGATCATTCCACATCTTACAGGTACGTGGGAAGAACAGTCGTGTGAAACGAATAGTATGTGATGCCCACGTATCTATAATGTGCGGATGTGCTTTTTGACGGTGTCGGGAGTTCCGATGGTAGAAACGGGACGGAGGAAGAGGTTAGAGTTATTTAACAAATACTTCTCAAATATTTCTGAAATAAAGAAAGACCATGAAATAGAATAATAAGTGTTTTGGATAAGATCACAAAACTAAGTTTCTAGACCGCAGTATTGAAGAGTGCTCAAGAATGCAGAATTAATGATCGATTCGGTGCACTTGCAGACACCAGAGTTATCGTATATTTATTTAATCCAGGGTTATGCAATAGGCACGTTGACCTCAAAACGTACGAAATAGCTATCAAATAATATCGTTTAAAAACTAAAAAACAACCGACTTCAATGCCGCGCTATTCATTTTCAGTACCAATTTTGAGATGTTTATCTCAATATCTCTAGAGATACTTATCATACCTCGATAAAATTACCCTGGTACTACACTTGGGATATCTCCTTTCGAACAAAAAAAGAATAATCGAAATCGGTTCATAAACGACGAAGTTATCCGCGAACAAACATAAAAAAAAAAAAAAAAATATATACGGTCGAATTGAGAAACCTCCTCCTTTTTTTGAAGTCGGTTAAAAAGTACCGTCTTTTCCTTACACAAAACTAGTAAAAAATGTTTAGGATATATTTTAATTTTTTTTTCCACTAGTTTTGTGTAAAAATTAATGATGAATATCTTAATTTTTTTTCACTTGTAAAATTGTAGACTTACATTAAAGTGCATAAGGCTCGTGGCCGCGATAAACGCGGATGATAATTTACTCTTGTTTGTTTGTTTCCGCCGGTTTTCGGTATTCCGGAAGTTTTATTTTTCACATCTGACGGGGTACTCAATTAATTATGCCGTTGTTAAATCTAATGATAAAATATATGAGCAGGTATTTCAAAATCAGTAATGTAGAAAAAATAACTAACAACTAATGTATATGTTGAGTTTTCCAGACGTCTGATAGATGTCTCCCATGACCAAAGAGCTGGCGCGTACCTCGGCCAACGAATTATTATAGTCTTGCCATTCAAAGAGGTAATGTCGCCAGCTTTTTGGGTACCTTACCAGTGGACAGCGACCTTAATTCAGTTTTTTATTTGTAGATTTTGTATAGTCTGTATTATAGTTTTAGGAGTAGTTTATATTGTATACGAGTATATAGTTTTAAATTTATTTTAATTGTGTACATTAATAATAAATTTCTTAATTACTAATGTAATAAAAGTAAATGAGGTGTCTATATAGTATTTTTATCATTAATTAACGGGATACCCTGTATAATGTGTCCCGCTAATCAACGTCAAGCGGGACGGGGTGAGAGAGGGGGGTAACAGCAGTCCTGGGAAAAATAAAAAAGAAATCCTTGCTGTTAGTTAAATTTTAACTGGCAAATTTATTAAAATGAGGAAAATTGACACCTTAAATCATATATTTAGGTCCCGTGACTATAAATTTCACAATTTAACGTTGTTTTTAATCGACTTCACAAAAAAGGAGGAGGCTCTCAATTCGTCTGTATGTTTTTTTTTGTGTGTATGTTACGCGATATCTCCGTCAATTATGAACGGATTCAAATGATTATTTTTTTAATAGGTAGGATACGTTTCCGAGGTGGTCCCATTTTAATTTTATCGAGATCTGATAAGTATCTCCAAAGATATGGAGATAAATACCTCAAACATGGAGAATGTACTGGTTTTAGTAGAAGAGTCCCAAGAAGATTATACACAATGGAGGTTGCTATTGCATATACTTTTGAAGACTAAAAAATATATGACCTTGAATAATGTTTTTACATCTTTCTTCTCGTTGATTTTGATTTTTGACAGATATTCTTACGGTAACTGTGAGCGAGATAGAAATAAAGGTGGGGATAATTAATATTGTTTATTTTTTTTTTATCTTATAGGCTAGCGTTTGACCACTATCTCACCTATTGCTAAGTGATGATGCGGTCGAAGATAGAGAAGTGGACTAGAATGGGAACTGGCTCTCAAGGATAGCTGCCTGAACACATTAGATGTTTGGCGACAGATTTTCTAACTTGAGGGTGGTAACTGGCCAGGCGGACACTAGATATGTCCTACCACCATGCGGGGGTTGTTGATTTCTTAACGATGTTTTATTTCACCGGAGGGCAACTGTGAGAAGCGCACATATATTTTCCGATAGAAAAATTCATTGGTGCACGGCGGTTTGAACTCGGTACCACGGCATCAAAGCCGACTGTTCTCCCAATTACGCCACCGGGCCATCAATAAATAATTATATATTAATAATTATAATAAATAATTATATATAAATATAAATAATTTGTCTTCACAGGAATGTTCTACCGGGCAAAGTCTTGTTAGGGTGCAAACTTTTTTAAACATACCTAAGATTTTTTGACATGACATGACGTTTGGCGAAGATGGCGGCCATTTCAGTCCCGCGACACTGCATACATAATTAAATAACTCAGAATTATGAACGTACTTTGTACCAATCAACACTGCAAAAAAAAATTATAAGTATAATACCACAGATTATATAATAGTTACTACGTAAATAATACTTTCCGTTGTTAGGTTGGCTACACAGTGCTTTCATAATTCGTGTTTCAACAATATAGGAAAGTGCCTCTTATAACGTAGTAGAGTGATTCAGTACTCTGTTGGCCATATGGCGGCAATCAATGTTAATAATCGCAAATAATACTTTTTAATATTCATTTTGGAATACAACTAGTCCGTATTATAAAAGTATTTGGAATTATTGTAATAAAATAGACAATTAAATATCGTGTGTGTCAGATGCTTTAATTGCACAGGGCCATTTTGGACATTGTCTTTTGATACCTTGATGACATCATTATTACTAGTGAATATTTTCACTATAGCACGGCATTTAAAGTCAATTTTTTTAGGGTTTCGAACCCAAAGGGTGCCAAATGAACACTTTCTGAGACTTTGTTGTCCGTTCGTCCGTCCGTCCGTCCATCCGTCCGTGTGGTTATACATATGTGCGCACTTTACAGATCTGTATCTTCTTAACCGTTAAAGGTACATACTTGAAATTTCAAAAAGTATATATCCGTCAGTGTATAACGGCCCAGACACGAAATTTAATAAATGCATGTAATTTAATTAAAACTTGTTTTGCACTAAAAAGGGTAAAATAAGTTATTTAAAAAAAAAAAAAAATCGACTTCATAACCACAAACAGGCACTCAAAAAAAGCGAAAAATAAATTACTTAAAATTATTATAAGCGCTACCCACTTATCTATTTGAAGTCGGTGCCAGCCAAGTCTATTGGATAGTAGATAGATACTATATATGTAGTAGTAGTAAGTAGGTACATGTAGGTTAGTAAGTAAGTAGATACATGTAGGTATTATATATCTACTACCTATTAGACTTGGCTGGCACCGACTTCAAATAGATAAGTGGGTAGCGCTTATAATAATTTTAAGTAATTTATTTTTCGCTTTTGTGTGCCTGTTTGTGGTTATGAAGTCGGTTTTATTTTTTTTGAAAAATAACTTATTATCACTAACGTTAATTTTAACTAACTTATCAACCTTTTTTGCTTGATTTGTGACTGCGTATCGTTAGTACGTTTATTTAGCACCACGTTAATGATAACAACAACGTAAAATTATAAAATTTGTGGTATGACCTAAGGATATGATTTAAAGTGTCAATTTTCCTCATTTTTATAAAGCCAGTTAAAATTTTTCTAACAGACAAGGATTTTTTTTCTATTTTTCCCGGGACTGCTTTGACCCCGTGCCCGCTTGACGTTGAGTAACGGGACAACTTGTATAATATCAAAGTTTTGTAATTTTTAACGACCAGTGAATCAAACTGCTACGATAAATAATATATATTACTGCAATAAAATAACATAACAGCTGACATAGTGGTCAAGCAAGCCTATATGATAAATAAACTGGCCAAGTGGACGGTAAACGGACTCGCACTCGTAGGGTTCCGTACCCACACTACAGTATTTTATAAGATCGAGCAAAAAAATACCACTATCATTTTTCGCCAGCAAAACATAATAATTAATAAACATTTTATTTCTTATAACGCCATCTAAGATCTAACAAAGGTGTTAGGGATCGACATTTCAATATAACGCCATCTATGGGACGTTTACCTAACTAAGCGTTCATAGATGTCGTGAAATGCCGAAAAAAACACGTTTCTTGTATTTATTTTGTAGTATTTTTTGTTATAGCGGCAACAGAAATACATCATTTGTGAAAATTTCAACTGTCTAACTATCACGGTTCATGAGATACAGCCTGGTGACAGACGGACAGACAGACAGACAGACAGACAGACAGACAGACGGACAGCGGAGTCTTAGTAATAGGGTCCCGTTTTACCCTTTGGGTACGGAACCCTAAAAAACATGTAGGTATAGGTATCTTAGTACGTTCGCATCAATAGCCACGTGGGAGTATAAGAACAACTCATTTATTTTAAAAAAATCGCATAATCTACCACTCTAGCTTAATATCCGAATTTGTACATTTAATTTTCCGCTCGCTACGTTGCCATTTTGAATATTGAAGTTTATTAATTGACATCTGTTAATTCGATACTCCCGCGCTCACGTGCAGTTCTCGCGCTCACGTGCAGTTCTCGCGCTCACGTGCAGTTCTCGCGCTCACGTGCAGTTCTCGCGCTGATATACAGAACATTATAAGCGTTTTAACAAGCACATCGATATTAATAGTTGATCATTTAATTTTTTAACCATGACGCAAAAAGAAGGGGTGTTGTAAGTTTGACTGTGTATTTGAATACCTGTCTCTGTGTGTCTGTTAACTCTATTGTTTTATAGGTGTCTTAGAGAAAGTATTCTAAGCTTTGTTTCAAGAAAATCCGTTAAATTCAGACTCATACTTTTATATCAATTGGGTTCATGAGTTTGCGTTATTTTTTGTAACTATAATATCCCCATACTGTTAAAAAACTATAATTCTGTATATAATATGACTTGTCCCCTTCTCTAACATTCCTTGTATAACCAGGTAACTGCTTGGAGCGCGCCAGCTCACGATCGACGAGCTCCGCACGGCACCGCGGATAAATGAGAGCTGCACACTCGTCCGGCGACCAACACCATGGCCTCCTTCAAAGGTAAGCCTTCTTAGGGACATTACATTACGAGTAGCACGACACTATACCTACTTACTAATACTGATACAACCAGCTTTAGCTTTGTGACAACTATAGACTCAATTCACACCAAGTAGCAGCGGCCGGCAGCGCTTTGCTGCGGTTATTAACGTTCACAATATGTCTTCCTACGTTGGAGCAAGGTGCTCTACTGCTGTATTTGTATTTCCCTCTGGCCGGCCTAATTAGACTGCAATAAAAATGTTTTAGTACTTATATATAGGCAGGCCTGTTGATAGGCCACGCACGTATGTGCAAGGCAGTCATCGATCTTGATCAAAACTTTTCACCGCTTCACTGCTATCCGCTAACTAGAGACTGTCGGTGCATATAGAGGTTTTATGAAGTCTACGGGTACGGCGGTCTGCAGACCCCCTACGTTTTTGTAAATGACAGGTATGAATTAGAAATGTGTTACGACCAGACAGACCTAGGATTCACTACGTTACTAGGTCTGTAACATGATTTTGCGGCAGTTGCAGTGTTATACAAAAACGTCTTGAAGTCGGTTCGGAAAGTTCGGAAAACTCATCGAAAACACTTTTGTCAAAATAAATAAATAAATAAAAATCTTATTTTCTTTAAAAAATGGATAAAATGTAACAAACATTATTAGCTAACTTTATAATAATTATATTTACAAAAACCTATCTTTGCGAAAGACTGGTGCCTGAAATAGGTTTGAGAAAACCTGTAGTTACAGCCTAGGTCACCAGTGACTTCCCGCCCAAAACTATAAAAACGTAGTACCTATTCAAGAAGTTTCTAGAACATTCTGTATACGTATACTTCTAACAATATGTGTCTAATCCCTGCGCACATTCGAATTGAGAATCTCAAACGGATCTAACCTGAACTAAGTGACTAAATTAATTTAAGTCGCCGGAAATGTTTAATCACAGGATTGAGTGTTTAGCCAACGAAAGAGAAATTAATCCCATTCAGGGAGGTTCGAGCGAGATGGTATCAGTGGCAGTAACTTTCCTTTTCTAAAGATTTAATTTCCTTCTTGGTATCCTTGAATAGAGTTACGATGATTTAAAGCTTGAATAATTGAAATATTAGAATATTTCCCAGAGATACTTGATGTAATTTTTTTAGATAAGGCAACGATCTGGTATCAATCACACTTGATGGTAAGTGCGACGCGGTCGAGGATCTAAAACGTATTCACTTTTGATTTATATCCATCAGGTCAACAAATACCTAGTCGACAGGTCCTTCCATTTGAAGTTGTGTTATTTGTATAGCTGTCAAAGAGGAAGAAAAATGAAAGAGCACACATCGAAAAAAGATGGAGGGCGAGTTTTCGCCTATAAGAAACTAATACCATAGATTCTTGAAAATGTTTATTTGCCATCGCATGTCACTTTATCAGAGACCGGTGAAACTGACCCAAAGGCTTCTAGCATGTCGGACCTGGTCTTTAAAAACAATCAGATGATTCATGTCAATCACGTGGTCAATCGTTAGTTCATGGATCTTCGGTAGAAATTCAAGTAGATTAAGTATTCATTAAAGACACACGAGTACATACAGAGTGAATTGTCATCCACTCACATAATTCACGTCCTTAGGCCTAAACCTTCATCGTACACGAGATCCCAAAGCTTTGTTAAATGGATCAAAACTTGGAGCAAACTTTTGCTGTGCTTCGAACCACTCACCGAAAACAAACATGTCTCTATTCAGTTCACCAGATACCGGCATAATGTGCAGTATTAGCCTGATGATAAGACGGTTATAGCTATCTTCAACTTCTAGTCAAGAACGATTCCATCTAAGTCTGCATCATCATTTAACATCAGGTGTGAACTAAGTCATAGGCTTGTATAATCGCAATTAAAAAAAAAACTTAAAATGTTCAGTATCAAGCTTAAAGTGTTTGTATCCATATCTCTGAAGATACTGGACACATCTCGATGAAATTTGAATGTGAAGTATAACCCTTATATACATACTTTGATTCTTGATTCTTGCTACCTAGTTCGGTGTAAAAAAAAAATTAAAAATTTAATCGGTTCAGGCGTATTCGAGTAATCGGTAAAAAAAAGAAATAAAAACAACTGTTAACAGATTGTCAAATCAAGTACAGTTACTATGGTGCTGTAGACAAAATGCATTAAAGAAGTCTGATTGAATTCTGGCGGTTACTAAATATTTGAGGCTTATTGAAACAAACATCGGTACAGCCCTAAAATTTAATTTCCGAGTAGAGTTGAGATAAGCACCGCCATTCGAGGCGCTGTACAGACGAACAAACAAGAGTTTTAATTAAACGTAACCAAATAAGGTACAATCGCAGAATCGCGACAGGTACCACCTTTATTGTGATTCTCGGAATATTTTTGTTAAAACAGCTGGCTCCAACGTGTGGAGATAATTATAAAGAATATTAATTTTCAAATGACGTTTTATTAAAACGACTCTTTGTGATTGCAAATGTCAGAGACCTCTACGCAATACTCTAGTATTATTTGGAGTATTTTGTTTCCTGAATAATATTTTAGCAGTATATTTCAAGACGCAAAAAATATCAAAAAAAATAAAAATAAATAAAATAAATTAATAAAAATAAAATAAATATAAAAATATATATAAATATAAAAAATAAATATAAATAAAAACAAATAATTACTTATATTTACTTTTTTGTTAGTCGCATTGATATTATTTTTTAATATGTTATGTATTGTACAATTGTTATGTATTGTAATTTTGAAAATACTTATGAAAAGTATGATAGGTATGTGACTAAAGATGGTTTCATATCGCATTGCGACATCTTCTAAGCCTCGATGAAGGGAGTATAACGCAGCTTGCAGGATAAATAGGGCTTTTCAATAGCTGCACTAAAAATTGTAATAATAATAATTTGTAATAATAATAATTAAACTATAGAAGACATAGCATAAATAGAATATAACTTAATTCACAAAAAAATGTGTGTTTATTAAATTTACAGCTATGTGAACAACATTACAATCATGACATAATCCGGAAAAAGGAGAAAAAAATTGGACGAATATTTAAAAAAAAGTACATACTAAGTAAAAGTAAGTAGCAAAGTGGATATATTTCGTAGCAAGCCAGCATGTGACGATAGTCGGCTTTACTTATCGCCGGCTGCCAACTCGGGCGTAACTTGAACGTAACTTAGCTCTAATTAAGGAGGCGTTTACGACTCTGAACTCGATTCGCATGTTCGGGAATTTCAGCTGAGCTATGCTAATTGTAGAGATGCAGACAAACATTCCTTTTTTAAATGTTAATTATAAATATAGTAATTTTAAGCTTTATACATTCACGATTTGAACGCATACTTATATATTTATACGGAGACTATCCCGCTATACCCACAATTTCCAGTCTTTTCGTGATCATGATCAACGCAATTTGGTCAAGGTAAATAAATTCTTACGTGATAAGTGAAATATAGTGAATTAACTAGTAGTGTTTCATCTAAATCGATCAAACGTCTCCATTATTTGGGCGATTCCAATCTGGTTAAGTTTAATGCTGCTCAAACCATCTTATCTTTTCTTCGCCAAACGGAGTCCATTTCAACTGGCTCCTACTTTCAGGGATGTGTCCCTGCCGATAAATGACCAGCTTGAGTTTCTTGGCATCTCATTAACACCAACTCTCAATTTTGGCTCTTATATTGAGTCTAAAGCCTAGCCAGCCTCCAAAATGCTTGGAATTTTGTCTAAGGTGAGACAATACTTCACTCTGGGGCAGTTGCTCAATCTCTATCCAAGCACAAGTACAGTCATGTATGCAGTACTGTTCTCACCTCTGGGATGGTTCTGCCAAATATCAGCTGGAGACACTGGAAGTTATTGACGGGAGAGCCAAGAAATACATCAACCATAACCAAATAGTAAGCAAAAGACTCCAGAGTCCCGAGCATCGCTGAAAAGTCGCTTGCTTATCGGTTTTTTTATCGGATTTATTCAATCAATCAATCAAATATTTTATTTGCTAGAATACAGTACAAAATGATCTTATTTATTAACATGTAGGTCAGTGTATCCAGCCTGCAGGCAGGCGTGCAAATATTTATGGTAACATGTCAAATAATAATAAAATAAATATGAATTAAATTAAATATTTAAAATTAAATTTACATTAATTAAAGCATTTACTGTTAATTTTCTTAGTTATCAAAAACTCAGATAGTCTTTAATATGGTAAAAACAATTTTCCAACAACCATTGATGCAAATGAATTTTAAATTTATTATTCTGTAACAATTTAATGCTGTCAGGTAACTTATTATAAATAATTATACACATATTATACGCATTTTTTTTATAAATCTCTCTATGACATGATGGTTGAAAAAGAAGATTTTGAAATTTTGCTCTTTTTTGTCTTAAAATTATTTCGTTACGTTTTCTAAAGTAATCAGGATGGTCTCGAACAAAAATACAAATGTCCTTAATATACATGCAGGGAAGTGGAAGGATATTACATTTCTTAAACAAAGGCTTACAACTGTCTAAAAACCAAGCTTTATTTAAAACGCGAACACATCTTTTCTGTACTTTGAAGGCTTTATCAGAGTCCACAGAATTTCCCCACAATATTAAGCCATAACTAATTGAGTTGAAGACACATAGCCATGGTATGCAGCTAGAGCAGCTTCTACAGAGACAGTTTGCCGTACTCTTTTTAGTGCAAAAACAAAGCGACCAAGCTTTTGACAAACCGTGTCTACATGTTTTTTGCAGTTAAGGTGTTCATCCACATGCATTCCTAAAAAATTAAAAGAGTTTACCTGCTCTAGTTTTTGATTGTCAATGGCAATGTCAAGAGATATTAATTTCGGAGAGTGTGCATCGGAATTGCATAATTTGATTTCGCCATCCCCATTCTATAATTGGACAACCAGGGATACTAAGAGGCGCCACTGTTTTATGGTAGATTTCCTTGGTTGAGTCTATGTTTCCGATTAGATACAACTTAGGGGTCTGTAAGTCGAGAGTGAATAGGTTTCTTATGGGTAAGCGCGCTACATCATCGACCGCATCATGACTTAACATCAGATAGTGGTCAAACGTTACCCATTTTCGCATAAAAAATAGTTATTTCAGCCATATTTCAGCGCATTACCAACCGGACAATTAGACGTACTAATACACGCCACCACTTTATGCTGGATATGCCACCTGATGAACGCTCGAAGCAATATAGGCCTACTTCAACATTCATAATTTGGACTGTTATGCCAAGAATTCTATTCTCTCTAAAGGTTGAAGAACTGACAAGGGCCATATCTTTGTTTAAAACGCAGGGATCTTCAAGTTATCAGTGAAATAGTAGATAATTCACGAGACGTGTAATCTTCTTTTTACCATAGACTGTGAGAAAATAAATAGTACTTAGTAATTATAGTACCTATTTATATTTATCATTTTTTATTATTAATGTGTAATAAATGTGGATTCTTAACCATTTAGTGCCGGTGAATGTGTGCAAGTGTAGGAAAACAGCACAATGTTGAAAAACATGCTGTTTGCGTTATTATAAAAATCCCACGAAAATCTTCAGTAAAGTTCACATCTTTACTAAGGGTATGACTTGGACTAGACTGTGACTTCAACTTGATCAGAAATGTAACTTTGACTCAACTTTATGACTTGAATTCACAAAAACTGGAACATTTTTAATATTTGATTGTGGCTGAATACACTAATCGTGTGGAGCCATAATGAAGACAAATATTATTTAACCAAAATTGGCGGGATTTTTATTTTCATTTAATTATTATAGCTTCTATGGTATACCTCCATTGAGCCAGCCAGTAGGCACTTTCAGCAAGATTTATTAATTTTTTGTACATCATTCGTATTTCGTGATTGATCCAACTTCAAAATGTTTTTATTCCCTGAGTGAGTAAAAGAGCGTTTTATTTCTACTTTTCGAGTGGCAATGGTATAATAGTAGATTATACAACAAGTGAATAAAAAGGCAATTTAATTCGAGGGACTAAGTTAGATCCCGGGAGCAGCGAAGGATTCTAGGGTTGAATCCCGAGCGTAGCGAGGGGTACAAGGACCGAGATTAAATTTTTTATTCATGAGTCGTGTAATCTTCTTTTTACCATTGACTGCGAGAAAATAAATAGTAGTACCTACTTATAGTATTTATGTTTATCATATTTTATGAGTATAATGTGTATGTGTGTGTGGTTATCAACCATTTAGTGCCGGTTAATGTGTGCGAGTGTAGGGAAACAGCATCATGTTGAAAAACATGTTATCTGTGTTCTCACCAAAATCCCACTGAAAATCTTCAGTAAAGTTCACTTGAACAATTTTAATACTGGAATCTGGCTGAATACACAAATCGTATGGAGCCATAATGAAAACAAAAATAAAATTTAACCAAAATTGGCGGGATATTTATTTTTATTTAATTATATATAGCTTCTATAGTTTACCTCCATTTAGCCAGCCAGTAGGCTCTTTCAGCAAGATTTATTTATTTTTGACCATAATTCGTATTTCGTGCTTGTTCCAAATTCAAAATGATTTAATTCACCGAGTGAGTAAAAGAGCGTGTTATTCACTGCTGTCGATGAATAAAGTGCTCTTTTTCGAGTGGAAATGGTAAAAAAAAATATGTGCGCTTTTCACAGTGGCCCTCCGCTGAAGGAAAACATCGTTAAAAAAACCCCTAACACCCCGCATGGTGGTAGGACACTATCTAGTGTCTACCTGACCATGGCTATCACCCTCAAGTTGAAAAATCTGTCGCCAAAACATCTAATGTGTTCCGGCTGCTATTCTTGAGAGCCAGTTCCCATTCTAGCCAAGCGTGCTTCCATCCTCGATCGCATCATCTCTTACCAACAGGTGAGGTAGTGGTAAAAACGCTCGCCTATCAAATATATATTATAAAAAAAAACTACATACTTTTACTGTCAGTGAGGTAGTGGTCAAAACACTAGCCTATCGAAAATATATATTTAAAAAAAACTACACACTTTTCACATCAGTAGCATTAAGTGTAATATTTTTTAGAATTCCGTACCCAATGGGTGTCGACGAGACCCTATGACTGGGATTTTAATGTATATTGTCTCCATTTGAAGTCTTTAAGACAGATGTATACCAAGAAATAAAATAAAAACTAATTATAGTTCAAAATTAAAGGGAAATAAATAACACACAAGAAATAGGTTTTTTCTGGGCCTTTTTGCTCGATATTATGAACCAAAATAGGATTGTTTTATGAATGTTTTATGTAATTGCAGGACATGTGAGACTTAACAACTTTCCAGAATTTTGCATGATTCTGTATCTGTAATAGGTAAACGTCATCGCTTACCATCTGGCGAGCGTCGTGCTTGTCCTGTTATCTTATACCATAAAAAACACATTATAATGTATTTTTGTAAGGATAAGAATTCCTATTAATTTGCATGACTCGATTGTATACACGTACGACGTACCTACGAGTACCTACGTTGTAGTGGGTGGATATTGGAAACCTTAAAATTACTTACCTTGGCAAAATAATTCCAGTGAAAAGCTCAATTTCGGTCTGTATTGATATTTCTAGTAATCTTATATTTTTTTATGATTATTATTGATAATTTATCTGTAAGATAAATAAATGTATCAATTTTTTCAGGGGATCGTAGGCGTCTTTGTCTGGTATAAATTAACCGAGATTTTGTACCAATACGCCCACAGCCATATAAGTACTATTTGTAGCCATATTTATAGCCATATTTGTACATATAAGCCCACATTCGTATCTTCAACAGTTCAATAGTTACTCTGTTTCAGTAGGTTAATGTTAAATCTACGTGGATTAAATTGATCAATACATTTCCACGAACGAAACCTCAATAACTCCTAACCGCTGTTCTTCATAATAACTGAGTGGAAGTAATGTGTGTAAAGTGAACTATAACTGACCGCGCAATGGATATGCGTCTGTTAATATAGTCACGATAAAATGATGGTTTCGAAACGAAATTTCGTGAACAACGCATATGCCAAAAACTCATGTCACAAAGCAGGAAACAAATTTTGCCTATTTCTTACGCGAGAGCAACATTCTACAAACTTCATTAAAGCGGCCAACTTTCATGAAAATAGTAAGGTATACTTAGGACTGTATCACATTCCCTTGCAACACCGTCAGGTTTGGAAGTTTGCATCAAACTTTTCAATATGACAGTGCGTCAAATAAAAAAAATATATATAATGTAACACTAAGTAGAAAAGTCTCAAAGCTGTGAAACTTTTAGCTTTCAAGGTGGAGGGGCTTTAACATTTTCAACCCGCTTATTTCGAAACAGGTTGTACTAACAACAATTATATAAGTATTTTATAAAGCGCTTTCAGCAAGTTGTTCATTAAAAGTTACAATGCAAACGTAGCAAAGGTCTCAGCGAGACTGAGGTCAGACGTCGGCGAATTTGGTTCTAAAAATGATAAAGTTTCATCGCAAGCTTTCTTAAAAAAAGCCATTTATCTAAGTAGATTCGTAAAGTATTTACTTCACCTGCAGAATATAAAAATCTGAATTAATTATTTAGTCACTTTCAATTATTTGTCTAGTTTGACTCTCTACAATTACTTAATAACTATTCTCAACATAAACAAAGATCAGTGGGCGGTTAAAAACACTGCCATTGTTTAAACTAACAACTTTCACAGCTCAGGTTATGGCTTCCCCTGTATATATAATAAGTATATAATACATTGTTGGAGTAATAATAACGTTTTCTCATTCAATTGTGGTGGGCCCTCTGACTTGTCTCACACAATGCGGACTCTGAAACTTGTATATTACCTATTATAGTTTACCTTGCCCCGAACCCACGGTTATGTAGCTAGTTCTCGAAGAACTTGAGCTAGTTAGCACAAATATGAATTGGTACCAAATTTCGAATTACAAAATTGTATTACCTGGATATACGTGCATTATTATAAAGCCACGTCATGTACGAGTTAGCTATGCTAACTAAACACAAATGTATAAATGTATTTTACAACTATCTTCACAAAGCTTTCCGCTCGATGAGATTCAAACCAGTAAGCCCCGCCTACAACCTGGCCCGATTCTAACTGGATTATGAATTATTTGCATGAAATGACAAAATTTGGCAAAATTTTATATTATTATTTTATCAGAAATATTTTCAATTTTCCGGGATCTTAATCTGTGCTTATTTTTCTGTTACCATTGAACGAATATATATAAATAACTAGCGATTCGCACGGCTTCAAGGGTAGAGCATAAATGCCTAGTGAAACTCGTATGAAAATCCGTTCAGCCGTTTTTGAGTTTATCGCAAACAGAAAGACATACAGACGCGGCAGGAGATTTTATTTCATAATAAGTCAAACACAAATCTTTAAACATATGTGTTGTTTGGTTTCGCAATTTTTTAATTCAGTCTTTTACGCGACATTATAACGTTTTCAATGTAGGCAAAAACAGGCCTGTAGATCTATATAATAATGACTACCCCATTTTATATTTTTCTGAGCTCTGAGCCCAGTTGAACGCTTTAGTATTCATCCTTCGTAAGTACTTGAAATTCTCTACAATACCTGAAGTCCATTACTGCGTTCGGAAACCACTTAATACACCTTACGGTTATTAAAATGACCGCTTATGGGTGTAACATCCAGGGCCAAATGGACCCTCCTTAGGTACTCGGGCCCCCGGCACCTCCGGCACCTCAGAGGGTTGAGGAGCATATGTTCACTCAAATGGATCGAACGACGATTTAGGTAAAATACGAATCGAATACCTATTGAGTTTGTGGTACGAAATGGCTCTTATGGTAGAAAGGGATTCGGAGAAGTGGCTTTTGCTGAAGGATTTGAGTGATGCATTTTTAATAAAAGCGTTATTTTGTCCCACACAAAACTGAATTTCTATTAAGATTTCGTATTTCTTGCAAAGGTTTAAATACATTTTTACATATTAATACAAAATAACACGTTGAATATGCAACTATCGCTGTTTTTTATAAGATCACATAGGGTAATATTTAAATAATTTAGGCAGTATTCTGTGGTACTTTAACCTATTCTTTAAATCATCAACTAACTTAATTTGCTATCAACATGATCTAAGAAATTCAAAATCAATGTCATAAAATTTATTTTTTATGGATATCGACAACATGAAACATTTAAGTACGTAACGAAAGCGCTTGCTTACTTAATTACAAAGTAATCATTAACTAAATATTCGAATAAGGCGTATTCAACACATCTCAAACAGCTAAAATAATGTAACACAAAAAAATAATTAAAAGAAAAAGTTAACCATTTCATATCCATCTCAAAATTATATAGCAAAATATGTAGTTCTATATTTTAACTTTATTTTTTTCTATATCATATAGACTAGCGTTTGACCACTATCTCACCTTTATTTACGTTAGTATTTATTATTTATTTATTGTTTTCAACATTTGAATGACCACATGAAAAGTAAGTCGTATGTAACAGGAATAACACAGTTACCAGGACAACATGCTTTTAATGAATAAGCTGACTAATTACCAACCCCTCGTTTCCCATCCCTTCTCTTGCAAACTTATGTTTAAAGCGCAATTCCACGATAAAGTGTGCTAATTGAACGCTAGTGCTTAGCTTCTAAGCTCAACGTAGCGAGTTGTGTTCATAATTTTGTTTCATCTAATGTCACTTGAACTATTCAAACAATACAATATATGAATAACACAAAGTGATTTTGTCTTATTCCTATATACAATACAATTTATGTACCCTCAAACGAAGACTAATGGGAGAATTATCTGTAATGAGGGGTAGATGACGCCAACAAATCCTCTGGTATTGCAGAATGCAGGTTTCAATAGGCAGCAATCGGTGATCGTTAATTTAACTAACACACTACAGTCAATCGCTTTCAGCAACTAATTTCTCTACCTGACCAAAACACGTTCTACATTACGCTTGTATATTGTATATAATATAGTCTGACTTTAAATCTCGCCTACTCCTGTGTTATCAGTAATTAACGACTACAGTACTGCTTACACGCATAAAGAACGGCAATGTTTGCATGCGCCAAGGACCAACAATATGGTCCAAACGAAAATCATCGATAAAGAGGTCAAAGGGCTACCGAAAAAGACCTCCACGTCTGTCGTAAGACGTGGAGGTTTTTTGTAGAAACATCTATAGTTTTCGAGAAAACTGCTTTTTCATATTTAAGAAGTGGTGCCAAAAATATTGCAATTTTTTAGTCCTTACCTATAGATAACAAAGAAATTATTAGCCATAGAGCCTTAATTTTTTTTAAGATAGTCAAAAATTAAAAGGTCTTTCAGGGTTTTCACACATTTTTTATTTGGCCAATATTTGCTTCTTACTTAAGCAGGTATATTTAAAAAAAATCACAGAATATAAAAAGTTATTACACATTTTAGAAACTTGTTTAATTTATGAACCTGCCGTCCCGTCTGCCACATTGAATGCGGACAAGACGGCCATAAATAAAAACATAGTTAACGGAATGGGAAGTGGGTGAAATTTTATTGCAAAATTTCAGGACATACAAGTGCAGTTAATAAATACAATTATAAATCAGTCTTCGCAATGAAACTTGATCGAAACGTCGAGGTAAATAAAATTATGTTTTTAGCGCGATAACTCCCGTGTTACAATATAATTAAGTTAATTAGAGCTTATCCCTATATACCGGATGATGACGATGAACTTAATAAAAGCTCTATAATATCGAGAATTTTTCAAACTACTTTTTAGTCATTTTTATAAAAAAAGGTCTAAGGCCTAAGTGAGCGGTGGTAAAGATATTTATTTCATGTGAATTAACTTTTGTCTAACAGCTAATAAGCCAAGTAAGCTCATATTATGTCAGTTTTTAAAGCCTAGCTCGCTCGTGGAATTGAGTGTATGCAGTGGAAGTTTTATAAAGAACTGAACTGGTTATAAAAAATTGCTGAAAAGTGGAATTACTCGAGGGAATGAGTCCTCAATGCGACGCTTAGCGACACTCTCCACACTCATTTGAACTTTCTGAAATACATTTTTTTTTTCGCAGGGAAATAATGTGATCATTTATGTTTTTTTTTTTAAATGATATATCATAACATATATTTTGTTGATTAAAATTATCATCTTGGCCGTTTTTATTCTCGGTGAACTAGTCGAAAACCTTGACGACTCATACAAACGAAACTTGATTAGTTATGAGGATTTTTGACTCTTACAGCATTTGTCCATAGCAACGGCACCGGGACGTCACCGGCAACAAAATTCCGGCGCCGAAGTAGCGGTACATATGTATGTATGGCAGCTTATCCACAGCATGATCGGCGTCATCCCGGCCGCCGATATTTCGAGTAGATCGGCGCGACCGCTAGAAACCGGCCGGAGATTTTGACGAGCCGATGTGCCGGCATTGACTCGCAATACAAAACACGTTTGATCTTGTCCACACACTGCCGGCGCCCGGCGCCGTTCAATAGGTTATTGTTTTTTTATCTGAGGTTGTTTGTTTTATTTCTTTGGAAACGCGTCTGCCACGCATGACAGCTAGGAGAAACAGAACCACCGGAATCGGTGGCGGTGGACAAACGATCGCCGGCACATCATTTTCAAACCGGCCTGAAAAAATTTCGGTGCCGGTGACGTCCCGGTGCCGTTGCTGTGGACAAACGCTATTAGGCCGGTTTTCTAGAACCAAAATTACTCATGCTAAAGGTATTTTTATATTTTTCTTTACAAAAATCATATTTAATTATTTGTATTTAACTTTCCATAATACACTGGCGTACCATACCCTCATGAAATTAGAAGTTAGCATACATAAATATTCAAGAGGCTGTATTCAAGACGAGGTTTAACATCTTGCGTCTGTGATTAATTTGGCACAATAAAATAAAATCGGACGTAAACCCAGGAATCTCCGTAAGCCAGGCCGCGACGGATGACGACAATAAACTTTCCACTAAACCTCTGGACGGATAAAATATCTGCACCCACTACGGCTATTTTATATGCTTTATTTGAGGAAGGTAGTAAAATAGGGAGAATTGTTGATTTTTTAAAGATATATTGCAACTGGACAAGCACTGCGCTCGCCTGATGGTAAGCGATGACGTCTACCGATTATAGATACGGTGGCTTGTTATATTCTGGATAGTCAGAATTTTGCATGTCACTGTACTACACCTGTTAATGTTCGCACACACCGCAGCGTCCTGCGTGCGTGATCTAGGCGGCGATCAGATAGCGCAGTTGTATTTGTACCGACTGGTTCACACCAAACGCGATCAGAAAACAATTGAAATTACTAAGATCGCGCCCGCAGAACGCAGGACGCCGCGGTGTAGCCGTACCTTTACCTTGTGACATAGAGATGTCAAGTCTCACATGCCCTGTAGTTTCACTGATCATTTTGCCATTTCAACCGGAAAAAATCCTATTCCACGGCTAAATTAACTGGCAAATTACATACATCAAACGTATTACACCCCTTCTTTTTGCGTCGGGGGTTAATAACTTAGCCTGTGCTTTATAATGCATATTCTCAAAAACAACAACAAGTTATATTTTTTTAAGATCTGAAGTTTCTTCGTTTACCCAGGACCTCAGTCAATACGGTGCTCAGCAATCGCTACTGTAATAGATAAGATTTATTATATTCGCAGCATAACACTAGGAAAGGTTAAGACTATCCTACGTAAGTCGTCTGAAGTACAAGAGATGAAAAAGCGGTAAAATACAACGTCGCTGCCTTATCTATGCTCACAGAGCAAACAGGATATAAGATTTTACGATTTTGCTATTACTCGTAGCAGCTACGACTTTGCTACGGCCTTATTCGTAGCAGCTACGTGTGACAGAGTATCAATACAAATGGAACACAGTCCGTTCAGACTACAAACGGTACACAAACTTGTTTTAAAACTTTATAATTTTCAAATGGTGAAGTAGTTTGGGAGGATGTATGGATGTTTGTTACTCTTTCATGCTAAAACTACGGAACCGATTGAGTTGAAATGTGGTCTGTAAATATGGTTCCGACTATCAAATTTGTGAAAGTTCCTCTTATACTCTCATCAACTAGAAAAGCTGATCATCTTTAAACGGCAGAACAGATTTTTCAATCATGGCTCAGATCTGAGAGTCACTCATTCGTTGCCGACCTTTCAACATTTAACGCCTTTTTTAAGGACTGTATGTTGTAGTTCTGCGGGAAAACTGCAGACGGGAGTTCTTTTCACATTTACAAGTGTAAGGGAGAAATGACCGCTTGAATTGAGATGTATGCAAACTTCAAGTTTTGGTAATATGTACACACTCATGAATCAAGTAACATTAAAAAAAAACTATAATAAGTTTAATAAAAATCGGTTCATCTATTTGAGAGCTACGATGACACAGAGACATAAATACAACGTTACATTCATATAATCCGACTTTTTCCGCCCAATGGTCGAGGGTTAAATGTACTAACCAATTTTAAGCAACCAAAAACTCGGTTTATGTAATTTCATAACCACAATATGACACATGTTGCAATGTTGTGGTAAGTTTCATTACTGGCACATCGGTACATTGGTTCAAAAACTACTTTTCGTTGCTCCATTGCTCTCAGCCGCATCATTTCTATCGCAAGGCTAGAGCGGGGTAGACTATTTTGTAGTTGATCAGAATAAAGTAAGTAAGGGAGGCCCATGCTCGGCAGGAACACACCAGGCTGATTTTAATAATAAAAACAATCATCATCATCATCAACCGGTGTCAGTCCACAGCTGGACGTAGGCCTCTCCTAAGAAGCGCTACTGAGCCCGATCTTTGGCTCTTCTTTTCTAGTCGCTCCACCGACCGACCACCACCAAGAAAAACAAATCGTTAACATAATTTAAAAAACTCAAAAACTGCGATTACCCCACCAATTGTGAACCGATTTAAATTATTTTCTTTCATGGTTAGGGGACATCTCTATGATGGTCCCATTAAACGATTCATTGAAATCTGATGAATATCTCTAGAGATAATTATGGACATAAACATCTCAAATTTGCTACGCCCGTGGCATGTGGAGTTGGAGTTTAATTTCACACGCTTTGGATTAAGACACATATTAATCAAAAATAAAATCAAGATCGGTTCATCCGTTTGGGCGCTACGATGCCACAGACAGACGCATAGATACACACATCAAACTTATAATACCCCTCTTTTTGTGTCGAGGGTTAAAAATGGACATTTCGCGATGTCGTTCAAGGGATCGACAATAGTTTCGGCTTTATCCGGAAGCCTTCCTCAGGATCACGAGTGCGGGACGCTATCCGACGCTTCCTGCCGCTAAAATATAAAGAAATATTTTTATTCTTACGACATCTTTACTTCCTTACTAATATTATAAACGCGAAAGTTTGTATGTATGTATGTTTGTTACTCTTTCACGCTAAACCTACTGAACCGATTGAGCTGAAATAACACATAAGGTTCTTTTTGTCCCAATATTCATTTGGGAACGATGTCTACGCGGGTAAAGCCGCGGGGCATTGCCAGTTAACACATATATTGTCTTGAACATAAGTCATCTAAAATAACTCTATCGCTGCATTTTGTAAGTCTGACAAAAGAATAATCAAAGCTTGAGACCACAGACGGAGGCAAAAGGAATATTAAATGGTAATGCAGTCATTATGAAGCGACCCCAATATTCAATATCACCAGTGCATTCACTTGTAAAAGGGGGAGAGAGGGGAATAGTAATCACGAAGTGTATAGATAGATAGATAAAAACACTGTATACCTTTGAACATCTTAACAAAATAAAATTCAAAATAAATATTAAACAATAATAAGTGTAACAACAGGCGGTCTTACCACTTAAAGCGATCTCTTTCAGAAAACCTTAGGGTGGAAAATGAATTACTTAACATACATGGCGGTATATAGTGGTTGAAAATTTTAAAAAATGAGTACACAAATCAGAATAGGTAATAAGTACATTATAACAAAAGTACATATATATTCTGTAACTAGCAGCCCGCCCCGGCTTCGCACGGGGTAGAACATAATATATCGAATATAAAATTTTTACATATTTAACAACCATCGTCATATTTCAACCAATTTACACAAAATCTTAACGAATTATGCACTTAAACCTTCCTCATAAACACTCTGGCTATTGGTAAAAACCGCATGATAATCCGTTCAATAGCTATAGAGATTATTGCAAACAGACAGACAGACGCAGTGATGGACTTTGTTTTATAATACTTACGTAGTGATATTGGACGGCCCTTTGGCGTAAAGGAATCAGGGTAACTACCTGATTCTGAGTCGACGGTCGTTGGTTCTAATCCTAGCTATATACCTACCAATGAAAGTTTATTTGCATTCATGAATCATGGGTTTTCGTACAGAGATAGTGGGATCATTAAATCTACCAATAATTAAGATAGTTTAACTAAAACAACCGACTTCAATGCCCCGCGAGTCAACTTCAATAGCAAGTTTGAGACATTTATCGTCATATCTCTGGAGATACTTATCACATCTCGATTAAATTACAATGGAACTACTTCGAAAACGTACCCTACCGATTACAAAAAGAATCATTCGAATCGGTACACAATTGACGGAGTAATCACGTAACATACACACCCAAAAAAAACATACAGACGAATTGAGAACCTCCTTATTTTTGGAAGTCGGTTGAAAAATAGCTTACCACCAAGGAGAACATCTGCCGCCGCAACCTTAACGTAACGAAAAAAGTAGGAGTTTATACGTTTAACGTGTGTATCTGTGTGTCTGTCTGTAGCATCTTAGCACCCAACCGGATGAACCGATTTTGATTTTATTATTGATAGTTTTTTTTTGTTTGATAGATATCTTCATCGAGAGTGTTCTTAGCTTTGATTTATGAAAATTAATTCAATCGTTATAACACTATGAGCTTTTTTCTAGTTAATTGCGCTATGAAATCAACTTTCATAGGTCTGATCAATTCGAAAATCTTTTTCTTCAACGATATTGTAAGAACATGGAAGCATTGATCTGATGCTGGGACATCCTGGACTCTACAGAATACTCAAATCCTCACCAACTTACAGCTCAGATTCTAAATGACGTGTTTAGAGTCATTGTGATCGGTATTATTGTGTATTGTGATCGGTGGGGATCTACAGAAAAGCTAAGCTTTTATTAATTATTTGGATAAGGATTAATACTATGTACTTGAAAATAGCCTTGGAAGTTATGTAATATTTTTTAACAAAAAATTAAAGATTAAAATGGTTACTGTGAGTCAACCTTAAGAGATAGACATATGCTATTGCGGACTTTTTTGTAGGTCTTATTAAGTTGTACAACTCTTCCATAGAAAATATTCTTCCATCTATTTTCAATTGAGCAGCGTTCGTAAGAAACGTGTTTTTTCGACCGTTTTTTTGTCAACTTAGGTTGCAAATTAGGTCTCCACGAATGTACCTTTGATTTAAACGGGATAATATATAGCCTATTTTCATTTCGAAAGTCTATTCTATATATAAGTGAAAGAATTTTTTAAATCGGTGCAGTAGTTTTTGAGCCAAATCATTACAAACATACAAAAATACAAATGTTCTCTCTTTATAATATTAGTATAGATATATTAAAATACATATACATTACAATGCCATACATACAATAATAGTTTACAATACAATATAAACTAACTAAGTATATACAGTATTTATTTATATCTGATAATGCTCCGCCTGTGGAAATTGGTTGATTGTCATTTGTAAAATGTGTCTGTGAGACTTTTAGGATGTCTTATATCATCATCATCATAATCAGTCAATGTCAGTCCACTGCTGGACGCTGCCTCTCCCCAAGATTCGCCACTGAGCCCGATCTTCGGCTCTTTGGGAGGGATATGTCTTAATCGCCACGCTGGGCAGGCGGGTTCGCGATCGCAGGACGTAGCTCCTCGCACCGGTGACGCTGGTGCCCGTCACCGGCCTATAGTATTCAGCTGCGCCATGTTAAATGCTTATATCGCCATTTTGTTATTCGCTAGAGCCTTGTTTGTTAGTCAGCAGGATGCACCACAGGCAGGTGAGGTTGGCTGAGAGCACTGAGGTGGTATTTTTCCTTGGGATTGGGTGGTGGCCTTCATCCATCCCAATTGGGATGTCTTATATATTTCATATAATTATCTATTTATTGAAAGTAGATTATAGGTATGTATTTTAGCGTATGACTGACCAGTGAACCGAAATAGATATAAATAAATGAGGGTACACAAAATTTAATGCGTCTTGAAGACTCCAGGTAACGAATTATTTATACTCTATCTTTTTATAATATGTTGCGAAAGAGAACTGAAAACTGAAATTTTACAACGAAATTCATGAAAGCCAGTTCATCACAATAAAGTAACATATATACTTGTACAACATTTTATAGCAATCTATAGTTCGAATAGTAGAAAATCAGCGCTCACATGAGTAAAGAAAGTAACACGCTGGATTGGATCATTTTGTCACAAATATCATGTTTTTTCAACCGACTTCCAAAATAAAGGAGGTTTTCAATTCGTGTGTATGTTTATTTCCTTTTTTTTTGTGTGTATGTTACGCGATTACTCCGTCAATTGTGAACCGATTCAAATGATTCTTTTTGTAATCGGTAGGGTACGTTTTTGAGGTGTTCGCATTGTAATTTCATTGAGATATGATAACTATCTCGAGAGATATGACGATAAACGTCTCAATATTGCTACTGAAATTGACTCGCGGGGCATTGAAGTCGGTTGTTTTAGTTTTTAAACTATCTTAATTATTAAGTTAATGCAATATTTTAAGTGACATTAAATCATTTTTATTATTAATTAATTTATATTTTAGAATAGATTCATTATGTTTGAAAACGGGAATTTAACGTGACTTACGCGATATTGATGTGGCCATTGAAATATGATTTAGCTACATCAACATCGTGGCAGTTACGTTAAATTCCCGCATTTAAACAATACATTTCTTATTGATATGAGTTTTAGTAATTAAGTTTATGGGATATTTACTAGGATACATATAGATCTTAACCAACCGTCCTAACTGTGAAATCATCCCTCGCTTATAATGGGATTCTGTCCCTGTACCGACATCTTGTCAGGAACCCTTGTAATCCTGTGACTTGAGTTTCTCGTTATGACAGCAGCCGCACCCTACAATAATGCCTAACGATCACCCTCGCCGAAATAAATAACCCTAGACCGCAACTAAGGGCTGGACCTTGACGCGAATTCCTTTCTGTACGGATTCAGGTGCTACAATAATAACTAATCCTAAGCTGGCTCAAGATGGCTACCATGAGTGCTCACGGAATCAGACGTGACCTGTGTCTGCTAAGTTGCAACCTTTAAAACTAATTTATGTTTTCTGAAATAAAAATATACTCAGTTAAATTTAATTCAAGGTTCACTACATGGTCCAAAACTATTTCAGTATAGTATTTTTATGATACAGACTTAGATGCTTCTATCTATCCATAAAGCGTTATATCTGACTCACCTGCGTAGTAGTACTGAAGTTTAAAGTTTTAAATTTTACTAGCTTCTGTCACATGAGTAAAGAAAAGCTTTACTCGTGTGCTTCTATCCCGTGGCTGCAATCGTGTGTCCTACGGCAACAAATGTCATATATTTTCTCAGAAAAAATAATTTAAGTGCACTCTTTCAATCTCAACTGATTAAGTATTCAAACTGACAATATCCCAAACAAAGGCAGTTCTCCGTAAAACTAATCCCTCAATTTTACCCTCTTAAGGGGGTACGATTTTCATACAAAAGTATAATGCACAAATATAAGTAAATGGAGCAAAAACTTGCACTGAAATCACATCTATTGGTATTGTATAAGTCTTTAATGTCGGGAATTATGTTTACCTACATGATTTAAATGAATAATATAAACATATTATTCAATCAATATTTTTTGTTTGAACTTGAAATTTTATTATTATTCAAAATAATTTCATCTAAATCAATCAAATTATGTAAGTAAACAAATTTCCCGACATGTGAATACTTATAAAAGACCAATAAATGTGATTTCAATGCAATTTTTTGTTCTATTTATTCATATTTAAGCATTATACTTTTGTATGGAAATCGTACCCCCTTAAGGATGGAATTTTGAAAAACCCTTTCTTACCATTGGGTTGTACGTTTATATATCAGTCATTCGGTCAGTCAGGACTTTGAATCCATACTTCCATATTATAAACACTTTTGTTACTCTGTAAACTACTCTGTCTGTTTGTTATCCAATCACGCCTAAACGGACGATCTGATCTAACTGAAATTTAGCAAAGATATACTTTATAGCATAAGGATAAAAATAGGCTATTGAATTCTTGGTGTACGTGAACGAAGTCGCGGGTATTAGCTAGTTTTATATATATATATATATAAAACTAGCTAATACCCCCTATATATATATATATATATATATATACTAGCTGACCCGGCAAACGTTGTTTTGCCATATAAATAATTATGGCTATTAAAAAATAAGGGTTGATCGTAGAAGGGTGAAAATTGAGGATTGTATGTATTTTTGTATGTTGTATCATAAAAAAATAGAAATTAAAAATGTTGTCTAAAAATAAAAAAATAATTTAGGGGTGGACTACCCCTAACATTTAGGGGGATGAAAAATAGATGTTGGCCGATTCTCATAGATACCGGATAAGCACAAAAAATTTCATCAAAATCGGTCAAGCCGTTTCGGAGGAGTATGGCAACGAAAACTGTGACACGAGAATTTTATATATTAGAAGATATAGATATATAGTATGTACTCGTATATATATAGATGGTAAGAATCCCAGGTTTGCTAATGTTCAGGCATAGGTCCGGTTTACTGTAAGTGTAGTACTTTATCTGGGAAACCTCAAGTTGGGCAATATTCAGCATCTGCTACAATCGCAGACAATCGGCACGCATAGTTGTGGTCTCGCATTGTTCTCTGTAGGTTGGTTTACGTTCGGTTCAAAGTTTCGAGTGGTCGTATTGGCGGAATAACATACAGAACGGTCTATATGTTATTGTTTTACCAATATTAGAAACCCTTTTGTGACATCGAGAATTGGTTTACCTCTTTTGTAAGGTCATTTTGTATGGCATTTTGTATGGCTTGTTTGTCTATCATATAACGAAGATATCAGTTTGTTTGTTCTTAATTATAAAAAAATATTTATCTTATTCTTAGTTAAAAGTAAGTGTCTTCACAACGAGTATATTCAACAACATTGAATGGTATGAATACCATAAACGGTTGTTTTAAAAAACAAGAACTTTTATTTTTATATGAAGTGTCGAAAAGGTCTCTTTTCTGGATTGTCTGTTGATCTATGTTTCCCAATGAGTAAGTAAAATTTGGGAAAGTTAAGTAAAAAATTCTGGCATAAATCCAAATAACAATAAGCGTAGTTATAAATATTAAAATACGGGACTTATCTATATATTATTTATCTATATATTTATTTATCTATATATTGTTATTATGTGTTCAAATCGCGAAAGTTTAAAGTTCCAAAAAGGCGTTTTCAAAAGAAAACGTATTTTCGAATTGTCTGAACCGTAACCTCAAATAGACTTTGTTTTTTATTACTGAAACACTGTTTGTTGTTTGTTCAAGTTTTCCTTTAAATTGGTGGAAACAAAGCAGCGGGAATTATACACCGGAACAATTCATGAAGTCTTATAAAAGGGTTGTCGCTGACGGAAGTTACACGTCAAGTACTTTCAAATCAACGGAGACAGGGAAACGGTAAACGTGTTTTATATAAACACAAAAAGATCGTTAAATAGCCTTTTGTTTTTAAATAAAAACATGTTGCAAGTCAGTTTACTTCCTCCAGGCTTTTTCTATACATACACTTTTATAAAAAGATAATGAAGCAAACAAGCATGCGGCCTACCTGATGGTAAGTGGTTACCGCCGCCTATTAACACCTGCAATACCAGAAGCAATAGGTTGTGGTGCGAAGCCTGCTCTTTTGAAAGAGGAATGTGTTAACTCTCCTTTTGAAGCAACTCAGATCAACCTTTTGTGGGAAAACATGGGGAGGAAGGTCATTCCACATCTCTCATCTCAAGGTGAAGACTGACTTACAATATTTGCCTGTAATGTATCAAGTAACGCACTAGTGCATTACAGTGGTCAGAACAGCGAACCGAATCGCTCAAATCGAGCGCGTCGCAAGCACAACGTGATCAACGGAGCGTGTTTTAATGTGAAGCACTTGAAGCGAGCGTTCGTTTGCTTGTGAATCGCCACTTTGTTGCCTCGAATGATACACTGCAACATTAATTAAAAAAATAAAATTTCGAACTGAAAGTTACATTAGTACACATAATCTATACAGTTAGATAGATAGATAAATACTTTATTGAACATCTTATAAGTGAAACATAAAGTTGCACATAACCAATAATTACAGAATTATTTTTCTCATCAAAGTGTACAGAGCTGACGCGGTAATCCTTCTAAAACTAAATTAAGTCACAAGCAGATTCCTACATTCGTAAAGGGTTCGCTACAAATTATGGACTGTAGCAAGGAAAGAAGGAAGTTCTGTACGTCAACCCCTTCTCAAAAACGGCAACACTTCTCACTGTGAGGAATTATATGATTTAAGAGATTCAAATGAGACTCAACCTCTGGTTTTTAGGGTTCCGTACCCAAAGGTTAAAACGGGACCCTATTACTACGACTCCGCTGTCCGTCTGTCTGTCTGTCTGTCTGCCTGTCCGTCTGTCACCAGGCTATAGCTCATTAACCGTGATAGTTAGACAGTAGAAATTTTCACAGATGGTGTATTTCTCTTGCCGCTAGAACAACAAATACTAAAAACAAAATAAAGTTAAAAATTAAAGGGGGTCCCCATACAAAAAACGTGTTTTTAAACGCCTATCTAATTAGTTTCGGCAAAATGACATAGATGGCGCTAGTAAACGAGCCCCGTCTTTCTAGATCGCGACCAAACCAAATATTTTTGGTAATATCAATTAATCAAATATATGAGGTTGAAACTCTGTTATGTTACGTATTGTACGGAACCCTCCCTAAGTGTGCGATAAGAGACGCGATGCTGACTCGCACTTGGCCAGTTTTATTAAAGATACAGTTGAGATAAAGTGTTTTACATGTTGGCCGATTTGCCGGCTTAACTCTTTATGTTCTCTAGGTTTTACGGAATGTTAAGCGACGACGCGGTAGACAGATATAGTGGAATATTCAGTTAAATAAATTAGGCCCTTCTAGACCTAGCGTGCTCACCATCACTTACCACCAGACAAAACAGTGGTAAAACACTTTCCTATAAGATATTTCAATGGTTCTAATACATATATTAAATATTTACATTAAGATCTTACCTGAATTACTGTTAAACTTCTTTTAAAGTTTTAATGTGGTATGGAAGTTAAAGGGGTAGTATATTCAAGACACGTTTTTTTTGGAAAAAAAATGCTCAATCTTATTAATATACTTTGGTAAGGAACCCTACGTGTGCGAGTCCTACTCACACTTGGCTAATTAATTATGTTAATTCTATCTCACCTGATGTTATATGATGGTGCGGTCTAGGAAGATGTCGTGCCTGTGTGGTAATATCATGTAATAAACAGTAATAGTAATGTATCATGTAATATTCGTATAGTTAGTATACAACCTTACATTAAGTAGTGACCTAGGTTCTGTCTTTTATATGGTTTAAGTATTGTATATAGTAGTTAATATAATTTTCATATTGTTATTAGGACACGTAACTTTACAATATAACTGCGGTAACACTACGACTCCTAGATGTTTGTAATCTGCGTCGCTTCTTACACTGCGTATTTGTATTTTCCGGGATATATTATTATGTGCATATATTTTGGTTTCGGGGAATATCCACTAGAAAGAAACCTTCAGACAATATCCGTAGATGTCTGTTGGCGTTGATTTGGGTTAGTATGCAAATCGGGAAGATATCGAAAGAAAGGAAATAGTGTGAGCCTTCATTGTTGTGTTTTGTTTACTAGTAAAATAATTCTTGCGTAATTTAAGTCACTATCGTAGGTAAATACTTTAAAATCTTAACAAAAAATAAAGACTTAAGACGAGTATATTTATTTTACTAAAATCATGTAATTTAAAACCTTTTGATAGAAACTCATGTTCAGTTGCTAAATGCAAAAAAAATCTTGTGTTTGTAACTTGGCTTATAATTATCATGTAACGATAATGAATTAATCTTAATTCTACCTATAATTTAAATAATAATCATCATTATCATAATCAGCCAGCATCAGTCCCCTGCTGGACATAGGGAAGGCACGCCACTGACCCCGATCTAAATCGTTCATACGAATTGAATAACACCTATCCTTATGAAGTCGACTAAAAATCTTGAGTAACAATAAAGGAGGCGCTACTGTCTAGATTGACCAGTAACAGTCGTATACTTTATATTTGAATACCAGGATAAAATTGGTATTGTTTTCGCGGTTTTGGTATTGGCATTGTGGTTAGCTTCGCGATTTTACCCGCGTAATTCCCGTTCATGAGAATACAGAGAAAATAAAAATATGTCTATGTTACTCCCTGATAATGTAGCTTACCATTAGTGAAAGAATTTATTTAATCGGTTTACTAGTTTTGGAGTAAAATCGTTAAAAACAAACAAAAATAAAATGTTTCCTCTTTCTATATAGATTTTGACATAGCATGATTGAGGTTCCTATTAACTGGTACTTAAGTACCTACTTATAAAATAAGGAAATTATTTATTTCTTTTTTATTACATAAATACAAGGAAAGGTAAAGCATTTTTTCCAAGAATTTCGTGGCAAGAAATATTACGTTGGAGTTTTCCTGCGCCCCCATACATACATAGTTTAAGCCAATTAAGGTAGACTTCTGAGTTATATGAGCGCTGATACAATTTAGAGGTCTAGCTTAATTGGTATTTACCAACGTTGGTACGGAAGCCTCGGTGGGCGAGTCAACTCGACTTGGCCGGTTTTTTAACCGACTTCAAAAAGAGGAGGAGGTTTCTCAATTCGACCGTATATGTTTTTTTTTATGTTTGTTCGCGGATAACTTCGTCGTTTATGAACCGATTTTGATTATTCTTTTTTTTTGGAAAGAAAATGTCCCAAGTGTGGTACCATGTTAATTGTATCGAGGTCTGATTAGTATCTCCAGAGATATGGAGATAAACATCTCAAAATTAGTACTGAAAACGAATAACGCGGCATTAAAGTCGGTTCTTTTTACCCGACTGCGCGCCGCATAAGAGAGGTAATGTGTTTATCAGTCTATATATGTATGTATGTATGTATGTTTGTTCCTTTGTGGCACACTAGAGACCAAACGCGTGGGCCGATTTTGATAATTGGCACGTCAATAGATTCGCTATGCTAGCGCAAGTGTCAACGAAAACATAAAAAATTGTAAAATTCAATATGGCGGATTTCAGACGCCAAAATTTGGGGTTCAAAAAAAATTTTTTTTCAAAACCTATCGAGTGGGGTATCGAATTAAAGGTTTTAAAATGGAGATTCAAAATATATTTATAACAAATAATTTATTATCGTACAAATCGAAAAAAAAAAACGATTTTACATGCCGCGTTAGTCACTTTCAGTAACAAGTTTGCGGTGCTTATCTCTGAAGCTACTTATCAGATCTCAATAAAATTACAATGAGAACAAACGAAAATCATATTAACTCAAACAATAAAAGAATTTTCCAAATCGGTTAAGAATTGATGGAGTTCTGAGGTAACAAAAAACCTCTTCCTTTTGGTATAGTCGTTTAATAGTACAACTGTAAAGTAAGTAAGCTTAAAAAGCAATACCCTATCTATTTCACGCATTTCGGTTTTTTGTTCTTTTTTCCATAATTGTAAGAACGGTCATAGTTATACATATTTTGTGAATATTTCAAGTCTCTATCTATTATTAGTTTACAAGTTCAAGCACAAAACGCCGAAAAATACACGTTACTTGTATGTAGACCACACTGTGATGTAGACCCCCTTTAATATTTAATTTTATTTTGTTTTTAGTATTTGTTGTTAAATCCCCCATTGTAATACATACTTAGTAGTGTAGACGCACAAAACCTTATATTTGCCAAAAAAAATGCGTAAGCATATTAGTAAATATAATAGTACTGGAATCCTGCTGGCCCCATTTCATAAACAATAAAATATTAACGCTAACGTCAATATGTATATTTGAAATGTGCAAATTGGTACGTATATATACCAATTTCTATTCTAGAAAAAAAGAGGTAGTCCTAGAGGAGACAAAACAAGGTTCAAACATAACCTAATTGATCCCAGCTCTAAGCTGAAAATACACAGTTCCGGTAATACCACAGATTACATATATATTATAATAGTTACTCGTAAATAATACTTTCCGTTGTTAGGTTGGCTACACAGTGCTTTCATAATTCGGGTTTCAACAATATAGGGAAGTGCCTCTTATAACGTAGTAGAGTGATTCAGTACTCTGTTGGCCATATGGCGGCAATTAATGTTAATAATCGCAAATAATACTTTTTTACATTCATTTTGGAATACAACTAGTCCGTGTTATAAAAGTATTTGGAATTATCGTTATAAAATAGACAATTAATTATCGTGTGTGTCAGATGCTTTAATTGCACAGGGCCATTTTGGACATTGTCCTTTGATACCTTGATGACATAATTATTACTAGTGAATATTATCACTTTAGCAAGGCATTTAAAGTCAATTTTTTTAGGGTTCCGAACCCAAAGGGTACCAAATGAACACTTTCTGAGACTTTGTTGTCCGTTCGTCCGTCCGTCCGTCCGTCCGTCCGTGTGTCTATACATATGTGCGCACTTTACAGATCTGTATGTATCTTCTTAACCGTTATAGATACATACTTGAAATTTTCAAAAAGTATGTATACGTCAGTGTATAACGGCCCAGACACCAAATGTAATAGATGCATGTAATTTAATTAAAACTTGTTATGCACTAAAAAGGGTAAAATAAGTTATTTTTCAAAAAAGTAAAACCGACTTCATAATCACAAACAGGCACTCAAAAGCGAAAAATAAATTACTTAAAATTATTATAAGCGCTACCCACTTATCTATTTGAAGTCGGTGCCAGCCAAGTCTAATAGGTAGTAGATATATAATACCTACATGTATCTACTTACTTACTAACCTACATGTACCTACTTACTACTACTACATATATAGTATCTATCTACTATCCAATAGACTTGACTGGCACCGACTTCAAATAGATAAGTGGGTAGCGCTTATAATAATTTTAAGTAATTTATTTTTCGCTTTTGAGTGCCTGTTTGTGATTATGAAGTCGGTTTTATTTTTTTTGAAAAATAACTTATTCAATATAACATTCTATCGGAGTATGACGAATTTTCAATACATGACACATCAATGCTACTAATGTACCCAGGGAGCACTTCAGATTTTTTTACTGAGGGCTCTCAAATAAGCAAAGGTATATTTGGTGAGAGTGTATCCAGTAGTATACTAGTCTGTCGGCGTGCTATTGCCATGGAGGTAGGAAATACATATGAACAAGGAAGCGCCGCGATACAATTGCTTGTATGGAAGTAACTTAAAAAAAAAATGCATACCTAAAACGTCATAATGGAACCTAAAATGGCCGCCATTAATTTTCCATTGGTTCATTGATGACCTTGATTGACATTGTGTCAACCAAGGCAGCCATTTTAGGTTCCGTTTTGTCGCTTAGTTATGCACCTGTTTTTTGTAGGTATTTTGTGTCTATATAAATATGTCAATGGTTGTTGCAGACTGGCTGACAGTGACGTGGGCGCAGGGCGGCATGCAGCTGCAGGGAGACGCGGCAGGCGACCTCGACTCTGTCAAAGGAAGGTCAGTACACAACTATGTACACAGGAGTATGAGGTGATCTGATGTTCTTATAACGCTGCGACAAGTATATTTTCCTATATGTCTGAAAATGTAAAATAGTTCAAGTCGCGAGTGAATAGCTACTTTCTGGGCGAGCGTCTACAATGTATTTGTCGGCGAGCGTGCTACATCGTAGACTGCAACCACATGAGTAAACAAAAGTCTTTACTCATTTGCTGCAACGTCACTGACATAGCAGTCACGCACATTTTTTTAAAATTTATTTATTCATTATAGTCAAGCGTTTGACCACTATCTCCCCTGATGTTAAGTGACGATGCGCTTGTCTATAAAAACAGAAAACAAAACACAATACTTATACTGTATGTATAAGTGTTCAGACTAACATAACTTTTGAATATTATTCTTTGTCAATAAACAATTACATAGTTAAAACACCTTTATTGATCTCTACAAAAGACACCTAATTCTCAGGAGACACCGAAATTAAATGTTCAGTTTTCGTCCGGGAGTGGGTCGTTCATTAAAACTCGACGATTATCAGATATCGGCTTACTAAGTAGCCGCCTCGAGGACCTCTTGGCATCCAATGTTCACTTTACGTTACACATTTCGGAATCCTTATGAATATCGCTTTCAGCCCCTCTCATACTTCATTTGACTTTGCTACTTAGCTACTTACTTATTTGTGGCTTTATTTTGAGTAGGTATTTAAAATCGTTGTCTTTGATATTGAAGCCATTCTAGAATCTATATTGATAAAGATCGTTTTGCTCGCAAATGGTTATTCATTGTATAATAGAACGAGACGAGATACACCTTTATGACTTCGACAGAAATCGTATCTCTTTCAAGGGTTCCGTATCTCAAAAGGAAAAAAGAACCCTTATAGGATCTTCGTTGTCCGTCTGTCTGTCTATCTGTTTATTTCTCAAGACTGGTCTGTCTGTCAAGGAACTGGTAGAGGTATGAGGTTGAAATTTGTATCAAATACTCGGGTTTACGGTCTTTTTTAATTGTGAAAAAAATGTAAGTCGATCTTGTTACGCGATCAACAAATATGATGACCGTTATAGTCGCATATTTTTCGATTTCAAAGGGGTATTTAAACCAATAAAGTACTACCCTTCAACCGAGAATCATGGAAGTTGGCGAAAAGCAAGGTCTTACAGCACATTCATAAGATATTTGAACGGGGTATTGTGGCATATCTTTAATCACCTCATACATTTTTCATATATCATACATATACTCTTTTGTGTTAAAACGATTTATGTTTGTTTATGACGGAACGTTTTCAAAATATAAAAACCAATGACGGAGAAATATCGAGAAGTCAGTCAATTCCAGGGAATCAAACAAAAAAGACATAAAATGAAGGTCAATATTGTACTAGAAGAAAATAAAGAAAAAGTGAGGAATGCCGGTGTACTACGGGGATATACTGGCGGGGCCCATAGCGGTGGCTACTGCTTTTACTCGTTTGGTGGTTGCCCTCCCACCACTGGTGGTTGCGGTGGTTGCGGCGGTTGCGGTTGCTAAGCCAGAGAAGGCAAGTCCGTAATTATAGCAAATGCCTGTTGCAATAATGACAACTCTAATTACATAATTTATAATCGTGAAGTCTTATTAAACTGTTATACTTACCGATGTTTCTAAAATGCTGTAATACTACACCAAATGATTGTGGATGACGGGGACTTTCACCTTTACCGGGATACAACACAATGGTACCGAAGATCAGTGATGAACACTTAGTTTTGTTTAAGTTAGGTATCGTAGAGTTTTGTAGTCAATATATCTTTAAATGTAATAACCCGTGTTCATATTTTATCTTCTAGGTTCCCTCAATACACGTAGCGAGAAGTAGGCACTCCGTTACGTTACAGTATTTATTATGTTGTGTGTAAAGTGGTAGTGACCATGAAAACCTAATAACTTATTTTACAGCCACCTTACAGCACATGTCAAGGAAACATTTAAACCGTAAATATTTATTTTAATAAAGGAAGAAAAAGAGGCTAAGATTTATACAGAATAATTTAACGAGGGATGGTTTTGCTAAATATCAGCTGGACACGTTTTTTTTATGATATAAGGTAAAAGGACAAGCACGACGCTCGCCTGATGGTATGCGATGACGTCTAACTATTACAGACACAGCGGCATGCAACATTCTGAACTACGAGAACCTTGCATGTCACTGCACAGCGCCTGTTACATTAAGACACAAAGATATTAAGTCTCACATGCCCTGTAATTTCACTGGACTCCTTGCCATTTCAACCGAAAAACATTCCTATTTCACGGCTGAAAATGAATTGGCAAAGTGGTGGTACCACCCCAGGCGGACTAGCAGAAGTCCTACCACTACAGAATATGCATGGAAGCCATAGAGAGGATTGCCGAGAAGCTTATTACGCGTTAAATTATTAAAATGTGTTTAATTTGCGCCAAGATAAAGGCTTAGTTTGTATAGAAGTGAAGGTCGCCTTGGGAACAAGTGGAGCGACGTCATCCGCAAAGTATTGAACAGTAACTGGAAAAGAATATCTGAACCTGAGCTGAAAGCTCAGTGGCATCGCAGAATAATCAATAGTATGGTGGTATTTACTGGTGTCCAACGGTGGACAGATGTAGACTAATTATAATGATCAAATGAAAATTATAACTAACATCTCTGTGCCACACTTCATTTCCGAATACTATAAGATCTCGAACCTTGTATCCACTGAAGACACCATACTAACTACACAGAAAAAAGTATAATTATTAAGCAATCCATTACCGATATCCCTGGGAAGTACCTACGAAGCCATTAGCCGTATCTGCCCCCATCAGCCGTCAGACAGGTTTGTCCGCTGCTTGCCCGCCGCAGTGCTTAATTACTTCGACTCGCCCGCCCTTCGAACTTGCCCATACCCTTTTGTTAACGTTATGTTCATTTGAGACATAATTTTTACCATTATAAAACATATTGACGGGAAAGTGGTTCAAATTAAAGTGAGTTTATTTAACGTATCATATCGTTTTACGAATAAAAAATGGAATAGTTTAAATCAGATAAAGAAAAGTTTCAGTTTCAAATAATCATTCAATTAATTTTTAGGGTACTTGTGTACTTTTTTTGCGTAAAGGTACAGCCACACCACTGCGATCTGCGGGCGCGGGCGCGGGCGCGGGTGCGATCTACTTTTCATTTGCTGTCTGATCGCCGTAGATCGCATTTGGTTTGGACCAGTTGGTACAATACTACTGCACTATCTAATCGTACCCGTGCCCGAGCCCACAGATAGCATAGGTGTGGCCGTACCTTTAGTAAGGTTTTATCACAGATCAGAAATATGAAGCTGTAGCAATTGGAAAGCTCAAAATTGTACAGGAGCCTGAGTTTTGTGGTTGCAAAAACTTTATGTAATATGTCCTAAGTGTCTAAATTGATTTAGAACACATATGAATTGAAAACACATGCATCTAACAAACGAGGACATAATATCACCTATATTGTAATCGATTCATCGAACATCGCCAAATGGTAGTATATTTACATTCTTTTTGACCAATCGGTTCGGATAAGTTAGTTGAAATAACTAATTTAATATTATAATCATATTTATGCCTTGTCACCTTGTCTAATATTTTTTTTGGTAAAATGTACTACAAAACCAATTATTCATTAAAATACCTGCATTATTTAAATTTTCGGTCAGCTATCCAATGTTTATGCTAGCCATCGAGTGTAATGTACTCATTACGTAACATTCTTTAAAAAAAACCAGCCAAGTCGAGTTGGACTGGCCCACCGAGGCTTCCTTTTCTTTACTCATGTGCTTCCGTACCAAACTTCTCAAACTAAAACAGTATAAAGTTTGATCCATAATAAACGTATTGCAGCAACTACAAATACTAAGTTTGTAATAGTAAATTTACCCTTTTATGTTTTTAAACTACTTATTTGCGGTTTTCAGAAATATAAAAATTAAGGTAAATTTTGGTACTTACAGATCCCGGCGATAAATCACATCGACCTTTAGAAAGAGACAATCGGCTAATTTCGGTTTCGTAGAGCGTTATCTCTGTGCATACTCCTTATGTGGCGTTTTGTCAGTCGTTGTTCAAGTGCAATAGAGTGCGGTCGCGTCCCGTTCAAAATATATATATAGATTGTTAAACACAATCCAAAATTTTTCATCGTACCAACGGGACTTGAACCCGCAACCTCCGGAATTACATGTTCCGGTGCTTTGCCAATTAAGCTCTCGTCGGATTTGAAAACTGTAATGATTTCTTCCGAATGATTAACTTACGTAATAAGTAGTCATAGATGGCGCCACCAATGCATAATTGGGTTAACAAATGCAATCCACTAATTTCGTCGTAACGTTACTTCGCACCATTGCTTAATTGGCAAAGCACCGGAACATGTAATTCCGGAGGTTGCGGGTTCAAGTCCCGTTGGTACGATGAAATTTTGGATTGTGTTTAACAATTTACAAAAATATTAAGTGTGTAACACTTCAAAGAAACATAATATTTGATTTACGCAGTGCAACATCTCTCGTCGGATTTGAAAACTGTAATGATTTCTTCCGAATGATTAACTTACGTAATAAGTAGTCATAGATGGCGCCACCAATGCATAATTGGGTTAACAAATGCAATCCACTAATTTCGTCGTAACGTTACTTCGCACCATTGCTTAATTGGCAAAGCACCGGAACATGTAATTCCGGAGGTTGCGGGTTCAAGTCCCGTTGGTACGATGAAATTTTGGATTGTGTTTAACAATTTACAAAAATATTAAGTGTGTAACACTTCAAAGAAACATAATATTTTATATATATAGAGTTGTTAACACCTCCAAATTTAAATAATTTTAAAGTTGTACTATGACATCTTTAGGTAAAAGAGGGAAACCTTTACGAGGTCAGTCACGCGAAATCATCTACAATGTCTATAAATATTTTGCAACAGAAGCCGAGACATTAAAAAAAAAAACTGGCCAAGTGCAAGTCGGACTCGCACTAGAAGGGTTCCGTACCACACACTACAGTATTTTATAAGATCGAGCAAAAAATACCACTATCATTTTTCGCCAGCAAAAAATAATAAATAAAAAACATTGTATTTCTTATAACGCCATCTAACGTCTAACAAAGGTGTTAGGGATCGACATTTCAATATAACGCCATCTATGGGACGTTTACCTAACTAAGCGTTCATAGATGGCGTGAAATGCCGGAAAAAACACGTTTCTTGTATGGGGACCCTCTATTATTTTTCAACTGTCAACTGTCTAACTGTCACGGTTCATGAGATACAGCCTGGTGACAGACGGACAGACAGACAGACAGACAGACGGACAGCGGAGTCTTAATAATAGGGTCCCGTTTTACCCTTTGGGTACGGAACCCTAAAAATGAGGATGACAATGGAGGTAATTATTTTAAGAAGGTTCAAGAGCGAGTTGCAAATGCCACTGGAATTTCAAGAAGAACTTTGAACAATATATTAAACGAAGTCAGTACTGAAACACAGTCTACTGCAATTAAGTTCAGCACTCCGAAAAAAGGGAGACCGAAAAAGCAATTTTGTTTAGATATGAACGATTTTGATTATGATGTTGTTCAAAGAATGGTGTATGATTTACTCTTACGACTTAATGAACTGCCGACAGTAAAATCATTAAAAGCTAAATTATATGAGGCTATTAATTACAATGGTTCTAAAAATACGTTAAGAAAAATAATTCGTGAGATGGAATTTCGGTTCACTAAAATGAAAGACAATCGTAAAGTCTTAATGGAAAAGCTCGATGTAAGTCTCAAACTAATGGAATACCTCGATAAAATAACGCAAATTTGGCGAAACAGGAAAAAATATCATCTATATGGATGAGTCTTACATACATACATCTCACACTAAAGGAAAATCTTGGAGTGATGATAAGAAAAAAGGAGTAAAAAAGCCAATTTCAAAAGGTCAACGTTTGATAATAGTTCAAACGGAAAATGAAAAAATCTTTGTATCTGGTGCCTTTTTAATGTATAAATCCACGGACACTACGCTGACAGACTAGTGTTAAATACGGCTGATAGTGATAGTGGTATTGATCTCATTGAGAGCACAGATAGTGAAATGGAAGGAATTGAGAATTAGAGTTATTATTGTTTTTATTGAATGTCTCATTTTAACAATAGGTATAGTGGTGTTTATAATGTAGGTATAGGTACTGCAGCTGTAAAATAAATAAATACGTTAACATGATGTGAAAATTTTTGTAAATTTATTTTAGCCCAACCTGAAGACAGCATTTCTAGAAAAAAATGGTTTATATAAATAAAAAAAAATATCAAAAGAAGCAAATCATAATTGTTTTAATAGCTCCTAATAGATATCGGACTGTTAGTATTTTGTTCGACAGAGATAACGCTCTACGAAGCCGAAATTAGCCGATTGTCTCTTTCTAAAGGTCGATGTGCAATATTTATCGCCGGTATCTGTACAAGTTTTCACGATAATCTGAATTTGCCCATATCTTTTTATCATGTTGACTCAAGACCTTGATTTTTATAAACGTAATAGGGACTATAGACTTCATCATCTAGTATTTTAAAACAAGATACTGAGTATACCAGATAGTGAGTATTTGGTATTGTAAAATTTCAACTTGCTAGGTCTACCTATTCCTGAGAAAATTGGTGGTGACACATGGACAGACGGACAGACAGACAGACGGACAGACGAACAGGCAGACAAGAAAGTGATCTTATAAGGGTTCCTTTTTTTACCTTTTGAGGAACGGAACGCTAAAAACTAGCACTTGTTGCATTAAGTATTTACTGAGGGAAGCACCACATGCAGTCTCTTTGTATTATGAGCAAATATATATGAATATATAAGAGAGATAGGTTAGCGACTATCTTATAAGAGAACAGTATTATATTAATAGTTGTGAGAAAATGTCCACATTATATTTATCTCCCTCTCACAGTCGACTCCCCGATCGCGGGAGATTTCCCAGATCGAGGGCAAATCCCGGATTGATGGCTCGATGACATACTCAGTGATACGGAACACATGGGCTCAGATACACACGTCTGCCACACTGCTGGCTAATCTGTGACCCCGCCGCGCTTAATGTACCGTAAACGAGATATTTTAAAACGGGGGTAGTATGACATGTTTAGTACGAATCGGCACAAAGCTTTTACGTTTCGTATTGTATCGCAACAATGGTAATTGATTTTGAGATTTTCGATTTATTTAGTCTTTCTGTATTTTTATACGTATCTATCAAAGCGATACGGACATAAATAAATTATATTAGATCATTTTAAAATTTAATAAGATCGTTTAAAAAACTAAAATAACCAACGTTAAATGCCGAATTTAATTTTCAGTACCGAGTTTGAGGTGTTCATCTCCATATCTCTGGAGATACTTATCAGATTACGAATTTTTTATGGGACCATTTTGATATAAATGTCTTTTGAACAACTAATAATGATGCCGATCCCTTTATTATCCGTAACCGTAAATGTTTTAGATAGGTGTTACGGTGACAACTCACCAGGGGGCGCTGCAGTAATTATTTGTTAGTGCAAATCGTTTGTTGCCATTTTTCTTCAAAACGACTAATCCGATTTTGATGCAGTTTTCGTGTTTGATTGGTGCATGTTCTTAAACTCAATGATGTGAGACTCAACATCTTTGTCTCAAGGTAACAGGCGCAGTGCAGTTACATGCAAAATTCTGGCAGTCCAGAATTTTACTTGCCGCTGTATCTGTAATAGGTAGACGTCATCGCTTACCATCAGGCGAGCGTCGTGCTTGTCCTGTTACCTTATATCGTAAAAAAATATTTATCTTATTATTTATATATCAAGGGACACCTACCCAGTTAAATTATAGTTATTTATGTTGTGCTCAATTTTCCAAGCCATTCAATACCAAGTTCTGGTTTGCACAAGCTCAAAACCTGAGTCTATCCAATTACTGAACACATCACCACTTACAAAGTGAAATAGAACTGAGAGATGCGGTCTGATATTACAACTTTACTCCAGACTGCCTGCAAGTAAATTCCGAAACCAACGGCAACATTTGAACCTTACAACTCGACAATAAGGTCTACATTAACTTTCTGTTTGTTTGAACGTTGCGGTCAAGCGGCTGCTTGCGATTCAGAAAATGATTTAAGTTTTCAGCATATTCTGAACTCTGCACCGTTGTTTTAAGGTCGGTGGAAGATGCCGAGAGTGGAGCCGGTGACCGCAGGCCTTGTGCTTGTTAGGGAGCTCGTTACTGGGATTTGACATCGTATTACAATTATTGTTTTGTGTCACAAAGTGGCTTGTTACAGTGTTAGCAACGACATAACATATCGGTACATTATTATCACTAAGTACTTTGATGTGCGTTTGTTTGATTTAAGGATTTAGAAGGAAAAAAATGTTCAAAAGGGATGTTTATCATTTTTTTTTTTTTTTCTTAACGATCATTAAGTATCCCGTGTAGTACCGTGTAGTACCCGTACATATTATATATTTCTTTGTAATTAAAAAGAAAACAGCTTACCTAATGGTAAGTGATTACCGCCGCTTATGGACACAGTGCGTTGCCTGCCTTGTTGAAGTAGGACCTTGTTTCCTTTTCGAAGCGAGTCAGATTGTATCTTTGCAGATCTCAAAACGTATTCCCATACTCAAGGAGCTCATTTCACATCTTGCAGGTACGCGGTAGAAAGAATCTTGTTAAGTCTAACTCATAATGAAAATGTAATAAACAATGCGACCTCACCGCATGACCTCACTCCCGAAAAAAAACCACTGACTAAACCTAGGACGAAAAACTTGACTAAAGGTTACAGTCGGTATATAACATCTTAAATATAAATAAATATTTAAATACATTTCCTTACAAAATGTAACAACCAAATTAAATTACAAACCAAGAACTAATTTTATAACTGTACATTTTCTCATTCTAGTCTGAGCACACAAATTTAAGGACTTGACATCTTCAAGTTACCCCTGAAATAATAAGCCTCAAGTAAACTTGTCATGATGGGGATGTAAGGGAGCACAAGGGATGTAAGGGAGCACAAGGGATGTAAGGGAGCACAAGGGATGTAAGGGAGCACAAGGGATGTAAGGGAGCACAAATACGACCTCGGTGCTCCCAGCCAACCTCACCTGCCCGTGGTGCATCCTGCTGACCAACAGACGGGGCTCTGGCGACCGACAAATGGCGGTATAACCATTCATATCTATGGCGTAGCTAAATTCTACAGGCCGGTGACGGGCAGCAGCGTCACCGGTGCGAGAAGCTACGTCCTGCGATCGCCAACACGCCTGCCCAGCGTGGCGATTAGGGCATATCCCTCCCAAGGGATGCAAAAAATTATGGAAGGACACCTAAAGCCAAGGCCCCCAGTTCCCGGCCGCCCTGCTATTCCTGACCACGGCGGCGGTCACGGTAACGGCAGGGCAGGGGGTGCTAAGAATCCCCGGGCTACGGTAGGCCGCCAGAAAAAACTGACCCTCGCAACCTATAATGGACGCACGATTCGGCTGGACGATCATCTGGCGCAGCTGGAGGAGGAGCTGAAACACATAAGATGGCACATACTGGGGCTATGTGAAGTCCGAAGACAGGGAGAGGACACCATAACCTTAGAATCGGGCCATCTTATGTACTACAGAGAAGGAGATCAGCCATCCCAAGGCGGCGTCGGGTTTCTGGTCAACAAGGTTCTCAGTGACAACGTTGTAGAAATCTCCAGTGTGTCGACCAGGGTAGCGTACCTCATAATTAAGTTAACCAAGAGGTACAGCCTCAAGGTTATCCAGGTCTACGCACCGACCTCGACACACTTGGATGATGAGGTGGAGAGCATGTATGAAGATATCTCCAGAGCTTTACACACCACCTCCAAGGCTCACTACAACGTTGTCATGGGAGACTTTAACGCCAAAGTGGGAGTACAAACTTGCGGCGAATCGTCTATAGGACCACACGGATTTGGGAGTAGGAATCACAGGGGACAAATGCTCGTCAATTTCCTCGAGAGGGAGGGGCTTTTCTTGATGAACTCGTTCTTCAAGAAACAGCCCCAAAGGAAATGGACGTGGCAAAGCCCCGACTTTGTGACTAAAAACGAGATTGACTTCATCATTACGGACAAACGGCGCATATTCAGAGACGTCTCAGTGATCACTAGGTTTAATACTGGAAGTGATCACCGACTGGTACGAGGCACTCTGGATATCGACTTTAAAGCCGAGAGATTCCGATTGATGAAGTCTACGCTCCGTCCGAACCTACTCCAAACCGTTGTTGGGTCCGAAACATTCCAATTAAAATTGGAAAATCGATTCGCTGCCTTGGAAACCACAGATGACGTAGACCAGAAACTCGAAGAAGTGGTGGAAATCCTCAGGGATGAAGGGACGAAGTTTTGCGAGAGCAAGCGTACGGGCAAAAAGTCCAAACTCTCGGCAGAAACACTTCGGCTAATGGAAGAGAGACGAACAGACCCTTTGTCAGCTTTGTCAACTAACCTGGTGCGCAACAAATCCATAAAGAAGCTGGTACGACGCGACCTCCGATCCTCTAACACGCTCTTGATTAAAGAATCAATTGAGCAGAATCGGGGGTCGAAAGTGTTCGTCCAGCCTCTGGGTAGAAGCCACCTCACAAAGCTGACAACGTCAACGGGGAACGTCGTCGCATCCAAGCCGGAGATTCTGTCGGAAGTCGAAGACTTCTACGGCAAGCTCTACGCATCGCATGCTTCAAGGCCCGAACCCGATACTGAGGATTCTAGAGCCACCTTAACCCGCCACTTCACAGAAGATCTGCCCGAAATTAGCCGAGACGAAATCGTGATGGCCCTTAAACAACTCAAAAATGGAAAAGCCCCAGGAGAAGACGGAATCACAACGGAGCTTTTAAAAGCCGGAGGAGCTCCAGCAGTTCAACAGCTTCAGCAGCTATTTAATTCCGTTCTTTTTACTGGGAGAACTCCACAGGCATGGAACAGAAGCATGGTGGTTTTGTTTTTCAAAAAAGGAGACAAAACCCTATTGAAAAACTATCGCCCAATTTCGCTTCTGAGCCATGTCTACAAGCTGTTTTCAAGGGTCATCACGAACCGTCTTGCGCGAAGACTCGACGAGTTTCAACCTCCGGAACAGGCCGGGTTTCGAAGCGGTTACGGCACCATAGACCACATCCACACGGTGCGGCAGATTGTACAGAAGACCGAAGAGTACAATCGGCCCCTGTGCTTAGCATTTGTGGACTATGAGAAGGCCTTTGACTCAATCGAAACCTGGTCTGTTCTCGAGTCCTTGCAGCGTTGCCAAGTCGACTGGCGATATATCGAAGTGATGAGATGTCTATATAATGCCGCAACGATGACTGTACAAGTACAGAACCAGCGAACTAAACATGTCCACCTGCGTCGAGGAGTGAGACAGGGGGACGTCATATCCCCGAAACTGTTCACTAACGCCTTGGAGGATATGTTTAAGACGCTGGACTGGAAAGATCGTGGCATTAACATCAACGGCAGGTACATCTCTCACTTACGATTCGCAGATGACATCGTCATTATGGCAGAGACGCTGCAGGACCTACAAAGGATGTTGAATGGCCTAGATGATTCTTCTCGTAGCATCGGTCTCCGGATGAATTTGGACAAAACCAAAGTCATGTACAACGAGCACGTTGTTCCGGAACCGATTGCCGTAGATGGAATCCCACTCGAAGTTGTCGCTAAGTATGTTTACCTAGGGCAAACGCTCCAACTAGGCAAACATAACTTCGAGAAGGAAATCCAGAGAAGAATTCAGCTGGGCTGGGCAGCATTCGGAAAACTCCGTCGAGTCTTCTCGTCGCCGATACCACAGTGTCTAAAGACAAAAGTCTTTAACCAGTGCGTCCTACCTGTGATGACATACGGAGCCGAGACGTGGACACTCACAGTCCGACTGGTCCACCAGTTTAAAGTCGCTCAGCGAGCTATGGAGAGAGCTATGCTCGGTATTTCTCTGCGGGATCGAATCCGGAACGAAGTAATTCGCCAGAGAACTAAAGTTATCGACATAGCTCAACGGATTAGCAAGCTGAAGTGGCAGTGGGCTGGTCATATCTGCCGCAGGACTGATAACCGTTGGGGCAGACTTGTCCTAGAGTGGAGACCGCGAATCGGCAAACGTAGCGTAGGACGTCCTGTGACCAGGTGGAGCGACGACATACGCAAAGCGGTGGGCAGTGACTGGAAGAGAAGAGCCGAAGATCGGGCTCAGTGGCGCATCTTGGGAGAGGCCTATGTCCAGCAGTGGACTGATACAGGCTGATGATGATGATGAAACTTGTCATTTCCAAGTGGCCACATTCAATGTGTCACTTTAATTCTCTGGATGTGACGTCACAACGTGACATTCGAAGATCTGTCACGCGAAACTGACAAAACGACGTGATTAATTGCGAAATTTCACGCTTCTTGCCGCGAACATTATATTTTAACCTTTAAAAATAATATTATGAAGAAGGACATAAGAAATGATTTGTTTTTATGTACTGTTGCATTAAAAAGAAAACAATAATATTGAAATGTTATTAAAAGCTAAGGGGTTTATACAAGGAACGTGATTTTTTTACGATCAGTTTGGATAAATCATGTCATAAACTCAAGAACATTATTATCAGAATCGACTTGTCGTAGCAGCTGACTTGCTTTAACGAAAGGCTACGAAGCTACGAGCGTCTTGACTACGCTAAATATATTGTAAGCCACGCGGTACAACCAAGATTTTGCTCCAAGCACAGCATCTATTTATAAACATTGGCTTCCACGTACCACATGTGTGTATTCCATAAGCTGGGTATTTTATAATAAGCTTTATGGAACCGAACCTGTGGTAATTTATGCGTACATGGTGTCGTACATTTTACAATTTAGTTAGTAATTATACAATTCTTGGAAAGTTAAACAAGCCCAAATCGATGATACTTTACTGAATGAACGTAGGCAAATAATTTGCCAAGATGACCTACGATAGGAACATGTTTTCTTTGCGGATGTAAAGTATGTCTGGGCTAGATGTATCAATCTAGTAACAGCCTTCGAATAGTAGTCAGACATTTTTTTAAGTCCATCTGGCCAGCTACCACCCACCCTCATGTTAGAAAATCTTTGCAAACATCTAATGTTTTCCGGTAGCTTTTCTTAAGAGCCAGTTCCTATTCTAGGCCTAGCCTGCTATCATTCTCAACCAAATCATCACTTACCAACAGTTGAGATAGATTTCAAACGCTATTTTACATATATGAAATTTAAAAAAGCAATTTAGTGTCCTCATCATCCACCGGAAGGTCATTGCTACGGTCCTGCGTCCGTAGGTTTACATCTTAAGCTACCCTACACGTGATCCCTGGTGGGCACAGAATTATTATTTCTGTGTAAATGGCTGACCACTTGTTTAGGCTTTGACCATGGCTCAAACCACTCGCCGAACAAAGACATGTTGCCAACGTTTCAGCGAGTTCTGGCACGACTTCCGATGTCAGGCAGAATGGAAGACGGGTCGGGATAGTAGATTGGACTAAATTCAGTTACCCAGCACCTAGTCTAACTGTCGTCTTCCAATTTCAGACAAGCACGATTCCATCTTTGACCGCATTTTCAATCAGATAATATTAATATCACTTAATATCGGTCAAGTGCTTGTCTGTTCAAAAACAAAAACCTACAAAAAAGTAAGATATTTTCTCCGCCAAAAAACAACGGATGCCTAATAAAATATGTAGTTTTATTCCTATTATTCTGAACACAAACTAGCTCAAAGTTTTGATTATCCAACCGTTCTCCGTTAGTTTCCGTTGCACAGAGCTATTAAATTCAATAGTCGCCGCGACATCCGGACGCGGTATTACCCGTAAAACTATTTCATAGCATTGTGCACTGCACACCGAAGTGAATCGGATTTAACTAACTCTTAGCTTCAATAATTACTGAAATAATAGACGCAGTAATTATTGTTGTAGTTTATGCCAATATTCAGAATTTAACATTGACGCTGGCTTTAGGTTAGTATGTACAAAGATCAGCCCGTATCGGTCCACTGTTATGTGGTGAGACTGGTCTTGATTATAAGTTATAAGGTTGCTTATATTAAAAAATATCATCATCGACTTGAAATCGCCAAGATACCTAGCGAGTAATGATAATATGTGTTCCGGCAGCTGTCTTTTAGAGCCATTTCCGATTCCAGGCCGAGCATGCTACCATCCTTGACCGTATCATCATTTACTAACAGATGAGATAGTCGTCAATCGCTAACCTATAGATACGATATGAAATAAACTGGCCAAGTGCAAGTCGGACTCGCACTGGTAGGGTTCCGTACCACACTACAGTATTTTATATGATCGAGCAAAAATACCACTATAATTTTTCGCCAGCAAAAAAAATAAATTAAAAGAAACATTTTAGTTCTTATAACGCCATCTAACGTCTAACAAAGGTGTTAGGGATCGACATTTCAATATAACGCCATCTATGTGACGTTTACCTAACTAAGCGTGCATAGATGGCGTTACATTGAATGCCGAACTATCACGGTTCATGAGATACAGCCTGGTGACAGACGGACAGACAGACAGACAGACAGACAGACAGACAAACAGACGGACAGCGGAGTCTTAGTAATAGGGTCCCGTTTTACCCTTTGGGTACGGAACCCTAAAAATCGAGTGTTGTATATTGAACAAATGGAATGAATGGATCTCTCGATGTTGATGACCTAGCGTATATATGTTTGCGCGTGGGTACACCCGCGGACGTATAGAGAGTGGAGGGGGTATGTTTGCGCGTGGGTACACCCGCGGACGTATAGAGAGTGGAGGGGGTATGTTTGCGCGTGAGTACACCCGCGGACGTATAGAGAGTGGAGGGGGTATGTTTGCGCGTGGGTACACCCGCGGACGTATAGAGAGTGGAGGGGGTATGTTTGCGCGTGGGTACACCCGCGGACGTATAGAGAGTGGAGGGGGTATGTTTGCGCGTGAGTACACCCGCGGACGTATAGAGAGTAGAGGGGGTAAGTTTGCGCGTGGGTACACCCGCGGACGTATAGGTATACAACGCGGGGAAGCAGAGATCTACTGACGAACCAATAGGGCACCGGCAATCATGCGCCGCGTGACCCGCCCACTCCGCGCCATCTTTATACCTGGTGGTATGATCGATAAATCTCCTAATGCGCCGCTTGACCGCCAGCGTTCTTTTCACGTGACACAAGTTATAATGCTCATAAAACTTGATTGGTATGACACAGATGTGGGCGCGCCGGGAGTTTGGCAGCCACGCCCGGCGAGAAGCTGCTGGAATTGCTGCGGCCCAGCGCCGGCACTCCCCGGCGGCATTCCACGGCAGCCTGCGCGCCACCTCCACGCCCCTCGGGCTTCGTGTACTGCCCCTCAGACGCTCTGCCCTATTGTCCGCCCTCCAGGATAGCGCCGCCGCCCAGGCCTATTATCAAGGTGAGCACACTTACCTTACCGTATTGCGTATACCTACCGTATATGCTAGAGCTTAACATATGAATCATTTTAGCGATCGATGATTCTGTCATTACTGAGTGCGCATTGATGAAAAACTGGTCACATTTAAATAATAACTATTCTGATGAAATTTACTTTGTGGAAGTGATCAAATACATTCTTGGGCATAACATAAAATAGTACGTTTATAAAGTAATACTTTTGTCATTATTTCGTTGATGGCGGCAAAATCTATTTTTTCTGAAATTTTATATCACAATCGGCCTACGTTATACAGTATCAGTACACTTCGAATCGTACAACTTTGTTACAGCTTCCCCCACCACCGCAGATACAGGCGGTGGTGGCGCCGCAGCCGCCGCCGGTCCCGCTGCGCACGGCTCCCATCTCGACGGTACCGTTGCCTGTACCTCCCCCCGCGCCGCCCCGCCGCTCCTCCCCGCAGCCCCCGCGACGCGTGCCTCCTCCGACTCCCCCTCGACCGCTCACCACCGTCGACCCCAACGGCAACCAGCGCACTAACGGCCGCACGGTGGCGCCGGTGTCGCCGCAGCCTCGGCTCGACTGCAACAGAAACCCTCAGCCGACGGTGCCGAAGCGACCTTCCCAAAAAATGGCCGAAAACTTACCGCCGATCAACACTAACCCGTCGATTAAGCGGTCACCGAGCTCGGGCTCGAACATGAGCGTGCGGCAAGACTCGAACGTCTCCTCCGACTCGTTCAGCCAGACCTCGTCTCCGTCGTACACCACCAAGACCATGGAGGCCCCTCTGCTGCCTCACCAGCACGTCAACAAGAGCCTCAACGCTAAGATAGCGCGCGGTCTGCTGCTGAAGGAGCAGCAGGAGAAGGAGACGGCCAACTCCTCCATCACGAAGAGCATGTCGACGCCCGCCTCGCTGCAGACTATAGTCCGCTTCCAGAACGGGAGCAACATGTCGCTGCATCACCGGGTAAGTTTCTAAGCTTTTAAAGCCCGCTTGCAGAGAGCAGAGTGTTACAATCCAGGGCTATGAAATACGATCGAATATATATAAGTGATTAGTTCTCTTTTTAATACGCTTTTATTAGCTTCACACGTATGTATGTTTGTATGTTAGTATGTAACGGAATCTTTGAACATGATTTTAACCCCCTTCAAAACGTCGGATTAACTCGAAATTTGGCATACTTATTAAGGACCGATGACTATAAATAAATTAAAAAAATAATCGACTAAAAAATGAAAAATAAATAATAGTTTAAAAAAAACTAAAAAAATACGCTTTTATAGAAAACTAAAAAATAGAAAATAAATTTTAATAAATTTGAATTAAAAATAGTGTAAGAAAAAATGATTTTATTGTAAAAAAAAAGCGTGGGGTGCTTTTCAGGATATTATCAAAATAACCCTTCTAGTCATATCTGTTCATAAAATATTTGGAACTATTGATACCATGCACCCCACGCTTTTTTTTTACAATAAAATCATTTTTTCTTACACTATTTTTAATTCAAATTTATTAAAATTTATTTTTAATATCTTAAAATCTATAATTCTTTTCAACAATCTTTAAATCTATAAGTTCTATTTTTTAGTTGGATTTTCTATAAAAGCGTATTATTTTTAGTTTTTTTAAACTATTATTTATTTCTTTATTATGATGTTAATGATTAACCGCGCTATGAGAGGGATTTTCCAAATCACATCATCACCCGCTATTAGAACAAGATTAGATAGTCTTTTTATTCGAAAATTTACAAAGTACTTCTGTAAATATATAAGTAAATACGTGTTTGTAACTTGAAAACGAGTGGACGACCAATTCGGCTCATTCGTTTTTTTTATATACTTTTTTAAAAAGGTTTTTACAAAAAAAGTTTTAAATAAATGAAAGAAACGTTTAACGCGACCGGAACCGCAGGGCACTTCTAGAATACAATATATCTTGTAAAACGATATAAAATGTACAACACAAAAATGATTCTACATTTTCCAGATTCAATTTGTGAAAAATGAAAAGCAGCGTGAAAATCCGGCGTGTAAAGCATTTCACGCGTTTAATTTAAAATAAACACACCTCATGTCGGAGTTTATTCAGGGATTACGTAACAGGGATAATACTAGCAAATTCAACAATCATTTAGTTTTCCGCTTTTATCCGTAGATCTTCTAGATATGCCATATTTACTTGAACGATATTATGGAGCTAGCAGGTGGACGATACATTCTACCCTGCATATGATTTGTACTGCGATTAGTATGCGTTTCTTAGATTGTATTTTAGTATATTACGATACGTGGGACAAGTAGTGTATTATTGCACGGCGTGAAGTTACGCCGTGCAATAATAGACAACTTAAGTTACGAATATAGTATATTATTTTATATCCGTCAGTGTGACATAAACCCGCACTTTATGCTTGCTACGCTTTTCTGTCAAATACGAGTAGAAGATAAATGCACGACGTAAAGTTGGCACTCGAGCGCAGCGAGGGTGCTAAACGTCGTGCAATAATCGACTAGTTAAGTCATGGAAAAGCGTGCGTAAAGTGCGGATTTAGGTCATACTATGCTATAAAATTTATTATTTCACATTTTTTGAGAAAAAATTGTCTGGATTAAAAATGTTTCAATCTGGAAAGATTATTTTGAAGAATCTAAACTCACGAAGCTGAAATCAATAGATACAACATTTAGAAATATCAAATAAAATAATATCAAATTTCAGAAAATATAGACTGCCGAAAGGTATTCGAATATTTAAATTTAATGAGTTGAAGAAAGTAGGTTCATATTAAATCACTCCAATTTTATCTATCTAATTCTTATCACTAAAAGCATTCTTAACATTTTTCAATCTATGAAAAAGTATCTATCGATAAAAGTTTTGAAGTGCGAGCATCGGACTTTATTAACATTTAGTGCTTTGTGCAAACTTTCGAAACGTTTTCATTTTACACAAAGGTGCACAACGATGCGTTTCGCCTGAATCGAGTCCAAATAAATTGAAATCGTGTTTGTAATAAATGTTTAATGGAAGTTCAGGATTGATGTTGCTTTGTGTCGGAATAACGGCTTAGTTAATTCAAAATGATGTGTATTGGATGCTTATTAGGCGCTAATCGTGGAAAATAGGAGTTTGTAAATAATTGTGTTGTTTAAACAGTAACGTACGTTCCGATGAATTTAATTCAGTTAGGTGATGAGAGCCCCATTAGCGCAAAGGATAGATAGAATAAAACTTTTTAACAAAAAAATAAACCGCCGAAAAAACTGAAAAGCAAAAAATAAGTAAACATTTAACCTTAATAACGTACCTTAAGTACGTATGTATACCTAAGTAATTTTGAGTCGGCGCCAAACAAGCAAATTAATTAATTATGTAAAGCGTAATGCGCGGCGGAGGCATGGCGCGACACGCTAGTTAAACGGAAAATGCCGAGTGTTGACGAAGTTAATGTCAGCGAGACTGCAACCCGAACGGGCACCACATATAGTAATCTGTATAATACTTAGGTATACATACTTACATTAGTTTGAGAACTTAGTTATTATGTTTAGTTAAAAACTCAAAACAATTACAAAAATATATACAATGGTATACTAACAGTAGTTTAAGAACTTCGTTATTAAGGTTAGATAAAAAGTTTACTTATTTTTTGCTTTTCAGTTTTTTCGGCGGTTTAATTTAAAAAGTTTTATTTTATAATTTTTTTGAGGCCATTATCTACTATGTTAAAAGCAGGCGTCATTGCTTACCCCTGGCCTAGACAAACGTTATATAGAACATTTATGCTCTATAATAATAATAAAAATATTTTAAGATCACTTAATAAACTAAAAAAACCGACACCAACGCCTCGCTTGTCAATTTCAATACTAAGTTTGAGGTATTTATCTTCATATCTTTGGAGATACTGAACATATCTCAATGAAATTTAAATGGTACCACCTGTAAAATATCATCATCATCATCATAATCAGCCGGTATCAGTCCACTGCTGAACATATGCCTCTCTCAACACACGCAACTGAGCCCGATTTTCGGCTCTTTGTTTTTTCCAGTGTTTGTTGACATAATTAAGTTGATGATATGATAAAATCATCAGAATAATGATACTTTTATCCAATATTTTTTTTGATTTATTCAAAACGGCTCGACCGATTTCGTTAAAATTTAAATGGGACCCACCCCCTTTCCAATAAAAAAATAATTATTGAAATCAAACTACTCTGCAAAAAGTTATGCGTGGTCATACATAAAAAAAATATATACACGTCGACTTGATAACCACCGTTTTTTTTTCGTCGGTTAAAAATAGGCTTTACTTCTAAGCGAGAAGATGCCGATTCAAATCCTAGGACGTGGTTTCGTCCAAAGATGGTAGCAACATATTATATCGATGTTCCGCTTGACTTGCTACCTAAAAGAAGCTTATCACCGAAAGAGAGAAAATCAACCGCCATAACCTTACGGGACATGGGTTCCGGCAGCACACAGCCTTTGAGAGTCAGTGTTCCAGGCCTGTTAGCTAGGCTCTAGCTCAAGGTTGTAGCGTGTTCACCATCTTTGAGAGTCAGTGTTCTAGGCCTGTTAGCTAGGCTCTAGCTCTAGGTTGTAGCGTGTTCACCATCTTTGAGAGTCAGTGTTCTAGGCCTGTTAGCTAGGCTCTAGCTCTAGGTTGTAGCGTGTTCACCATCTTTGAGAGTCAGTGTTCCAGGCCTGTTAGCTAGGCTCTAGCTCTAGGTTGTAGCGTGTTCACCATCTTTGAGAGTCAGTGTTCCAGGCCTGTTAGCTAGGCTCTAGCTCTAGGTTGTAGCGTGTTCACCATCTTTGAGAGTCAGTGTTCTAGGCCTGTTAGCTAGGCTCTAGCTCTAGGTTGTAGCGTGTTCACCATCTTTGAGAGTCAGTGTTCTAGGCCTGTTAGCTAGGCTCTAGCTCTAGGTTGTAGCGTGTTCACCATCTTTGAGAGTCAGTGTTCTAGGCCTGTTAGCTAGGCTCTAGCTCTAGGTTGTAGCGTGTTCACCATCTTTGAGAGTCAGTGTTCTAGGCCTGTTAGCTAGGCTCTAGCTCTAGGTTGTAGCGTGTTCACCATCTTTGAGAGTCAGTGTGCCAGGCCTGTTAGCCAGGCTCTAGCACTAGGTTGTAGCGTGTTCACCATCTTTGAGAGTCAGTGTTCCAGGCCTGTTAGCTAGGCTCTAGCTCTAGGTTGTAGCGTGTTCACCATCTTTGAGAGTCAGTGTTCCAGGCCTGTTAGCTAGGCTCTAGCTCTAGGTTGTAGCGTGTTCACCATCTTTAAAAGTCAGTGTTCTAGGCCTGTTAGCTAGGCTCTAGCTCTAGGTTGTAGCGTGTTCACCATCTTTGAGAGTCAGTGTTTTAGGCCTGTTAGCTAGGCTCTAGCTCTAGGTTGTAGCGTGTTCACCATCTTTGACCACATCATCGCTAAACAGCAAGTGAGATATTGATGAAACGCTGTCATATAAGCTATAAAAAATATAAATATGAATAGTTACGTGGTCTAGTGTTGTACAAATTATGTCCAGTACAATGTACATACCTGACTTCAAGTAGTACATCATATTAAATGTTACAATATAATGTTGGAAAACTGATTAATAAGCTAATTTTACAAAGATTTTGTAGCGATTATTCTACCAATCAATTTTAAGCACTGTTCAAACTTATCTTTAAGAAACTTAAAGCAAACTCATCTATAGTTTTATATTTAAAAGCCCTTGGTCGTTTTTGGGGTCCCGTACCTCAAAAGGTAAAAAAAAGGAACCCTTATAAGATTACTTTCCTTTCAGTCTGTCTGTCTGTCCGTCTGTCCGTTTGTCACCACCAATTTTCTTAGGAACGGGTGGCCCTAGCAAGTTGAAATTTATACCGGATACTGAGGTCTATAGTCCCTATTAAAATTAAAGCGTGTCCCCATACATACATAGTTTCAGCCAACTAAGATATGTCTCTGAGTTATATGGGCGCTCATTTAATTTAGAGGTCTAGCTTAATTGGTACCAACCAACGTTGGTACGGAAGCCTCGGTGGGCGAGTCCAACTCGAGTTTACCGGTTTTATTTATTAGTAGATTGTGGTTTGTTTTGGTAGTTACTTCATACAACAAATGAGTTCATCGCCAGCGCTCGATCGCTTATTGGTATACAATTTGCGTACCTAAATGAAGATCACGGCTATCGACACTTACGGGCAGTTTCACCGGTTCCTGATAGCAACTTATCTGACAGATTTTTGACAGATTTTGTATGGCATCATCTGTCAGATAACTATCTGATTATTCATCAGGAACCGGTGACACTGGTCCTTAGAATGATGATATACACCCGTCTTTCTCTTCATCAAATTCTAACTCAGACTGACTGACAGATAAATTTTCAGTAGCAAGTTTAAGGTATTTTTCTGACAGTACTACCAATAGTAGTCTACTGACGAACAAATAATAACAAAATTGGTAGAGAAACCAAATAACACATACCCAAACACCGACAAATTTAGCATTTGTTTAAAAGTTGGTTTGAAAATAGCACTTCATAATGTACATCGTTAGTCACATTTACATCAGTGTTAAAAAGAAAATAAATCTAGAATGGGATTAATTTATTAGTCTCTGTAAAACAAAATAAACTGGCCAAGTGCAAGTCGGACTCGCACTCGTAGGGTTCCGTAACACCGTTAAGTATTCCATAACTATGATTTTTCGCAACTACAAAATTAACTTTGTTTTTCATAGTGTTTGTATGAAAAACAAAGTTATCTTTGCGGTCACCATATCTCAAAAACCGCTGACTGTATAACGTTCAAACTAATTTTCGTTGAAAGTTTTTATTAAGATCTACAGAATATATTTTTTCTAGATTTTTCACTCCCTTACATTAAAAGTTAGAGGGGGGGAGGGCACATATTTCAGCACTTTAGACGCGCCTATCTTTCAAATGATTGACTTTGAGAAAACATGATTTAAGAACCTCAATGTCATTTTTAAGGACCTATCCACAGACACCCACCCCACACGTATAGGTTTGAAGAAAAAAAGTTTTTTTTTGTTTCAGTTTCATGTATGGGATGCCCCCCCTTAAACTTATATATTTTTTATTTTTGTATGAAAATCGGAAAGTGGTTCACAGAATACATCTACCTACCAAGTTTCAATTCTGTAGTCCTAACTGTTTCGGAATAAAATGGCTGTGACATACGGACGGACAGACAGACAGACAGACAGACAGACAGACAGAACTGACATTGAGGTTTCTAAAATCATTTTTTCTCAAAGTCAATCATTTGAAAGATAGGCGCGTCTAAAGTGGTAAAATGTGTGTCCCCCCCCCCCCCCTCTAACTTTTAAAGTATGGGAGTGAAAAATCTAAAAAAAATATATGCTGTAGATCTCAATAAAAACTAACAACGAAAATTGGTTTCAACGAGATACAGTCAGCAGTTTTAGAGATATGGCGACCGCAAAGATAACTTTGTTTTTCATACAAACACTATGAAAAACAAAGTTAATTTTGTAGTTGCGAAAAATCATAGTTATGGAATACTTAACGTGTTACGGAACCCTACGAGTGCGAGTCCGACTTGCACTTGGCCAGTTTATTCTCTATTGCGCCAAAAGAATTATAACTTAAAAAATGTGCCACTATAAGTAGGTACAGGTAAAAACTTTTTCTTTAGACATAAAAGATCAGCTCAATCCGGGATCTTTCGCTTTGCAAACTACGCTGTTTGTAGGAACATCGCAAACATGGGACCATTAGACGAATCAAAAGCTTTAATACTTCTTTATATTTTCTTTTGCTTTTCCGTAGCCTTTTACTACATTTCTATGTACCCATGTGAATGTTTCCAACTGATTTGTTGAGGAATATCAGTAGATATTCAATATTTTTAACAATATTTAGAAACTAACTAGCATAATGTACAAAACATTTTCTGCATTTAAGTTTGAGTGCAAAGCCGTTATAATAATTATATCAAATAATTTCCATAAAGAAATTAGGTGTGTATAAAATAAACTGCCCAAGTGCAAGTCGGACGCGCACTCGTAGGGCCCCGTAACACAGTAGAGTATTCTATAACTATGATTTTTGGCAAATACAAAAATAACTTCGTTTTTCATAGTATTTGTATGAAAAAACAAAGTTATCTTTGCGGTCGGTATATCTCAAAAACTGCTGACTGTATAACAAAATTCAAAAATTCAAAATTCATTTATTTCAAGCTATTCAAAACTCATATTGTAAACATAACGTTCAAACTAATTTTCGTTGAAAGTTTTTATTAAGATTTACAGAATATATTTTTTCTAGATTTTTCACTCCCTTACTTTAAAAGTTAGAGGGAGGGAGGGCACATATTTGAGCACTTTAGACGCGCCTATCTTTCAAATGATTGACTTTGAGAAAACATGACTTTAAGAACCTCAATGTCATTTTTAAGGACCTATCCACAGACGTATAGGTTTGAAGAAAAAAGTTTTTTTTGTTTCAGTTTCATGTATGGGATGCCCCCCCCCCCCCCCCCTTAAACTTTTATATTTATTATTTTTGTATCAAAATCGGAAAGCGGTTCACAGAATAAATCCACCTACTAAGTTTCAACTCTGTAGTCCTAATAGTTTCGGAATAAAATGGCTATGACATACGGACGGACAGACAGACAGACATGGCGAATCTATAAGGGTTCCGTTTTTTGCCATTCGGCTACGGAACCCTATAAACGTCACATTCCCCGCGCGTAATGTATCAACCTCTCAAGCAATGGCTGGTTACTAAATAAATCGTCTTAAGTCATAACTGTAAGTTGTGAGTCTCATATAGTAATCCCATCGCTGCTGAGCACAGCTATCTGCACTCTCCAGTTGCAGTGACATTGAATAGAAGGCATTACTCACGGCCACTGCCTGCTGCTGCCTTTACAATGCCGCTACAAACAAACGCGCTTTGTGCACGGATGCTAGTCTCGAGTGCCTCTTTTTTATTGGTTTTATGTGAGTATCAAGATACATTTCTAATAAGCTTGGGTTTATTTTACATATTAAATATTTACTGTGTATAAATACTAGGCTGCATTATTATATGAGCTAAATTACGGAGATGGGCGTAGCTGGCTTACTGCTATTTGCAACTAGCGGTACGCTTCTGCTGTGCTAAAACTGCTCAAACTGTGCCCTGGACAAATACATGTCACCATCGATTTACAGCGCTCCATCATGTGTGATGCCAACCAGCTTGGAACACGGGTTGGGATAGTTGTGGGATAGTTATGCCGTGAGGATCGGACTAAAGTCAGTTGTCCAGCCTTTCGTCTCGCTGTCATTTTATTTCCAGTAAAGTACGATCCCATTTAAGACCGCATCATCGCCCAGATAGTAGTCAAGAGCCTGTCTGTCATAACAATAAAGTCTTAGAGAGCTTATTTGCTTCATACATACAACTCATCTATAAAAGTAGTAATGGATCTCAAGAACACTTATTTAAAACAGCCGTGTCGGTTAGTTCCCCGACACTGACCCAAATAAATAGCCAAACTTTAGTAAAACACACCCGGCATATCCCAAAGCGAAATTAGTTGAAATTAGTTGAAATTAGTTTCTTGACAGAAAAATGTTATTACAAAGTTGACGAATTTTTAAAGGATACTAATTTTGAATGAATTTTATTATAATCCACTTATTATGGCTATTTCAGATATTGAATACAATTGTTTTTAACGTTGATTTGACATAGATTCTTTATCTAACTATTTCATTCCATTTTTTCATATATTGTAAAATTTAAAGAATACCACGGATACAGGATATTATATATGCTGTTCAATATTGTACGCCTAAAAGGCATGCTACAGTGTTCTTAATTTTAATATTCCACCAGTTGTATTTTTACCTGTAGTGCAACAATAAATAATTTGAAGTTTGAAGTTTGAAGTTTAGTTGTTCGACAGTAAAATGCTTGTTGACAGTCGTTCGGGAATCTTGCTTCCTTCCTGCCCTCAAACAAACATAATATCGTCGCGTGCAGACCGCCTCGAGCTGTACTAATAAAGGAGTTAAGTCTATCTAGTGAGCCCGGCTCGTTAGTGCATCTACTGCAAAGCGCAGTCTTCTTCTTATCTCTCTGATGAAAGTTTCAGCGACAGCCCCTTATTGCGTCTGAAATTCGAGGAAAATGTATTTGCCGTAATAACAAACTTGATAAATGAGGACTTTATTGATTTGCAATGTCTTGTTGCAAATGTTGGCCATATAAACTATAATATTGGTCAAGTGCTTGTCTTTTCTGCATAAAAAATAATGTTTATCCGCGTATTCATGTGACATACATACAGATTTTTTTAAAGCATACTAGCAATATGGGTTGCACATTACTAGTAGTCTTGTCAACCCCTCAAACGAATCTAAATAGGCTTGTGTCTGGAGTGGGTTGACTTCATTTATAGTGCAATAGGTGGGGATCAAACTCAAGACCTCTCGTTGAACGGCAGAAGCATCTTCCTCTACCAGTAGCTCCGTCACGTATTATGTTCCAGCACTTTCGTATTGGGCTAATGCCGCTTTTATTATACTGATTATTAGAAATTTAATTAGGATTTTATGAAAATTGGTAGATCTAGAACATTTTATCTATTAGTGATGCATACACATAGTTACTGCAGCTATCCATGACTTTGACTAAAGGTACGGACACACCGCGGCGTCCTGCGTGCGCGATCTAGGCGGCGATCAGATAGCGCAGTAGTATTTGTATCGACTGGTTCACACCAAACGCGATCAGAAAACAATTGAAATGTACTGATATCGCGCCCGCAGATCGTAGTACGCCGCGGTGTGTCCGTACCTTAAAACAGAACGTTATGACTTAAATTATTAAAATTTTGTAATATCCTAGAACCATATCACAAAATAGTAGAAATCTGCTGTTCTGTGGATCTATACAAACCTAAAACCAAACAATTCCAATTCGTAAAGTTTCCACCCCATTTTACTTAGATACAGATTCCACTAAGCATAATTATATAGTTACACACCAGTAGTACTAAGTACGCGAGTGTACTATTGTGTTGGGCACATTGTCAACATAGCAACCTATATGTACCACAACCTCTGTACATATATTCGTATCTCCTCGTGTGTGAGAGTAAGTCGTGGGGTGATTAGAAACCCGCCCCGGGGACGTCGTGAGATGAAAACTTATTAGTGACCCTTTTGAGGTTACTTGATAATTAAAATGTATGTGGTCTTACGTAGCTTGACTTACGTGAAGAAATTATTACATTCATATGTTTCTTTAAATGTTATCTACACTTTATATTTTTGTAAAACATTATTAACAATCGCTTTCACCGACTTAGCTATGACGACTTATCTACAATAGAGGGCGTTTATAAATATGAAATATAACATAACGCTTACGTCACTTCTGCTGCCGTCGGTACCGTGACGCTACGTCATTTCCGTCAAATCCGCCACTTGAAATATAAATAAAATCGCGATTATAAACCACTGACTATTATACTCACTACTGTTTGTTGTCGACTGTCTGTTAGGTTAGGTTTCGTGCATATCCGATGTACTTCCTCGGGAGTTCACGCAGCGAGATCGCGACGTCCAAATATAAACAGTAGTGAGTATAATAGCCGGTAGTTTATAATCATGATTCAAACTAAACACTATTATAACTAAATATCTAAATTACTTAATTTTCATAAGAAATAAAACCGACTTCATAACCACAAACAGGCACTCAAAAGCGAAAAATAAATTACTTAATATAATTATTATAAGCGCTACCCACTTATCTATTTGAATTCGGTGCCAGCCAAGTCTATTGGATAGTAGATAGATACTATGTATGTAGTAGTAGTAAGTAGGTAGATACATTGTGGTTATGTAGGTAGTATCTATCTACCTCCTATTAGACTTGGCTGGCACCGACTTCAAATAGATAAGGGGGTAGCGCTTATAATAATTATATTAAGTAATTTATTTTTCGCTTTTGAGTGCCTGTTTGTGGTTATGAAGTCGGTTTTTTATTTTTTTTAATAATTATTTTACCCTTTTTAGTGCAAAACAAGTTTTAATTAAATTACATGCTTCTATAAAATTTCGTGTCTGGGCCGTTATACACTGACGGATATATACGTACTTTGTGAAAATTTCAAGTATTATTACGGTTATGAAGATACAGATCTGTAAAGTGCGCACATATCACACACGGACGGACGGACGGACGAACGGACAACAAAGTCTGAGAAAGTGTCCCTTTGGGTTCGGAACCCAAAAAAATGGACTTTAAAGTTAGACGCTAGTAAAAATATTCACTAGTCATAATGATGTCATCAAGGTATCAATGGACAATGTTCAAAATGGCCCTGTGCAATAAACGTTATAAGAGTTGGCACTTCCCTACATTGTTAATACCCGAATTATGAAAGCACCTAACTAGCCTACCTACCCACTAATGTAGCCAACCTAACAACGGAAAGTATTATTTACGTAGTAACTATTATATAATCTGTGTTATTATGCTTATACATTTTTTTTGCAGTGTTGGTTGGTATGGCCGCCATCTTCGCCAAATGTCATGTCATGTCAAAAAATATTAACTAACTTTGCACCCTAACAAGAGATTGCCCGGTAGAACATTCCTGTGAAGACAATTAAATCTTCCCACCTTTGTTTCTATCTCGCTTACAGTTACCGTAAGAATATCTGTCAAAAACCAAAATCAACGTGAAGAAAGATGTAAAAACATTATTCAAGGTCATATTTTTAGTCTTCAAAAGTATATGCAATAGCAACCTCCATTGTGTATAATCTTCTTGGGACTCTTCTTATAAAACCAGTACATTCTCTTATGTTTGAGGTATTTATCTCCATATCTCTGGAGATACTAATTAGATCTCAATGAAATTAAAATGGGACCACCTCGGAAACGTACCTATTAAAAAACGAATCATTTGAATCCGTTCACAATTGACCGAGTAATTGCGTAACATAGACACAAAAAAAACAGACGAATTGAGAACCTCCTCCTTTTTTGTGAAGTCGGTTAAATACATTGTGAACTTCCTCCAATTTTGTATTTGGTTAACAACGTCATACGTAAATAAGGCACGGAACCCCAAAAATGATTCGAGTTCAAAAGTCCTGAGTTCAAAGTGTAAGTCCTCCCTGCTTCCACAGATGCTACGTGACATGAGAGGTGCGACGTCGGAGGCGTCTCCCATCAAGTTCAGGTTGATGCAGCTGGCACTCAACGCGGTCGCACTGTTGGCCATCACAGCAGCGCTCTTCGCTTACTTCCGAGCCAACCCTGCAGTGCAAGTAAGTTTGTATTCTACTCTACTCCGCACATTTTGGTTGTCACACAGAATTGTTATCAACCTGCATCCGAAGGCATACGTGATCTCAGGGGTGTACGAAATGGGTAAACAAAGTTCAAAGTTCAATCGAACTAAAAATTCTAGGAGATGTCCCAGCATCATGTATAGGTCACAATGTTCATGCAGCATCAACGCAACTATCTCAACTAGTCTTCTCAGATGACTAGCACCGAACATCATGCAAGAACTTGGCGAACTGAAGTGAAAACTCTTCGTTTAGTCCGTGACTCAAGCCATGGCCGATACCTACCGACCACGAATGAAAAGCACTTAACTTAATACAAATTCTACAGAGTACAAAAGTCACATAAGAGAGCATGACCAAGTCAATAAAATTACTTCTTAACGTGCTATAAGAGGCTTATTATGACTACTTTGTACAAATTAAATTAACTTTATCTACTCGAGATATTTCTCCAATATTCTTTTTACAATTTTTAGCGGACGTTTCGAGCATTATTTTTCCCATTTATCTTAAGATAAAACGGTGTTGAATTATTTCGACAGAAATACGTATAAATATTAAACATTCGCTCTTAACTTTTCAGAGTTAAGCATTTTGCGTGTGTATTAAAAGTTGCAATGCTTGTGTTAGATTAGAAATAATCTACTAAAATGTACTTGACCAATTAGATTTTTGTTTTATAAAATTAAAGAAAATGTGTCACTATAGGTAGCTTTAGATAGATGGGATAGATAGAGATGGAGTTGTTCGTAAACACATACAACATACATTTTAATAACTGCCTATTTTTACTGCGCGAAGCCAACTAATTCTATGAGCAAATTTTCTCTGTCACCTCGGAACCGTGGCGTAATCTAAAAAGCCAAACAAAGCACTTTTAAATTCCCTTACAAGGTTTAGAGAACGCCTTACAATTACCACGACTTTATGTTTCCCGGCAATTTGTAAGGTCTCGTGCTGGCCAATAAGGCTACATCCACATTATGCTCAGAGCTACGGCTCACTGTGAGTCATAGCCATAGTCATAGCTTTGGTTCTAACTACGCGTTGATTGTTGCGCTACGCAAGCGGGCTTTGTCTACGACGCTGAATTATTCTATACATCGTTATACCTAAAACCCACTTAACAACTGAGTATCAATGACACATAATTTCATTTTGAAGCATAGCCAGCGGCATCAACCGCATATACTGTGTATAACTGTATACCACATTGTTGTTATCCACTTCTAGCGTAGTCAGACGTAAATGAGCCGCAAATGATGAACCAAGTGTGTTCAAGGCCTTATTTCCACCTGCCTTTGTCTTCCCTGTTTTTTCTGCGCGTGAAATTTTCACAATAGCCAAGATGGGCTTTGTTTGTTGAAGGACCCGTAGCTGAGACGCTTTGTAATCAGCCTTGTGAGAGCCTTCTTAGAGTGTAATTGGTGGAGATGATTGTATGATGGGGAGTTAAAATTGGGACTGTTGCCTGGTAACTCAGCTCGTATCAAAATCTGATTGGTTGTTGAGTTAACTTTGACTGCGTTTTAACTAAAGCCTTTTATTTAACTTAATCTTTTATTAAAATTTAATTATATATATAAAATTTATGTCAAACTAATAGTACTAACTTACGGCGGTATGTTGAGGATCGTAGAACAAATCACAACAACATGGTAACCTAGACCTACCCTATATATCATAAGAACATGGTAATCTAGACAGATTACCATGTTCTTATGATATAATAACTATAATATAACTAAAATACTTGGCATTTATTCGAAATCTGTTGGACCTAATTGTTTCAAGTGTACTACGTAGCACTACATAGATGTTCAGTATACGCTTTATCTCGACATCGAGCCGAGCTGTTCAAGTTATCCAGGCGAGGCAGTTGCATTCTAGTTTTATTTCAGCTCGGCCGGTTAATCATGCGGTTTTGTTCTTGATTTTCTTGGTTAAGTTCTATTGGTACCATCGGAGATTAAGCTCACAAGTCGGCTGTCTTCATAAATATTTCGTTGCATGAAATGTAACTCTTTGCGTCGAATTAACGTTTGAAGGTGATAATCATATTTGTTTAGTATAAACCGAAAGCTGAGATCAACACCACTGTTATTTTACAAGCTTTTATTTAACTTGCAATGTATGTATGTATGTACTCGTATGTATGTATGTCACTATGTATGTTCGGGTAGAATCTTGGAAGCTATATTAGACCCACTTCCCGATGTCCGATTAGACTCAAATTTGGTGCACTTATGTATCTTTAGTGACAATACAATAAGCCATGGAGCTGGTCTGATGATGGAGACGGAAGGTAGCCACGGCATCTCTGTGATGAAACAACATAACCTCACCGAGTTTGGGCTCGATTGATTTGTCTTGAAAAGAACTTTACGCCTAGATGATATCCAGGGTCTGATGATGAAGCTGGAAGGTGGCCACAGCATCTCTGTGATAAATCAACATAACCCTACCAAGTTTGGGCTTGATTGATTCGTCTTCAAGAGAACTTTTCACCTAGATGATATCCAGGGTCTGATGATGAAGCTGGAAGGTGGCCACGGCATCTGTGTGGTAAATTAACTTAACTCTACCGAGCTTGGGCTCAATTGATTCGTCTTGAAGAGAACTTTTCACCTAGATAATATCCAGGGTCTGATGATGAAGCTGGAAGGTGGCCATGGCATCTATGTGATAAATCAACGAAAATCTACCGAGTTTGGGCTCGATTGATTCGTCTTGAAGAGAACTTTACCCATAATCACATTCAATGACCGTGGAATATTTTAAAACATCATGCCTTCTCTTAAATACTTAGGTAGTAATTAAATATTAGTCGGTATCTATACCTACCTACTAAATAGTTAAAAATAAATTATAAGAAAAAATATTTTTAAAAACAAGCATTTATCTGGGAATATGAACTAAAATGTTAAAAATAAATTCTAGTAAGTATTTGGCGGTTAGGTACTTACCTATATTTTTAAAAGCTTGAGGCACTGAAGTACAGTAATACCTAGCCTGAAAAACGGGTAGGGCTCAAGCTTTTAAGAATATAGGTAAGTACCTACACGCCAAATACTTACTAGAATTTATTTTTAACATTTTAGTTCATTTTCCCAGATAAAAGCTTGTTTTTAAAAATATTTTTTACTTATAATTTATCAACATCAACACCTCAACACCATATATTATAAATGCGAAAGTCAGTTTGTTTATTTGTTTGTTTGTTTGGGACTTCTTCACGGTCAAACGGCTTGACCGATTTGGCTGAAATTTTGTACAAAGATATTATATAGGGCAGAATAGGATATAGGATACTTTTTTTTTGGCTATCGAGTCAGGGGGTCCAGATATTTTTAATTGAAATTTGTATATATAAGACTTCTTCTCGAATAAACGGCTTGACCGATTTGCCTGAAATTTTGTATGAATACATGTCATAGGGCAGAAAAGTATATAGGATACTTTTTTTCTGACCGTCGAGTCAGGGGATCCAGATATTTTTAGTTGAATTTTGTAAATATAGGACCTCTTCTCGGATAAACGGCTTGATCGATTTGCCTGATATGTTGTATAAAGACAGTTCATAGGGCAGAATGGGATGTAGAATTCTTTTTTTCTGGCTATCGAGTCAGGGGATCCAGATATTTTTAGTTGAATTTTGTAAATATAGGACCTCTTCTCGGATAAACGGCTTGATCGATTTGCCTGATATGTTGTATAAAGACAGTTCATAGGGCAGAATAGGATGTAGAATTCTTTTTTTCTGGCTATCGAGTCAGGGGTCCAAATATTTTAAATAAAATGTTGTAAATATAAGACCTCTTCTCGAATAAACGGCTTGACCGATTTGCCTGACATGTTGTATAAAGATAGTTCATAGGGCAGAATGGGATGTAGAATTCTTTTTTTCTGGCTATCGAGTCAGGGGATCCAGATATTTTTAGTTGAATTTTGTAAATATAGGACCTCTTCTCGGATAAACGGCTTGATCGATTTGCCTGATATGTTGTATAAAGACAGTTCATAGGGCAGAATAGGATGTAGAATTCTTTTTTTCTGGCTATCGAGTCAGGGGTCCAAATATTTTAAATAAAATGTTGTAAATATAAGACCTCTTCTCGAATAAACGGCTTGACCGATTTGCCTGACATGTTGTATAAAGATAGTTCATAGGGCAGAATAGGATATAGAATACTTCTTTTCTGGCTATCGAGTCAGGGTGTCCAAATATTTTTAATTGAATTTTGTAAATATAAGACTTCTTCTCGAATAAACGGCTTGAACAATTTGCCTGATAATATGTTGTATAAAGACAGTTCATAGGGCAGAATAGGATACTTTTTTTAGGCTATGGAGTCTGGGTGTCCAGATTTTTTTATTGAATTTTGGGTATGTGTAGCCTCTTATCAGCTAAACGGCTTGACCGATACGGCTGAAATTTTCTACATATACAGCTCATATGGCATAGAAGCACATAGGATACTTTTTTCTCGAGTCCAGGTGTCCAGATTTTTTTTATTGAACTTTGTAAATGTGTGGCCTCCTCTTAGTCAAACGGGTCAACCATTTCAGCTGAAATGTTGTACACAGACGCTCAATAAGATATAGGATACTTTTTTTTTGGCTGAAAATTTCGGGTGTCCAGAGTTTTATTATGGAATAATGTGTGGCTTCTTACCGACAATCGTTTTGACAGATTCAGCTCAAATTTTGTACAAATACAGTTCATAGGGCATAGAACGACAAAGGGTCGACAAAGGTCTGGGTAACAAATTTTTTTATTGAATTTTTTAAATGTGTGACCTCATCTCGGTTTAACGAGTTGACCGATTGAGCTGAAATTGTACAGAGACAGTCAATAAGACATAGACCAGGAGTATAGTCTATTATCCGAACACATAGGTAACTTTTTTTACAATCGAGTCCGGCTGACAGTTTTTTATTATTGAATTTTATAAATGTGTGGGCTCTTTTTGGCCAAAAGGTTTGACCGACTCACATATCATTTTGAACAAAGACATTTATTTAATAGGGCATAAAAGGGCAAAGAAAACTTTTTTTCGGCAGTTAAGTGTGGGTGCCTATATTTTTTGCTAACTTTACATAGAGTTAACATAATCATAAAAGTTTGACCTTAGGTTCGTCTATAATGACTTAGTTAGTGTCTTAATTAGGCCATACAACTGTTAGGGTCATTGGAAGTCATCAAAATTTACGCGCTGGCTTTGCTTGCCTAACGTATTTATCTGCTTTGTGACAAGTATTTCAGAAACTTTCGTGTTTTAACAGCCACATTTAACCTTTTTAGTAATCGGTGTTAACTTAGTAGATCATAAAACCTGTCAGGGTCATTAAAAGACGTACAATTTTCTCGCGCTCGCGCAAGTATTTGTTTTAACTACTTTGTAGGAAATATTTAAGCATATTTTGAATTTTAATAGCCGAATGCATCAAAACGAGTCATACATTGAAACAGTGCAACCTTCAATAATCATAATGATTATTAACCTTAAAATAAGTGGATATCACGTTTAACCTGAGTGTCATCGGTGTTGATTTAGTAGGTCATAAAAACTGTCAGGGTCATAAACAGTCGTAAAATTATTCGCGCTCGCTTCGCTCGCGCATTGATGACGCTCACTATACTCGCGCAAGCATTTGTTTTATTTACTTTGTAGGAAATATTTAAGCAACTTTTATATTTTTATGCATCAAATCGAGTCATAAATTGAAACAATGCAACCTTCAATAATCATAATGATTTTTAACTTTAAACTAAGTGGATATCACGTGTCACCTGAGTGTCATTGGTGTTGACTTAGTAGGTCATACAAACTGTCAGGGTCATAAAGAGTCGTAAAATTTTTCGCGCTCGCTACGCTCGCGAATACATTTGTTTTATTTACTTTGAACGTAATATTTAAACTACTTTTGTATATCAATAACCACATGCATCAAAACGAGTCATACATTGAAACAGTTCAACCTTCAATAATCATAATTAGCCTTAAAATAAGTGGATATCAAGTTTAACCTTAGGGTCATCGGTGTTGACTTAGTAAGTCATAAAAACTGTTAGGGTCATAAAAAGTCGTAAAATTTTTTCGCACTCGCTTCGCTCGCGCATTGATAGCGCTCGCTCCGCTCGCGCAAGCATTTGTTTTATCTACTTTGTAGAAAATATTTCAGCAACTTTTGAATATGAATAGCCCCATTCCATGCATCAAAACGACTCATAAATTTAAACAGTGCAACCTTCAATAATCATAATGATTATTAACCTTAAAATAAGTGGATATAAAGTTTAACCTTAGGGTCATCGGCGTTGACTTAGTAGGTCATAAAAACTGTCAGGGTCATAAATGTCGTAAAATTTTTCGCACTCTCTACGCTCGCGAATACATTTGTTTTATTTACTTTGAACGTAATATTTAAACTACTTTTGTATATCAATAACCACATGCATCAAAACGAGTCATACATTGAATCAGTTCAACCTTCAATGATCATAATTAGCCTTAAAATAAGTGGATATCAAGTTTAACCTTAGGGTCATCGGTGTTGACTTAGTAGGTTATAAAAACTGTTAGGGTCATAAAAAGTCGTAAAAAATGTTCGCTCGCGCAGCTATTATATAATACCTTATTTTCTTTGCAAGAAATGTTTGGAACTTTTGTGTTGAGTCAAACATTTAAACAGCACAACTTTGTATACCTAACCAAAATGACAATGGAGGATATTGAGTTCGACTTTAGGGTAATCTATGGTGACTAGGCCTAAGAGATCATCAATCTTGACCTCAAATGTCATAATGGCTCAAGTAACGCGGGCGAAGCCGCGGGTAACAGCTAGTTTAATATAACATAAATGCAAAGGTCTACTGAGTATAACATAATTGTAAATTTTGATTGTGGGTTTGTCACTTCAGCAAGGCTACACGGATCGAACATTTTGGCTGATATTTAGCTTAAAATAGACAATATAGCATGGTAATAGCCATATTTGACTCAACCGAACCCGCGGATGCAACTCAAAATTAATAGTTACTACCTTACTATCCTATCCTAGTTATATTATACAGGCTAAAGTTTGTCTCTATATTTGTTACTTCTTCACGCTAAAATTACTTAAGCGATTGAGCTGACATTTGGTATGTAGATAGCCTAGATCCTGGAATCCGGGAACGATGTCAACGCGAGTAAAACCGCGGGGTACAGCTATTCGGTCGTTTGTTTTTAGGGTTCCGTAGCCGAATGGCAAAAAACGGAACCCTTATAGATTCGTCATGTCTGTCTGTCTGTCTGTCTGTCCGTATGTCACAGCCATTTTATTCCGCAACTGTTAGGACTACAGAATTGAAACTTGGTAGATAGATGTATTCTGTAAACCGCTTTCCGATTTTTATACAAAAATAAAAAATATAAAAGTTTAAGGGGGGGTATCCCATACATGAAACTGAAACAAAAAAAAAATTTTTTTCTTCAAACCTATACGTGTGGGGTGTTTATGGATAGGTCTTTAAAAATAACATTGAGGTTCCTAAAATCATTTTTTCTCAAAGTTAATCATTTGAAAGATAGGCGCGTCTAAAGTGGTAAAATGTGTGTCCCCCCCTCTCTAACTTTTAAAGTATGGGAGTGAAAAATCTAAAAAAAATGTATGCTTGTAGATCTTAATAAAAACTAACAACGAAAATTGGTTTGAACGAGATACAGTTAGCAGTTTTAGAGATATGGCGACCGCAAAGATAACTTTGTTTTTCATACAAGCACTATGAAAAACAAAGTTAATTTTGTAGTTGCGAAAAATCATAGTTATGGAATACTTAACTGTGTTACGGAACCCTACGAGTGCGAGTCCGACTTGCACTTGGCCAGTTTATTTAAATTAATTTTAAAAAACAAACGACCGAAATGAATAATTCTCCGGGCTTTAATTAAGCGTCTTTATAAGATTAAATCTTCAGAGTAAGTCAAAATTGTTATAGCTATCATATTTTTACTATTTACTTACAATGTTCATAATAAGGGCATTCCTAATTTAATGAGACACGCTTCACAGTAAATATTCGCCCAGGGCAATGTAGAAGCCCGGGCGAAGAATTTCGGGGCGCGGCTACTCACAAACTCAATTTTGTATAAGCTTTCTACCTGCTAACATATTGTCTATTAGAATTTCAAACTGTTTAGAGCACAAAGCATTTCATAGCAAAGTATGGTGTAGCATATTTTCTGACTTTACGTTGAGCGCTGATTTTATGCACAAGTTTGTAGCTGGAAATCATTTAAAGTAGCAAAATGAGAGCCATTTTCTTACTCAAATCATATCGGTATTTTTGCTAAGAAAATAAAAACATGTTTTCACTCACCCATGAAAAGAGTTGCATACCGTAGCCCGCGGGTCACCTTTGGTTATACTATAGAATAATTTGACCCAGAAAGGTAATCTGGAGTGACTCTTACTTACCTCTTCCTCAAGTGATGTTAACCTAGACAGATGTATCACAAGTAATGGAAGGTGTCTCTCCCGCAGTACGTGTCACAAGTGGTGAACAGATCGGCGGTGGTGACGTGGCCGCCACCCGCCGAGACCCCCGGCTCCCGCAACCCCGCGCCGGGCGTTTGCCTGCCGGTCATCGTCAGCTTCTGCCACCAGCACAAGATATCCTACAACTTCACCGTGTTCCCCAACTATATCGGACATTTTGGCCAGAGAGATGCGCAACAGGTAAGGGATTGTGATAATAGGAAACTCGTAGAACATTGCTTTTGTTAAGTACAACGCTTTGAATCAAAGAGATATTTAGCGTTTTTCCAAGGGTACCTATCCATTGCTTTAGCCGGCTCAACTTTAAATCTAAGACTAAACCATACTAAAACTACACCGAATAACTTTTTCTCATTTTCATCTCAACGTAACATACACACAAAAAAATATAGACGAAATGACAACCTTCTCCTTTCTCCTTTTTGGAAGTAGTTAATAACAAAAACATTGGTGACTATTTCGTTACAATAATAAAGTAATAATCTCCATATTTTAAAACAAAATTAACAACTTCACTCGACAACGAATAGTTGAAACAGTGATCCATCATTATTTCGGATTCATTCGGATCAATATAATAGTTGAAACAGTGATCCATCATTATTTCGGATTCATTCGGATCAATATAATAGTTGAAACAGTGATCCATCATTATTTCGGATTCATTCGGATCAATATAATAGTTGAAACAGTGATCCATCATTATTTCGGATTCATCCGGATCAATTTAATCGACGACACGAAAGTTGTCACTTTTATTATTGGAGCTTAAAATGAATGTAGGTATTTATATTTGAATACCTGAATAGCTAAGCGTCATCCAGCAGCAAGGTGGGTCAAGAATATTTGTAGTTGTAATCGCGATACGAACCTTGGATAGTAAAGACAGCGGACTGAGATGCACACAGACAAGTAGTCTGTGTACACTAGTATGGCTCGTCCCATATATTTTTTCTTTATAAACTTACTAGCAATGTGAAATGCTCATTAGTCTACTAGTTGTGACACCCTAATAGAATCTTAAGTTAAAATCCGTTGCGTAGTTTAGAAGATCTAAGCGTACAGGGACAGACGGCGAGCAGCGACTGTGTTTTATACTATGTTAAAATTATGATTGCTACAAAACGATATTCTCATAATATTTCTGTAGTTGTAGGACATCCAGGTAGTCCATCAGGGGCGGTAGCACTGCTTTGAAATAGAAATCAGTAGTCTTGTAAACCTCTCTCCAACTACTAAAATATGCGTCTAGAGTGGGTTTACGTCAAAAGAGCTAAAGGTGCGGATCGAACTCACAACCTCTCGATCGCCGGGCCAACGCCTTAGCCATTGGGCTATTGCTGCTTAGTAAAATTGGAGTAATTCCGGTACGAAACTACTATCGAATTTTTTTTAACTATTCCCTTAAGGTACGGACACACCGCAGCGTCCTGCGAGCGCGATCTAAGCGGTGATCAGACAGCGCAGTAGTATTTGTACCGACTGGTTCACACCAAACGCGATCAGAAAACAATTGAAAGGTACTGAGATCGCGCCCGCAGATCACAGGACTCCGCAGTGTAGCCGTACCTTAAGGGCATAATTCAATAGATATGAAAAGATTATTTAAATATTCGCCACCAATTCTTTTGTAACTTAACTCAACGACCTCATTACCAACAAAACGATCTACACATTCTTCTCTCATTTGATGTTTCGCGAACTTTGTATTTACGCGTGAAACTAAGCGGCAGATGTTTATGTTCCCATCTACAAGAAACTAATTAAAGCGTGTTTGGGACGTTTGACTTATGTTTAAGTTATTAAACAAGTAGCTCGTTTGTTTGTAACGTTAGTTTAATGACGATGCAAAGTAAGGCGGTGACAGATAGATTGATAATGTGATAATCGAATAGTTAGGCTAAGTGATCGACACAAAAGAGGTCGATGAGCCAAACTTAAATTGGTCTGCTAGTATTTTTGCTCTTTATCTATAATCGATATAAGCTATATCGGCTGTTTCATATCCGTTCACTGATATCAGCTCATATGTTGGCAAAACATAATAATTGTTCCAGACCTAAATAAATAAAAAAATAACGGATCAAAGTTATTCTATTTTAAACCGACTTCACAAAAAAGGAGGAGGTTCTCAGTTCGTCGGAACCTTTTTTATTTTATTTTTTATGTATGTTCACCGATTACTCGAAGATGCCTGAACCGATTTGAAAAATTCTTTTTTTGTATCAAAGGGTTCTAGGTGGTCCCATTTCAATTTTAACGAAATCGGCCGAGCTGTTTCTGATATATCAACATTTGTATTACGATGCATTTACTTATCTCGACGACATACTACTAACTACTGGCACAGATTATATAATAGTTACAACGTCTATTGGCTACTTTGACTAGCACGACGTTTAAAGTCGGATTTTTCGGTTTTATTAATAAATTATTATATTATAATAACAGTTGTGACCCCCATAGCCTATGCTCTGCCGTCCGCTCGATCGGAAGAACTTTAATTACAAAATCGATGAGGAGGAAGTTCTTATAGAATAGGCCGAAATCGGCTTAGCCGAAGCCCGCTGAAGACCACATAAGCTGTAATTGGCCGAACTGAGGTGAATCGTTATAATGCCATTAACTGACTTCAGTCAGTTAGGCGGTTTCTTGCTTAATTACTTCAAATGGCACGGAATGCTACAGAAAGTTTTTCATTGCTTACTACCAACTAGTCTTGAAATTGCACGGCCGCGAAATTGCAAGTGAGACAGCAGAACTGTCAAACTTAACGTTAGATTGTTGCTGCCATTTCATTAAAAAAAACATTTAATTTTTTTACTTTTCCAGTGGATCTAAAGAAAGTCTTTCACACCAACTGTGTCTGGACAAATATGAACACCAAAACATCAGCCATACATTATATACCGGTCGAACTTCTTACAAGTGATAATCTTTTCAACCGACTTCCAAAAAGAAGGAGGTTCTCAATTCGTCTGTATGTTTTTTTTTGTGTGTAGGTATGTTATTACTCCGTCAATTGTAAACCGATTTGAAAGATTCTTTTTTTAATCGGTAGGGTACGTTTTCGAGATGGGTCCCATTGTAATTTTATCGAGATCTTATTAGTATCTCTAGAGATATAAACGTCTCAAACTTGCTACAGAAATTGACTCGCCATGCGTGGTAGTCGGTTGTTTTGGTTTTTTATCTATCATAATTATATCAAATATATTTAATGGCTATTTGTTTAATGTTGATCCGATTATAATCGAAAGTTATGCCTCTATTTAAAGTAGCACAGTGTACAAATCGAGGCATCTTTACAGCTCATCTGCATCGTCTATGATGCAGATGAACTATAAATTATAAGAAATCGGTGGCATACCTGAAACGCGACACATCTGCCCACGTTACTTAACCTATGCGGGTATGATTTCCATACAAAAGTATAATGCACAAATATGAGCAAATGGAGCAAAAGCTTGCACTGAAATTACATCTATTGGTATTGTATAAGTTTTTACATGTCGGGAATCATATTTATCTATATGATTTAAATGGATAATATAAACATATTATTCGATCAATATTTTTTTGTTTGAACTTGAATTTTACTATTATTCAAAATAATATCATCTTAATCAATCAAATTATGTAGGTAAATAAATTTTCTGTCATATAAATACTTATGCTGAGCAATAGATGTGAATTTCAGTGCAATTTTTTGCTCCTAGTTCTCATCCTATTTGTATAGAATTACCCCTTTATATTCCTATTAGCAGCCCGCCCCGGCTTCGCACGGGTAGAACATATATGCCTACAAAATTTGCATCAGTTTGTTGCATCGAATATAAAATATTAACATATTTAACAATCATCGTCATATATATCTAATACTATAAGAATCTTTGTCCTGACATACTGACTGACTGACTGACTCACTGACAGACAACGCACAGCCTAAACCGCTGGTCGTAGAGACTTGAAATTTGGAGGGTATATTTGTCTTAGTACGTAAGGGTGTACTAAGAAAGGATTTTTCAAAATTCACCCCTTAAGGGGATGAAATGGGGGTTCAAAGTTTGTATGGAGAAACAAGATAAGATAGTCTTTTCTATCAGAAACTTCACATAAGTGCTTCAGTAAAAAAATAAATAAATAAATGTTGAAATTCCACCCCTAAGAGGGTGCAATGGGGTAACAAAGTGTGAAAATCAATATTGTTTCGGATTGCGCTAAGATTTGGCATGCAGATAGTTATTACGACGTTCGTAACCTCTGAGTTAGGATTTTCCAAAATTCACCCCTGAAGGGGATGAAACGGGGGTTTGTATGGAAAAAAATATTAGATGGTCTTTTATATTCGAAACTTAACACAAGTACTTAAGTAAGTAAATACGTGTTTCAGGCTCTTTCGAAATTCCAACCCTAAAAGGGTGAAGTGGGGTAACAAAGTCTGAAATCAATATTGTTTCGGATTGCGCTGAAATTTGGCAAGCAGATAGTTATTATGACTTAGGTATCCGCTAAGAAATATTTTTTCAAAATACACTCTTTAAGGGGATGAAGCGGGGGTTCAAAGTTTGGATAATCGTTTTATTCGACATTTCACACAAAATAAGTAAGTAAATACGAGTTTCAGACTTTTTCAAAATGCCACCCTAAGAGGATAAACTGGCGTAACAAAGTCTAAAAATCAATATTGTTTCGGATTGCGCTGAAATTTAGAATGCAGATAGTTATTATGACGTAGGTATCCGCTCAGAAAGGATTTTCTAAAAATTCTTCCCGGATACGGAACGGGGATTCAAAGTTTGTATGGCGAAACAAGATGGGATAAAGTTAGTATTGTAGGATTTTTCGAAATAGGGTTGGTAACAAAGTCTGTAAATTTAGGTTTTTCGGGTTTTATAAATATGAATCCCGAATTGCCTTAGTTACGCGATAACATGAAAATGGGTGAACCGATTTGGCTAATTCTAATTTAATGTGTTTAATGATAGAATCGTTTGTACAAAAGAAAAGTTTTAAGTTAATAAAAGAAGATTTTAACGCGGGCGAAGCCGCGGGCACTTCTAGTATTATCATATATATTCAACCAATTTACACAAAACCTTAACGAATTATGCACCTAAGACCTAAACCTTCCTTATAAACACTCTGGCTATTGGTGAAAACCGCATGATAATCCGTTCAGAAGCTATTGAGATTATTGCGAACAGACAGACAGACGCAGTGATGGACATTGTTTTATAATACTTACGTAGTGATATTGGACGGCCCTTTGGCGTAAAGGATAGTTACCCTGATTCTGACCCGAGGGTCGTTGGTTCTAATCCTAGCTATATACCTACCAATGAAAGTTTAATGTGCATTTATGAATCATGGGTTTTCGTGGGATCATTAAATCTATCAACAAATAAGATAGTTTAAAAACTAAAACAACTGACTTCAATGCCCCGCGAGTCAATTTCAGTAGCAAGTTTGAGACGTTTATCTTCATATCTGTGAAGATACTTATCATATCTCAATGAAATTACAATGGGACCACCTCGGAAACGTACCCTACCGATTACAAAAATAATCATTTGAATTGGTTTACAATTGACGGAGTAATCGCCTAACATACACTCACAAAAAAGAAAGAAAAAAGAAACATACAGAAGAATTGAGAACTTCTTCTTTTTGGAAGTCGGTTGAAAAGTAGCTTAACACCAAGGAGAACATCTGCCGCCGTAAACTTATGGCGTTACCCGACGTTTAACGTGTGTATCTGTGTGTCTGTCTGTAGCATCAAAGCACCCAACCGGATGAACCGATTTTGATTTAAAGTAGGGTTATTATACGTTTAACGTGTGTATCTGTGTGTCTGTCTGTAGCATCTTAGCACTCAACCGGATGAACCGATTTTGATTTTATTATTACTTACTTACTGCACTGGCGCGCTGACACCAAAGTGGGTCTTGGCCTCCGACATTAAGAGACGCCATTTCTCCCTGGATTGCGCGACCTCTTGCCAATCGGACACCCGAAGCTGGTTCAGATCTTTTTGGACTACATATATATTTTTACATTTTATTATTAATAGTTTTTTTTTATAGATGACTTCATCGAAAGTGTTCTTAGCTTTGATTCGTGAAAATTCGTTCAATCGTTATAAAACTATGAGCTTTAATCAACTTTCATAGGTCTAATAATAAAACAGATATTCTAAAATATCCCTGCCCAAAACTCGAACCGAATTTGCTCGGAAGTTGCCTAAGTACAAGGGCATTTACATATACAACCAAATCACAAACCACTGTAATATTATTCCACGCACATTAAAAGAAACCAAAATAGAAGTCACCAAATGGTTATTGTCTTTAACATACGAACAGACTGAAAATATACTATAAAGTCGGATGTATAAAAACACCACACGCACACCTACACACACACACACACACACACACACACACACACACACACACACACACACACACACACACACACACACACACACACACACACACACACACACACACACACACACACACACACACACACGCACACACACACAAGTACACGCAACTAGGCACCAAGATACAGGCGAAGCCTAGTTTGGGACCCATTGGTCAAAGCATAAAACAATCATTTTGTACACACTACAAACACAAAGTCATAATAACTCGCTTCTTCTATGCATTTTCTTTTTGTATACACATCACTTTTGTAAATGAAGAGCTGTTTATTGACGATTTGTCTGTTTTTACTAAATTGATAATCGTAATGGTAATAAATTAATAAATAAATAAATAAATAAAAATAAATGTAAATGTAATCAATTCGAAAATCTTCTTCTTCAACGATATTGTAAGAACATGGAAGCATTGACCTGATGCTGGACGATGATGATTCCTGGACTAGAGTCCAGGAGATGTCCCAGCACCAGGATTTGAGTATTCTATAGACAGAATACTCAAATCCTCACCAACTTACAGCTCAGATTTTAAATGTCGTGTTTAGAGTCATTGGAATGCTTTTAATGAAAAGATTATACATAGATCAGTCGGGTTGGTTTAAAATATTATATTATATATATAGATCATTATTATTTTATACAATAGATCATATTATTATACTATATTGACTTCAAATTGATTGTGATCGGTGGGGATCTACAGAAAAGCTAAGCTATAATAATATGTTTGTAGTAACTATGACCTATTCTGTGGTTTCACTGCAAATATTTTATTAATTTTGCGATGCGTGTATGTGAAATCCGTGATATCTTCTAGAGTTTTCATTTGAATTATATACTATATTAAATGAATTATATAATATGTGGCCAAGCTAATTAACGTAATTATTTGGATAAGGATTAATACTATATACTTGAAAATAGCCTTGGAAGGTATGTAATATTTTTTAACAAAACATTAAAGATTAAAATGGTTACTGTGAGTCAACCTTAAGAGATAGACATATGCTGTCGCGGACTTTTTTGTAGGTCTTATTAAGTTGTACAACTCTTCCATAGAAAGTATTCTTCTATCTATTTTCAATTGAGCAGCGTTCGTAAGAAACGTGTTTTTTCGACCGTTTTTTTGTCGACTTAGGTTGCAAATTAGGTCTCCACGAATGTACCTTTGATTTAAACGGGATAATATATAGCCTATTTTCATTTCGAAAGTGTATTCTATATATAAGTGAAAGAATTTTTTAAATCAGTCCAGTAGTTTTTGAGCCAAATCATTACAAACATACAAAAATACAAATGTTCTCTCTTTATAATATTAGTATAGATAAGAGTAGAATCACATACTTGTAATTAACATCTCCAAGACTGTGTGTGAGGTTATGCTAACACTGTAATAAAATGTGTCCGTGCAGCAGACACCATCGTTAATGTCCCGTCCAAATAGGAGATTTATAGTATTAAAAGTACGTGAGCACACACTCAATGCGAAGATTAAGGATGCCGAACGCTGGAAGAGCGCTGAGCACACAAATTAATGAGCAAAGGCCGTTTGATCAGCTCCCGTACCTCAATCAATGACTTTACTTGCCGATGCTTGTTTTACTTTCGGATGGGCTTGATTGACGTTTATTTAAAGTTAATTTACTTCGATGTGATTGTAAATGTTACCGGAGTTCCTATGAGCTTAAGGAAGTGATCGACTTAGTTACAGAGTACAGTTTTATTTTCTTTTTGTGAATTTTTTTGATTAGCATTTCTTGTCAAGCTATATTTAGCCAAATGCCCCTAAATAAAAGTTGATAGATAGTGTGTAGATAGTGTGATAGAAAGTTGAGTCTTATGATTGGTCAATTACCTGAAGTTCATATCCTCGTCTCAGACTCACTCCCAACTTGAAGATTGCCGAGTAATGGAAGATAGCAGACAAGTAATATAATCCTTGAAAATATCATAATATTTGAACAATGTTGATATCCACCGGATATTGCACCCCTCCATCATTTTTACACAGCGCCGCGCTGTCAGACTTTTACCAAGTGACAACGATAATGTTAAAATCATAATGATATAATATAACAATGATAAATGAATAAATAACAAAAACTTCCATTCTCGATTCTCACTAAAAAATCTTGCAACATTACCAAACTAACAAATGTACCTATGTACTCAGAAACTGCAAACCAAAGCAATTTCTAACTTCTACAAGTTTTGTTGCTGCTTAACTGGGTGCATTCAAGTTTGAAAAGCTTGTGGTTGTTGCTTTGAAGTTTATATAATTTTATGAGCTTTACTAACGGATGAAGACTTTATCTGTAACAATATTATATTTATAATAGTAAAGAGTATTTCTCAGCGGAAAAAAAAAAATTGAGAACACTTAACTTATTCTTGGATTACAGCGCTTTATTACACTAAGTTTTAAAGCAATTAGATAATTATTTAGGTTATTAATAATAGTAGTTATTAATAATAATAATAGGTATAATAATATAATAATAATAATAATAATAAACCCGCAGGGGCGGCTTTGTGGCGAGCCGACGGTGAGTGGCGACACCGCGTACCCCTATCCCGTGAGGGCTAAATGAGACCCTCTGACACCCGGCTTGCCTTGACCGGCCGGCCGGTGGTGGGAATCGCAAGAGCTAAGACCAATGCTCCAGGGTGGAAGTGTTAAAGGCATAAAGCCGCTAGTAGCGTTTAGTGAAAGTGCAGCACACCTCTCAACACCCTTAGCTATCCACGCCAATGTTGCCCCTCGGCGCCGACATAACGGTCCGCCTTTATGGGGGGTCCATTCAGTGGGTGGCAAGTCACCACCCGCCTAAATATTTTGTAATGAGGCATAATTGGCAGGTGCCGTACCTCATCCCATAGACCAGCAATCCGACATTAATCAGCTCACCCAATAGTCTCATAATATAATGTACCATCTTTTTATAATATAGTTTCCCATATCTCCTCCTCATCCATTAATAATACCTAAGTAAACATTGTAAAGGGCCTCTTCATGTTGGCTTCGGCTCCATCAATGCCCTCCAAAAGACCGGGCGTGTACGACCCGTGAGTTAAATTGAATAAACGAATAATAATAATAATAATCCCGCAGGGGCGGCTTTGTGGCGAGCCGACGGTGAGTGGCGACACCGCGGACCCCTATCCCGTGAGGGCTAAATGAGACCCTCTGACCCCCGGCTTGCCTTGACCGGCCGGCCGGTGGTGGGAATCGCAAGAGCTAAGACCAAAGCTCCAGGGTGGAAGTGTTAAAGGCATAAAGCCGCTAGTAGCGTTTAGTGAAAGTGCAGCACACCTCTCAACACCCTTAGCTATCCACGCCAATGTTGCCCCTCGGTGCCGACATAACGGTCCGCCTTTATGGGGGGTCCATTCAGTGTATAGCTAGTCACCACCCGCCTTAATATTTTGAAATGAGGCATAATTGGCGGGTGCCGTACCTCATCCCATAGACCAGAAAACAGTCATCAAGCAGCACACATTCATAGCCATAATAAATTATAGTACCATCTTTTTATAGTTTTTAATGTCTCCATCCACAAATCATATTTTTATTTAATTTAATATTGTAAAGGGCCTCTTGACGTTGGCTTCGGCTCCGTCAATGCCTTCCAAAGGACCGGGCGATTTGCAGCCCGTGATGTGAATTGAATAAAGAGTATAATAATAATAATAAAAAAAAAAAAAAAAAAAAAAAAAAAAAAAAAAAAAAAAAAAAAAACGCTTTAACTGACGGACGTGTCTTTTTACAAATTAATTTTTTATTTACTTTTATTGAACATATTTCCATAATCCACATTATTTGGCATCAACATATTCACGACAATATAACCCTGCACCTATTAGTGATTATTTTACCCCTGTTCTGTGAAAATCCGAAGGACATCGCTATTATTTAACTGTGATAGTAATGACACTATATGTCAATAGTGAAAATAGTGAAAAACCAACAAACAATACGAGATGAAAGTAAATAGAAGAAATGATAACTCGTTTGAAAGCACGTCGAGAACAAGCGGTACATAGCGCGCACCCACCACCTCCGCCCGTCGCATCATCTCCGAGCACATCGTCGGGAGACGAGTTTGTCACTCCCCCGGAGGGCAGCTCGTCGAGTGATGACGACGGGCCTACGCCGCCGCCGCCGCCACCACCATCTACGCGACGACGAGGGCGGCCACCGCTACCGGCACGCTTGGGGCCTGTGGAGCATTCTGCTCCGCGCCCGGCCCTCGCTACCGGTGGTGTAGCGCGTCGCATGCGATGGACCCAGTCTTTAAATGAGAACTGCATGCGCGCCTACTACGGGGCTACAGAGGGAGGAACTAACCTGACCGCGTACCGCGATAGGATACTACCTCTGTTTCAGGCCCTTGAACCAGCCGTCACCGTTACCGCACAACGACTATCGGATCAGGTGCGGGCCATCCAGCGGCTCAAGCTGTTGGACGACTCTGCGCTTGATCGGCTGCGTCTGGAGGCGTTACCTATTATTCCTACTACTTCTGCTTTAGCGTGGGACCCGCCCAGTGTGTCGTCGACGCAGGGGCCGACAGGCTCGGCTTCGACGTCTGCCCCGGCGGATGCCGCGCTAGACGCAGACGATTGTACGAATACTAACGTAAGTACCCAGACTAATGAGCATTTGAGGAGGGCTTTGGAAGACGCGATTTTGGAGTATCGCACTACTCCTGACTCTAGGCCGCGACTACCACGTTTGCCAATGAATAAACGTAACCTGGCGTTAATGGGAGCCCTAAACGTTTTGCTAGTCCCATATATGCAGACTAGTGAAACATTAGTTGATACACACTCGATTCTTTACTGCGCGGCTATAGCGGCGTGTCGCGTTGTTCGCGTCAAGTTTCCGGATACTGACCGAATACCGCGACGCCCCGCTATCCCTGCGTGGCAAGAACGAATCGAGTGTCGCATCAATATGTTTAGGACTCTTATTGCGAAGTTGATCTGCTTCAGAGGGGGTAATCATCGCCCCCGAGTCATGCGTTTCGTGAATCAGGCCTTTGCTGGGACCGGGATTAGACCCCGGGACTACATGACTTGTGTCACGGAACGCATTGACTTTCTGAAGCAGAAAGTTTATGCATTGGCAAACCGTATTCGTCGCTATAGAGCGCGTGTAGATCGCTATTATCAAAATCGCCTCTTCCAAAGTGACCAAAGGAAGGTATACCGAGGTTGGGAAGGAACCAATCAACGTGTGAATGAGGAGCAGTGTCCGGATACTACTACCATGAATAACTTCTGGCGTAGTATCTGGTCGGTGCCCGTCGAACACACGGAGGGCGATTGGATGAGCGTCGTTGAGCGCGCGTGTGAGCCTATCGAATCCATGGGGGCTATTAGTATTAGCCCCGAAGACGTTAGTTGTGCGATCCGTACGGCCCAGAACTGGAAAAGTCCAGGACCGGACGGATTACACAACTTTTGGATAAAGTGGATTCGATGCTCACACGACTGCTTAGCGGCGCAATTCCAACAAGCCCTCGAGGTTGGTTCCTTGCCAACATTCATGACAACCGGTGTCACCTTCCTGCTCCACAAGTCCGGTAGTACCACGGAACCGAAGAACTATAGACCCATTACATGCTTGCCAACGCTGTACAAGCTTCTTACATCTATTCTGAGGTTTAAAATTAATTCGCACATTGTTGCGCACAATATTTTGGCCCCCTCTCAGAATGGATGTAAGGTTGGGTCCCGTGGTACTAAGGAGCTCCTCCTCATCGACACGGCCATTTGCCAACAAGTCCGGCGGAACAAAGGTGCTCTCTCCACCGCCTGGATTGACTACAAGAAGGCCTATGATTCAGTGCCTCATACCTGGCTGGAGAGGATCTTGGAGTTGTATAAAATTGATACAACTCTGAGGTCTTTTCTAGGTTCTTGTATGAGGCAGTGGACCACAGTCCTTCGTCAACCGGGTGGTTGGGACAGTCTCTCTGGTCCGCAGGACTTTATAAGGATTGAGCGAGGCATCTTCCAGGGTGACAGTCTGAGTCCGTTGTGGTTCTGTCTAGCCCTAAATCCTCTAAGCACATTATTAGAGGATTCAGGGCTAGGCTATCGGCTTAGGAGAGAGGGTGAAGTCATTTCACACTTGCTGTACATGGATGACCTCAAACTTTTTGCACCGAAGCGCCATGATTTGATGGAGTTATTGAAAGTCACTGAGACTTTCAGCAACGCCATCAACATGGAGTTCGGTGTAGATAAGTGCGCGGTCATGCACGTGCAGCGGGGGAAAGTTGTTAATTCAATGAACTTACAACTTTCTGATACAATGACTTTCAGATCTCTCTCCGAAGCCGACACCTATAAATACCTTGGTATGTCAGAGTCATTGGGTATCGAGAGTGGGGGGATAAAACAGTCGGTAAAGGAACGTTTCTTCGGTCGCCTGACGAAAGTACTTAACAGTCTTTTGTCAGGAGGCAACAAGGTACGTGCCTTCAACGGCTGGGTTATGCCCCTACTTATATACACCTTTGGCATACTAAGGTGGACTCAGACTGAACTAGACGCCCTGGATAGAAAAGTTCGAAAGCAATTGACATCACATCGCATGCTTCACCCACGCTCGTCTGTTATGAGACTGTATATCCCACGGAAATGGGGTGGTCGAGGCTTTTTAAATGCCAAGACACTCCACAACCGTGAGGTATGCAGTCTCCGGGAATATTTCCTAAACAACGAGTGTGGGATGCATTGCGATGTGGTGTCAGTTGACAAGACTTTCACCCCTCTGTCCTTAGGCAAAGAGAACTGGCGCAAGCCTCAGGTGCTGAGCACCGAGGACCGCAAGAACGTATGGAAGAGCAAGGAGCTGCATGGCCGGTTCTATCGAGTCTTAACGGGACCCGATGTGGACCTGCTCGCGTCGGTGAACTGGCTACGATTCGGGGACCTCTTTGGGGAAACCGAAGGTTTTGTTTGTGCAATTGCGGACGAAGTTATCAAGACGAACAACTACCGGAAATATATTATGAAGGACGGTACGGTCGACATATGTCGGGCATGCCGCCGTCCCGGAGAGTCACTCAGACATATCATTTCCGGTTGTTCTCATCTTGCTAACTCCGAGTACTTGCACAGACATAACCTCGTAGCCAGGATCATCCACCAGCAACTTGCTCTTCAATACGGCCTTGTCGAGTCTGAGGTGCCGTACTATAAGTACGCACCTGCGCCAGTTCTTGAAAATGGTCATGCTTTGCTCTATTGGGACCGATCGGTTATCACGGACAGGACTATTGTCGCCAATAAACCTGATATCGTGATAGTCGACCGGTCCCAGCGGCGGGCAGTGTTAGTTGACATCACCATCCCGCATGACGAGAACCTCGTGAAGGCTGAAAAGGACAAGATCAGCAAGTACCTTGACTTGTCTTTCGAGGTTACCGCCATGTGGGATGTTGATTCGACTAGCATTGTCCCAATAGTCGTTTCTGCGAACGGCCTAATAGCGAAGAGTCTCGACCAACATCTCAAGAGACTCTCGCTAGACGGCTGGATCAAGGGCCAGATACAGAAGGCGGTACTTCTTGACACGGCACGCATCGTCAGGAGGTTCCTCTCTCTGCAGCCCTAACCACCGGTAGCTTGGGCCCTGCCCCGCTGCTGGCGGCACTCTAGGTTTAGGTTTTTTTATAATATTGTTTATTTGTAATGATTTTTTTCTATTTTTGTTTGGATATCTTTATTGTAAAAAAACCTAAAACTAAGAAAGAAAATAAATAACGAGAATAATAATAATATTAAGTTGCCCCTCGGCGCCGACATAACGGTCCGCCTTTATGGGGGGTCCATTCAGTGTATAGCTAGTCACCACTCGCCTTAATATTTTTAAATGAGGCATAATTGGCGGGTGCCGTACCTCATCCCATAGACCAGAAAACAGTCATCAAGCAGCACACATTCATAGCCATAATAAATTATAGTACCATCTTTTTATAGTTTTTCATGTCTCCATCCACAAATCATATTTTTATTTAATTTAATATTGTAAAGGGCCTCTTGACGTTGGCTTCGGCTCCGTCAATGCCTTCCAAAGGACCGGGCGATTTGCAGCCCGTGATGTGAATTGAATATAGGTATTAATAATAGTTATTAATGAAGGTAACCTTTTAAAAATATGAATATGTCTATAGATTCGGCTAAACATAAGTAACTTTAAGCTTTTACCTGGTCAGTGAACTAAAGCTAGCATAATCCTCACTGTTATGTGTGTAGAAAGAAGGTAAACAAAACACATGTGCCAATCACTATATTATAATAATAATCAGTATGGTGCAAATGTTAATTACCTACAGCCGCCGCCTATTGATTGCATTACTTGGAATCCGTTAATTAACCGCAGGCCTGTAAGGCTGTATTGTAAGCAGTGATGTGAACCAGCAATAGTCATTAACGAGCTTTTCAGGGATCGATCAGTGTTGGGCTATTAGCTGAAATATGGCGACGGAGCTAAGCTTGCTTTTATGGTTACAAAAGAGTTTTTAAACTGCTTTAAAAAGAAGGGGGCTCTCAAATTGTCTGTTTTTTACTGACTTTGTAAAGGAGGAGGTTTTCTATTTGACTGTTTTTTTGTACATGTTATTCGAGTTCGCCACCAATTGACAACCGATTTCGATATTTATTCTTCATATAAAGTAATGAGTAGGTATATCTCAAGAATGTTCATATACTATATTTTATCAAGATAAAGAAAAATCTGAGAGTAAAGAGAACTTCAAAGATATGAGATAAACGCCTCACAGAAAATAAAGTCGCGTGGCCTGTTATATCGGTTTATTTGAAGTATTTTTAAACGATACTATACAGATAGAGAGTGTAACCGTGATAAAATAAACTGGCCAAGTGCAAGTTGGACTCGCACTCGTAGGGTTCCGTAACACAGTAGAGTATTCTATAACTTTGATTTTTCGCAACTACAAAAATAACTTTGTTTTTCATAGTGTTTGTATGAAAAACAAAGTTATACTTGCGGTCGCTGTATCTCAACAACTGCTGACTGTATCTCGTTCAAACCAATTTTCGTAGAAAGTTTTTATTGAGATCTACAGAATATATTTTTTCTAGATTTTTCACTCCCTTACTTTAGAAGTTAGAGGGGGGGACACACATTTTACCACTTTAGACGCGCCTATCTTTGAAATGATTGACTTTGAGAAAAAAATATTTTAAAAACCTCAATGTCATTTTTAAATACCTATCCATAGATATCCCACATGTATAGGTTCGACGAAAAAAATTTTTTTTTGTTCCAGTTCCATGAATGGGATGCCCCCCTTATACTTTTATATTTTTTATTTTTCTATTAAAATCGGAAAGCGGTTTACAGAATACATCTACTAACCAAGTTTCAATTCTGTAGTCCTAATAGTTTCGGAATAAAATGGCTGTGACATACGGCCGGACTGACAGACAGACAGACAGACAGATAGACATACAGACAGACATGGCGAATCTATAAGGGTTCCGTTTTTTGCCATTCGGCTACGGAACCCTAAAAAGACTATGTTAGAGAAAAACATGTGTACAAAAATATAACTATATGATTCTAACAAGACAGATAACTTTCAGTATTTATTTATTTAGTGCATACCACAGATTACAGAATTATAATTACTAAATGACATGGTGATTATATATTAATACGATTCTGTATTCCAGTATCCATACGCACACGTCGTGATAAAACAGCATTTTAAAAACACAAAATATATCACATTTCACATATTTCAAATTTAATGATTATGAAATAACGCAATAGACAAAAAATTCAAAATTTAATGATGATATAAAAGAAAAAAAAATTAAAAGAAGTATGCAATTAAAAATACCTCATCGAAGATAATTATAAAATCTGAGAACACTTCATGTCAATTCCCACACGCGATCCGTGGATAGTGTTTATAGGTGACCTCTGGTAGGCTATAGTCGTGGCTCAAATATTAGCTTGTAGCAGGCAGGTTAAGAGAGTTACGATATTATCTGGGTTGGACAGTCTCAGTTGTTCAGCGCTTTGTACTTACTTGCATAATACACATTAAGAAATTCACCATTGCATCTTGGATTGCAACGTCACCTAACACCAAGCGATATAAACGTTACAAATAAATTAATGAAAACCATGATTCAAGTAGTGACAGCGTTACCTTTGTTCGAGTCTCGGCTACAAGCGGCCATCACGTCGGTAACCGGATCTTTTGTCCACCGACAATGATTGATTCCTAAAAAGCATCCACTAATCACCGATGTTTTACTGTCTGTCTGCTGTTGTCATGCCCGTTTGTTATTGCTACTTGGAATGTCAGGAAACTATGCCGTGACGTCTCACTAAAATACGTTTGTAATATTTTTGTATATACATAATATATAACCCTCAGCGTATTCTTAGATTCTTTCACAAAGCTGATAATACCCAACCCCATTTTTCTCAGAGATATTGCCCCGCTGGTGAAATTTCTGTGATTTGCTTTTCCTTTTCCCTACTGCCCTTGCTAAAAACCAACGAGATAAAACGTAACGAGCAACGATAGCTACGGATGCTACAGCGTCTACACATATGCCGTAGCATGCGTAGCTTTCGTAGCAAGGTAGTCGGCGCAGTGCTCTATTTGATATCTTCGCTACGTAGCACCGCTACAAATGCAAAATCGGATCCTAACAGGTATGTTGACTGATTTAAATAATATATATAATTTGGCTGCAAACCGTAATTTCCATGACAGAAATCCTAAAAATCACAATGTTGCTCTCTGTTATAAGTAACTTATTTTTAGAAGCTTTTATTTAACTTGCCGTGTTAGTATTTATGTATATACAATATATGTATTTGTCTTAAATAATCAAAGGTATTTGTGTGGGTCAAATCTTGAAAGCTAAATACCATTCCTGACATTCGATTCATTAGTTCCAATACCTAACCAACCAACCTAACCATATATATATATATATATATATATTATAAATATATATATGTATATATTTTAATATCTTATATAATAATACATACGTCAAAACCTATTCCAATTCGACACCCAAAAAAAAATAGCGGAAACATCCCCTATGAGGTCAGTGGTCCTGCCGAAGCCAGTGACATGTATCATTCGCCCGAAGCGACTCGCTTGACGTTGCGATACTTTGTCCCGACCTATACGTGCTCGATGTGCGTTCAATTCAATACTGAAACGGAAATAAAGGTACACGCCGCGCGCCATTGCTAAATGGATTGGGTTCGCTTTATGGATTTATCAGGACGCGTTCAATTGAATGTGTTCCTAGGTAGGAATAGTGAAATAAGGCCCTTTTTCTCACTACTGTCTAGTACTACTATAATATGTTCTACTTAGACTACGACTGTCATTATTGTCGTAATGAATAGATATGTTGTATGCATCGAAAAATAAAAACATTGAAGAACTACGTTGTCGGTGGAAAGCACTGCACAATACTTTGCAATCTCTGTTCCGAGTGGGGTGTTGTATATTGTGAGGAATCCCAGCTCTCTAAAAGCTCTTAAAGTAGCTTTTAAAGTTCTGTCGAAAGTTTAAAGTAATGGGTTGTTTGTGGCGAATGTTCGCAGGACTTGGAGATCTACGATGCGGTGGTGGACGTGCGCTGTTATGAGCTGACTGCGTTGTTCCTCTGCTCGCTGTTTGTGCCCAAGTGTGGCCCGCTGGGGCACATGGTGCGGCCCTGCAGGAGCTTGTGTCAAGGTGAGAAGTAACAAGAAACCTTATTACTTATTTCTGTGTTACAAAGTAAATTGTTTTACCACAAGCTGAGTCTTAAGTAGCTCTTTAAAATATTTAATAAATATCACAAGTTAAAGACGTGTTCCACTACTGATGACTACTGCCGTGGTGCGCTAATATCCGTTGATATCAAAATTAAAATTCTATAATAGGTTAATGCTCAATTGTAACTTACTTACAGATTAAAATTTTAATATTTGGACGCATGATTTGATTCCACTATCCCCATTTTATAATCGGACATCCAGAGACACTAAAAGGCGCCACCGATTTATGGTGGATATACCATCTACCCGAACGAAGCGATTTGCTTCTTCGTTCATCATACGAACCGCCAAAGAATGGAATACTCTGCCTGAGTCTGTGTTTCCGGTTAAGTACAATATGGGGGTCTTCAAATCGCGAGTGAATAGGTATCTTCTGGGTAAGCACGCTCCATCATCGATCGCATCATCACTTAACATCAGGTGAGATAGTGATCAAGTGCTACCCAGTTCTGTATAAAAAAAAAATAAAAATAAAAAAAAACGTGTACCATATTTGTACTAATTATAATTGTTACGCAGAAACGATGCGTCGATGCGGCTTTTTCCTGGAAGTGTTCGGGCTGTCGATGCCCGACTACTTGTCATGCGAGATATTCCCCGAGTCCATCGATACGGACGTGTGTCTCGGCAACCGCGAGGTGAAGGAAGCCAGGTTCCGCGCCGCCAAGCCCAGTGAGTACATACAGCAGTACCCACGCAGCATTCCCTGCCGTCTATTTATAGAACCACGAGACATCGCCGATAAATCAATTACAAAGTATATATATCAGGAACATTAATTTATTGGGCATCGAAGTCAACTGAATAAAAAAAAAAAAAAAAACATACAGACGAATTGAGAACCTCTTCCTTTTTTGTGAAGTCGGTTAAAAATACGCGTTATTCTTGGAAATGTATATCAACAATATTAGTTTACATCTGTTATCTATAAACAATACAATGTAAGGTTTTGAGTGCTCTATAATAATAGAATAGAATATAATATTTATTATCTTAAATTCTACATTTCATATAATTATATCTATCGACTTGTCGGTCCCCAAAAAAATAAATAATAATTCATATAAAATCGGAGATGCAGGAATAAGGAATAGAACTTATTCATATAAATTACTGGATTACTATTTAAAACATGTATGACGTAGTAAGCTAATATAAAAACCCATTCCTAAGTACGTACGTCAAGTAAGTCAAGATTTAAATAGTAAAATGTTACTTGTCCCACTATACGAGTCATGACTTGCACTGATACACATTCTAAACAGAATATATAAACATACGTTGTCCCACAGTTTGCTTTTTATGATATAGATAGCATGCAAGCAAACGGCCCATCTGATGGGAAGTGTTCACCGTCGCCTATGAAAACTTGCATCACTAGAGGTGTCACTCATGCGTTGCCGACCTGTCAAGATTCTTTTAACGTCTCTTTTGATGGAATCCATGTTGTAGCTCTGCGGGAAAATAGCAGACGCTGCAGCTCGCTCCACATTTTTTTTTTCCACAGTGTGCCTCTCCGGTTTCCAATGTGACGTGAAGCGGTGCATCCCGCACGACTGGCGGTGCGACGGTCACATCGACTGTGCGGACCGGTCCGACGAGCTCAACTGTCGCGTGTGCAAGCGCAGCGGGGACGTGCACTGCGGCAACCAGCGCTGCATCTCGCAGTCGCACATGTGTGACGGTCGGGTGGACTGTCCCTGGGGGCAGGACGAGAGGAACTGTCGTGAGTATCGGATGCGTCTTAACCTATCTATGTTACATCAAATACAACTAGCAGACAACTCGTCTGACAAGCGAAGTGATAACCATTGCTGCATAATATTTGGTCACTAATTTATAAATATAAAATATAATAAATAATAGTTTAAAAAAACTAAAAAAATACGCTTTTATAGAAAATCCAACTAAAAAATAGAAAATAAATTTTAATAAATTTGAATTAAAAATAGTGTAAGAAAAAATGATTTTATTGTAAAAAAAAAGCGTGGGGTGCTTTTCAGGATATTATCAAAATAACCCTTCTAGTCATATCTGTTCATAAAATATTTGGAACTATTGATACCATGCACTGTATTACTTACATTACATTTATTACTTACTTAAATTACTGTATTTATTGTCATCGGTCCTTAATAAGTATGCCAAATTTCGAGTTAATCCAACGTTTTGAAGGGGGTTAAAATCATGTTCAAAGATTCCGTTACATACTAATATACAAACATACATACGTCTGAAGCTAATAAACGCGTATTAAAATGACGCTTGCTTATGTCACTTCCATAAAATTTTACCGCAGTGCGCCTAAAAAAGTTTAACTTCAAAAACTTTATTCATAGTTTCCACTTGATGGAATCCATGTTGTAAGTGGCCAGCAAGCTGCAGTATGAACAGATCCATTAAACGTCACATTTGAATAAGTCCATTTCCGTGTAGTTCTATATATGGCCACTAGTCAAATTTTTGCAGCTCTATTTTATTAGTTTCAGAATTTGTTCCTGACTTTAACTGATCAATGATGGCGATTCGGTCAAAGTTTGGGCAATTATATTTGTTATCTCTAATTTACTTCAAATTTCAACCACTTCTAACTCTGTACACTTTTCTGTACCCAGTCCGACTGAGCGACGCAAACGGTGACGTGGGTCGCGGCGAGCTTCAGGTGTACCGCGCAGCTAACCACTCGTGGTTCCCCGCCTGCCTAGCTACCCTGGACAACGCCACCGCATTCAAGCTCTGCTCTATGCTAGGATACTCGTAAGTCTACTCCGACGCTCAATTTTATTTTATTCTAGACATACATGCAATATTAATTTACTAACCGTATCTTCTCTGCTTATCTGGAAATAGAAGATGCCATGGTAATGAGATGAGGCGCAGAATAACTTTTCTTTACATGGGTAAATCCGTACGGTCACTACTCTATCGGGGAGGTAATGGAGTAGTTACGTCGGAATCCAACCGACTCCTAGCTGCACCCTTACGGGAACGCTTGCGAACTCGTCTGCGGATCCAACAGTGTCGGCCCTCTTTTCCTAGAGAGGGCCGATACTGCTCCAGCTTCAAGTTGGGTGAACTTGGAGATACCCCACCCTCACTACTGAGATGCCAGCGAAAACTCCAGGTCGCAATGATGGGTGACAGTTAACCGCCGCCGTTATGGGAGATGACGCAGGGCGTGGTAAGCCCTACGGTAAAATAAAAGGGAAGTTCGATGTTATCTCAAGCTTCCTTTTAGGAGCCTTCTTCTTTGAGATAATATACTACAAAAGTTGAGCACGGCGTACATGACCTCTCGTTTTCAAGCATCAAATTTATTAATGCCTGTACTTAGTTTGTTTAGTTTTTGTATTTTGACCAATTTTAAATTCAGCTCTTCAACGTGCTCTTGCGCGAATTACGTCAATCAGTAATTTGAACATTGTAGCGTCCCATTTTTTAAGGATTTTCATGTGAAATTAGGACACGTCCATACACGTAATACAACCGCATCGATATCGAACCGAGCGATATTAGTGTTTTATTTTATATCTAGTATAAAATAAAACACTAATATCGCTGGCATTGTCATATGTACAGTGGTTCACTGATGATGTTGCCCACAGGAAAGTGAACACAAGCGGCATCGTGGGCGGCAGCTCGCGCGGCGGGCGCGTGCACGGCGCTGCGCACTCTTACCGAGCCTTCCTGCGCAGCGAGGGCGGCCTGCTGCGAGAGCTGCGCGAGTGCAGGCATCAGGAACCTGCCAGGGTGCAGCTCGTCTGCAACCATTATGGTGAGTCAACCTGACCATTCGCCCCGGCACAAGACGGGGTGACCTCGCTCACCAAGGCCACCCCTCACTTAGTGAGTTAATCATTAATACGATTCTGAGTATTCGAGTTGTCTAGTTATTAGTCACTTATTTATTACAAGGAGTGTAGAAAACATTTAACATCTATATAGGTCAGAGTAACGGGTGAAATGCAGTGGCTTGTAAAATAAGTCTAGATTTCCGAGTTCTTGTAGGTCATGACGTCAACGCAGGTTTTGTCCTTAAGGGCAGATGTCTCGGTGGGTACAGGCAGATTTCATCGCTTCCCATCTGACGAGCGTCTTAATTGTTGACCTGGGAGCATCAATAAAAATGCCGAAAGTGCATTGACAGCACATATTTATTCTGCATTTTTTTTAAAACTTACTTTGAAATTGACGCAAAATGCTGTCATCAAATTGATGAACTTGCATTTTTTGAGCAGATTTCGTCCTTCCTTATATTTAACACGTAACTGAGGCGTTTACGAGTATGAGCGCTATCTTATAGCAGGAACTGTAGCGTTACGTGTACGATTTTAAGGTTTTACTACACCAATTTATAAATAACTGCAACAATTATTTCGTGGCGACAATCATTTATTTTCATGATTAAAAGACCTTTAATATGTTAATGGAAAATTTTAAAAATTCTACATCTAACAAAACAAAAAATTCATTTCCAGGCGGCTTACCGAGCAAAGTGTTAAAGACCGCGCTATTAAAGAGTAATCTCCGGGGCGACCCCGTCCGCCGGCATTTCGTTTCGTTCCACGTAATCAAATTAAAACATTTGACCGACCACAGAGCGCTCGGTTGTTTGGACCGCGACGCCGGCCGCCGTAAATCGGAACGGATCGTTGCGGTCGCTGCCCATTTGGCTAATGGCGGCCTTTTGCAGGCCTATAGCACAGTTTGCGAGCTAAACCTCTAATCCTCTTCGTACATTTTATTCGGGTACCTTTACATGCGCCTGTAAACAACTAATCGTTGACCCGTGAGACACGTTTTACATCGATATAGATTGTCGGTATTTAATATTCTTGTTAGTTGCCGTCCGGTTAAAATACAATGAAGCGTTATCTTAAATAAACTGGCCAAGTGCAAGTCGGACTCGCACTAGTAGGGTTCCGTACCACACTACAGTATTTTATAAGATCGAGCATAAAATACCACTATCATTTTTCGCCAGCAAATAATAATAATTAATAAACATTTTTTTTCTTATAACGCCACCTAACGTCTAACAAAGGTGTTAGGGATCGACATTTCAATATAACGCCATCTATGGGACGTTTACCTAACTAACTGTTCATAGATGGCGTGAAATGCCGAAAAAACACGTTTCTTGTATGGGGACCTCTATTATTTTTAACTTTAGTCTGTTTATCATCATCATCATTATCATCGTATCATCTGTGAAAATTTCAACTGTCTAACTATCACGGTTCATGAGATACAGGCTGGTGACAGACGGACAGACAGACAGACAAACAGACAGACAGACGGACAGCGGAGTCTTAGTAATAGGGTTTCGTTGGTGCCCTTTGGGTACGGAACCCTAAAAAGCCATGTTAGTTCCTGAAGACTCAACAGATGGCGTACGTGATATTGAATCAAATATAATACACATACATAAATAAGATAATAAATATGATAAACCTCGTCATTATAATACACATACATAAATAAGATAATAAATATGATAAACCTCGTCATTCGTTTTCGATTGATGTCTAAGCCGCTAGTATTATTATATTTTAGACATTTGTAATTTTCAACGACCTTTACTTATCAATAAATAATTATTTTTGCTAAAATGGATCACAAGTCGGTAAACAGTTTTTAGGGTTCCGTACCCAAAGGGTAAAATGGGACCCTATTACTAAGACTCCGCTGTCCTTCTGTCTTTCTGTCTGTCTGTCTGTCTATCTGACTGTCTGTCTGTCCGTCTGTCACCAGCCTGTATCTCATGAACCGTGATAGTTAGACAGTTGAAATTTTCACAGATGATGTATTTCTGTTGCCGCTATAACAACAAATACTAAAAACAGAATAAAGTTAAAAATAATAGAGGGTCCCCATACAAGAAACGTGATTTTTTCGGCACTTCACGCTATCTATGAACGCTTAGTTAGGTAAACGTCCCATAGATGGCGTTATATTGAAATGTCAATCCCTAACACCTTTGTTACACTTTTGTTAGACGTTAGATGGCGTTATAAGAAATAAAATGTTTATTAATTATTATTTTTTGCTGGCGAAAAATGATAGTGGTATTTTTTGCTCGATCTTATAAAATACTGTAGTGTGGTACGGAATCCTACGAGTGCGAGTCCCGCACTTGCACTTGGCCAGTTTATTTTTCTGTTTACGAGCAAAAAGCGTAGGCTAGAGGAAAGAAGTAAAAATAGCTTCAAATAATCTGCAGTCAAGTATACATTGTAATATGACGTAGGCATTGGTAGGTATTTAATATTCTTGGAAACTCAACTATCTCCATAAACTGGCTTAGGACAGCTTTAGCAGCTATAAAACTGCTGTCCCTCGCAGTTACGAGCAGCGTTTGACTCACTATCTAATCATTTATTAAGTACTTATTTGAATGATTTATTTAACTTCCTCGTTGAAGGTACCTACTCTTTTATTTCTTGTACTTATAAAAAAAAATAGCAGGTATAAGACATATATTTTGTAATGAACAAAAAATAAAGTTATATAATTACAGTTTTGCTATTCCAATGCTTTAACTTTTCTGCTTTTATAATGACTTGTCCGTGACAGCTGCACGTTATAGATATTTTTACCGTGGAAAATTGTTGAACATCTTTCTAAGCTTTGCTGGCTTGCTTTGGAGGAGACGTCCATTAGTGTCTAACTTTTTATAATATCCTTTAGGTGCTTCGCAAACGTTAGTAGTAGCGTGCTCAGCACTAATTTTTCTGTGACAGACAATCTATTTTTTTGGTGTCGATCAGATCTTATCCATAGCCACTATAGTTTACAAGCGAAGAAGAGGCTCAGTAACTAGTATATTATTCTGTGGCAGAGGTCAGACGTGCCGGTCACAATAATTGACGAATTCGAGTGGACAGTGATCTCCTTCGGGATTTTTAGGACTTTTTGATATATTAACCTTTTTTAAAAGTATTATATATCTTTATGGAGAGGCTTATGTTCAACATTAGATAGAAAACAAAATATATCATTACCTATATATCAAAAAATAGAGTTGATATTTTGACTTTAAAAGTAACATTGATTTTATTGGCTCACAAGAAATACTCGCTATTATTTAGCTAATGTACGTCAAAAACTTAGGATTTTATTTCTTTGCATTTAAATCACAAACAAAGCCACGGCCTATAAGTAGGTAGGCACTTTACCTAGGAAAGTAACGAGAACCTTGATCGCAAGCACGCTACTTAGCCACAGAAGCAAAATATTTTTTTTCACCAGAATTTCCAAGTCAATAGGAATCTAACCCTTTTTCGAGTGAGTTTGCTCAGGCTTCCTTATTATCTGTGGGTTAAAAGGTTCGGCGGGGGCTGTTTGCCTCCACCTACCAAACGTTCACCTTCTGTGACTGCTTTTACTGTAAACAACCAGGTAAGGTGATTAAAACTCATTTTGAGGGTTTATTTTTTATGACAAAGATAACAACCAAGCAGGTGGTTGACCACTTAAAAATAGTCTCAATTGCGTTGTCAAATTTTTTTTACTAACAATGTGGGTTCCACATTACTAGAAGTCTTATTAAACCCTCCAACTAAGCTAAATATGAATGAATGATAACTCTTTATTGTACACCAAAATTAGATAATAAACATCTTAAAATAAATTATACATTAGTACAATGGGCGGTCTTATCGCTCAAAGCGATCTCTTCCAGACAACCTCAGGACGGACTGGACAGTACGAATATGTAAAGGGCTAAGGTGCACATTTAACAATTTTGAGATCATAGAATGAATAAATATCTATTTCAAAGTCATAAACATATATTACATAACTACATAAAATACATACATACAAATAAAACAAATATAAATACATATGCATATTATATAAACATACATACACAGACACATATTTAACAGTTTTAGGAAATACATGGATAGCTTAATAATCATCAATACCGGTTTGTGTTAAGTAGAACTTTTTTTAGTTTTTCTTTAAAAGTATAAATTGAGGGAGCGTGTCGAATTGTAACAGGTAAGTCATTCCAAAGACGGATTGTATACTGAAAGAAGAATCATAGAAGATTGTCGAGTGAGCTGGCATATCTAACTCTAAAGTTTCAGATGACCTCAACGCCAGGGAATGATTGGAGCACAGGAAATTGAAGCGTTCCTTAAGGTAACGCGGGGATGAGGGATTAAAGAGAACAGTATAGAGAAGAGAAAGGATGTGAGTATTGCGGCGGAGACGAATAGGGAGCCACTTGAGCTTATGGCGGAAGCTAAATATGCTTATGTCTGGAGTGGGATCACGTCTATAGTGCAATTGGTGGGGATCGAACTCACGACCTCTCGATTGCCAGGCCGACATCCTAGCCATTGGACTATTGCCGCTTCTATTGTCTATCTCTCCCTCTTATTCTCAGTAAGAGGTCTTTTTCATTGCTGCAAGATCTATGATATTTTTTTTACTGTCGCCATATCGAAAATCTTTTGTCGGTGCACAAGTGCGCGTTCTATAATTTGTGGTAAAGTCCCAATAAACCTCAGTTAATTCATCTATGAATGGTACTTATCAAAATCAAATGAAATACTAAATAAACACAAATCTTATATCAATTTATTCCCTTAAATCACTTGATAAAAGTCCTCTTCTATTAATCGAAATTACTTTATAAATTGCAATCAAACACTGAATGCCGGCAATCCATCAATCATCTCATCCCAACTTGTGCCAGTAAGTAGAAAGTCTTTGAGAACGGAAATGTTATTCCGAGAGTAATTTTGAATAATGAAATGAAATTTTTTAATCAGTTTTTCTTCGTCACTTATGGCGGATCAAGTAATTAATAAAACTGGATCTATTTAACGAGGCGTGTTGTTGCTGTTGAAAGTTTTGTTGTAAGACTTGTGCTACTCTAACTGGGGCCTTATTCAGTATGGCCATTTTAAAGTCTTACCGTGCCGTGTTACGTTATCTCCGCGTTATGGTATTCTCTATGCCAATTAAAACGCTGTAGGGTAAGGTTATGAGCGCGTTTTGAGCTGTCAAAATATCGTGACATATGAGGACGTGTAACGCGCGCGTTTTGTATAATTTACCTATCGTGTGGCATCCAGAATAGAATTTTTCAATAACGTAACGTGGTGCGTTAAGGAACGCGTTATCTCATTGGTCATACTGAATAAGGCCCCTGGGGTGTTACCACCACTATGCTAGTAGAATTATATCGCGTAATGATAATTTACATGTCAGAGTCAGAAGACGATGAAGAGCAGTTCAACGACAACATGGTAACAAGTACAAGTATCGGAAGAGCCATTCCTGGTGGAGGGCGTTGAAGGCCCGCGTAGTATACAGCACTGGTTGAGCACAAGGATATTTGAGCTGAGCGGCATCCATCGCCTCACTCAAATTGTCTTTATATGTTGGACAAATAAGCACGCGAGCCGCTTTGAGGAAAGTTCTCAAAACTAGCGGTTATCGCTACCAAGATAGTTATGTCACATTTCTGAGAAATAAACTCAAATAAAGCAGCCAACTCACTCGCTGCTAAATTGTTTTACAGTTAGTATTATGTTTCTTTGAAGTGTTACACACTTTATATTTTTGTAAATTCATCGTACCGACGGGACTTGAACCCGCAACCTCCTGGATAACATGTCCAGGTGCTTTTCCAATTAAGCCACAGTTCAATATATTGTTACGACGAAATTAGTGGACTGCATTTTTTAACCCAATTATGCATTGGTAGCGCGCCATCTATGACTACTTATTACGAAAGTTAATCATTCGGAAGAAAGTATTACAGTTTTTAAATCTGACGAGAGATGTTGCACTGCGTAAATCAAATATTATGTTTATTTGAAGTGTTACACATTTTATATTTTTGTAAAATGTTAAACACAATCCAAAATTTCATCGTACTGACGGGACTTGAACCCGCAACCTCCTGCATAACATGTCCAGGTGCTTTGCCAATTAAGCCACAGTTCGACAGTTCAGGTTCAAGTCCCGTCGGTACGAAGAAATTTTGAATCGTGTTTAACAATTAACAGTTAGTGTTATAGCTTTATAGCTAATTTTATCTATTGGATAAATAGGCTGATAAAATTTGCCTTTTTTTTTCAATCAGACAATTTTGTTACTAAGTATTGTCTCATCTGATGTTTTTATTTAGTGACGATGCGATGCGAGCAGCAGTAGGCATCGAGCATATTTGGAAGTTAAGAGGGAACGCGGGTTGAACTTTTCCATACAAATGAATTACCCCGTTTCCTCACCGGAAAATGCTTCTAGAGCAAAAATTGATTCTACAAAAAATTAAGGTCTGTAGCTACGGCCCCTATCATTTGCTTTTTTGCCGTCAAATTGACTATTAAGGTACGGCCACAACGCGGCGTCCTGCGTCATGCGGGCGCGATCTCAGTACTTTTAAATTGTTTTCTGATCGCGTTTGGTGTGAACTAGTCGGTACAAATACTACTGAGCTATCTGATCGCCGCCTAGATCGCACACGCAAGACGCTACGGTGTGTCCGTACCTTTAATAGACCATACATGTACCTACTATACTACCTACTATAATTGCAACCTCTACAACTTATCCTTGAGAGCCGGTTCCCATTCTAGGCCTACGTGCTTAAATCTTCGACCGCATTATCACTTACCTACAGGTGTGATAGTCGTTAAACGATAGCTATATGATATAAAAAAGAAACACTTGACACAAATTTGTTAAATAAATAATTAAGTAATTTATGAAGAAATTATGAAAAATGTCTGAAACTTAATTTTATAATTGGACACATTATATGCATTAATAAAGAACTACTGTTGAAAAGGACTACTTATATATTTTATACATTTTATAAAATTACTAAGCAAACTCCATTTTCTCCAAATCTTTATAGTAAAAATCATTTCAGGATCTGATAATACAGGCACTTTCAAGTTCCAAGAAAATACGTAGTCAAAAGTCGCAAAAAGCTTTGATGTTACCATAAGGGGATTCGATGTGATAAGTGCCAAGTAATCACATCTTTTTCCTCCAACTCAATGTCGTATTTCTTTTTCCAATGTTACTTATAAATTATATTGCTAAGGGTAACATTTTAAAAATTGTAATGTAATGTAAACAGGTAGGTATGTAAACATTGGGAAAAAATATAACACTTACGTAATTTGGTTTATTTCTTATTAAATATTGTGTACGTGTAATATTTAGGTGCACTAACTGAATCTAGGACAAAAGCAACAAAAGCATTCAATTAACCTAGTAAAAAAGTAAATGACAAAAGTGATCAAGTCGTGGCTAAGACATGTTACTTACGATCCTTGAAGTAGACTTCAATGATTCCATTCCATTAGAAAAGAAGATGTGACGCGAAACAAGGAAGACAGTCACGAGTGATATTTATAACACGAAGTATAGACCTTAAGCATACGCTTAGCAGTGAGCTAAAAATATTCAGGTAATAGCCATGTTCAACGATGTAATATCTAATATTTTCTCAAATTTATTTATTTTATTTATTTATTTTATTTTATTATCAAAGGAAAACTAACAGCTAGTTACAATATATAAACGTGGAAAAAAAAGTCCTTATGGCTATTTAAAAGTTTTCACGCATATTTGAGAAAAAACTTACTAATAACCTAGAAAAATTAAAATTAAAATACCGACTTAAACGAATATTATTGCTAGGTAAGTGTTGACATAATATAATTGATTGATTAAACAGGAAGTAACTGATGTAACGTGTACTTGACAAAAGTTGAAGTTTACAAAAATATTGTACGAAAGTGAGAAGAAGAATATCATTTTATGATTGACAAAAGAATTTGTTGTTGACCAAACATTTGAGTTTGGTCACAGTGGTGTTAAATAAATCTAGGTCTATATTATTATTAACATTATTATCTATCGCGTTGTAACACCTGCATGCTCTTACCAGAAAACTGTTTTGTCTATAGTTGCAGTTCGATGATGTGGTGTGAAGCAAGTAATGCTTTCTTACCTTTCTTATCCCAGATGGTGGTGCACTAAGTCCTATCTGTTCCAGTAACTCGGGGCAGTCGATAGTACCGTTAGCTATTTTCATTACGTACGATATGTCTGCTACGCGACGTCTCTCGCTCAATGGAAGCAAGTGAAACTTTTTACATCGAGTGTTGTAATCAGGTAGAAACATTTTCGCTCGATATTGTAAATATCGACAAAAACGCTTTTGAATCGCTTCGATGCGGTTAATGTAAACGTCGTAACAAGGGTTTAGCTATCATATAGGGTCATAGAGACATCAGCTGTAATCATATGTATAAATAAACAATAGTACAACCGTCTAAAAAACCTGTATCGATCGCGGCCAGATGTCTGCCTGCCTCAATAAAAATCGTCGGCATTTTCGACTTTATTACTCAGGCTTAGGGCTGTTCGATTCCACTTGTTTGCTGAGTGTGCACATAGACTCCTTAGAGCTGGTGTCATTGCTCTTCGATAAACTTAATGTTAAGGTCAAACTGGTCAAAGTCTATGGTCAGGTATTCGATTTGATGATTACATAATGCATGCATGACATAGAATGTAGATGCATCACTACCTTCTTGTGTTCTAAACGATGTGTAAGTCTAGTCAAAACAATACGCTGTTACCATGTCAGATGATATACCAAATCATTTATTCGTATACATACTTAATAAGGAAAAAGTCGCTTCTTTTCCTTTCCTTTTCATCGCGTTCTTAGAATCTTTATCAGAAAGTATCGTATTAGCAGTGAATACAATAATACTTCGGTATCAGTTAGTTTAAGCCTTCTGTGCAGAAACGGGGCTAGATCTTAGATGGTTACGCAACTAGGACGAGTTCTGAGGACAGAGCAACGACCGAGGTTGCCACTCAAAGGGTCGACGGAGGCTGGTTGTACAAATACACGATTTATTGAACACAACTAAATAAAGAATACACAAAATACGTACTAGAAAACTGATCGCAACTTATTATTATTATAGAAGATATATTATATATATATATATAAATAAAAATAATCAACAGTGCAATTATATACTTAGTCGTAATACGGAATAATTACATTAATGACACTAACAAATGTTCTATTAAATTAAATCAGAAAAAGTTTGCGATTAGTTTCGACGCAAATTTCCTATTATAATTCCAATACTTTACGATCTTAATTAAAAGTAAAACTGAATAAAAAGTACGGAGCAATTGTGTGGACCGAAAAAATAACGCAGATGAATATAAATCGTATTTCTTCGTGGTAAAGTTGAAAATGGATCGTGCTCGGCTGCGTCGTTACCTGTAACGGGCGGTCGTAAGTTCCGTCGATTTAATTCCACCGTCCCATCGCTCATACGGAGCGTCTCGAGAGGGTTCTGTTAAAAGTAACGTGCTCCTCGGAATGAGAAAGCCTAGGCATTTCTTACGTATTTAAAATAAGTGGAAGAATATGAAATAAACTAAAGTAAAAAAATTTTTAAAACACAAGCTTTTTGTAACGAAGTTATCATGTCTAATGAAAAGTACTAATGATAACAATGCATACTAGACCAAATGCGACAGTCCTACCATTTATATACATTACAGAGTTCTAGTCCCTAAGGCCCGGCTTAGTCATCGGGTCACCTCGATGGTACTATAATATTGCATTGTCACCGAATGTCACCAATCACAAGTATACCAAATTTGAGTCCAATCCAAAGTCAGCAAGAGGTTCTAATTTGGCTTCCAAGATGTGACCCACACAAATATACTAACGGCAAGTTACATAATTAACATAGTTGAAAATCTAAAACAACCGACTTCAATGCCCCACGAGTCAATTTCAGTAGCAAGTTTGAGACGTGTATTGTCATATCTCTGGAGATACTTATTAGATATCGATGAAATTAAAATGGTACCACCCGGAAACGTACCCTATCGATTACAAAAATAATCATTCGAATCGGTTCACAATTGACGGAGTAATCGCGTAACATACACACATATATATATGTATATATATATATATACACATATATATATATACACACATATATATGTACAGACGAATTGAGAACCTCCTTCTTTTTGGAAGTCGGTTGATAAAAAAACTTGTAACAATCCTTATTACATATAGAAATAGGATGTAATTTTTTATACAATTATCATCATTTTCCTACCCCTAAGTGGGATATTTTTTTTATTTTTTATACAAAATTATACTCAAAAGTAATTTTATGTATAACACAATGTTTTATTATATGGGATAACAATACGTTTACCTAACGGTGAGTTATGATATCAGCATATACTGAAACAGTGGTACGGTAGACTCGTCTTTTTTTTTGCGGGTCTACTTTGGGTCTAACTGCATCAAAGTATTACGTCGCGTGCATTAAATGTTTCGTGTTGCAAATCAAAGCTACGTTCTCCCTTCAACTATTAGTCCTTTAGTAACAACATTGTGCGATCCCAGTACTTTTTTCATGTAATGTAAAAGAAGCACTAAAACCAAACTATCTCAAGTTGCGGTGACAGACATTGTCCGCATGTAATCAACGTCAGCCCAACCCTAGAACTACAGATACTTCTTCAGTTTACGACTCGTAAAAACTGTAATTTCCTGTAAGGGTGTTTTCTGATTGGATGAAAACTTGGCTCGAATTGCTTTTTAAGGCACACGAGCCCGTTTATCGGTTTTATAATAGCTTAATACGATTAATGTAATTAGTGGTGACTGTTCACCCCCAGGCGAACTGTTAGCTTGTTTGTTGCATAATAATCTATAAATAACCGGCCAAGTGCGTGTCGGGCCACGCGCAGTGTAGGGTTCCGTAGTAGCCTGTTATTCAATGCAAGTCTTTACCCGTTATAAACAAGCAACTAGGTACTCCGCCTTTGTCACTTTAAAGGAATTATTTTAAGGATTTTGTATTTGGTACAAAATTATACAAAACCCAAGTTCAACGACTATTACTGCTAAACTACTAAAGTTATCTTTACCGCTATAGTATTCCTTTAAAGTTCATGAAATGCGTTATTATCACGAATTTTTCCAGATTTTTCAAGCCAGCGGTTTAGCTTTTAGAGGGGGGGGGGACGCCCTACCGGAACAAAAATTGCAATTAAGTTTAATTTTTCGTAAATGGAGCATTCAATCGAAAAATGGTATTAGCAACCCTTAAGTCATTTTAAAAGACCTATTCAACGATACCCCACACAATGGGGTAGATGATGAAAAAAAAATCATCCCCACTTCTCCTATAGGGGAGCTACCCAAAAAAAAAAATTTTTCACAATTTTATTTCAGCACTTTGTCGGCGTAATATAAATACATACACACCACACAAATTACAGCTTTCTAGTATTAACGGTCTCTTAGCAAAACCTCGGACAGACAGACAAACAGACAGATAGACAGACAGACGGACATGACGAAACTATGAGGGTTCCTTGTCAGGACTACGGGACCCTAAAAAACACCATTCAATATTTGGCGGCTTTACTTTTTAGTAACTTTTCAATGGATTTTGGAAAAGAAAACAAAATAGCAAGTTTTTATCACCACATAAGAACTAAAAATGTTCATTACACTTTACAAATGCCTGAAATGTAAAAGTACATGAAAATGCACATCATGTCTCAGCGTCAGCAAGAATTTCAATAAATAAATTTGGTAATTTTGGGTCGGCTAGATATTTCGAGAATAAGTATTGAAAGCTGCCAAGATGCGGAGATAGGAGGAGATTATTCGAGGGTGCACTTATAAATTGTGAGCATTTATGTATCAATGTGACAAAGTGACTGGTTTTAACTAAGTGAGCGCTGAAATGTGACTGAGCAAACTGAATTTGTTGCTGTGTGTTGCAACTTTCGCATACATCAGTTAGCAGCTGGTACAGACCGATCCAATTATCAAAGCCTATTTCTATATTATAATAATATTAGTATTATACGTATGTTCGGTTTTCTTTCCTCCTAAAATCTTCCTAGCATCATGTAATTTTTCTCCTTTGCTTTTCTCTGTCTTTTCAGGGGCTTGACCAGTGCTTTTGAATATTTCGTCATAATAAGCAAAAGTAGCATCGGTCGTCCAACAGTAAAATAGGGTGCTACTGAGCAAAGTTTAGCGTAGAAAATAAACCTTTAGAAAATATTCTCACTCTAAAACCACCCTAAAGTTTTCGGCCAACGTCTGCGGCATTGCCTCGAACATTACCGGCGGCATTGCCTTTGATTTGTATCGTCAGAGTCGATCAATCTTCATCGGTAAACATTAGTTCTGGTAAGTGCGGGCCCGTACTTTGTTTCATGTGCGTCTGCTCCGCTTGCCGGCTTCCTGTTTGTTTTTGTCTACGAAGGTTCATTTATAATGAGTACTCGCAGAATTAATGAGATCTACAATAACATAGGCTATAGGCGATTTGATTCTGTAATATATGTTTTTTAATAGTACATTGTGATACAAGAGTGTAAATATATATTACTAGCTGGCCCGGCGAAATTCGTACCACCTAACAGACAATGAATGTCGAGTTACCTTTTAGATGAACTTAATTTAGGCTTTTATGAACGTAATACAATGAATACAAAAAAAATATTAAGTTAAGAAATGTATTATGGCACTTTGATTATCAAGTAAATAATCAAAGTTATGGCAATACAGAAATAGAATAAAAATATAAAAATCAAGTACTTCAACCGCGTGTCAGCAAGACATGATGCAATGAAACAATGTTATTATTGTTATACATAAGTTATTAACTTGTAATTAGTTCGATTGAGTTTAATTTTTATTGTAAAAATATAATCACCAGTATTTAATTTTAATTCTGAATAAGTATAGGTACGTAAGTACTAGCATCATGTAATGTTCATGATTTTTTTTGCCTTATGGATAAGACTGTATACATACGGCATTCATATATCGGCTATCACATTCTTTCATATCTCTGTATTTACCTACATTCTGACAAAATATAAAATTGATTAGGTATTGATTATTATTGCCTTGATTGCTTGTAAGCATACATTTTTTTTAAGTTTCATTATGTCTCCACACGATTAGTGCATTTAGCCAGTGTCAAGTATTAAAATTCTTCAAGTTTTTGTCAATTTTAGTCGTAGAAATGGGTTAAAGTCACATTTCAGCTCAGTTTTCAAGTAAAAGTCTAGTCTAAGTCTAAGTCATACCTTCAGTAAAGATAAAAGTGTTTACTGTAGATTTTCAGTGGAATTTTTGTGAGAACGCAAATAGCATGTTTTCAACATTGTGCTGTTTCCCTACACTCGCACACATTCACCGGCACTGGATGGTTAATAATCCACATTTATTACACATTAACACGCGGAAGAACACCAGTTTTAAGAAATAATACAATGAGATCACATACATTTTTCCACGTTCCCGCCAAAAACTCGTAAGCATACCTTTCTGAACGCACGCATATTTGAGAATCAATAAATAGTTCATACAATTGTCATTACTGACAGTATTTAAAAGGTATTAACTTTTTTAAAATGTACATGTCTTGAAATCACAAAAACTTTGAAGAATTTTTGTACTTGACACTGACTAAATACACTAATCGTGTGGAGCGATGACCCTTAATAATTTGCGGTTTACCGTATCGACGGGATAAACAATTGAACATCAAAAATGATTGGCAGTTTTTTAACCCAGGAACATTTTGGCAAAATAATTTGTCTTATATATATTTTTTAGGTCTATTTATATTTTTTATCTATATTATTCATTGTTTTTAATACTTATTATTCTATTCCTGCCAAAGACAATTCCATAAATACAAAAATCATAAAAATTGGTCCAGCCGTTCTTGAATTATAAGTGTAGTAACTAACACGACTTTCTTTTATATATATAGATATAAACGATACTTGAAGGAAACATGAGTCAAAAGCACAATCGGCTATTATCGTTTTATATCTTATATATATTTTTAAATTCAATATTATAGCTTGTACCACCCGCGTTTTTAATACGCTTTTATTAGCTTCAGACGTATGTATGTTTGTATGTTAGTATGTAACGGAATCTTTGAACATGATCTTAACCCCCTTCAAAACGTCGGATTAACTCGAAATTTGGCATACTTATTAAGGACCAATGACAATAAATAAATAAAAAAAAAATTTAAAAAAAAATCGACTAAAAAATGAAAAATAAATAATAGTTTAAAAAAACTAAAAAAATACGCTTTTATAGAAAATCCAACTAAAAAATAGAAAATAAATTTTAATAAATTTGAATTAAAAATAGTGTAAGAAAAATGATTTTATTGTAAAAAAAGCGTGGGGTGCTTTTCAGGATATTATCAAAATAACCCTTCTAGTCATATATGTTCATAAAATATTTGAAACTATTGATACCATGCACCCCACGCTTTTTTTTTACAATAAAATCATTTTTTCTTACACTATTTTTAATTCAAATTTATTTTCTATTTTTTAGTTGGATTTTCTATAAAAGCGTATTTTTTTAGTTTTTTTAAACTATTATTTATTTAATCCTTTTTTTGTCTCACCTGTTGGTAAGTGACGATGAGCACGAGCATGGTACATAGCATGCTAGGCCTAGAATTGAAACTGGCTAAAAAAACGTCGAACACGACCCACGGGCTTATGTCAACGTGATAATTGATTTAACAATCTAATACTATAAGAATCTTTGTCCTGACATACTGACTGACTCACTGACTCACTGACTCACTGACAGACAACGCACAGCCTAAACCGCTGGTCGTAGAGACTTGAAATTTGGAGGGTATATTTGTCTTAGTACGTAAGGGTGTACTAAGAAAGGATTTTCCAAAATTCACCCCTTAAGGGGATGAAATGGGGGTTCAAAGTTTGTATGGAGAAACAAGATTAGATCGTCTTTTCTATCCGAAACTTCACATAAGTGCTTCAATAAAAAAATAAGTAAAGACGTGTTTCAGGTTTTTTTGGAATTCCACCCCTAAGAGGGTGAAATGGGGTAATAAAGTGTAAAATCAATATTGTTTCGGATTGCGCTGAAATTTGGCATGCAAATAGTTATTACGACGTTAGTTCCCACTGAGAAAGGATTTTCCAAAATTAACCCTCGAAGGGGATGAAACGGGGGTTCAAAGTTTGTATGGAGAAACAAGATTAGATAGTCTTTTCTATCTGAAACTCCACACAAGTGCTTCAGTAAAAAAATAAGTAAACACGTGTTTCAGGTTTTTTTTAATTCCACCCCTAAGAGGGTGAAATTGGGTAATAAAGTGGAAAATCAATATTGTTTCAGATTGCGCTGAAATTTGGCATGCAGATAGTTATTACGACGTTAGTTCCCACTGAGAAAGGATTTTCCAAAATGACCCTCGAAGGGGATGAAACGGGGGTTCAAAGTTTGTATGGAGAAACAAGATTAGATAGTCTTTTCTATCTGAAACTCCACACAAGTGCTTCAGTAAAAAAATAAGTAAACACGTGTTTCAGGTTTTTTTAAATTCCACCCCTAAGAGGGTGAAATTGGGTAATAAAGTGTGAAAATCAATATTGTTTCGGATTGCGCTGAAATTTGGCATGCAGATAGTTATTACGACGTTAGTTCCCTCTGAGAAAGGATTTTCCAAAATTAACCCTCGAAGGGGATGAAACGGGGGTTCAAAGTTTGTATGGAGAAACAAGATTAGATAGTTTTTTCTACCCGAAACTCCACACAAGTGCTTCAGTAAAAAAATAAGTAAACACGTGTATCAGGTTTTTTTGAAATTCCACCCTTAAGAGGGTGAAATGGGGTAATAAAGTGTAAAATCAATATTGTTTCGGATTACGCTGAAATTTGGCATGCAGATAGTTATTACGACGTTAATTTCCTCTAAGAAAGGATTTTCCAAAATTAACCCTCTAAGGGGATGAAACGGGGGTTCAAAGTGTATATGGAGAAACAAGATTAGATAGGCTTTTCTATCCGAAACTTCACACAAGTGCTTCAGTAAAAAAATAAGTAAACACGTGTTTCAGGTTTTTTTGTAATTCCACCCCTAAGAGGGTGAAATGGGGTAATAAAGTGGAAAATCAATATTGTTTCAGATTGCGCTGAAATTTGGCATGCAGATAGTTATTACGACGTTAGATCCCTCTTTGAAAGGATATCCCAAAATTAACCCTCGAAGGGGATGAAACGGGGGTTGAAAGTTTGTATGGAGAAACAAGATTAGATCGTCTTTTCTATCCGAAACTTCACATAAGTGCTTCAGTAAAAAAATAAGTAAAGACGTGTTTCAGGTTTTTTTGTAATTCCACCCCTAAGAGGGTGAAATGGGGTAATAAAGTGTAAAAATCAATATTGTTTCGGATTGCGCTGAAATTTGGCATGCAGATAGGTATTAATTACGACGTTAGTTCCCTCTGAGAAAGGTTTTCCAAAATTCATCCCTGAAGAGGATGAAGCGAGGGTTCAAAGTTTGTATGGAGAAACAAGAATTGATTGTCTCTTATATTCGAAACTTCACACAAGTAGTTTAGTAAATAAATGAGTAAATACGTGTTTCAGGCTTTTTGAAATTCTATTCCTAAAAGGGTTAAGTGGAGTAACAATGTCTGAAATCAATATTGTTTCGGATTGCGCTGATATTTTGCATCCAGATAGAAATTTTGACGTAGGTATCCGCTGAGAAAGGATTTTTCAAAATTCACTCTTCAAGGGATGAAGCGGGGGCTCAAATTTTGGATAGTCATTTTATTCGACATTTCACACAAGTACTTCTGTAAATAAATAAGTAAATACGAGTTTCAGACTTTTTCAAAATGCCACCCTAAAGAGTGAACTGGGGTAAAAAAGTCTGAAAATCAATATAGTTTCGGATTGCGCTTTATTGGGTTTTCGGGTTTTAAAAATATGAATCCTGATTTGTCTTAGTCACGCGATAACATGAAAACAGGTGAACCAATTTGGCTAATTTTTATTTGATGTCTTTAATGATAGAATCGTTTTTACAAAAGAAAAGTTTTAAGTAAATAAAAGGAGTTTTTAACGCGGGCGTAGCCGCGGGGGACTTCTAGTAATACATAAATTCAAAATGTAAAGCCAGCCTATCTATGATCTATAATCTGTTCATTAAGACCATTCCAATGAGTCCAAACTCGACATCTCTGCTGTAAGTTGGTAATGAGTTGAGAGTTCTGCAAATTCCAGGAGATGTCCCAGCATCAGGTCAATGCTTCCATGTTCTCACAATATTATTAAAGTAAGAGGATACCGAATTTCGAATTGATCAGACCTATGGAAGTTGCTCTTGTTACATTTTTAATTAAATTCTTTTAAATTTGTACTAACCTATTCCTAATCTAATTAATTACTAACAAATGGTTGTGTCTTATCTGAACATAAATAATATTGAATTGAATTGAAAATCGGTTCATCCGTTTGGGCGCTACGATGCCACAGACAGACACACACATACACAGATACTCACGTCAAACTTATAATATAAGATTCCGTCTTTTTGCGACGGGGGTTAAAAAAAGATGGGTGGTCACTGACACTACTATTATAATTACTTACGGATTCTGATTCTGATTCTGATTCTAATTGGTGATGGGGGCGATAAGACCTGCACTGACGTCCCGCTTGGGGTGTATTGTGCATTTCCTCTTGACAGCTATCACCCAAGCCACCCCAGCTCCTTAATGAAGCGTAGCACGGCTTTGGGTCGCTGGCATAACGTTTCGAGGTTACTTACGGGTTATTTTAAATGATTTTCTTTTTTTTGTGAGGATATTTCGGTATTGTGAGCGCCATGTTCACGGGTATAGGTACTGTAAGTCAACTGTGTAGTTAAATACACATTTAACTCAACAGTTGTCTTACAGTACGTATTTGAATCGGTTGTATATATATTTTTATACATATAAAAATATATATGCAACCGATTCAAAGAATGATACATTTTTTTAAAATGTCCAAGATAACGATATAACTCAGGTGTGAGTAACATTCGGCATCATAGTAGTACTCATATATTGCGTAATGTTACGGCTTTACGTGGCGTTGCATGGCGTGGCGTGGCATCGCGTGGCGTGGCGTCGAGGTCGTTTGTTACCCGCGCTGGGACTATTTGTTATCGTCTCCGAACTCATCATCATTCTCTGTCGCCCGTTACAATAGGTAAATTACGTTTTACAACGCAGGTATCCCTCGAATGGCATACTGAACCTATTACATTACGAGTACTATTATAAAATATTACACATGCAAGTATGTATGTGTAAAAGATCTAATTGATATTTTTTCAATTGCAAACTGACATGCACTTAACAACTTTGTCACCTGATGTTAGTAACTATGCGATCTATGATGGTTGCGTGCGTGTCCGGAACCGGAAGACTGTGATTGTGAATTATTATATTTATCTAAAGTCCCCGTCACGAGAAGCTATAAATTATGTAAACAAACATCTTTTACTAAGTAAACATTTTATACTGCGAGATAATAATAAATTGACCATATTCAATCGACATGAAATATAGACGGGTTATATGAAAGTAACAACCTATTTTATTTAATCGGATCATATTTTAACGACGCAAAGCGCTATCGTTTGTGTTTCTTGGTACCGGACGCAGGGATTGTAAACTATCGGGACGCCATTTTGAAATAAACGCGTCATTCGAGTTTCGAATGCGTACGAGTACGAAATTCTTTTTTTTTGTTGGTCCAACTGTTGTGAACTCCTGAACACTTGTTTACATAATTTATAGCTTCTCGTGACGGGGACTTTAGTTAGATTATAGCTATGATAAGAATTTTATAATGATATCAGTTTGCTTATCTGAAGTAATGCTTGTAATAATACGGGTATATTCAAATACGGGTATATTCAATACGGGTTCAGTTGACAAACAGAAAAAAGTCCACGCTGTCCCCTTGTTACGAGCAAGGGGACAGCATGAACTTTTTCTGTCCGGTCTGTACCCTTTACGGCTGGCAACGCTACTTCAATATTTTTTTAGTAGCTGATGTCGATGATGAGCTGAATAGCTTACTACTTTTGTTTTATTTTTCAAATTCAAAGCGTTTTGAAATTATACTGCTGCTGTGTTTACATGATGATTGATTTTATGATTTCAGACGTACGAATAATCTTATAGGCTAGCCCGCCTGGTGATAAGTGATGATGTGGTAGTAGGTAGTCGGACTAGAATACTAGATCACTCAAGGGATGTGTACCTCTAGAACACCGTAAGGTTATGGCGGCCTTATATATTTATATCATATAGGCTAGCGTTTGACCACTATCTCACCTGTTGATAAGTGATGATGTGGTTGATTTTTACCTTGATGGTGGTAAGCTACTTTTTCTAGCAATTCAGGCGGAACAACGATAAAATATGCTCCTACCACCTTTGCAATTACTGGATTATGGTTTGAGCCACGTCCGTAGCTTACGACCAGTGGAATCTTATCTTATCTGAATCGGTCAGGTATGCACTTGAAAAGATAAATTTGGATCTTTTATTAATACTAATTAGATGAAACACTGACTATATTATTACTTATGCTGTTCTCAAAGCAAAACACCTTAGATACGTAGCATACAATTGCTAAAGTCCTTTTATATAACGCTTGTATAATATATGAGCAACTCGTGCGTTATAAGGTTAATTTGTTCAGTAAATGTAAATGAGCACACGCTAACAGGAATGCTACAAGCGTGTACGGCTCTACGGCGCTCGTAGTACATTCCACAACAACAAAGGCGTAGAACGTAGCTACGAGCTACGATGGAAACTAGTATTTTATTTCGTGTTCTATAATGTTGTGCTTTAATGTTTTGTATTTTCTCTTTTTGAGATATTTGTTGTTGAAGAAATCGTGTCTATTAAAAATTTATGTACAAAATGACAAGATTTCTTTTTGAATCTGTCTGAAGCAGCACAAATATACGATTGATCATGTCACAAGAAACAAATCGATAAACTCTGTATAGCCACCAAAAATACAGACTTATATAACTAAATCATATACGGCTTATATTTAAAGTGTTACAATATATGATCGTATTGCTGGAAGCTAGTTCTTCCAGACAACTTTTATTTAATCGGCTTAACAATAAAGGAGGCGAATCTCAATTCGCCGGAATATTTTTTATGCATGTTCAACCATTTCTCGAAGATGCCTGAACCGATTTGAAAAAATATTTATTTGCTTTAAAGGGTAACCTTTCCAGGTGGTTCCGTTTAAATTTTAACGAAATCGGTCGAGCGGTTTATAATATATAAACATTTCTATTACGATGCATTTATATACTTCGATGACTGACTAGCGCGACGTTTGAAGTCGGTTCTTTTAGTTTTTTAAACGATTATTACTGTTATATACCGGCTGTCATTCACGTAATTCACGATCTTAAATTAAATGTATCACTTACAGCAGGTTCCGCCTCGTTAAAATTAAAACAAAAGAAAAACAATAACATGTTAATATTTATTCTAGTGACCTATAACAATAAACACAAATATACCTATAACAATAAACATAATTATTTATTCTAGTTACCTATAACAACAAACATAATTATTTATTCTAGTTACCTATAACAACAAACACAAATTACTTTCATACATTCCTTTTATATAATATAAGGACACTCGTTGGAAACAAATAGTAGCTGGACACTACTTATAATGAAATATATATAACCTTAAAGAGGTATTTAAGGATCGTAGCATGTGAAAAAAAGTAGTCTCTGCCTACAACAACGAGAAAAAGGCGTGATTTTAAGTATCTATGTATGTATAAAACCTTTGTATGGCTTAAACAAAAATTAAGTATCGGTGAAAATTGCACTGGTTCGGGTAGAAAGTTCCAGCCAAAGGGAAAAAGTTTTTATACAAAAAGTAGAATTATGAGTAGGCAAGTTCAGGATAAAATTTTCTGATGACCTCATCAGAAAAAAAGAATCAGAACTATGAAGGAAATTAAACCGTTCCTTGAGATAACGCGGAGTAGAAAGTTATAGCAGTATATAAAAAAGAAGGGGAAGGTTGTTTTTTCCTTCTCCCACCATTTACCATAATTTTTCCAAACATAATATGAAGCTTTAGAAGAACATCACCGCAGTTCATTTATCGAGCGAGTCGCGGTAATCACTTCCCGTCAGACCTCGTTATAAATTACCCCCAGGTGGTAGTGCGCCTCTACGGAACATTGCCAACTTTAACCCTAAATCATCACACAAATACTGAAAAATCTTTATTTTTCGTGTGTTAATGAAGCACAGTACTAACAAGACCCTCGTTTATTGTGAATAACTTTTGTGATAAGTGAGTTTTCAAAACGATTAAATGAAAATCTTACTATTTTTTGTGTAAATTTGTTCATTGGTAGTCAATCACGTAAGATGGCTGAATTGATTTGGATGATATTTAGCTCACAGATAGATTATAACTTCAATAACTACGAGTACATATAACTACATATAGGGGGAAAAAATACATAGAAACTTTTGACCGACGTCAAAAGGATTTCATAATAGTAGATCTATTATTCTGTGGTTCCTCACCATTTAATAACTCACCTCTGTATTTAATACTTTTGTGGCGGGTCGCCGCGGTGAATACTTAGTGAGTTTATAAATGTGTCAGTGTTAACTTTCGAGAAAACTTTCTTTGTCAAAAGCAGCCTTTAAAGATTAGTACAAAAAATGTACCACTTAGAGTCTGGAGATCAACGACTAGCTTATAATCTGTGACATTTTCTATTCGACTAATATATTACACAGTTAGGTAATGTATGAAGCCTGCAACAACAGGTATTTTACTCTATATGATAAAAAATCTTAAAATGTATTATTATTGAGCTAGTTTAGGCAAATAGTAGTCGCCGTGTCGCCGTGTTATTACGTCATACGGCTATGTAAACTTAGAAGTATCAACTGTCAACTATCACATCACTGCATTTGTTAACACAGCCAACTGACGTCGTTGCCACATAGCAATATGAAGTCCATTGCGTCAAGCTTTTTTGTCAAATTACGCGCGAAATTTGAAAATGCAAAATTTTAATGCATTTTCATTGCACTTAATGATTAAATAAATATTTTATGATTTTTTTAATGGTTCATTAGCACTATAGAATCTAATTGACACATTTTCAAAAATGGGTGTAAATCCCCTATTGTGAAACATGTAACTGTGCTAATCACTGTGTAATAGGTATAATAACCAACATAATTATCACCTTAAACACAGAAAATGCTACAAAATAAGCAACAAGTTAATGCCACTCATTTTAACTGTTTATCGTACTGTGGGCATTCCCGGAATGGTAGCTTGCTCTCAATCCCAGGCGAGGATTATTGAAAATGCCTCGAATTGTTGGCAAGGCTTCAGTCACATTGGCAACATTTGCTAGACATAAGCGCAGAATAGCTGTGCAACTGTTTCTCATTGGAATACTTTGACCATAAATACAGTTAGTTGTTTCTTAGGCTAAGTTGCACCCCCTTACTTTAACCGTAACTATAACACATCGGTGTTTTTGTATGGAGTTTGACTGAGTTTTGACGTTTGTCATAATTAATGTAAGATGGTGCAACCCAGTCTTAGTGTTGGATGACGGATGTAATGCACACACAGTGTTAGTATTTACTGACGTAACTGTTCATTAAATTGTTCTACTTCTGCGTTTTTGTTATAATTATACATAAGCGTTTTAATTATACCAAACCTAACAATTCCCTGCTCATAGAAAAACGATGTAATATATGTAGGTATACTTATATTGTAGTAAAGCCAAAAATAAAAAGCTGATATTAATTCTCGAAATATATGAGAATACGCAGTACGCCGTTAAAGGCAGAATATACTGGTTCTATATGTAATTAGATCTGTAAGTATCACAATCTGATAATTAAATACCTAAATGAATTACGATATGAAGATCATGACTACTATTTATAATATCCGCTGTACTTATATCATCTTGAACTATGTCCTGATATTCACTCTCCGTGACGCTTACGTCACTTTTATTTATGTCACTTATTATTATTCACGTTATTGCCAGGTACAAGCTCGCATTAAATGTCAGTGAACGTATTCATTACTGGCCGATACTTTATCTTGAATTTCTCAATTTAAGCGTTATCAGAACCCTTTGTGCCACCGATGGAATTTAATAAAATTTACATCAATCTCTCTCCACACCACTTGCAGCTTATCGTTCATATTTTTGAAAGGAATTTAAATTATGTTTACCCTACTACGGGCTAGGTTTATGAGGTTGCAGCAAAACGTATCGTGTAATGGACACCTAACATTTCGCTGTTTTGCTGTCAGTTTGCTCACAGTCACGGCTGTGACTGATAGATGTCTGATCGTGTAATGGGGTGATTGACGGTATCTGACCGTTATTTACATACTTTGATTTGCTGCATGAGCAACCATCAGTCATGACTTTTGGTTTTTAATGAGGGATAAACAAAGACATATGACGTCGATGCAGATAACCTACCGTGTAATGGACGCCTGTGTATGTGCATCTGTTACCTGATAACATTAAGAATGTATGAAGGAACAGACGAAAAATATTTCAAATTATGATAAGGAGTCTGATTTTTGACAAATGAAGTATCGTTGAAAGTGTCTTGATTGTCCGTTGATTATATTAAATGATTGTGACATATAAATGTCACATTACTTTGAATATGGCGCCCCCTAGAGGACATAAAGTCACGAACAAAAAAGACTTTTTTATTGATTTAGCCTTGTTGATTAAATGAAAGAGCCTTAGAACCTTTTTAAATATATGTACGTTGTTAGCTATTGCTCGCGGATTTTTCTTTATTTCTTTATACTGATCTGGTTAGCTCTTGATCACTATCTCACCTGATGTTAAGTGATGATGCGATCGATGATGGAGCGTGCTTACCCAGAAGATACCTATTCACTCGCGATTTGAAGACCCCCATATTGTACTTAACCGGAAACACAGACTCAGGCAGGGTATTCCATTCTTTGGCGGTTCGTATGATGAACGAAGAAGCAAATCGCTTCGTTCGGGTAGATGGTATATCCATCATAAATTGGTGGCGCCTTTTAGTGTCTCTGGATGTCCGATTATAAAATGGGGATGGTGGAATCAAATCATGCAGTTCCATTGCACACTCTCCGAAATGTATTCGATAGAAAACCGATAAGCAAGCGACTTTGCGGCGATGCGCGAGACTCTGGAGTCTCTTGCTTACTAGTAGGTCGTCGCTTATGAGTTTCTTGGCTCTCCTCTCATTAGCTTCCAGGGTCTCCAGCTGGTATTTGGCAGAACCATCCCAAAGGTGAGAACAGTACTTCATACACGACCGGACTTTTTGCTTGCATGTATCCCATAATTTGAAATAATTTCTAAAATTAGAACATGATATTTCATTAGTTGGGTTTTAATTTTTTCCTTACTTTTTGAACTTGTTAAAAAAGGCTTAAAATTTCAGTAGTTTTGTTTTTTCGGTTCTCTTGTTAATTATCGAATACTACGAATGCCCCGCAGTTTCGCCCGTATTTTGAAATGTCCTATAGCCTAATCTATAATACTTGCTATCTCTGTGCAAAATTTTAACTAAATTGGTCCAGCCGATTCACCGTAAAGAAGTCCCAAACAAACAAATATACAAAGTGACTTTCGCGTTTATAATATTTATGTCTGTATCAATATTATTATCAACTGGTCTCTAGACAATAATACTTATAACATAATAATACTTAATACTTACAAATGATTACTAAAAGCTTATAAGCTTAACATCCCCGAAATATCAAAAGACATTGATACAGTGCAGTCAGATAATTGTTGTGATATCAAATTTTACTCGAATGAAGTTTTAAACAACTAAATCATTTGCATGTACCTTAATATGCCAAAGACCTCGTATTCTATCGATTGTCAGAAAACTTTCAGTCTATATAACTACGTGGATGACTAAGACAAAGTTGAATTCGAAACGAATGCTTATCCGATACTTTTTAATCAACTTTTTAACTCTATCACGTATTTTTCCAAAGTATTTTCAATCAGGCTGTCTAGACCGGGCGAGAGGACACTTCTCAAACTTGGTGTAATCAGTTCATCTTGATAACGACCACTGCTGGGCTGTGATGGCATAATAGGAAATATGCATGATTTTTTTAATATGTTTATTTCACTGAATACATCTATTTAACACAGTAAAAAAAAAAAAAAAACTGAAAGTGTTCAAATTAAGCTACAAAATATAGTTTTAGCATTGAAGAAATATGAGGTATCTAAAACGCTGCCCAATTTTCGCGCGCCTTTGTGACGTCACAGTGCACGACACGGTCTCCACAGATTAAATATTTTTAATAGAAATACTACGTATTAGTACTACAGTGCATACTATTTCTATGAAATAGATTTAATCTGTGGAGACCGTGTGGTGCACTGTGACGTCACTTTCTAATTGACAAGTGGTGACGTGTTTAGCAAATTTAAATTTCCCACGCTTTTTTTGCATTTTTCATATAATATTTTAACACATGTAAGAGTATTTTATTTATAAAAAAATGTTTAACATACAACACCAGAACAATAATGATTCGAAAATAAATGATTTCAAGTAAATTTATACCACATGTATATTCCCTATTGTTTTTTTTCTATGGGGACGGTTACATGCGCTCGATCACTGCGTGGAGGATAAGTTATAGCGGTAAAGCGTTTGCACTTTCATAAGAAACTTTGCTCAATTAGCACCTAATTCTAATTGGTGATGGGGGCGATAAGACCTGCACTGATGTCCCAATCGGGGTGTATTGTGCATTTCAGCGATCACCCAAGCCACCCTAGCTCCTTAAGTGGTGAGGGTGTTATTATTGATGGTGAAAATGACGATGATGATGAAAGCTGTGGATGAGTTTGTGTGCCCGATGGTGCTGGCAGTGCTAAGATGCGATTATTTTATTATAATAGCGCTTAGCACCTGTACATACTTTTTATTAAATTATAAATGATCTATTTAAATTATATATTAAATTATTGAAAATGTTTACGGCCCATTTATACATATTCAATTCAGTCCAATTCAATAGGTATTTATTTATTCAGGTGACATTTGAGCTATTTTATTTTGGTAAAAACTTAGTTCTGGGGCAAGTTGACTTTAAGACGATTATAGGTTATCAACACTTTTTTAAAATTACGAACAACGTTATGAAATATTAACTAAATAAATAAAATATATCTTGAATTTATATAAGCATAAAACATTATAACAAACAATTTATTTGTCTTTACTGCTATTGTGGCAAGAATATTGTTAAAACTGTCACGTGTTCATCTAAACAGTGAAGGTACGTTATTTCATGGCGGCTGTACACACTCGTCGAGAGTCTCGGCCGAGATGTTCTCGGCGAGATCATACGTGTACACACTCGTTTTTTCATTTGTACGGAAGATTTCGGTGACAATGGACGTGGAAATTGCTGCTGCTGTTTGTCTTTTAAAAATTATAATAGCTCACACTGTTATTATTTTTTTGGTTCCATTTGATAGTACTCCAAAAATTGTAATTCACGTTCATTAGACCACATGGCGAAGCCCGTCTTTACGCGAACACAGTCAGCGATAAACTAACTGAACAAGTGTGTACATGCTCGCTCTCGTTTTCCTCGCGAGACTCAACGAGACCCTTTGACTCGGGCGCAAAAACCGACCAGTGACCAAGACCGACCGAGCCGAGACACGAGAGAGCGAGACAAGGCGAATACACCTGTCTACATACTCATTCTCGGCCTGTCTCGGTGTGTCTCGACGAGTGTGTACAGCCGCCATCATGTCAGTGCCCATAAAACAGACTGAGTGCTTTACAATACTGGATGCGTAGAGATTGCGATATTGAGTCAAGTTAGTGAAACGACACTTTTTTATCTTTCCATTATATAAAACAAAGTCGCTCCCGCTGTCTGTACGCTTAGATGTTTTAAACTACGCTACGGATTTTAATGCAGTTTTCAGCGATAGATAGAGTGATACAAGAGGAAGATCTATAACCAGGATTAAAAGCGGGCAAAGCCGCTGGCTGCAGCTAGTTTAGGATAAAATACTAAAACAAATCGACTTCACGTCATAATTTGAGCACTTATTGCAGTTGTACAATTAATTAACTTATCCAAGCCAAGTATCGCCACCGTTTATGACGCATACTTAACAACACCCAAATTTGTTTACCGTAACCCAAAAAGGAGTTTTGATTAAATTTTAATTTCAGTGCCTCGACGTCAAGGTGGGATGAATAAAGAAGTTGTTTTTGCTTAACAAGTTTAATTTCGGCCTACGCTATGACTAGTACAGCAATTTATGCACAAAAGACAAACAAAAAAGAGCTAGTTTAAGGGCGTCATTATTTCACAAACGTAGACAAAAGGGGTGGGCTTTTGTAGTGGGAGTAATCGGGTGCTTTTGAATCTACCAATTTAGAGGTATTAAAGATAATACGCGCTAATTATTTTATTTATATCCTAAAAAGATAAACAACATAATTAGCGCGTATTATCCTTTAATACCTGTAAATTGGGTAATTCATTGAAGAGGATAAATAACAACATTTTAGGCTAATCATATTCCTTTGTCAATTTCCTAACTTTTTTTTGACATGAAATATTTTTTATTTGCAGAATGTGGCAAGAGGCGGACTATAGGCGGCGGTCAGAAGCGGATAGTGGGCGGAGTGGAGGCATCGCCGGGCGACTGGCCCTTCCTGGCAGCCATCCTCGGCGGGCCCGAGGAGGTGTTCTACTGCGCAGGGGTGCTCGTCGCCGACCAGTGGGTGCTCACTGCGTCGCATTGTGTCGGCAAGTAAGTTTACAACCCACACTAGCAGATATTGATGTCAGTTGTTGCTAACAGCGCTGCAATTTATTCGATAAGACAAACATAGAGATCATTCATTTGCTTATAACATGCGTATGGATACAATATGAAAATGCATGCAATATGGTAAAAGTCATGAAGAACATACATTTTTTGCCAGTTAAGGCGTACACATTTATTGCATATAACAAAATCAATCAATGAATATAGTACCAACTGTTAATTGATAATGCAAAAGATCTGGTTTGAAATTAAGAGTTGTGTGCATTCAACAATCATATTATATTATCTGAAATTAATCAAATTGAATACCAAAACAATGTCTGAGAAATTAGTAGAGATTTGCTATGTGATATCGGGTTAAAGATTCTTTATTCTCTAAGAACATAGTTCACTTACAGAGATGCTTAATACATTTTATGTTGCTTAACTTAGTATATAAAGTACAAAAATATGTGCACGCAGGGTGCCAAAAACTTTAATCTAAAAATATAAATTATAATGCGATCGTGTGGGTAAGCAAAACTAGTGTGGGTAACACGCGCGACGCGCGTCTGCTTGTGGTTGTAGGTAAGTTACAATAACAAACAGCATGTTGCGTTATCTTGTCAAAGAGTAAAAGGACTATAGAAATGATATGCTATTTTTCGACTTATTACCAATCAAAAAGTTATAAATAGTCAAAGCATGCGATTGTTATGTCTTTTCTAAGCTACAGCTGAACACAGCACTCTCCGATTGCACGCCACTGAGCATGATCTTCGCCTGTTGTCATACAACTCTTGCTAACCACCTTGCAAAGATCAAAACTGGATATATGCAAAAGGCGTCCAATAATGGAACGCCAGGCACAAACGTCTACTCTCATGTAGTTTCTGCCAGACCAGACACTTCTCAAAGATTATCGCTGAACCTAGTCTAAGGCGCAATGCTGGGCACGATCCTCGGCTACACTCATGCCAGTACTGCACGCCGTCACTTTGAGTGCTTCATCGATCTTCCTAGTCGAAGACTGTTCCTTGCTGTGCTTATAGGTATCCATACTAATATTCAAAACGTTATTAACTCTTTCTCTCTGTCTGTTTTTTACATAATCACGTCTTAACAGACGAACCGAACTTACTAAAGTTTAACAGGGAGATACTTTTTCGCATGAGTACAGGCTACTAAATTGTTGATGTACGTGGACGTATTCACGCGTATCAGTGGTAAATATAAGGCTTTTGGAAGATAAGATTATGTCATCCAAATAACAACACCAATAATATAAATGCGAAAGTCATTTTGTATATTTAAAATTTTGCACAGAGCTAGTATAGTGGCTTAGGACATTGGATACTTTTGAACGCGGGTGGAGCCGCGGGACGCAGCTAGATACTAAATGTAACTAATATAATAATTGTGTGTGTCAGTCACTCGGACGTGACGGGGTGGACCATCCAGCTGGGCATCACGCGGCGGCGCGCTCACGCGTACTACGGTCAGAAGGTGAAGGTCCGCCGCGTCGTGCCGCATCCACATTACAACATGGGCGTCGCGCACGACAACGACATCGCTTTGTTTCAGGTACCTACTTCAGTCATATTATATGATTAGGTACTTTATCACGTTGAAGTAACATTGTAAAGTCACGTCTAAACAAAACTAGGAGAATCCTGTGATAACGCTTGTGCAGTAACTAATCGAAGTATATAGGGTACCTACCTACATTGTTTACTAATTATAACCACACACTAACGACATATGGTTTGTGTGTCTCGTCAAATCACTTTTTAGGGTTTCGTGACCAAATGGCAAAAAACGGAACCGTTACAAATTCGTCATGTCTGTCTGTCTATCTGTCCGTCTGTCCGTCCGTATGTCACAACCACTTTATTCCGAAACTAATTATACTACACAGTTGAAACTTGGTAGGTAGGTATATTCTGTGAACCACTTTACGATTTTTAAGAAAAATAAAAGATTAAGATTAAATAAAAGATTAAATAAAAAATAAATAAGTCGGAGACCACCCGTACATAGAACTGAAACTATTTTTGTTTCATATAACCTACGGAGTAGATAGTTCTTTAAATATGACATTGAGGTTCCTAAAGAGCCATGCATTCTTCTTCTTCATATCTTCCTACTGTGCGTTAACATTATCTATGTATATTTTTTATACGTATATTGTAATGTATTTTGGTCAAAGTTCATTTATTTGGTTAACTTATATAGACATGAGCATCTTCAGAAAAGAACTGAGCGTAGCCCTGCTCTTAAAGGAAATCAGCCCAATAACGCTCGTATCTACATAACTGTCATTCTCCAGCTACACAGTGTTATTATCGAGTAGTCTGTAGTGCATGCGTTGTATTTCCAGCTGGCAGTGAGAGTCCGCTATCACGAGCAGCTGTCCCCGGTGTGTCTGCCGCCGGCGGACCGTGTGCTGGCGGCTGGCACGCTCTGCACCGTCATCGGCTGGGGCAAGCGGGATGATAAAGACAGTCAGTACCTTCCTTACTTCACTACAACATTTTATAGGATAGGATCCCGTCTTACAACATCCTTTTTGTTTTCAAGAGCAGAGAGCATGCGCACTCTCTCTCTTTAAAAGGTGGGCTACAAACAGCTGTTATGTTGTGTCCTCTTCTAGCGCATGGGATGGTTGGTAGGGACCTCTCAATCGCACACATTCACTCGAAGCAAAATGTAATCTTTTAAAATTCGGCATCCGGTATTCAGGACTGATTTTTCGCAGGCAACCCTATATCACCGTGTTGGTAATGAAATAAACTTTATTTTTATTTAAGTTTCATTCATTAACCAGACCGGTGCAAATTACTAGTATCGAGTTCATACCTGGCAACCCAAGGGTTGTGACAGGAAAAAAATAGGCAACCTTACTTTTTCATATACTATGGGCTGCATACTTTCGATTGGTATAGAATTTATCTTAATAGATAAATTCTGGTTTGGTTTGGTTAATACCAAACCGGTGAAATATTTAAAAAAAAAAAAAAAAATTAATTGAAAATATCCTGGACTGAAATTTGCTAGGCAACCCATATGCAATATATTTTTTGATATATTAAATTACATAAAAATTGTGTTTGATCCATTAACCAGCTCGGTGAAGGTCGTTGTATGACGGGATCATAGACCATTTTGACTACGATTTGACACTTCACCCGAACTATCGCTACATCGAGTCAATGAGTGGCGTCTGCCACTTCCAAAAAGGCACAATTCAACTTTAAATCTATTACATAAGTAAAAAAATAAATGTTTTTAAAGTGAAACTTTTATTACATCGCCTCAATTTGTTTTTGTCCATCTATCGCATGTTGCATATCGCAGGTGTTTTAGCTTGATTGGTGGATATGATGTATGGCATTTAGGACTAGCTGTGATTGGCGGACGCTTCCGCAGCCATATTTGTATAACATGCTAATGTGTCATGTTAACTGCTGTCGTAGTAGCTAGCTGCTTCGGAGAATAGACTCTAGGTAGATTATCCGTGCTACCTACCATACACGGTTACCATACCTACACGTAAAAAAAGTGATATTAGCTTGTAGTATTTATATTCTCTTCAAAAAAAAAATGTTAACAGGTATTAAACATAATAAAATGGGGCATTACCCGACTCGTTTTTATCTATTTTAATTTTTCATCCAAATATAAACAAGCTAATCGCGCGACGCTAACAAAATATTATTAAAAATATTTCTATGAAAACTTAACGAGTGGATTAAAGAAAAAAAATTGGATTAACTGTCATGGATACAACAGAAAATTAATGTGCTTTACTGTTTTTTTTAATTCTGTAGTATTATCCATAACAGCTAATCCAGTTGTTTATTTTCAAATATTATTACCATAACAAGGTAACTTTAATTTATCTTTAAAGTTTGGTACGAAAAATAATAACCGTTTATTCAGTCATGGGTCATTCTTTCAAGTTTTATTTAGTTTTTATGTTTGACATCTTTAAATAACCTGTAAAATTGTATAAGACAGACATTGTTTCTTTTTAGTCTAATATTCCGACCAAGTCTATCGCCCTGCGTCGCAGTACTATCGAGCAATAAGTGGACAATGTTATATTAATTATTATAATAATAATTAAAAACTAAAAAAACCTACTTCAAGTGCCGCGCTAGTCATTTTTACTATAAAGTTTGAGAAGTTTATATCCATATCTCTGGAGATACTCATCAGATCTCGATTAAATTTAAATGAGACCACCGGGGAAGTATACTCTTAGGAACAAAATTTTCTAAATCGGTCCAGGCGCCTTTGCGTGATAACATACATAAAATATAAAATATTCCGATGAATTAAGAAGCTCCTCCTTTTTTATGGAGTCTGTTAAAAAGCATGTAATGTTTGTTGTGTAGTGTCGGAGTACGAGCCAGCTGTGAACGAGGTGGAGGTGCCGGTGTTGAACCGCGACCTGTGCAACCAGTGGCTGGAACATCGCGACCTCAACGTCACCGAGGGTATGATCTGCGCCGGATACCCGGAGGGAGGGAAGGACGCCTGTCAGGTGAGAACAGCTTCACACTCCGAACACCAATCAACCAGGGTTGTACCATCCTTTCAAAAGATAATTTAAATCAAGTCAAGTCAAGTCAGAGCATTTATTCAGTAAATGAGCAAATTAAAATTTGCACTTACACACGCCAAATAACATTATAATATTCATTAATAATTATTATAAATATAACAGAAACATAAATTATTACTTAGAATTTACAAAAAAAAAAATTGAGCCATTCAGCTTTCATCTAGACGTCGAACGTCACACTTAAAACAAGAATAATGTAGGGTTGCAGACCGTACTATTACGTGCACCCCCAACCAAGTGCATGTTTCAGTACTTCAGACAATTTTTATCTAAAATATTGTGAAATAATGAAACAAAATAAATAAATAAAACGCTGACTAATCGCAGTACAAACTAAATAGAGCAGACTTAGCTAGCCAAGATGTTTATCTCCATAACTCTACACAGGTGGTAGGAGCATAATTATATCGATGTTCCCCCGGACTTGCTACCAGCATCCACCATAAAAATAGATTACCACCATCGAAGAGAAAATCTGCCACCATAACCTTACGGTGTTTCGGCATCATACAACCCTTGAAAGTCAGAGTTTTTTAGGTTACTTAAAACTTTTCTTTTCTAAAAACGATTCTATCATTAAAGACATCAAATAAGAATTTGCCAAATCGGTTCACCCGTTTTCATGTTATCGCGTTACTAAGGCAATTCGGGATTCATATTTATAAAACCCGAAAAACCCAAATTTTCAGACTTTGTTACCTACCCCATTACGAAAAATCCTACGACACTTACTTTATCTCATGTTGGTTCGCCAAAGCAACTTTGAATCCCCGTTCCGTATCCGGGAGGAATTTTCAGAAAATCATTCCTGAGCGGATACCTACGTCATAATAACTATTTGCATTCTAAATTTCAGCGCAATCCGAAACAATATAGATTTTTTTACTTTCTTACCCCAGTTTATCCTCTTAGGGTGGCATTTTGAAAAAGTCTGAAACTCGTATTTACTAACTTAGGTGCTTGTGTTAAGTTTCGAATATAAAAGACTATCTAATCTTTTATCTCCATACAAACTTTTAACCCCTGTCTCATCCCCTTCAGGGATGAATTTTGAAACATCCTTTCTCAGAGGTAACCAACGTCGCAATAACTGTCTGCATGCCAAATTTCAGCGCAATCCGAAACAATACTAATTTTCACACTTTGTTACCCCATTTGTGGAATTTCAAAAAAACCTAAAACACGTATTTACTTATTTTTTTACGGAAGCACTTTTGTGAAGTTTCTGACAAAAAAGACTATCTAATCTTGTTTCTCCATACAAACTTTGAACCCCCATTTCATCTTAAGGGATGAATTTTGGAAAATCCTTTCTTAGTACACCCTTACGGGGTATCCGATACATGAAACTGGAACAAAACAAAAAATTTTCTTAAAACCTATACGTGTGGGTGTCTATGGATAGGTCTTTAAAATGACATTGAGGTTCCAAAAATCATTTTTAGGGTTCCGTAGCCAAATAGCAAAAAACGGAACCCTTATAGATTCGCCATGTCTGTCTGTCCGTCCGTATGTCACAGCCATTTTATTCCGAAACTATTAGGACTACAGAATTGAAACTTGGTAGGTAGATGTATAAACCGCTTTCCGATTTTTGTAAAAAATAAAAAATATAAAAGCTTAAGGGGGGCAGACAGACAGAAATGGCGAATCTATAATGGTTCCGTTTTATGCCATTTGGCTACGGAACCCTAACAAAGTTATTTTTGTAGTTGCGAAAAATAAAAGTTATAGAATACTCTACTGTGTTACGGAACCCTACGAGTGCGAGTCCGACTTGCACTTGGCCAGTTTATCTCAAAGTAAATCATTTAAAAGATAGGTGCGTCTAAAGTGGTAAAATGTGTAAAAAATATATTATATGTAGATCTCAACAAAAACTTTCAACGAAAATTGGTTTGAACCAGATACAGTCAGTAGTTGTTGAGATATAGCGACCGCAAGTATAACTTTGTTTTTCATACAAACACTATGAAAAACAAAGTTATTTTTGTAGTTGCAAAAAATCATAGTTATAGAATACTCTACTGTGTTACAGAACCCTACGAGTGCTAGTCCGACTTGCACTTGGCCAGTTTTTTTTTGTGTGTATCACATTCCATCCCATTTCACCCTCTTAGGGGTAGAATTTCAAAAAAACCTGAAACACGTATTTACTTATATTTTTACTGAAGCACTTGTGTGAAGTTTCGGATAGAAAAGACGATCTAATCTTGTGTCCCCATACAAACTTTGAGCTCCGTTTCATCCCCTCCGAGGGTTAATTTTGGAAAATCCTTTCTCAGAGGGAACTAACGTCGTAATAACTACTTGCATGCCAAATTTCAGCGCGATCCGAAACAATATTGATTTTCACACTTTATTACCCCATTTCACCCTCTTAGGGGTGAAATTTCAAAAAAACCTGAAACTCGTATTTACTTATTTTTTTACTGAAACACTTGTGTGAAGTTTCGGATAGAAAAGACTATCTAATCTTGTTTCTCCATAAAAACTTTGAACCCCCGTTTCATCCCCTTCGAGGGTTAATTTTGGAAAATCCTTTCTCAGAGGGAACTAACGTCGTAATAACTATCTGCATGCCAAATTTCAGCGCGATCCGAAACAATACTGATTTTCACACTTTATTACCCCATTTCACCCTCTTAGGGGTGGAATTTCAAAAAAACCTGAAACACGTATTTACTTATTTTTTTACTGAAGCACTTGTGTGAAGTTTCGGATTGAAAAGACTATCTAATCTTGTTTCTCCATACAATTTTTGAACCCCCATTTCATCCCCTTATGGGGTGAATTTTTGAAAATCCTTTCTTAGTACAAATTTACATACTAAGACAAATATACCCTCCAAATTTCAAGTCTCTACGACCAGTGGTTTAGGCTGTGCGTTGTCTGTCAGTGAGTCAGTCAGTCAGTATGTCAGGACAAAGATTCTTATAGTATTAGAAGATGTACAGAAAACTTGAGTGGTGAAGTAACGAAACGGAGGAGGCACAGATAAAACCGCTCAATTATTTTCTGTCAAACTCATATTTTTTCAGCAATGTTTTTATTGTAATCCAGGACTTTTATATTGGCTAAGCGCTCAGCGCAGAATGTTTCGAGTCTTTGAAAACAATAAAGAACTCTTTCTTAGAACCAATAAAGTATTCTGAGAGAGTATTCGTTCGGTCACGGTCACGACATGCTTACTGGATAGCCTGATGTCTGGGTCATGTGGGGTCACTTTTCATAGTACAGGTGCTGGATTATTATTTCAAGCAACGTTTCCTCACAGTTGTATTTATTTAAAATACCTGCTACCCTTACAATGGGCACCTCACCATGGTTTATGGGGAACATTAATAGGAAGAACGTTGTCACTTTACATAGACTACGTTCCGGACTCATTCTACTGAGGTAATTTGCGCATTTCATAAGAAAGTCTTCGACACTATATACGGGCACATAGATCTACGCGAAATATAATAGAATTGTCATTGTGTCTGGAATCCCAGCATTATGGCAGCATAATGAGAGTTTTAGATGTTAATTCTAACACACCCTGTAATTTCACTAGACAGTAGACACTTATATACCGAAAAATATTTCTATTCACGAATGAATAACTACGACAAGTGCTACGTGGTCAGTTATTATACTACGATTAAGCGTGCTACGGGGACTACGATCGTCGAGCTACAATGTCTACGAATGCTACGGATCAGCGTCTCAACGAAAATAATACTGTAACAAAAACCTCAATAAAATCAAAAATATTAGAGCTAGCTTTATGAAATAATACGTGTATTGTAGAGAATTTTCTATTTTAAAGTTATAAAGATTAAAATTCTAAAATTTATTTAAATATGTAAGTTAAGTAAAAACGATCACTTTTCACTAAATTTCAAAAAATGTGCTACGGTATCAAATATGCAATTTATGCTTATTTTAATACTTTGTATTGCATCCACGAGCTGTTAATACAGCTGTTATAAGATTTGGCAAACCTACTTACCACCAGATGTTGAATATGTGGCTTACATGTCATATAAAACTACGAAAAAAACTGCCTACAGTTAGTTACCCTGTTATCATCATATTTTACTTTTAGACATATCAAAACAATATCAAACAAAAAAAGGGTTAAATTATAACTAAGAAACTACGTACCCTGTCTAGTTGTTTTGAGTTTTTTTAATATCTGATAGGCTTGCGTTTGATGCTATACCGGCTGGCGGTAGGCGATGATGTCGGGTAAAACCGGGATAGATGCCGCAGCGGGATAGATTCCTCATGGTCTAAACACCATACTTCCCGAACTCGCGACTAAGAAATAATTGTATAAGAGCCGCAATCGCCCCGTACCTAAGTCACCCGCGGACAGTCGTGCGGTGAGGATGCGTTTCGCTTGTGCGTTTAATTATCTCCGCGCCGAAATTCACGAACACGTCAAAGATTTAACGGTTATTATTTTGCGTTGTATAACTTTATAACTAGAATTTAATTTCACTATATTTTTTATAACGCCAATATACTGGTTTATTGAGTCTGCATCTAGTTGTAAATAGATGCTATTTTGTTTATAATTTATGTAAAAAATACTTGGGCACCTATCCCTATCAAAAAGGATAGTTGCCCTTAGGGGCATCTATCCCTCCATACACCAAATATGAAGTAGGTGTATATTTTTTAAATATTTTTAGTGTCTGTTACATTTTTTATGTTTTTGTATTTGGACTTTTTACTGATTATAGCAGAAGTATGTCACGAAAATATAAAAGTAAGGAAGGAGTGCGAGCTCGAGTAAGATCTTAGACTACAGAAAACCTATACAGTCAGCTTTCGATGAAATGGACAAAAAGCCATGAGGATAAACGAAATATCCCGACAATTTGGGATTCCATCGAAAGTTGAAACTTAAGAATTTATATTATAGTTAAACGCTTTAAAATTGAATTATGGTAATTTATGTGATATTAGAATTTTCCAGAAATGTTTATCAGTATACCTATATTTCTTGGAGACAATGGCTGTTTTAGGAGTAGAACTAATAAACATTTGGTGTGGGTTTTACGTTTACACGGTATAAAGGGCATCTATCCATACAGGTGGGCATCTGTCCTCAAAAAAAATGTTCCCCGAAAAGTTAATTTCTGCAAAATCTGTATTTGATAGGTAAAAAAGAATATAGAATAGAATAGAATAGAATAAATGTTATTGTTCAATAACTGTGTTTACAAAGGTCTTAATATTGGGTATGTAGTACCAACAGTTTGTTCTTTACGAACATACAATAATATTAAACGTCTAATTAAAATCTATACAATCTATCTTATTATTATTATTATCTTATTATCGTAACTTATTATTTTAATCTTCAATTGCGATATTATAATGATACCAGGCAGAGTTAAAGCCGGACATTTTGTAAGTTTCATTCTTCAAAATATTCTTTAAGACTGTAATATGATTTTTTAAGTAGCCATTGTTTTAGCTTTTGTCTAAAAAAGTGTCCGTTTAACGATTTTATTTCTATAGGCAAATTATTAAAAACTTTGATGGCAGTTATAAATGCACTTTTGTGATACTTAGTGTTATTTACTTGTGGAATACACATATTGAATCTATATTTACTGCGAAGCTTGTTAGCTCTGCTGGATTGTTCGCTGAAGTAATCTGATTCATTATTTTTTACAAATGTACACAGTTCTAGGATATATATACAAGTTAGCGTAAGGAAACCTTCATCGACAAATAATTCACGAAGGGAGTCAGTATCTTCCATTCTGTATATACTACGTAGGCACCTTTTCTGTAGTATAAATGTTGTCTGGACATCTACTGAATTTCCCCAGAAAATGATACCGTAACTTAAATGAGGGTAGACGTAACCATAGTATGCATTTATTGCCATTGCTTTTTTTGGCGATATATTACTGAGCACTGATAATACGTAGCAATACTTTGTTATTTTACTGTTTATTTTGCTAATGTGCTCTTTCCAATTTAAATAACAATCAAGTGCTATGCCAAGAAAATTAGTTGTATTTACCTCTGTAACTACATATCCATTATGCATTATGTTAATGTTTAATTGACGACTCTTGTAATTTTTAAACTGTAATACATTTGTTTTATTGATATTGACATTTAAGTTTATATTGCTTAACCATTCTGTTACAATTTGTAAGGTATTATTAACTTCTTTTTCAAACTCATTTTGATTAAGATGGTTTTGTGGGATGAAGATGGTAGCGTCGTCGGCAAACATAACACAGGTATGCTGTGTGATTTGTGGCAGTTCATTAATATACAGTAAGAATAATAAAGGCCCAAGTATGCTACCTTGTGGGACTCCTATGATGACTTTTTCATATTCAGATTCTACTTGTTCTATAGACTTGGTATCAAAATTGTAGGTTTGGATTACTGTTGCTTGATTTCTATTGCTTAAATATGATTCTATGAGAGCTAAAGATGTTCCTCTAATACCTACTGCTTCCAGTTTATTTAACAATGTTTTATGAACTACGCAATCAAATGCCATAGATAAGTCTAAAAATACAGCGATCCCTGTCCTCTTATTATTAATTTCACCCCAAACTTGATTTAACATTTTAAAAATAGCTATAGTCGTATTTTTTCCTTTTCGGAAACCAAACTGATTACTGTTTAGAACATTGTTGGTGTCAAAGAACGAAATAATTCTATTGTATATTGCCTTTTCAAAAATTTTGGATACACTGGGTAATATTGCAATGGGCCTATAATTACGCATATCTGTTTTAGAACCTTTTTTATGTATAGGTTTAATTAAACCATTTTTAAGTCCATCCGGGAAGCATCCTGTTTCAAAAGTAAGGTTAATAATGTATACTAGTGGTTTTATGATATAATCCAGGCTAGCCTTAATTACTTGAACAGAGATACCATCATATCCCGCTGTCTTTTTATTTTTTAAAGATCCTACTATGTTTTTATTTCTTGGCATGTTACTGGTCTCAAGAAAATGGTGTTGCAAGACACACTAGTATTTTTCTGCTGTTTAGGGTCATAGATTGGTCTTGAGTCATTACGTGTAATACAATATCTATTAAAACAAGATGCTATTTTTGTAGGGTCAACAATGCCTTTAGCATCAATTTCAATTTTATCTATTGTAGTCTTTATACTATTTCTTTGAGCAGTATTTTGCTTAATAATCCCCCATGTTGCTTTATTTTTGTTACTACTCCTGTCAATGTATCGAATGTTGGATATTTTTTTCGATATGTTAATAGTTTTTTTTAAGATCTTCGAGTATTTTTTATATATTGCATACTTTTCTTTGCTTTTGCTACTTCGAGATTCTATATACGCTCTTCTCTTTCGCTTGGTCGATATTTTGATGCCATTTGTTTGCCAATTGGCTTTCTTTTTATACGTTATTTTAATCCTTTCTGTAGGTATACTCAAGTTAAAAATAAGGTGAAATAAGTCAAAGAACGCCTTGTATGCCTCATTAGGGTCGTCATGGTCATATACTTCTGAAAAGCTAAGTTGAGATAAATATTTCAAAAAAATGTTAAGATGAATATCAACTTTTCTTTTATGCACATATCAATATTTTTCTCTGAGCTCGAGACTGCAAAATACTTTAATAGATTGTGCTGTATGATCAGATATACCTAGATCGTGGATTTTAGATACATATCCACGTTTTATGTTGGTTAAGATATTGTCAATACATGTTTTCGAGTTTTCAGTTATTCTCGTAGGTTGCGAAATGGTATGATGAATATTAAACATTTGTAGAGTATTTATGACTTGCTTTTATTGTTTAATTCTAGAAGATTTATGTTAAAATCTCCTAATAAAAATATTTTTTTCTTTGTACTTCTATTTCTTATTGTTAGTTTGTGTAGTAGTGTCTCTAAGGTCTGTAAAAATAAAGGCATACTAGCATCCGGTGTTCTGTACATACAGACTACAAAGTAACTTAATACTGGTATAGCTATTCCACAGCATTCAAAATGCCTTTCAATGGACATTTCTGTAATCCAGTCTAACCTTTTATATGATGTAGAGTTTTTGACATATATACCCACACCACCTCGTGCCGAATTTTTTCGACAGTAATGTGCAGCTTTCTGATAACCATCTATCTGTAATACTTCTGCTTCGCAGGACCTTAGGAACGTTTCACTAAAACAGCACACATCAATGTTCTGTTCGCTTGTTAATAATTCTATTTGACTAATTTTAGATTTAATACCTTGTACATTTAGATGAAACATGTTTAAATTTTTTTCTTTCTCATTAGGCACAAAAAAGCTGTGTCACGTCATTGGATTTGTTTATCAGATTTTTGTTAGTAGAGGCATTTTGAGGGTTAATTTGTTTTTTGAAATAGAAGGGAATGGTGCCAGGCTTGGGTTTTGAATATTCAATATTGGTAACTGTTTTACTATGTGCAGGGCGGGCTATCCTGAGAAACTTTAATTTTGTCAAAATAGTATGGTATGGTACCTCTTTTAATAACATGCGATGGTTTTGTTTTTAACATTTTTGTAATGTTACTATCTAAGTAACATGATTTATAATCGCAAGTGTTGATGAAGTGGTTTAGGGTCTTGTGTTGGTACGTACCACTTCGGGGTTCTGTTTTAAACACATGTGCTTGGGGAATGGGCAGATTGACAGTTATTAAATGTGTTGATTATAGTTTTTATGCCTTGGTTAAGCTTGCCCTCATTTAAGTGTCGGTTGAAGACTATGCCAGTTAGTATAATTTGAGGTTTAGGAAATCGTTTTATAAATGTCGATAATTCTATCAACAGTCTTGTTGGGTTTGTATCATTTGTACCAACAGAAATCACCAACCAATCATCTTCTTCAATATCATCGTTTGGCATCTGGAAGTTTTGCATGATATAGTCACCTGGTGCATCCGGAAAAGAGTAATTTATGACGTCATATTCTTTTGCGTTTCTGTGCTTGCTTCGTTGAGTGATGAGCGAAGTAGCAAGACCTTTGCAGGTTTGGTCCCCTATTATAACAATTTTAGGTTTATGTTTGCAGTTGTTAGTCGCTTTTCTACTCGTAGTTGTTGGGGTGGTGGAGAGCATCTTCGGTACGCTTGATTTTCCAGGTTGTTGACTTGGTTTTGGCACTTCGGTTTTAGGATCAAGTGTCTTAGTTTCAGGTGTCTTGAGAGTGATAACTGGAGGTTCAGTTCCTTGAGTGTTATCATTGGTTTTTATGGAATGTGCTTTGGTGTGTTTTTTCGTCTTAGTTATAATGCGTAAAGCAGGTTTGCTTTGCTTGTTGTTACTCGTAGACTTGGGTGTTTCTTGTTGTTGTGAAACTTGGGATGAGGTATGTCCAAAATAATTGTCATTGTTAGTTCGCATATCTTCTATAGTTTGCTTTAGCTCAATATTTTCTACAAGTAATTTATTTATTTCTTCTTTGGCTAGGATAAGGTGTTTTGTTAAATCTGCGTGTTCATCTTTCAACCTAGCGGTTTCTTGATGTTGTTGTTCTGTAAATCCCAAAGATATTTCTTTTGTAGTAGGGCTGTTTGAAGCATCTTCAAATTCTTCTCCAAGAGTGTCACTGGTAATTGATAGATTTTCCAGTGACAAACAATGTAAAACTTTTGGTCTTCTTACGGTGACATTCGGATTTGATCCGAAATTGCTTATGGAGTTTTGACCTCCTACTGGTGTATTTTGATTGTTGCTTTTTGGTTTTTTACAGATGCAGGTGACACACAACCAAGACGTTTTCTTCTCTGGTTCCATAATAGCAAATCGTCCGTAGGATACATTTGCACACATTAGGTCATATGTGCATTTACATGAACAGCATATCATATATTGTCTGTTTGTAATTTTTTGGGGACATCCATCACAATTTAGTAATATCATATTTTTATTTTGAGAAAATGCCATCTTTGTTACCGTGAAGTTCATATAACCACTTATTACAACAGTTTTCACTGTAGTTCACGAGCAGTAGATAACCGCTTTTTGGGAGCACTAATATCACTCACAATGAGGTAGTCTGGTGCAGGAACACAAGTAATGTTTGTAATAAGAAGGTCATAAATAGGACCATTGAAGTTGCGTCGCTTCCACGTTTGTTACAAACATGTACTTTGGTAGGTTAGAGCTCATATCTGTTTTTAATAAACAACTTTATTTTTTATAATGTTAATATTCAATTTAAAACACTGATTTTTGTATTGACGACTAAGGAAACAAAATCAAAAATGAAAAATATTGTCTCTGCCAAGATTCGAAGTCGGTCACACTAAACGACGCTTCAATGACCAGTAGCTCTCGGCCGCTGGGCTAGCACTTCAGCTAATCGAATGGCCGAAAAACTTATTCGCTATTGTTCAAAAAATACGCATGGACATAAACAAAGTCGTTGACAGTAATTTGAATTTTGTGTTTCGCAGTTTGGAATGATGCGACGCGCGTCGACTTGAAAATATTTTGGTTTTCTTGAATTTTAATACACTTCCACTGCAGTAATTTTCACTAAATTTTCACTGTTCGTAAATCCATTAATGAGCGATGTCGCTTTATTATTGAATTTGTCTGATCACTTTATTTTGCACTTATAATGTTGAATATTAGTAGAAACTGTACACGTCAACTATTTTCGAAGAATTCACAGGGAAGCTTAGCTTAATATTCTCACAAACGTCTTATGTTATTGTTTACACACTGTTGAGTTCGTTGACTAATATGTTTACGCTTAATGCACTAATTAACTATTTTTAAATAATAAAATATATAAGAGCCGATGTGAACTGTGATGGCAGCGCCATCTCTACTCTAATTAAAGATAAAGGATTGTTTGATTTCATTAACTAAATGAGTTTTGCGATTGAAGTACACACGATTATATTTTTAGGATTTTTTTTCGCAAAATGGCGGTTGTTCAAACAAAAAGTTGCGTTTTCGACGAAAAAAATTGACTTAAATTGTTTATAACTTATTTAATTGTTTATCGATCGTTAAAATCGTGTGTACTTCAACAGATAATATATATACTATTATATATATACTAATGAAGAAGCTACAGTTAAAATTTCAAGTCAATCGGATGAAAGCTCATCGAGTTCTACTGCGTGCCGATTTTGAAAACTCGGTTTTGAGATAAACGCACTTGAAGTTTGAAAACTGTATACGTAAAGGTATACAGTTTTCAACTCAGAATTGCTTTGAAAAAAATGATTTTTAAAATGTCTCTGAGTTTCTTTCATGTTTGGACATTGTTGATCATACATCTTGGATGGGATGTTTTAGCATACTTTAAGCCAATAAAAAAAATGGGAAAAAAAAGACCAACCAGATATAACCTCTTTAATAAAAATTATTCATATAAAATTAATATTTTAAAAATTAGGTGACTGTTTCAAAAATCTACCCCGGATTCACCCTTTTCAAAGATGGCGATCTCGTACAACAGCTAGGCCTAGAATGGTCTCTGACCCTCTGGGGTGTGTGGTGCCGGAACTCCGGCAAAAAATTGACTGTAAAGAAACATAAATTAATTCTAGCCTCAGTTATCATTCCAGCCTTAAATTATTTGCGTATTTTAATGAGCCACAGAATTCTAAAATAACAACAAAAATATCCTAGTACAACAATACAACATTGCTCTACGTGTCCTGAAAGCAATACGCCTCGATATCGTAGGCTTACAAGCCACTGAAAGCGCAATCTCTGTCAACCCGCTGAGCAAATACCTACTCGCCATTTCAAAGGTTTTATTTTAATACAGCTTTTCACTTTGAGAGTTGTTTGAACTATACTTTTTTAGTTTCTCTACTGTGATGTTTACTTATAAAACTGACCGAAAATCTTTGTAGTAAACCAGATCTCACTTTAACTAATTTAGGCCGTATCGTCAGGCGCGATTATGGACTTCAGGTGACTTCGACATAAGAAAGTTCTAAATAGATCCAGTAGTGGCACTTAAGAAAATATGAACGAATTATTTTATCATTTATTTTACCTAATATAATAACAACTGTTCATACTGTAAAAACAAATGATTGTAAAGGTCCATTCCTGATCCCCAGGGTGACTCGGGCGGGCCGCTGCTGTGCAAGGACCCCGAGGACTCCTCGCGCTGGTACGTGGGGGGCATCGTGTCGTGGGGCATCAAGTGCGCGCACCCGCGCCTGCCCGGGGTGTACGCCTACGTCCCCAAGTACATCCCCTGGATCGAGAGGCAGATCGAGCTTTACAACGACGACAACGCCACCTCGGAAGATATTTGAGTTCCGCACACTGTTCACTCCAAGAGAAAGCTTGGAAATGACTTTTAATCGCGATCGAACAGCGCGAAGAGACTTTACTGCATCTTGTCATATTTCTAGTCGTCTTTTTTTACTGAGACGAAGTGTTTTTACATTATAGAATGATTTAAAAAACATATAGGTGGTGAAAACCATACAAATTATACTATATTATACATACCTACGTCGAGTGTTTATCGAGTTATTACGCTGACTTTAGATCATATTTGTGACAATAAATGTTTGAGACTTTCTCGCTAAACAGAGTTGAGTAGCAAATAGTTAGTCAAAATGACAATAAATAATAATTCGAAATCATAATGTGACAATAAAATTTCTACATAGAAATGATTATTAAGACGATACGCGACAGTAAAATGTCTTCTTAATGTGACAATAATTAATTGCTCGATGTGACAATAAAATTGACGGTACAGTTAATTCATTAAACTTCTTAAATATTTTTTTTATTCAAGTTATGCAAGCGTTTGGTAATGTTAAGTGTAAAATAATAATATGGTAATGACATTGATACTTATCATTTTAAAAATGACAGTCCCTTTTAATAATATTGATATACTTATATGTTAGCTGTGCCGTTAGAAGAGCGTATTTTACATATCACTCGAGAATCGCGTGAAGTAAATATTATGTAAAGCTGTGATACTACGGAACTTTATAACGACACGATGCGATTGTACGAACGTGTACCGACACGTCGACGAACACTTTTGTATTATCTCGATATATTTTCTTCGAGATACAATAAACTAAAACTGTTTTAATACGAAACTTATCTTAGAAGTCGCTCTAGCCAGCGATGTAGGGTTTTCAAGCTTTAGCTATACTTTTAGAAGATTTTTCGTAACGTATTTAATGTCTTAATTTTATGATTTGTATTCAGTGTCGGTAGAATCTAGTAAAATGTTCAATGTTCAATGTTTGTTTGATGTTTGGTGTTAGTAGTCTTTAGAGAAAAGTGCTTTTATAGATATAATAATAAGAACTCTATTCGTTTGACTATTAAAATGTATAGACGATGTAACGTAACGTTAAATATAATAGGTAGGACTCGGATTATACTACATTATATGACATGTTGCAATAGGACATTCTTCCTAAACTGACAATAACGTGAAACTTGAGGTCTCATCATGTAGGTATTATTAAAAGTTAACTATATTGTTAGAGTTATAAGAGTAAGTTAAGCTGTTTATAGCGTGTGACAATACAACTTGTGTCAATAAATTCAAACGTCTGTTTCGACAATAATAATAAAATGTTTTATAGATGCATAATGATGACGATATTGTTGATTATTTGACAAAGTACTTATAGTCAGTAAGTTTGAAATAACGACAATAATTTTCTACAGTATATTGACCGATACATTTTATCAGATATACAAATATCATCGTAGATAAATATACTTATATAAGTGAGTTTATAATAAATACATTTTATAACTGTTATGTATGAAGCCGATTAAAGATGAAATTAGTCAAATAGCTTTAATAGATCTAAGAGATAGCTTGTAATAAATGGTAGATGGTAGCATTACAATATTTGTTAAGATTTTTATTTAGAGTAAATGTTTTGTACTTAGCTGTGACAGTATGATTAGTTTTAGCTTATTCGATTAACAATGCATCTTAGTCTGACTAGTCACTGTTTTGTCTAGCGTTGCTATCGTCTATGTAGTACGTAAAGTGTTTGTTTTTGAGGTGAACCTTCTTTAGGCGCACTGGCGTAAAATGCAACAGAAGTGACGTACGCGTAAATTTAAATAGTCAATATTTCAATGTCAAGAAAGTTTTACTTCTAACGCGTAGCTTTCTGCGCACTTCCTTTTATTTTAGATAGCGATAAAATATTATCTTGAAAGTAAATTTTAGAATTGCAATCCATCTACACCGAGCTATAATTTAATAATTAATAATAAAGAAAACCAGCAGGTACATTATACTGAATTTAAACTTAACCAAATGAAACTTTATTTTATTTATTAATGAAACTAAATTGCTCGAACAATAATTATAAACAACATTAAGGGTTAGATAGCTATGTAAAAGAATGTATGGTTGTTGACTTATTATGAGTCTCTTTTCAATGCGAGCTTTCTACTGAGTAGTATTTATAAATGTAACGGTAAATTATCTATCGACATAGTATATAATGAATTAGAACGGAAGACTTCCTCAGATCTCATTTAATTATGCCATACATTTTTAGAATATAAATCGGCGGCAGTCAAAACTATTTATAATACATATATATGAAAAAAAAAATGTATGAGTTTTACATACATATAAAGGCAAGATTAGATAACATTGTAAAATATATCCATTGTATTTCTATTAGGTATTACAAAATAGCTGAAAATGAATTCCGTAGAGCTTATAATGTTATGTAGTGACTTAAATACAGAGATATTAAAATCACGTTAAATAAAAATGGGGAATCAAAAGATGAGCAACAGACAAAAAATACTTTATACCACACAAAGGGCAAGACCAACAGGACACACTTTAATGTGTCCGGCTATAATTTTATAATTATGTATACGCAATCACAAACAAAATCTTATACGTTACAAGTCTTTATTGCATTTTAGTTTTGTAATAGGCACTACAAAATATAAATCTCTAGTCAAAAAGTACACAAGGATATTTTTCTGAGTTAACAATCAGAAGCTATCAAAACAATAACTATCTTATTTCAATGAACCTCTAATAACATGAAACCATAATAATAAGAGTTCGTCAATAGGTGGTAGGAGCATATTAAGTATATCGATGTTCCGCCCGACTTACTTCCAAAAAGTTTCAAAGTTGCTTACCACCACCATCATGGAGAAAATCTGCCACTATAACCTTACGGTGTTCCGGCAGCACATAGATCTTCATAGTCAGAAGTATTCTAGGCCTAGCGTGTTCACCATCTTCGACCACATCATCGCTTACCACCAGGCGAGATAGTGGTCTAACGCTAGCCTCTAAGATATAAAAATATAATAAAATTAACTAGCTAAGTTAGTGTTAGATCTACGCTTTAGCGTTTCGACTTATGATGATTGTGATCTTCTTACATATTTTCTTGACCTTCTAAAATATTGTTAGTTACCTACGTTTTATTATTACTTTTATATATCATATTAACATGGACTGCATATTAAGAATATTCATTATTCAAGCATATTACACAGGTACAAAAATTATTAGCGTCTATTTTGGATATACTGGACTTTTATTTACAAGAAAAAAGACATTCCATATATTTTAGTAGAAACAAACATAATCTGTAGCCACTTACATATGTTACTATCTTTCTGTTTACTGGCTCCGTCTATTTATTAGTGGCTTGATATAATTTCTAGTAACAGTTTAGGGTGTCTAATACTTTTATACATAATAAATTGTTAATAACAAAACAAAATGCATTGGTATTTGGCTTTATAGAACATGCGTAAGAACTATGCATGTTCAGCTATTAATGTTTATACATAAAGTTGGTAGATATACACGGTGTTTTATGTATATGGAATATGTATACTGTTGTAGGTAATAATCGCTGTTGGGAATCTAAATGTAGGTAAATTGTTTCGTGTTCAGGGATGTCTTCTGAGAGTCGGATCATTGGACTTGTACTTGTATTACTAGGTAGGTACTCTCAAGTCATACCGACTTGTAACTAATGACAATAATATTTTGATATTGAAGAAAAAACATTATTTACTGATAAAATTAAGCAGTGGTTGTATTTCGTGTTACTACAATTATAAAATAATTTACGATACATCTTACATGCAGTTTTCCATACAAATGTATTCCCCCGTTTCCTCCCTGGGAAGTGCTTCTAGAGCAAAATTTGTTTCAACAAAAAATCAAGGTCTGCTGTAGCTACGCACATATTATTTTCTTTTTTTGACCAACCAATTGCCAAAAAATGAATAATATAAGCCTTCTGATTTTCTCTTTAAGATTTTGAAAGGATCATATTTCTATTTGCAATTGTTTGGTCAAAAAACGCAAATAATAGGGGCTTCACTGTAGCACAGCAGACCTTGATTTATTGTTGAAACAAATTTTGCTCTAGAAGCATTTTCCAGGGAGGAAACGGGGGAATACATTTGTATAGAAAAGTGCACTCCGCGTTCCCTCTTAAGTAACTTTCCTTCAATTAACTTAGAAATGAGTAGAATAATTCAAATTATATTTCAGGTCACTGAAGTATGAAATATATAATCACTGATATATAAATGTACAATATTTTTTTCTTAATTAACAATTATAAGTGCTCGGTTATTTATTAGTAACAATACTAAGTACATCACTGTCGCTGAATAAAATCTCTGAATTACAACCACTACTTATAATAATAGGTATTATAATATATCAAGCTTGAAACTCAGTTTCCTAAGCTTTCTTATACTTACTGTTAAACTGAAGCCAAGCAAAAAAACAGGCTACATTATAAAGGTTGTGTATTAAATGTTTAGTGTGTACTTCACGCCGATAGAGCGGCGCCACTGTCGTCGATGTGCAGTGTGCACACACCCTATCAATGTTGATTGTTGTAGAAAATAATATGAATATATTCAAAGATAGCGACGCGACGGCTACGTACCGTTGGTTTTATATGTCTAAATAGTTTGTAGAGAAGTGGACTAGAAAAACAATCAAAATATCACTTATTATATCGCGAGGTTTACATAAATTAGATAAATATTTTTACATTATTGTCAATTTTATACACAAATAATTCTTGGAAAAATAAGAGTGTTAATTTGAAATCATAACATACAGCATATTATTATACTCGCTGCATTTTTTTTGTAGTTTCAGATGTTTATTAGAATTCTCGTATTTATAGTGAAATAGACAATAATAGTTGAGTAACGCCATCATTACTGGAGTTGTCACTAATAATGACAATAATTTTAAAAACGTCAAAGCCACCCGTATATTTAGTGGTCGTACAATCATGTACCTCATACATAAGTTTAATTAAATTTAATGAAGTACCTACATAACTAAAATTTGTATTTTTTCAAACACTAGGCTTATCGTAAAACCTTGAATGTGTAACCTATCGCAAATCGTAAAATCTATTAACAAATGGGATAAAAAAATCTAATAGATTACCACAGTAAACCTACTTACTTTTTACCGATGAATATATTTTCTTCATTGCATTTATTATGTTCAACAAGCATTTATTAAAGTAGAAAAAGTAAACAGGAAATATTAATATGATGCTAATCAAAATATGGGTAATTACCTACTTTATTAACTCTAGGTACCAACCTAACAGATTGACATAGGTACCTACTCGTATGTGTAGGTACCTATGTCATCTCGTATGTGTATTAACTCTAGGTACCAACCTAACAGATTGACATAGGTACCTACTCGTATGTGTAGGTACCTATGTCATCTCGTATGTGTATTAAGTCTAGGTACCAACCTAACAGATTGACATAAGTACCTACTCGTATGTGTAGGTACCTATGTCATCTCGTATGTGTATTAACTCTAGGTACCAACCTAACAGATTGACATAAGTACCTACTCGTATGTGTAGCTACCTATGTCATCTCGTATGTGTATTAACTCTAGGTACCAACCTAACAGATTGACATAGGTACCTACTCGTATGTGTAGGTGTACCTATGTCATCTCGTATGTGTATTAACTCTAGGTACCAACCTAACAGATTGACATAAGTACCTACTCGTATGTGTAGGTGTACCTATGTCATCTCGTATGTGTATTAACTCTAGGTACCAACCTAACAGATTGACATAAGTACCTACTCGTATGTGTAGCTACCTATGTCATCTCGTATGTGTATTAACTCTAGGTACCAACCTAACAGATTGACATAAATACCTACTCGTATGTGTAGGTGTACCTATGTCATCTCGTATGTGTATTAACTCTAGGTACCAACCTAACAGATTGACATAAATACCTACTCGTATGTGTAGGTGTACCTATGTCATCTCGTATGTGTATTAACTCTAGGTACCAACCTAACAGATTGACATAAGTACCTACTCGTGTGTGTAGGTGTACCTATGTCATCTCGTATGTGTATTAACTCTAGGTACCAACCTAACAGATTGACATAAGTACCTACTCGTATGTGTAGGTACCTATGTCATCTCGTATGTGAATTGAGATACATGGATAACACATTAAATTGCTTTTATTTTATTGACGCCCACTATTAATAAATTTTACAATAAAAGTACCTATTACTTAGTTACTTAAATAAATTGTAAAAATATGATGTAGTTACGTAATAGAGACGCACAAAATACTCTTTACTATAAAAGCCACTATTTTAGACCCTTCTGTTTGTATACAATCATATCAGTAAACAAATCATAGGAAATTATTTATTTTATCGATGTTAAGTATATGTGTAGAAGAATATTGCTTTGCGTAGTAACTTCCGCGTTTTGTACTAAGGTGTTAGATTTTCCGTGCTATTAAACGCTAAGCGTTAAATTATTATATGTGTATCACATTTATTTTTGTTATCCTGTACAATTTTTATATTTGCTATAAATATTTATTAATATTTCTTGTTATAAAAGAATTTTCATATTATATTTTAAAACGTTATTTCATCAGAAAATTATTCTGTATTTGAATTTCGCACGGTAAGTCAGAATTGTTTTGTAGTTTAGGTTAAATTAATACGAGTACTATTACTTACATAATACATATATGTTTTTTTTGTAACGTTATTGTATTTTAGTATAGTAGTTGTCCTGTTTGATGTGTTTTAAAATGATTTGTATAATTCTTAAATATAAGTAATCAAAGCTGGGCTTTGATGATTGTACCTATTGTCTTATTTTATTATTATAAAAAAACACGATGCGGAATTGTTTATTTGATTGTAATAATTTATTGTCTACGTTATTTAGCTATTGATTTCTAGTCGCTGGATGCTGTCGCCTTTTGTGTAGAATTACTTTATCCCTTGGAGCTTGGAATAAAACTTTTATTGAAAGTTGGGCATTTTACTTTGTTCAACCCACTTTATCTTTCGCAGCTGTGTCCGGAATTGTAATTGTTTTTTCTGTGTCAAGTCCATGAAAACATGTATTCTCTTAACTAAATCAAGAATCAAAGAATCAAAGCATTTATTCAGTATGTAGGCAGTATTAATATACGCACATATACACGTCAAAATCATAAATCATAACCAATTATCAAGTAAACATAGCAAAAGCAGAATTTAACGCTTTGAATTAGAAAAAAAAAGTAATGAACCATTCAGCTGTCATCCAATAGTTTACGTCAAAATATTTAAAAAAAAATTAAGTACGTTAAAACCAACCATACATGTAACTGTGTGTTTCAGTACTTTAGACAATTTTTATATACAAAAAAATAAAAAAAGTGAAATAGTGAAACACAACTTAGATAAACGCATACCGATCACAGTACATATCATGATCCGAATGGAACTGATAGTCCGTCTGTCTAAACATATACTGTAACTCAAACACTGACTAGGGTTCAAAAGATATGATTAATAGTTAACTAAGATCTGTACCAATTGTCATCAAAATCTATTGAGCCATTGTCACCTAAATCCGTGTTCTGTGCCAAAGACATAGAATAAAAAAAACAAGTCGCTCATTGTAACCCACCCGCGCCCATAGGCCTTATACACATCATTTCTGGGTGGTTCCAAATGTGGTGAGAGTAAGTGTCAGACTTCGGCCGTGGCTCGAACCACCCACCGCACAAAAGCAGAGATAGTTTATCGAAACTGTCATGACATCCAATCATATCGATATGTCATTTGATCAGAGCCTCATATCACCGCCGTTATTCAATGTCAGACAAGCACGACAAGCTACTACATTTACATCAGGTTTTCTTTTTATAACATCGCTAGCCTGTACAGGCTAGCGTTTGACCACTATCTCACCAGTTGGTTAAGTGATGATGCAGTTGGTAAGCATGCTAGGCCTAGAATGGGAACTGGCTCTCAAGGTTAGCTGCCGGAACACATTAGATGTTTGGCGAAAGATTTTCAAACTTGAGGGTGGTAACTAGCCAGGCGGACACTAGATAGGGTTGGTGGTTTTTTAACGATGTTTTTCCTTCACCGGAAGGCTACTGTGCAAAGCGCACAAATTTTTCTATAGTAAAATCCATTTGTGCGCGGCGGGGATTGAACTCGTTACCTCTGGCGTCTAAGCCAACCATTCTCCCACTACACCACTGGGTCCTCAAGGTACAATCAACTTAAATGCGTAATATTGTCAAGTGCTTAACTGTTCGTGACATTTTGAATACCTAAAAAGAGTAGGGAGGTAAAACAGACGCGAGTAAAATAGTTCCCCCTGCCACCTTAGTACCTACCACGTAGCAGGGAGACAGCGCGAACTTTTATGTTCTCTCTCCTTGGCCTTAGCAGTGGGACGGATTAACCTATTTGTCCTGTATGTCTCCAAGGGGGACAGGTTATAGGGACAAACAGGAATATTCCAGCAATATTTATACTTATTGATATTTCCAGGGCCGGATTAACCTTTACCTTTTTTCTTACATTTTAAAATACTGTACTTTCTATTACAAAACTCGAGTCTATCTGATCGACTCCTGATTTTTGAGTTAATTGAAATTATTTTAATGAGTAGATTATAGTTATAGATAAGTGATGATTCAGGTCTCATGATGGAGTAGGAAAGATAAATGAGACGCAACGCGGTTATTTTAAATTAAATTTTGTTAAATGCAATACAATCTATGTATATAAAATCCAAAGTCGACACATGAAATTTGCAGGACGTGTTTTTTGTTAAATGTAGGTATCCGCTAAGAAAGGATTTTTTGAAATTCCTGGCTCTATCAGTGAAATAGAGGGTTTAACTTTCTATGAAACTTTTTACTATCTAGGTTAATTGTCTCGAAAATTGGTGCACACATACTCAATACTCTTTAATTAACATTATGAGTTACGAGTATCACTGTTTTTTTAATCTTCCCGCACGTGTTTGTCTGGCTTACCGAATGGCTGCCTGATATAATAATATTACCCGCGCGTTAGTCCTAAACACATGATATTTGGAGAGTGTGTTCTTTGGGAACTGCAAGTATCCATTACGAAACGGTTTTTCGAAATTTTACCCCTAAGAGGGTGAAATGGAGGGTGGAACTTTCTATTCGATGGTTTAATTGTCTCGAAAATTGGTACTTACACATAAAAATTAAGAGTCATGCGTTTTTTTTTCAACAAAATCCCCCACGTGTTTGCCTGACTTAACTGAATGACTGTCTGATATATCAACGCATTGCCTAATCCACTGGTCCTAGAGACATGATATATAGAGGGTGTATACAGTATACTACTACTTCGAAATTACACCCCTAAAAGTGTGTGATGGAAGGTTACATTTTCTGTTTAATATTTTGTTCTCTAAATCGATTGTCTCGAAAATTGGTACACATACTTATTAATTAAAATTATGACACGTGTATCAGTTTTTCTAAAATCATCCCTTACGCGTGTCTGACTAATATATCAATGCACTACCTAAACACTGGTTCTAGAGACATAAATTAAGAGGGCGTATTTTTTGATTATTGCAGCTATTCACTAAGAAAGGGGTTTTCAAAATTTTACCCCTAAGAGAGTGAAAGGGAAGGTTGAATTTTCTGTAAAACATTTTATTCTCTGGGCCGATTGACTTGAAAATTGGTCACATACTTACTCATTAATAAAAATTATTTTGAGCGCGTGTATCACAATTTTTTCAAAATCATCCCTTGCGCATTTGCGGTTTGTCTGACTAATATATCTATCAATGCACTACCTGAACCGCTGGTTCTGAAGACATGAAATTTGGAGGGAGTGTTCTTGTAAAGTGTAGGTATTTGGATTTTCAGTAAATCTTTTTATTCTCCGGGTCGCTCGATTGACTCGAAAATTGGTTCACATACTTTTCAATTAATCTTATAAGACACGACTTTGACCCATTTCAACATAATGAAATGGTTCGATACATACAGGTCATAGACCTCAACCTCAAACATAGGTCAACCGACATTCAACCAAATAGGTACCGTTAGATAGCGCTTTTTAGTTTTACAGTTAGTAAAATCATTTTTTATATGGCAACATTACCGGATGTAAATAATGGGAAATGTCTCGAATTAAACTTTTTTTTCTTGGTTTGTGGCTTGTATCGACTAGGCCCCCGTGGGCCCCTAGTTGGTGCGGGGCCCCTAGGCAGTTGCCAAATCCGCCTTATGTATAATCTGGCCCTGGATATTTCCCTCTAGCTATAGAATGGAGTCATTTAAAAAGGGTATCCACAAATTCCTCAAAGGTCGGCAACGCATCAACAGCGCCGATGGTGTTGCAGTTGTACATAGGTGACGGTAACCGCTTTCCATCAGGCGGGCCGTCTGCTTGTTTGCCTACACTAATAAAAAGAAATCTTAAAATACTATAATATTTACCTATATGTAAAGGATGCTGAAAGAAAACACAAGTAATATAATTGAGTTAATATTTTACTATAGGATACAATAGTTACATTAATCAACAATAGGTATAAATAACTAGCTAGTTAACTGCTAACTAACGCGGTTACAATCCAACGTGAGGTACCGGTCAAAGCTTACATCCTCACATACTCGTACCTACTGACGCTTGGAAGGCGACAAACACCCGCTGGATAGGCCATTACCAAACATTATATTTATTAAAATATGATTTAAAAAAGACGGTGCGAATAAAGCTACGCGTTAGATATGAAACTTCTCTCACAGATGGGAATTCAGAGTATTAAGATCATTCAATTTATTTCTCAACATCACTTATTATTTTTTGTACAACTCCATCTGTTGAACTCAGCGGACGAATGATCGAATGACAGCTAATACGTTTTCGTAGTTACGCCGTTCTACAATAGAGGGCGTTTATAAATATAAAATATAACATGACGCTTACGTCACTTCCGTTGATTCGGAGCGTGACGCTACGTCACATCCGTTAAATTGTACCCCAGTCTAAAGAAGTTTCACTTCATAACTAAAAACTGACTTCAAATGATGCGAAGTCCTTTCTAGTGGCAAGTTGGAGGTGTTTGTCTATATATCTGTGATGATACTCACCTGTACCCTTAGTACGAGTTTTTATCGTAAACGCTTTTGACAGATCTCACATAGTTTTCGACTTATTCTGGCTCCCTGATTGGTCTAAATTTAGTGAAGTGTAGTAACCACTAGAGGCGCTGCACTGTTTTTCATACAAAATTTGTTCGATATACGATTTGGTATGAAAACTCTACTAGGGGTACAGATCTTGATTAAACTCATCCAGTAGTCTGGATGAGTTTAATCAAGATCTGTGGAATATTAGTATATTATAAAGAGAAAACGTTTTTAAACGACTTCAACTTTTGAGATGTTCAATCACGAAGCAAGTCCATCCAGTTTCAATATCGCGGAAAATATCGTTTGCGCGATGCAGGATCTCATACATTTAGACAATATTTAAAGGAGAGCTATAAAAATCTACGTTAGGGCTATTTGGTGCACAGATAGTATATATATATACACTATCTGTGGATAGTATATATATATATACTATCTGTGCACCAAATTTCATTTAAATCGCCAAAACTACTGAACCGATTTAAATGAAATTTGGTGCACAGATAGTCCAGAGCCTGAGAAAGGACATAGGCTATTTTTTAATGCGAAAAGAGGGTTGTAAGGGGTTGAAAGGGGGGATGAAAAGTTGTATGGAAGTATCGTCATTTATAAAGCTAGAAACTTGGAAACTTTTTGTAATTGTGAAACTGTTGATACGATATCAATAAATATGACATTCAAAGTTTGTGAGCAGGAAGGGGGAGGGTAGGGGGAGTGGTGGGGAGGGGAGGTGCGCTGGAGGGGAGAGGGAGGGGAGGGGAGGGAGAGTGGAGTGGAGGGGGAGTATAATATATAATAATTTGTACAAAAAGTAATTATTGATATTGAGAAATAAAATGAATGAACCTGGAAGTGTCACTTCTATTCTATTTTATTGTTTAGAATGAGTTGATGCTGCCCTCCACCCCTCGCGGGTCAACGATACAAATAATTATCGATCCTGACGACAAACACCTCCAACTAACGCCACATTCTGCTCTCGGACGAAATAAAAAACTTAAATTACCAACTGAATAGATCATTAAAAGTGTTAATATAATTATATTACATAAATACTTTAATATCAAATCAAATACTTGGAAATAATAGAGTCCAGAGTTGAGTGTCGCCTTCAAGCCTTGGCGCAGCCTTCCGTTACAAATAAGTACACAAGCAGATGCAATGTACATGTTACGTGATGAACGCTGAGTGCGGGGCCACGATACCTTCACACGAACAAATAGATGCATATTTGATTAGGTACCTATTTAAAATCGTTCATAAAACTAAAAAAAACCGACTTCAAACGCCACGATTCAGTTACAAGTTTTAGGTGTTTAGGTGTTCTCCATATCTCTGGAGATACTTCTCAGATCTCGATAAAATTACAATAGTACCAAACGGGAAGCATACTCTAGGTATAAACAAAAAATAAATTTCTATATCAGTTGATAAATGTCATGCTTTTTTGTCAAGTCGGTTAAAAATCGGATTTAGCTGCCACAGATTGAATATAAATAAATAATAAAAAATACATGTTTATGATACATAGATATGAACATAAAATCACGCCTTTTTCCCGTTGGTGTAGGCAGAGACTACTTCTTTCCACATGCTACGAGCCTGACATACCTCCTTCGCTTCTTCCACTTTCATGAGCGCCTTCATACATTCTCCACCACCACAACACTGTAATATATTACTATTACATGTGAAAATGTGTACCTTATATTTATGTATGTATGTATGTATGTATGTATGCGGTGACGGTATCGTGACCTCACACGGTAGCAGTGGAGCGGATGAGACGGCGACATACAACATTCAAATTCAGTCTTGAGTAATATTCCACTAAATTGAGATACGAGTGATCGGAAATCAAGTATTGATACCTACTCTCATGTATTGACAGAAAAGTTCCTGGATGGATTCATGAACGAATGCTAAAACTAATTAAATTCAAATTAACTAGTGGGGCAAAGGTTACACGGCTTGGATTAGACAAGCAAGTTAAACAACAACAAATTTCTGAGAGCTCTTCGCAAAAAAGTGAAAATAGTTACCACTAAAGCGAAAAAAATGCAAAATAAACTTGTGTGTACTTATGTACACGCGTTAGAAGTTAAACTTGTGTGGCGTATGGAAAAAAAGTAACTAAAATGCAGTAGTGATTAACGTTAAATATTAAAATTAATCAAAAAGATTTTATTTAAATAAAAAAGGTTTTATTATCGTAAAAATATGACGTTAAATATGACATAAACAACTTGAACATAGTCATGCCACCTAGAATTAACTTCACGGTGTAGAATTTAGGTGTCGGTGTTCGCGCGCATCGAACCACCTAGAACTAACTTCACGGTGTAGAATTTAGGTGTCGGTGTGCGCGCGCATCGAACCACCTAGAACTAACTTCACGGTGTAGAATTTAGGTGTCGGTGTGCGTGCGCATCGAACCACCTAGAACTAACTTCACGGTGTAGAATTTAGGTGTCGGTGTGCGCGCGCATCGAACCACCTAGAACTAACTTCACGGTGTAGAATTTAGGTGTCGGTGTGCGTGCGCATCGAACCACCTAGAACTAACTTCACGGTGTAGAATTTAGGTGTCGGTGTGCGTGCGCATCGAACCACCTAGAACTAACTTCACGGTGTAGAATTTAGGTGTCGGTGTGCGCGCGCATCGAACCACCTAGAACTAACTTCACGGTGTAGAATTTAGGTGTCGGTGTGCGTGCGCATCGAACCACCTAGAACTAACTTCACGGTGTAGAATTTAGGTGTCGGTGTGCGTGCGCATCGAACCACCTAGAACTAACTTCACGGTGTAGAATTTAGGTGTCGGTGTGCGTGCGCATCGAACCACCTAGAACTAACTTCACGGTGTAGAATTTAGGTGTCGGTGTGCGTGCGCATCGAACCACCTAGAACTAACTTCACGGTGTAGAATTTAGGTGTCGGTGTGCGCGACTTCAATAAAGAGAAAAAAATACCAAAAAATCGTGATAATATATTGGATTGCATTGATTAGCATGGACAGAGTGAAAAGGGGTGAATTAACGTCCACATAATTTTGACAAACTGCCAAGATAAGAATATAATAGAGAACACAAGAAAATTTAAAAAAGTGTTTATGGCAACAATGATGAGACTGTGAGACAAAAACATGCCTACTCGTTAGGGGCTACCGATTTTTTACTCACCAGGTCGCGCCAGTGAGTAAAATGGTGACAAATTACAGCTGTCAAGATGCAGAACTTATAATTTCATGTCAAATTTCATGTTATGTCAATGTCAAAATCACAATCCAAAAATTACATTTGACATTTTGCAGGCTTTGTTGCACGCTAGCGCCTCTAGCGGAAAATTCCCACGCGATAGCCGCCGATTAGGGAGTAACATCCCAGTTGCAATAAACGTACAATCCGCGGGCACCTCTCAATACTCGAATAATAATTAAGCTCAACTTGATTGGACCTACGAGTTGGTATTGTACGAACTTTTCCATCAACACTCGTACAGAGACGTGCGCCATGATACTACACCCGATACTTGCTACGACTCGACACACAGACACATACTAACAAGTCTCGATACAATACAAGATATTATTATGTTTACTATTCTGTAACTTAAGCATAAGTTTCAGTTTATCTACCGTCATTATAAAACATGGGAGCAGCTAATATTTTCAAACATTTTGTGACCTTATGAATTACTTTTTTTCGCAATATTAATGATTGAAATGTAGGTTACATTTTATTTAAAACATCCACCAATTTGTTTTTAGTACAAACAATATAGTGCATAGTTTGTATGTATGTCATTATGCATTAAATAAATAAAATTGATGTATGTTTCAAGACTATGGGTATTCCACAACAAACGTTAGACGAGACTCTCATGCTTCGGTTACTGCTGACAACTTATCTGAGACTCTCATGCCTCGGTTACTGCTGACAACTTATCTGAGACTCTCATGCCTCGGTTACTGCTGACAACTTATCTGAGACTCTCATGCCTCGGTTACTGCTGACAACTTATCTGAGACTCTCATGCCTCGGTTACTGCTGACAACTTATCTGAGACTCTCATGCCTCGGTTACTGCTGACAACTTATCTGAGACTCTCATGCCTCGGTTACTGCTGACAACTTATCTGAGACTCTCATGCCTCGGTTACTGCTGACAACTTATCGATTATAATATTCATTTATATTCACTTTCAATTAAATAAAATAGTAACAATTTCCACAAATGATTCATTTCAAGTATAAAACAAAATAAACCTTATTTAACAAGGGCGTGAGAGAAATTGTACTAGAACATATTTTACTAACATTCTATAAATAAACAGTTAATGAGTAAACATAATGTCTTTATAAAAATTATATTTATTTTTAATGGTGACAGTAAAAATGTGCACGTAAATTATTATTTTTCAAAACACATACTTTTGTAACTCATACCTATGACGATTTCAAATAAAATAAACATTTTGACAAAATTCAGGACCACAATCAATTGTCAATTAAAATAAATGATTATATTTGCATAAACATGTCCCACATAATAATATTCCATTACGCATTAATTCGAAATGACTTACATAAAAACCTTAACATTTAAAAAGTAAAATAATTTACAATTAAAGATATCGATAAAATACTAAGTCAATAACTTCACAAGTCTTAAACGAGTTTAAAATAGAGTACATAATACTTTCAATAGAATCTCATAGCCTCTAGATACTTACCTAAATAAAATATATGAAGTATTTGTGATGTACTTAGTATTTTGTAAGGAAATTCAAAATAAGTGATATTTGATGGTAGCGATTCCTACGTACCTACAACATTTTACATTTGTATTGGGTTTGTGGACTTTGAGTAACCAGCGCATGAGTGGGTAGCCAACAAAAATTAATTGTGACATTTTCTGTTAAATGTATATAAAAAAAAGAATTTACGCTTTTGAAGTGTAAAAGCCCCTACATACTACACGGTGGAAGTTTTATTTTAGTTAAGATAAAGGAGACATTTCAGAATCGCAACCATCAATTTCTTAATAATAATAGCTATCATTTGAAAGTTTTACAGCAACTACGAAAATATATAAATAGTTAAAAACAAAAGCTACAACTTGTAAATAATGAAAGCACTAATTCAACTAGTAACGTTATTTAACAACCGCATTCAAAAACACTAAGTACACCTCCTCACGTAACTAAATTCATGATTTGTTCACAATTAAATATAACGAACTATATAAGATACAAAATCAACTACGAGTCTAGATCTAAATGTAAATATTCCGAGCAATTGTTGCACCGTTATCGAGATAAAATATCGAATTTATATTCAACAAATAAATATAATTATTTAATTTGTCGGCGACGTGGCATCGCCCTACACTTCTACTTAACCTTAATGATATGAAGCAAGCGCAACCGTTTCGCTAAGTCGAACGATTCAAATTAAACCTAATAAACTCTCTCACCGTCCACTTCTGTCGATGTCGATACATCAATTGACAATCCTAAAGCTTTCCTGTAAATACATTTCGGTAGCTTCATTCGTACAACTCAATTTTAGTAACACAAATATGGTATCGTTCTTGAAAAGTTTTAGCATATCGATTCACTTTTATTCGTTTATATTAATTAATTGACAATAATTTCAGCTATAGACTAAAATTAGATAATTATTTTTCACTAGTACTCGTATCCGAGTAACGACGTCGCACTCGTTTCTCATCCTTTAATCAAAAAATAGATCATATCACAAGCAGCGTTACTAGTACGAGTATCTATCGATATCGACAGAAGCATCGACTTTACCTCACCCCTAAATATATCAGTCCTAAAATAGCCCCTCACGAAATCAGTACGTACGTGCGATAAAATATGAACTTGCTCTCTAATTATCATTAAAATCTAATAAAAATAGAAGACGCCGGGCACCGACCGTTACTTTGGTTTGTTGTGATGTGCGGTGAACTATGTATATCTTTGGTTCGCTACGAGTATTATTAACAAATGGATGGAGACGGGTCGCGGGAACACGGAGCGGCGGAGAAGCGACGTTTCTTATAATTAAAGCTCAATTTAATGTCGGTTACTTCACAGAAGTCAGTATTAAAGGCGTCGTGACCGCCGCTCGCGGCTACAAGCTGCGCTGAGGACTACTCCGAGACGCGCCACACACTCGACACTCTACAGTATACAATATTAACAACCGAGTGCTTACACACAAAATAACTACTTTTAAAAAGTTAATAATTATTATTTGTCGTTTTTTTGTATCCATTTTAACGAAATGTAGATCAAAGAGTAAGCGCGGAATATAGCGATTAAGGAAGACGAAGGGCAGAAAAATTGCTAGCGTGCGAATTGTTTACAAAAATCTTCACCGAAATGTGAAGATATGGACGCTGGGCGAGGAGCGGCATTCTCATCTCGTCTCGTAGAACATGACGTCTGTTAAGAAACGAACCGACGCTTGCTGGGGCTGATTCAAACCCCATATATAGGTACAGAGAGGTCATATGCAATTGTCAATTGTTACGTTAAAGACGGACTAAATGATCGTCTACAGAGAAGCTACATTCGCAACTACGTGATTGAAGGCGAATGATAGAAATTTTGATTGAAGCCCATTGACATTCGCAAATGACGCAACTATTGAACGTCTCGTTGTGCAATTGCCGCGTCGATTGAAGCTCCATCATTCGCACCTTTAATTGACACGGTCATTCTCAGTCACGTACCGATTGACGAATGACAAATGACCGTCTCCGAGGCACTAAAGCAACGCTTCCTCTCGCTCACTTCACCACTAACGTCGAGACCCGCACACAAAGCAGTGAGCCCACTCCTCGCACATTGCGAACATCACACAAAGAACGGAGTGTTCGCTAAAATCAGAACCCAACTGCATTGCCTCTCCTCATCTGTATTTTCTGTTACCCTTTAGACCCCCTATAGTACCGACAAAAGCCGAAACAGTTTCGACAACGATAACTTGTTCTAATAAACATGGACCGGTAGTCTGTTCATGAATAGCGATCAATTTCAAACGATAATCGTCGATAAGAAAAGAGATGCAAATATACAACTGTCTAGCTGCATCTCCTTCTATAAGACATTTGCGATGACAGGACGTATCGCTATCAATGTAGAGACTACCGGCCCTGGACACAATAATTGTGATATTTTTGCAGACTTTTTTCCTAACTTTCTATTCATAGAAACACATCTACGATATACTAGATAATATCTTCGATAGAAGACGATAACTTCAGCCGGTTCTCGACGTTTGTCGGTAACACCTGACGGACAATGCACTACCACCCTTATTACTATAGCGTTAAGATTCAAAAATAGATTCTATAGAAGTAAAGGAGATCGGCGTAAGTCTTGTCAATATTCGCTGTTCAGTTCACAAACAAATAGGCCTACAAACTTAACGTTAGCTTTGTTTAAAATTGAGCACTTTAATTCGTTTAGATAAGGTTCAATTTTAAACGGACATTGTTGAGATTCTTTAAAGAGGTACAATAAGTTATAAATAAACCACTTTAAATGTATGAAGACACTTTGCTAATTAAACGATTCCAAAGGATTGATTTCGATGCATATGTTGCTTTACTTAATACATCATTAGATAGAACTGATTTTAGACACATAATATCGCCGTTTATATTACTATATAAACACACTCGATCACGTTAAAGTAAATGCAGATTTGTATGGAAATGACAATGTTACCTCTCATACACACTAGATGGCGCTCAATAATTCCATACAAATCTGCGTTTACTGTAACGCGGTCGAATAAGTAAACCGATCTATAAAACTCACACTAGGTACTGTGATTATATGATAGTTACTACATACGTGCACGGGCTGAGTTCGAGCGTTAGGCGGGGCAGAGCGGCCGTTGCTTTAACAATGCTAAAGCGCATTTCACACTACGCTATAATATAATAGCTTATAGCATATAGTTTATATAACATAATAGCTTATAGCATATAGCTTATAGCATATAGTTTATATAACATAATAGCTTATAGCATATAGCTTATAGCATATAGTTTATATAACATAATAGCTTATAGCATATAGCTTATAGCATATAGTTTATATAACATAATAGCTTATAGCATATAGCTTATAGCACAACAATATCGCACTATACATTTACCTAGAACACGTTCACACTGAGCTATGCTATATATATAGCAGCCAGTCTGCTTGTCATGCTGTGCTATATAGCGGAGTGGTATAGCGTATTCTGAAATGCGCTTTAGGCGTAGTGATGTTCGCGCGGTACGCCCGGCCGGCACTCAGCCATTACGCAAGCATTAAGCCTGATTTAGACAGGCTGACCCGATATTTACCAATTGTAAATAGAATTGGTCAATACAGCGCTGTCGCGTTAGTTGCTGCTGACTTCAATATTACATTTGCAAAAAGAAATATAAGCGTTCTAATCTCCTCTCAAAGATTTTTGAATGGTCATATTTCTATTTGCAATTGGTTGGTCAAAAAAATAAAATGATAGGGATATAGAATATACAGGGTTACAGGAGAAGTCGTGCTAGATCCGTGAAGGGCGTGGAGTACCCGTCATTTCTGACTTATTTCTCTATGAAACACCCCACCCTAAACTTTACCCTTTTCGAGATATACGACTTTTTTTTTTTTTAATTGCCGATTTTTAGGCTATTACATTGATTTGTGTTTTTTTTACGTGTCTTATTATTATTGTTGTTGCATTTTTACTTGTGTAATAAGATGCTTTAACGCGTTAATAATCAAAATAGTGCATAAGTTAGTTGAATAGACCGTAGTAGACAAGTGAAAGTTAAGAAATTAAAAAAAAAAATTTGCAAGTTTATTTTTCTCTAAGGAATATCTAAAAAAAATATTATGGCACTTGTTCGGCAGATGTTTTTTAAAATATCTACGGTTCATCAGCTATCCAGCGAGGTATAACAATCTAGGGTTTGTATTACATTTCGTGGAAAAAGGTAGTTTTATAGGCGACAGTGTAGAAGATAATTTACAATAAAAAGTAAAATAAAACCATAGGTAAAGCATGAAATGTCATCAGGATGTATCCGAAATAGAGGCGCCCATGTTGAACATGAACTGTAAAATAAGGAAAAGTTGTGTGAAAACATTTAACAAATGACATTTCATGCTTTACCTATGGTTTTATTTTACTTTTTATTGTAAATTATCTTCTACACTGTCGCCTATAAAACTACCTTTTTCCACGAAATGTAATACAAACCCTAGATTGTTATACCTCGCTGGATAGCTGATGAACCGTAGATATTTTAAAAAACATCTGCCGAACAAGTGCCATAATATTTTTTTTAGATATTTCTTAGAGAAAAATAAACTTGCTAATTTTTTTTTTTAATTTCTTAACTTTCACTTGTCTACTACGGTCTATTCAACTAACTTATGCACTATTTTGATTATTAACGCGTTAAAGCATCTTATTACACAAGTAAAAATGCAACAACAACAATAATAAGACACGTAAAAAAAACACAAATCAATGTAATAGCCTAAAAATCGGCAATTAAAAAAAAAAAAAGTCGTATATCTCGAAAAGGGTAAAGTTTAGGGTGGGGTGTTTCATAGAGAAATAAGTCAGAAATGACGGGTACTCCACGCCCTTCACGGATCTAGCACGACTTCTCCTGTAACCCTGTATATGATAGGGATAGCTACAGCAGACCTTGATTTTTGTAGAAACAAATTTTGCTCTAGTAGCTCTTTCCAGGGAGGAAACGAGGGAATACATTTTTATGGAAAAGTGCACTCGGCGTTCCCTCTAAATATGTTTGAAACGCACGCCACGAGCCCGGCCCCGCCCCACGCTCGACGAGACCGGGCACTCAGCCTGGACACTTACTGGTTAACACTTGGTACTCATCATGAAAACATAAAAACTTGGTACAGTGAACATCGCGATCTCACCGCGTGACCTCACTCCCGGGGAAGAGCGACCGACTCGCTCGAAACCTAGGTCGAGAAAATTCGACTAAAGGTACGTGAATTACAGCCGGTGTATAACAATAATAACTTGGTACACTGGTTACATCACTACTTTTAGGAATGTCAAGTTACAGTTTAGCCTCAATTACACCAAAATCAATCCTGATACTTTGACATGTATCTTCATACTCTCAAGTGCTTATAAAATGTTCGGCGAACTTTATTGCAAATTAATTGCAAACGAAACTTAAATTATGTGGCTCTTTTTTACATAACAAGAGCTTTACCCATGTTTTGATCACATTTGACTATTCGGTTTGGACGTAAGGTTCAAAAGGACATACATTTTTAATACCACTCATCGTTTTTATCTTTATTGCACGTACAATTATTATTTAATTATTTCTTTCTCTAAAAGTACCTACAAGAAACATTAAGGAGGTAAAATTTAGAAATAATGCTAGTAATAAATAAGGTTATTTTAGTCGTTAGAGGTCCAGTTTCCCCGATATCTGACAAGTCTACTAGGAACTTATCTGTCAGATTTATTCAAAGTTTTTATGTCGTTACCTGTCATATAAATATTTAAAGCTTTATCGGGCACCTGCGAAACTGGCCTTAAAACAACATCAATTCCAAGTCGAACCTTATCTCCAAAGCTTAAAGTCCAACCGAAACCAATAAAAGTGACAAAGTAAATGTGTCTTATAATACATACGTATGTATAATGTAAAAGAGACCTTATTCCAATGTGTTAGGTCAGTTGTTGGCGTGGTGGATGGAGGCCAGGAAGGCGGGGTCGACGGAGGCCACCTTGGCAGTGAGGAAGGCGTGCATGCAGAACAACAAGCTCTGCAGGATCTGACATTCTAGCTCCTGCAAACATCACATTTTATCAAAGACGTTGAAGTACTATAGTCAGCTTGACTGCGATCTCAACCGCAAAACCGGCCCACATGAAACCGACTCTGAACGGAGTTTGTCCCTTTCTGTTGTATGGACCACATTTATATATACTATACCAGTGTTATTCTACGTGTGGGTCGCGACCCCCAAGGGGATCGCAAAGCCTCTCTAAGGGAGTCGCGAAGCCTCAGTAGAAGAAAAAACAAAGTTTGAAAATATACTTTCGTTTGGAAAATATGAATTAAAGAGCATTAGCAGGTGTTGCAATTAAGGGGGGGGAGGGGGGGGGTTGAGAGCGCATATAACATTTGTTTCTGAAGCAACATCCGCAATCAGAAGCTAGTAATATAATAAAATACAGATTATAAACCATCAGGTGAGACAGCGGCCAAATGATTGCACAGTTCGCAATTAAAAAAAAAATCAACAGTGCAGGTATTTTGGAGGTCGCGATTTTTTTTTTTCATACTAAGGGGGTCGCGTCATGAAATAGGGTGATAAACACTGTACTATACATATAGTATTATTTCCGTACAAATTTATAAAACTAGGTTAAAGGACAAACTAAACTTTGCAGTTCGATCCATACAAAATGTATTGCACCGACATCTTAAAATTCACTTTTTAACCGACTTCAAAAAAAGGAGGAGGTTTCTCAATTCGACCGTATATTTTTTTTTTTTTTTTTTTTTTATGTTTGTTCGGGGGTAACTTCGTCATTTATGCACCGATTTTGATTATTCTTTTTTTGTTCGAAAGGAGATATCCCAAGTGTGGTACCATGGTAATTTTATCGAGGTCTGATAAGTATCTCCAGAGATATTGAGATAACCATCTCAAAATTGGTACTGAAAATGAACATTGAAGTCGGTTCTTTTTTAGTTTTTAAACGATATTATTTTGTTATTAAACTACATATTTACGGTTTTCAGATTTATTCCTATATAAATGCTTCAAGACCTTGCTTCTTGCGAAATTTCATGATTCTAGGTTAACAGGACGTATCCTATAGGTTCTGTTCTGTTCCTATACATCCTGATTTCCTTGTGAAATCGCAAAATATGCGACATAGACGGTCATATCATTTGATCGCATTGACTTACAAGTTAGATTTGTTCACAGCCAAAAGAGACCGTAGACTCGAGTATTTGATATAAGTTTTAACTAGATATCTCTCTATATATCACGTTCTTAAAAAAAGGTATCTTGACAGACGGACGGATAACAAAGTGATCCTATAAGGGTTCCTTTTTTTCTTTTGTGGTACGGAGCCCTAACAATTGTAAATATTGTTAGTAATGAATATATAAATAAATATAAAACTCACTTTTGTTTCGATGACTTTCGTCTCAGAGTCTTGGAAGTGCAGTTTTAATTTGGACTTGCCGTCGTCGCTCGACCCTCGTAATTGAGAAAACCTATAACATACAAAAACTCATTAACATTTTAAAAAATAATCTCTAAATCACTGTACATTTTTATCCGCATTAAATGTAGGATAACAATTAAACATGCTAAATAAACGCTCGAGTTTGGATCACCAAGTGGGTGATCCAAACGGCAAAAAGTAATGCTTTTTTTAGTGTAAAGAAAAGGGTGTCTGTCTAGTAATTGGGTGTCTGACAGCAACGGCACCGGGACGTCAACGGGAACAAGATGCCGGCGCCGAAGTAGCGGTACATATGTATGTATGACAGCTTGTCCACAGCATGACCGGGCGACGTCATCCCGGCCGCCGATATTTCGAGTAGATCGGCGCGACCGCTAGAAATCGGCCAGAGATTTTGACGGGCCGATGTGCTGGTATTGGCTCGCAATACAGAACACGTTTGATCTTGTCCACACACTGCCGGCGCCCAGCGCCATTCAATCAGTTATTGTTTTTTTGTCTGAGGTTGTTTGTTTTATTTCTATGGAAACGCATCTGCCACGCGTGACAGCTAGAAGAAACAGAACCACAAACAGATCGGTGGCGGTTGACAAATACGATCGCCGGCACATCATTATCAAATCGGCTCGAAAAAATCTCGTTGCCGGTGACGTCCCGGTGCCGTTGCTCGTTGGCGGGGCTTAGCTAGTCTCCTTTGTACTATAGCTAATATTAAATTGAATGCATAATTTACAGAATCGACTGCAGAGTCCACTGCAGAGCTTAACGTGTCACCTCGGAAACTCAAATTGCTGAAGAAATTGAAGAAAAACAAAGAAACATTGAATAATCCGAAAAAAATAACTCGTTCAAATAAAAAATAAAAAATTCACCAGTTCTAAAAAGCCTTATAGAATCCACAATAAAAAATCAAAATAGGAAATCCACAGGTAAGCGCTGGACAAAGAGGGTGAAATTGAGGGTTAAATTTTGTCTGAATTTTTTTATTCTCTGGGTCGATTCACTCGAAAATTGGTACACATAGATACTAAAAGGCGCCACCGATTTATGGTGGATATACCATCTACCCGAATGAAGCGATTTGCTTCTTCGTTCATCATACGAACCGAAATTTGGCGTGCAGATAGTTATTATGACGTAGGTATCCGCTTAGAAAAGATTTAACGAAATTTACCTCTTAAGGGGATGAAACGGGGGTTCAAAGTTTGTATGAAGAAACAAGATTAGATAGTATTTTTTATTCGAAACTTTACACAAGTACTTTTGTAAATAAATAAGAATATGCGTATTTCAGGCATTTTCCTTGGTCTATATATATAAAAAGGCAAACGTTACTGTCTGATTGACTGATCTATCAACGCACAACTCAAACCCCTAAATGGATTACGCTGAAATTTGGTACGCAGATAGTTATTATAACATAGATATCCTCTAAAAAATGATTTTAAAAAAATCATCCCTTAAGAGGATGAAACGGGGGTTAAACATTTTGTATGGAGATACAAAAATAGACTCATTAGTTAATTATTGTATTATTAAATTAGAACCAACAACCATCGGGTCAGAATGAGTCTATCCTTTACGCCAAAGGGCTGTCCAATATCACTACATATTATAAAACAAAGTCCCTCACTGCGTCTGTCTGTCTGTCTGTTCGCAATAATCTCAAAAGCTACTGAGCGGATTATCATGCGGTTTTCACCAATAGCCAGAGTGTTTATAAGGAAGGTTTAGGTGCATAATTCGTTTAGGTTTTGTGTAAATTTTTTGTAATATGACGATGAAGATGTTAATATTTTATACTTGACGCAACAAATTGATGCAAATTTTGTAGGCATATATGTTCTCCCCGTGCGAAGCTGGTCTTTCGTAAATGTAATGTAAAATATAAATAGGTAAGGTAAAAGTAAATAGCTAAAGAACACAAAACATATGGTTAATCATTTTAATGGCATTTCAAAGCCTGCAATAATGTACTACTGAGATTGTATTGGATTGTTTTTGTGCCCACAATAAAACCACATAATTATTTAATATTTTCGTTTTATGAATAATCCTTAGTAATATAAAAGAAATCACATTAATTAGTGGTTCAGTTCAGGCTCATATTTTCTTCAAAGTATCGATATGAAGTATCGAAAAAAAATTACAGACGAACATAGAACCTCCTCTTTTCTGGAAGTCGGTTAAAACTCTTTGATATATTTTTTTTACAATTTTCATTATGGCTCCACACTATTAAGTCAGGTTGAAGAACTGGCTTATCGACCAGGCCTTTTATTCGTTCAACGATTTTATAAATTCTAATAAGAATTAAATTATATTTAGTATTTTATTTTATTTTTTATGAATTTTTATTCAATTCATTAATATTATAATTTTATTTCTGATTTTTTAATTATTTTTGCAACTGACGTGTATTTTGTTATATGAATAAATGATTATGGTTATTATTATTAGTGTATTCAGCCAGTGTCAAAGTATAAGAAACTTCTTATTTTTTTAGAAAAAAGAGAAGAAAGAATGACTGATTGTTTTGTGACGATTGAAGGAGAAAGAGTGGAACAAGTGAAAGAGTTTGTGTACCTGGGTTCTAAGTTTACGAGAGATGGTAAGCATGAAAGTGATATTGAGCGAAGAGTTTTGGCTGGAAACCAAGTGAGTGGGGCACTACATAACTTTATGAGAAGTCAGAATGTGTCTAAAAAAGCACGACTGGCTGTACATATTTTAGGGGAGTGTTGGTTCCCACACTCATGTATGGTAGTGAATGCTGGGTATGGCAGAAGAAACATGAAAGTAAAATTAATGCTGTAGAAATGAGAAGTTTGAGAAGTATGATCGGAGTGACTCTGATGGATAAGTTGGAGAACAGCGTGATAAGGGAATGTTGTGGTGTGGTAGAAGATGTAGTGACAAAGATAGAGAAAGGGATGCTTAGATGGTTTGGACATCTAGAGAGGATGGATGAAGAAAGATTGACGAAACAGATTTATGAGACGTGTGTGAATGGGCCAGTTGGTAGAGGCCGACCTAGGCGAACGTATCACGACCAGATTGGAGACGTTTTAAAAAAAGGCCAAGTCAAAAGTACCTATAACCGGCGAGCATGTATGAAGACGCTCATGAAAGTGGAAGAAGCGAAGGAGGTATGTCAGGATCGTAGCATGTGGAAAGAAGTAGTCTCTGCCTACCCCAACGGGAAAAAGGCGTGATTGTATGTATGTATGTTAACTTCAAGTTTGACACGTGACAGTTGAATACACGTATTGTGTAGAGGGATAATACTCCTATCTACGTAATAAAATAATCTGTGGCTGGATTGAAGCTGTCATCAGGTTCCAGTTCCTGATTGGTTCAGATAGAGTCCATGATTATAAGCGCACATTACATACAATTCACAAAATCCGTTTAGAAGTATGCGAGTCCCGTCTCTTACGTAGTATTTATATTCTCTTTGCCGTTGCTGTGGACAAACGCTCTGAAACATCACGTTTAATTTTTTTTATGAGTTTGACGACCATCTCAGCTGATGTTAACGAAACAATTATACAGACTGGATTTATGAGACGGACGCAGTCAAAGACAATTTATAAACGGACGGTACACTACCGGCCCGAACCGAGACCGACCTTGTACGGAGTTTGTCTCTTTCTTTTGTATGGACCACACATTTTAGCACTTACAGGTTGTTACACAAGGACACACTCCCATCTAGGTTCCTTTCGTTCGTTCGAGCATACGGATTAAACTGAATTAGTAAAAACATATGCTGTGCACGATCCTTATAAGGTAAATCCATTCGTGTGTGTATGTGTGTGTTTGTGTGTGTTTGTGTGTGTGTGTGTGTGTGTGTGTGTGTGTGTGTGTGTGTGTGTGTGTGTAGTAACAGAGAGTATACCTGTACGCCCAGACGGGCGGCGCGCCGGGCGTGCCCTCGCTGAGAGAGAACCCGCCCGCCCAGTCCAGCGTGAGGCCGGCCGCGCGCCCGCCGTGCACCACCGTGAACGTCTTCTTCTGAAATACCACATTGTATTCAAGAAGTACACAAGGTACACTTATGAACGTCAATAACATCAAACAGTCGACAATATAAAAATGTGACCATCGAATAATTTATAAGATACAAATCCATTTTTTTTTTTCGCTGGTTACACACAATCCAAAATTTTATCGTACCGACGGGACTCGAACCCGCACCTCTTGGGAAAAATGGCCAGGTGCTCTGCCAATCAAGCCACGGTGCGATACTATCGATACGACGACATTAATGGATTGCATTTTAGACCCAATTATACATTGCTGGCGCCATTTATGATCATAACTTTTTCGAAGTCAATAATCTGGAAGAAATCATTACTTTTCAAATCCAACGAGAGATGTTTGATAATAATATGATGATATGATGAAATTGGATTATAGGATTGTAATTCCAAATTAACAATTTTTTACTAAATGCATATGAAAGTATATACGTAATATGCATATGAAAGTATTTTACTTACATAAAAAAAATCGTCATTTTTTTTTTAATTTTAGTTTAGTCTGTCTGTCTGTTTGTTCTGGCTAATCTCTGAAACGGCTGGACCGATTTTAACAGGACTTTCACTGGCAGATAGCTGATGTTCCAGTGGACAGTGAACCTAACTTTTTGCTGTGCTATGCACTCACCACAGAGTTACTAGTATACTCTCATCACAGTAGTGGCACATGAGTAAATGTGGTAGTGGCTTAGTTTATAAGTAAGGTTTGTGAAAAAAGGTTGTATTAAATATAATCTTCTGAGGTATGTATAGCTATTACTTAAACACTTGTAACATATTTGTGTACGAAAAACGACCAATGAGATTATAAATACTCCGTTATATATGCTGTCACCAAAGAGTAACATAATATATACTGCTGTCACCTTATGGCATTTGTCAGATGCAATTTCTGCGACACAATTATTTTCAATCCGCAATTACTTAGATTTGCCTGTTTTCCCTTTGATTTTAAGTGTCCACTCTCTACCGATAGTTAGGATTTTAGACTCAAAAACACATTTAAAACAGTTGTAGTTAGAAATAAGTTAAAGATAAGTGGTAGGTGAGCAGGAAATATGAACATAAGCGACTGTAAACATGTGTGCATGCTAGGAAGAGTGCCGTCGTGTCCCGAAGTGCCGCCCACCGCTCAAGGATATCCTTGCACGTTGCGTCAGATTGTAAGATTTTACATTGTCTTATTTATAACAAGCACTAGATGTCTCACATACGTAAACTACTCTGTAGGCTTCATAGCCTATTCACAATAATTAATTAGTATGACATCTGCATTCATGCGTCTGTTCATTTTCGGGTCGCATACACCGCGCGCCACGTTATACTATTCTCACCGTAACTTTGTAACTATTCACCCAAATCACTTTGTGGAAGAGATAAAGAAATTTCTTCTATATAATTAAATAATTATTTAACAACATATTTACGGTTCTCCATTTTTCCCATTATATGTGCTGTAAAACCTTGCTTGCTGTCAAATTGTATGACTCTGCAACAAACTTTGATTTTTGCCGAATGAAAAATGTAGGGCCACTGAAAAGCGCACACAAGTACGCTTTTCAGTCAATTTTTTTGGCCCTCCCGTAAAGGAAAACATTGCTCAGAAACCCCCAACCACGCATGGTGGTAAGAAACTGTCAAGTGTCCGCCTGGTCAGCTACCATCCTCAAGTTGTAAAATCTGTCGCCTAACATGTAATGTATAAGAATGTATCTCGTGGACAGATCTGCCGCATCCACCACCTGCGGCTACCGTGCGAGTGGCACCACGGCACGGCGCTGTTCATCCGTAGCCACAAACGTCTGTGCGCCGAACGAGCTCGCGTCTCCGGCTTCATCTGCCATCCCTACAGCGTGTGCACCTTCTACTGGCAGCTCCTGCATTTGATCGTCACCTTTGCCGTTTACATTTATATACCTTTCCAAGTGTTTATGAATTGTAAGTGTTATTTATTTGGTTATTGTCTATATCTTAGATATATAGTTAAAATGAGTGTGAATCATCATTATAAGAGTACCGATGTGTATGAGTGGTCGTCGCGATCTTGCTGCGTTAACTCCATCCGAAGTGCATCGGACATGCACGAAACTTAGGTCGAGACAGTCGACATTAAATAGTGAGTATAATAGTCGGTACTTTTATAATAATTGTCTATATCTATCTTATAATTAAAAATCAATTGCTGTTCGTTAGTCTCGCTAAAACTCGTGAACGGCTGGGCCGGTTTAGCTGATTTTGGTTTTGAAATGTTTGTTGTAGTCCAGGGAAGGTTTAAACGGTGAAAAAATTGCATAAACAAAAATTTCATTTTCCCATATAAACTGTTCTACCTACTTTCCTGTTAAATATTTGGCATTCGTCCCTTCTGTACGGTAGGGTAGACTCTTCTCCACTCACGAATTGAAATTAGAACCACGTATCAAATTAAGGGTTTTGAATCGACAATATAATATATCCACATTACTCTGATATATTTTGAATTTTGATGGTTGTCTCAGTCATTGTCATAGTTGGTCCGTTCAGAACTTTTTGTCATTGTATTGACATATTTTGATGGTAGTCATTATAGCGCTTCCATACATGGGTATTCGCTATTAGTGTATAAAAACCGATAAAAACAAAATAAAATCAAATAATAAAGAAAGACATACAAGAAACGAGTTTTTGAGGCTTTCTATGCTCGATCTTACAAACCTTAATAGACGAAGACTTGAAATTTACTCGTGGTGTGTATTGCAATGGCTGCAAGATCAAATAATAAGAACTAAATTAGATTAAAAATTAAATGGGGTCTCCCTATAAGAAACGTATTATTCCGGCAAATATTGTTCAATCGGAACCCTGCGTGTGCGGGTCTGACTCGCACTTGGACAGTTTATTTATATTCGCGGTACGAAGTTCGCCGGGTCAACTAGTAGTATTATATAAATGAGTGGGGATGAAGCTAACCCCCTCGGCTGTCAAACCCTCATTACGGCGTTAAGGTATTGTGTCAAAGCTGGTTGTTAAAGCTATTAAATTCGATTAGGACTGATGTTAATAATTTAAGGATCTCTGCCGTTGTTATTATAATGAGAAATGTCTTCCACAGACAATAATATATTAATATATAATGGCTTGACTTTTAATAGGGTAATTTTTAAAGTTTACAAATTACTCATAATTTAATATTAACAGCAAGATTTATTGTCTTATTTGACTTATTACCACGGATGTGAAACCGACAGCTATTTGCTCAGAATCAACTGATGTTTCGATTTGAAATGTCAGAAACAAAATGTCGTATGGAAGGAAGCATTACGATCCGCAAATTCAAGGTCCGAGTCAAATTTGAAGCACTTTTAGGAATCCGAATTTGTTTTCGAAACATTATCAATAGATTTGATGATCTGTAGCTATTGTTCTACTTCAGGTCCGGATCCCTACGACCCGCTCTTGTTATTCAGCGACGCGCTAACATTCCTCAACGTGCTGGGATCGTTCATGACAGGCTACGTGGACGAATGCAGTAAGCTGATCGTATTGAAGCCGAGGCTCATCGCTAAACACTACTTGAAGGGAAAATTCATCTTTGACCTCATCGCTTCTCTACCCCTTCAGACCATACGTGTCTTTGATAACTGTCGGTAGGTATTTTAGAAAATGCTTTTTCATCCCATCTATTCGAAAAACGATACAATACTCAAATTCAAAATGTAAAACTACCCTAGACTGATGTAGGTATGTATAATCTGTTCATTGAGACCATTTTAATAAGCCCAATCCCGAGCTACGCTTAAGAATCGCACGGTACGCTCTGGTTTTTCTACTCTAAAATTCTACGCTAAGCCTTGGATTCAAAATAGCGCCTTCAACAAAAATATACTATGTTGCGCTCTCGTAACACAATCTACTATTAAAGTCTATTATTAAGGTATAAAGTAGTAAAGTTGTCGGATTATGACGTAATCGTTTGATCCCCAGGTATCCCTCCCACACCATACTGCTGCTAGCGAAGCTGTTCGGCGTGCCCACCTTCTACCGCGAGAAGAGGACCCTCATGAACCAGCTCGGGATGACGTACATCAAACGGAAGATGACGGTGCTCGTCATCAAGATGACACTGATGCTACACTGGCTGACCTACATCCACTACCAGGTGCCGTGCTTCACGATACACTACCTCACGAAGAACGACTCGTACGAGGCCTGGCTCAAGAGGTTCATCGTCGTCAACATAGACTCCTTGTTCCAAAAGTACATCGCCAACTTGTTTCTGGTGGTCGGGTTCCTGATCGGCTCGGGGTGCTACCACTCGCCGACCGACCACCTCGTGTCCGAGCTGGTCCTGACGGCGTTCATGGGACTGGTCGGGTTGGTGTTCTTGCTGTACGCCTTATCGAATGTGCTGCAGCTGATGCTGTGCAGACAGTACGAGCGGAACCTCTACCACGGCCGCTCGATGGAGCTAGACGAGTACATGGAGTACAAGCGACTGCCTAAATACCTCCAGCGGAAGATACATCTGTTCATAAACTACAAGTACGACGGACACTACTTCAGCGAGCAGATAATTATGAACACTATAAACGAGCAGATCAAACAAGACATCAACATGTTCGGCTCCAAGAAGATGGTCATGTCCGTGCCTCTGTTCCAAGACATGCCGATCGCTGTCATCAACGCTATCATATTCAGTCTGACGCCCATTTTATATATGCCTGGGGAGGTAAATGTTTTGCACGTATTTTGAATCTTATTTTGAAAGTGATACGGTGTATAGGCAGCGTTCGATTCGGTTGCAGATGTTGGTGAGGTACGGGCAAGCTGGGCGGTCTTTGTACTTGATAAGCTCGGGGACGGTGGCGGTCATAAGTGCGACCAATAAAGAAGTAATTATCAGTTTTTCTAATGTTGTCAACTTTTTTGCTATGAGTCAAAAATATATAATTAATAAGGTATGTTTTGTGACAGCTGGCACATCTGAGGGACGGGTCGTATTTCGGCGAGACTGCATTACTGCATCCCGGGTCGAAGCGGTCGGCTACGATAATTGCGCTAGAGATTACTGAGATATACAAGTGAGTTAGCATCAATTTCTCCATTCAAATGAAGATTAGGTAAACTAAGAGTGTTCAAGGCACGGTCAAGGTCGTTTCATTTACTTGGGAGTTGTACTGTACGATAATAAAACTCAAATAATTATGTTAAATTATTACATAATGTATTATGTATTATATACATAATATTATGCAGCTGACAGACGGACTATCAGTTCCATTCGGATCATAATATGTACTGTGATCGGTATGCGTTTCACTAAGTTGTGTTTCACTATTTCACTTTTTTATATTTTTTTATATAAAAATTGTCTGAAGTACTGAAACACACAGTTACATGTATGGTTGGTTTTAACGTACTTAATTTTTTTTAAATATTTTGACGTAAACGATTGGATGACAGCTGAATGGTTCATTACTTTATTTTTTTTAATTCAAAGCGTTAAATTCTGCTTTTGCTATGTTTACTTGATAATTGGTTATGATTTATTTTATGATTTATGATTTTGACGTGTATATGTGCGTATATTAATACTGCCTACATACTGAATAAATGCTTTGATTCTTTGATTCTTGAATACAACATTATTATGTACATAATACAACATTTAACATAATTATTTGACATGATATAAAGAAGTGCATTACAATGCTCTACGGCGAGACAGAATTTTAATGGTAAGATTTCGGCAAAGGTTCCCGTAACCTCTGCAGAAACTATCGTGATGTTTATCGATTTAAGTACAGAAAATATGAGTGACGTGCCATGGGAGAGGCCTATGTCCAGCTTGGACGAATACTGGCTGTTAATGATTACGGTGCAATGCCGCAACTACACAACACTTAGGAAGCAAATTATTCCACACGATCATTTGCATGAAAGGTAATTTGCTATTAATTTCGTTTCAAGTGAGAATTCAGAGTAATTGTGTAGGAACCTAGATAAATTCGTGATTTTTGTATGGACCTTTATGGAAGTTTGTCGATAGACAAGGCGCACACGGCGGCGGTAATGCCGCTGTGTCCGCCTACAGACTTCATAGTGATCCGTACAACACAGGCAAACGTGTCTACACACGGCGAGTCACGCGAGATACATAGTAGAACTTTAAACAAAGTTCATACATCTTCATCATACACAAAAATATACACATTTAATTTATATAATTTAACGTCTCGCTGCGTCGCGCAGCGTCGGGATGCATCGCGCTGCGCCGCGCGGCGCAAAAGTACAAGCGTCGTCACGTCACCGCGCATCGCGTCGCATCTCGGTGTGAAGTGACCCTTAAGATAGAAGGCCTCTGTACACACACATTTCGACCATGTCCGAGTTACATATTAATTCATAGTATATGGCAAACTTGTTCTATTTTAGGTGTTACGTTGGTATGGAGTCATTCGACCCGGCATGAGTAGTTTCGGTGTGTAGCCGCTCTCTAACCCGGCGAAGGCAGAGAGTATCGGTAACCCCCTCCCCCCAGGTTGGACAGCGCAGAGTTCCGCCGCTGCCTGCAGCCGTACCCGCACCTGCGGCGCCGGCTGGATGACAACTACATGAAGCGGCGGCGCAACACGTTACTGCACTTTTCTGAGCTCGCCACGCACCGCGACGGGAGACCAGACTATATGTAGATAACCTCTACTTCAAACTTATCTCTAGTTCTTTACAAGATTTCACTTGTAATATTCGTATAACTCGCGTCACGTAAAAGGAACGCTGGCGGTCAAGCTGCGCATTAAGCGATCTATTTGGTGGTATGAGGATGGCGCGGGTCACTTGCCGGCACGCTATCGGTTCGTCAGTCGACCTTTGCTGTCCCGCGCTGTGTCCACACTCGTGCGCGAGTGTACCCATGCACAAGCATACCCCCTGCACTATCTTCCAGCTTTCTTTTTACGTGACGCGAGTTATATATAAGTTTAATTTTCAAATTTGTGAGGCATATTATAATAACTCGCTTGTAGCCGAAAGCGCTGAAAATTGGCATGCCTATGTAAGTACAAGTTTGTACGAGATCCTGGCTGCGCGATGCATGTCTGCCTGTCTGTCTGTCTGTCTGTCTGTCTGTCTGTCTGTCCGTCCGTATGTCACAGCCATTTTATTCCGAAACTGTTAAGACTACAGAATTGAAACTTGGTAGGTAGATGTATTCTGTGAACCGCTTTCCGATTTTTATACAAAAATAAAAAATATAAAAGTTTAAGGGGGGGCATCCCATTTTTCTTAAAGTCAACCATTTCAAAGATAGGCGCGTCTAAAGTGATAAAATGTGTGTCCCCCCCCCCCCCCCTCCCCTCTAACTTTTAAAGTATGGGAGTAAAAAATTTAAAAATAATATATGCTGTAGATCTCAATAAAAACTAACAACGAAAATTGATTTGAACGGGATACAGTCAGCAGTTCTAGAGATATGGCGACCGCAAAGATAACTTTGTTTTTCATACAAACACTATGAAAAACAAAGTTAATTTTGTAGTTGCGAAAAATCATAGTTATGGAATACTTAACTGTGTTACGGAACCCTACGAGTGCGAGTCCGACTTGCACTTGGCCAGTTTTTTTTTCGTTTAATTTGGATAGAATGTTTAGTGTAAGGATATAACATGTAGACGCTAATGACTATAGTAGGGACTATTCGAATTATATTGAACACTCCTTCAGTCACTGACAATACTGGCCAATAGAGGTTATCTCGCCTTACCTTGGTTTTAACAATATTGTTTCTAGCTTAGGTTTAGTTTGTGTAGCTTTTGTTACCTAGCTTAAGGTAAAAAAAAATGTTGCTTTATACACATAAGTATACGTATAAAGTATAGTTTCGAAGAATACAACTTTAAAAAAATTTTATGATTTATTTTCATAATGTAGACCTGAAGATACCTATTTAATTGTACGACTAGGTCCATCGACCTTGCCACTTCTATTCTTCACTTTTTTTTGCCAGATTAAATGTTTTCTATTCTATTCTATCCAGATGTTAATTGTTTTTTTAGACTATATACAAGGAGTTGTTTTACATTACTGCCATATTTGCAGAGCTACCTCTGTATACTCCATGTACAGAACACGAAATCAGTAAAAAAAATATTTTGTCAAATAATAAGTACTTACTTGAAAATAAAACCTTCCTAAAAATGACTCGCTCTTGGCCGAAGTACACGCTCACTCGCAAAGCAGCGCTTTGCCTTTCGGCAAAGCTCAAAGCCGGCCGCGTCCATCGGCGAAATACGTGTATTCGTCAGTCGGTCACTTGTCGTGTCGCAGCGCAGTCGCAACGCCACTGTTACTTTATTTTTTTTCGCGTATTTGTCGCGTATTTTGTGTGTGGTTAAGTGGTTGTGTTGTGCTTTATTGAAATTTGTAAATAATCAACTGTAAATACCGAATTAAAATGTTAATAAGTAGATTCCAAATTTAATTATTAACGTCGTGCCGTGCTAGCGGTCAGCTGTGGCGCCTGGCGGTCAGTGACCGCTACTTTTAGGTATGTGTGCCTGCGCCTGCACAGTGAACGTGGCGGTTATTCTGATATTACTTGGGTATTATTTTGGATAACGGAACGGAATTTTAATAATATTATTGAGTGAAACCACACTTTATATGTATGCGCTTGATCACTATCTCACCTGAAGTTAAGTGATGATGAAGTGTAGCACGCTTACCTGGTAGATACCTGTTAAGTCGCGATTCGAAGTGAAGACGCCCCGGGCTATAATGTAAGGTGTATGAGAGCAGCAAGCTAGACTCACCCCGAGCCGGATGACGGAGTTGACGATGTTGGCGGTCCAGGCCGCCTCCACCCGCAGCAGGTCCTGCCTGGTCTCCGCGCTGAAGTAGCGCGGGCCGGGCGCGGCGCCGCCCGCCGGCCCCGCGCCGCTCGACTGCACCAGGAAGCAGTGCTGCCGCCAGTCTACTGTCTCGCTCTCCTTCACCGTGCGGAACATGGTCTGGTACACCTTCAGCGTCTCCGGACACTTGGCCAGCTCGGTTATGTTCATCTGGAAACATACACGTTACTTTATTATATGTCGCGGGCCGCTCGCACTGCAATCTGTACGTGTTTACGTTTCGTTCCAACAATTAAAATCAAATCAGTGTTATAAACCGTAAGAAAGCTGTAAAAAGTTACATCACAACAAAGATATCGAGTTTCTCTACAAGGTACGCTGCATGAAATACTCAAAACGCTGTCAAATATAACTAAAAACACAAATATTCAACCAAGATTACTCAGTAGTGGCACCACGCGCATGACTCATCTATTTGTGTACCAGGCCGGCACACTCACGCGCTACATACAGCGGGCTACTACCGGTTTTGGACGGCTTTTGTGTTGCGATCGCTTTAAACTTTAAACACCGCTGTTTTTAAAATACAGTGATAATGGAAATTTTTTGTGCTGCCTGTAACGAATTAATTGGCACAAATAGAATACTGAAATGTACTGGATGTGTAGCTCCTTATCACCCTATTTGCGTAAATGCGGGATCGTCAAATATAAACAAGTTACGCGACTGGCTCTGTCCACAATGTAAATCATGCGAACCAAAAATTGGAAATATCAATACCCCAATTCGCTCGTCTATAACACCGGAGGCCTCGATCAAAACTGCAAGTACCACGACGCGCGCTCAAAAGCGTATGGCTATTTCCTCACCGAACGAGACCGCGAGGGAAGACTTTGATCGTGACTCGGTTGCCAGCGAATTGCGCCTTCTGCGGCTGGATATGGCAGAAATCAAATCCTGCCTTCTGGCACTAACTGAAGAGATTAGTAAATGCAACACCCGGTAGGATAACTTCGAATGCAGAATAAAGGCGCTCGAGGAGCAAAACTCCAACTCCGTCGTTCTTTCACTTCAGAATACCATTCACGATCTGGAAGGACAATTAAGTGAACTAAGCCAAGCGCCATTGACGAACGAGCTTGAAATTATTGGGATCAGCGAAACATCGAACGAAAGTCTGGAGCACATCGTGATGGTCACGGCAACCAAGGTCGGCATCAACCTACCAGAATGTGATATCGATTGGGCGATTCGCGCCGGAGGTAAACGGACCAATGAGAATAACAAAACAAGTTCACCGCGCCCAATTATAGTACGGCTTACCAGGAAATCTAGACGGGATGAGTTCCTGAAAGCAGCAAAACTACGAAGACACATGGTTATTACTACAGCGGATCTCGATCTTCTTGGGCCACCACGCAAAGTATACATCAACGAACATCTTTCAAAAAGGAACAGGTTGTTATTTCGGGACGCCAGACTCCGCTCTAAAGAACTTGGATATCGATTTTGTTGGGTCAGTAATGGCAGAATTCATGTACGACGTCAAGAGGGAACACAAGCAATCACCATCAAAACCCCCGCGGATCTGGACAGCCTACAACGACGTGATGATCCACGAAGCATGGAACCTGCTTCTCAGCGCCTGGAATAATGCTAATCACAACTGGCTTGACATAATATTTTCAATGCTATATGTATTTGTAATATTTGTGAGTAACTTCTGCTATTCACAAAAACACACCCACACTCAGTACTACTCATTATTTTATGTCCCACACACTCTCCACAGAACACACACCCAATACACATCAACCAGACTCACTCATGCAAACAAAAAAACTCGCAACCATATAATTATTGTACAAGCAAACACTGGACGGAACTGTGGTACGTTCTCGTTTATTCAGTGGAAGAATCCTAGAAACGTCTTAACTCGGGTGGGGATGACGGCACGCTCAAACAGCAGCATTATTCTTTTCGCCTCATTAAAATGTGCATAACGATATAGAAAAAACTCTGGAGATTAAGTGCCGCACACTGGATATGCCAGAACACTGTACTGAACCTATCGCGCTGTACAACTTCAAAATCTTAACCTGCAACATCAGAAGTATTCAACGCAACTTTCTGTCTCTATTAACGGCTTTAAAACGCTTTAATACCAGCTTCGATATTTTAGTGCTTACGGAGTGCTGGCTGCAGGAGTCTTCACATATTCATCAGGTACCAGGTTTTAATGTCTTTGCTACAAAAAAAATATTAATAAGTGTGGTGGAGTCCTAATTTATGTAAAAGACTGTTGGTCTGCAACTGCTCGTGAACCTGACTTTGATGATGCAAACTGTCTGATTGTAAGCGTGGCTCAGTCTATCGACCTTATTGGCATATATAGATATTTTTTTTTTTTTTTATACCGAACTGGGTAGCACTTGATCACTATCTCACCTGATGTTAAGTGATGATGCGATCGATGATGTAGCGTGCTTACCCAGAAGATACCTATTCACTCGCGATTTGAAGACCCCCATATTGTACTTAATCGGAAACACGGACTCAGGCAGGGTATTCCATTCCTTAGCGGTTCGTATGATGAACGAAGAAGCAAATCGCTTCGTTCGGGTAGATGGTATATCCACCATAAATCGGTAGCGCCTTTTAGTGTCTCTGGATGTCCGATTATAAAATGGGGATGGTGGAATCAAATCATGCAGTTCCATTGCACACTCTCCGAAATGTATCCGATAGAAAACCGATAAACAAGCGACTTTGCAGCGATGCGCGAGACTCTGGAGTCTCTTGCTTACTAAATAGGTCATCGCTGATGAGTTTTTTGGCTCTTCTCTCAATAGCTTCCAGTGTCTCCAGCTGGTATTTAGCAGAACCATCCCAAAGGTGAGAACAGTACTCCATACACGACCGGACTTGTGCTTGGTAAAGATTAAGCAACTGTCCCGGTGTGAAGTACCGTCTCACCTTAGCCAAAATGCCAAGCTTTTTTGAGGCTAGCTGGGCTCTAGACTCAATATAAGAGCCGAAATTGAGAGTTGGTGTCAAAGAGATGCCAAGAAGCTCGAGATTGTTACTTATCGGAACGGACACATCCCGGAAAGTAGGAGCCAGTAGAAATGGGCTCCGTTTAGCGGAGAAAAGACACGCCTGGGTTTTCGCAGCATTGAACTTGACCAGATTGGCATCGCCCCAATCAGAGACTGCCTTCAAAGAAAAGTTCAAGCGTTCGACCATCGCTTCTCTATGAGACTGGATTTGTAATGCACTGGTTCGTGCGTTGGATGTATAACTCTCTACAACAGTGCTGTCATCTGCGTACCCAAAGATACCGGGTTTAAGCAGGTCATTAATATGCAGCAGAAAAAGTGTTGCAGAGAGTACTGATCCTTGAGGGACTCCGGCATTTATGGCCAATTGGTCGGAAGAACAGCCATCGATGACCACTCGAATCGACCGATCCCTTAAGAAATCTGCTATCCAAACACATAAACCAGTGGGCAGGCCGTATGAAGGAAGCTTGCTAATAAGGCTATCGTGCCAAACCCTGTCGAAAGCCTTCGAGATGTCAAGAGAGACGGCCAGCGCCTCGCCGTGGTTCTCGATGGCTTCGCTCCAGATGTGCGTGGCATACGCTAGAAGATCCCCAGTAGACCGGTTTCGGCGAAACCCGTATTGTCGGTCACTGAGGAGATCGTTCACTTCTAGGTATGCCAGGAGCCTGTGGTTCAGTACACGTTCCATAGTCTTACAGAGTATGGAAGTGACTGAGATAGGCCTGTAATTGACAGGGTCTGCACGACTACCCTTTTTCGGCACGGGTTGCACGTTTGCTTGCTTCCAGGACTTAGGCACTTGACCAGTCGTCATAGACAAGCGAAAGAGGCGTGTCAAAATAGGAGCCAACTCAGGCGCACACGTCCTCAAGACTACAGCTGGTATACCGTCTGGACCACTAGCTTTGTTCACGTCTAGATTGCGCAACGCTTTGCGTACTTCAGTCTGACGAATGCGGATTTCCGACATAAACGTCCCGCAAGTCGGCAGACTAGAAGGTACAGCATTGCCAGCATCTAAACGTGAAGACTCCGCAAACAGAGTAACAAATAAATTCGCTTTCTCTTCAGCCGAGTGTGCTAGTGATCCATCGGGTTTCAGTAGTGGAGGCAGTGAGGGACGGCAGAAGTTCTCTTCGATCGACTTCGCCAGGGACCAGAACGCTTTGCTACCCGAGGGGTAAGAAGCAAGTTTGTTCCCTGTTCGGCGTATGTGATCGAAGCGAGCCTTCTTGAGAGCCTTTTTGCAGGACTTGGCGGCTAAGTTAAAGGCTTTCTTCTTTTCGCGTACATCTCTAGTCTTGCGGGTTCGAGCATCAGCCCAGGCTAAGTAAGCTTCATGTTTTGATGCTTCTGCATCTCTACATTTGGCATTAAACCATGGACGAGCTTTGCTTGACACCGGAACGTCAGAAAATGGTATGAAATACTCCATACCCTGACGTAACACTTCTGTCACAGCATCCGCGCAAGCTGAGGGATCGCTCGAAGAAAAACATACCTGCCGCCAAGGATAAGACGCGAAAAAACAACGCATCTCATCCCAATCTGCTGACCTGTATCGCCACACCCGCCGGGTGCCTTTTTGGCTGGGATCGGGCGGGGAGTAGACGGATACAGACTTCACCAGACAGTGGTCGGAGCTACCTAAGGGTGATGAAACCGACACCGAGTAGCGGTCTGGTTCTGTTGTCAGCAGAAGGTCCAAGCAATTGGCTGTATGGCCATCAACGTCCGGTATCCTTGTTGCTCCCTGGACCAACTGAGTGAGGTCTAGCGTTAAAGCAAGCTTACGCATCTCTCGACCAGCGTGGTCAGTGCTCTGGTATGGGTATAGCCAGTCTTGATGATGGGCGTTGAAATCCCCCAGAAGCACTAATTGAGCAGAAGGATACCTCTGTTGGGCCACATCAGCCGCCTCACTGAGGTGGTTTGTGAGCCTGTTTGTCTCCTCGTCTCCGCTGTGCGAACGGTAGACACTAGCATAAAGAATTTTCTCTATGCCAGTGTCCACCAAAATCCACATGACGGAAAGTTGAGGGTCTTCAAGGTTGCGGAGACGCCGATAGCAAATGTCATCGCGAGCATACATACAAACTCCCGCCCTCGCCCTAAAGTTATGCTCTAGAACATAGCCTGGGTAGGCAAGGTACGCCGCGTCAGCTGGACATTTGATCTGCGTCTCCGTGAGGAACAGAATATGCGGTTTTTCGGTCTCAAGATGGTGGTGGACCGAGAGGATATTGGAGTGCAAGCCTCGAATGTTTGAGAGGTGCACTTGAAGGGAGAGGACGTGCTTCCGCTGTTTAACCTTTATTCTGTTTCTGCCTTTCATTTTGTGGGGAGTGAAGTTAGGTAAGGAAAACGGAAGTGGAAACGAGGCGCTAATTACTAACCCGTGATACATATTAGGTCTTTTCACCTATTGGGAACCAATCCTGGAGACCGCGGGGACGCCCGAGCCCCCCCAGAGGTGTCCATCGGGTCCTCTCGTCCGGTCGCCAACCGGCACGATGGCGCACCTCCGGGATTTTTCGCGAGATGGCGGGGCAGCCTTTCATGAGTGGCTGGCTCACTACTTGGGCCCCCAACTATCTCCGGTCGGCCAGCGGAGAACCGTGCCTCGGATCCCGCTGCTCTCCAAGATTGGCTGCCAGGTAAATTGACCTTCAATGTATCACGACTAGCTATAGTAAGCAACGCAACTGTTTCCGACCCGTTCCCCATAATGGCTTCACCAAACATTCATGCCGTAAAGCGACCGCTTGGCGGCATGGCTTTGTCTGTTGGGTGGTAACACGCCGCGGCCTAAGCCTACCACCTGAAAAGTACTGCTCTTTTGGCGCCACCCAGGGGACACGTGTAGGACATCGAGGGCTAAACCCTACGGACGCGAGCAGTAATAGTCCCCCAAAAAGATCTCCAGCAATCAAGAATCTAGATAATTTTTTAAAATCTCTTGAAACTACTTTAGTCATACTAAAACACTCAAAAACTTTAGTTGTAACTGGAGATATTAACATTAATTTACTGGCAGAAAACCCAAGCAAAGATAACCAACTGTACCAAAATCTAATGGCAGAGCACGGTCTTCTTCCAGCAATAACTAACCCGACTAGGGGTAAAGCTTGTCTTGACCATGGCTACATAAAAACTAAAGAAAAGGCAATCGGTCTAGTGTGTAACAGTTGCATCACCGATCACGATTTGATAGTTATAGGATTGTCACTCAATCAAAAGAAACCAAAAGTACAAAGCAAAACAGTAACAAAAACGAACTACCTTGCAATAGCAATGGAACTTCAGAACACAAAATGGTCTAACATATTATCCAAAGATAATGTCAATGACGCGGTGAAAACATTTACTCAAATCCTTATAAACTCGATGAAAAAACATACAATTAAGCACAAAATTAGCCGGTCAAGGTTCATACTTAAGTCCTGGATTACACCGGGTATACTCAGATGCATGCGTCACCGCGACAGCCTTCATCTGCAGGTAAGAACGTCACCCAAAAATGAGTTTCTGAAAACAACCTATAATCGATATAAGAACTATTGTAACGAACTTTTACATAAACGCAAAAATGAATATGAAAGCAACAAACTCGCAGAACATCACAAAGACCCTAAACAGCTGTGGAGATCAATAAAAGACATATGCCACTTCTCCCAGCGGAATACCGACGCAAACGAACTGGCTTACATAAAGAAAGACCCAAAAACATCTTTGAACGCCTGTAACACCCATCTTGCTACTTCTGGTAGTAACTTAGCCGCAACTATTTTGGATAGATTGAAAGTAACGCAGGACTCGCTGTGCCAGAAGTCTACTTCTATAAGTAGAAACCCAAACTCTCTATTCTTCACTCCTACGAATACTATAGAAATAAGTAGAATAATCGGGGATCTTAAACTCGATAGTGCGGCAGGTATCGACTCCATCACGCCATATCTACTAAAATACGCTAGAGAGGCCATTCTAGAACCTTTAACACACATCTGTAACCTGAGTATGGTGACTGGCATCTTTCCAGATGAGTGGAAGACCGCCATTGTTGTGCCCATTCATAAAGGTGGCTCAAGGTCTTGCCCGGACAACTACCGCCCCATTTCTCTGCTCTGCGTCCTAATCAAAATTTTGGAGAAAATAGTAAACAAAAGGCTTGTAGATTTCCTTGAGAAGTACAACCTTTTGTCGAACCGACAATTTGGCTTTAGAAGAGGAAAATCCACTGAACATGCAGTCGAATGCCTAACTGAGACTGTATCATCGTACTTGGATGGGGGACAGAAGTGCATTGGCGTATTTCTCGACCTTGCTAAGGCGTTTGATACAGTTTCAAGGGGTATCCTACTCAACAAACTAGAACGTCTAGGCATCCGGGGATGCACTCTCAACTGGTTTACAAGCTACTTGACAAATAGACAGCAGTGTTTGAGAGCAGCAAGTCACACTAGCGACAAAGCTAACATTGATTACGGAGTCCCACAGGGAAGTATCTTGTCACCAACCCTCTTTACCATCTACATGGATGACGTCCTAAAGGCCGGCATCTCTGAGGCAGAGCTTATTTGCTATGCCGATGATACGGTTGCTGTCTTCCATGGTAAAGACTGGCCAAGCACCGCACGAGCAGCAGAAAGAGGTTTATCAGAATTAGCTAACTGGCTTGATACTAACATGCTTACACTGAATGTTAATAAAACAAACTTTGTTGCTTTCCACATAACACGGGCTACCAGCCCTGCCCTGAAGATACTTCACTTAAATAGCCAAACTTGTAATTTACCTAAAAACTACAGCCCAGAAGCCATGGTATGCTCGTGTAAGCACATCGAACGTTCGCAACACACCAAATATTTAGGCGTTGTAATAGACCAAAATATGACATTCAAAAATCATATCTCATATATGTCAAAAAGGCTCCGGAAACTTATTTTCATCATGAAATCGATTCGTCCAGCAGCTCCACTAGACATCAGAAAACTTGTCTACACGTCGCTGTGTCAATCTCTGCTCCAGTACTGCATTGGAGTGTGTTCGAGTTAGAACGCGCGCAAAGGGCTGTTATCAAGGTGATGACTGGAAAACCTAGGCGATACCCCACTGACCAGGTATACAAAGAAACCTCACTACTAAGAGTTCGTCAGCTTTACATCGCACGCGCTGTTGACAAACGTTTCTCACACCCTGATATCCAACAACCTACTGGTGGAAGGAGGAAACGACCCCCCAAACAATCTTTGCCGAAAGTTCGAACCACCTTTGCGCGTCGTCTACCCAAATATGCCCACATTTTCACATACAATGCAGTTAGTAGAGATCTAGACATTAAACACTGCACATATGCTGAAGCAAAATCAAAGTTAAAAAGATGGCTACTGGCGCTTTCCTTCGAAGAAACAGAAAGACTCGTCAAATCGGGCGACTTTTAGATGCATTTCAAACTAAGAAGTCATCAGGAAAACAAACACACACACACACACACCACACACACGCACGCAGACATACACACACGCATGCACGCATACACAGACACACCAAAATAAACATGAAACACGCACTCGACAAATAGTAGTATCAATAGTTGCACAATAATATAATTAATGTAGGTATATAATAAATTATGACAAAATTTAAGATTAATTCACAATGTAATATTATATAAATTAAATACTTAAATAAATACTTATCACTATTAATTTTCAAATCAATGTAATAAATTAATATATATTAATAATCAATTGTACAGCTATACTAAGTATGTTTAAATAAATTATATTGCATGTTGGATTATGTATAAAATTATATCTTCTGTGTGGTAGCTAGTTAATTGTTGAGCCACCTATCAACATGTCATTCTAGGTTAAAAGAAACAAAAATATGAAATATGATATAAAATAAACAAGTACAGATTTAGTGTGACACTCAGAGCAGATGATATTTATAGAAACGTGAAGGGCGCCCAAGATACAGGCCTAGCCTAGTTTGGGGCCCACGGAATGCTAGCAATATCGTCTTATAAATATCAGTCTATACTTACCTACTGTTTAATATAATTTGATTGTGTTAATTGCATAATACTAAAAACTGCACGTGTACTGTACAAATTGCTTTTGGAAATAATATCTTTATCTTTATCTTTATCAACGGCCTATCTCTGTCTACTGCTGGATACGAGTCTCGCCTATGGCACGCCACTGAGCTCCATCGTCAGCCCTTTTTTCCACTCGCTGCCAGCCTGTTTATAATACTTTTCGTCGGACAGTCACTATCTCATACATATGCACACATGTGCACCGGCTGCCAGCTCAACATGTTTCCAAATCGCACGCAAGTTTGGGCGACTGTACGTTGGTAAACCGGTACATACCGGCGGTACGTCGAGCAACATGACGTCGGTACCCTTGAGCAGCAGAAACTTGGCGCGGTACGTCTGCCAGCACTGCGCCGCGGACACCACGCCCTCGTGCACCCGCCCCATGTACTGGATGCGTACATATATACACGGTACATACCGGCGGTACGTCGAACAACATGACGTCGGTACCCTTGAGCAGCAGAAACTTAGCGCGGTACGTCTGCCAGCACTGCGCCGCGGACACCACGCCCTCGTGCACCCACCCCATGTACTGGATGCGTACATATATACACGGTACATACCGGCGGTACGTCGAACAACATGACGTCGGTACCCTTGAGCAGCAGAAACTTGGCGCGGTACGTCTGCCAGCACTGCGCCGCGGACACCACGCCCTCGTGCACCCACCCCATGTACTGGATGCGTACATATATACACGGTACATACCGGCGGTACGTCGAACAACATGACGTCGGTACCCTTGAGCAGCAGAAACTTGGCGCGGTACGTCTGCCAGCACTGCGCCGCGGACACCACGCCCTCGTGCACCCACCCCATGTACTGGATGCGTACATATATACACGGTACATACCGGCGGTACGTCGAACAACATGACGTCGGTACCCTTGAGCAGCAGAAACTTGGCGCGGTACGTCTGCCAGCACTGAACCGCGGACACCACGCCCTCGTGCACCCACCCCATGTACTGGATGCGTACATATATACACGGTACATACCGGCGGTACGTCGAACAACATGACGTCGGTACCCTTGAGCAGCAGAAACTTGGCGCGGTACGTCTGCCAGCACTGCGCCGCGGACACCACGCCCTCGTGCACCCACCCCATGTACTCGATGCGCTCGCCCACCGGGAAGTGACGGTTGAACAGCTTCATCTGAAATGAGACACAAACACTGAGATCATTACGCCACCAGGTAATACATAACCTACCTATCTACATAATTCTAACTCTAACTGTAAGTATTAGGTAGGCTTGGCACTATAGGCGGTAGGCAGGCATACCTGCAGGTTGGTGAGACCGACGATGTTGTCGGAGATGGTCTTCAGCCAGTGTGAGAGCGCGGCGGGGTCCGGCGCGTGGATCACGCCCGTCGTCAGGTGGGGCCGGGCGCCGCGCACCTGTGTACATACAACACTACTTATATTTTCTGTATTTATATACAGAAGGCAAACTTTACTGACTGACTGATCTATCAACTTCAACACACAGCTCAAACCCATTTTAAACTGATTGCGCTGAAATTTTGCATGTAGATAGTTATTATGACATAGGGTGCACTAAGAGAGAATATTCCAAAATATTATGTTTCTTTGAAGTGTCTCACACTTTATATTTTTGTAAATTGTTAAATACTTCGCACCATGGCTTAATTGGCAAAGCACCGGAACATGTTATTCCGGAGGTTGCGGGTTCAAGTCCCGTCGGTACGATGAAATTTTGGATTGTGTTTAACAATTTACAAAAATATTCCAAAATTCTCCCCTTAAGGGGATGAAACGGGGGTTCAAAGTTTATATAAAGAAACAAGATTAAGGGCCGGTTTCACCGGTTCCTGATAGTGCTAATATGAAGAAATCTGACAGATTTTTAACAGCTTTTATATGTCATCATGTGTCAGATAACTATCTAACGCATTATCATCATAAAATAGTATTTTTAATGTGTTTTTATGCAAGAAAGGTTTACAAAAGAAAATATTTCAATGAATGACTGAAGTTTTAAACACGGGCGAAACCGCGGGACACTTCTAAAGTCCCCGTCACGAGAAGCTATAAATTATGTAAACAAGTGTTCAGGAGTTCACAACATTTGGACCAACAAAAAAAATGAATTTGTTTAAGATTTAATAAATTATTAAGTAACAAATATTAATTAACATATATTATTTAAGAATAATTATTCGTCAGATTAAGATGTTTCCATTTCTGTGTCAGAATCAGTGACATGTATCACAAAGCTCGAATGACGCGTTTATTTCAAAATGGCGTCCCGATAGTTTACAATCCCTGCGTCCGGTACCAAGAAACACAAACGATAGCGCTTTGCGTCGTTAAAATATGATCCGACTAAATTAAATAGGTTGTTACTTTCATATAACCCGTCTAAATTTCATGTCGATTGAATATGGTCAATTTATTATTATCTCGCAGTATAAAATGTTTACTTAGTAAAAGATGTTTGTTTACATAATTTATACCTTCTCGTGACGCGGACTTTAGTTTAGTTATATAAGTCATAGACAGCCTTGTGCACACATGTATATTTTTACACGGCTGATTGGCCGTATTGTATGAATGATTATAGTATTTATTTCTGAGACCCGGCGGCTCTACCACATGAGTAAAGAAGGTACAGAGGCAAAGCTTCATATAACTGCGCTGTGATGATGACGTAGATACAAGTGAGTGCGTGAGCACCAGCGGCCTGTGTGCCGCCTGTCACGTACGGAGTGAAACCGGTCTATAGTGGCTCGGCTCTCAGGGCTGTCGCTCGCGACGCGTCACGTTATATTATATTATTTTTCATCCCATCTATCCGAAGAGTGACGGTTGGTTCCTGGAAAAGTGCGCGCAAAGTAGGTATTTACCGCCCCATGGTGGGAAAGTTATTTAAAAAATGTTTACTTATGAATGTCCTGTCTAAGGAGGTTCAATGAAATTCCTTGACATTTCATAACATTACGTGACATTTCATGAAATTTCGTGACATATGACATTTTGTTACATTTCATGACATAAAATGACATTTAGTTACTTTTCATGACATTTCTTGACATAAAATGACATTTCATGACATTTCATGAAATTTTATGACATTTGGTGACATGTCATGACGTTTCATGACAATGAATTATATTTCATGACATATCATGACATTTGACGACATGTTACTTTTCATGACATTTCGTGACATTTTGTGACGTTTCATGACATTTTCTGACAATTGTGACATTTCATGACATTGAATAATATTTCTTGATATTTCGTGACATTTTGTGACATTTCATGACATAAAATGACATTTTATGACATGTCATGACATATGACATTTCATGACATATAGGCATTTTATGACATATCATGACATTTATTGACATTTCGTGACAGTTCATGACATTTATGACATTTCGTGACATTTCATGACATTGAATAATATTTCTTGATATTTCGTGACATTTTGTGACATTTCATGACATAAAATGACATTTTATGACATGTCATGACATATGACATTTCATGACATATAGGCATTTTATGACATATCATGACATTTATTGACATTTCGTGACAGTTCATGACATTTTGTGACATCTCATGATCATGATCGACATACATCGTTGTCGACAATGATGAAGCTTAAAAATGAAAAGCAGGTCATTTTTACTTGAAGGAGGATTTTATTACGATGATTATTTTTAGGGTTCCGTACCTAAAGGGTAAAACGGGACCCTATTACTAAGACTCCGCTGTCCGTCTGTCTGTCTATCTGTCTGTCTGTCCGTCTGTCACCAGGCTGTATCTCATGAACCGTGATAGTTAGACAGTTGACATTTTCACAGATGATGTATTTCTGTTGCCGCTATAACACCAAATACTAAAAACAAAATAAAGTTAAAAATAATAGATGGTCCCCATACAAGAAACTTGTTTTTTTCGGCATTTCACGCTATATATGAACGCTTAGTTAGGTAAACGTCCCATAGATGGCGTTATATTGAAATGTCGATCCCTAACACCTTTGTTAGACGTTAGATGGCGTTATAAGAAGTAATTTTTTTATTAATTATTATTTTTTGCTAGCGAAAAATGATAGTGGTATTTTTTGCTCGATCTTATAAAATACTGTAGTGTGGTACGGAACCCTACAAGTGCGAGTCTAACTTGCTCTTGGGCAGTTTATTCTTGTTTTTTTTTTTGTACCAACCCTACAAGAATAGGTAAACATTTTGTCCGTTCCTTAGAAGCTTTGTCTCTGTTCCTTCTTTACTCATGTGGCTCTACTACACGCCGCCGTATGAGGTTTTTTGTCCACACACTTCATAACATAACACTCTGACAACCATATGTGTACACGGCCAACTTTGGGTCAGTTATTACAGAATAAACGTTTTTAATTTAACAAAACATTTATAGTAATATTAAACAAAAGCAAAGTTCTCACCTCGAAAGCGCCGGGCCGTAATTTATCTGTTCCCATGACGTATCTGGTGACGTAGCCCATCATCAGAGGCACTGCAACATTGTACAAAACTTGTTGTTTAAAGCTATCAAGTTATTTGTCGATTGCCACTACCCAAAACTCAAACGCTAGCCTATCACATTTAGAAAAAAACTTTAATGCGCGTTATTAAGGTCGCTCATATTAAAGCATAGAAAAACACATTTTTACAAGCAGTAGTGTCCACGTTCGCGCTGGTTTGTATGAGCCTTAACTATTTAGACAATATGTTGACAGCTATATCAATCAGGGCCATTTATCGAGCTAAGACATATGTAACAATCTTAAATTGCATCGTACCGACGGGATTCAAGCCCGCACTTTCCTGGGAACATGCCCAGGTCTGACCACCTTAGCCACGGTACGATCCTATCGATACTACTAAATTAATGGATAGCATTTTAACCAATTATGCATTGGTGGCGCCATCTAGGATAACTATTTACAAGTTAATTTCAAGGAGGGTGCGGGTACGAATCCCTTCGGTACGATGAGATTTTAGTTTGTATGTAACAATGTACAAAAATTAAAGTGTGTAACTTAAATAAACATAATGTATTTATTTGTTCAGCCGTTTTTAAACTATGAGCTTTTTTCTAGTTGATGGTGCTATGAAATCAACTTTCGTAGGTTCAATCAATTCAAAATTCGGTATCCTCTTACTTCAACGATTTCTAAGACCATGGTAGCATCGACCTGATGCTGAAACATCTCCTGGAATCTGCAGCATACTTAACTTCTTACCAACTTACAGCAGAGATGGTCGTCTTTAGGCTTAATGGAATGGTCTTGGAAAATTAATAAAAATTTAAGTATTACTTTAAAGGTATTTCCAGTCCATATAAATAGATCAATGGGACCCTTCTCCCAGTGGCGCCACCTGGTGAGAGAAAAGACGCCTCGATCGGAGAGGTCCACGTCCAGCAGTGGAGTAGTATATATAGGCTGATGAAGATATCAGTGAGTGGTACAGAAGAGCACTGAGAGTACTATAGAGGTACATACCGCTGACTATATCGAGCCATTCCTTGGGCGCGTCCGGCGGCGGGCGGTCGGAGGCGGCGGAGGGCGGGCGGGAGCGCGCAGACCCCGCCGCCGAGCCGGGCCGGCTGCCCGAACACTCCGACCACGCCACCTGCATACAGTTACATACACTTCTAACCGTATATTTAGTAGCTGACACCCGCGACTTCGTTCACGTACACCAAGAATTTAGTATTGAATGAATGAATGAATGAATGAATGAATGAATGAATGATAACTCTTTATTGTACACCAAAATTAAATAATAAACATATTAAAATACATTATACAATAGTACAATGGGCGGTCTTATCGCTCAAAGCGATCTCTTCCAGACAACCTTAGGACGGAGTGGACAGTACGAATATGTAAAGGGCTAAGGTGCACATTTAACAATTTTGAGATCATTGTCATGAGTATTCTAGGTCAACGGGAAGTACCCTATAGGTTGTGGACCCGAAACCTACAGGGTACTTCCGGTTGACCTAGAAATGTCAATTTTGGTCAAAAGCAAGGTCTTACAGCATAAGTAAAGGAAAAATTCCGAAATATAACTTTTCTGGTACTTACAAGTTTTCGCGAAAATCTAAATTTGTCCATAACTTTTTATCGTGTTGACTCAGGACCTTTATATTTATACACCTAATAGGGACTATAGACTTCAGTATCTGTCTAAATTTCAACTTGCTAGGTCCACCCGTTCCTGAGAAAATCGGTGGTGACACACGGACAGAGAGACAGACGGACAGACCGACAGCCGGACAGACAGACAGATAGATGGACAAGAAAGTGATCTTATAAGGGTTCCTTTATTATCTTTAGGTAGTAGGAGGTACGGAACCCTAAAAATAAGTGTGTATCAGCTCCGACGCACGACTGGAGTTTACTCCTTAAGAATTATTCTTATTGTGGTCAAGATCAAGATCAAGGTTAAGGTCAAGGGGGCTATATATAATAACCTGCTAAGTGCGTGTCGGGCCACGCGCAGTGTAGGGTTCCATAGTAGCATGTTATTCAATCCAAGTCTTTACCCGTTATAAACAAGCAACTAGGTACTCTGTCTTTGTCACTTTAAAGGATTTATTCTAAGGATTTTGTATTTGGTACAAAATTATACAACACCCAAGTTCAACGACTATTACTGCTAAACTAATAAAGTTATCATAACCGCTATAATTTTCCTTTAAAGTTCATGAAATGCGCTATTATCACGAATTTTTCCAGATTTTTCAAGCCAGCAGTTTAGCTTTTAGAGGGGGGGGGGGGACGCCCTACTGGAACAAAAATTTGCACTTTAAAGTTTAATATTTCGTAAATGGAGCATTCAATCGAAAAATGATCTAAGCCACCCTTTAGTCATTTTAAAAGACCTATTTAATGATACCACACACGATGGGGAAGACGATGAAAAAAAAAATCATCCCCACTTCTCATATAGAGGAGCTACCCTAAAAAAAATATTTTTCAAAATTTTATTTCAGCACTTTGTCGGCGTCATTCATTTACATACCCCCACAAAATTACAGCTTTCTAGTATTAGCGGTCTCTTAGCAAAACCTCGGACAGACAGACAGACAGACATGACGAAACTATAAGGGTTCCTTGTCAGGACTACGGAACCCTAAAAATCGTTTCTTAAGGAGTAGTAAGCTCCAAAACCATGTAAGTTTGTTGTATACCTGCCAGCCTCCGTTGGTATGTTCCGGTCCCTTCTCCGAGTTACAGTTGGCGTCCACGGTCTTGTTGTTGAGCGAGGGGTGCTCGTCGCCCGTGCTGCTGTCCGTGTCGGACGCGCCGTCCGCTGTCGACATACACTCACCTTACACATTCATCATCTGGGACTCTAGTCCAATTAACCGAGTGAGCGAAGCGATCGAAGCGAGCAAAGCGTCACGAGATTAAAGAATGGCCAAAAATGCTTTTGTCCGGATCTTTGTCCATTTTCGCCTACAGGTTGCATTTTGCAACCGACTTTGACGAAAATTGGTACCTATATAAGTTTCTTGATTTATTTTAGGTTTTTTTTTCGAACGTGTTTTTTTATTGGGGGAAAAATAAGCAGGGAAATGGGAGAAGTTTGATGTAGTGTTATCTATCGATGGATTTTAATCAAATTTGAGAAGCACAGTAAGGACTTCATTCTACACATGATGTGGCGAAAAAAATGTCGCAATTTACTTATTCGCATGGTCGTAGCACTGTATCTAGTATCTGCCTGGCCAATGTGTTTCGGTAGGTATCGTTGAGAGCTAGTTCCCATTCTAGGCCTAGCGTGCTACCATCCTCGACCGCATCATCACTTACCAACAGGTGAGAACCTATAAGATATAAAGGCAGGCACACCTTGTTTCTGCAGGAAGGGCGTGGCAGCGCGGTAGTGTTTGACAGTGAGCACCACGATGTCCCCCGCGTTACGCAGGATGTTCACCGCGTCGTCGTGTGCGCACGCCGTTATGTACTCGCCGTTCACTGCAATACATATTATTATTTTAAACTTTCTTTTTAGGGTTCCGAACCCAAAGGGTACCAACGGAACCCTATTGCTGAGACTCCGCTGTCCGTCTGTCTGTCTGTCTGTCTGTCCGTCTGTCACCAGGCTGTATCTCATGAACCGTGATAGACAGTTGAAATGTTCTGGGGGGGCTCGGGCGTCCCCGCGGTCTCCAGGATTGGTTCCCAATAGGTGAAAAGACCTAATATGTATCACGGGTTGGTAATTAGCGCCTCGTTTCCACTTCCGTTTCCCTTACCTAACTTCACTCCCCACAAAATGAAAGGCAGAAACAGAATAAAGGTTAATCAGCGGAAGCACGTCCTCTCCCTTCAAGTGCACCTCTCAAACATTCGAGGCTTGCACTCCAATATCCTCTCGGTCCACCACCACCTTGAGATCGAAAAACCGCATATTCTGTTCCTCACGGAGACGCAGATCAAATGTCCAGCCGACGCGGCGTACCTTGCCTACCCAGGCTATGTTCTAGAGCATAACTTTAGGGCGAGGGCGGGAGTTTGTATGTATGCCCGCGATGACATTTGCTATCGGCGTCTCCGCAACCTTGAAGACCCTCAACTTTCCGTCATGTGGATTTTGGTGGACGCTGGCATAGAGAAAATTCTTTATGCTAGTGTCTACCGTTCGCACAGCGGAGACGAGGAGACAAACAGGCTCACAAACCACCTCAGTGAGGCGGCTGATGTGGCCCAACAGAGGTATCCTTCTGCTCAATTAGTGCTTCTGGGGGATTTCAACGCCCATCATCAAGACTGGCTATACCCATACCAGAGCACTGACCACGCTGGTCGAGAGATGCGAAAGCTTGCTTTAACGCTAGACCTCACTCAGTTGGTCCAGGGAGCAACAAGGATACCGGACGTTGATGGCCATACAGCCAATTGCTTGGACCTTCTGCTGACAACAGAACCAGACCGCTACTCGGTGTCGATTTCATCACCCTTAGGTAGCTCCGACCACTGTCTGGTGAAGTCTGTATCCGTCTACTCCCCGCCCGATCCCAGCCAAAAAGGCACCCGGCGGGTGTGGCGATACAGGTCAGCAGATTGGGATGAGATGCGTTGTTTTTTCGCGTCTTATCCTTGGCGGCAGGTATGTTTTTCTTCGAGCGATCCCTCAGCTTGCGCGGATGCTGTGACAGAAGTGTTACGTCAAGGTATGGAATATTTCATACCATTTTCTGACGTTCCGGTGTCAAGCAAAGCTCGTCCATGGTTTAATGCCAAATGTAGAGATGCTGAAGCATCAAAACATGAAGCTTACTTAGCCTGGGCTGATGCTCGAACCCGCAAGACTAGAGATGTACGCGAAAAGAAGAAAGCCTTTAACTTAGCCGCCAAGTCCTGCAAAAAGGCTCTCAAGAAGGCTCGCTTCGATCACATACGCCGAACAGGGAACAAACTTGCTTCTTACCCCTCGGGTAGCAAAGCGTTCTGGTCCCTGGCGAAGTCGATCGAAGAGAACTTCTGCCGTCCCTCACTGCCTCCACTACTGAAACCCGATGGATCACTAGCACACTCGGCTGAAGAGAAAGCGAATTTATTTGTTACTCTGTTTGCGGAGTCTTCACGTTTAGATGCTGGCAATGCTGTACCTTCTAGTCTGCCGACTTGCGGGACGTTTATGTCGGAAATCCGCATTCGTCAGACTGAAGTACGCAAAGCGTTGCGCAATCTAGACGTGAACAAAGCTAGTGGTCCAGACGATATACCAGCTGTAGTCTTGAGGACGTGTGCGCCTGAGTTGGCTCCTATTTTGACACGCCTCTTTCGCTTGTCTATGACGACTGGTCAAGTGCCTAAGTCCTGGAAGCAAGCAAACGTGCAACCCGTGCCGAAAAAGGGTAGTCGTGCAGACCCTGTCAATTACAGGCCTATCTCAGTCACTTCCATACTCTGTAAGACTATGGAACGTGTACTGAACCACAGGCTCCTGGCATACCTAGAAGTGAACGATCTCCTCAGTGACCGACAATACGGGTTTCGCCGAAACCGGTCTACTGGGGATCTTCTAGCGTATGCCACGCACATCTGGAGCGAAGCCATCGAGAACCACGGCGAGGCGCTGGCCGTCTCTCTTGACATCTCGAAGGCTTTCGACAGGGTTTGGCACGATAGCCTTATTAGCAAGCTTCCTTCATACGGCCTGCCCACTGGTTTATGTGTTTGGATAGCAGATTTCTTAAGGGATCGGTCGATTCGAGTGGTCATCGATGGCTGTTCTTCCGACCAATTGGCCATAAATGCCGGAGTCCCTCAAGGATCAGTACTCTCTGCAACACTTTTTCTGCTGCATATTAATGACCTGCTTAAACCCGGTATCTTTGGGTACGCAGATGACAGCACTGTTGTAGAGAGTTATACATCCAACGCACGAACCAGTGCATTACAAATCCAGTCTCATAGAGAAGCGATGGTCGAACGCTTAAGGCAGTCTCTGATTGGGGCGATGCCAATCTGGTCAAGTTCAATGCTGCGAAAACCCAGGCGTGTCTTTTCTCCGCTAAACGGAGCCCATTTCTACTGGCTCCTACTTTCCGGGATGTGTCCGTTCCGATAAGTAACAATCTCGAGCTTCTTGGCATCTCTTTGACACTAACTCTCAATTTCGGCTCTTATATTGAGTCTAGAGCCCAGCTAGCCTCAAAAAAGCTTGGCATTTTGGCTAAGGTGAGACGGTACTTCACACCGGGACAGTTGCTTAATCTTTACCAAGCACAAGTCCGGTCGTGTATGGAGTACTGTTCTCACCTTTGGGATGGTTCTGCTAAATACCAGCTGGAGACACTGGAAGCTATTGAGAGGAGAGCCAAAAAACTCATCAGCGATGACCTATTAGTAAGCAAGAGACTCCAGAGTCTCGCGCATCGCCGCAAAGTCGCTTGTTTATCGGTTTTCTATCGGATACATTTCGGAGAGTGTGCAATGGAACTGCATGATTTGATTCCACCATCCTCATTTTATAATCGGACATCCAGAGACACTAAAAGGCGCCACCGATTTATGGTGGATATACCATCTACCCGAACGAAGCGATTTGCTTCTTCGTTCATCATACGAACCGCTAAGGAATGGAATACCCTGCCTGAGTCCGTGTTTCCGATTAAGTACAATATGGGGGTCTTCAAATCGCGAGTGTATAGGTATCTTCTGGGTAAGCACGCTTCATCATCGATCGCATCATCACTTAACATCAGGTGAGATAGTGATCAAGTGCTACCCAGTTCGGTATAAAAAAAATAAAAAAAAAACATGATGTATTTCTGTTGCCGCTATAACAACAAATACTAAAAACAGAATAAAGTTAAAAATTAAAGGGGGTCCCCATACAAGAAACGTGTTTTTTCGGAATTTTACTATAACGCCATCTATGAACGTTTGACTGTAATAATTATATTAATTACCTATGTGTTTAGTTAGACAGTTGAAATTTTCACAGATGATGTATTTCTGTTGCCGTTATAAAAACAAATACTAAAAACAGAATAAAGTAAAAAATTAAAGGTGGTCCCCCAAAAAACACGTTTCTTGTCACAAGAAACGTGTTTTTTCGGCATTTTACTATAACGCCATATATGAACGTTTGACTGTACTAATTATATTAATGACCTAAGTGTTAACTTTCACTTAGTTGACGTTAGGCGTTTGTAAGATGGCGTTGTACTAAATAAGCACGCGGATCCTATTTTAATAAATGTTTGGAATTGAGATAGATCTATTTAACAATTTATTACAAGCAACGTGATTTCTTTCAGCATTTTTTGCTCGTTTTATAAAATATTGTAGTGTGGTACGGAATCGGAACCCTACGAGTGCAAGTCCGACTTGCACTTGGCTATTTTCTATGATATAAGGTAATAGGACACGCACGACGCTCGCCTGATTGTAAGCAATTACGTCTACCTATTACAGATTAAAAAAAATCTGGAAAATTCTGCAAAATTCTGGACTGCCAGAATTTCGCATGTCACTGCACTACGCCTGTTATCTTGAGACATAAAGATGTTGGAGTCTCACATGCCCTGTAATTTCACTGGACACCTTGCCATTTCAACCGAAAAACATTGCTATTTCACGGCTGAAAATTAATTGGCAAACCGCTCCAGGCGGACTAGCAGAAGTCCTTCCACTACAACTAGTACTACTAGTGTTTGACTACTAATCTCACCTGTTGGTATTTCATGATGGGGTCAGGGATGGTAGCACGCTATGCCTAGAATAGGAACTAGCCTTCAAGGACAGTTGCTAGAACACATTAGATGTTTGGCGACAGATTTTTCTACTTGAGGGTGATAGCTGGCCAGCTGGTCACTAGATAGTGTGCTACTACCATGCCGACGTATCTAAACTATGTTTTTCCTTCGCCGGAGGGCTACTGTGCACATACATTTTTAACCGACTTCAAAAAAAGGAGGAGGTTTCTCAATTCTACGGTATACTTTTTTTTTTTTGTTCGCGGATAACTTCGTCGTTTATGAACCGATTTTGGTTATTCTTTTTTTGTTCGAAAGGAGATATCCCAAGTGTGGTACCATGGTAATTTTATTGAGGTATGATAAGTATCTCCAGAGATATTGTGATAAACATCTCAAAATTGGTACTGAAAATGAATAGAGCGGCATTGAAGTCGGTTGTTTTTTAGTTTTTAAACGATATTATTCGATAGAAAAACCCATTGGCACACGGCGGCGATTTGAACCTCTGGCATCCCACTGCACTACTGGGACTTCGTCTTTTATAATACTCTAATTTAAATTGGATACATTCGAATTCGGAACCTTTATTTTGGTCAGTGACACTGACTTCTAACCGAGGGTCGTGGAGCTGATGATGATGACATCAAAGATGATAATGATGTATTTGATCTACACCACTCTTATAAATGCTTAAGTCAGTTTGTATCTGTATCTGTTTGTTTGTGACTACTTCACGGTCAAACGGCTCAACCGATTTGGGTGTAATTTTGCACAGGGATAGTATGGTGGAATAGGACATAGGATACTGTTCAACGCAGGCGTAGCCGCGGCGCGCAGACAGTATTAATATATATATTCACAGCGAATAATGCGACCTGCATAGTGCAAAGTGGTCTTAAAAATAAGTAATGTAGTGCAGCTATATCCTACCATGCAATACCTAGGTATTGCATGGTAGGATATAGCAGTAGTCTTCGTGTGTTATATTACATCACAATACCTAGGTATTGATCCTGTGTGACAACAATGTCTGCGTGTGTTATATTACATCACAATACCTAGGTATTGATCCTGTGTGACAACAATGTCTGCGTGTGTTATATTACATCACAATACCTAGGTATTGATCCTGTGTGACAACAATGTCTGCGTGTTATATTACATCACAATACCTAGGTATTGATCCTGTGTGACAACAATGTCTGCGTGTGTTATATTACATCACAATACCTAGGTATTGATCCTGTGTGACAACAATGTCTGCGTGTGTTATATTACATCACAATACCTAGGTATTGATCCTGTGTGACAACAATGTCTGCGTGTGTTATATTACATCACAATACCTAGGTATTGATCCTGTGTGACAACAATGTCTGCGTGTGTTATATTACATCACAATACCTAGGTATTGATCCTGTGTGACAACAATGTCTGCGTGTGTTATATTACATCACAATACACATAAACTGGCCAAGTGCAAGTCGGACTCGCACTCGTAGAGTTCCGTAACACAATAAAGTATTGTATAACTATGATTTTACGCAAATAAAAAATTAACTTTGTTTTTCATAGTGTTTGTATGAAAAACAAAGTTATCTTTGCAGTCGCTATATCTCTCAAAAAGTGCTGACTGTATCTCATTCAAACTAATTTTCGTCTTTACAGCATATATTTTTTTTAGATTTTTCACTCCCATACTTTAAAAGTTAGAGGGGGGGGGGGGGGACACACATTTTACCACTTTAGACGCGCCTATCTTTCAAATGATTGACTTTGAGAAAAAAATATTTTAAGAACCTCAATGTCATTTTTAAAGACCTAGAAAACATTTTTTTTTTGTTTCAGTTCCATGTATGGAATGCCCCCTTAAACTTTTATATTTATTATTTTTGTATAAAAATCGGAAAGCGGTTCACAGAATACATCTATTTACTAAGTTTCAATTCTGTAGTCCTAACAGTTTCGGAATAAAATGGCTGTGACATACGGACGAACAGACAGACAGACAGACATGACGAATCTATTAGGGTTCCGTTTTTTACCATCCGCCACGGAACCCTAAAAACACGACAATCAGTAATCCGCTTAGCTGCCGACAATGAATACCTCAATGAATGCAGGGCATTTGCATAGTTTGATTGTCACATTGTTTGTTACCTTGTTGTTCCGTGACGTACTTAACGTGTGGTGAAGGCTAACAACGCGTTTTATTTAACCAACCGAATATGTTTTAATATGAGTGATTTTTAAAATCGTTCCAAAGTTAACATGAAGGCCTATACTCGACGATTATCTAGGGTATCGCATCTATGATACAGTAAAATGTTTTAAGAAGACTGTCCAAATTGTACTACAAATTACATCTTGAGCTACATTCACAAAAAACTTTACAGCTAGTATATACCTTAAATCAACGCTAATATTTAATTATAGATGCGCGTCAGTTTTGTACATTTGTTTGTTTGTTACCTCTTCACGGTCAAACGGCTGCCCTGGGCCCCTAGACAAAATCCAATTTCCTGTTTTCATTCACGCTAACCCAAGTTCAAAATGTATTGGAATGACATCTTTCTTGTAGAAACATAAATTTCATTCCATATATTTTGAACTTGCGTTAGCGTGAAGGCAAACAGGAAATTGGATTTTGTCTAGGGGCCCTGATAAGACTGAAATTTTGCATAAAGATAGCTAATCGAATGAAATGGGACATAGGTACTTTATAACGCAGGCGACGCGGCGCGGCACAGCTAGTAGAGTTTATATTGACCTTTGATGACAGCATCTCCAACAAAGAGCTGCCCGGTGTGGTCGGCCGCCTGGTCCTTGTATATCTTGGAGATGAGGATGGGCAGCTTGTGCTCGGCGCCGCCCTTGATGCTCAGCCCCAGCCCGCCCGCCTTCTGTCGGGTGATCTGCACCATGCGCTCCTGGAATATCATGTACTTATATTGTTTATCATACTTTTGAAAACATAAATTACATCTATATTATATATTATAGAGAGAAGAAAATGTTATAACGAGTCCTAATGTCTCTTAGATACCTATTAGATCGTGTTTATGTGACTGCTAGCATTATTTTAAATTTCCCTCAGTGCACATTCACAGAATCTCAAGGGTAATACTTTCTCCTTTATATATTTCTGTCTTTCTGTCATTACCTTAGCATTTCAAAATTTGAAATTTTTGAACTTTGCTGTGTAGGCCCTAATCCACCTTCACTCACCGACTGAGCTACCGTATCCTGCGGCCGTATAAAACTGTTCACCGTTAAGTTTACCCTACCTCTTTTATTTACCTACCCTACTAGGCAAAGTAGGGCTATAATAAACCTAACGGGATAAATGTTATGGTCACCTCATGAACTGAAATGATGTCTGCATATAAAAAAGACTGTAGCATATGACATTGTCTTACACCTGTAATACCTTGACACATTACGTTATAATGGTAAGTCTCAATACTCCACACTATGGAACAACATTTGCTATTTCACAGATAAATAACAAACAAAGCCTATGTAAAAGTAAATGCTAAGTATTTTTCAATAAATTTACTCCAAAAAATGCATTTATAAAACCTATATACATTGTATGAAAGTAAAAAATTACGCACCATACGACCACACATTTAACTTTCGAACAATGTACACAGGCTTTGTAAATGTATTTATTGAGTGAATTTGTTGAAAATAACAATTACAATGCATATCCTATTGCCTGTGGTAGTATTTTTATTTTTACACCGAACTGGGTAGTACTTGACCATTATCTTATCTGATGTTAAGTGATGTTGCGGTCGATGATGGAGCGTGCTTACCCAGAAGATACCTATTTACTCACTATAGAAAATAAAAGAAAGTGTAAGTAAGTCAGCTTACCCTAGGATGTGGCAGAGGTTTGTCCCCCGAGGGCGGCTGCACGGGCACCTCGTGCTGCACCGTCACCGAGTCCATGGTGAGCATGAGCCGCGCCGCGCGCGGCCGCGACTTGCCGTCCGATACCTGCACCATGCCTGTGCGGATCTGTGCCAACACAGAACATACATTGTACTCACACACTTACACCACATTGCATCAGCGTAGCCGGGTTTTATCATCGCCAAAAATTAAAAAATACAGCTCTGGAATTGCTAAGCGGTGCAGGGTAGAGGTACAGCCATAGAGATGATAGTTACTGCAGCACGAAAACTGATGTGCTGTCCTCGTATAAGGGTGGTAATGCGGCAAATATTAAATATCAATGTAGGTTCCTAAAATTTTCAGGGTGGATTCAAAACCCCACCCTAGCTATGCCCGTTCCACATTGAAATATTTACATTTTTAACACTAATTCTAATTTGAGGTGGGGGCGATGCGTCCTGCACTGCCATCCCGCTTGGGGTGTATTGTGCATTCCCCCTGACAGCGACTAACCAAGCCAACCCAGCTCTTTTGTGAAGCGAAGATAGGCCCAGGGTCGCTGGCATAGCGAAGTAGATGGTGATGGTGTTGATGATGTTGAAGCAGATGACATGATGGAAAATGGTGTGTGTGTGTGTGTGTGTGTGTGTAGCTGTGCCAAGAGTGACAGACAGTGATGATGTTGACTCTTGGCACAGCTACACACAAACACTTACCATTTTCCATTTTTATCACTATCAGTTTCTCATTATCGTGCCATTTTCACAGAGTAAATGTATTGTTTACTATAATAACTTTTAAAACTAGCGTGCCAATGTACACATATACTCCAAAAACGTGGCCCGCTGGTATTAAGTGAGTCAATAAGCGGCTGTAACCACTTACCATTAGGTGGGTCACATGCTTGTTTGCTGCTCTACATTCAAAAATAATAATTATACTTTTTCTCCGGCAAAATGGCACACTAGTTACGCCTATTTAGCATTAGCACATTAATCCATATGCTGCCTATTACCACCGCCTTGACACAATAGAGATAATAGTGCATTTAGAGGAGTTAAATTTCACAAGATTTTGTGATCCCCAGCTTGACGCTTTGTCAAGTGAGCACACAACCTGTAAAACAAGCTCCATCCTCTTTTCGTCTACTTAAGACCTGGGGACATTATTATTTTGTACGGCCAGAGTATTTGCCATCACCCATGCTATCAAACGCATAGCAATAATCTATACTAATATTATAAAGAGAGAACATTTGTATTTTTGTATGTTTGTAATGAGTAAGCTCAAAAACTACTGAACCGATTTAAAAAAATCTTTCACTAATACATAGAATGGACTTTCGGAATGAGAATAGGCTATATATTATCCCGTTTAAATCAAAGGTACATTCGTGGAGACCTAATTTGCAACCTAAGTCGGCAAATAAACGGTCGAAAAAACATGTTTCTTACGAACACTGCTTAATTAAAAATAGATAGAAGAATATTTTCTATGCAAGAGTTGTACAACTTAATAAGACCTACAAAAAAGTCCGCGACAGCATATGTCTATCTCTTAAGGTTGACTCACAGTAATCATTTTAATCTAAAAATTTTTGTTAAAAAATATAACATAACTTCCAAGGCTATTTTCAAGTATATTAATCCTTATCCAAATAATTACGTTAATTAGCTTGGCCACATATTATAGATTAAAATTGTCCTTTACAGTATATAATTCAAATGAAAACTCTAGAAGATATCACGAATGTCACAAACACGCATCGCAAAATTAATAAAATATTTGCAGTGAAACCACAGATTAGGTCATAGTTACTGAAAGAAAATATTATTATAAGCTTAGCGATGCTGTAGATCCCCACCGATCACAATCAATTTGAAGTCAATATAGTATAATAATATGATCTATTGTATAAAATAATATTCATCTATATATATAATAATATAATATAATATTTTAAACCACCCCGACTGATCTATGTATAATAGCTTTTTCCAATGACTCTAAACACGACATTTAAAATCTGAGCTGTAAGTTGGTGAGGATTTGAGTATTCTGTAGAGTCCAGGAGGCTTCCATGTTCTTACAATATCGTTGAAGAAGAAGATTTTCGAATTGATCAGACCTATGAAAGTTGATTTCATAGCGCAATTAACTAGAAAAAAGCTCATAATTTTATAACGATTGAACAAATTTTCATGAATAAAAGCTAAGAAAACTCTCGATGAAGACATCTATCAAACAAAAAAAAACTATCAATAATAAAAACAAAATCGGTTCATCCGGTTAGGTGCTAAGATGCTACAGACAGACACACAGATACACTCGTTAAACATATATTACCCCTACATTTTGCGTCGGGGAATGGTTAACAGGGAACGGGAAAGGTTACGGCGGCAGATGTTCTCCTTGGTGGTAAGCTACTTTTTGGTAGATTTAATGATCCCACTACCACTGTACGAAAACTCATGATTCATGAATGCACATAAAACTTTCATTGGTAGGTGTATATAGCTAGGATTAGAACCAACAACCGTCGGGTCAGAATCAGGGTAACTATCCTTTACGCCAAAGGGCCGTCCAATATCAATACGTAAGTATTATAAAACAAAGTTCATCACTGCGTCTGTCTGTCTGTTCGCAATAATATCAATAGCTACTGAACGGATTATCATGCGGTTTTCACCAATAGCCAGAGTGTTTATGAGGAAGGTTTAGGTGCATAATTCGTTAAGGTTTTGTGTAAATTGGATGAAATATGACAATGGTTGTTAAATATATTCATATTTTATATTCGATGCAACAAACTGATGCAAATTTTGTAGGCATATATGTTCTACCCGTGCGAAGCCGGGGCGGGCTGCTAGTTTATAATAAATCAATGATTATGCAGGATGAAAAGCTTGGGTGATAACATGGTCTACTAACTCAGAACAAGCACTGTCAACAACAGATTCTATACTGCAACCATGCAAAAAATTACCAACCCAAGTACAGAGTCCATTAGGCGGGCTGTAATTGTAAGAAGGTACCTTGGCAAGAAGGGCCCCATGCTAAAACCTGTCAAAGACCTTTGTTATGATTCCATTAAGCTAGTAGGTCTCAAGCTGATCTTCCATGATGGAATCCATACTGACAGTCACTGATCAGCTGTTATGTGTTAATTGCTCTTTCCATCACCTTGGAGAGTAGAGATGTAATCACTATAGGCCTATAGGCGTAGCAGGAATCATGAATGTTGAATTTGCATTGTTGCGATATAAACTGTCAAAATGTAAGGCAAATTTTCCAATTTTCAAATATTTATTTCTCATAAAGTATTAGTTACCACAAACTTAAAACTTCACATAAAGCGTTCGTATAATATTGGTGTCATAGTAAAGTCGTACCAAATCGTAACAGGTTGAAGGGGTTAGCATTCCTGCTACACCAAGGAAGGATACACGTTCATGTTATAGTTCTGGCCTTGTTTACAATACAAGTATGGCTCACCATACTAATATACATTCTCAAATGAGATGGACTCAATAAATTAGCAGAATAATCACTAAATATCAGGTAATCTACACAGTAGAATTTAAGTAACTTCTGAGTTAATTTAATTTTTTTTCTATCTATAATTATGCTACCTGTTGACCACAATCTCACTTGTTGGTAAGTGATGATGCAGACGAAGATGGTAGCACGTTAGGCCTAGAATGAGCACTGGCTCTCAAGAATAGCTGCACACATTATATGTTTGGCGACAGATATTCTAACTTGAGGGTGGTAGCTGTCAGGCGGACACTAGATAGACTTTATATTTTATTTTTAGTATTAATCTTTAGCTTCATTTACTTTGATAACTGGAATAAGGACTAACCTTTTCATCTTTCTTCTCCTCAATAGGCGTCATCATCGTAACTTGCATAGCATTACGATAACGAAACTTTCTTCTACGTTAATATTTTAACATATATTTTATTTCGCTAATTGCCATTGTATATTCACACCCATAGTTTCACTCTAGCAGCGAGTACACTATAAAATAACCATCTGGAATCAACGGAACGCCGCCTCCTAATGATTTTATTAATTATTTACGGGTAATACATTACAAATACGGAAAACAGGTCACTGGCTCTAAGATAAATCAATATAGGTGAATGGGACCAAAACAATCAGATTTTGTACAGATTTCTATGATTCCACCCGATACATGTATACAAAAATACGTCCTACAGACATGACTGCACTTTACACACAATTTTCATTGACTTCTTTACTTTTTGATCCTCGAAAATACATTAAATTTTAATAAATTGACGATGGGCGAACCAACCCGTAGTGTAGTTCATGCACTTTGCCACAGATTACTATATGGCCGCACTTATTTAACCACAGTAGTACTCAAGTAAACCCAGCCACAGATTACTATATGAGTACACAATGGCTCCACACGACTAGTTTATTTCGCCAGTGTGACCAGTATTAAATATCCATGATTTTCTACCGCCGAGATTACAGAATTCATGAATAGTCTAGCTTTAGACTGGACTTCAACAATTCATAGCCCTCTGTAGTCGGTGTCTGTGATTTATAGTAATCTGTGATTTGTCCACTCCGTTTTTAACTTGACTGAGTATTATACATTTTTCACCTTATAATAATATAATAACGCATAGTAATGTGTTACAGGTCAACCGTAAGTAACCGTTTATTAATGCTCCACCTCGTCTCAGTGCGATCTTCTATTACCTCAAAAGCACGCTTCCGTCACCGCATCTTCACAATTTACTGCATCTTATGTTATAGTTATCGCAGCACTCAGGTGGCGGTTTTAACCGCCACCTGAGTGCTTTAATGGCGTAGAATATACCACAGTGCCTTAATACAAAAGTATGACGTAAGAGAGGTGGACACTCACGGTTCGACTCATCCACCAATTTAAGTCGCTCAGCTAGCTATGGAAAGAGCTTTGTTCGGTGTATCCCTACGGGATCGAATCCAGAACGAAGTAATTCGCCAGAGAACTAAAGTGATCGACATAGCTCAGCGGATTAGCAAACTGAAGTGGCAGTGGGCTGGTCATATCTGCCGTAGGACCGATCACCGTTGGGGGGTTGACTGGTTCTAGAGTGGAGACCGCGAATCGGTAAACAAAGCGTAGGACGCTCTGTGACCAGGTGGAGCAACAGCATTCGGCAAAGCTGTGGGGTGGGCAGTGACTGGAAAACAAAGAACCAAACATCAGGCTCAGTGGTGTGACTTGGGAAAGGCCTATGTCCATCAGTAGACAGATACCGGCTGATTATGATGACAATGAACTGTGATTCATATCTTGAGACTATTTCTAGTTCTACCAAGATACGCCACTGAGCCTGATCTGCGGCTCATTGGGAGGGGTATGGTATATATTCAAATTTTTAAATATTTTACAAATTTGATGTAAATTTTCATATATTAAAATTTTTTGCTTTTTCTATATTTAGGGTATGTGTATGGATTACTTTTTTGTGTCTAAATAAATTTACTATTATGCCATAATTGCCATGCTGCGCAGGTGGGTTGGTGATCGCAGGATGTGGCTTCTCTCACTGGTGACGCTGATGCCCGTCACCTGCCTGTATTTATTTTATATATTATATATATATATAGTATTAAAATAATCTGTAATAAGTTGTGTAATTGCCGGAACGCAAGCACAGAGTGGGAGTAGGGTGCTGGACTATTGAGTTCCGGATTAGTGAGATCCTACTGTGATTATTTTTATATGACAGATGGGCTATCATATGACTATTATCTGACTTGTTGGTACCTATGTGATTATGTACGGGTATATACCAAGGACAGACAACAGCTGTCCTTTGCATCGATTACATCTTTTTTGCCTAACATTTTTTGAAGTTGAGGGTGGAGTAGCCAGATGGACACTAGACAGTTTTAGATTTACTAGATTGGGTGATACAAGCTTGCTCAAAATCTGTATCTGTATCCTAGCAGCTGAGCGAGTTCAATGTATTAATAGCTAAGCTTAGGTGGCCCTTGCAATTTCCTTTACTAAAATAAAATAAAATGAATAGATCACTACTATTTCAATAGTAGTTATCTATTCATTTTCATTATAATTTTATTATAAAACAGGGTGATCGCGTTCCTTCTTTGGACAAGGGTAAGTCAATTTTGAATACCTAGCTTCTACTTAATTACAATTGGTTATGTTTGAAATTTTTTCAGTGAAAGCTGGACAAAAAAAGTAAGAGGTGGATACATCCCATTAATTTATCTTCATACAACATAGATAGATATTTTGCAAGTGACATCATGCATTTATAGCTATGAATCACAAACTATAATATGATTATTCTGTCTGTTGTATTCTTGTTAAAGTGAATTCCCTACTCCTCCGGGAAACATGCCCAGGTATTGAGCATGTTTCCCAAGGGGTGCGGGTTTGAGTCCCATCGGTACAATAAAGTTTTGGAAAGGAGGTTTCTCAATTCGACCGTATATTTTTTTATTTTTTTATTTATTTTATGTTTGTTCGCGGATAACTTCGTCGTTTATGAACCGATTTCGATTATTCTTTTTTTGTTCGAAAGGAGATATCCCAAGTGTGGTACCATGGTAATTTTATCGAGGTATGATAAGTATCTCCAGAGATATTGAGATAAACATCTTAAAATTGGTACTGAAAATGAATAGCGCGGCATTGAAGTCGGTTGTTTTTTAGTTTTTAAACGATATTATAAAGTTAACATTTCAAGAAACATAATAGTTTATTACATCGCCTCAAAGTTTTTCGTCCATCTATCGCAGTGATTGTCAACGTGTGGGTCGCGTCCCCTGGGGGGTCGTGAAGCCTCTATAAAGGGGTCACATGAGGTCGCCAAGCCTCAGTAAAAGAGAAAAAACAAAGTTTTAAAATATATGTTTGTAATATGTGTTTGTAGGTGTTATAATTGAGAGGGAAGGAGAACACATCTTGGGAGAGGCCTATGTCCAGCATTGGACTGACACCGGCTGATGATGATGATGAGAAAGCATATAATAAAGGGGTCACATGAGGTCGCCAAGCCTCAGTAAAAGAGAAAAAACAAAGTTTTAAAATATATGTTTGTAATATGTGTTTGTAGGTGTTATAATTGAGAGGGAAGGAGAACACATCTTGGGAGAGGCCTATGTCCAGCATTGGACTGACACCGGCTGATGATGATAATGAGAAAGCATATAATATTTGTTTCTCAGGAAAAATATGTAATTTGTCATCTGTAGGCCACGCAAGCGAAGCTGCGGACAGAAGCCAGTAATATAATAAAATCTTAACTAATATTATAAATGCCAAAGTAACTCTGTCTGTCTGTTTGTCTCACTTTCACGCCAAAACCCACTGAACCGATTTAAATGAAATTTGGTACACAGATAGTCTAGAGCCTGAGAAAGGAAGGCTACTTTTAAATGCGTAAAGAGGGTTGAAAGGGGGATGAAATGTTTTATGGAAGTATCGTCATTTTAGGAGCTAGAAGCTCGAAATTTATTAATTAGGCTGATTCGATATAAATAAATATGGCATTCAAAGTTTGTAAAAGTTGTACCCTCAAGGGTGTAAAATAACAATTGGGAATAGATAGAAACAATAGGGGATGAAAGTATGTATGGAAATATGTAAGGTTTATGTGAATGTTCTACTGAACGGATTTAAATGAAATTTAGTACACAGATAGTCTAAAGCCTGAGAAAGGACATAGGCTACTTTTAAAAGCGTAAAGAGGCTTGAAAGGGGGATGAAAAGTTGTATGAAAGTATCGTCATATTTAAAGCTAGACGCTTGGAACTTATTGTTTAGGCTGTTGATTAAATATAAATAAATATGACATTCAAAGTTTGTGAGGGGGAAGGGGGAGGGGGAGGGAGGGGAGGATTGGTGGAAGTGAGGGAAAGGGAAAAAGGGGAGGTGAGGGGAAGGGGATGGGAGAGGGATGTGAGGGGAAGGGGAGGGGAGAGAAAAGTGAGGGGAAGAGGAGGGGAGTGGGGGGAAGAAAGAAGGGAGGGGAGGGGAATTAGCGTGGTGTGGTACGGTGCGGTGTAGGTGGGAAACTCATGTGTCTTATTTGTGAAATAATTAGCCTAAATATCGTGCGAATGAATAGGACACAAACTATAACCAGTAATATTACAAATGTTTAACGTTTAATGTATTTTTGTTACTCCTTTTTTACATCTTTAAATTTTCGGTTATAAAATCTTAATCTAATCTAATCGTATATGCGCAATCGAATGAACAGTTTCATAAGATACGTACAAAAAAAACATACGACGAATTGAGAACCTCCTCCTGTTTAGAAGTCGGTTGAAAACAAAATAAAGTTAAAAATTAAAGAGGTCCCCGTACAAAAAAATATTATTCAGGCAAATTTTGTTCAATCGGAACTCTACGTGTTTGAGTCCGACTCGCACTTGGCCAGGTAATTTTTGTTTGAGTGAGTAAACTTTCCGTTTGCTCCCATTGCAATTTCATTGAGATCTAATATAATGAGTATTTTCCAGACATCTCCTATAAAAACCTCAAAGCGCGGCATTTTGAAATCAGTTTTTAGGGTTCCGTACGCAAAAGGTAAAACGGGACCCTATTACTAAGACTCCGCTGTCTGTCTGTCCGTCCATCTGTCACCAGGCTGTATCTCATGAACCGTGATAGTTAGACAGTTGAAATTTTCACAGATGATGTATTTCTTTTGTCGCTATAACAACAAATACTAAAAACAGAATAAAGTTTAAAATCATAGGAATGCCAAAAAATACTCGTTTCTCGTATGGGGATCGCCCTCATACGAGAAACGTGTATTTTTTGGCATTTCAATGTTACGCCATCTATGAACGCTTAGTTAGGTAAACGTCCATAGATGGCGTTATATTGAAATGCCGATCCCGAACACCTTTGTGTAAACTTTCACTTAGATAGCGTTAGACGTTATATGGCGTTATAAAAAACTAGCTGTGCCCGCGACTTCGTGCGCGTGGAATGGGAATTGGGTTAGCATTCACTAATAAGACACATACGTATCCCAGCTACACCGCACCTTACCACGCCACGCTAATTCCCCCTTCCACCCTCCCCTCACTTACCCTCCCCACCCCTTCCCATCTGTTCCGGACAACGACGTACACCGACGATATAAACGCACTATGTATAGTTAGTTATAAGTTGTAAATAATAAAGATAAGTTAAGCTAGTACTCTAGGTTAGGTAGGGTACTTTGCAATGTATAAAGTTCGTATTCGTATAGATAGATAGACATATAGTTTGTACTTGTATCGCATTAATAGTAAAGAATAGTTCTTATTAGATTCTTACTAGAACATAGGAATATAACTCGTATAAGATTTATAACAGTAAGATAGGTCTTATAGGTTATTCGTACAACCTAGTTAGCCTAGGTAGAGCATATCCGGCTCTACACAGTAGAACTAAATCATGTCCGGCTTTAGAAATAGACAGATAGAATGTAACAGATAGTCAGATAGTCAACCTAGACCAGGTTAGGTTTAGGGATAGGGTTGGTACTTGCAAATAGCATAGGTCTGGGAGAGCTCCGCACTCTCTGATGGTTAGCGCTCGACTAAACAGTGTCTCAGGAGAGTATATCTCCGAAAAGTCGGCAACTATTGCGTGCGCCCGCACAAGGACACGCCCCGCGAGACAGAGTGCGCGCGCTCCCAGACTATCGACCTCTCGCTCTTTTGCAAGTACCAACAACAGTATAAATAGAGCGTCGCTACCGTGCAAAACGTGCACTACTATAGAAGAGGAAGAAGAAGAAGCACAGGAAGACAGGGTGGGACCGCAGGCGGCCGCTGCCGTGCGAGCTGATCGGTTCGCTGGGCTTCCCCGAACGGGGATTAACCTGGCAGGGCTTGATCGCCCCGGCGCATAGTGGCTGCTTGCGGCACCCCCACCCGAGAAGCCCAAACACAAAAGCCACACCTGTCGTAACAGGTGGAGATGAAAGCCAGGGGAAAAGGGCATAGCCCTGAACCCCTCTACCTGCACCAGTGGTGCATGAAGAAGCAACGATGCAAAACTGTTCAGTTTACCAACGGCGGCTCTAGAAGAAAGAAGGAAGGAAAACTAGGAAGACTAGTGTAGTGAATAGTGATAGTGCCTAGCCTAGTTGCTAAGAAGAAATTGTGAAGAAAGAATAAATAAGCGTTTCAAGGCTTGAAGACGTGTTTGAATCCCAGCTCAAAAGCTTCACAGTATACGTGTGGGAACCCGGAGTCCGCTACATCGAAGAAATACAGTCCACTGCTCCACCGCTGGGCTTAGGGTTCCCCACATTTTTGGACCTTCGTGGCCGGATAATTGGGACCTTAACAGTCTTTTTCAAGACTCAACGCTAATTTAAACGCTAAAACAGTCTTTTTTAAGACTACTTCTCGTCGACTTCGATAACAAACGCCGCTAATAGTCTTTTTCAAGACTTCGTTGACTCTTCGATTTGATAACGCTACCATGCCGGTCACCCGCTCTACAGGAAGAGGACGAGTGCCGGCCTCCGAGCAAGAGTCATCCGCCGAGACCACGACGACATCGGGTACATCGGCTTCAACATCGTGCACCGGGGCAACCGTCATCACGGAGGAGCACGCCTCGACCAGCGGCTACGCGTCAGTGGCTGTGGTCTCAACACGACGAGCATCCTACACCTCCGCGCCCGCCGTGACTGCGGTTCCGGAGACTCACACCGCGACCGTGCCGCCCCCCGCCGCCGTGATGGCGCCACCGGTACCTACCTCCACATCGGTCGCCGCGCCGCCTGCCGCCGCGCTGCACCCCGCCGCCGCACCGCACCCCCCCGCGCGCAGCGCACCCCCCGCGCCGCACGCCGCCGCGCACCCCCCCGCGCCGCACGCCGCCGCGCATCACATCGCTGCCGCCGTGATACTACCTATACAACCCGGAGGTAGTGGAGAACATACTGGAGAAGCTACCGTCGACCCTGCGACAGAGCTACTACCAGTTCCTGCCGAGCCAGCCAACAGACATGCCTGACCTGATGAAAATGGAAGCGTTCCTGAGACGACAAGCCGAGCTTTGCGGACAGTTCGCGAAGCCGGACCCGGGAGTTTCCTCACCAGCATTGGGGCCTCAGAAGAGGATGCAACGAGTACACAACGTCTCCGAGACCCAACAGCAGCAGTAGCCTCAATAGAAATCGCAGCAATCTACAGTACGGTGCCCTGCGTGTGAACAAGCGGGACATTTCGCCGACGACTGTGACAAATTTAAGAAGGCTGATGAAAACGGGCGCTGGGACATAGCGAAAAAACAGATATTATGTTTCAGATGCCTGCGATACCGAAGAATGGGTCACAAGTGCCGAGACAAGGTGTGTGGGGTCAACGGCTGCAAAACCCACCACCACCACATGCTGCATTATGAGAAAAAAGAAAAAGATGCAGTAACAGAAGCGATCAACTCAGCATGGGCAACGGAACGTAAGAGTTCTTACTTGAAGATCATCCCGGTTCGAGCTGTGGGCCCTGCGGGCTCTGTCGACACCTTCGCGCTACTGGACGACGGCTCTACAGTCACCCTGATCGACGAGAGCATCGCCAGCGACATCGGAGCCGAGGGACCCATCGACCCGCTGTATATAGAAGGCATCAACCGACTGAAGACTTCTACAAGCGACTCCAGAAGAGTGAAGCTAACACTACGGGGGCCGAACAAGAAAGAAATGAAAATTCAAGCAAGAACAGTACAGCGTCTACACGTCTCACCGCAAGAAGTAAACAAGTCTGCGCTGCAAGGCTGCGAACACCTGCGCGACATCAGCGGGCTGGTGACCTACCAGCACGTGACACCGAAGGTCCTGATCGGCCAGAACAACTGGGAGCTGCTGCTCGAAGACACGTCGAGGCGCCCGAGACCAGCCGGTGGCGTCGCTCACGCCGCTCGGATGGGTGCTGCACGGGACCAACAGCAGGACGCTTGGACGAAGCGTCGACGTCGTGACACATCTCTTCGAGTCTCCCACAGCCGACCTGGACAACATGGTGCGAGAGTACTTCACCATGGACGCGCTGCTACTCAACCCGCAGAAGCCGAAGTCGGACCCAGAGCAACGAGCGCTTCGTATCCTGGAAAAGAACACCGTCTGCAAAGAAGGAAGATACGAGACATCGCTGCTATGGCGTAACGAGGACGCCACGCTACCCGACAACTACGAAGCTTCACTGAGACGTCTCCACGGCATTGAGAAGAAGATTGATCGCAACCCGCAGCTGAAACAGAAGTACGACGGGCAGATGGAAGCCTCTCGTCACCAAGGGCTACGCTGAGCCCGCACCCGCAGAGAAGACAGAAGGCAGAACCTGGTACCTGCCGCACTTCGCCATCGTCAACCCGATGGACCGTGGAGTGGCGCTGAATGATCTGCTCTACAAGGGACCCGACCTACTCGAATCGCTACCGGGCGTCATCATGCGTTTTCGACAACACGCCGTCGCAGTAACCGCGGACATCAAGGAGATGTTCATGCAGGTGAAGCTGCGCCCAGCTGACCGAGACGCACTGCGCTACCTCTGGCGTGGTAACCGCCGGGACGACCAGCCGCCCGACGAGTACAGAATGACTTCACTAATCTTCGGGGCGTCAAGTTCACCGTCTACAGCAATCTACATCAAGAACTTGAACGCAGAGAAGCATCAACAGACGCACCCAGAGGCCGCAGCTGCAATAGTAAAGAAGCACTACGTCGACGACTACCTCGATAGCTTCACCAACTTCGAAGACGCCGTTCGAGTCGCGAGAGATGTTCGCGACGTCAACAAGGTCGCCGGCTACGAGCTCAAGCAATGGCAATCCAACGTACTTGCACTACTCGAAGCGCTTGGAGAGCAAGCTGAAAATCACTCGACGGAGCTCTACAAGCCGGACATCGCCGAGCGAGTACTGGGACTCATATGGAAGCCGACGACCGACGAGCTCACCTTCAACCTGAACATGGCCCGCATACCGCCGCAGCTACTACAGGGCAAGACACCGACGAAGCGCGAAGCTCTCCGCGTCGTGATGTCACTCTTCGACCCACTCGGCATCGCATCACCTGTCACCATTCGAGCGAAGCAGATACTACAGGAAGTTTGGCGCCGCGGCACTGCATGGGACGACGCGATCGACAGCGACTTAGCCGAACAATGGCGAGAATGAACGTCGCACCTACAGAAGCTAAACGACGTGAAGATTCCTAGGCGCTACCTAGGATACAGCGAGGCCACTAACTTACAACTTCACGTGTTTACAGACGCCATCGAAGTAGCATACTCAACAGTGCTATTTTGGCGGGCGGTTTCACCGAGCGGCACCGTCGAGTTGTCACACATCGTAGCCAAGGCGAAAGTGGCTCCACTCAAGCTCACCAGTATCCCGCGCCTCGAGTTGCAAGCGGCCGTCATGGGAGTACGGCTGGCCGAAGCAGTAATAGAAGAGCACGAGCGGAAGCCCGACAGCAAGACCTACTGGACCGACAGCCGCACCGTACTTTCGTGGCTGCGTACGGGCTCAAGAACGTACAAACCGTACGTAGCGCATCGTGTCGCCGCAATAGAAGAATCAACAACAGTCAGCGAGTGGCGCTGGGTGCCCACTAAGCTCAACGCGGCGGACGACGCGACCAGAGATGTACCTGCCGACTTCAACAGACTTCATCTGTGGTACCAGGGACCAGATTTCCTCTACCTCCTCATCGAGCGCCGACAGAAGCTGAGCGAAGCCTTACCCGACGTGTCCCGCTTCTCCAACTGGGACCGACTTCGCTACACTGCCCGAGTACTACAGTTCATTGACCTCTGCAGGGGCGCTCAACGGGTGTACTACAAACGCACCAAACAGAACAATGTCGATGACCCCGCCTGGACTAACAAGAAAACCGCTAAGCTCGCACCGGTACAACAACCGAAAAAGGAAGAAACAGAAAAGTTCCTGCCTGTTCCTGCGCACACACTGAGGGCCGCGGAGGCGCTACTTATGCGCGCCTCACAAGAAGAATCGTTCGCGGACGACATCGATGATCTGCAAAAAAGAAAACCACTTCGGAAAGATAGCCGCCTACAACAGCTGAGCACACCAAGATGCTCGTAATAATTTAATTTTAAGTAAAGAAAAACGTAAAAGCAATTATGATAAACATGTAAACAATGTAACGTATAATAATGGACAATTTTTATTTGTTAAAAATGAAACCGCTAGTAAATTAGATAATTTGTAGAATGGACCTTTTCTTGTTATTGAATACTTGGGTGTTAATGTAAAAATTATAAAAAATAATAAAGAATATTTAGTGCATAAAAATAGATCTAAGCCAAGTGTAATGTAAAAAAAAATACAAATTTGTATTTCTATTTTTTTTTCTCCCACCCCTGAGGTGTGGTGTAGGCTAGTAGACGACATAGTTTAGATAATAGGTAGTATAACATTTAGCTCTAAGATCTATTAGCGATATGATGACAGTAATAAACCATCTTCGATCGTACACAGTTGTCTTACTCATGTAACATCCAAGCTCCCCTCACCCCTGACACACTTTGAATGTCATATGTATTTATATGGAATCGACAGCCTAAACAATAAGTTTCAAGCTTCTAGTGGTTTTGGCGTGAAAGTGAGACAGACTGAGTTACTTTCGCATATATAAAATTAGTAAAGGTAAGCACGCGGCTCACAACTCTGTTTTATATATACTATGGCCCTAGTATCCTTATCAACACCATCAACACCAATATTATAAATGCGAAAGTCAGTTTGTTTGTTTGTTTGGGACTTCTTAGACGGTCAAACGGCTTGACCGATTTGGCTGATTTTTTTTATAAAGATAGTACTTACGGCATAATAGGATATAGGATACTTTTTGTTTGGCTATCGAGTCAGGGGGTCCAGATATTTTTAATTGAATTAATTTTGTAAATATAAGACCTAACCTAACCACAATCATTAATTACTCTAACAATAGAAGATATCTAGTGCGACTTTTTCTAACTTGAGGGTGGTAGCTGGCCAGGCGGACACTAGATAGTGTCCTACCACCATGCGGGGGTTGTTGGTTTTTTAACGATGTTTTTCCTTCTCGGAGGGCCACTGTGAGAAGCGCACATAAATTTTTCGATAGAAAAATCCATTGGTGCACGGCGGTTTGAACTTGGTACCATGGCATCAAAGCCGACCGTTGTCCCGATTACGCCACCGGGCCCTCGAACCGGGTATGTTCACTATGATCGTGTGGACTGTAAACTTTGCTTAATACTAACTAACCCGCTATGCATGTCAATTAACAGCACGTGTTTGCTTATTTATAGATGAGAGTTCTGCACGGCTTGCTCGAGGTATGAAATTTAAATCTTGGAATGATTTTGCGGATTGCTTTGAGAATTATATGAAATGCACATATAGTCCTATTTTCACTATCAGTAATTCTAGGACCGTACCCACATATAATAAACACAATAAACGTTCATTGCCACTCGAGTTAGGGTATCAATCCGTCCGATTTTCTTGTGCTCACAATGGTTGTTACAAAAGTAAATCAACGGGAATGCGACCTCTCCAAAGGACCAGAAAGCTAGGTTGCCCAGCGCAATTGCACGTTTCATACAGATCTAAATATAAAGCTTTCGTCATCACATTATTGAATGAAGACCATTGCGAACACCCAGTTGACAAAAATACTTTTTATCAGTATTCCGTTAACAGAGGGCTGCATAGTATAGACCATTTAGTTCCGCGGGTAAAAGTTGATTGCGAATCACAAGTGCTTATTAATAAAAATAAAGACTCCACTGAACAGGTTAAAGACAATATATCAATGTTCTTAAAGTATAATACAAACGTAGGTAAAGTCAAGGACTTTTTTAGAAACGAACACGGAATATCAGTAGGTACACAGGATCTCTATAATATTAGAGAAAAACTTCAATCAACTTCAACAATCTTTTATCCTTGCAGGCAGTGCCGGACGGCCTAGTACCTACTTACCAATTGTGTGAACTAAATAATACCAATAGATTTTGTTCCGGATAACATAGTTACGTAGTGTTACTATCTATTCTGTGACATCGTCTAGTCTAGATTGATATGTTGTATATCTAGCTATACCTATGTACGATTACGAGTCTTATACAAACATAAGTTAGTTATCTATTACGAACGAATATGCGAATCTATAACGAAATACGAACTCTATACATCGCAAAGTACCCTCTACCTATCCTAGAGTACTAAGCTAAGCTACTATTGATTTTGATTTTTTTTTTGTTGGAAAGATGATATCGCGAGGGTACCATAGTAATTTCATCGAGATCTGGTAAGTATCTCCAGAGATATGGAACACCTCAAACTTGGTACTGAAAATTAATAGCGCGGCATTTGAAGTCGGAAGAATTTTAAACGATCTTATTACATTGACATTTTAAAACTTTATTATTTGAAGTTGGACAGTTTTATTGTTTAAGAACGTAGGCTATCCTTGTATTGGCGGATCTTCAGATACCTATGGTGGCAGCATTTGAAGTCGGGTCCTTTAAGAAGTGTTTTTATTAAAATTATGGATATACTAGCAGCCCGCCCCGGCTTCGCACGGGTAGAATATATGCCTACAAAATTTGCATCAGTTTGTTGCATCGAATATAAAATATGAACATATTTAACAACCATCGTCATATTTCATCCAATTTACACAAAACCTTAACGAATTATGCACCTAAACCTTCCTCATAAACACTCTGGCTATTGGTGAAAACCGCATGATAATCCGTTCAGTAGCTATTGAGATTATTGCGAACAGACAGACAGACGCAGTGATGAACTTTGTTTTATAATACTTACGTATTGATATTGGACGGCCCTTTGGCGTAAAGGATAGTTACCCTGATTCTGACCCGAAAATAAAATATTATATTATATTATTATATATATAGATGAATATTATTTTATACAATAGATCATATTATTATACTATATTGACTTCAAATTGATTGTGATCGGTGGGGATCTACAGCATAGCTAAGCTTATAATAATATTTTCGTAGTAACTATGACCTAATCTGTGGTTACACTGCAAATATTTTATTAATTTTGCGATGCGTGTTTGTGAAATTCGTGATATCTTCTAGAGTTTTCATTTGAATTATATACTGTAAAGGACAATTTAAATCTATAATATGTGGCCAAGCTAATTAACGTAATTATTTGGATAAGGATTAATACTATATACTTGAAAATAGCCTTGCAAGTTATGTAATATTTTTTAACAAACATTTTAAGATTAAAATGGTTACTGTGAGTCAACCTTAAGAGATAGACATATGCTGTCGCGGACTTTTTTGTAGGTCTTATTAAGTTGTACAACTCTTGCATAGAAAATATTCTTCTATCTATTTTTAATTAAGCAGCGTTCGTCAGAAACGTGTTTTTTCGACCGTTTATTTGCCGACTTAGGTTGCAAATTAGGTCTCTACGAATGTACCTTTGATATATATCCTATTTTCATTCCGAAAGTCCATTCTATGTATTAGTGAAAGAATTTTTTAAATCGGTTCAGTAGTTTTTGAGCTTACTCATTACAAACATACAAAAATAAAAATGTTCTCTCTTTATAATATTAGTATAGATTACATTTTGTTGAAAAGGTGTTAATTAAAAAGTACTATTATCAAATATTAAATAAATTGTTTTATTTATATCACTGACTCCACCCACGTACACATACCTAACTAGTTATGTAAGTAGGTACATGGTTATGTGAGGACTTGGTTGACTTAGAATTGTCAATTTTGGTTATAAACAAGGTCTTACAGCACAAGTAAAGGAAAAATTCCGAAAGATAAATAAAGTTGAAAATGTTGACACAAGTTTTCGCGAAAATCTAAATTTGCCCATATCTTTTTATCGTTTTGACTCAGGACCTTGATTTTTAGGGTTCCGTAGCCGAATGGCAAAAAACGGAACCCTTATAGATTCGCCATGTCTGTCTGTCCGTCCATATTTCACAGCCATTTTATTCCGAAACTATTAGGACTACAGAATTGAAACTTGGTAGTTAGATGTATTCTAAAAACCGCTTTCCGATTTTTATACAAAAATATAAAAGTTTGATGCCCCCCCGGGCATCCCATACATGGAAATGGAACAAAAAAAAATTTTTTTCATCAAACCTATAAATCATTTTTTCTCAAAAGATAGGCGCGTCTAAAGTGGTAAAATGTGTGCCCCCCGCCCCCCTTCCTCTAACTTCTAAAGTAAGGGAGTGAAAAATCTAGAAAAAATATATTCTGTAGATCTCATTAAAAACTTTCAACGAAAATTGGTTTGAACGAGATACAGTCAGCAGTTGTTGAGATATAGCGACCGCAAGTATAACTTTGTTTTTTATACAAACACTATAAAAAACAAAGTTATTTTTGTAGTTGCCAAAAATCATAGTTATAGAATACTCTACTGTGTTACGGAACCCTACGAGTGCGACTTCGACTTGCACTTGGCCTCTTGACCTCAGTATCTGGTATAAATTCAACTTGTTAGGTCCACCCGTTCCTGAGAAAGTCTGTGGTGACAGACGGACAAGAAAGTGATCTTATAAGGGTTCCTTTTTTACCTTTTGAGGTACGGAACCCTAATGATATCCGTCCATTCCATATATAACGATTAACGCTACAGCAAATTTTCCTTTCCCCCAATCAAAAAAACGCGATCGACAAAAAATTACCTAGTTTTCTAAAGTATGCATAGGTATTCTGCAAGTCCAGAATGATCAGCTAGGTTATATAGGTACAATCAAATCAAAATTTATTTATTTCAAAAACATGAATTACGATAGATTTAGTCAGCACAATTGTACATTGAATCTGTGATAGAACCCTGTATTGCAGTATATTCACCCCATGACATTATAGTAACAATAATTTAAACGTCATTCCGATAGGCATAACCTCAGACGAAATAAGAAGTCTCCTTATTTCGTCTTAGGGCATAACATAACCGTAAGTATATATATATAAGCCTATGGGCTGGCTTTATTATAACAGAATCTAGCTCTAGCTGGCATAGAACTTTTTTATGATATAAGTATTAAGTACCTATACCTAATAGGACAAATTCAACACTCAATTGATGGTAAGCGACGATGTCTGCATTTTGGCAAGCAAATCTCTGGATTCCCAGTTTTTTTTAACGTTTCGTGCCTCAAAAGGTAAACAAAAGGAACCCTTATAAGATCTCTCTTGTCCGTCTGTCCGTGCGTCATCACCGATTATCTCAGGAGCGAGTGGACCTAGCAAGTTGAAATTAATACAAGATACTGAGGTCTATCCCTATTAGGTGTATAAAAATCAAGGTCCTGAGTCAACACGATATAAAGATATGGGAAAATTTAGATTTTATTCCAAAACACTTAAGTACCAAAATTTACCTTAATTTTCAACTTATTGTATTTTTTGGAATTTTCCCTTTACTTCTGCTGTAAGATCTTGCTCTTAACCAAAATTGACAATTTTGGGTCAACCGGAACAGACAGACATGGCGAATCTATAAGGGTACCGTTTTTTGCCATTCGGCTACGGAACCCTAAAAACGGATAAACAATATCGAGATCATGAAAATACGACATTAAATATATCAAATGTGTTCTAGTAATATGTAGAATTGTAATAAACATCAATGATAAATAGATATTTTTGGTTTTGATTTTGGCAAAATGTTAAGTTACACTCATTAGGGTTCCGTAGCCGAATGGCAAAAAACGGAACCCTTATAGATTCGTCATGTCTGTCTGTTCCGGTTGACCCAAAATTGACAATTTGGGTTAAGTTATGTTTGGCATTGACACGGTAAAATATATTTTAATACTATACTTATATGTTATTATACTGTGGTTCGGAACCATCCGTGTGCGAGATAAAAGTCTGACTCGCACTTGGCCAGTTTTATTTTCAGATTTTTCAAGCCAGCAGTTTACCTTTTAGAGGTGGAGAGGGGCAGTGGGGGGGGATGCCCTACTGAACAAAAATGTGTACTAGAAAGTTTATTATTTGTTAAATGGAGCATTAAATCTTTAAATAGTATTAGCAATCCCTAAGTCATTTTAAAAGACCTATTCAATGATACCCCACAAGATGGGGTAGACGACGCAAAAAAATTCTTACCCACTTCTCATGTAGGGGAAAAAAAAAATATATTTATCAAAATTTTGTTTCACTACTTTGTCGGCGTATACCCATTATACACATACCCCTACAAAATTACAGCTTGCTAGTATTAACGGTCTCTTAGCAAAACCTCGGACAGACAGACGGACATGACGAAACTATGAGGGTTCCTTGTCAGGACTACGGAACCCTAAAAAAGTATACTATCACAAACTTATTATTTATAGTTGGTGTAATACTTTACATTTTCTATGGATCTAACTACAAAGTTAAGTTTGTACACTAACCTAGTTTTTTGTTGTTAACAAGGTGATAACCATGTCTATGGAAAAATGTATTTGGTTAGATTCACTCAAAACTCGGTACCTAAAATTAAGAGCGAACGCGGGGTGCAATTTTCCATACAAACGTATGCCCCCGTTTCCTCCCTGGAAAATGATTCTAGAGCAACATTTATTTCTACAAAACACGAGGTCTGATGTAGCTACGCCCCTATATCATTTTCTTTTTTTCACCAATCAATTGTAAATAGAATTATTACCCTTCAAAAATGTGAAAGACGAGATTAAAAGGCTTATATTCCTTTTCACAAATGGTTCATTTAAAAGAAAATGATATAATATATTATGATAATGTAGCTAGTTACATCAGACCTTGATTTTTTGTAGAAACAAATTTTGCTCTATATATATATGTGCCATTTAGATTGGCACTAAAGCACAGAATAATGAATAGCTGACTAAAGTGCGTTGACCTTTCAGTGGTCAAACCTTGTATGACTGTGATTATAACTAGGTTTTCTTTTTATTTAGCGGTGTGTTCTAATTTGTATGTGCCACTAAAATATCCAAAGTGTTTTTTTCTGAAACATGTATACATATTTATTTGAAAGTATAACATAGAACACTCTTAGCGCGTTAAAATCCCTTTTTAATTGTAAAAATAATAATTAATAAATATTTTATTTCTTAAAACGCCATCTAACGTCAAACAAAGGTATTAGGGATCGACATTTCAATATAACGCCATCTATGCGACGTTTACCTAAAAAGGCGTTCATAGATAGCAAAAATCACGTTTCTTGTATGGGGACCCTCTATTATTTTTAACTTTATTCTGTTTTTAGTATTTGTTATTATAGCGGCAATAGAAATACATCATCTGTGAAAATTTCAACTGTCAACTATCACGGTTTATGAGATACAGCCTGGTGACAGACGGACAGACAGACAGACGGACAGCGGAGTCTTAGTAATAGAGTCCCGTTTTACCCTTTGGGTACGGAACCCTAAAAATCGAGAAACTCGTGTGGCTAAAGAACAAATTATTACAAATATCATCATGTCGCCTATCTGCTGCTAGCAAATAAAAGAATAGCGAGAAATAGGCGTGGCTATATTAATAAACAAATGAGTATCAAATAATCCAATCGTATCGCCTGTCTGCGTACCTACCAGGCCAGGCTGGAACTTCCCGTTCAAAATGTGACGTCTGGTCACGTTACTACTTATGTACTTAGCAGGCCCTTGGCTACGTTGTATTATTATCTTTTCTATGCCTTGGCAGTAAAGGTCAATACGATTTTTATTTAATTATTTTTTTTTAATTTTCTGATACCAACTTGTACTATTCATTATTCTGTGTTACTGGTAAATGTGAGTTGCACATTATTATTATTGTTTTCTATCATCTCTTCCAACTATGCTAAATATGCTTGTGTCTGGAGTGTGTTCACGTCAATAGTGCAATAGGTGAGGATCACAGGTCTTAAAAAATATTTTTTACTCTTAATTTATTTTTAACTTTTTAGTTACTAGGTTTAAGGAACTAGGTACTTAAGTACCTACCTATTTTAGAGTAGGCGTAATGTTTTAAAATATCCTACAGATATTATGATGTAATTATGGGTAAAGTGCTCTTCAAGGCAAATCAATCGAGCCCAAACTCGGTGGGGTTTATCACAGAAATGCCATAGCCACCTTCCAGCTTCATCATCGGACCCTGAATATCATCTAGGTGTAAAGTGCTCCTCAAGACGAATCAATCGAGCCCAAACTCGTTATAATATAATAATAAACGGTTATATTGTTTCATTACGGAGATGCCGTGGCCACCTCCAGGGTCTGATGATGAAGCTGGAATGGAAGGTTTGCACCTAGGTGATATCCATATTACCTAGGTGCAAACTGCTCCGCAAGTCTAAAGAATCGAGGCCAAACTCGGTAGGGTTATATATTGTTTTATCACAGAGATGCCGTGGCCACCTTCCAGCTTCATCATCAGACCCTGGATATCATCTAGGTGTAAAGTGTTACGCTAGTCTAATCAATCGAGCCCCAGCTCGGTGGGGTTATATTGTTTTATCACAGAGATTTCGTGCCCACCTTCCAGCTCCATCATCAGACCCTAGATATCATCTAGGAGTAAAGTTCTCTTCTAGACGAATCAATCGAGCCCACATTCGATGGGTTTATCTTGCTTAGTTCAGAAGTTCCTATGGCTATCTTCCGTCTCCATCATAAGACCTGCTCCATGGTACCATATCATTGTATTGTCACCGAAGATACGTAAGTTCACCAAATACGAGTCAAATCGGACATCGGGAAGTGGGTCTAATTTAGCTTCCAAGATTCCACCCGAACATACATAGTTACATACACAACATACATACATTGCAACTTGCACGTTAAATAAAAGCACGGTAATATTACCGTGATAAAAGCTTGTAAACTAGACAGCGACTTCCTGCCAAACTTTAACCTACCTTTGGTCGTCGTCGCTGAAACTAGAACTGATTGATTGGAAAAAACCAAAACAGTGTGCTAGAAATATGTACTCACATACTATTATTTATTCTGTGACTTAATAATAATTTAGAGTAATTCATATGTTGAACAGCTGTTAAAATAATCACCAATTTGCCTAGATCCCTTATCGAACATGCAAATCAGGCTAGCAAAGCTCATTTTGACTGGTCTATCGACCACTGTTACTTGTACTATTCATTATTCTGTGTCACTGTGTAAGATAACAAGGCCTTGTACCTATAGCACACTAAGAAATTATGAGTAAGACCAACCGGAAGACCTCTTATGCTTAAAAAGATATACTGTAACAGAGCTCATCCTAAATTGTACGATCTGGCTATAAGGTAAACAAAGCCGCACTCAGTGCACACAGAGACAAAAATCTAACCACAAACAAAAAAAATCACTCACACCAACAAGTTTTGTGAATATTTCCTTGCGTTCATGGACCTTAGGTGTTACTAATTATTCTGTGATTTCCGACATTGCCAGTAAAATATACTTAGGTAATGGGATTTATGATGATTAAACATTTTCATTTTATGGATTAAACATTTTTAAGTGCTAAAATGTAATCAGGCGGAAGATGAAAATATTTTTTATTTCTATAGAATATTTTAAATTATGTTTATTCAAAATTTCTCAGTAATTAAATAAAACACGTAAAGCTGTCTATTCATGGCGCAATACATTTTTTAAGTGTATGGCTACACACAAAAGGTATATTTAGCCAGTGTTATGCCAAACAAACATTAAAAATAAGTTTAGTCGTAGAGAGAAGTGGTTTAGTGCAATAATTGATTTACTTATTTATTCTCTTACATGGATCTGCTGACTGGCTGCATCGATTTGCACGGCTGAGTGTATAGAAGCTGGCTAGTAAATGTATCAGGCAATACATTATGTGCCGTAGGCATAGGCATACTTTTATTATTCAAACCTATAAAAGGGGTTGGTTTTCTCGCTAAAAAAGACGTATTATTTTAATAACAAAACAAATCGCGCGCGAATCCATGTGATCCGCGCCGCAATTTAACGTCGTGAATCGCGCGCGAGTGTGGAAAGGACTTTGAATTCCATTACAACTAATAATACCACAGATAATACCTAAACGTCATTTAAAAAAAAAAGGAGTTGAACATAAGTCCACCGTTACTATATGTGTATACTACACTTTGCAGACTAGTGATGTAAAATAAATGTTTAACTGTCACTGGTCACAGTGTCACTCATTACATAATTTAGTCGATTTTATTTGACTACATTGTACGATATTAGTGTATAATCATAGACGTAATATAAATGATGGTGCACTGCAGATGTTTTGACAAATTCAATTTAAGGTGGTTGCTCGTCGTCAGCTAACCACAACATAGCCAATAGATGGCGCTGATACTCTTATTTGATGAATTTAATTTTTTTTTATGACTGAAATAGTATTTGGTAAATAAAAAATATTGATTTTGCGAGTAAAGCGTATACATTTTAATTTATTCAGCTAAATGTGAAGTATATATACACTCTCTATATACTTTTATTTGTAAACAAGCGTGGCGTCAAGACTGATCACGCACACACGCGAAAGTATTTTTCTATCACAGATTATTTAATAGTGTATTTGACGTTTACGAAAGCATTTGCAAATTTTGTCTTTAATTAATAAATTAAATTAATTGATTAATTAATTAAAAATTAATTTAAATAAATTAGCCAATTTATGAGGGCTATTAGTGCGCAACGGGGACCGGGTTCGAACCCTTTCATCTTACTTTTTTTCGTTTTCCGTTCCGAACATTACATTTTTATTTCTTCTTATATAATTTACTGTCTACATTACTCTCGCTAATAACAAAATACCAAATATGATATAGATTTGCACTACTTTTTGATGTGAACTGGTAGTACTCTTACTAACTATACTTAGGGATATAGCGCTGAAATTAAAATTGCATAAGGCCTGGAAACTTAACAAATCAGATGAGACGTATAAACAGTTCCATGGTCTTAGAGCCTCACTAAAGAATAGAGTTTCACAAGCTTATAAAACACACATAGCTCTGATAGAGGATAATATAAAGGTTAACCCCCGTGGGTTCTGGCGGCACGTTACTAGCTTACGGTCGAAGGGTGGCTTCGAGTCAAGTGTTACCTACAAGGGCGAACCTTTTTGTGGAGTTGCAGCTGCTGAAGCGTTTGCCACCTTTTTTGCCAGTGTTTTTTCACCGGACATACCACGTCTGAATTATACCGCAGTTAGTTCTACATCTAATACCGTTTACAACAGCAACTATGTCACTATATGCAAATTTGATAACTCTGACGTTATATATGGTATCAACAAACTAAAAACTAGTAGCTCAATTGGACCAGACAACATACCCTCAGTTATAATCAAGAATGCGAAAGAAGCTATCTGTGATCCACTATGCCATATTTTCAATAAATCATTGGAATCAGGTTTATATCCTCCGCAGTGGAAAGTATCGAGAGTTACACCAATACCTAAAACAGGAAACAAATTTTGTGTCGAGGAGTACCGACCGATTGCCATACTATCGTCACCGGCAAAAATTTTTGAGAATATCCTCCATCGACACATTTACCTTCAGGTAGAGAAATATTTATCAGACTCTCAGCACGGTTTCAGGGCAAGACGATCGGTCAATACCAACCTCCTTACCTTAGTGAACTTCATCTCGGTAAGTCTAGATCGCGCTCATCAAGTTGATGTTTTATACTTCGACTTTCGCAAAGCATTTGATAGAGTTGATAATGACGTGTTATTGGATAAAATGAATACAATCGGCTTTACGCCTGCACTTTTAAGGCTTTTAGCAGATTATTTACGTGACCGCCAGCAATTCGTCAGGCTCGGTATTTACGAATCCTCACCATACCACACACGCTCTGGTGTGAGTCAAGGCTCAGTACTAGGACCTCTGCTTTTCCTCATCATGGTTAACGATCTTCCGGTGATTCTTAGGCATGCTAAGTGTCTTCTATACGCAGATGATTTAAAACTCTTTGCTGAAGTAAGATCAGAAGCGGACTGCTTGGCACTCCAGGAGGACGTTCGTGCCGTGCATAAATGGAGTATCAAAAACAAAATGGAATTCAACCACTCGAAATGTTGTGTTATGAGTTTTGGTCGCGGACGGCGCCCAATTTCGTTTGACTACAGAATTGGTGAGGCCATTCTTCCTAGAACTTTAGTAATGAAGGACTTGGGTGTCGTATTCGACCAAAAGCTCACTTTTCATGAGCATATGCTTTTAGTCGCAAAGGAATCTTTTAAGCGCCTAGGTTTCGTACTCCGGAACTTGCGTGATTTCAAGAATGAGCATGTAATACGGCTCCTATATAATACGCTTGTTCGCAGCAAACTTGAGCCGAGTTCGTGTATCTGGAGTCCTTATGAGTCCACATACGCGCTCTTACTTGAAAAGGTGCAAAAAACATTCCTTAGGTACCTATACAAACGAACTTTCGGGTATTACCCGTTCATGTACCCCACAGCGTTCCTCCTGGGATGCCTCAATTATAACTCGCTCGAGACTAGGAGAGCAAATGATCAGCTGGTTACTATGTTCAAAATTTTTCGGCACAAGATCGACGCTCCTAATCTCCACATTGAACTGGTTGAATTGTTTGTCCCAAACAACTATCTCCGGTCTCGGAGACACAAACTGTTCGCCGTGCCATCGAGTCGCACGGTGGCACGCCAAAACTCGCCTATTCCTCGCTCCCTCTCTGCACTCAATGCTATGCTCGAAGCAATTCCTGAGTTAGACCTGTTTGCGGACGAATGGAGGGTATTGTTGACTGCCTTCCAAAAATTTTGTGAGACTTAAATCTACTGGGTGTTAATATATAATTTATTTATTATTATTTTTAATATTTTTAAGGATGACGTTTTAAAATTATTATTCTATGCTATATACTTTGATCTTAATTATGTTGTATTATTTCTTTCTATTTTATTTTTTATATAATTTTGACGTTTCTCTATTGTTTGTGTTATCAATGTACTTATGACTTAAATGATTTTATGAATTAATTTGTGTTAATTAGTGTAAGTGGTTTGTTACCGTTCTAATTATCAATAACTAACTAAATAAATATATAACGCTGTTGGGTGATTTTGAGTCCACGATGTTTAACGGATATTTTGTTGCTGGATTCGTCTGTAGATCCCAAAGTGAAGCGACCAGGGTACACTAGTTGTGCTTTGGGGCTTTACCCATAATCTAACAGGAACTGGCTGAACTGCTATTTGCGATAAAATGTAGCCTATGTTAGGATATGGATGAGTCGGATAATAAATCAAGCTTCTCTTGTCATGTGACTACGACAGCGAGTAGAAGGCATTAGCTGATTATAAATTACAGACAAAATAAAAAAAGTAGGTCATATATAAAGTATATTAATTTACTTACATACGTACTACTTTCCTCTTTTATTCGTGCATAATATTTTATTTTCATTTACAACATATTTATATAAAAATAATAAATAGATATTATTAAAAACCTAAACAGGGGCGCAGGGCACAAGTTACTGGTAGTTAGAGCTGCAGAGTGAGGAGTTCTGCCTGACAATATGTGACGTGTCCAGGATGACTGCCTGCTGTGTCTATACCTTGACCAAACATCTAGCGAGAGCCTCTAGAGATGTTGATCAAGGCTATTCGCTAAATAGTCCTGTCCGTAAATGATAATAGAATGGTCCTAATAGAGCTATGCATGACAATTTTCGAGAACTGGCGCTGGTATCATCCTCATCATCATCACAATCAGCCGGTATACCAGTCCACTGGTGGAGATAGGCCTCTCCCAAGTCATTTTCCACCGCTTTGCGAATATCGTCGCTCCACCTAGTCACCGGAAGTCCTACGCTACGTTTGTTATAAAATCATTGTCACGTTAAATTTTGAGAATGGTAAAGTCATGTGTTTTTATAATAGCCAACATCATTTATGATCGTACAAAACGAAAAAACCGACTTCACATGCCGAGGTAGTTAAAATAGCCAGTTGCCATAATCATGTCATCAAGGTATACAATATTGTGTATATTGTTCATCTCCATATCTCTGGAGATGATTATCAGATCTCAACAAAATTTGAATGGCAATAAACGGGAGGCATAACCTCTCAACAAAAAAATAACTTTTTAAATCGGTTAAGATTTGACGGAGTTCTGAGGTAACAAATATTTAAAAAAATGTCGAATCGAAATCCTCCTCCGTTTTTTGTGAAGCCGGTTAAAAATAGCAATACTTCATTTTTGATATCCCCAGGCTGCGGTAGGCCGCTATCACTGATTGACTCTGGCTACGTATAACGGACGCACGTTACGGCATTATTATCTTTTCTATGGTTACGGCCCGACTAACATCTGGCGTTACTCGCATACGGAACATAAGATAGCACATTCTGGTATTATGTGAAATCCGAAGAGGAGGATACCGTAACCCTAGTGCTTCACAGAGGGAGACCAACCATTCCAAGGCGGTGTGGAGTTCTTAGTACACAAGGTCCTCTCTGACAATGTCTTAGAAATCTCCAGTGTGTCGACAAGGGTAGCGTATCTTGTGATCAAACTCGCCGAGAGGTAGCTTCAGGTTATCCAAATATACGCACCGACTTCAGCACTCTCGGACGATGAAGTGGAGAAAATGTACGAGGATATTTCCAAGGTCTTGTACATTACCCAAAAGGCTCACTTCAACGCTGTCATGGGAGATCTTAACGCTAAAGTGGATTTGGAAGCAGGAATCTAGGAGGGCAAATGCTCGTCAACTTCCTCTAGAAAGAAGGGGTTTTTTTCTGATGAATTCCTTCTTTCAGAAAGACCCTCGGCGGAAGTAGACGTTTCAAAGCCCTAATTATATGACCAAAAACTGGCCTACTGCAAGTCGAACTCACTCTCGTATGGTTCCGTAACACAGTAGAGTTATTTTTTATATAGAATTTTCGCCACCAAAAAATTAACTTTGTTTTTCATAGTGTTTGTATGAAAAACAAAGTTATATTTGCGGTTGCTATATCTCTAAAACTGCTGACTATATCTAGTTCAAACCAATTTTCGTTGAAAAAGCTTACTGAGATCTACAGCATATATATTTTTTTTATTTTTCAGTCCCATTAAACATCACATCCCATCACATCCCATTTTTAGAGTTAGAGGAGGGGGGGACACATATATTACCACTTTAGAAGTAACTATCTTTCAAACGATTGTCTTTTAGAAAAAATGGTTAGTATTTAGGAACCTCAATTTCATTTTTCAAAGACCTATCTATAGACCCCGCACGTAGGTATAGGTTTGATGAAACATTTTTATTTTAGTTTCAGTTCCATGTAAAGCGGTTCACAGAATACACCTATCTGCCAAGTTTCAATTGTGTAGTCTAAATAGTTTCGGAATAAAGTGGCTGTGACATACGGACGGACGGACACACAGACAGACATGATGAAACTATAAGGCTTCCGTTTTTTCCCATACGGCTACGGAACCGTAAAAATGAGATTGATATCATTATGACGGATAAGAAGCGTATATTTAAGGATGTCACAGTGATCAGGATCACTAGGATCAACACCGGTAGTGTTCACCGACTGGTCTTTTCATTGCCCTTATCCCAAAGCTTGAAGACCAAAGGCTTTAACGAGTGCGTCCTACCTGTTAATACTTATTCGAAATGAAGTCATCCGTCAAAGAACCAAAGTTATCGACATATCTCAAAGGATTAGCTAGCTGAAGTAGTGGGCTGGTCACAACTGTCGTAGAACCGATATCCGTTGGGGTAGGAATGTTTTAGAGTGGAGACCACGACTCGGTAAACGTACTAAGAGTATCTTTTTCGCAATCTTTTTTAGGGTTCCGTAGTCCTGACAAGGAACCCTTATAATTTCGTTATGTCCATCTGTCTGTCTGTCTGTCTGTCCGAGGTTTTGCTAAGAGACCGTTAATACTAGAAAGCTGTAATTTTGTGGGGGTATGTATATAAATTACGCCAACAAAGTGCTGAAATAAAATTGTGAAAAATAACTTTTTTTAGGGTAGCCTATGAGAAGTGGGGATGAATTTTTTTTTCATCGTCTACCCCATCGTGTGGGGTATTGTTGAATAGGTCTTTTAAACTGAATTAAAGGTTGCTAATACCATTTTTCGATTGAATGCTCCATTTACGAAATATTAAAATTTAAAGTGCAAATTTTTGTTCCAGTAGAGCGCCCCCCCCTCTAAAAGCTAGCCTGCTATTTTGAAAAATCTAGAAAAATTCGTTATAATAGTGCATTTCATGAACTTTAACGGAAAATACCTAGTTGCTTGTTTTTAACGGGTAAAAACTCGCATTGAATAACGGGCTACTACGGAACCCTACACTGCGCGTGGCCAGACAAGCACTTGGTCGGTTATTTATTTTTAATGTACGTTGACCGATTGCTCGAAGATGTTTGAACCGATTTGGAAAATTCTTTTTTGTTTCTAAGGCTCTTCCCAGGTGATCCCAACTAAAAAAACCAACTTCAAATGCCGCGCTATTAATTTTCACTACCAAGTTTGAGGTGTTTATCTCCATATCTCTGGAGATACTTATCATCCATCACATCTTCTTTCCAACAAAAAACGAATCAAAATCGGTTCACAAACGACAAAGTTATCCGTGAACAAACATAATATATATATAAATGTATATAATATATACGGTTAAATTTAGATTCCCATTCTAGGCCTAGCGTGCTTACCATCTTCGTCCGCATCATCACTTACCAACAGGTGAGATAGTGGTCAAGCCTATAAAAAAGATATAAAAAAAAGAAACCTCCTTGTTTTGAAGTCAGTTTAATAAACGAATCGAAACTAAAGACATTGTGCAGCACGCGACATAAAACAGATTTTTATTTACTTTTGAGTTTGTTAGAGCCTAACCTAACCGATAAACCGACGAAATATTTGAAGACCACAAACTACAATTAATGAAAACTTGAATTACTGAATAAGCGGCGACTCGCATGTCAGCGGTCTGGCAACGTCGCGTTTTCAGCGAGCGCACGATTTGGCAACGTCCCACAATCGCGATAATACACACTAATGAGCTTAGTGTATGACACTGTAAACACTTCACTCACATATTGACAAAAATGAATTAAAATCTCGATCTTAGTTTTCATAATATTTAATCAAATTATGTAGTAAAATATGATTTCGCGTATGTTAGGAGTTGAATAAAGGCTAATAGATGTGATTTCCTTGCAATTTTTCGATCCATTTACTCGTATTTTGTAAATATACTTATGTATGGAAATCGAACCACCTTAATCCGTATGCTGACTGAGTGTTAACAATAAGGTTGTAATTGCTTTGTAGCGGGAGTGTGTCCTTGTCTAACAATTTGCTAGTGCTATATATGTTCTATACTATATATATAGTATATATATAAGTTGTCCATACAAAAGAAAGAGACAAACTCCGTTCAAGGTCGGTCTCATTAGGGCCGGTGTACGCATTCAAGTTTAATATTAAGTAGAAGGTCTTTGGTCTATATTAATATAGCTAGAAATTCTCAAGCAAAAGACATCCAAACTGATATTCCTGGTTCCTTAAATTTTGAAAAGCAAATAAAACTGTGACTTCCACTATTTGCCGTCTTCGATTGGGTCATACATATACACTCCCGTTCATATAGCCAAACTAAGGATCAGAGATCAATCACTCAAAGTGTGAATGTGGTCTGGAGGAAGAGAGCGTGGACCACATATTTTTTAACTGTCCTAACTAGACTTCCTTGTTCCTTATACGATCTTCTTCCTGCTAGCGTCTTTCGTCTTTCTTAGCGTCTGTAAGCTTCTTATCCTTATCCTAACCTTATATCCTTCTCACCTCTAGTTAACTCTCTGTTAATATAAATTTATTAAAATAAATAAAATAGACTGTAATTTATATATTGGTTGTTAATATTGTAAAATAATAAGTAACATAGTAGTAAGTAATATAATAAGTAGTTTAGTAACATAGTTTGTATAATTATATTAGTTGTGTTGTCTTTTGTTTTAGATTTAATCATCATGGTGTGTAAAATTCTGGTCTATTCTTACTCCTGAACACCGACCATATTTTAATTTTACCGACACACTTTCCAAATGCAGCATTATTTGTGTTAAATTAATTGTGATAACAAGCCACAGAAGCAACAAACGAACTAACTAATAATTTATTATGATGGTAATATCAAGTTGATCTGAAAATTGGAGCCAGGTTTGTAGAGACTGGAACTTTCTGATAGAAAGTGTAGAGATAAACATTTAGGCTCGTTCGTTTTATTGTGTCTGAATGACTAACTACATTACATTTCACACGATGTTGAAAAGAGACACGGTCAGAAGCTGTAGTTTGAAAATTTCTAGAAAGTTCATTCAGAAATAATAAATTCACTGAGAATCATTTCGTGTGAATTCATACGCGCGTCAGTGAGAAACAGGAAACATTGCGTACACAAACATCGCGTGAGTTTAAAATATTATGTGTGTAAAATCGTGTAGGTACGCTTTGCTAGACTGTCGACTGATACTAGAAACTTATAACTTATTGGTTGCATCCAGTTTATGGCTGGTACTGACTAACGTCACGGCACGGTACGGCACGGCTGGGCATGTTTCGGCAGCCCGAACCTGAAGTACGCTTTGGTATGACGCGGCATGCCGCTTCACGTCGTACATAAACAACACCAACAAGGCACGTGCTTCAAGCATCCTCCCTTGTCCACGCCCAGCAAGAGATGTGGCGTCTCGCGACATGCCACGACATGATTGTATCTAAATAAAATAATATACATTCTAACTCATTAAAATAAAAATAAAAAGAACTTGATTCGCAATAAAATCCTTTATCGTGCCGTGCAGCTAACCACCAACGAATTGTCTGATTTTTAAGTGTAAAATGATATCGTGCTTGTCTGGAAATGGAAGACGATGTGATGAAGCGCAGGACTTCCATTTTCTCCACTAAGCGCAACTATCTCAACCCGTCTTCCAAGCTGGCTAATATAATAGGACTAATTATTATCTTTTCTGTGCTAATCTAATACCAATACTACCGAACATCATGCTAGAATTTCGTGAACCAATTAATAACATATCCTTTTTTGGTGGGTGCTTCAATCTACGACTGAAGGCTACCACCTATGGTCACCTATTTGGCACCACCCAGGAATCACGTGTAGGATTATCTAATGAGGTGTAGAATAAGATTAAGCTTGAGGACGCAGGGAGGCAATAATGGCCCTCATATAATGGGTGACAATAACATAATTTGTCGTATTTAACCCCCGACGCAAAACAAAGGGGTGTTATAAGTTTGACGTGTGTATCTGTGTATCTGCTGTGGCATCGTAGCGCCCAAACGGATGAACCGATTTTGGTTTAGTTTCTTTTGTTTGATAGGTGTCTTCATCGAGTGTTCTTAGCATTGTTTCATATAAACCCGTTCAGCCGTTTAAATATTATAAGCTATTTTTTGGTTGATGAGACTACGATAGCAACTTTAGTAACCCTTGACCGCGGACGTCAAAAAATCAAAATGGCGCTTCAGCACACTGCATACGCAACACTCTGCTGCTGCCTGTTTAGCGTAGTTTAAATTAGTCAAATCAATTTTATTAACCTGAAATTCAGTATCATGTTACTTTTGTTTTTATATATAGAACTGGGCAGCACTTGACGGAGCGCGCTTACCCAAAAGATACCTATTCACTCGCAATTTGAAGATCCCATATGTATTTAGCCGGAAACACAGACTCAGGCAGAGCAAAAACACACCTGCCTCCAAGGGTAAGATGCGATTACTTCAATGATATTGCAACAATATGGCAAACTTGACCTAATGCTGAGACATCTCCTTGAGTCTTCAGAAATCTCCTCAACTTCTCGTCTGAGATGTCGTGTTCAGGCAATCGCTATAGTTTAGGCTCATTGAAATGGTCTCAATTAATAAATTATACATATACAAATCAGTCCGGGATGGTTTTAAATTTAAGTATTATGGTTAAAAATGTTTGTTGGTTTTTGTTGAAATTTAATAATTCAGATAGAATACGTAACAATACGCAATATTTCTTCTTGGATTGTCAGATGTTTTCAAATACCTACCCTTTTCTGGAGGATGGACTGACAGATGGCAGTTACAACGGAGCCTTAGGGATATCATTATGACGGAATGGTTTTCAGGACACCAACTTGTATTTTATTAAAGTGAAACTTTTATTATTTTTATAAAACCACGCCACAAATTTTTATTTATTCAAAGCCCAGCTGAAGTGTGTCACCAAGGACAGTAGGTATAGTAACAGGGTATTATAGAATTATATTTATTATAGAAGCAAATTAAAATAAAACTAAGTGCCACAACACACATTTTATTTCGCCTTTCATACTAATAATTAATAATTTTATTATTACACAACATGTATATAGAAAGACTTTAATACAATAGTGTATAATTATTTACTAATTAACTATATTTTATCAACAGTATAATAAAAGAATTATGATTAATTACTTAAATACTGGCAGTCTATTTTAATGATATGTATCTTTTGCATCTGGAACAGCCATTTTATATCTTAGTATAGAAATAAAACATTAATCAATTTAATTATCCAACGCAATCATTATTATTAAGTACAAAGAAGTTAATACTAAGAGACAATTAGTGCCAAGGACGTTTTTATTTTTATAATTTTATTCAAGCATTCAAATTGCAACATCAACAATATAATACCTAAACGTTTTCTTTAAAATATATGTTGGCATAGGTACAATAAATAAAGGGAATATTATTATGAGCACATTAATATTCTCAAATTAATCCTTCTACATATTTAAATTTTGCTGTGTAGCCTTTTTTTTACTTGTACCTACTTTATTAATAAGTATTTTGTTTCAAAGCTGTATCAGATAGGTACTACTTTATATTATAGAAAGTCTACCCCTTGCATATTCCGTTTATTCTTACTTTTCCAGGACGGGGCGTGAATAATACAATGCATTTATAAATTTTGACACAGCAACCTACTTATTATGACTTAATTAGTCATTCAATTCAAATTGACCATAATTTAGCTGCAGTAGATGAATATATTTGTGTTACTTATATTATAATCTATTACAACATCAATTTCAAGCCTGTCATAGAAATGGTACTTACAATAAGTTTTATTTTAACAGTTCGTTCAGTTATTAAACTTTTCTACTATTTACAGGAAAACATAAAAATAGAAACTATTTTTTAAATCTAACGATACAGTAACTGTGATTTTTAAATCACGGCTATTTTATTTTATTATAGTTTTTAACAATTTGTCAATGTAAATATCATTATAATAAAGTTATTATTTCAATGGGGAACATCCATCATCTTAGTTTTTGGTTCGTCATGTTGTGCAATAATTTTGTAATGCAATAATTATTTATAAGGATACCAATATTATAACTTTTCACATAAAAATATTTGTGTGTCATGTTATGTAATTAAATTCCCCATTTATTTTTGATCACAAGTTCAAAACCTAATTTAACGTATAATTTTTGAATACTTAAGATTAACCTTTTCGTATAGTACCACAATATCCTCGTAATAAATACAACACTATTATTTAAGAAAGTAGTCCAAATTCGTTAGTTAATTAAGCTAACGATCAAAAGTTATCGTTACACATGGATGGTACACTCGCGACGTTCTTGTTCTTTTCTTTGTTGATACCTGTAATAATACGGATGTTTATACATTTCAAGATAAAATGTTTATATTTTATTTTATTTATCCTAATCTTAGGATGGATCATATCTATGTCAGCGAGCTTTGCTTTGCTTGAGCTTTTTAAGGTGGGTACAGATTGGTGCAATGCAACATGTAATGTAATATTCTGCCTTACATTGCATGTTCCCTGCTGCCTTGGACGTGTGGCGCGCGCGGTACGCGCATTGACTACGAATCAGAACGACCTGAGTCCTGCGCACACTGCGCGCCCCTTTGTGTTCGTACTAAAAACCGACAAATCTCGGATCGAGCCGCGCACGAGTTGTAACGCTCGAAGCGTGCGCGACCCAGGCGCAGTTCGTGCGCGCGAGGCGTCCACACTATGGGAATTCTGATACATTACATGATACATTGCAGCAATGTGGACCTCAAATTCTTGCACTGCATGTTGCATTACATGTTGCATTGCACCAATCTGTACCCACCTTTAGCTTTTACTCTTTTGAATAATGTATCGATGATAATATGTTTACATACTTATCTATTAAAGACGATATATCCGTGGTAGCTGGGGCGAAACTCCCCGAGTGGCCGTCACTTCCGTTCGGGCCGCCGCTGTAAAAAAAAAAAACAATTTTCATGTAAGTTAATGTATTACAAAATGATTTATCTGAGTGCCATTGATTACTTACTGAAATATTATTACGTTTAATCATCTTTAAAAAAGAAGCAGGTGAAGCCTTTAAAGCTTTAATGAATCACTAAAATAAATTATAATAGTATCTATGATGATCTTGATGTATGACGGCATCGTATTAATTGAAAGTAAGTGTATATTTGTAACTATGTCAAAATGCTCAAATTTCAGTACTACATTAAGGGCCAGTTGCACCGGTTCCTGATAAGCCTATTAAGAACTTATCTGGCAGATTTTTGACATCTTTTGTATCGCGTCATCTGACAAACAACTATCTAAAAGTTTATCGGTAACTGGTGAAACTGGCCCTAATTCTGTTTTCCATGATTTTTACAATGTAGAAAACAAATACTAGCTATACCTATTCTAATAATATGTGATGGGTGTACGTGGATGCAATGAGTGATAGCGAGGCGGTGTGAGGAGTGAGCGGGGGAGGTACCTGAGTTCTACCTGCTGGTGGTGCGCGCACTTCGCCGGCCACTACCGTATGCGCTACCACATGGCGACGTACCGGACCCTTCAAATAAACATTAAAATGACGCATAAAATGTTGATATTAGGATAAATGGTTTATTCTGATTTCATTGTAATTTTACCGCGTTTTATATCAACTACATTCAGCAAATCATCATTATCAGCCAATTTCCTTTCATGGACCTCCCATGGACACAAGCCTCTCCTATGGCTCGTCCTATATCTGATATTCGTTTCCAACCGCTGCAAGTCAGCTTGCGTGTATCATTTACCTATATCCTGTAGCTGGAGGGTGTCCTATACTATGTTTACACATTTTGCAATAAATAATTATGAACTAAATTAATTTCGCATCTTTATTAGTTGTTATATTTTAGTCGATTAAACTTCGCATCACTAGTAGAAAATATGTTGTGGACAGCTCAAATTTACTAAATTATATGTCACTATCACTTTTTTGTTTTGTTTTAGTATGGCTCCACACGATTAGTGTATTTAGCCAGTGTCAAGTATTCAAATTCTTTGTTTTTGTGAATTCAAGTCGTAAAGATGAGCCAAAACAAGTCACATTGCAGATAAAGTTTCAAGTCAAAGTCTAGTCAAAGTTGGTCATTCCCTCAGTAAAGATATGGACCACGAAGAATAGACTCTGTCTTTATCCGTGATGGGGCCTTACTGAAGATTTTCAGTGGAATTTTGGTAAGAACGCAAATAGCATGTTTTTCAACATCGTGCAGTTACTCTACACTCGCATACATTTACCGGCACTTACTGGTTAATAATCCACATTTATTACACATTAACTCGCGGAAGAACAAAAGTTTTAGAAAAAAATAAATGAGAACACACACTTTTTCACGTTCCCGCCAAAACTCCGTCTCTATCACGGAGGATAAAAGTCATGTTTTCTTCTTGTTATATTATTATGGATCCATACAATTAGCGTATTTAAAAAAAAAAAATCAAAATCAAAATTCATTTATTTCAGGCTAGTTATGCCCATAAAACACATATTACAATTGCATTATCAATATCATTAAGTAAAAGTATAAACAAATTAAATTTAAAAATATTTTCTAAAATATTTAGCCAAAGTCAAATCAACTTTAAGTAGATACGTGTCGTAAAATCAAGTCAACATCACATTTGAGTCAAATTGAAGTATCAAGTCCTCAGTAAAAATGTGTACTTTACCTACTGTAGGCTAGTTTAGAATTTTGGTGACTGGTGGGACTTCATTTGGTGGCGTCTAGTGGCGTGGAGTCTAGTGATATGATCTATGGTCAATGTGTCGCTTGAAATGCTTGAATTGAGCTTTTTGGCGGGAACGTGAATTAATGTGTGCTTTAATTTTATTTCACAAATTTATTCAGATTACATATATGTCAGATACAGATTACAGATTATTATACTAAACCTGCCAAGTGCGAGTCAAAGCCTTCTGACAGACGAACGGACGGACAGACGGAAGGACTGTAAAGTCTCAGTAAGAGGGTTCCGTTGGTATAACAATGACGTGTAAATGAGTTTTACCAATAAATTAGTAGGTACCTATTTGAATTCCCTTTGGGTACGTAACGTAATTCAAAAATGTAGGTATCAGGTTGGAAAGCAGTGTGGCAGGGGCGTATGGTTACCTTTAGTAGTAGTATTAGCAGCACTATCGCTGTTGTCGTCAGAGTCGGTGTGGTCACGCTCACGATCACGCCACCCGCCCCCCGCGGTCGCGCACGCCGCGCGCATGCGGTGCCGCGCCTCCACTGTCGAGCATTTAGACAGACTCGATTCATCTGCCGGGAGAGAACTTGGTGGCCGTCACGTACCGGGCTTCTACTACTGGTACTCTACACTTTACACGACTTTTGGGACTTGGAAGCTAGTTTGGGAAGGTATACCTGCTTGTACTCTAGAGTGAGTGTGTGTAACTTATTTATATTAGTCACAAAATACCTATACCTACGATTCTATTAATTTTACTACTAGATACTATTAATTTTATGATAATGTCACGTTTTTAGTAATTCATCAATCTGTAAAGATTTACCAATTTACCTATCAGATGTCTGTAGGCACATGGTCAAGTTTAACCAATTTACCTGTCAGATGTATGTAGGCACATGGTAGAGGCCTTAGAGTAACTTTTACTAAACTTTTTTGAGGTAGGGTCACAGTAATTTAGTTGTTTTTTAAAATGGGATACCGACATTCTGACTCGACAGCTTCCGAATTATTTTAAATGTAGGTAGGTACATTTTATAACAAAGTATTATTATCTTTTCTATGGTTCAACTATGAGGTGATCAATACTATAAAAGGAGGTTGTTCTAATATGTAGCCCCTGATAGCAGGATATTTACATTATGAAACATAAGGGCGAAGAAGAATCTCTATTTTACAGACAGGGTACCTTATAAGGAACTCTGCGGGATGGTGGTGGATAGATAGATGAATACTTTATTGAATACCAATCAACACATTATAATTTAAGACGAGTAAAAACTATTTAGGTGTGACAATGGGCGGACTTATCACTCAGAGCGATCTCTACCAGACAACCTTTGGATGGACAGAAAAGTGATTGTGTCAACTGGTGACGGAATAGGTAGGCATATATGAATGAATAGGTACTAGGATGATCATGTATCACAACGTCCTAGTATGAATATAATATAATGATTATATAAATCTGCATTCAATTTTTTTTAACATATAGGCTAGCGTTTAACCACTATCTCACCTGTTGCTAAGTGATGATGCGGTCGAGGATGGTAGCTTCTAACTTACATAGTATAAGAATAAAAGCAGGATTTTCTTACACTGGCAGGGTAACTTATTGTATGTAACTCTGTATGGATGGATGCATGTATGGTTGTGCGGATGTAAGATGGATGTGTGGATGGTTGTAGAAGGTGTCGTGATAGATACCGTATCGGTAATGATCGCAGGCGCGGTGCCTGCGGCGGTGCGGCGGCGCGGCCTCGTCCTCGCGGCGTGCCAGCGTGCGGAACTGCAGCGAGTGAGCCGCCGACACGCCGAATGTCGCGTACGGAGATATCTCGTACAGCTCCGCTGGAAACCATTCAACTGACGCTTTAGGATAATCAACGACATTTATATTATGCCGGCCCGAAAGAGACCGACACTTGAACGCAGTTTGTCCCTTTCTTTTGTAGGGACCACATTTATATAAATACTACTAGCTGACACCCGCGACTTTGTTCACGTACACCAAGAATTTAGTAGCCTATGTTCATTCTCAATCCTCATGCTATAAAGTATAAAGTACCATCTGAGTACATATCTCCTTGTTAAATTTCAGTAACATCGGATCATCCGTTTAGGCGTGATTAGGTAACAAACATACAGAGTGACAGAGTGACAGAGTTACAAACGTTTTTATAATATTAGTAAGGAATATGGATAGTACATTACAAATTTATAGACACAGTCCCATCTACGTTCCTTTCGTTTTGATGTAGATAGCAATGCCATAGTTTATGTTCAGAGTATGCGGATTAAACTGAATTTGTAAAAGCATCTGCTGTGCACGATCCTTATTATATATAAGGTACAACATAAATAACGAACTGCAGAGGTGTGAGTGAGACAAGACTACAGTTACAAATAGAAGGGGCAGTGTAAGTTGGCTTGGTCTGCTAATAATATCGTTTAAAAACTAAAAAACAACCGACTTCAATGCCGCGCTATTCATTTTCAGTACCAATTTTGAGATGTTTATCTCAATATCTCTGGAGATACTTATCATACCTCGATAAAATTACCATGGTACCACACTTGGGATATCTCTTTTCGAACAAAAAAAGAATAATCGAAATCGGTTCATAAACGACGAAGTTATGCGCGAACAAACATAAAAAAAAAAAAAAAAAAAAAAAAAATATACGGTCGAATTGAGAAACCTCCTTTTTTTTTTGAAGTCGGTTAAAAATTAGAACAGACAGACTATAATAATAGATGTGGTCGAAGAGTGAATTCTAATTGAACTGGAAACTTAAGGTGTCTGAAGTCTAGGTATTTTTATGCGTGCTTACCAGAGGAGTCGTCATTGGACTTCTCGTTGTTGATAGAGGAAGAGGAGTATAGTTTCTGTCCCTCTCTTAGTTTCTCTCGCTCGGCCTCGTTGCTCTCGCTGAGTTTCCTGTCGTCCCGCATGTAATGGTCGCTCGAGAGACAGAAGAATCTGAACATAATACCACCATAATTTTGATATAAAGTATTATGTATATAGTTCAAGCGGCAACTGGACAATGGCTAATGTGTCAGCCTAGCGATCGAGAGGTCGTGAGTTCGATCCTCATCCATTGCACTATTGACGTGAACCCACTCAATACTCAAGCATTTTTAGCTTAGGTGGAGGGGTTAACATGATTGCCGAATGTATTTAAAAAAAATTTGCAACAAAACCAATTTGAAAATGTTTTGCATTTATCCAGGTCTATTTAATTTAACAGTACCAATTGATTTCTAATAAGAAGGTGAGACTTTGGTTCTCGCTCAGATTACCGTAATTAATGTTTTTGTCTTTATGTTCCTTAAATACAATTTTTGTAAAGGTTTAAAAGGCGCGGATAGGTAGGGCTACCTATCGCCTTTGCTAAGACGAGGTCGTGAGGTTGCGGCGAGTAAAACGATGGTTGTTGCGTTGACATATACTGTATTGCTTTCCTAGTAAAACGATGGTTGTTGCGTTGACATATACTGTATTGCTTTCCTAGTAAAACGATGGTTGTTGCGTTGACATATACTGTATTGCTTTCCTAGTAAAACGATGGTTGTTGCGTTGACATATACTGTATTGCTTTCCTAGTAAAACGATGGTTGTTGCGTTGACATATACTGTATTGCTTTCCTAGTAAAACGATGGTTGTTGCGTTGACATATACTGTATTGCTTTCCTAGTAAAACGATGGTTGTTGCGTTGACATATACTGTATTGCTTTCCTAGTAAAACGATGGTTGTTGCGTTGACATATACTGTATTGCTTTCCTAGTAAAACGATGGTTGTTGCGTTGACATATACTGTATTGCTTTCCTAGTAAAACGATGGTTGTTGCGTTGACATATACTTTATTGCTTTCCTAGTAAAACGATGGTTGTTGCGTTGACATATACTGTATTGCTTTCCACAATGGTTCTGGTTATCTCTAGGTATTAAAACAATTAACAATTAGTTGGTGAATGGCGTTACAATATAAGATATTCTTATTAGAATTTTGGTTGCTGTCTAGCGTAATAATTCTGGCGGTTCACTCTCATATCTTCTTCTTCTTCTTATATGGCTTTTAAACGCTGCCTGGCGTTTCACTCTCATATCAAAACTTTTTCGTCCTCACGTCAACGTCACTTTGACGTGGGAACACGCGCTGTCGTTTTTGACATCGCACTTCGCGCATCAGAGGCAATTTGCCACCCGAATGGTTGTGCAAAACGCCACCTAGGTTGCTGTGTCTAATATATGTATAGCCCTTTCATGGTCAAAGGCATAGCTCATTATAAGTTTTAACGTCTCAAATAATTAAAAGTAGTAGGTAAGTTTTAAGCGGTATTAGCCCAATGGATAAGACGTCGGCCTGGCGATGGAGAGGTCATAAGCTTGATCCCCATCCATTGCACTATTGACGTAAACCCCCTCCAGACACAAGCATATTTATATTTAACTTTGTTCTACTGTAATGTGCTAGTCTGAAACAGTGAAAGGAAAGAAAACATGCGCTCACTGGCTAGTAAGTATTTTTAGGGTTCCGAACCCAAACGGACCCACCAATGGAACCCTATTACTGAGACTCCACTATCCGTCTGTCTGTCTGTCTGTCTGTCCGTCTGTCACCAGGTTGTATCTCATGAACCGTGATAGTTAGACGGTTGAAATTTTCACAGATGATGTATTTCTGTTGCCGCTATAACAACAAATACTGAGAACAGAACAAAGTTTAAAATTAAAGGGTTTTAAACAAAAAACGTGTTTTTTACGATAGCGCCATCTACGAATCTTCATAAATGGCGCTATCGTGTTTACCTTAATCTCGGAATCTGAATCTGAATCTCGGAAACAGCTCCAATAAAATAAAATTTAGTATACAGGGGATTTCGGGGGCGATAAATCGATCTAGCTAAGATTCATTTTCAGAAAATGTTGTTTTATTTGTGTTTTCAATAATCAACTTTATCGATAATCAACTTCAAATATGACTCTTCCCGACATCTAGTGGCGAGTAGAAGTAGCTTTAGTATTATTTTACTTGGTGGTCTTAGAAGTTCGTCAGATATTCGTTTGATGGCGTTCGGAACCCTCCGTGTGCGGGACAAAAGTCTGACTTGCACTTGGCCAGTTTTATTTTAAATAAAGTAACTAACTTTTTCTTGCCATGCACGAGACAGACGATGGCAGCGAGGGTGACCACTATGACGACCCCGCTGGCCACACATGACACCAGCACTGTCCGCAGCGAGGCTGGCCGTGACCCTCCTGATAGGGGGGACGACGGCTTCATCGGGGGGATCCGACCTGGGTAGTTACAAAACTATTTTAATGTTTTCGTCAGGCAGTGTCTGCTTGCTGATGAAGCTTTACATATTGTTGTGTTAGTTAAGTGCAGCTCAAGCACATTCACGCTAACTAAGTTGATTCTGTTAAAAAAACTTACATACATTTTAAACTTATTGATATAATACGGAAATTTAAGTGACTTATACGATGTCGTAAAGCAATCGACAATTATTGTTTCGACCTCATTTGGAAGTCTTCTTCAAGATCTTGAGTGAAGGGTGCTCGCCGAATAAGTGCAGACCAGTGCGAGGCTGTACTATATCGACACGGCGTAAGTCATGTTAAATTCCCGTTGTTGATTCTAGTTTCCAAAAAAAACTGGCCATCAGCAAAAAGATTTTTTAAGAATTCTGGATGTGAGCAACACGGTGCATAAAGTATGATGTTCATCTTCTTTACCTAGCGTTCGTCCTAGGTATAGTAAGCCAGGTTTGGTATAACCAATTCGGTGGGTGGTTCGAGTCACGGCCGTAGCCTACCACCAGTGGTCAACAATATTTGATGTCTGGTGGTACGATTCAGCTATGGCTAATGCTGCATGGAGCAACCGTGGGATTGGGAGTGAGACTGAGAGAGTCCAGTGAAAGTGTGATAAGTTATGATATAGATAAGTATATGTGTGAGTATCCCAGGTGTTACCTCCAGTGAGAGTGTGAGTGTCAGCCGGCAAGGTGACCCGCTCGACGCCGGCGTCACTGTCCGCCTCCACCGCCACCTCGTACCAGGTGGCCGGCGCTAGCGAGCCCACCACGTGACTCGCTGAACTCAGACCGTCACCTACCTGTACATTTATTGAAGTAACTATTGTTTAGGCGCGACTTAAGAGTAATTCAGATTATTTTTCAGATGGAAAAAACCACAGATCTAGTAATCCTGGATCTGTGGTTATGTCCGAATTCAGATTATTTTTCAGACGGATAGTCATATAACCACAGATAGTTACACACACTAGATCTGTGGAAATAAAGCTGACGCAGTTTCCGCTATTTAAAAATAGAATTTGGTGGCATATAGTACCTGTTATAACCATTGACCTAAAAATATATGGACTGGAAATGTAAACCTACAAAAAAATTGCATAAAAGGTCCTAAAACTCATAATGTACGTTAGCGTTTAGTTGGTAAGTTTTACTTCCGTCGCGCGAAAAGATTACACGCACTCATTTTTATTTCAGTTTGCTGTCTTCTAGGCATGCTAGTCGAGCAGGCTTAAGACTTGGAAGGAAGGACAGGGGACTAAGAAATATCACAGATGATGTAGTATCTACAACAGGAGATGATTTACTTTATTTAATTTAAATAATAATCTGTTGTTAGATGTAAAAAGGCCTCAAATTATTCGTAGAAAAGCAGAAGTAAAAAATTATTGATGACTGGAAGGAAGCTAGATTTTTAATGGAAAGACCTGAATCGTTTGATTTGCAAGTCTTTGCTTTTAAATGATCGCATAAAGGATATTGCAATATTATTTTCCTTTAACATTTTCCACAGGTCAGTACAGAGTGTTTTTGTTTGTTCTCACTTTCAATCACATCAAAAAGTATATTGGGGAAAATATAATTGGTGTAATTATTATGATGTTTACCTTGATCCAATGTTCAGTACCAGCTCTCCTATAGGACACCCTGAAGCCGAGGATGGGGCAGCCGCCGTCGCGCCACGCGTAGAAGTTGATTTTTATAGCAGTCGAGTTCATATACACGTGGTCTTCAGCCTTTGGAGGTTTAGGCCCTTAAAAATTATCATCTAGTTAAACATGACATAAAACATAGTATGCGGCATTGGAGATATTAATATTGTAATAAATTATGATGATTTTAAATGCAAAAGTTTGTGAGTCTAAGGTTTGTAATGGTGAAGCCCAGCGCTGAGGATTTTACACTGTCAAAGTATTAACGACATTGCTTACTTAGCAATACAATATAATGTATGTTTTATATGTAAATGTATATGTGCGTAACTATATTAAAACTGCCCACATTCTGAATAAATGTTTTGATTTGATAAAATGAAATACACACAGATAGCTACATTATATTCTACAGCATTGAAGTGACTAATTACTGGAAAAATGTATTTTGGATTTCATTTCACATATTTAGTTTTAATTTCTTAATCGGACATACTAGCACTATTCGTTTATTGACCTTTATCTCACTTGATGGTAACATTGCGATCTGATCAGATGGATAGTCTGGAAATGATAGACCATAAAGACAAACCGCTGAATTTAATCCTACCCACATAGATCACCTAAATTATTTCGGAAGAGTAGCTCATAGGTTCTTAACGTATAAAAATGACCCATTTAAAAAAATTAAATGGGTTTTAAAAAAAATAACAGCGTAGCACAGCTAACGCTGAAGGAAATGCTGAAGCTAATGCTTATGAGGAAGTTCATTCATATTAGTAGTTATTGTAGTTTTTAGTTTCATTATTGGTCATAGTTACCTCATACTTTAGAATGAATACGAGTAATTTATTTTATTAGAAAAGTTTGGTAATTTTATAGGTTGCCAACAGTACCACCTAATTCTTCAGATACGTATGTATTTGGGTACTCACGACCACCTCTCGTGGTTGCAGTCAGCACTTCACTGGCAGGTCCGATGGAGATCTTGTTCCGAGCTTGTATCTTCGCGTTGTAAGTGGTGCCACATTTGAGCATTTCCATCGTGTACGAGCTCTGTTCCGGAGACAGTTCCACCGTGTGCCACTCCGAGTCTGACGCTTGCTTGAAGTGGAGGAGGTAGCCTGATTATGCAGATAGAACATTCACTTTTAATAACTGTAAGCTTTTACAGAAAATTTTATTTTTGTAAAGTAAAATGTTAGTAAGAACAGAGAGTTGAAAATAAAAATCATTCTGTAATTTTTTATCAGAGAGCCGCAATCATTAGAAACAAACTCAATGGAGCGTTTGAGTTTTGATCTTGGCATTTTTTTTCTCTTCCTTCATCAGTGGCGAGTATGACGAGTGGTCTCGGCGAGCGCCTCACTCATATTCGCCACTGATGAAGGAACTCGGTCTCCTCCGAAACCGGTTGCACGTCGCCATCGACTTTCGACCTTATTACGTGAGTCATACTGGTCTATAATAAAAATGGTACCTAGTATCCGATCTGAGGAATCAGGTGGCAGTTGCCAGTGCAACTTGATGCTCGAGGTAGTGGTGTACTGCAAAGACAGCGCGGGAGCGGCGGGCGGCAGCACCGCCACCACCATGTACACGATGGAGTCCTCGCCGATGCTGTTACTGGCTGTGCACGTGAAGTTGCCTGACGACTGCTCGTTTACTTCTGTCAATGGAGAACATATTTGGTCATAGTGAGGAATTATATTATGTACGAGTACCTGCATTTTACAGAGGTGCAGGAGAACAACTTTATGGAATCTGTCTATATTCCTACACTAGAAAACCCTGTGTCGTGGAGGACTTTACAAACACACAAATCACGGACACAATAAATTACACCCAGGTTCAGAACAACTGTTGTAGATCAAACAAATACTGTTAACTCATTACTACTAGACCAACTGGTCTGTCAAGCATTGCGACGCCACCTAGCCTGGTCCGTCTCTATTGAACGCTAAACCTTTTATCAGGACTCTCACATATAAAAATAACACAAATGTTACTGTCCACCACTGAAAAACTCTAGGCCACTCTAATTCAGATTTTGCCAGCTTGTAAAGATTACTGCTCTTCCTAGTCTGAAGGCGTTTTACCACAGAAATAGGAAATTATTCCTATTTCTGTGCGTTCTACTCTGCGTTTGGCTAGAACCTAGACACGAGAGTCGTTTACGCTAGCGCTCATTGATTCTTCGGCGAAAATACCTTGTATAACGTAGGTACCTCTAATATGCAGATGTCCGCGGTGCGTGACCTGGTAGTACTGGTGGTGTGTGACGGGGGCACGCGCGTGCGTCCAGCGCGAGCGCGGGGCGGGCGTGCCCAAACACGTGCACGGGAGCACGGCGCCGTGACCCGCGCCCACTGATACCGTCCGACCGAACGATGCTATGCGGGCCGGGACTAGAACATAACACACCCAATCAGAGAAACCGATGATACACACCAAGTTTTCGCAAGGTTAGCACTTTAATCTAAGCTAGTTAGTATGCGTGGGTCGAAAAAGACCTGCCATCATACACCAGCGGAAAAGTCGTTGGGGGCGCTTTTTGACCCGCCGCCGCAATTGATGAAAGTTTGTAATTTACTTGCCACAGCTAAGGTGTTAAGGAAACGGCCTGAGACATAAGGGTGATTGATAATTGGATACATGAAATTAAGGCTTTGAATAATTAAAAGTAAGGCTTTGAATAATGATGACGATATGTACAGAATGTTAATATTGGTCCATTTAGGTGGTCCGTCTAGCTCATGAACAGCAAAATTACCAACAAGCAGTTATTGGTGTTAATCTAGAACGTCGATGATCTAGAATGTCATACTTCTGAAGCGAGATCCTTGCCTATCCTACAACTAGCGCCTCACTCTTTCCCGTGGTAGTGGAAGTGGAAGTCAAAACTAAATCAGTTCTAAATCCTTTATGTTGATATTAGTTAAGGACTAATGTTTTAAATTACCAAAATTACTCAGACCAGTTCAAGACCTTCTCCTACGTCTTCTACGTCCTTGACGTGATGTGTCTCTATGTCCTTGTATTAGAATACTATGACCGTAAGACTCACTCCTGGAGCTAGGTCCTTGTCCCGCGACCGGCGTGGACTCGCCCTCGCCCGGGCCCGTGGTGGCAGATACCCAGAACTCGTACAGCTGGTTCTCCAGCAGGTTGCGGACCTGGTACATCAGCTCTACCTCCTTGTTCTTGTCCGCGGGCACTTTAAATGTGGTGTGCTTGCCCAGTCTGAAACACTCGATTATTCTCACGATTGTTTCTCTGAGATAAGCAAAGGAACAGACGAATTACTTGTGTACGACCTAAGTGTCCGCTCTAGTTGAGCGTCGAGCGGGGCGGGGCGTGCAGCGTTCGTTTCAAACACATGCTAGCGCGTAATGGTGTCATGAGTGCCGGCCGAGCGGAACGGAGCGCGAATGCTACTATGCGTTAGCATGTGTTTGAAACGAACGCTGCACGCCCCGCTCCGCCCGACGCCCGACGCTCTCGGCACTGTTCGTACGCTTACTGCAATTTACTAAAACGATAGGTTTGATAGTCAGTATTTTTGTGTTATCTTCTAAAATCTAGATGAAATACATTTAATAGATTCAGAAGTTTTGCAAACTTCTTCTAAGTACTTATAGGGGGAAGGTTTGTCATTCATATAGCAGAAGTTACATAAAATAATGTCAACGTATACATAAGTATGAGGGTAAATAATAGGACATTTGATTACAAGTGAGTATTACCTGCCAGCTTCCCTGTAGTAGACGGTGTAATGTGAGATGATGCCATTCGGTTGTAGAGGTGGTAGCCAGCTGACCAGGACGGAGTCGCTGGAGTATGCGACCGCTTTAATCTTCTCTGGTGCTGACGGCACTGAATACATATTGGGAACTATCAAATAGTCTATCATATAATGAGTTTTTTTTAATGTCTGATGGTCTAGCGTTTGACCGCTATCTCAGCTGGCAGTGAGCGGTGATGTGGTCGAGGATGGTAAATACGCTAAGCTCAGATTGGTCAGATTCTAAGGCGGCAATAGCCCAATGGATAGGGTGTCGGACTGGCAATCGAGAGGTCGTGAGTTCGAATCCCACCTACACCCATTGCACTATTGACGTGAACCCACTCCAGACACAAGCATATTTAGCTTAGTTGGCGGGGTTAACAAGAATACTAGTAATGTGCAACCCACATTGCGAGTAATATTTTTATTAAAAAAAAAAATAAATTAATAAATCTCTAGGGCGGTGCTGCCGGAACACCCATGTTTATGGCGGCAGATTTTCTCCTTGATGGTGGTAAGCTACCTTTTGGTAGGCGACCTCTAGGTTCGAAATCAAAGGGTCGTCCATCCTATGGATACAATAGACAAATTCTGATTTTAACCCAATGTAAATTATACTTCTGGCTTTCTGACTTTCTGATATACCCATCGAATTAATCGGATATACCCATAATACCCAATTATTTTTGTTATAATGAAATTTAACTTTTTAGTTATTCTAAAATTCCCTAGAAGTATAACACGGCAGTGCTATGAGATGCCAGACAGCCGACTGTAGTCCATGTCACATAGCGCTATATAAACGTGCTAACGATGTAAACGTGTCTAATAAACTGGTCGATACCAAATCTTTCGCAACTCAGCAAACCAATTGACCACAGTATATATATCTGATAGGGTGTTCGATCCGCAGTTACCTATGATTTTTGATGATGCTATGATGAATTGCTAAAGATCACATGCAACATTAAAGCCTACGAACAAGTGATCTGGAACCGAGAGATAATGAAAGAATCCAGCGATCCTGTAACTCACCATCTTCCATGGTCATGCAGTAGACAGGCGGGCTACGCTTGCCGTCCCCCGCGTTGGTGAAAGCCAACACCTGCACGGAGTAGTTGGAGTATTTGTGTAGAGCGTACAGCATCGTGTCTTTGGTTGTGACGCGCCTTACCTCTCCCACGTCCGCTGAATTTGAGAAAAGTGTTTGAGTTAGTTAAAAAGCGGCAATAATGGCTAAGGCGTCGGCCTGGCGAACGAGAGGTCTTGAGTTCAATCCCCATTCCCCACCTATTGCACTATGGACATGAACCCACTCCAGACCCAATCACATTTAGCTTAGTTGGAGGACGAGTAATGTGCAACCCACTTTACTAGTAAGCTTAAAAAAAATTAGTTAGCCCCTAAGAGTCAATAATTAATGGATCACAGAATATAGATTAAACAGCTGTTTGTAGTAAAGCGACTGAAAAGATACATTTATAACTTACATTTTTAGTCGTTTAAGAAAAATTAAGTTCAAGAGAGAGAACATTCCGGATCAAGCCACCTTTTTAACAAATAAACTGGCCAAGTGCAAGTCGGACTTGCACTCGTAGGGTTCCGATTCCGTACCACACCACAATATTTTATAAAATCGAGCAAAAAATGCTGAAAGAAATCACGTTTCTTGTAATAAATTGACAAATCGATATAGCTAGGTTTTCATTTTCAGAAAAAGTTGATTTATCCCTGTTTTCAGGTAATGAAAAACTCCTACAATATAATTAGAATATGAAGGCAAATTTCGCCATTGCTATATTGTTACGATAGCTCGGTGGGAGATCGTTCGGATGGCGATCAAAAGGATCCCGGTTCGAGTCCAGACGTGATGATTAATTTTTCCAAGTTTGTTCTTTTGTAAGAAGACTATTATTGGGAGCCAAAAAATTACTTAAAACACGATTCACAAAAAAAAAAAATTGCTAGCAAAGCTCGGCCATCCAGATATTATTATATTATATTACCGTGTCAAATCCAAACAATTATTAAAACAGGAGCCGCGTCCTTATTCAGTACAACGCCATCTTACGAACACTAACGCCAACTAAGACCTGATTTCACCAAAGTAGAATAACTCTTCTCGTCTCGAAGATACGATTATCGAAGGAATATAAAGAAGATTATATGTCTAAACATTCACACCTCTCGCTCTTCCACTCTGGCGACAATTGACTCGCAATAGAATATTTATAGTGTCGGTCTAAACAGAATTTTCTCGTAATTCGATTCTCGCACTCAAAACCGTTCAATCCGATTTGTACGATACTTGTATGAACTTGAATAATGTCATACGAGATCGTGTTTATACAAGTCGAGACTCTCATAAGCAAGAATCTGCTTACTATACTTTTGTTGTGTACAAACATAGGAATTATCGCCTAGCGATAAGTCATATGCGAATCTCGTATGACATAATCGTAGGCGAGATTATAGTTCTTGCCTGTATGTAAACATTTTGATACGATTGTGTTATAGCGATTAGTGCTTGTGATAGTAGCGTATGGTTTCTCGTAAGGAAACGTACGAGAAACTCTCCCCGTCTAAATGGGCCTTAATTGCTTTACTGACACAGTACTTCTACTCGCCAATAGATGTCGGTATGAGTAATATTTTAAGTTGATTATCAATAAAGTTGATTATTGAAAACACGTATAAAACAAAATTTTCTGAAAATGACTCCTAGCTAGATCGATTTATCGAAATCCCCTGTAGGTGTACTCATCATCATCATCATCATCATCAGCCTGTATCAGTCCACTGCTGGACATAGGCCTCTCCCAAGATGCGCCACTGAGCCCGATCTTCGGCTCTTCTCTTCCAGTCACTGCCCACCGCTTTGCGTATGTCGTCGCTCCACCTGGTCACAGGACGTCCTACGCTACGTTTGCCGATTCGCGGTCTCCACTCTAGGACAAGTCTGCCCCAACGGTTATCAGTCCTGCGGCAGATATGACCAGCCCACTGCCACTTCAGCTTGCTAATCCGTTGAGCTATGTCGATAACTTTAGTTCTCTGGCGAATTACTTCGTTCCGGATTCGATCCCGCAGAGAAATACCGAGCATAGCTCTCTCCATAGCTCGCTGAGCGACTTTAAACTAGTGGACCAGTCGGACTGTGAGTGTCCACGTCTCGGCTCCGTATGTCATCACAGGTAGGACGCACTGGTTAAAGACTTTTGTCTTTAGACACTGTGGTATAGGCGACGAGAAGACTCGACGGAGTTTTCCGAATGCTGCCCAGCCCAGCTGAATTCTTCTCTGGATTTCCTTCTCGAAGTTATGTTTGCCTAGTTGGAGCGTTTGCCCTAGGTAAACATACTTAGTGACAACTTCGAGTGGGATTCCATCTACGGCAATCGGTTCCGGAACAACGTGCTCGTTGTACATGACTTTGGTTTTGTCCAAATTCATCCGGAGACCGATGCTACGAGAAGAATCAGCTAGGCCATTCAACATCCTTTTTAGGTCCTGCAGCGTCTCTGCCATAATGACGATGTCATCTGCGAATCGTAAGTGAGAGATGTACCTGCCGTTGATGTTAATGCCACGATCTTTCCAGTCCAGCGTCTTAAACATATCCTCCAAGGCGTTAGTGAACAGTTTCGGGGATATGACGTCCCCTTGTCTCACTCCTCGACGCAGGTGGACATGTTTAGTTCGCTGGTTCTGTACTTGTACAGTCATCGTTGCGGCATTATATAGACATCTCATCACTTCGATATATCGCCAGTCGACTTGGCAACGCTGCAAGGACTCGAGAACAGACCAGGTTTCGATTGAGTCAAAGGCCTTCTCATAGTCCACAAATGCTAAGCACAGGGGCCGATTGTACTCTTCGGTCTTCTGTACAATCTGCCGCACCGTGTGGATGTGGTCTATGGTGCCGTAACCGCTTCGAAACCCGGCCTGTTCCGGAGGTTGGAACTCGTCGAGTCTTCGCGCAAGACGGTTCGTGATGACCCTTGAAAACAGCTTGTAGACATGGCTCAGAAGCGAAATCGGGCGATAGTTTTTCAATAGGGTTTTGTCTCCTGTTTTGAAAAAATAGGTGGTAGTAGGTGTACTAAATTTTATTTAATCGTTGGAGCCGCTTCCGAGATTCAGATTAAGGTAACGACGATAGCGCCATCCTTGATGCTAGGCAGATGGCGCTGCGCTATCGTAAAAAAACTTTTTTTAAACTTTTCTTTAATTTTTAACTTTGTTCTGTTCTTAGTATTTGTTGTTATAGCGGCAACAGAAATACATCATCTGTGAAAATTTCAACCGTCTAACTATCACGGTTCATGAGATACAGCCTGGTGACAGACGGACAGACAGACAGACAGACAGACAGACAGACAGACAGACAGACAGACAGACAGACGGACAGCGGAGTCTCAGTAATAGGGTTCCGTTGGTACCCTTTGGGTTCGGAACCCTAAAAAGGAAATAAAGTCATTCCATCCGTTCGAAGGCTACGATGCCATAAAGAGACTATTTTGGCGTCGGAGGTTAATAAAACTGGCCAAGTGCGAGTCAGCATCGCGTCTCTTATCGCATTTTTAGGAAGGGTTCCGTACAATACGAAACATAACAGAGTTTCAACCTCATATATTTGATTAATTGATATTACCAAGATAATTTGGTTTGGTCGCGATCTAGAAAGACGGGGCTCGCTTACTAGCGCCATCTATGTCATTTTGCCGAAACTAATTAGGTAGATGGCGTTTAAAAACACTTTTTTGTATGGGGACCCCCTTTAATTTCTTACTTTATTTTATTTTTAGTATTTGTTGTTCTAGCGGCAACAGAAATACACCATCTGTGAAAATTTCAACTGTCTAACTATCACGGTTAATGAGCTATAGCCTGGTGACAGACGGACAGACAGACAGACAGACAGACAGACAGACAGACAGACAGACAGACAGACAGACAGACAGACGGACAGCGGAGTCTTAGTAATAGGGTCCCGTTTTACCCTTTGGGTACGGAACCCTAAAAATGAATCGAGAGTATGATTTATTTATTCTTATTAAGATAATAATCTTCTTTATATATAAAAATTAATCACAATTTCCCTTGGTCACGGCATCACGCGTGAATGGCTGGACTGATTTCGCTAATTCTTTTTATGTTGTATTTTTTATCGTGTAAGATATGGTTATTATAAAAAAAATTAAATAAATGAAAGTTGTTTTTAACGCAGGCGAAGCCGCGGGGCACAGCTAGTCTTAAATAAATAAACGAGCCAGTTTTGTACGTATATATTGTACTAACTGCACCCCGCGGCTTTGCCCGCGTTTAATCCTTGTTACAAACCTTCCTCGTGTATCACTCTATCTATTGATGAAATCGGCATTAATATCCGTTGCGTAGTTTGAAAGATCTAAGCGTACAGATAGCGGGAACGACTTTGTTTTATACTGTGTAAAGATAATATCGACCCCTCCAGGATGAAACGTCGTAAAAGCCATTTTGACCAAAATCTGTTTTCAACGGTTTTTGAGTCAGAATAGCGCGCTCTATCGATCTGTATATTTAAAATGTTTAAATTCGCAAAAAAATTTCTAGTACAACACGCTACAAAACACCGAGCCAAGCTCAGCAGCCCACGCAGGTACTGATGAATCAACCGACTGATGAACTGAATTATAAAGTCTCTTACCGTGATCGGAGCTAATGGGCAAATAGATGACTTTATATCCCTGGATGAGTCCCCCGTGCTGGCCGGCGGGGGGCGGGCTCCAGGAGACCTGCAGGCTGGAGGAGGTCAGCGCCCCGCAGGATACTCCCGTCGGGTGCGACTCTGGCACTGCGCACAACACATTCATTCATTCATTAATGCATTCATTCATTTTACATTTTTGAGAATAATACTACGTGTAATAAAGATTGAGAATTAAAATAATAAAATAGTTAATCATTTTACAGAACGCTTCATATTAATATTCTTGTCATGTAAAGTAGGTACCTACTTATATAATAATTTAAAACGGATTTACACTTACGAGTTATGTTATCGAAAAACTCCGACACGTTTCGAAGATTTTGAGGTCCTTTTTCGCAGGAGTCAGGCCTATCGCGCGTCCCTCGCGCGACGTGATTCAGCACGTAATTGGTAACTGTTACGTGCTGAATATGTGTTATAACTCACGACAAATTTTATAAACAAAGTACCTACTCAATATATCAATATCACCATACTCACCCGGCTTCAGTCTACTGCTGGACATAGGCCTGTCTCAAGACACGCCACTGATCCTGGTCTTCTGCACTTCTTTTAAAATATTCGCCCATTCGATCGTCCTACCATTTTTTATCAAGCAGTTCCAGTCCTTACCCTGCGATAACGTATCAGGGCCCCTAGACAAAATCCAATTTCCTGTTTGCCTTCACGCTAACGCAAGTTCAAAATGTATGGAATGACATTTATGTTTCCGCAACAAAAATGTCAATCCCATACATTTTGAACTTGCGTTAGCGTGAAGGCAAACAGGAAAATGGATTTTGTCTAGGGGCCCTGGGTCATAATGTTATCGTTTTATATCTATGATAATATTTGTATGAACGTAATAAGCGATTCAGTTTTGAGCATCATCCAGAGCACATCCTCCATAGCTTCTGGGATAAAGGAATTTAAGGACTAGAATAGAAAGATTGTGCTAGTTTGTTTGTTATCGTGAGAACTTTGTACTACACATGATAACGAAGCTCTTTACATAAAACCTTTTTTAACCAACTTCAAAAAAGAAGGAAATTCTCAATACAATTGTAGGTTTTTTTAATATAGCAGAACAGGAACAGCAAGGCTCTCAATAACTAAAGTACCGTTGCAGAAAATCTACACTCACCGTGACCAAATTCGGTCAGGAGGACATGTGAAGTCAGATTTTTCTACAAGATCACAGAAATGTTAGTGTTACTTTACCTCCTTCTAATGTAGTCGCGGAGACTGGGGCGGACGGTGGTCCCGCGGCGACGCCATTGAAGGCTCGTACTCGTACTTCGTATCTTGTGAACTTCCTCAGCGCTGACAGACTCAGCTCTGTCGCTGACCACCCATTCACTGTTAGCGTCCTGAAATATGTAGAACACTTTTTAAGTTTCATTTGGGGCACCATCTCAATGGAAAATATGGTAGTCAAGAACGAAGACAAAGATCATGAAGATAATGGAACATTCCATTAAAATCTCAAAAATCTCTTAATATACTTCTAATTACAATAGTTTTCAAAAGTTCCGATAGTATAAAAGAGCTTTTTTGCTGTTGATGTTATTATACCGGCTGTAATTCACGTACCTACCTATAGTCGAATTTTCTTGACCTTCTTCTTCTCGGTTTATTTCGCATTTCTCCATAGAAGGCTTTTGTTAATCCCGAGGCTAAGAGTAAATCGATTGATCTACTCGTGACAAATGAAGTGTTTGATATTAAAATTATCGTGAGAGTTACACATATTACATTTTATAACGGCTATTAACACGTAATAATATTAACTTTCGTCTGGGAGATACGTGCCGAGGCCCGAGCGTCGCGAACGGGCTTATAGGCGAAACTCCCAGACGAAAAACTTCAAGAACGTCCGAAACTGATCTGATTTAATTTCGCGGTTAATAGTTTTACGTGTTAATAGCCGTTACAAACTTCAATAAATGTGGTATTATCCTGAAACATAAACTGCAAGACTAAGATCAAATATAGTATCAACCTGGATGCGTTCCTAGTGAGCGGGTCGGGCAGTCCCAGCTCCGTGCAGGTGACGGAGTACCCCAGCAGCTCGCCGTGCCACGCGTCGCGCGGCGGCGGCCGCCACGACACGTGCAGCTCGCCCGCGCCGCCCGCCGTCACGTGCACGTTGCTCGGAGCTTCAGACGGCGCTGGAAGAGATACCATTGCATTGCTTTCGTGTTGCTGAGACTGTTTCTAAAGTGGCTCTGCCGCTAGTGATTCTGTTCTGGTATCATTATGAACTACCATCACCTTCTGAATTTTCGAAATAAATGTCTTATGAACATTTAGTTGACCACATTAAATGTTGGTGTGATAACTCATTAAGCAGATACGAGATTCGGGAGTGTAACGATGATCGGCAAATATGATTATTTTGTATTTAAATGTTCGATTATTCAAGCTGAACCACCATTATCTCGGTCCCTTTTTATAGTTACGTTACCTCCGAGTCCCCTCTCACTTTTAAAATAAGGGAGTGCAAAATCTATAACCAATATATGCTGTAGATCTCAGTAAAAACTTTTAACGAATATTGGTTTGAACGAGATATAGCCAGTTTGAGATTAAAAATTAACTATGTTTTTCATAGTGTTTTAAAATGTGATATACATTTTCAAAACCGCAAATATAACTTGATTTTTCATACAAACACTATGAAAAACAAAGTTTTTTTTTGCAGGAGAAAGATAATATTAGTATTAATACTCTAACGGAACCCTAGTAGTGCGAGTCTATCTAGTCAGACTTGCACTTGGCCAGTTAATTTCGCTCCGAATGAAGTAGTGATCCATATTCCAATTTTATTTCAATGAAATAAGTAGGAACCGACCTTCTTCCTGAGTCTTGACGACGACAGGTTCAGTGTAAGCACTTCTATCTATCTGATTGACGGCGGCGATTCTTATCATGTACGCGGTGTGGGGCTTCAAGCTGCCAAGAAGTGCTTCGTAATGAATGTCGCCTTTTTTGGTAAGCCTGTAACAAATCGTGTTATGTTGATAAGAAACAATAAACAAGCAATATGTGCTTTCATGCGATAATTTTACTCAAATAATAATAGTATTTCGTTATACCACTGACTCTCAAGATCATGTGTAGCTTTATTGGCATTTTGTGTTAAAAATCTTACTAGCAACGTGGATCGCACATAACAAGTAGTCTTGTTAACCTCCAACTAAGCTAAATATTATTATGCTTGTGTCTGGAGTGGGTTCACGTCAATAGTGCAATGGATGGGTATTAACGCACGACCTCTCGATCGCCAGGTCGACGCCTTAGCCATTGGACTACTGCCGCCATTTCATATGCGATGAAGGGCTTTCTGTGTCATTTTTAACTTTGTTTTTGCTAGTAGGTACAATTGTTGGGTACTCACGTGACGTGTGAATGCAGTGGTCCGTGAAAAGACACGTTAACAGTAGTAGCGGTGTCCCACTGGTTGCGCAGCGCGCCCTGGGCGGACAGCGCGCAGTGCTGCAGGGAGTAGCCCACCAGCGGACTGTTGCCGTCGAACCCCTGGCTCCAGGACAGACGCACGGCTCGGCTCAGGATCTCAGTCACAGTCAAAGAGTGAGGGTTGTCGGGCTTTTCTGGAACCATAAGATTGGTTTTATTTAAAAGCTTACTAGCAATGTGGGTTGCACATTACCAGTAGTCTTGTTAACCTCCAACTAAGCTAAATATGCTTGTGTCTGGAGTGGGTTCACGTCAATAGTGCATTGGGTGGGGGTCGAACTCACGACCTCTCGATCGCCAGTCGGACCTTATCCATTGGGTTATTGCCGTTTTTTTATCGATCGATTGTGAAGTTGTGACACTTCTAAGACAAATATACCTACCTCCAAACACTCCAAATAGAATTTTACTGTTAATATTACTAAGCACTCTATCTCATCACTCAAGTCCAATCAACATATTCCCACAATTTCGCTTCAAATGAACAACTTAGAATAAGTCAGACTAATGTTGTAACTCTGTCTATTTGTTACCTTGTCACGCTAAAGCGGCCGATCCAATTTTACTAAAATTTATTAAGGGGATATTTTATAGCATGAGGACTATAGCCTATATGACTATATTACTATATGACTATATGACTATATGACTATATGACTATATGATTATATGACTATATGACTATATGACTATAGGCTACTAAATTCGTGGTGTACGTGAACGAATGCGCGGGTTCAGTGAGTGAATAATAAGTTAACGTGATATTACCTTGGACGGAAAGATAAATATAATGGTCACTATGACCGTAGGCGTTGACTGCTTGGCACTTGTAGACGCCGGAGTCTTGTCGGTCGGCGCGGCTGATGTACAGCTGCGATCTTAAACCACTATCAGTCTTTGCTTCGGAGATGCTTAACCTGGGACATGTATATATATATAGTAAGTATACGGGTACGGCTACATTTTTCACCTGAACAAGGATTTCAAGAACCCCTATATTACAGTTCGAGTCATTATGGAGAGAGAAACGAACTTTTTTTTTTATAACCTATGGGCTAGCGTTTCACCACTATCTCACCTGTTGGGAAGTGATGATGCGGTCGAAGATGGTAAATACATAATTTCAAATTAGCGAAATATCTGATTTATTGCTGATTTATCTAAGTACATTTCTATCATCAAAAACAACGCAACCTTTACTATAGGTAGGTTGAGATACATCACTAATCGCTAAGCTTTTCAGTTGTGATTTTCAGTTTACATAATGTCTTAGTGAGCTTAGTGGGTACCCTGGTTTTATCCTAATTATGATATGATTAGCCAATATTACTTTATCATCTGGGTTTCACTCACCTAATAACTACCTTATTCTATTAATTTTTGTTAGTGTTGTAGATTCTTCATCACCACCTCCGAGGTTGTCACTAACTTACATCAAAGAATCAAAGAATCAAAGCATTTATTCAGTATGTAGGCAGTATAAATATACGCACATATACACGTCAAAATCATAAATCATAAAATAAATCATAACCAATTATCAAGTAAACATAGCAAAAGCAGAATGTAACGCTTTGAATTAGAAAAAAAAAGTAATGAACCATTCAGCTGTCATCCAATCGTTTACGTCAGAATATTTAAAAAAAATTAAAGTAGGTTAAAACCAACCATACATGTAACTGTGTGTTTCAGTACTTCAGACAATTTTTATATAAAAAAAATAAAAAAGTGAAATAGTGAAACACAACATAGAGAAACGCATACCGATCACAGTACATATCATGATCCAAATGGAACTGATAGTCCGTCTGTCAGCTGCATAATATTGTTTAAATAAAAATAAAAATGGCAAGCCTAGAAAGAAAATCTGCGGACAAAAGGGGAAAACTGAATGGCTGAATCTTTCATCATCTTTACTCAACTCACCTATAAGTATTAAGATCTAAATGATTCATGTTGTGAGCCCACGTGACCCGTATGGGCGCGTCCCCGCGGACGTCGCACGCGAGCGTCGCCGGCGAGTCGCGCCGGGCCGTCATGTTGTGCGACGTCGTCTCGAAGCGGGCCGGCTCTGAAACCAGTATCTTTCCACTCAGTCACCGAAATACAATTTGGTGTTATTGAATACAAAGATAAAAGATATTATAATAGTCTCAAAAGACAGAAGCGACGCATTATTAACGCCTCTGGTATTGCAGCTGTCTGTGATAGTGACTGCTTACCTTATACGGGCTCTAGGTTTGTTTCATACATAATATCACTTCATGATGAATATACTGTAAATTGTTTAACACAATCCAAAATTTCATCGTACCGACGGGACTCGAATCCATGAAATTTTGGATTGTCAATTTACAAAAATATAAAGTGTGAGACACTTCAAAGAAACATAATATTTGATTTACGCAGTGCAACATCTCTCGTCGGATTTGAAAACTGTAATGATTTCTTCCGAATGATTAACTTACGTAATAAGTAGTCATAGATGGCGCCACCAATGCATAACATTGGTTTAACATTTGTTAAACCAATTAAGCAATGCAAAAAACGACGAAATTAGTTAATTTCGTCGTATCGATGTATCGAACCGTGGCTTAATTGGCAGAGCACCTGGACGTGTAATCCGGGGGGTGCGGGTTCGAGTCCCGTCGGTACGATGAAATTTTGGATTGTGTTTAACAATTTACAAAAATATAAAGTGTGAGACACTCCAAAGAAACATAATATATGAATATACTGGTTAAATCTGCCCTTACCATTAACAGAGAGGAATATAGTCTTAGTGAGAGGGGCTCCCACACCGTTCTCAGACTTGCACAAGTAGTGCCCTTCATCGTAGGGCAGGGCGGACTCTATCCACAGGCTGCCGTTCTGCTGGAACTGGAACCGTCCGCCCAGGTTCACCAGGGGGATGTAGTCTGTCGATGCTGCTCCTCCTGTCATAAACAATCATCTTTGAATTCAGTTATTAAGGTTCTTATATAATAAGTCACTAATACACAAGATAAATCTTAAGAGGACGCTCCCTGCAGAATGCTATACTTTGCCTAATTACAGTAAATCAACCAATAATATTAATGAAGTCAAACTTAAATATTAGATTTTTCAATGTTTTTTCTTTCGTTTCACAGAACAGAAACATAATTGAAAATAATTTGCTCGATAGTTTATTTTTTTGAAAGTTATGCCTTTTTTTTCATTTTTCTTGCTTGTCTCTCAAACAGATTTAGTTACATATACAAAATAAATACTATCAAATGTAAAACATGGTTTATAAGAATCTCCCCGTACAATTTTCTTCAAAACCAATTCATATTCTCATAATTAATTAAATTAGTTTTGCGACTTACGTCCTTTACTTCTGTGCAAGAATACGGTCAATAGGTTGATTGCGATATTGTACCATATTCCCGGCGCATTACGTATAAAAATATACTTGCAAGTGAGCAGCACTCGAAACATATTGAATCTAGAGCCAGTCGGCCGCGAGCCTCTCCGAGGTGAGGACGCGCGCGCCGACTTCGCGTGTATCTGCGATCTTTCGAGATTTTTTAATAATAGTAAATAAGGCCTTACAAGGATAAGATTCAAGACAGACCTTCAAGATTCGAAAATGTACCTACTAATTTTTTTTGGAGCCAAACAAGCACCTGTCATTTACCTAAATATGTTTACCCATAGTAAGCAAGGCATCGACCTCTGAGGTCACAGATTAGAACATAATTACATGACCGATCGTGTCGATGTTTCGCGCGATTATATGTGGGTATTGTTTTGGTTGTAGGAACCAAACGGCTGGACCGATTTCAATGAATGAGGTATTGAACTACTGAACTACTGAGTTTTATCCTGAGAAATATAATATAATACATATAATGCGAAACCGTAAGGCAGTTTCTTATTTCAATTTAATACAACATAAAGATTGTTTTATAATTACAACTGGATTATAATTGTTCTCTCACAAACGCTATAGGTATTTAGACGTTTTTAATTTTATTAGTATTTCGTTATTGTAGTATTATCATAAGTAAGATAAAAACTAACAACGAAAATTAGTTTGAACGAGATACCTACAATCAGCAGGTTTTGGGATATGGCGACCGCAAAGATAACTTTGTTTTTCATACAAATACTATGAAAAACAAAGTTTATTTTTAGGGTTCCGTAGCCAAATGGCAAAAAACGGAATTCTTATAAATTCGCCATGTCTGTCTGTCTGTCCTTCCGTATGTCACAGCCATTTTATTCCAAAACTATTAAGACTACAGAATTGATACTTGCTAGGTAGATGTATTCTATAAACCGCTTTCCGAATATTGTACAAAAATAAAAAATATAAAAGTTAAAGGGATCCCATACCTGGAAATGGAACAAAAAAAAATTTTTTTCTTCAAACCTATACGTGTGGATAGGTCTTTAAAAATGACATTGAGGTTCCTAACATCATTTTTTCTCAAAGTCAATCATTTACAAGATAGGCCCGTCTAAAGTGGTAAAATGTGTGTCCCCCCCCCTCCCCTTTAAATTCGTATAAAGTAAGGGAGTGAAAAATCTAGAAAAAATATATTCTGTAGATCTTAATAAAAACTTTCAAAGAAAATTGGTTTGAACGAGATACAGTCAGCAGTTGTTGAGATATAGCGACCGCAAGTATAACTTTGTTTTTCATACAAACACTATGAAAAACAAAGTTATTTTTGTAGTTGCGAAAAATGATAGTTATAGAACTATAGAACTACTGTGTTACGGAACCCTACGAGTACGAGTCCGACTTGCACTTCGTCAATTTATTTAGTTTCGAAAAATCATGGTTATAGAATACATTACTGTGTTACGGAACCATTACTGTGTCGTATGTGATGTACCGGCGATTTGAGAACCTCCTCCATTTTTTTCCTCCTCGTTTTTATGGTTCCGTAGCCGAATGGCAAGAAACGGAACGGATTGGTCATGTCTGTCTGTCCGTATGTCACTTTTTTCATCTTTAAAAATAACATGAAGGTTTCTAAAACCATTTTTTCTCAAAGTCAATCATTTGAAAGATAGGCACGTCTAAAATGGTAAAATGAATGTCCTCCCCCCCCCCCCCCTCCCCTCCTCTTACTTTTAAAGTATGGGAGTGAAAAATCTAAAAAATACATATGCTGTAGATCTCAATAAAAACTAACAACCAAAATTGAAATTGGTTTGAACAAGATACAGTGAGCAGTTTTGAGATATAGCGACCGCAAAGATAACTTTGTTTTTCATACAAACGCTATAAGAAACAAAGTAAATTTTTTGGTGGCGAAAAATTTGTGTTATAAAATATTCTACTGTTAGGGAACCCTACGTATGTGAGTCCGACTTGCACTTGGCCTATCTATCTAATACTATAAGAATCTTTGTCCTGACATACTGACTGACTGACTCACTGACAGACAACGCAGCCTAAACCACTGGTCGTAGAGACTTAAAATTTGGAGCGTATATTTGTCTTAGTATGTAAGTTTGTACTAAGAAAGGATTTTCAAAAATTCACCCCATAAAGGGATGAAATGGGGGTTCAAAAATTGTATGGAGAAACAAGATTAGATAGTCTTTTCTATCCGAAACTTCACACAAGTGTTTCAGTAAAAAAATAAGTAAATACGTGTTTCAGGTTTTTTTGAAATTTCACCCCTAAGAGGGTGAAATGGGGTAATAAAGTGTGAAAATCAATATTGTTTCGGATCGCGCTGAAATTTGGCATGCAAGAGTTATTACGACGTTAGTTCCCTCTGAGAAAGGATTTTCCAAAATTAACCCTCGGAGGGGATGAAACGGAGCTCAAAGTTTGTATGTGGAAACAAGATTAGATCGTCTTTTCTATCCGAAACTTCACACAAGTGCTTCAGTAAAAAAATAAGTAAATACGTGTCTCAGGTTTTTTTGAAATTCTACCCCTAAGAGGGTGAAATGGGATGGAATGTGATACACACAAAAAAAAACTGGCCAAGTGCAAGTCGGACTAGCACTCGCAGGGTTCCGTAACACAGTAGAGTATTCTATAACTATGATTTTTTGCAACTACAAAAATAACTTTGTTTTTCATAGTGTTTGTATGAAAAACAAAGTTATACTTGCGGTCGCTATATCTCAACAACTACTGACTGTATCTGGTTCAAACCAATTTTCGTTGAAAGTTTTGTTTTGATAGACATGGCGAATCTATTAGGGTTCCGTTTTTTGCTATTTGGCTACGGAACCCTAAAAATGATTTTTGGAACCTCAATGTCATTTTTAAAGACCTATCCATAGACACACGTATAGGTTTAAAGTAAAAAATTTTTTTGTTCCAGTTTCATGTATCGGATACCCCGTAAGGGTGTACTAAGAAAAGATTTTCCAAAATTCATCCCTTAAGATGATTAAATGGGGGTTCAAAGTTTGTATGGAGAAACAAGATTAGATAGTCTTTTTTGTCAGAAACTTCACAAAAGTGCTTCAGTAAAAAAATAAGTAAATACGTGTTTTAGGTTTTTTTGAAATTCCACCCCTAAGAGGGTGAAATGGGGTAACAAAGTGTGAAAATTAGTATTGTTTCGGATTGCGCTGAAATTTGGCATGCAGATAGTTATTGCGACGTTGGTTACCTCTGAGAAAGGATGTTTCAAAATTCATCCCTGAAGGGGATGAGACAGGGGTTCAAAGTTTGTATGGAGATAAAAGATTAGATAGTCTTTTATATTCGAAACTTAACACAAGCACCTAAGTTAGTAAATACGTGTTTCAGGCTCTTTCGAAATTCCACCCGAAAAGGTTAAAGTGGGGTAACAAAGTCTGAAATCAATTTTGTTTCGGATTGCGCTGAAATTTGCGATGCAGTTAATTTTGACTAAGGTGTCCGCAAAGAAAGAATTTTTCAAAATTCACTCTTTAGGGGATGAAGCGGGGGTTCAAAGTATGGATAAACATTTTATTCGACATTCCGCACAACTACTTCTGTAAATAAATAAGTAAATACGAGTTTCAGACTTTTTCAAAATGCCACCCTAAGAGGATAAACTGGGGTAAGAAAGTAAAAAAATCTATATTGTTTCGGATTGCGCTGAAATTTAGAATGCAAATAGTTATTATGACGTAGGTATCCGCTCAGAAAGGATTTTCTGAAAATTCCTCCCGGATACGGAACGGGGTTTCAAAGTTGCTTTGGCGAACCAACATGAGATAAAGTAAGTGTCGTAGGATTTTTCGTAATGGGGTAGGTAACAAAGTCTGAAAATTTGGGTTTTTCGGGTTTTATAAATATGAATCCCGAATTTCCTTAGTTACGCGATAACATGAAAACGGGTGAACCGATTTGGCAAATTCTTATTTGATGTCTTTAATGATAGAATCGTTTTTAGAAAAGAAAAGTTTTAAGTAAATACAAGGAGTTTTTAACGCGGGCGAAGCCGCGGGACACTTCTAGTTTATTAATATAATCTAATACTATAAGAATCTGACTGACAGACAACGCACAGCCTAATCGGCTGGTCCTAGAGACTTGAAATTTGGAGGCTATATTTGTCTTAGTACGTAAGGGTGTAGTACTAAGAAAGGATTTTCCAAAATTCACCCCTTTAGGGGATGAAATGGGGGTTCAAAGTTTGTATGAAGAAACAAGAATAGATAGTCTTTTCTTTTCGAAACTTCACACAAGTGCTCCAGTAAATAAATAAGTAAATATGTGTTTCAGGCTTTTTCGAAATTCGACCCCTGAGAGGGTGAAATGGGGAAACAAAATGTGAAAATCAATATTGTTTCGGATTGCGCTGAAATTTGGCATGTAGTTAGTTATTTTGGCGTAGGTATCCGTGAAAAAATGATTTTTCAAATTTTATTTTTTAAGGGGATGAAACGGGGGTTCAACGTTTGTATGGAGAAACAAGATAAGATAGTCTTTTCTATTCGAAACTTCGCACAAATGATTCAGTAAATAAAAAAGGTAAACACGTGTTTCGCACTTTTTCGAAATGCCACCCCTAAAAGGGTGAAGTCGGGTCACAAAGTCTGAAATCAATATTGTTTCGGATTGCGCTGAAATTTGACAGGCAGATAGTTATTTTGACGTAGGTATACGCTAATATAATATGAGTTTAATATAATTAAGATAGTTTAAAAACTAAAACAACCGAATTCCATGCCCCGCGAGTCAATTTCAGTAGCAAGTTTGAGATATTTATCGTCATATATCTGGAGATACTTATCAGATCTTGATAAAAATACAATGGGACCACCTCAGAAGGTACCCTTCCGATCAAAAAAAGAATCATTCAAATCGGTTCAAAACTGACGCAGTAACTATAGTAAAATAAAAGTAAAGTAATCGCGTAACATACACACAAAAAAAAAACTGGCCAAGTGCAAGTCGGACTAGTTCTCGTAGGGTTCCGTAACACAGTAGAGTATTCTATAACTATGATTTTTTGCAACTACAAAAATAACTTTGTTTTTCATAGTGTTTGTATGAAAGACAAAGTTATACTTGCGGTCGCTATATTTCAACAACTACTGACTGTATCTTGGCTAACCAATTTTCGTTGAAAGTTTTTGTTGAGATCTACAGATACATATAATATATTTTTTCTAGATTTTTCACTCCCTTACTTTAGAAGTTAGAGGGGGGGGGGGGGGGGGGGACACACATTTTTCCACTTTAGACGCGCCTATCTTTTAAATGATTGACTTTGAGATAAACTGGCCAAGTGAAGGTCGGACTCTCACACGTAGGGTTCCGTAGAGTAGTAGAGTATTCTATAACTTTTATTTTTCGCAACTACAAAAATAACTTTGTTAGGGTTCCGTAGCCAAATGGCATAAAATGGAACCATTATAGATTCGCCATGTCTGTCTGTCTGTCTGTCTGTCCGTCCGTATGTCACAGCCATTTTATTCCAAAACTATTAGGACTACAGAATTGAAACTTGGTAGGTAGATGTATTCTGTAAACCGCTTTCCGATTTTTCTACGAAAATAAAAAATATAAAAGTTTAAGGATACCCATACATGAAAATGGAACAAAAACATTTTTTTTTCATCAAACCTATACGTGTAGGGTGTCTATGGATAGGTCTTTAAAAATGACATTGAGGTTCCTCAAATCATTTTTCTCAAAGTCAAGTGCGTCTAAAGTAGTAAAATGTGTCCCCCCCCCCCCCCCTCTGATTTCTAAAGTAAGGGAGCGAAAAATCTAGAAAAAAATATATTCTGTAGATCTCAATAAAAACTTTTAACGAAAATTGGTTTGAACTAAATACAGTCAGCAGTTGTTGAGATATAGCGACCGCAAATATAACTTTGTTTTTCATAAAAACACTATGAAAAACAAAGTTATTTTTGTAGTTGCGAAATATCATAGTTATAGCATACTCTACTGTGTCACGGAACCCTACGAGTGCGAGGCCGACTTGCACTTGGCCAGTTTATTTTTCATAGTGTTTGTATGAAAAATAAAGTTATACTTGCGGTCGCTATATCTCAACAACTGATGACTGTCTCTCGTCTCATACCAATTTTCGTTGAAAGTTTTTATTGAGATATACAGAATATATTTTTTCTAGATTTTTCACTCCACTCCACTTTAGAAGTTAGAGGACACACATTTTACCACTTTAGACGTGTCTGTCTTTTAAATGATTGACTTTGAGAAAAAATGGTTTTAGAAACCTCAATGTCATTTTTAAAGACCTTTCCATAGACACACACGAATAGGTTTGAAGAAAAAAAATTTTTTTTTGTTCCAGTTCCTTGTATGGGATGCCCCCCTTAAGCTTTTATATTTTTTATTTTTGTACAAAAATCGGAAAGCGGTTTATAGAATACATCTACCTACCAAGTTTCAATTCTGTAGTCCTAATAGTTTCGGAATAAAATGGCTGTGACATAGTCCTAATAGTTTCGGAATAAAATGGCTGTGACATACGGACGGACAGACAGACAGACAGACATGGCGAATCTATAAGGGTTCTGTTTTTTGCTATTTGGCAACGAAACCCTAAAAAATGATTTTTGGAACCTCAATGTCATTTTTAAAGACCTATCCATAGACACCCCACACGTATAGGTTTTAAGAAAAAAAAAATGTTTTTTGTTCCAGTTCCATGTATCGGATACCCCCCCTTAAACTTTTATATTTTTTATTATTGTATAAAAATCGGAAAGCGGTTCACAGAATACATTTACCTACCAAGTTTCAAGTCTGTTGTCGTAATAGTTTCGGAATAAAATGGCTGTGACATACGGACGGACAGACAGACAGACATGGCGAATCTATAAGGGTTCCGTTTTTTGCCATTCGGCTACGGAACCCTAAAAAAGACGATTTGAGAACCTCCTTTTTTTTGAAGTCGGTTGCAAATAAATTCATTCACAAAAGGAATAATACAGACTTCAAATGCCGCGCTAGTCATTTTCAGTACTAGGTTTATAGTGTTTATCTTCATATCTCTGCAAAACTAAACATATCTCGATGAAATTTAAATGGGATCATCTGTTATACCCATTCAAATAAAAAACGATTTTCCAAATCGGTTCAAGCGTCTTCGAGTAATCGGTCAACATACATAAAACAAACAAAAAATCCGACGAATTGAGAACCTCCTCCTTTTTTGTGAAGTTGGGTTCTCAAATAAATAAAAGTTTACAAAAACAACGCAAGGAATGTTGTACGAAAAATAAGACTTTATACTATTTTTAACCGACTTCACAAAAATGGAGGAGGTTCTCAATTAGTCAGAATATAAATATATATATATATCTTTTCTATGTATGTTCGATTTTGAAAATCCTTTTTAAGCCGTAATACGTAATTTTAAACCTTAAAAGTACGTATTTATGTATAGTATAGCTCTGTAGGTAGTAAGTAACTTCGGCTGCCGCGCCACGGGCCGCGCGGTCATTACCGTCCCGCTCGGCTCGGCGTGTCCGCTAGCAAACGAGGTCGCAAGTCGAGTGCGGAGCGCGCATGCGCGAAATTACAGCGCGTTCCCCCGCGCCTGTATCGTTACCGGGGGTGCCGCAGCGTGTGTAGGCGGAGCAAGCGTGGGAAAAAAAATCTCAAGCGGGCTCTTAAGATTATGTTCATAATCACAATATGTTACATACGACATACTTGTACGTGTGAAGTCAAGTCAGTCCTAACTCCTGTCATATATTTCGATAGGGTATTCCAAAAAATGCAATGGAGTATACCGATAGACAAACTTTTTGATCACAATCTCACCTCTTTTTGTGTGATGTTATCATCTTAGATGTAGCACGCTTATCTAGAGGATTACTATTCTCTAATATATAACTAATCTACTTTGGAAAAAACTTAATTTTTATGTTAGCCAAATGCTTTCAGTTACTAACATGGCTTGGACAGACATGCTATTGTAGTTAATTTTTGTCTAGGTGGTCGATACAATTTGCAAGGAAAATATTGTAAATAAATTGCGACAAACTGACCCTTCAGAATATTTAATGGCGCCTCTTCACAATCGGCGATCATAGACGATCACACGCGAGCACGATCGTGTAGAAGGGCTACTCGCCTGTAGTCAGCCATCATCGTCCTTATTCGTCGTCATGATCGCGGCGATCGGTCACTTGTCGGTTTTTCGGGCTCGCATCAAAGGGAATCGCTTGTAGTTGGGAAGCGCGTGCCCACACGATCGCCGATCATTCATTCACCGGAGGACAGCGGAGCCGTGCGTACGTCGCGTCGTTTTTTTGCTTTTAGTAAATAAATGACCGCTCAATAAATGATCACGGACGATCGTGTGGATGCTTGCACAATGATCGTGACGATTACCTTGCCGATCACAGACGATCAACGAGTATCGATCATCGCCGATTGTGAAGAGGCGCCATAAGAGAATTACCTCTCTGCTTCATCCAGGTGACCTGCGGCGCGGGGGAGCCTGCAGTGCGGCAGTGCAGCGCCACTGGCTCCCCCGCCAGCACCGCCTCGTCCTTCGGCTCCAACAGCCACTTGGGTGACACTGCAGCGTGCGGATAGTTACAACATAAACAGTATAGTACTCAACAGTAAGATGTTATGGAAATCTCTTTATAAGTAAACGGAGTTGTAATAGTGATCGATAAATTCAACTCGTGAATGAGGTAACGTGGGCAGCAACATTAGCAAGCGTTCCGCACTCCACACCTTTATCACCATCGTGCATCGAGTGTGAGTTCTCATGAGTGGGATATTATATTTTTTATTTTAAATTAAAATCTTATGATAAGTTCGAAAGTGTTGTTTTTGAGCGAGAATTGCAAGTAATTTGTTATTGCATCACACACTGAAAAATAACGCTTTAGAACTTTTCATAACAGCATTATCGCGACATACCAATTTTAAAATATGAGTTAAGAAAGGCAAATACAACATAAATAATACTACCACTTTACCATTAGTTACCTTTTCCCAGCTGCTTGGTGATTATGCTAAGAAATATTAACCTAACCTTGTTGTTAATATTGTTTGTTACCTTGGCAACTTGTCTAATTTTCAATTTTCATGTAGGCTTTATTAATATACAATAGCACTGACAGATTCTATATGGTGTGTAAACATATTACGAATGCTGGGCGAAAGAAATGGAAATACTTATGAAAAACGGCACTTAATTACCACAAAATTGTTTCGTAACGATGATGTCACAAAAAACGTATGTTCTTTAATTTAAATGCATTCGTAAATTAACGAGCCTCAATGTAAAGTAATTGTTGTCGTAAAAGCCCATTGCTCTACTTAAGTATAGTATTACGTGTAATGAAAAATACTAAATTGGAATGAATTAAATTAATCCCTGGTTTTAAATAACTGCAGTTCTAGAACGTCTTTATCCTGTATCTTGAAATTTTCTTTTTCGACTTAAAGCATAGAATAAACCACCAAAGTTATACGCAGGTGAAGTTATAGACTCTGTTGTAGATAACTCAGATTTCTTAAAAATATATTTTATATTATTTTACCTATTTATTTATTCCTTGTCTGCAGATCCCTATTAAATTACCTTCACTATATAAGTACGAGAGTAATAGTAACTACTTGTTTGAAAGTGATATCATGTTGAGCGTAACATTCAACACTACGCTAAAGTTACACGTAGCACTCTACCTCCATATCACTCTACCTCCATATCACTCCACCTCCATTATCACTTATTGAATATGCACTACATAAATACGAGATCTTTAGTAAACACTCGTTTGAGAGTGAGATCATGTAATGAGAGAGTAATAGTAACTACTTGTTTGAAAGTGATATCATGTTGAGCGTAACATTCAACACAACGCTAAAGTTACACGTAGCACTCTACCTCCATATCACTCCACGTCCATTATCACTCCTTATTGAATATGCACTACATAAATACGAGATCTTTAGTAAACACATGTTTGAGAGTGAGATCATGTTGAGCGCAACATCAAATACTATGCTAAAATAACACGTAGCAATTCTATCGTACGTGAACATTATTTTAATATTACCACGAAGAAGAGCATGTATAGATGTAGTACTATAATTCGATATCGACCAGAAAAAGCTAGGCTCGAAAATTATACTGCTTAATGCTTGGAATTAACCAGCTCAAGCTATAAATATGATATTCGATATATTTTGATCGCCGCCTGATCGAGTATCAAATGAATAAAATAAACAAAAGTTTCATAAAATGTATTACCCTTTCCATAAGCCATCTGTAATCCAACGCTGAGCAAAACAAAAATTACATTTATATCAACAAAGGGTAAAAGTGCTGTTAAAACATGGTGCGGATATTGCGTAACGGGATTGCTCGAAAATAAAATCATTCATAAATGAATGCAGATATATCATTGAATAAATAATAAAATATTTTTGAGCAATATCATTAGTCCGATCGAGCGAATGCTTGACGGAACGAGTGTTTGCTCGATCGGACGGTTACTGAAATGTAATTAATTACTGAACTATACTATACTAGTGACAAGTATTTAAATTAAAGGCTTCAATACTAGAGTGAACAGTGAACCGGTGGTGCAAAGGAATCAGCGTCGAGGGGTGACGGAGTGCTCGGTGCAAGCGTGTGCGATGCTTGTGCTCAGTGCTCAGTGCTCAAAGTGGTTCGAATTTCGCGTTACCTTTCACCACCAGTTCGGCGGTGTAGTTAACCTTGGCCGCCGTGTTAGAGGCGACGCAAGTGTAAAGGCCGCTATGTGCAGCCGTCACCTCTTTGAATACGAGGTTGCTGAAAAAATCCGCACCACGCTCTTCCACCTATACAAGCACGATGACGTCAATAACAATTCATTTTTCCATTCAATAATAAAACAGGTTTACATTTTAGATTAGTTTATCACTCGAAAATTTGTAGTTATACTTTGCATAATCCAGGATAAAGTAATGGAAAGCAAACAAGATGTACCAACCTGTAAAGAAGATGGGATGGGCAGGTTATCCTTCAACCATGTGAAGTGTACGGGCATGTCTCCCGATGTAACGCTGCAGCTCACTTGAGCGCGTTTGCCTTCTTGAAGGTTGGCAGAAAAGGAAAAAGGTTCTATTTCTGGAGGATCTGAAAAAGTACACTTGAATAAAATAAATCAACAATAATTTGCAAGGATGCTATAATTATAAAGCGGACGAAACTTACTACTAACGACGAGCTGTAGTTCTCTTCTAGCTATTTCTCCGTTAGGACCCATGACAGCACAGATGTATGCCCCAGCAAGGGACGGGTCGACTCTCGATACGCTAAGCGCACCATCAATATTGCCTTCCCATTCTACTGGATTTCCGTCACGCTCCCATTTCACGGAACTGCAGAAGACATTAAAAATAAATCATTTGAAAAATTGTTTATATAGCGCAAAAGTTGTAGAAATATCTAAGTTTTTTACCTGATGGGATAGCCAGAGTAAGGACAGTACATCACTAGTTCTCTACCAGCTACAGCTCTTATAGGTCCCACTGATCTAACATATGGAGGACCTAAAACATAAGAATAAAGAACGTCTCTCACGGGTGATATAATTAATCCAATAGAGCAAAAGGTCATACAGAAATACGCTTACCATAAATGTTGAGTCTCGAAGTGTGAGAGACTTCACCGAGAGAATTCGCTGCTTTGCATGTATAGAGACCACCGTCTTCTGATCTAACTGCTGATATATTAAGATAGCTCACTACATCATTAGCTTTAGTGGCAAACTGCTCTACACTGTACCTGCGTAGATAGAGATACAATTGAAAATAAATATTATATATTATGTTATGCCCAATAGATGCTTGGATAACTAGAAGATTTATTTATAAATCTTCTAGTTATCCAAGCATCTATTTTTTATTATGAAAAAGAATACTTGTTGTAGTATTCTACTAAGCCGTAGACTAACCTATGTCCTCTGGCCATGGTATTGAGTGCCTGACCATCAAGCAACCATATGAAATGTGGTGGTGGTGAGCCAGAAGCAGAACACTTGAGAGTGACCACCTGCCCTGCCCTTAACACTTGTTCTATGAATGTGTATTGGAGTTCTGGCGCCGTATCTGAAAAATATACAATTACTCTTTGTAGATTACAGAACTTTCCTCCCACGCACGTGTAAGGGTCTGAAAGAAAAAATTCAAACGATAATTTTTTTTTAAATATCTCAATATAAATTGCTAGCCTATAGCCTATAGGCTAGCAATTTATCTCGTCTGATGGTAAGCGATGATATGGTCGAAGATGGTGATCACGCTAGGCCTCGAATCCTCAGACTCTCAAGGGCTGTGTCCTGCTGGAACACCAGAAGGTTATTTGGTATTTTCTCTTTGATGGTGGTAAGACACTTTTTGGAAGCAAGTCAGGCGGCCCATTGATATAATATGATCCTACCATCAGTTTGAACATAATTTTGTTCTAAATTTATTGCTCTACATGAAATGTTGGTCGTCCGGAAGTAAGATGGGTTGACGGCATGGTTAATATCTTGAGGACTATCACAAGTGGCATAAGTGAAAGGAGTATATATATACCCAGCAGTGGATGGTATACGAAATACTGTAAAGGCGATGAAAAATGTTTCAGTCACCTCCCAGCCTCAACTCGGCACTGGCTTGTGCTGAATCTCTCTCGTTCCTGGCCATGCACTGGTAGACTCCCTTGTCCGCACGATGCACCGATGTTATGACCAGCTGGTCCCCGTTGTTCAGTATCCTGATTCTGCCACCGGCCACCCCGGCACCCAGAGGGACGCCGTTGTGGAGCCACTCCAGGCGAGGAGCTGGCCAGCCGCCCCACGTGCAGTTGATGGTGGCTGTACCTCCACTATTCACTACCTGGAGAACAAAAGTTGGTATGTTTTTGTTATTAAGGGTGACCGAAGACAGGTTAGGATAGTTGTGCTATGTGGATTAGAGTAAAGTCAGTTTGCCAGCTGTTTGCAGCTCAGTATCACTGTTATCTGCCATTTCCAGATAGACGATTCCATCTTAGACTTCATCGTCACTTAACATGAAACCAGATAGTGCTTAAACGCTTATTTGAAGACGAGTAGAGCTGTAGTAATGAAATCACGACCAAGATATATATAACGAAGACACTAGTTTGAAATTACGTAAAACAATGAAACAGCGATTGCAACAATAATTTTCAACTTCGAAACCACAGACATTTCCTGATTTTTTGAAGCCATTAGCAGTCAGGATAGCGTGCGCACTGCGCAGCCAGGAAATACAACATTGTTTCATGTCCAACAAATTATGGCAAGTTAGACAACGAATGAAAATAACTTGTGAAGCGAAGTTATGCTGATCAGGCATGCGGCCCGCGCCTCTGTGCGTGCCGCTAATATTGTGAACGTTGTGAATGTCGCTGTCTCTGTGCCGCCGCATTACTCACGGAATTAATGTTGCCACGGTTAGTACAACACGCATTTAATTTGTCAGACTATTTTGAATAATTTAGTCGTGGCTTCATGCGATCACTCGAGATACGTGAGGTCTGTATTCAGCAATAGAGACATTGATTTGTTCGGTTATTAGTATGAGTTTCTAATATGAGAGTATGATGTAGCATGCAGTAGTAAATGCAAAGTAGAAAGGATAAAGACATTAACGTTTCCGCCGATTGTATACCATTGTATTGTTGTATTACTTAAGGTTCTGTTTTTATTGGTGATCAATAAAGAGTTACTGTATTGTTCTATGTCGAATCCGTGACGAAGTGATCCGATTGAGAACCAAAGTCATCTACATAGCCTATCGAATTAGTAAGCTGAAGTGGCAATGGCCGGCCACATTAGCCTAAGAACCGACAACCGCTGGGGTAAACGATGTCTTGAGTGGAGACCGCGAATCGGCAAACGTAGCGTTGGATGCCCTCAGAGTGAGCTGGATGAGACTAGCCGAGGATCATGCTCAGTGGCCTACAATCGGAGAGACCTGGCATCCAGTCCAGCAGTGGACTAGTATAGGCTGACGATGATGGTGATGATTGTATCTGTACTTTGCAATTTACACTTGCATTTTTAAAGATCTCTCCGCACGTCTGGTTAAAGCGACACGGGACCAAAATGCTGGCATGTATTTAGCTCAGCGACTAAGGCTCGCCATTCAACGGGGGAATACAGCCAGCATTTTAGGAACTTTATCTACTGGTAGTGGTTTGGTAGACTACATTTTAGTTTTTATTGTTTTTGATTAGGTTTATTTGTTTGTTTATAGTTAGGTAGTTTAGAAAATATATTAATGTATGTACTATTATGAAAAAAACATATTCCTAATGAAATAAATTATTATCAACTTTGCAATTAAGTAACGGATTTCAAATAAACTTATATTGCATGTACATGTAATTAGAAATAAAATTCATTCAGAGAACGAATAAAATATTCCATCAAGGCATGAAATCGTAGATACAGCTATCTCATATAAATTAAAACATTTAATACAAAAGCCTAATTACGCTATCGAGTGCTTCACTTATTGACCATTGTGCAATAATGTTTGTTTTTCGAAAATTAATTAAAGTGGAGTATCCATAAACGAATATAAATAATTTGTAACAAAAACACAGGTGAATGTAACCGAATGGAGTGCTGTTTGCGGTGGCGCGCAACTGGGGCATTCCGGTTTATTTTCGCAAAGTAAATAAACCAAACAGTATGGACTCTAGTTATTTGATCATGAATGTATACATCTATATTCTGCCAAATAAACAACTATTATAATTATTATTAACATCATGTTTTAATGTTACATATATAAATCAACTTTCTAACCACGTTGTCTAATCCGTGTTTCTAACAATAACATTGTTTTTTGTATAATTATAGCTATAGGTATGAGTTTCAAGATCTAAATGTACAGACAGACAGCTAACATATTGGATGCACTTAGATGGCAGAGAATCAATAAAAGTATGGTTCTGCCAAAGAATTTATTGACGACTAGCAATCTTTTGACCTTATAAAAAAACTTAAAGAATTGTAAGCATTCTTTCTATAAGTATTGTTAGAATGCCTAAGGATTTTATTATTAAAAGTATCTGAGTGCAGAAATGCATGTGTCCTAGCTGAAAGTATTATTAGAATAGTCTGCAATACATATACTATTCACTATTCTGTGGCAATACACAGGACTTTCACTGTTAAAGGTTGGCTAGTTGCGTCCTTACTACCTTTATGGACGTTAATTCACTTTTATACAGTACGAACTGTACGATTGTTAAAGATAATTGTTGGTCGGAACGGGAGCGAGCGACCCAACGTTCGCGCATCTGTGACTCACTGCGGTCGCGCGGTGCATTTCACCCGAATCCTACTCCGCTATTTGTAATTGTAGCTTCAATTATTCATTTTTATTCGAAATATGGTATTTCTATACAATATACGCATTTGCATTCACTTCAAATTAAGTATCTAGGAGTAAATCTGCCGCTATTACCTTACGGTGTTCCGGTCACACAGCTTTTGAAAGCATTCTACGCCTGGCGTGTTAACCATCAGTTGTTCGACATCACTCATCAGCCATATGATCGCTTACCTCCAGGCGAGACTGTAGTCAAACGCTAGCTCATCATTTTGTATATATTTTTTATAGGCTAGCGTTTAACCACTATCTCACCTGTTGGTAAGTGGTGATGCGGTCGAAGATAGTAAGGACGTAGCTAGGCCTAGAATGGGAACTGGCTCTCAAGGATAGCTGCCGGAAATATATTTAAAAAATCGGATCAGATATAAAAAAAAATATATTAAAAAAATGTGAAACAATGAATCATTACATTCATTACCCAGGTTTACCAATATTATTTTACTAGTATGTCCCTTTAAAACAGGATCTCATCTCAAGAATAACGTCAAATATTCTGTTACGACTTTTACCAATAACAGGTTGGTTCTGGAAAAATGTGTAGATCGGTTATATAAATGCACGCAAGTGTAGATGCCTGTCTGCTGGTACATTAATCATTTCCATACATTTTTCGATGATAGGTATTACAACAGAGTTTATTTATACCCTTTCTTCCAGAACATAAAGTATTCTGTTTGGCTAAAAAGCTTTCCGATCGATCGCCAATCTTAGAAGCTTCTCTTACTTAAAAATCGGATCGCAGTAAATGGAAAACAAACAGAAATAAACCGACAGTCGTAGTCAAAAAGGAAATCTCGTTAGTGGGCGCGGGACATTCGAAACAATCAGATTTGCAATTCCTTGCCCTAAAAGGGTCCGTACTAACAGAGCTCGGAGAAAATCGTCCGCGACCCTAGTAGCTACGGTGAAACAATCGTAGAACATCCACTTCACCCTGTGCAATGTACATTACGGTACTTCCACGAAATCGCTCTCTATTTTATACTAGTTTATAGTGTTGCGGCGTTCAAGTAACAACTTTACGGGACGGACCGAATTCAAAGCGTTTTTAACTCTTGAAGAAGCAGAAGTTATAGCTGCACCGAAATGGAGCGTGAGCATAACTCCTCGTCCCATTGTTTGTGTGAACTAACGTTACAACATTGTTTCCTGAAGCCGGATTTGAACGTTTTGCAAACCTTTTAAAACGGGGAGTTATAACAATAACAATGTTATACCATGACTTCAAGAGGATAAGTTTACGGCAATTATAACAGACGCTGTACCAATGGGGAGACCATTAAAGTTGATTGGAAGAGTTCACCTAGGCGTAGGTAATCCATACTCAACTTGTGTTAACCTTACACAAGTTACAACCTTAGTAATATGAAACTCGCTACAGTAAATAAAATTGTATAATATAACATCAAGTGTATAAGTAACGTTACTTTAGTAAAGTTTCTTTATCTCTTCAGAGCAATAATACGATAGTAATAATCATACGATTTTAGACATTTTTATTTCTGATAGAATAATCACCTCTTTTTTAACCCCCGACGCAATAATAATGAGTGTTATAAGTTTGACTTATGTACTCGTATCTGTGCCTATCTGTGGCATCGTAATCTAAGCTCAAAAACTGATGAACTGATTTCAATTTAGTTTTTTTTTGGATATCTTAATCGAGAGAGTTCTTAGCTTCGCTTATTAACCTGCAGAATCCTCAACTTTATTTATCACAACGTAGCTACCATTTTCTTTGTACCTCCAGGATGACGGTACAAAAAGCTGTGGTACGATTTTCGATGCGCAAAAGTATAAATAAATACATTTCATAAAAGCGTTCTTGAGAACTGAAAACAAATAAAGTTGAGGGTCCGGTGGCTTATCGGGAGACCGGTCGGATTTGATGCCAGAGGTACCGAGTTCAAACCCCGCGTGCACTAATGGATTTTTCTATCGAAAAATTTATGTGCGCTTTTCGCAGTGGCCTTCCGGTGAAGGAAAAACATCGTTAAGAAACCAACAACCCCCGCATGGTGGTAGGACACTATCTAGTGTCCGCCTGGCCAGCTACCACCCTCAAGTTAGAAAATCTATCACCAAACATCTAATGTGTTCCGGCAGCTATCCTTGAGAGCCAGTTCCCATTCTAGGCCTAGCGTGCTTACCATCTTCGACCGCATCATCACCGAGATAGTGGTCAAACGCTAGCCTATAAGATATATAAAAATAAAAATAAAAAGTAGTGTCATGCCGCACTCACTGCGGCGTAGTAGTACACTTTGTTATCAATAAAGATTGAGTACGTTTTCCGATGCTATGAGTAGTTTTAGCGTGTTTTGCGGACCCTACCTGCACCTTTCCTCCACAAAGAAACCCAAGCAAAACATTAAAAGGCGCAGAAAGAATGGTCCCTAAGCAAACTTGATTTTCCCTCGTATAGACAAAGCCGTATAAATATTTAATATGGCAAGCAAGGTTAATCTCGCAAGGCAGTTTAACCCAGCTGGGAAACTACAATATTTACTGAGGCCTGCAAACATCGACCCCCACCAAGGAACATTTTTGTTTTTATCGAGTTATACGAAAGTAATTTAATTGACTTCAGAGCGGGAGCAAAATCCGCTTAGTGTATGTACTCGTTCGTTGTTCAGTTTTTTTTATGAGCAAATGGGGTTTACTTGGGTTTTGTAGGTTTAGTTAAGGGTCCCCTAGAAAATAATTTCGTACATTTTCATAACAAAAGTCTTACGAGGATTACTAAGTAGTTAGTGAAAGTAATCGTATTTGTACTGCTTATGTGTTCTGAATCTAAATAAAGAAATTCGAACTAGATTGGATGTTAAATTTACTGTAAAAAATATATGTATGTATAATATATGGAAAAAATATATTATCAATATCCATTCCTAACATTCACATTCAGAAATTCCTCATCAAAAATACTTAAAAAATTCGGTATTTTGTTAGTAAGTGTCCCCAAATGTGGCCTCGAGGTACTCACCTCGCGGCCAAAAGCCGACGACCTCAGAACGCATTAAACTCATTGCGACGTTACCACCACATATCGAGCCGTGACCGCAGCTTCCATCACGCAGCCAATTCCAATACCTGATCTACCTACTGTTTACTGTTCACTTTGTTTGTGCATCAAAAGCTTAAAAGCCACTATCGTGTTAAAGTAGATACATAACTGGTGTTTTGTTTTCGATTTGGGTTTACTCGCTTGTGTATGAAGAATGCCGCCATCTCGTTTTGTTGTTAGCGCATTTCTCTTATAAATTGCAGACTTGAACCCACCGATTTTTATATCATAGCTAGAAGTGCCCCGCGGCTTCGCCCGCGTTAAAACTTCTTTTGTTTGCTTAACACTTTTTTTTTGTAAAAACGATTCTATCATTAAATACATCAAATAAGAATTAGCCAAATTGGTTCACCCATTTTCATGTTATCACGTGACTAAGGCAATTCGGGATTCATATTTATAAAAACAGAAAACCCAAATTTTGAGACTTTGTTACCTACCCCATTTCAAAAAATCCTACAACACGTACTTTATCTCAATCAATCAATCAATCAATCAATCAAATATTTTATTTACCTAGAATACAGTACAAAATTATCTTATTTATTAAATAAATATATAATAAATGCCTGCAGGCAGGCGTGCAAATATTTATGGTAAGATGTCAAATAATAATAAAATAAATATGAATTAAATAAAATATTTAAAATTAAATTTACATTAATTAAAGCATTTACTGTTAATTTTCTTAGTTATCAAAAACTCAGATAGTCTTTAATATGATAAAAACAATTTTTCAACAACCATTGATGCAAATGAATTTTAAATTTATTATTCTGTAACAATTTAATGCTGTCAGGTAACTTATTATAAATAATTATACACATATTATACGCATTTTTTTATATAAATCTCTCTATGACATGATGGTTGAAACAGAAGATTTTGAAATTTTGCTCTTTTTTGTCTTAAAATTATTTCGTTACGTTTTCTAAAGTAATCAGGATGGTTTCGAACAAAAATACAAATGTCCTTAATATACATGCAGGGAAGAGGAAGGATATTACATTTCTTAAATAAAGGCTTACAACTGTCTAAAAACCAAGCTTTATTTAAAACGCGAACACATCTTTTCTGTACTTTGAAGGCTTTATCAGAATCCACAGAATTTCCCCACAATATTAAGCCATAACTAAGAGTTGAAGACACATAGCCATGGTATGCAGCTAGAGCAGCTTCTACAGAGACAGTTTGCCGTACTCTTTTTAGTGCAAAAACAAAGCGACCAAGCTTTTGACAAACCGTGTCTACATGTTTTTTCCAGTTAAGGTGTTCATCTACATGCATTCCTAAAAAAATAAAAGAGTTTACCTGCTCTAGTTTTTGATTTTCAATGGCAATGTCAAGATAAATTTATTTGGAATTATACGAATGAAATTGAATTATTTTAGCTTTATTAATATTCACATTTAAATTGTTGTTATTAGTCCAATTAATTATATCAGCAAGAGCTTCGTTTATATCATGTTGACTAGAGTATTTATTTTTTGATTTTACAATTACTGTTGTATCATCAGCAAAAAGGATGCATTTATGTCTAGTAACATCAGGTAGATCATTGATATATATCAAAAATAACAAAGGGCCTAATATACCTCCCTGAGGGACTCCCTTGTTATTTAATATTGTCTTTGATCTAAAATTATGTTTTGTAAAAGTATTTTTTTACTGATCCTTACTTTTGTTATTTGAGTGCACTGTGCCCTGTTTCGTAAATAACAACTTAACCAATCTAATGCTTTACCCCTTATACCATAATCAAGCTTATTTAAAAGTTTAGAATGATCAACAAAGTCGAAACCTTTCTTTAAGTCCAAAAATAAAGTGACTGCTGAATTGCCACTATTTATGGTCTCTGTTACACTTTTAATTAAATCGAAACATGCTAGTGCAGTCGAACTACCCTTACGAAAGCCGAACTGTTCATTTTTAAATATGTTATGTTTAGTCAGAAAGTTACTTAGTCTTTTTAGCATAGCTTTTTCAAGTATCTTGGATATAATTGGGACTATAGTGATTGGTCGGTAATTATTCGGATCCAATTTATCACCCTTTTTAAAGAGCGGTCTGACGATAGACATCTTCAGTTGTTCGGGGAAGATGCCTTCCTCAAAAGATAAATTAACAACCTGAGCGAGTGGGTAACATATCCAATTTGCACAACACTTCATTGGTTTAGTTGCGATTTCGTCAACACCACTAGTTTTACTATTATTAAGAGACAATAATGTTGTAAATCTCTTGTGGGTCAACAGGGCTAATAAAAATTGAGCTCGCGTTTTTATGAATATTTGACTTGGTAGATATATTACTAGAATTTGATGAATTATTATTATATCATCTTATTTCGCCTTATTAATATATATTTATAATATATTATTATCATCTTATTTCGCCATACAAACTTTGAATCCCCGTTCCGTATCCGGGAGGAATTTTTAGAAAATCCGTTCTGAGCGGATACCTACGTCATAATAACTATCTGCATGCCAAATTTCAGGGCAATCCAAAACAATATTGATTTCAGACTTTGCAACCCCAGTTTATCCTCTTAGGGTGGCATTTTGAAAAAGTCTGAAACTCGTATTTACTTATTTATTTACAGAAGTAATTGTGTGAAATGTCGAATAAAATGACTATCCAAACTTTGAACCCCCGCTTCATCCCCTTGAAGAGTGAATTTTGAAAAATTCTTTCTCAGCGGATACCTAAGTCAAAATAATTATCTGCATGCCAAATTTCAGGGCAATCCAAAACAATATTGATTTCAGACTTTGTTACCCCACTTTACCCTTTTAGGGGTGCAATTTCGAAAGAGCCTGAAACATGTATTTACTTACTTAAGTACTTGTGTTAAAATTCAAAATTAAAAGACTATCTAACCTTATTTCTTCATACAAACTTAGGACCCCCGTTTCATACCCTTCAGGGGTGAATTTTGGAAAATCCTTTCTCAGAGGGAACTATCGTCGTAATAACTATTTGCATGCCAAATTTCAGCGCAATCCGAAACAATATTGATTTTCACACTTTGTTTCCCCATTTCACTCTCTGAGGGGTGTAATTAAAAAAAATCCTGAAACACGTATTTACCTAATTTTTATACTGGAGCACTTGTATAAAGTTTAGAATAGAAAATACTATCTAATCTTGTTTCTCGATACAAACATTGAACCCCCGTTTCATTCCCTTCAGGGGTGAATTTTGGAAAATCCTTTCTTAGAGGGCTCTTACGTCGTAATAACTATCTGCTTGCCAAATTTCAGCGCAATCCGAAACAATATTGATTTTCACACTTTGTTACCCCATTTCACCCTCTTAGGGGTTTAATTTTGATTTTGAATTTATAACAACCATTCAATGTTTGAGCCGGCGCTAAAGTCATCTACACATTAATATTTAGGATCCAAACGTTGCACATTATTATAAAGAGTTGAAAAATTGGGTACAAAAATGGCGATGTTGGCAAAATGCCGAGAGCGCTCCATTGATTGGTTGACGTAATTGGGAACACTGAACATTCGCACGCGTGTCCTGTCTCTATGAGGATTTTACGAAGAGGCTTAATTTAATAGGCAAATTTTAATTGTCTCCCGTTAAGGCGATAATCTAGAAAATAAATAAAATTGTTTAAAAAACTTTAAATATAACCGACTTTAAGTGCCGCGCGAGTCCTCTTTAAGTCAAGTTTGGTGTGTTTCTCAATATTTATAGGTATATATATCACTAGTTCGAAGGATGTCTCTAATTTCTACTAAGAATGTATTATGTTGCTATGTATTGTATCCCATAATCTCTAATTCGAAACATTATACTGTAATTTACTTATCAAGTAGCTATCATAATAGTCACTGGATCTTTTACGCCTTTACAGAATTCGTAAGTCCGGTAATATTTCCCCCTCTTCACTGAAAGTAATTCTTGCCAATGACAGGAGATTAAAACCATCAAACGAAATGTAATCAATATCCAATTTCTGAGTTGTCTTCGCCGAAGAAACAAACAGCTTTTAGATGGCGGAAGTTTTGAAAGTATTCCTGAAGTTGGCTTTTGTTGCGAGATATAAACAACGTCCGACTTTCCTGCTTTAAACTTCGATTAGCCTTGATCCTTTTAGCTGAAGGACATCTACCCACTGTAATACAAATAGGATACTCCAGTGAGCATACAGATACAGTTATCTGTAGACTCATTGGTGACCTACACGAAAGAAATAGTCAAGAATTCTGCATGGAGTTCTTTTCTACCGTGATTGTATGTTATGTGAATTATTGTATATAATTGTGAATACATTAAGTTGCATGGAATGTATGCTGACAGTCTTTACTTATGGGGAAGCACTTTAGTAATATGAAATTGAAGATAAATCTATGTAATACTAATTACCCATATTTGAACCAAGTAACTCGAAGACAGGTGTAGGTATTGGTGCTGTGTGCTGCGTGGATTGGAACAGAGTTCATAGTCTTGCGATTAGTGTATTAAGAGAAACTAAATGTAGCAAGTTAGTTTCTTTTTCAGAAAACATATGCCACCTTAAATAGTATCGACACTTACCATCAGGAGAGATAGTAGTCCAGTACTCGTCTGTTAAAAATTAAACTCGTTTTTAGGGTTCCGTACCCAATGGTTACAACGGGACCCTATTACTAACACTCCGCAGTCCTCCTGTCTGTCTGTTTGTCCGTCTGTCTCCAGGCTGTAACTCATGAACCGTGATAGACGGTTGAAATTTTCACAGATGATGTATTTCTGTTGCCGCTATAACAACAAATACTATAACCAGTCAAGTGCGTGTCGGGCCACGCGCAGTGTAGGGCTCCGTAGTAGCCTGTTATTCAATGCAAGTCTTTAGCCGTTATAAACAAGCAACTAGGTACTCCGTCTTTGTCACTTTAAAGGATTTATTCTAAGGGTTTTGTATTTGTTTACTAAATTATACAATACCCAAGTTCAACGACTATTACTGCTAAACTAATAAAGTTATCTTAACCGCTATAGTTTTCCATTAAAGTTCATGAAATGCGCTATTATCACGAATTTTTCCAGATTTTTCAAACCAGCGGTTTAGCTTTTAGAGGGGGAGGGGAGGGGGACGCCCTACTGGAAAAAAAAATTGCACTTTAAAGTTAAATATTTCGTAAATGGAGCATTCAATCGAAAAATTGTGTTAGTATACCCTAAGTCGTATAAATATATTTTAAAAGAAGAAAAAAAATTCATCCCCACTTCTCATATAGGGGAGCTACCCTAAAAAAAAATATTTATCACAATTTTATTTCAGCACTTTGTCGGCATAATTTATATACACACCCCTACAAAATTACAGCTTTCTAGTATTAACGGTCTCTTAGCAAAACCTCAGACAAACAGACAGACGGACATGACGAAACTATAAGGGTTCCTTGTCAGGACTACGGAACCCTAAAAAACAAAATAAAGATAAAAATAATAGGGGGTCCCCATAGAAAAAACGTGTTTTTTTCAGCTTTTCAATTTAACGCCATCTATGAAAGCTTAGATAACGTAACGTCCATAGATGGCGTTATATTAAAATGCCGATCCCTAGCACCTTTGTGTTAACTTTCACTTAGATAGCGTTAGACGTTAGATGGCGTTATAAGAAATAAGCACGCGGTTCACAACTCTGTTTTGATAATATGTTTATTAATTATTAATTTTTGCTGGCGAAAAATGAGTGGCATTTTTTGCTCGATCTTATAAAATACTGTAGTGTGGTACGGAACCCTACGTGTGCGAGTCCGACTTGCACTTAGCCAGTTTATTTTTATTGAGGTTTAAGCAAACGTTTTGCTGTACAGAACAGTCTTTCAATTGTTTTGTGTTTGGCTGCAATCTCATTAGATTTTAGTGACAGTGCAGCCAAAAGTAATACACTTTGGCTTGTAGTATTTATTGAATCAGTGTCTCTATAAATACTTACTTATTTACTCTTAATTTGATCACTACAATTTAGAATTTGGAGAAAAGACAGACGGGCTTAACTTTATTATCATCATCATTATCAGCCGGTATCAGTCCACTGCTGGACGTAGGCCTCCCCCAAGACACGCCACTGAGCCCGGTCTTCGACTCTTTGTTTCCAGTCACTGCCCACCGCTCTGCGAATGTCGTCGCTCCACCTAGTCACAGGGCGTCCTACTCTACGTTTGCCGATTCGCGGTCTCCACTCTAGAACCAGTCTGCCCCAACGGTTATCGGTCCTTTTTTTTCTTACCTGGGGAAAATCCTCATGGATACCACTCCAGCACGGGAGTGCGGGAGTGATTATGCCGGACTCTTACCTGCTAAAAACCCCACGTGGAAGCAGTCCTCCGCCAAGATGGGGCAAGATGGGGTCGCTCAGGCATTCACCATCTTGCCCCGGCGGTAGGCCCGGATCAAATATCCAGGCCCCGGCACAAGTAGGGGTGACATCGCTCACAAAGGCTACCCCTCAGACGTGTGGGGTCGTGCAAGCCGGCCGAAAGTCCCCCGACCTTCAGCCAGTGACCCCACTATGAGTGAGGGGAGAGGAGGCGGGCAAACCGTCTCCTCCTTCCCCCCGTGCATCTGCGCCGGAGCGGGTCAGCAGAGGCGTCGTCCTCCCTGGCCCGCTCCGCGGCCTCCTTCTGCGTCATGACCTCTTCGCAGAAAGATACCGCAGCCCGCCACGATCTCTCGCTTTTGAGCATGGCGTTTACCACGCTCGGCAGAGAGAGATCCCGTCCTATTACCGCTGAAAGTGTATGCCGCTGCGGGCTCCATGCAGCACACACCTCCAGCGTGTGGAGCGCCGTATCTTCTGGCGCCCCACACTCGTGGCAGGCTGGAGTCGCCTCCCGTCTCGCGATTTGATGCAGGTACTTACCGAAACATCCATGTCCGGAGAGCACCTGCACCAATCGGAAGGTCAGTGACCCGAACCGCCGCCTCACCCACCTCCAAAGCACCGGCCTGACCGCATCCACCGTCCACTGTCTTGGGACTGGCGGGGCCAGGTCCTCCGTCCACCGCCGCAACAGGGCACCCTGCGCCTGCCTCCGCATGCGTGCGACCTCTTCCCATGCCGGGGGCTCTCCTTAGGATCTCCTCGCCACCACGAAGTGGTAAACTTCGGCGAGGATCTCCGCTTGGAGCTCCCAGGGGGGATCACCGGCCAGCACGCAAGCCGCCGTCCAGGACACCGTCCGGTATCCCCGGATTGCCATCGTCGCTATAACCCGCTGCGGACGTCGCAGCAAGGTTTTGTTGGCGCGACTGAGAGCGTCCACCCAGACGGGTGCCCCATACATGGCCATACTCTAGATGACTCCGGAGTACAGCTGACGGCAGTTAGCACTTGGGCCACCCACGTTCGGCAGCAGCCTTCCCAGAACGGTTATCGGTCCTACGGCAGATATGACCAGCCCACTGCCACTTCAGTTTGCTAATCCGCTGAGCTATGTCGATCACTTTAGTTCTCTGGCGAATTACTTCGTTCCGAATTCGATCCCGCAGAGAAACACCGAGCATAGCTCTCTCCATAGCTCGCTGAGCGACTTTAAACTGGTGGACTAGTCGAACCGTGAGTGTCCACGTCTCGGCTCCGTATGTCATGACAGGTAGGACGCACTGATTAAACACTTTTGTCTTTATTAGGCACTGTGGTAAAGGCGACGAGAAGAATCGACGGAGTTTCCCAAATACTGCCCAGCTCAGCTGAATTCTTCTCTGGATTTCCTTCTCGAAGTTGTGTTTGCCTAGTTGGAGCGTTTGCCCTAGGTAAACATACAGCGTGACAACTTCAAGTGGGATTCCATCTACGGCAATCGGTTCCGGAACAACGTGCTTGTTGTACATGACTTTGGTTTTATCCAAATTCATCCGGAGACCGATGCGAAGAGAAGAATCAGCTAAGTCATTCAACATCCTTTGTAGGTCCTGCAGCGTCTCTGTCATAATGACGATGTCATCTGCGAATCGTAAATGAGAGATGTACTTGCCGTTAATGTTGATGCCGCAATCTTTCCAGTCCATATCCTCTAAGGCGTTAGTGAACAGTTTCGGGGATATGACGTCCCCCTGTCTCACTCCTCAACGCAGGTGGACATGTTTAGTTCGCTGGTTCTGTACTTGTACTATCATCGTTGCGGCATTATATGGACATCGCATCGCTTAGATATATTGCCAGTCGACTTGGCAACGCTGCAAGGACTCCAGAACAGACCAGGTTTCGATTGAGTCGATGGCCTTCTCATAGTTGACAAATGCTAAGCACAGGGGGCGATTGTACTCTTCGGTTTTCTGTACAATCTGCTGCACCGTGTGGATGTGGTCTATGGTGCCGTAACCGCTTCGAAACCCGGCCTGTTGAAACTCGTCGAGTCTTCGCGCAAGACGGTTCGTGATGACCCTTGAAAACAGCTTGTAGACATGGCTCAGAAGCGAAATTGGGTGGTAGTTTTTCAATAGGGCTTTATCTCCTTTTTTGAAAAACAAAAACACCATGCTTCTGTTCCATGCCTGTGGAGTTCTACCAGTGAAGAGAACAGAATTCAAGAGATGTTGCAGCTGGCTTACAGCTGGAGCTCCTCAAGCTTTTAGAAACTCCGTTGTGATTCCGTCCTCACCTGGGGCTTTTCCATTTTTGAGCTGTCTAAGGGCCATCACGATCTCATCTCAACTTTATTACAACAACCCTGTATTTTACAGTCAACTATGGTTATGGTTCGGTACCAAAGTAACTTATCTAAATACTCCATTTAAAGTCTCTTTGTTACGTTGAATGTCTGAACCACGCATAACTAAGTTTTCGCAATTGTGTTTAAGATCTTGGCAGACGAGGTAAAATCCTTACTTATATTATAAACGCAAAAGTTTTTATGTATGAATGTATGGATGATTGTTATTCTTTCACGCTTAAACTACTATCTATCTTAAATTGCTATCTACATGCCAAATTTCTGCTCAATGGGTTGAGCAGAAATTTGGTATGTAGATAGCCTAGACCCTAGAAAAACGCATGGGAAACTTTTTATCCCGACATTCCCACGGGAACGATGTCTACGCGGATAAAACCGCGGGGCACAGCTAGTAAATAAAGCTAACCTGTGTGTGCGGCTGCGCGTGTGCGGTGAGATGTGCGCGCACGGCGACGTGCAGCCGCAGCGTGAGGTGACCGTGCGCGTTGGCCGCGCGGCACGCCCAGCGACCGCCGTCCGCGGAGTCCGCGCGGCGCACGCCGAGCGCGTCACGCGCGCGGCTGTACCGCCCGCCGCCCTCGCTCTCTCGCACCTCGCGCAGCACGCCGCCACCGCTCTCGCGGTACCATCTGCGAACAAATCCTGCGTTAACTACATATTTACGAGGGCCCGGTGGCGTACAATCTGGAGAACGGTCAGCTTTGAAGCCAGAGGTACCGAGTTCAAACCCCGCCGTACACCAATAGATTTTTCCATCGAAAAAATTATGTGCGCTTTTCACAGTGGCCCTCCGATGATGGACAAACATCGTTAAGAAACGAACAACCCCGCATGATGGTAGGACACTATCTAGTGTCCGCCTGGCCAGCTACCACTCTCAAGTTAGAAAATCTGTCGCCAAAACATCTAATGTGTTCCGGCAGCTATCCTTGAGAGCCAGTTCCCATTCTAGGCCTAGCATGCTTAGGCTTACCATCTTTGACCGCATCATCACTTTCCAACAGGTGAGATAGTGGTCAAACGCTAGCCTATAAGATATTAAAAAAACATATATTTTTAACCCCCGACCAAAAACGGTTGACGTGTGTATCTGTATATATGTGTGTATTTTTGTGGCATCGAAGCGCCCAAACGGATAAACCGATTATGATTTAATTCATTTTTGTTTGATAGGTGTCTTAATAGGGAGTATTCTTAGCTTTGATTCACGAAAATCCGTTCAGCCGTTAGAAGACCATGAGCTATTTTCTGGTTGATGGCGCGGCGCTATCAAATTAACTTTCATAGTTACTGATCAATTCGAAATTCGGTATCCTCTTACTTCAACGAATTGTAAGAATTTATCATAGACTTAGCGTTAAGACATCTCCTGGAATCTGCAGAATACAGAACTCCTCACAAACAGCTGAGATGTCGAGTTCGGGCTCATTGAGATGGTCTCAATGAACAGATACAATATCTCTATGATAAGTTTGGGGTTGTTTTAAGTTTTAAGTTTAACTATTATATATGAATAACAGACAAGCACTTGACCGTTATTTCACCCGTTGTTAACAAGATGCGGTCTCAGATGGAATTATGCTTTACTGGAATTAAAAAGCGGCACTGAGACGTGGCACACCACAATCTACCCCAACCTGACATTCATACAGGCTAGCACCGAACATAATGCCGAAACTAAGTCAACCGATTGGCGACATGTTTTTATCCGGTAGGTGGTTCAAAGCCTACCACTAGTGGTCTCCCATTCAGCACGATCCAGAGATCACGTGTAGGGTGTAAGCCTATGGACGGAGGCAGGTAACACTGACCTTCCCGTGGGTGATAATGACCCACAATAAAACTAGCCAAGTGCGAGTCAGCATCGCGTCTCTTATCGCACACTTAAGGAGGGTTCCGTACAATACGAAACATAACAGAGTTTCAACCTCATATATTTGATTAATTGATATTACCCAGAATATTTGGTTTGGTCGCGATCTAGAAAGACGGGGCTCGTTTACTAGCGCCATCTATGTCATTTTGCCGAAACTTATTAGATAGATGGCGTTTAAAAACACGGTTTTTGTATGGGGACCCCCTTTAATTTTTAATTTTATTTTGTTTTTAGTATTTGTTGTTCTAGCGGCAACAGAAATACACCATCAGTGAAAATTTCAACTGTCTATCTATCACAGTTAATGAGATATAGCCTGGTGCCAGACGGACAGACAGACAGACAGACAGACAGACAGACGGACAGCGGAGTCTTAGTAATAGGGTCCCGTTTTACCCTTTGGGTACGGAACCCTAAAAATTACTAGTTTTCATTATTCTACTACTACTCGTAGCTGGCCCAGGGAACTTCGTATCACCTAACAGACAATGAATGTCGTGTTACCTTTTAGATGAACTTAATTTAGGCTTTTATGAACGTAATACAATGAATAAAAATGAGATATTAAGTTTAGTCACGTGAGTAAAGAACTCATGTGGTTTAGTAGTGTATTATGGCACTTTGATATCAAGTAAATAATCAAAGTTATGGCAATACAGAAATAGAATAAAAATACAACAATCAAGTACTTCAACCGCGTGTCAGCAAGACATGATGCAATAAAACAATGTAATTATTGTTATAGATAAGTTATTAACTTGAAATTAGTTCGATTGAGTTTAATGTTAATTGTAAAAATATAATCACTAGTATTTAATTTTAATTCTGAATAAGTATACTTACTTCATGAATAACTGTCTAATATTTTTTGCCTTATGGATAAGACTGTATACATACGGCACTCATAAATTGGCTATCACATTCTTGCATATCTCTGTATTTACCTTTATTCTGACAAAATATAAAATTGATTTGGCATTGATTATTATTGTCCTCAGACTATCATCCAGACGGAGCCGTGCCTAACACCCGTGTGAACGCAAGTTCAGTAATACTAAATGCTTGAGTAATACGTTTCCGCGCTCAGTCCGGCATAGCCAATACGGCATGATTAAGTACTAAGTAAGGAACGCTGCGAAGTAATACTGCACGGAAGCGTCCGACCCTGCTGCCGCTTAGTAGCAAACTGAGCGCGGAAGCGTATTACTCAAGCATTTAGTATTACTGAACTGCGTTCACACGGGTGTTAGGCACGGCTCCATCTGGATAGTCTGAGTTATTGTCTTCATTGCTTGTACACATTTTTTATTTTTTTTTGTTTCATCATGGCTCCACACGATAAGTGTATTTAGCCAGTGTCAAGTATTAAAATTCTTCAAGTTTTTATCAATTTTAGTCGTAGAGATGGGTTAAAGTCACATTTCAGCTCAGTTTTCAAGTAAAAGTCTAGTCTTAGTCATACGTTCAGTAAAGATGTGGTGTTTACTGAAGATTTTTGTGGAATTTTGGTGAGAACGGAAATAGCATGTTTTTCAACATTGTGCTGTTTCCCTTTACTCGCACACATTCACCGGCACTGGATGGTTAATAATCCACATTTATTACACATTAACACGCGGAAGAACACCAGTTTTAGAAGAAAATACAATGTGACCACACACACTTATCCACGTTCCCGCCAAAAACTCGTAAGCATACATTTCTGAACGCACGCATATTTGACAATCAATAAATATGTCATACAATTGTCATTACTGACAGTATTTAAAATCTATTAACATTTTTAAAATATACATGACTTGAAATAACAAAAACTTGAAGAATTTTTGTACTTGACACTGGCTAAATACGCTAATCGTTTGGAGCGATGACCCTTATTAATTTGAAACACAGGAACATTCTGGCAAAATATTTTTTGTTATATAATTTTTTTAGGTCAATTAATCATTGTTGTTAATACTTATTATCCTATTCCTGACAAAGACAATTCCAAAAATACAAAAATTATAAAAATTGGTTCAGCCGTTCTTGAGTTATAAGTGTAGTAACTAACACTACTTTCTTTTAAGGGTTCCGTACCCAAAGGGTACCAACGGAACCATATTACTGAGACTCCGCTGTCCGTCTGTCTGTCTGTCCGTCTGTCACCAAGCTGTATCTCATGAACTGTGATAGTTAGACAGTTGAAATTTTCACAGATGATGTATTTCTGTTGCCGCTACAACAACAAATACTAAAAACAGAATAAAGTTAAAGATAATAGAGGGTCCCCATACAAGAAACGTGTTTTTTTCGGCATTTCAAGCCATCTATAAACGCTTAGTTAGGTAAACGTCCCATAGATGGCGTTATATTGAAATGACGATCCCTAACACCTTTGTTAGACGTTAGATGGCGTTATAAGAAACGAAATGTTTATTAATTATTATTTTCTGCTGGCGAAAAATGATAGTGGTATTTTTCGCTCGATCTTATAAAATACTGTAGTGGGGTACGGAACCCTACTAGTGCGAGTTCGGCTTGCACTTGGCCAGTTTATATATATATATAGATTTGCCCAATGTATCTTGCCTGTCTGCTACTACCTAATCTGTTAAGTGCCAAGGTTTCACTATATAGTGTAAAACGTTTGGCATCTATATATATTTAGATTTTTTCGTTGATCCTGCAGCAACTATAATGAAATGAGGTCACATTTCCACTGAAAGCACTTGTGCTGTGGTCATTCAAATGAGTACCTGAGTGCAATACTGAGTGCAAAACATTATCTTTCAGAGCACGGCGGTTTTAATTCATGGGTGCTATAATTAACTTGGCAAACACAATACCGCGGGCATAAATCGTCCCTTGCATTATTTAAGAGCTATCCCGACTTCCCCTAACTTGAAAACGGCTTTTTGAATAACGCACATCTCTTTTATTCAACGTTTTTTTATTATTTTTAAGCACCCCCCTTATGCCACTTCCGGCTTACGAATTCTTTATGGACGATGTTTTGAAAAGCCTTTCAGTTTGCCACGAGCGCACTTGTCCGAAAGTTACTAAGCTGTATTTAGTTTATAGGGATTGTTGGTTGTAATTGAAACTGTTTGTTTACTTAATAATTATTTACAGTCAGATACTTGGATAGAACCAAAGTATGTATTGACTGAACCATTTATGATGACAACTGTAAAAAAACCATAATCATCATGAATGGTCCTTTTCCTAACACACTTCCAGACATTGCAACTCTTATTCTGCCAAAATAGTTCAATTAAAACTATTTTACTTTATATTAAGTTCTAGTACCTGGATGACCAAGCTCTGCTCGGTTTTTTTTTTCATTGCCCGAAAACACGGATAAAACGACGTTTTCTAAAAATTAAAACTATTTAGATCGATTTATCGCCTTCGAAACCCTATGCATACTGAATTTCATTATAATCGTTGGGGCCGTTTCCGAGATTCAGATTATATATATGATACAAGAATTGCTCGTTTGAAGGTACTAGATAAGCTTAATCACATTTTAAGTTTAAAAAAATATTACATCGATGCTTACAATAATTTCATTGGCTCTGTAAGATTCCTATAGAATACTTCTGTTACCTTCAGCGTGAATTTCACACGGCAGTTGCTAGGCAACGGCACGCCTCAGGTCATTAGGGGTGCAAACAAAGAAAGGGGTCTCAAAGAGGTCTCAAAGAACTGCCACACTGTTTGAGTAAGCGTTGCGTGATAAGAAATGTTGAACTTGTAAAGCGAGACGCAAGGTGCAACTTGGAAAATTAGTTAAATTCTATTAGTTCAGCGCATGTCGCATGGAGGAGATGGTCGAGTGAAAGTGCTTCGGACTCGTTCATGAAAACATTGTTAACTTCGCTCCAGCTAATCTACAATAGTTTTGCGTCGTGGAATATAAGAACATTGGAATGTTTGTTGTTGTTAGATTGAGTGCTCAACGAATGGTGAATCTCGAATAACGAATCGAGATTTGCTAGTAACTGTAGGGCTATTCTGTAAGCTAGTCTCGGAAGCGAAATTCGCAGTGAGATTTGAATGTCGTGTTACGAAATTCAACCGTATTACAATCGTGTTACGATAAACCAGGGATGTTGTGGATGCCAATTTTTTCTCATCCGCGGATGCAAATACGGATGCGGATTTTTGAAGGCTCACATCCGCAGATGTGGATGCGGATGCGGATGTTTAAGAGCTTGTATAATTATATATAGGTAGGTAATATAATTTCTTTCTGCCTTGGAAACCACAGATGACGTAGACTAGAAACTCGAAGAAGTGGTGGAAGTGGCAAGAAGGGAAACCGAAACTCTTCACTATCGCTTTAGAGGATATGTTTAAGACGCTGGACTGGAAAGATTGCGGCATCAACATTAACGTCAAGTACAGTCAAGTACAAGTAGTGTCGTCTCGTGACCACGATCAATGCAACTTGGTCGAAACGTCGAGTAAATAAGATTTATGTTTTAGACGCGATAAGTCGATATTGCCGTAAATGGAATCCAACTCGAAGTTGTCACGCAGTATGTTAACCTAGGGCAGCCGCTCCTACTAGGCAAACACAACATCGAGAAGGAAATCCAGCGAAGAATTCAGCTGGGCTCCGTAATGTCTTCTCATCACCTACACCACAGTGCCTAAAGACAAAAGTCTTTATCAGTGCGTCCTACCTGTGTCCTACATGACATACAGAGTCGAAATGTGGACTCTCACGGTTCAACTAGTCCACCAATTTAAATTCGCCCAGCGAGCTATAGAAAGAGCTATGCTCGGTAATTCTCCGCGGGATCAAATCCGGAACAAAGTAATTCGCCAGAGAACTAAAGTGGTCGACATAGCTCAGTGCATTAGCAAACTGAAGTGGCAGTGGGCTGTTCATATCTGCCTTAGGACCGATAACAGTTGGGGCAGACTGGTTCTAGAGTGGAGACCGCGAAGCGGTAAACGTAGCGGAGGACGCCCTGTGACTCGGTGGAGCGACGACATTCGCAAAGCCGTGGGCAGTGGGCTGGAAACAAAAAGCCGAGAATCGGGCTCAGTGGCGTGTATTGGGGAGACCTACGTCCAGCAGTGGACTGATACCGGCTGATATTTTTAGATTTCTTTACTAATGCTCGCAAATATAGAAAATTCTCCTGGGTGCTTTAGATGATTTTTTAGAGACGAGTTGGTTCGGCCCTTACCAGAGTAGTTTTTTTGCATATTTTACAATCAGCCTTATCATGGTCGTCTATATTTGGTTCAAAATAATTCCATATATTACTTTGTGTCGGTGGTGATATTGTTAATAAACTTTTTAGATAAACTATCAATAACGGGAACGTCGCTGGAAAAATAAAGAATATTTTTATAAAACGATAAACTTTGGCAAACATATTGGCATTAACCAGGCGATTTCATTTAATAAGCTGAGTTAAGACTAATATAATAATTTCTCAATTAACAGTTATTTACACACAATGATTACTGTATCACATAACACTCAAAATATCTATCTATCTAACGATAAGTAATCTACAGCGCAAACAAACACGTCATGTTTTATTTACAAGAAACATACGATGCACCACAATAAACGCGTCGGATCTGCCACCAATGTTTTTGCTCCCATTGGTAATTGTCACATCACTCAATTTCTTTCTTGTCGCAATTTGTATTACATCCACATCCGCATTAAAATCCGCATTTATTATTGCGGATGCGGATGCGGATGCAGATGTCAAAATCTATGCGGAAGCTCCACATTTCGGATGCGGATGCAAATATTCGCAACATCCCTGGTATAAACATAGCGTGGTGTCAATTACCCTGTAGAACTCACCTATGGATGCGTGGTATGGTGGACACGTACAAACTTAATAACAACTATAACAAAGCTGCAACAAGTACAAAGGCTTGCATGCACACTCATCAGCGGATGCACGAGAACGACTCCGTCAGTAGCACTAGAAATCATCCTGGTCCTAATACCGCTGCATCTTCATATACAGCAAGAGGCCATGGCCTCTGCACTTAGGATAAAGTCAACTGATCAGTGGAAGGGCACAGGACCCATCACAAATCACTGTAAAATACTCGGTAGAGCAACAACGATAATCCCGGAAGCTATTAAGGGTACGGATAAGATAGCAAATACACACCTGGATGGTAAAAAGTATGAACTTATCACGGCAGACAAGCAGCCGACAGAGATGCAATCTTCCTCATCCATAAAAATATACACGGATGCCGCAAAAAACAAAACTGGAGCAGGCTGTGGGTATTATTCACGGGAGCTGGGACTCTCAGAATCGAAAGCGCTGAATAAGACCATAACACTATCCATAGACCCTGAGAAAATAAGAAAAAACCAAAAACAAGAAGTTGAGGCAAGCCTTGAGTTCATCACAGACAGTGCTGCAACTATATACGCACTTAGAAGACCGACAACAAGGTCAAAAGTGCTGGCAGAATGCCATAAAACTCTTCAAACACTAGCAGATACATACAACATCAAGGTAAAATGGACTAGAAGCCATGCGCCGTGTTCAGGTAACATCGAAGCTGACAAACTTGCAAAAGAAGGGACTAAACTACAGGTAAGCGACGACGCAATGGGCCTCTGTAAATCGTCATCTATGGAAGTAAGAAACCTATTGCGTCGCCAAACCGAGAAAGAGCAACAAAATTTGTGGGACAAGAAGTCGGACTGCAAACACACAAAAGCCGCTCTGTCTAAGTTGGATAGTAAAGTGACCAACGCACTGCTTAAACTACAACGGCAAGACCTTCGTCTCATAGTAGGCCTTATCACAGGACACTGCAATTTAAACTATGTAGTATTATGTAGATGACATAAAATAGGGGCCACGGACAGTCCTCTACGTAGAGGATGCTTGCAAGAGAACGAGACTGTGGAACATGTCAAGTTCCAGTGCACAGTCCTAGAAGATATAAGGGTCACGGTTGGGTTGCACGACCGTGGCATGGATGCAGGACACCAGCACCTGCCACAACAACAACAATTACTACCACCCTCATTATCAACATCATCACTGCCTGTCGCTCTTGGCACAGCTACACATACACACTTACCATTTTCCATCATGTCATCTGCTTCGCCATTATCAACAACATCATCAACACCATCACCATCTACTTCACTAGGAGCGCTATGCCAGCGACCCCGGGTCTACCTTCGCTTCATAAAAGAGCTGGGTTGGCTTGGTTAGTCGCTGTCAGGGGGGAATGCACAATACACCCCAAGCGGGACGTCAGTGCAGGACGCATCGCCCCCTCCTCAAATTAGAATTAGAATTAGAATTACCCTGTAGAAATGGGATACATTGTCATTGCAAGAGATTTTTGTATTCACTGACGTTTCACCTAAGCAACGCAACCTTAAGACCACCTTTAGGCAATAAACTTTTTTTTTTTAAATAGGAATTATTAGGATACAGTTGATGATATTTGATCTTAGAATATATTCATTTTTTGTAGCACCATCTCTCTTCGACATTAACCAATCAATCAGTAAAGATAATCCTCTCTCGTCAAAAGACTCGAAAACAATAAAAACGTCTTATTGGATTTTTTCTATTAGACCTTCTTTCAACGTAAGTAACTTAAGTTATATTATTTAGAGCTACCGTTTTTTATCCCCTATAAAAGAAAGGGTCCGTGTGTCCGCTGTAATTAGATTCAGGGGTGACTTTATTATACTGGGACGTTATAGATACAGTCACCACCCTTACCTGCTGCTCACTTTATAACGTTACTGTATTTACTGCAGGCGAAGGTAATATATGACAATGTTGACTATAATTCAATTAAAGTTTGTACTAACACACGTTGAAGCACCATGATGCATCCTTTTTTTATGATAAAAGGTAACACGACAAGCACAACGCTCGCCTGATGGTAAGCGATGACGTCTACCCATTACAGGTACAGCGGCATGCAAAATTCTGGCAGTCCAGAATTTTGCATGTCACTGCACTGCGCCTTGTTACCTTGAGACATAAAGATGTTGAGTCTCACATGCATTGTAATTTCACTGGACACCTTGCCATTTCAACCGAAAAATATTCCTATTTCACGGCTGAAAATTAATTGGCAGAATGGTGGTACCGCCCCAGGCGGGTTAGCAAAGTCATACCACTACAGAAACATCCTGTTGATTAAAATAAAATAATGCATAGATAATAGAATTTTATTACATATTTAACACATGTTTTATATTATAAAGTAGCTTAAATTATGAAATTGTGCATATAGTTATACATGATATAGTAGATTGTATACCAAGGGTGCAATATAGTACGTTTCTGCGAGGCCACTTTGTTGAATCCAGAACGAAGGATCTAGAGTAGAATCCCGAGCGTAGCGAGGGATGTAAAGTAAGTCGGCCGAGAGAAAATAATATTGCAGCCGAGTTTTACACTCTGCTTTTCATCCCCCTTAATGAGAAAAGGGAATAGATAAAAAGCTCTATAAAATAGCAATTCAAGAGCATAATATTTTAAAAGACGCTGACTAACATAAACAAACGTAATAAACCAATAAATACATACAGTTTCCGAAAAAGGCTTCGCACCTTTTGCAGTTTTCACCCGATAAACATTTTACCCTTAACTCATTGACATATTATACATAAGGACCTGAAATACCTACAAAAAAAGTTGCATATCTAAACCTAAAATGTATGCTATTAACTGTCCATTGGTCTATTGCTAGAATTGTGTCAATCAAGGTCATCAATGGACCAATGGACAATCAATGGCAGTCATTTTAGGTTCCATTATGACTTCTAAGCACTTTATGAAGTTATATCCATACAAGCAAATGTATCGCGGCACCTCCATGTCTATATGTATTTTCTACTCCATGGTTAAATGTGTTATTATGACAGTCTGTGACCCCAGACTAAAAATCCCAATAATTTTAGCGCTTTTTTTTCTTCTTGGCCACCACAAGATATATGTATTGTGCCACTTTGCGTGCTAATTTTTTTGTTTTTAATTTGTTTCTTCATCTATATGACGTTGCGGCATTTTTTTAAACTTAATTAACGCCACGCGCTCTCTATTTAATAGGACAGTAACATTTCCCGTACAATATTATTATTAAACCTCCTTAGACATGGCACTATAAAAGAACAGTCATAAACAAAAAATTAAAAAAATACTTTCCCGCCCTAGGGCGGAAAAGACCTATTTTGCGCGCACTTATCAAGGAACAAACCATCACTTTTCGAATAGATGGGAATATGGATGGGATTTAAAGTATTTTTCATCCCAGAAACGTACTATATTGCACCCTTGGTATACAATCTACTATTGCATAAAATTCAATAAACCTTGCTAAGTTTTAGATATTACATATATGGAAACTGTAACTTCTTGCTGTCCATCCATCCATGTAATCATATCCTAATAAACCATTATAATAAAAATCTAAGTTATAGCACCACCGGATCTGAAAAGTTACTGAGCACACACGCGTTCCACGTAGCTGCAGCAAACTTATCAAGGTACCTGAATACAGTTTCTAATCACAAAGTGTTCGACACAATCGGGTTACAAAGCGGCTATGAGTTGGTGTAAACTTCAGGTGCTTTCGATTGCTCCACTCCAATCTGTGGTGTACACCTAGCCTAACTAGCATAAGTAATAAGGTACCAGACCAACTTGCTACATATCTGTGTAAGTACGCAAATGAAATTCTCATCGATAGTTGACTCACTATATGTTTTTTTATGTAGGATATTTGCAATTAATTTGATAATTAATAATAGCTTAATAGCAATGTGTGTTGCACATTATTAGTTGTCTTGTTAACCCCTCCAACTAAGCTAAATATAAATATGCTTGCGCCTGGAGTGGGTACACATCAATAGTGCAGTGAGTGGGAATCCAACTCACGACCTCTCGATTGCCAGGCCGACGCCTTAGTCATTCGACTATGCAGCTTTGACTCGTGTCTATTTCCAGGCTTTATTTGCCGTATTTGTCATACAATCATGAACTCTTCCTATGTTCTACCTGTTCTAACAAGATCCTAACATTTATTTACATATCTTATTCTTATTTTAATGCTATACAGTATTAACTAATAACTACATTTTATTTAACGCGATGTAGATATTATTATTTTCTCAGCGGGTTCGGCGTTCACAACAACTTGTGAAAAATCCAGCGCCATACGTATATCAAAATTTTAAAACCAAAAATTACTGACTTACCTGTATAAATATATGTTATTTTTGCGAAGAGTAATAAAAGCACAAATATCCCTAAATAACACAAGACCGACGTTACTGGACACTATATTCCTCGGTCCGGCATCAGCCGGCAGATACTTTCCACATGTCTCTATTTGTATTTGTACTAGAAATATACTCGAAAACGATATGACGGGAAACGAGCAGCTTTCGGGCCGGTTATGGCTACTTTGGTTAATATTACCAGCTGGGGAAATATCGCCGTTTCAGGAGGACAGTAAAAACGGGTAAAGGAGCTACCGGGTTAATTTATTAGCAACGAAAAATAATGTTGATATTATAAGTGTTTAAGAACAAGAATCGTTTATCCTTGTTTCATACAATAATGTTGATAAGGCAAATAATACTATTTACCTAACATTCTACTATACATGCTTTATAATAAAATATATGTATAATATGCTGTAACGCATTGCTTCTTACCATATTTATATAATTCTAGATCAACGAGAAGTACCCTAGTAGTATGGCCTATAGTTTTAGATTCCATTTATGAAGTCACAAAATATGCGAATATATGCAAAATAAACAGTCTAATTCACTTTTTCATTCATTCATTTCATCGCAGTGTCTTACAAATTTGATTTTTTTACAACTGAAAGAGATCGTAGAAAAGAAAAATTGATGTAAATTTCAACTAATACCTCTATGCATTTCTAAGAAAAAGGGTCTAGGCTGACAGACAGAGAGACGGACAGACGGACAACAAAGTGATCCTATAAGGGTTTCTTTTTTCCTTTTGAGGTACGGAACCCGAAAAACGCCTCTATTATCTCTATTTTTCAAGATACCTCCTCACTTTGTTTACCCGAGATGCCTCCAGAGTATAAGTGCAAGATACCTCCTCACTTTGTTTACCCGAGATGCCTCCAGAGTATAAGTGCAAGATACCTCCTCACTTTGTTTACCCGAGATGCCTCCAGAGTATAAGTGCAAGATACCTCCTCACTTTGTTTACCCGAGATGCCTCCAGAGTATAAGTGCAAGATACCTCCTCTCCTCACTTTGTTTACCCGAGATGCCTCCAGAGTATACGAGTAAGTGCAAGACACTCGTTTTACATTAGCTCCTACAACTCTGGAACTCTGGTCCTTATATACACAGTATGCAAAAGTATACACACATACTAAATAAGTACATATAACTGCGATCTTGAGCGGTCAGTCGTTGAATTATATAACAGCAAGTTTTATATAGAAGTGGTGGAAGCACTTAGGTATTTTATTTTTCCTAACTCCAGCATATTATAGTATCAAAGCAGATTCCGTTGACTTGAAACAGCTCACGCGTTCAGGAAAATCAACACTCTGTGTCAACACAGCTGCTTCCCCTTTCTTTATAAAACTCCCCGTTGTTCCACGACGTCTTCAGACATAACGCGTCGATCCCCCGAGGCGAGAAACGGATATAAATAATATCAGTGAAGTTGAATGGAGATCAGATCACAAGATGCGACGGCGATCCTTTGATATTGCCATGTATTTTGTGATATTGCTACATGCATATGAATACGTGCTGTTATGTTACAGATAAGTTTGTTTACGTAAACAATCAGTATAAATATCTCAGTATATTATTGTTCTTAGTCTGTGTTTCTTCAGTTTACAGCACAGAGGTATATTTTCTTGTTGGCGCACAATGCGTGGTGTACTTATTAAACACAATATTAATAGTGAACAATTTAGGAGCACACAAAAATACAAAAATAAGATAAAATATATTACTTTTCTGTTTTATTTGAACTCTATTCCCTTGTAACTTGTTCCATGTTCTGCCACATATTGGATGCCTCTGGCGAATAAAAAATGCAGCCATCATAATATTATTATCGTACGTTATATAACTACTAGCTGTGCCCGCGACTTCGTCCGCGTGGAATAGTGTCTTTGGGTAGCAGTTTTAAATATTTAGGCTAAATATTTTACAAATAAGACACATGCGTATCCCACCTACACCGCACCGTACCACGCCGTGCAAATCCCCCTCCCATCTCCCCTCCTCACCCCTCCCCTCCCCTCCCCTCTCCCTCTCTCTTCCCTCCACCCCTTTTCCCCTCACTTCCCCCTCACAAACTTTGAATGACATATTAATTTATATCGAATCAACGGCCTAAACAATAAGTTTCAAGCTTCCAACCTTAAAAAATGACGATACTTGCATACAACTTTTCATCCCCCTTATACCCCTTACAACCCTCTTTTCGCAATAAAAAGTAGCCTATGTCTTTTCTCAGGCTTTAAACTATCTGTGTACCAAATTTCAATTAAATCGGTTCAGTAGAACATTAACATAAACCTTACACATTTCCATACAAATAAATAATTTTGATTGATTGATTGATTGATACAAACTTTCATTCCCTTATTGTAATTTTACACCCTTTAGGGTAAATCTTTCACAAACTTTGAATGTCAAATTTATTTATATCAAATTAACACCCTAAAAAATAAGTTTCAAGTTTTTAGCTCCTCAAATGACGATACTTCCATACAACTTTTCATCCCCCCTTTCAACCCCTTACAATCGTGTTTTCGCTTTAGAAAATAGCCTATGTCTGTTCTCACGCTCTAGACTATCTGTGTACCAAATTTCATTTAAATCGGTTCAGTGATTTTGGCGTGAAAGTGACACAGACAGACAGATAGAGTTACTTTCGCATTTATAATATTATATTAATATTATATATAATATATATATTATATATATATATATATATATTATAGTTAGGATTAGTTAGGATGTAGTACCCCTTTCTTAGCAGTATCTTCACTTCTTTTGTTTTATACATAGGGTATGTGGATCATAATTCACAGTTTTGCCTGTAGTGAAATTCTTGTTTACAATAAAAGTGGGAACTTTACTTTATATTTAATGTAAATGTCCTTGGCTGTAGTTAAAGCCGTCTTCTTATGGTTGTATGTGAGATTTTATCGAAGCCCGCCCAAACAAATCTAATTGATATTTATGAAATAAACAAAGAAAGTTGTTTCATATACCACTGAAATATCAAATAACTAAATATGTGGTATGGAACAGAGATGTCGTCATTATTCTGCACCGACGTCCTCTCGACATACATGGTCGGTGATCCCTCGGGGCTCCCAACTCTCTTCACTATGTATTGCTTTGATTTCAGACATACCTACCAATATTATAAAAACTGCTAAAGCTCAATTAGAAAAATAATTTAAAATAGAGCATTTAATTTACTAATGGTGAACATTGGTGACAGGAACAAACAGGTAGAAAATTAAATCTCCGAGGCAAACTTTGAAAATCTCGAAACCATTGGAATACTCGAACACGACACAATATATTTATAGCCTGCCCGCCCTTTCCAATCCATTCGTCAATAAAAATGACAGTCGTAAAGAGCACCCACAGTGACGAATAACGGCGCGTTTACACGGGTGCCCGACGACGCCGCCTGCCGGCGAGACTGCGCGTCGCCTCAGATAATAGACGACGTACTTATATCGATTGCGGAAGGGTACAAGGCCAGTATCGTAATGGAAAATTATAAGAACTTTAAAAAAAATACCGAATAACATTAGGTTGCTTAAAAACATCTGATACATCTATAACGTTACGGATTGGGTCCCCACAGATGGTCGGCGACGACGTGGTCGACCACGAAAGACGTGGCGTGACGATACAGTCCAGCTTGGCTGGACTGTATCGTGATTGCTCTGGAGAGAGATTCATGGAAGGCTATGGGGAAGACCTTTGTTCAGCAGTGGGACACTACAGGTTAAGAAAAAAAAAACATCTTCAAAATATTTTTTTTATGAATGATTTCTTGTCATCTTTAACATATAGATATTTTGCATGATCTTTAATAATGTATATAGTATACACGGGCTAAACATGTTATACGAAACTGTAGCTTAGTTATAGAGCTTTGATTTACCTCTTTGAGGGGTTGGCTTTAGTTGTTAATTGTCAGTGAAGGCTCTCATTTGACGGTCCAAATAGAATTAATGAGATACGTTTGGGTCGGTCATGTTTTAGAAAGTGTAATTAACCTACTTACTTTAAACGTCTAATCACACCAAATACAAAGATTAAGGATCTTTTCCTCCTTGAACACACTTTAAAAAATGGCCAAGTGCAAGTCGGACTCCTATAGAAAGACCTATCTATAGAAACCCTGCACGTATAGGTTTGATTTTTAGTTTCAGCTACATGTATGGGGAGCCCCCGTAATACTTTATTTATTTTATTTTTGAATGAAAATTGTAAAGCGGTTCACAGGATACACCTACCTACCAAGTTTCAACTGTGTAGTCTTAATAGTTTCGGAATAAAGTGGATGTGATATACGGACGGACAGACAGACAGACAAACAGACAGACAGATATACAGACAGACATGACGAATCTATAAGAGTTCCATTTTTTGCCATTCGGCTACGGAACCGTAAAAAGGAGAAGGTTCTCAATTCATTCCGATGTAGAAAATTCCTCTATTGTATGAGAGGTTATACTTCCCGTTTGGTCCCATAAAGTCGGTTTTTTTGTCACACATTTTTTAATTTTAGACAATGAGACAAAAAGCAATATATGATAGGAGGTATAACCTCAAGGTTCGGCTGTGATCGACAAGCAATGCCCTAAAAGATCTATCCACAATATAAATAGTGTCACGTCTACATGAGACGGCAAGGCCGCTTGTCTGCCAAGATTGATGGCGTACTCGATCCATCACTGAAACGGAAGGGTGGAGGGCATTGTAACAGAATATGCCTTATCTTTTCAGTAAGAGTATTTTGTTGAAAATTATTTCTGATATCCACTTTTTTGGTATAACACTGCAAAGTACTCGTAAATATTACGACATATGACATAATACATGAAGACACTATTGGATTAGCTGAAACGAACACAAATTATTATCATGAAAGAACCTCCTTTGTGTAGAGATAACAAACGCTGACCCATATCAAAAGCATAATAAAAATCGAGTATTCAGTTTCCGCAAATAAACAAGAAAATAAATTTTAATGCACCAGAAACATTGTAGGTCACAATAAAAAACGTTGTTATTCTGCGTAAATAATGCGCAGATCGCAGGTCGCGCCGCCTAGCGTCGGTGAGTGGAACCACAGCGGAACGAATAAATCTCGCGCTCTCCGCTGCTTCCGCTTTCTCCACCGCCGTCACGGCTTCCGCTTCGCGCGAGTGTGTGCGTGGCTTTATAGCAGTAACCGGCGGTCTCTCATTTTATTGGTGATGATAAAGGTGACCGTAAATATCTGGGAGAATATAGTAACGACACCATGCTTCACTTTGCTTATGAGGACGGAGTTTCTTTTATTATAGGAAATACGTTTGAGATGACTTATTTTTGCAAGGGCCTTATTTTATGTTCGGACTATCGACAAAGTACGTTTTACCTTTTATATTGTTATATCCTTTCTTTCATTGACAAAGCCCCTATCAGTAATAAATATTATGAGTATGACCAATAATGCTGACTCAATTTCACTATTTTGTTTTGTTTGTCAGAGCCCGTCTACAATAATAGTAGGTACCTTGTAATAGGTATTAAAGAATCTCAAACGGAAATATAATGTATACAATAATTTCAGATTGTTTTAAAAACTAAAAATAAAAAAATAAACTGGCCAAGTGCAAGTCGGACTCGCACTAGTAGGTACTAAATATAATAATTAATAAACATTTTATTTCTTATAACGCCATCTAACGTCTAACAAAGGAGTTAGGGATCGACATATCAATATAACGCCATCCATGGGACGTTTACCTAACTAAGCGTTCATAGATGGCGTGAAATGCCGAAGAAAACACGTTTCTTGTATGGGGACCCTCTATTATTTTTAACTTTATTCTGTTTTTAGTATTTGTTGTTATAGCGCCAACAGAAATACGAGTACATCATCTGTGAAAATTTCAACTGTCTAACTATCACGGTTCATGAGATACAGCCTGGTGACAGACGGACAGACAGACAGACAGACAGACGGACAGCGGAGTCTTAGTAATAGGGCCCCGTTTTACCCTTTGGTACCCATTTTTCTACTTTTGACCAAAATTGACAATTCCAGGTCAACCGGAAGTACCCTATAGGTTTTGGGTCGAAAACCTATAAGGTACTTCCCGTTGACCTGGAATCACGAAATTTAGCAAGAAGCAAGGTCTTATAGCACAAATAAAGGAAAAATTCCAAAAAATAAAAAACGTTGAAAATTAAAGGGTACATACATACATAGTAAACGCCAATTAAGGTAGGCCTCTGAGTTATATGGGCGCTCATACAATTTAGAGGTCTAGCCTAATTGGTACCAACCAACGTTGGTACGGAAGCTTCGGTAGGCGAGTCCAACTCGACTTTGCCGGTTTTTTTAAATATCTTATAGGCTATCGTTTGACCACTATCTCACCTACGAAGTTTGAGGTGTTTATATCTATGAAGCTAATTATCATATCTCTATGAAATTTAAATGAAACTCTACCTACTTGTAAATCCAAGTGGATGCTAAAAGATATATAACTAGTTGTTATGTAGGTAAAGTTGTACCCAGCAGGTCACATCTCAATCCACGTTACAGGTTCGACAACATAAATGGGTTTAAATAGAAGGTTCACCGCACCGGTCACATTTCAGTCCGTATATACGTAAATAATGCATTCACGTAAATAAGTCGATAAGCGTGAGTCGCGAGACGCGAGCACGCCCGTCGTTTATCGGAACAAGTTTTCTAGTTGACGTTTTCCAGTTCATACGGCGATGGATTCGGTCTAAGTTACAAATACAACTTCATCTCATGTGTTTGTCAGAGTTTTTTTTAACTACTTTGACCGACTTTACCGTATTACTGCCGCTGTCAAACAGGGTCGTTTACTTCGAAGTTTTTCCATAAAACTGGCTATGTGGCTTAACTGACAAAGTAGCGTACGATAGGTAGGAATCTAACCTTTATTATGCCGATTAGGCTCTGTTGACCACTATCTTCGATCGAAAAAACCGACTTCACATGCCGCGATAGCCAAAGTACTGACTAGTTATAATCATGTCATCAAATTATATAAAAATAAAAAGACGCCCTATTAGGTTTTGACTGATGAAACTCTGAAGGGAACTGAACTGAACTAAAACTGAAGGGTCACGGAACGGTAAAACAAGTGTTCAGTGTAATTAAAATAAAACAAGTTAAAAGGCAGTTTATAACAACTAATCGCTTGCAAATTACACCATACAGGCAACATAAAATGACATACATTGCACTACTTAAAGTTTGTAAACTATGGAGCACGTAGCCAACTAGCAGGCCGTGGCCGGAAACAAAGTTGTAGTTGTTCATATTAAGATACAATAGCTCGAGGAGCCGTACGTTCATGCCAAACTCACCGCTGTGTTGTGAGAGCGAACAACTTAAACTGCTAATAAAACTCTGTGGAGGCATGCACACTCTAGCGATACACTATTCATTATTCTGTAGCGATACGTACCTTTTAAAGCTGTTTAATAGCAATATTAGTTGTTATTAGTTTTTTGAGTTTGGTTTCATTTAAAGTGTTGTTATCATAGAAAGATTAATAATTATATTAATATTTCTGTGGTTATTATAGACAAAAGTACGTTTTTCCACAAATAAGATGTCAAAATTTCGTTAGTTTTAAAATGCTCGACTCTAGCAGCTAGAGATAATATTAATAAACTGGCCAAGTGCAAGTCGGACTCGCACTAGTAGGGTTCCGTACCATACTACAGATTTTTATAAGATCGAGCAAAAAATACCACTATCATTTTTCGCCAGCAAAAAATAATAATTAATAAACATTTTATTTCTTTTAACGCCATCTAACGTATAACGAAGGTTTTAGGTATCGGCATTTTAATATAACGCCATCTATGGACGCTTAGGTAAAGCGTTATTCAAATGCCGAAAAGAACACGTTTCTTGTATGGAGACTCCGCTGTCCGTCTGTCTGTCTGTATGTCTGTCCGTCTGTCACCAGGGTGTATCTCATGAACCGTGATAGTTAGACAGTTGAAATTTTCACAGATGATGTATTTCTGTTGCCGCTATAACAACAAATCATAAAAACAGAATAAAGTTAAAAATAATAGGGGTATAATCGTAACTTTATTCTGTTTTTATGATTTGTTGTTATAGCGGCAACAGAAATACATCATCTGTGAAAATTTCAACTGTCTAACTATCACGGTTCATGAGATACACCCTGGTGACAGACGGACAGACATACAGACAGACAGACGGACAGCGGAGTCTTAGTAATATGGTCTCGTTTTACCCTTTGGGTACGGAACCCTAAAAAGCGACAATACCCTAATGGCTAAGGCGTCGGCCTAGAGATCGAAAGGTCGTGAGTTCGATCCCCACCCATCGCACTATTGACGTGAACCCACTCCAGGCACAAGCATAGTTAGCTTAGGTAGTGGGGTTAACAAGACTACTTTAAAATATATACATGTATTATACGTATTATAAACTAACGTACTTTATTCAAAGTCGAAGAATACGTATACATTTATGTTTGTATGTTTGCTATTATCGATTTTGTAGTATAAACAGACTGTATAAACTGATTGGTATTTCTGTAGATACATTTAGTTAGTCAGTTATTCTATTTATATGTTGATTTAACATGTTTTTTCTGTATATCAAAAGATTTTGAATATCAAGCATGTATTAAACTTATCAACCAGTGCTGCGAAAATAAACTATCATACTTAATCTTTACAACGTACGAATGACCTTATAATTATAGTTAATGGCACTTTGACCCTAATGTATCACGGAACGTAACACTCGTATAACACTCCACTAAGTAATGAGTGTTTACTGCTTCTAATAACAATGATAGCGTCGTAAAGGTTCACTTCTCGTAAGTTTCGACCACACCATACTGTATGTACTACCGGACCGTACTCGTCTGTACGGGCCTTTGTTACACATGTATTATAACCTACTTTGCTGTTTCTTTAATTTATTCATAACAAAATATTTACAAGTTTTAAAACGTAAAGTATACCTGTAAACCTTACAGAGGTAGATCTAGACTCGTGCCTACATTATTAAACACGTATATTGTACGTGTTTAATAATATAAGCATTATGTACTTTTAGTTATCTTGTGTAAGATAAGTTAGTAAAGTCAATTTAATTAATATTTATTTTATTATTAATTAACTATGCGTTGCTTTAAGTTGTGTTTCACTATTTCACTTTTTTATTTTTTTTTATATAATAAAAATTGTCTGAAGTACTGAAACACACAGTTACATGTATGGTTGGTTTTAACCTACTTTCATATTTTTTTTAATATGCTGTCGTAAACGATTGGATGACAGCTGAATGGTTCTTTACTTTTCTTTTTCTAATTCAAAGCGTTAAAATTTTGCTTTTGCTATGTTTACTTAATAATTGATTTATTTTATGATTTATGATTTTGCCGTGTATATGTGCGTATATTAATACTGCCTACATACTGAATAAAAGCTTTGATTCTTTGATTCTACTAAGAGCGAATATCTTTCTATGTTATGTTTACCGACCGACTTCCAAAAATGAGGAGGTTCTTTATTACCCCGCCGCGCCACTCGTTATATTGTTGTGTAATGCTCCGCGATGGTATTGATTACGCTCTTTACAGGTCAAAATGTTCTGAGTACATTATATAGCTAGCGTAATTTAAGGTGAGGGCCCGGTGGCGTAATCGGAAGAACGTTTCCTATTCGTACAAAGTAAGGTATTGCTATAAGTATCTACTTTCCCAATCTAGGTCTAGCGTGCTTACCATCTTCGACCGCATCATCACTTACCAACAGGTGAGATAGTGGCCAAACGCTAGCCTATAAGATATTAAAATCAAGTTCAGGGATTACGCATGCTTACCAAAACTAATATTATGGCCAAAAGTTTCAGGTAGACTGTTCTGTGTAAATGTAACCACTGTTACCATGTGACATTATTTCCTGTCCACCGTCTGTCAGGCGTCAGAACGACGCCCTCCAGCCGTGACAAGGGACAAATGACTGAGCTGTAGCTAATTTACTCGACCAAAGAGTGAACCCAACCTAACCTCCGATACTTTTGATCATCTTGAAATATTGTCTCTATCTTTTGCTTTAGCAATGTGCAAATACTCAATATTATCATGATATGTTTTTTAGGGTTCCGTAGTCCTGACAAGGAACCCTTATAGTTTCGTCATGTCCGTCTGTCTGTCTGTCCGAGGTTTTGCTAAGAGACCGTTAATACTAGAAAGCTGTAATTTTGTGGGGGTGTGTAAATAAATGACGTCGACAAAGTGCTGAAATAAAATTTTGAAAAATATTTTTTTTAGGGTAGCTCCCATGTATGAGAAGTGGGGATGATTTTTTTTTCATCGTCTACCCCATCGTGTGGGGTATCGTTGAATAGGTCTTTTAAAATGACTTAAGGGTTGCCAATACCATTTTTCGATTGAATGCTCCATTTACGAAATATTAAACTTTAAAGTGCAAATTTTTGTTCCACTAGGGCGTCCCTCCCCCCCCCCCCCTCTAAAAGCTAAACTGCTGGCTTGAAAAATCTGGAAAAATTCGTGATAATAGCGCATTTCATGAACTTTAAAGGAAAATTGTAGCGGTTAAGGTAACTTTATTAGTTTAGCAGTAATAGTCGTTGAACTTGGGTGTCGGATAATTTTGTACCAAATACAAAATCCTTAGAATAAATCCTTTAAAGTGACAAAGACGGAGTACCTAGTTGCTTGTTTATAACGGGTAAAGACTTGCATTGAATAGGAGGCTACTACGGAACCCTACACTGCGTGTGGCCCGACACGCACTTGGCCGGTTATTGTTATTTGTACCTGAACATGATCATGCAATTATTATTATTTTTTAAAAGATGTCTCGCAATGTGGGTTGCACATTACCAGTATTCTTGTTAACCCCCAACTAAGCTAAATATGCTTGTGCCTAGAGTGGGTTCACGTCAATAGTGCAATGGGTAGGGTGTGGATCGAACTCACGACCTCTCGATCGCCAGTCCGACGCCCTATCCATTGGGCTATTGCCGGCTTAATAGAACGTTTGATTTCTATAGGTTTCAAGCAATCTTACGAACATACATTTCGTTTTGCTGGTTCCATCTGATTTTTAACTGACTTCACGAAAAAGGAGGAGGTTCTCAATTCACCAGAGTGTTTTTAAATATGTTTATTGCCTCAGATCTCCGTCATTTATTTACCGATTTGGAAATTTCTTCTTTTTAGAGGGAGTAGTATACTCGTATTTTACATTTCGTCATATTGTAAAGTTATCGAGATATAAAGAGTATCTCCAGAGTTGTTTATAAACAAGCTTGGTAGGTACAGAAAATGACCAGCGCGGCATTTAAAGTCATTTTTAGGGTTCCGTACCTCAAAAGGTAAAAAAGGAACCTTTATAAGATCACTTTCTTGTCCGTCTGTCCGTCTGTCTGTCTGTCTGTCCGTGTGTCACCACCGAATTTCTCAGGAACGGGTGGACCTAGCAAGTTGACATTTATACCAAATACTGAGGTCTATAGTCTATATTGGGTGTATAAAAATCAAGGTCATGAATCAACACAATAAAAAGATATGGGGAAATTTATATTTTCGCGAAAACTTGTAAGTACCAAAATTTACCTTAATTTTAAACTTTTTTTATTTTTCGGAATTTTTCCTTTACTTGTGCTATAAGACCTTGCTTTTGACCAAAATTGACAATTCTTATTCAACCGGAAGTACCCTATAGGTTTGGGTCGAAAACCTATAGGGTACTTCCCGTTGATCCAGAATCATGAAATTTGGCAACAAATAAGGTTGAAAATTCAGGGGTGTCCCCATACATACATAGTTTTGCCAATTAAGATAGGCCTCTGAGTTATATGAGCGCTCATACAATTCAAAGGTCTAGCTTAATTAGTAGCTACCAATGTTGGTACGCCTCGGTGGGCGAGTCCAACTCGGCATAGCCGGTTTTATTTTTGGTTTATAAACGATCTTAAATTATTTATTTAGAAATGCTTTTTGTTTTTAAAACACTATTCAAGCAGTAACGACTTGTTTTCCTACTTTTATTAGGGTTCCGTACCTCAAAAGGTAAAAAATAAACCCTTATAAGATCACTTTCTTGTCCGTCTGTCCGTCTGTCTGTCCGTCTGTCCGTCTGTCCGTCTGTCCGTCTGTCCGTCTGTCCGTCTGTCCGTCTGTCCGTCTGTCCGTCTGTCCGTCTGTCCGTCTGTCTGTCTGTCCGTTTGTCTGTCCGTGTGTCACCACCGATTTTCTTAGGAACGGGTGGACCTAGCAAGTTGAAATTTATACCAGATACTAAGGTCTATAGTCCCTATTAGGTGTATAAAAATCAAGGTACTGAGTCAACACGATAAAAAGATATGGGCAAATTTATATTTTCGCGAAAACTTGTAAGTACCAAAATTTACCTTAATTATCAAGTTTTTTATTTTTCAGAATGTATCCTTAACTTGTGCTGTAAAACCATGCTTTTGACCAAAATTGACAATTCTAGGTCAACTGGAAGTACCCTATTGGTTTTGGGTCTTATGGTATCTTATGGTACTTATGGAGTACTTCCCGTTGATCTAGAATCATGGAATTTGACAAGAAGCAAGGTCTTACAGCACAAATGAAGGAAACATTCCAAAAATTAAAAAAGTTGAAAATATAAGTGTAAAATTAATTAAATTAAATACATTCATAGTTTCGCCAATTAAAATAGGCCTCTGAGTTGTATGTGCGCTCGTACAATTTAGAGGTCTAGCTTAATTGGAACTAACCGACGCGTCGGTTAGTTTAGTAGACCATTTTTTCTTAGGAACGCGTAGAGATATCAAGTTGAAACATATATCAAATACTCGACTCGACAGCTGAATGGTTCAGTACTTTTGTTTTATTTTTAACCGACTTCACAAAAAAGGAGGAGGTTCTCAATTCGTCTGTTTTTTTTTTTTTTTTTTTTTTTATGTGTGTGTATGTTACGCGATTTCTCCATCAATTGTGAACGGATTCAAATGATTCTTTTTTTAATTGGTAGGATACGTTTCCGAGGTGGTCCCATTTTAATTTTATCGAGATCTGATTAGTATCACCAGAGATATGGAGATAAATACCCCAAACATAGGAGATTGTACTAGTTTTAGTAGAAGAGTCCCAAGAAGATTATACACAATGGAGGTTGCTATTGCATATAAGATATTCTTACGGTAACTGTGAGCGAGATAGAAATAAAGGTGGGGAATTTTTTTTTGTAATATCTTATAGGCAAGCGTTTGACCACTATCTCACCTGTTGCTAAGTGATGATGCGGTCGAAGATAGAGAAGTGGACTAGAATGGGAACTGGCTCTCAAGGATAGCTGCCGGAACACATTAGATGTTTGGCGACAGATTTTCTGACTTGAGGGTCTATTGGTGTGATCTACTACCTATTAGACTTGGCTGGCACCGACTTCAAATAGAGACGTGGGTAACGCTTATAATAATTTTAAGTAAATTATTTTTCGCTTTTGAGTGCCTTTTTGTGGTTATGAAGTCGGTTTTATTTTTTTTGAAAAATAACTTATTAATTCAAAGCGTTTAATTCTTCTTTTGCTATGTTTACTTGATAATTGATTAAGATCTATTAGATCTAGATTTTGACGTGTATATGTACGTATATTAATACTGCCTACATACTGAATAAATGATTTGATTTGATATGATGAAAGTAACTCTGTCTGTCTATCTGTCTCACTTTCATGCCTAAACCACTGAACCGATTTAAATTAAATTTGGTACACAGATGTGCCTACATACTGAATAAATTATTTGATTTGATTTGATATGATGAAAGTAACTCTGACTGACATTTTACCACTTTAGAAGTGTCTATCTTTTCTTTCAAACGTTTTACTTTAAGAAAAATTAGGTTTTGGAACCTCTATGTTATTTGTATCTATAGACACCGTATCTGTCTGTACCTATCTATAGACACTGATCACGTATAGATTTGAATTGGGAGCTCCCCCTTAATATATAATTATATTTATTTTTGTTTAAAGATCGTAAATTGGTTCACAGAATACACACCTACTTACTAAGTTTCAACTGTGTAGTCTTAATAACTTCGGAATAAAGTTGCTGTGACATACCGATGGACGGATAGACAGACATGGCGAATATAAAAGGGTTCCGTTTTTTACTATTTGGTTATGGAACTGTCAAAAAGTGAATTTACTATTACAACACTTATTATTTTCAAACTTATTATTTGCGGTTGGTGCAATACATTTTCTATTGATCGAACTGCAAAGATAAGTTTGTCCTTTAACTTAGTTTAACAAATTTGTACGGAAGCCTCGGTTCACGAGTCCAACTCGCACTTCAAGGGTTTTTTTTAAGTAATAGCAACACTAAGTACAAGCAAATACATGATGCAAATTAATTACTGACTAACCTCGTCTCTATCCGAAATTCCCGACACAAAAAGTGACAACCCTAACAAAAACTATGAATTGTTCATAGTTCATTACTCCACATGATTGGGATATGGTTTTTTTGTGGCACATAATACTATAACAGACCATTATTTTTATATAAATATCTCTTCCCAAAACGGCGGATTACTTCAGAAAAAAAATAAAAACGAAATACCATAATCTTTTAATTTCTCTGGTTTTAAGCAACTTGCGACATTCGTTTATACTCTGGAACGTGATACTTATAAGGTACTTTTGAACGACTAATACTATTCCTTTACATGTCTTTTACTTTTAGTTTAATGTTTTTTTCTAATTCTATCCAGGCAAAATTAGTTAAAATAAAAAAATATATAAAACTTTGTACATGCACATTTTTCAGGCGGGAGTTTTACTCCAATGTTTTATATTATAAAGTCTATCGGATTATACAGTAAAAAGCCGATGTCCGAAAAATGGTCTCTATAACACATTGTGCGACGTTGGTACGGAAGCCTCGGTGGGCGAGTCCAACTCGACTTAGCTGGTTTTATTTTTATGAGATTTAATATTAAACGTTATTATTTTCTTCCTTATATATGTAATCAAATATTTACATATATATTAATCATCTAAGTAATTTGAGATCTGTAATTTTTCAAGTATTATATTACAAGTACGCTCATTATTTCCCGACCAACTCGAGCCTCATGACGTGATGTACTCGTACATCCATGTCGGTGGTTTGTCCGTGATGTACATCCTCCGCCCTCTGACGGGAAATGGGATGACAAAGTACCGAGCGTACTCTCTAATGTTAAAGGAGAGGATATCATGCAAATTACCCGCTTACTGAGTGTAATGCTTTTTATGGCATATTCGTGAGTTAGGCCTATTTACACATGGACCGTTAAGTGCTCTGTTAAGCTGTAATTATCATTTGTGTAATGTACCCATTAGTGCCCCGCTGCTTCGCCTGCGTTAAAAACTTCCTTTATTTACTTAAAACTTTTTTTGTAAAAACTATTCTATCATTAAAGACATCAAATAAGAATTAGCCAAATCGGTTCACCCGTTTTCATGTTATCACGTGACTGAGACAATTCGGGATTCATATTTATAAAACCCGAAAGTCCCAAATTTTCAGACTTTGTTAACTACCCCATTTCGAAAAATCCTACAACACGTACTTTATCTCATCTTGTTTCGCCATACAACCTTTGAATCCCCGTTCCGTATCCGGGAGGAATTTTTAGAAATCCCTTTCTGAGCGGATACCTGCGTAATAACTATCTGCATTCTAAATTTCAGCGCAATTCGAAACAGTGTTGATTTCAGACTTTGTTACCCCACTTCACCCTTTTATGGGTGGAATTTCGAAAGAGCCTGAAACAAGTATTTACTTACTTAAGTATTTGTGCTAAGTTTCGAATATAAAAGATTATCTAATCTTGTATCTCCATACAAACTTTGAACACCCGTTTCTTCCCCTTCAGGGGTGAATTTTGGAAAATCTTTTTTCAGAGGGAACTAACGTCGTAATAACTATCTACATTTTTAATAGGTAGGGTACGTTTCCGAGGTGGTCCCATTTTAATTTCATCGATATCTGATTAGTATCTCCAGAGATATGGAGATACATACCTCAAACATAGGAGAATGTACTGGTTTTAGAAGAAGAGTTCCAAGAAGATTATACACAAAGGAGGTTGCTATGGCATATACTTTTGAAAACTAAAAAATATGACCTTGAATAATGTTTTTACATCTTTCTACTCGTTGATTTTGGTTTTTGACAGATATTCTTACGGTAATTGTGAGTGAAACCAAGGAGGGGAGAATTAATTTGTCTTCACAGGAATGTTCTACCCGGCAAAGTCTTGTTAGGGTGCAAAGTTAGTTAATATTTTTTGATATGACATGACGTTTGGCGAAGATGGTGGCAATATCAGTCCCGTGACACTGCATACATAATTAAATAACTTAGAATTATGAACGTACTTTGTACCAACCAACACTGCAAAAAAAAATGTATAAGCATATTACCACAGATTATATCAATATTTACTCCGCAAATAATACTTATTAATATTCTATATATATAGGTAGTAGATAGATACTACCTGCATGTATCTACCTACTTACTACTACTACATACATAGTATCTATCTACTATCCAATAGACTTGGCAGGCACCGACTTCAAATAGATAAGTGGTAGCGCTTATAATAATTATATTAAGTAATTTATTTTTCGCTTTTGAGTGCCTGTTTGTGGTAATGAAGTCGGTTTTATTTTTTTTGAAAAATAATGTGTTACGCTTTTTATCAAGATTTGTTGTTCATAATTATAAAATGTACAGCAGCCATGTAATTTCAAGATGTCTCCAAATCAAATAGGAATGTCGTAAAATCAAGGTTCCGTCCCATTTAGTGATCCGTCCGGACATCTGAACCACAAGGTCCGGACGAGGCCGTACAAATGAGGTCATTTACAACCAAACAGCTTCGGCTGCACGTAATCAAACCCCAGTTGGGAACAGTTAGTTAAAGTATTCTCTCTGAGTGGTCTTTTTGTGAGTTTTAGCGTTTTATTTTACGCTGCTTTTATATTACTCAATAGAAGTTTGAATGCGTCGGTAGTAAGAGCTAAAATTAATTATGTGTTGTAGAACATCCAAATTGTACATGCGTTATTTGTACCAATATATGATCTATGTACTGAATAAAAATTGCAGGACTCGTATCGTCATTCTACTAATGGACAAACCAACACACTCTCGCATTTATCTTAGTTTCGGTGATGTAACAGATTATAACCTGGTTTTTGTGGTTAAGTCTTGGATATTTATCACGTAGTCTTCATGTCTCCCGGCAACATTCAGAAATTTGAGTGCTTAATGTTATTTTTCTCCTTTTTATTTCAGTTTACAAGGCACTCATTAAATTATAATAATTTTGCTAGGAATATCAAATAATCTCGTCATAGTGTCACGTACCGTCTACAATTATATCACCGGCGCTCTTATTGATAGTAATTAACGACGTCTCCTGTTAACAATTAAAACGCGCCCCGCGGCGAGAGGACGTGTTATATTGAACATTCATTGCTGTAGAAGGAATTCATTGCAATAAATGTACAAAAAAAGTAAGGCTCGGAAAGTTACATCACGGTTATAGTTACATCCGCGGGGTGCAGCAGCTACATAAAATCACGCCTTTTTCCTGTTAAGGTAGGCAGAGACTACTTCTTTCCACATGCTACGAGCCTGACATACCTCTTTCGCTTCTTCCACTTTCATGAGCGCCTTCATTCATGTTTGCCAGTTAATGAACATGGAACATGGAAAGTCTTTTCATAGATTTTAAGTACAATTTATAACACACAGCAATACATGCATGAGATGTACAAGACTTACGTGATATCATGTACATTAAAACAACGTGCTATCTATTACACAATGAAACTTTACAGTTGTACCAGCTGCAGCAGTTACTTTGTATATAAATTCATATTGTATGAGCACTGCACATTGTCGGCATCACTCAAAACCACTATTATGTACGAGTAGCAAACGGTTACGGGATCAGGTGGTTGTTTCCATACAATAATTGCGTTACAAAGTTTCTGCCCTGAGATGCAGTAATGTAAAAGTTTGGAGTTTGCCAGTTTATTATTCGAGCTTTATATTAAGCTAGTGTAGTGAATAATAGGGAGTATATTGTCGATAAGTGTTATGAATCGATAAGTTTTGTCGAGATCATTGGGTAAAATAATAAATTGAACAACCTTTTTTGCGAACAAATCGGTTTTTTTCAAACGCAGATTTAGGAACCACGGCGTATGATGCAAATGTAATTTAACATATACTTACTATCTTGATTTAAATTAGTGTTTTGTTTCGTAGTAAAATAACACCATCCGCTAGCCATAACAAAGTATTATTGAGAGTTACTTAAGTATAATATATTTAGTCTTCCACATGTAGTTTTGTATTGTTGGACATATTATAAGAACTACAGCTGATTCTACAGTAACAGCTGATGTCACTTTGAATAATTTAAGATCGTTTAAAAAAACTAAAAAGAACCGATTTTAAACGTCGCGCTAGTGAAAGTAGCCAGTAGACGCAGTAACTATTATATAATCTGTGCCAGTAGTTAGTAGTAAATCGTCGAGATAAGTAAATGCATCGTAATACAATTATATTAAAAACGCCTCGGCAGATTTCGTTAAAATTTAAATGGGACCATGCACCTGGGAAGGGTACCCTTTGAAACAAAAAAAGAATTTCCAAATCGGTTCAGGAATCTTCAAGTAATCGGTGAACATACAGTGATTCCGACGAATTGAGAACCTTCTCCTTTTTTGTGAAGTCAGTTAAAAAGAAAATATAAATTACTGCGATTCATATATTATTAAAGCTTAATGTACCTAGTGAAAATAAAATGGGGGAAATTGCGAATGAATGGATTCTATCTTTAAAGAAAGAAAGTTCCAACTCAATGTTCAGGATCATTTTACGACTGACCACCCCACGTCTACGCACAACATTAGGTTAGTTATACCTCGGCCTCGGCGAATACGAGGAACACCAGTAAATATAGTTTACACTGAACAACGACTTTACTACTCCGGGATAAAGCACAAAATCTCAATGAAAACTCTTCTTTTACGAAGACGTTACCTAGCGTTAATTAGTACTAAACAAGAATTACCGAACTAAAGACCTTATTGCCTCGGGATAAAAGCGTCAGTAAATTGAATAAGGGAATAAAAAAGTAAATAAAACGCAGCGGTAAAACAGTTGTAAAAGTGTGGTTAAAGGAGTAGGGTCGGAGGGCCCTTTGCGGGCCGGCGGGTTAATGAGACCGGTTGACAACCCTGCGCAGGGTTAAGGGTTAATAACTTACACGGGTTGAATTTTTCAGAAATATACGTCACTCCACCTGATGAAATGCCGCACGTTTTATGGATGAGTTTTTATGCCTCCACGTACCGTGCGAGCCGAGGATTTGATTAATGAACCATGTTTTTATGTCTAGTCCCTTTCGAAAGCTAAGTAATCAAAGCTTTATGTTCTATGAATAGAAATGAGAAGTGCAAAAATAGCGGATATTTGAATTGGGATCGCGTAAAACGGCACTATACCAAACATCATACTAATATACGGTTATAATAATGTATGGTATAATGCGAAAAACTGGCAAAGTTAGTGTAGTTTGCAATCCTTAAAAAATGTTGTGGCCTCCGAAAAGTTAACAAGCGGTAGCCCTAGCATCAGGGTTGTATAAAAACCGCAGCGAGCACGCGTTCATTTGTCACTCTCCTCTCCGGAGCCTTTTTCGCTATACCCTGTACTTGTACACTCTCGGCGCATATAAACTATAAACTTTGTATTTCGGAGTGACATTTGTTTTAATTAACGAGTAGGTACAGACGGACGAAACTTTAAAGTCAAAGCACTTCGTTAAATTAAAATTTTGGTTTTCAGTTTGTGCTCAAACTTTAAATTTACATTTCTTAAAACTTCATGTACAGTATGATTTTTTTTTTCTTCTACAATAATTTCATGCTTCGCAGTGTTATTAGTTTACTTAATTTCGCTGGCACAAATTTATTTGACGACGATCTATTAAGAGCAAAGACGAGATTGAGTGGCTTTGCATGATTGGATGGTGGTTATTACTATAACCGTCAAGCTGTATTTTTATGTTTTTTGAACTAGTACACTTACTTTTAATGAGAGACATGTTTTTGGTGATTTGGTGGTGCAAAAGCACAAGCGCATCAGTGGCATATATTATTACTGCCCGTTTTTGAGAATGGTTTATCTTTAGCGTTGTTAGTGATAGTTTTGTCAGTGCTAGCCAGACGGCTTACTACAAAAGAGACGCTGATATCTATTGTAGATCATGCGTGAATCACATGCCAGGACTTTTAAGGCTGCCCTCCCCGTGCTTACAGACTAAGTGACAGGGCGCACGGGTCGATGGCCTTTCGACTGACGATGTATGAACGCATCGCAAAAACACTGGTTTTGCAAACTCTAAGGTAATGATGGCTCATTACCTAGCTATTTTTTCACCTTTGCAACTGAGATCAAGGCTTGGCGCGGCATGCTGGCGGTGCCTAGACTGCGTGGACCAACGCCGTGTCTTCACCGCAGTCGTGGGGGCGGACCCTTGCTGCCGGCTGTTGATTAATTTATGATGTCAGAGGACACGTGTTTGACTTTTGAAGTTTTCAAGAAAGCAAAAAACCGCAGCTAAAAACCGAAAAATGTGCTGTATAATAATAATGCGTACGCTACGCACGAGCGATTAAAACCCGAATTGAGGAAATTAAGCTAAACACCGAATATCACGTAGCTGCATATTCCTTTAGGAGTTTGAAAAAAATAAAATTGATGTCTGTCCAAGAACAGTGCTTCATTTAATATCCTATAGTCTCAGGGGGACAGTAAATCGACAAAAACTTTTCCAAATAGGTGGTCATTATCTGACATTAACCGCCGCCATAAAAATATTGGTTCACAGGTTCTCGTGTCGGGCGGCACGCATTATCGGCTTATTGGCCGGAAGCGAGCCGTTTGTAGCCGGAACCGGAACGTTCCGGTGTAAATCTTTGTCGAATGAGGGGAACCTGCTCAGTTTTGATCAATCACCCTATAGTTTAGATATTAGTTTGTTGATAACAGTCATCATTTGTTACAGTGATGCACGAGACAAGAATAATAAGTCGTAGTAAAATGGTCTGGAGATTATTAATAGAAATTGTCAATATTTTATGGCTACTTGGGTGGGTAGTAAGTAGTAAGTAGTAAAGTTGCCTAGGTTATCATGATCAGTGTTTAGTTATGCAGAGTCGCGAGGTGTACCGCTCATATAGCCACTAGTTATATTAGTTACATTAAGCATCCAGACAATACAAGTCTACCTTTACAGCAACAATAACAATGAAGAACAGTAACCGCGTGGGGTACAATGTAGTACAGTTTACAGCTAGCTGCGATGGTAAACGAATACTAAAGCTTTATGGCGGCACTTGTACGCACACAACAAATAAACTAACTCGATAGTTAGTTTAGTTGTTTGTGCGTACAAGTGCCGCCATTGAGATTAGAAAAATACATCTTTAAAATGAATGATATGTAAAAGCTTTCTGATGTTGACAGCTACAAGATTAAAATTACAACTTCTAGCGATATTCAATTCCATTAAATCCAGAGCCATTATAGAGCGTCCTGCAATATTTCAAGAGCAACCTTTCGAGATGCAACATTTAAAGTGAAACTACGTCAAGCCCGCCGCTGCCGAGTTACGTTTTTCAAAGAGTCCATTAAGAGCGTCCGTAACGGAAACGTAATTATGTTACGTTTTAGTTACGTTTACGAGGTACGAGAGAGCCGGCAGCGCTGCAGCGCTGCAGAGGTATCACGCGTCGTTAAGCAGCTCACTGTGACGTCACAGCGGATCGCCGTGACGTCACCGTGCATCTAGCTTTTTGTGTCCGTGTCGGTGCACGGACACAGAGACAAATAGAGCAGGTAACATGGTTAGAAAAATACGGACGAACAACCGCGGAAATAATGGTATTTTTCAAGCTTTAGGAAATATTTGTACGGCAAATAAAAGCATTGCAAGGGGGATCACGTTTTCAGGCAGCGAAAGGATTTCTCGCAACAGATTTACGGTTTTGTAATGACTGGCTGGTTCCTAGAGAGCTTTGAAACATTTTGTCGATGACGATGAACGGGCGCTTTTGTAAGATAAAATGCGTACCGGGTTTAATCAGAGAACCTAGCGATACAAATAAATGAAATCTATTTCTCAAATGACAGCTCACATGTTTACAGATCTTATTTGAATAAACCCTGTGTCCTAATAGAACCGAGTCACCGAGGTGTACTCGTTCTGTATAAATCCCTGTACAGTTGACGTGGCTAAAATAATGATGATGACACCCGCTCCGTCTTCATACAAGAACGTAAATGAAACACGAACGAAGGCCGTGCGTCACGTACCGCACGTTTTTGTAACCAATGAATAGGGCCTATATTTGTTACACTATAAACAGTAGACAACACTCTTTTCTTTTAACATAAATGACCATTTAAGATATCTCTCTTGACGGACAAAGCAATATGTATTTTTAACTAGATAGCCGGTTGTTCAACAGGCAGTCGGGTGCCCAAGAACTGCGATTATAGCAAAGGACCTATGTGGGTTTCAAGCCAAATCCATTTGCAAAGTTCTTTTGCTGAATTAGTAAGTTCCAACTCCGTAGAACCTTCCCTGAATTTCATAAGAGGGTATTTGTAATTGACTACGGTGCCGCGGTGAACTGCCAGATTGTAATATTATGTTTCTTTGAAGTGTCACACACTTTATATTTTTTGTAAATTGTTAAACACAATCCAAAATTTCATCGTATCGACGGGACTCGAACTGGCACCCAATGCACAATTGGGTTTACAAATGCAATCCACTAATTTCGTCGTATCGATGGATCGAACCGTGGCTCAATTGGCAGAGCACCTGGACGTAATCCAGGGGGTGCGGGTTCGAGTCCCGTCGGTACGATGAAATTTTGGATTGTGTTTAACTATTTGCCAGAATTTAGTCACACATAACTATTAGTGATATGATTATTAGAAATTTAATGATATTCGAATGTACCTTTAATGTCACAGAACAGATGAAGTAATTGTAGTTTCTACTATTCTGTGTGTTCTGTGTTCTACAGTAAACATTAGATTTTGAAAAAATAATGACTATTTTTTATTTATTTAGAGTTTTATAAATCTAAGGCTCTGATTGGTTTAGGGGTACGAAAGACCCACTATTGATCTTGATTTTTAAAAAAAGGCAGTCGCAGATTTGATAGTTTGGCTGCAATTGCAAAGTTCAGGCTGAAATCTGATTATGACCAAAATTTTACCAAAATCCAAATAACTTTTGAACCACATAATATCGTAGAACATACAGGGGGGTTACATCGATAGGTACTATGGTCCCCCACCCCCCAATCGCCACCCCTCTTGTTACACCGTGTATATAAAATATGTCTTATTTTCAACCGACTTTCAAAAAGAAGGAGGTTCTCAATTATGAGAGCTCTGATAAGTATCTCCGAGATATGACGACAAACATCTCAAACCGACGGGACTCGAACCCGCACCCAATGCACAATTGGGTTAACAAATGCAATCCACTAATTTCGTCGTATCGATGGATCGAACCGTGGCTTAATTGGCAGAGCACCTGGACGTAATCCAGGGGGTGCGGGTTCGAGTCCCGTCGGTACGATGAAATTTTGGATTGTGTTTAACAATTTGCCAGAATTTAGTCACACATAACTATTAGTGATATAATTATTGATAAATTAGTGATATATTAGTGATATAATTTTTTAAATTAGTGATTTACTTTGATCTACAAAAGTGTACATTGCTATTACGGCAAGCTGCCCCTTGTCACAGAATAATGAATAGTACAAACCTAGTTGAGAAAAGGCCTCCACGATCTTGTTAACTCTCAAGCATATAAGAGACAAGTTTGTAATATCTGTCAACTTTTTTTCAAACTTTGTCCATCTTGCTTTTTTGGAGTCTTCTAAGCTTTTGGGTTCTTTACGAGTTGCACTCGTACATTTTAAACACTTAAGCTCTATAACGGAATTTACCTACCAGCTGTAAATACTTATACTTTTTCTCTGGGTCTATAATTTGTAACTGCAAATTAATTGCCTTGATTCACCTTACCTCCAGCCAAATTGGGTAATTTGGCTGGAGGTAAGGCCCGGTTTGTAAATTTAATTCAGAAATTAAACACAATAATGAATCTCTTGAGGAGTTGGACGGGAGTGGGTCGTGAGGTCGCCCGAGGCTGACACTGAGTTTATCTGACGTCATATTAAACGAAAACACAATTACGAGCCAGTCGAAAATAAAGTAATCAATACTTTCAATTATTATAAGATGGAATCATAAACTAGTGACATATTAAATAAGATAAAAACTTCAGTTTAAAAAGTAAAATAAACTAGCCAAGTGCAAGTCGGACTCGCACTCGTAGGGTTCCGTACCACACTACAGTATTTTATAAGATCGAGCAAAAAATACCACTATCATTTTTCGCCAGCAAAAAAAATAAATTATTAAACATTTTGTTTCTTATAACGCCATCTAACGTCTAACAAAGGTATTAGGGATCGACATTTCTATATAACGCCATCTATGCGACGTTTACCTTACTAAGCGATCATAGATGGCGTAACATTGAAATGCTGAAAAAAACACGTTGCTTGTAAGGGGACCCTCTATTATTATTAACTTTATTCTGATTTTAGTATTTGTAGTTATAGCGGCAACATAAATACATCATCTGTCAAAATTTCAACTGTCTAACTATCACGGTTTATGAGATACAGCCTGGTGACAGACGGACAGACAGACAGACAGACAGACAGACAGACAGCGGAGTCTTAGTAATAGGGTCCCGTTTTACCCTTTGGGTACGGAACGGACTTCCATGCCGCGCGAGTCAGTTTCCGTTGCTACTGAGTTTGAGATGTTTGTCGTCATATCTCGGAGATACTTATCAGAGCTCTCATAATTGAGAACCTCCTCCTTTTTGAAAGTCGGTTGAAAATAAGACATATTTTATATACACGGTGTAACAAGAGGGGTGGCGATTGGGGGGTGGGGGACCATAGTACCTATCGATGTAACCCCCCTGTATGTTCTACGATATTAAGTGGTTCAAAAGTTATTTGGATTTTGGTAAAATTTTAGTCATAATCAGATTTCAGCCTGAACTTTGCAATTGCAGCCAAACTATCAGGTCTGCGACTCTGCCTTTTAAAAAAAATCAAGATCAATAGTGGGTCTTTCGTACCCCTAAACCAATCAGAGCCTTAGATTTATAAAACTCTAAATAAATAAAAAATAGTCATTATTTTTTCAAAATCTAATGTTTACTGTAGAACACAGAACACACAGAATAGTAGAAACTACAATTACTTCATCTGTTCTGTGACATTAAAGGTACATTGGAATATCATTACATTTCTGACTAAAATGTCTTTCTATAACGATGTCCTACTGGCGCTACTCAGTAGCAATGAATACATATTATTTACGTGTAACCTGCGAGATTATACGGCATTCCCGAGACGTCCCAGTGTATTCGCAAAAAGACAATTTCGCCGCTAGATTGGTTAGCAGCGTAACGAGCTTAACGCTTTCCAGCTTCATCAAAGTGAAAAGGCGGTTTTTTGCCCGTTATTATGTTATTGCTTGGAATTTCCCACATTGCTGTAAAGCTAAGAGGAAATTATACGGTAATCTCTTTACAAAGAAATTGCAGTTTTATTCAATTTACTGGGATTTATTACGTTCAAGGGGTTCAGTTATGGTTTAAAATAATTATTTTGCAAGGAATACTATCACTGAAGTATTGTAGTTCACTTTTTAGGGTTCCGTACCCAAAGGGTAAAATGGGACCCTATTACTAAGACTCCGCTGTACGTCTGTCTGTCTGTCTGTCTGTCTGTCCGTCTGTCACCAGGCTATAGCTCAGTTACCGTGACAGTTAGACAGTTGCAATTTTCACAGATGGTGTATTTCTGTTGCCGCTAGAACAACAAATACTAAAAACAAAATAAAGTTAAAAATTAAAGGGGGGACCCCCTTTAATTTTTAATATAATATTATACAAACAACGTGTTTTTAAACGCCATCTATCTAATTAGTTTCGGCAAAATGACATAGATGGCGCCCGTAAACGATCTCTTTACCTCTAGAGATACTTATTAGATCTCGATGATTTTACAGTGCAGTGGGACCATACGGAAATTATACCCACTCCAACAAAAAAAAAACTAATAATTTTCCAGGTCGTTAATAAACGGCAGAGTTCTGAGTTAACTAAGTTTGCTGGTATTTATTGAAGTATTCCGTTGTTTTCTCCGAAATCAATCGAGGTTGGATCATAATTTAATGAATTTTGTATTTGTATCATTAAATTTTTATTATCGCATAGTTTTTACTTGTTTGTTCGACTAAGCATGCAGTCTGAATTTATAACTGCGATAGCATTGACCACTTATCTACACTGCGTTCTGATGTACATCGTGTTGATTGCACAATAAATAAAAAAAAATTAATAAAATCACGTTATTTGAATGGGACAATTTTGAAGTAAACCTCTTTGAAAAGAAAGAATTTTCCAAATCGGTAAATAAATGACGGAGCTCTGAGGTAACAAAGTTTGCTGGCAGTTATTGAAGAGTTTCGTAGTCTGTCTCCGAAACTCATCATCAGATATTTAAAAAATCAATTGGGACCATTTCGGATAAACATCTTTCTAACAAAATAATAATTTTGAAAATCTGTCTGAATATAACAAAATTATGCCCGAACATCAATAAATAAATATATATATAAATAAACATACGAATTGAGAACCTCCTCTTTTTTTAAGTCGGCTAAAAAAGGTTTGCAAATTTCGAAACTTATAACTTATGTACGTAGCGTATATTCACAGATAACTATGTAGAATCAGTGTAAGTTAAATAGAAGCTTGTAATAAGGATCTAAGTCATACGAGCTTGGTAGCTGAGTCAACAGAGTTTGTACAAAGAAGTGTTTTCCTCGACGTATCTTGCGCCATCTCTCGCATAATGAAACCATCAATCCTAATAAAGCTCATCGCATTACGTTTCTTTTGCCACACATTAGTCCTAACTTCACCCCGGGGTGCTATCAGAGCTGAGACAAGCATACTTCAAGAGTATGTACAGTTTTTTATGAAAATTGAGTCATGCCTCCTACGGAAGGTTGTTTGTGACCCATCTACGTCTGTAGACTTTATTCAACATGTTACAACCCTGGGTGGTTCTTAATTGGTAACCGCTGTTGGTAGGCCATGACTGTATCTTGAACCACCTACCAAACAAAGACATTTCGTCAATCGGTTCGTCCAGTTCTGGCATGATGTTAGGTACCTGCTAGTTAGAAGATGGGTTGTGTTAGTTGCGCTCAGACAGTTGTTTGTGTGGATCTTACTTTTTAGGGTTCCGTAGCCGAATGCCAAAAAACGGAACCCTTATAGATTCGCCATGTCTGCCTGTCTATCTGTCTGTCTGTCTGTCCGTCCGTATGTCACAGCCATTTTATTCTGAAACTATTACGACTACAAAATTGAAACTTGGTAAGTAGATGTATTCTGTAAACTGCTTTCCGATTTTTATATAAAAATAAAAAATATAAAAGTTTAAGGGGGGGCATCCCATACATGGAACTGGAACAAAAAAAAAATATTTTCGTCAAACCTATACGTGAATATAAAAAATTTCAACAAAAATTGGTTTGAACGAGATACAGTTGTTGACTTACAAACACTATGAAAAACAAAGTTATTTTTGTAGTTGTGAAAAATCATAGTTATAGAATACTCTACTGTGTTACGGAACGGACTTGCACTTGACCAGTTTTTTTATGCAAAAAAAATCCAAAAGCCCAACAAGTATTGGTTACAACATTGGTTAAAGATAGTAGTAAAAGATATTATGTATACCTTATTATATCCGGCTTTCATAAGATGATGCACTAGAGCTTTAGAAAGTTATTTGGCTACCTTTATGTTATAGTGCCACATTTGGTAGGAGCAAATTATAACGATGTCCCGTCTGACTAGCTACTAAAAAAGTAGCCTTACTAACATCAAGGTGAAAATTTACTGCCATTGCCATTGCCTTACGGTGTTCCGTCAGTACACAGCCCTGAGAGTTAGAGTTTTCTAGGCTATTTTCTAGCATGTTCATCATCTTCGAACACATCATCGCTTACCACCAAGCAAGATAGTAGTCAAACGCTAGCCTATAAGATATGAATAAAAAATTATGCTAATTCTTTTTTTCAAAAACTGCTTAAAAATGCTTAAACTCTGCCGACTTTATTATAAGCTTTAATATGATGAAACATCACACGTAGACTACTCTAATGTGTGTCTTTTTAACCCCCGATGCAAAAAGAAGGGGTGTTATAAGTTTGACGTATGTATTTGTGTGTCTGTGTATCTGTATATGTGTGCCTGTGTGTGGCTTCGCAGTACCCAAACGGATGAACCGATTTTGATTTAGTTTTTTTTGTTTGATAGGTGTCTTCATCAAGAGTGTTCTTAGCTTTGTTTCATGAAAATCCTTTCAGCCGTTTAAATATTATCAGCTCTTTTTTGGTTGATGAGACTACGACAGCAACTTTCGTAGCCCTTTGAACGCGGACGTAAAAAAAAATGGCGCTTCTGCGCACTACCTACTCGCCACTCTGTAGGTCGTGCTTAGGCTCTTTGGAATGGTCTCAATGTTCAAATTATATACATATATGAAAATCAGTCGGGGTGGTTTTAAATTTTAAATTTAAGTTATTACTGTACAACGTTTTGTATAAAACATTCTATATATTTTTTTTTTTTTTTTTTTTTTAATATTATAGAGCATATTACTTGTTAGTAATACGTCCCTATTGTAACTACAATCTAGCCTTTTCGGCTAATAAGCAATTTTACTTTAGCCTAAACTGTATACATAAACTACATTAAGAATATGTTCATTGACACTTTTCTTATTGTCTCTAATAAAGATGTATACACATTGTTCAAGTGTTCATACGTATAGCACTATTAGCACTTTATCACTAAACTTTATTTTTATACACTAGTTCGAACGGTTTTGTCCGCTTAAGTCTTCTTACTATGTTTGTATGGTCAAGGAGCTGGATTGCCTCGACATTCTATATTTAGGTTAAAAATAAAATCAAGTATGCAACACATTAAAGTGTCGTGTAACTACGTATGTTATGTTTGTCACCCGAATTAGTTCTGAAAGTGTGTTAGTTATGTGTATGGGTTTTATAATCCCTCGAGAGGTTAGAGTGCTACATGGTAACTCGCTCAAAGTGACTCGATGCCGAAAGCTTGCCCCAGGGCATAAATCAAGGATGAATTTTGCACAGTTTTGGATATCAGGTTACGTTTTAGATTACACAAAGTAAATAGTAATTAATATTAAGTTTGTTAACGGTATTCCTATGAATATAATTAATAGATATCTATAATTTTACTTAATCAAAAAAAATGAAACCACAATAGACCCGTTTTTACAATTATGATGGTAAATGCACAAAAATAATATGCGCATACTTTTGCAAAAAACTTTTATGTTTTAGTGTTTTGTTTAGTTTGTTACGTCATTTATCGATATCAATAAAACCTTTGCAATGTTCATATGGGTGATCTTTTAAGAGTAAAATAAAACTTATTTAAAATGTAAAACCACCCGCGACTGATTTGTATAATATGTTGGTATAATTTGTTCATTGAGGCCATTCCAATGAGCGTAAACACTACATATCAGACGAGGAGTTGAGGAGATTCCTGCTTATTCAAGGAGATGTCACAGCATTAGATCTAGTTAACCATATTCTTGCAAAATCATTGAAGTAACAGGACACTGAATTTCAAATTAATACATATAAATTGAAAAGTGTAAACTGCCACGTAAATTACGTTAAACAGACAGCAGCAAAGTGACGGGTATGTAGTGCGCAGAAGCGCCATTTTGATTTTTTTGGCATCCGCAGTCAAGGGCCACAAAAATTGCTATCATAGTCTAATAAACCAAAATAGAGCTGATAATATTTAAACGGCTGAACGGATTTTCATGAAACAAAGCTAAGAACACTCTTGATGAAGACACCTATCAAACAAAAAAATCTAAATAAAATCGGTACATCCGTTTGGGCGCTACGACGCCACAAACAGACACACACATACATAGATACACAGACACAGATACTCAGAAACTCAGATACACAGATCCACACATCAAACTTATAACACCCCTTCTTTTTGCGTCGGGGGTTAAAAACGTCGATTTATCATTCTATAGATGTATCATGTTTATTTAAGTTGTTGTAAACGCAAGAGAAAGTAAATATTAAAATGAAAATGCGAAAGTAACTATGCCTGGTTCATAACTGAACAACAAAGGAATAGTAAGGATACTTTTTAACCGACGAAAAAAAAACGGAGGAAGTTATCAAGTTAACGCGTATATATTTTTGTTTTAAGTGTGACCACGAATAACTTTTTACAGAGTAGTCTAATTTTGATAATTCTTTTTTTATTGGAAAGGTGTACCCCTCAAAGTGGTTCCATTTAAATTTTAACGAAATCGGGCGAGCGACTTTTAATATATCAACTAAAATAATGGATGAAAGTATTATTATATTGATGATTTCATCGCAACGTCAATGTATATCGACGAACATACTGGAAAAAACAAAAATAGCCGAAAATCGGGCTCTATTTACTTGTAGTATTCATTATTCTGAGGCTCAGTGGCGTGTCTTGGGAGAGGCCTATATTCAGCAGTGGACTGATACCGGCTGATTAAGTTGATGATGATGATATTATTTCACAGGTGGTTCCATTTGCAATTCATCGAGATATGTTCAGTATCTTCAGAGATATTTATTTATTTACTATACTTCAAATATAACATAACAGATACTTAAACCTAAAGCGTTATATCTAATACATACAATAAAAAACAATTATAGAAATAAATAGGTAATTACAATAAAGAGGTAATTACAGAGAAACTCTTTCGCTGTATTGGCGACAAATTCTTTGCACCACTATCCATCTGTCCGTCAAGACGTCAGTCTGAGGAAATACGGTGACAAGCTCATTTAGATGCCTCTGTGTTCTTAGTATGGGGGAGTTGTGGCGAGCTGCGGTGCGCACGGGCTCGGGCGCGACCAGTGGCACGCGGCCGGCGCGACCAGTGGCGCGCGGCCGGCGCGGGATCCTGATATGAAGATAAACACCTCTAACTTATTATTGAAATTAATTAACGTGACGTTAGAAGTCTATTCTTTTAGTTTTTTAAGTGATCTTAAATTATTTTTATTATTATAAAGCATAAAATACCTATAAAATAAATAAATAAATAAAATACCTGTTTGTCTAGGCCAGGGGTACGCAATGACGCCTGCTTATAACATAATTATGGCACAGAAAACTTGCTGCTAAGGGAAGATGTGATTACACCTAAAATGTAGAATCTCATCCTCTATAGTCTTATCTCGTGCTGATCTAAGCTCTCCTGTGAACGTGTTAGTCTCATTATTAGATTCTTCTAAATTATCTTTTTTTCATTCGAGCGGCATTTTTTGTAGGCCTACCCATGTTGGTATATAAAGCGTGTTTTTTTTAAATAATTCACAATTATTTTACAACAAATTATAAATAAAGTAGGATTATATAATTAGGATAGTTTAAAAACTAAAACAACCGACTTCAATGCCCCGCGAGTCAATTTCAGTAGCAAGTTTGAGACGTTTATCATCATATCTCTAGAGATACTTATCAAATCTCAATAATTGTAAACTTTAAACTTTCGCGATTTGAACACATAGTTATAAATAAAATATCTAACTGAAATATTTAACTGTAATATTTAACCGAAACACTCAACTGAAATATTCAACTAAAACATTCAACATAAATATCTAACTGAAATATTAAACTGAAACGAGTTGGGAGCGACGGAGTCGGCAGTCGCAGCGTCGTTGAGTGAAGGCAGCGACGCAGCAAGTCGGCGCGTGCACCAGGGACAACGACCTGCGATGCTCTGCCACCCACTGCACCCGCACGTACCACGAGCTCCACTCCCAGCCACCTGAAACATGAAATAGTTGGTAGTCCGCTATGGATGTGTTGTTGAGTTGGGAGCGATGGAGCCGGCAGTCGCAGCGTCGTCGAGCGAAGGCAGCGACGCAGCAAGTCGGCGCGTGCACCAGGGACAACGACCTGCGATGCTCTGCCACCCACTGCACCCGCACGCACCACGAGCTCCACTCCCAGCCACCTGAAACATGAAATAGTTGGTAGTCCGCTATGGATGTGTTGTTGAGTTGGGAGCGATGGAGCCGGCAGTCGCAGCGTCGTCGAGCGAAGGCAGCGACGCAGCAAGTCGGCGCGTGCACCAGGGACAACGACCTGCGATGCTCTGCCACCCACTGCACCCGCACGCACCACGAGCTCCACTCCCAGCCACCTGAAACACTTAACCGAACATTTAACCGAAATGTTTAACTGAAATGTTCAACTGAAACTTTCAACTGAAATTTTTTAACTGAAACTTTTCAAAAAAATTGAAACTTTTTAACTGAAATATTTAACCGAAACATTTAACTGAAATATTTAACCGAAATATTTAACCGAAATATTTAACCGAAATATTTAACTGAAATATTTAACTGAAATATTTAACTGAAACATTTAACTAAAATACTTTAACCGAATATTTAACTGAAATGTTTAACTGAAATGTTTAACTGAAATGTTTAACCGAAATGTGTAACTGAAATGTTTTAACTGAAATATCCAACTGAATATTTAACCGAAATATTAAACCGAAATATCCAGTTATAAATATTTAAATACGGGACTTATCGCGCCTAAAACATAAATCTTATCTACTCGACGTTTCGACCAAGTTGCATTGATCGTGGTCACGAGACGACTGAGTCGTAAATCGTCGTAAATCTCAATAAAATTACAATGAAACCACCTCGAAAATGTACCCTACCGATAAAAGAAAAAAAATCATTCGAATCAGTTCAGAATTGACGGAGTAATCGCGTAATATATACACAAAAGAAAAAAACAAACATACAGACGAATTGAAAACCTCCTTTGTTTTTGGGAGTCGGCTGATAACAGTTAATAGCTTAAATAAGGTAGGAAGCTATTTTAAAAGTAATAAAAATTAAGAATGTAGTAAATAGAAGATTTTGGCCACAAAAAAACAACAACTTTTTAACAAAAAAAATTAAAGCGCCGAAAAAACTGAAAAGCAAAAAATAATAAACCTTTGTTATTTAACCTTAATAAAGAAGTTCTTAAACTACTGTTAATAAACCTCAGTATATATTTTTGAAATAGTTTTGATTTTTTAACTAAACTTAATAACTAAGTTCCTAAATTAATGTAAGTATGTATACTTAAGCAATTTTGAGCCGGCGCCAAACAAGCAAACGCGATGCGTGGCGGAGGCGCGGCGCGACACGCCAGTTCGCCGGGAAATGCCGAGTGTTGACGAAGTTGATGTCACCGATACAGCAACCCGAACGGGCACCACATAATATAGTAATCTGTGACGGGTCGTGATTGGCACACACGTGAGGGCAAACGTCGTTGCGAGCGGTCGTGCATCTTTACTTAGTCTTTGGGGCGTGTGAAAGCGCATTTTTTGGAATGTTTAATGTTTATCGCTGGAGATTTTACGTTGCATTTTTAATTTGATTTGGTTATTTCTTTAAATTTCAGGTTATTTAGTGATCTTTGCTTGTTGATTGTTTGGCGCCGGCTCAAAATTGCTTAGGTATACATACTTACATTAATTTAGGAACTTAGTTATTAAGTTAAGTTAAAAACTTAAAACCACTACAAAAATATATACTGAGGTATATTAACAGTAGTTTAAGAACTTCGTTATTAAGGTTAAATAACAAAGGTTTATTATTTTTTGCTTTTCAGTTTTTTCAGCGGTTTAATTTTTTTGTTAAAAAGTTTTATTAACTCGGGCAAAGCCGCGGGATGCAACTGTTTTAAATACCTACGTCCTAATATAACCCTAGTTCTATTATTATGATGCCTAAAATTATTTAACCTAAACGCAATCATCGTAGTATAGATTTAGAAAAAAATCTAAACATACAAAATTATGTCCTACGATGATAGGTAGGTCCCAAAGGCTTTCATCCTATTTTCCGTGAAAGCCTCCTGAATAGTACCTCCTAAGGCAAATAGATGCTTGTAATAATAAGCGGCCCTAGTCGGCCTGTTCAACTGAATATTGTTAATATTCATGAGTCGATAAGATGAGATGTTTACCGATAGTGTTACATGTCTATTATAACACAATATTGTTGTTTTGTTTAGTCGGCGGAAAATTAGGTATTGTTAAATAATAATGTATAGTAGAGTTAATCGGATAACTATTGATTGTTATCGATCAAAGTTTTATTTACTATTTATCTGGGCACACCTGTGTATCAAGGATGACGTATCGTTATCGTCATACATAACTTAATGTCGTTATTTATATCTATACTAATATTATAAAGAGAGAACATTTGTATTTTTGTATGTTTGTAATGATTTGGCTCAAAAACTACCGGACCGATTTAAAAAATTCTTTTACTAATATATAGAATAGACTTTTGGAATGAAAATAGGCTATATATTATCCCGTTTAAATCAAAGGTACACGTGGAGGCCTAATTTGCAACCTAAGTCGACTACAAAACGGTCGCAAAAACACGTTTCTTACGAACGCTGCTCAATTGAAAATAGATAGAAGAATATTTTCTATGGAAGAGTTGTACAACTTAATAAGACCTACAAAAAAGTACGCGACAGCATATGTCTATCTCTTAAGGTTGACTCACAGTAACCATTTTAATCTTTAATTTGTTGTTAAAAAATATTACATAACTTCCAAGGCTATTTTCAAGTATATAGTATTAATCCTTATCCAAATAATTACGTTAATTAGCTTGGCCACACATGACAGATTAAAATTGTCCTTTACAGTATATAATTCAAATTAAAACTCTAAAAACTCTAGAAGATATAAAAATATTGAAACCACAGATTAGGTCATAGTTACTACGAAAATATTATTATAAGCTTAGCGATGCTGTAGATCCCCACCGATCACAATCAGTTTGAAGTTGAATCAATATAGTATAATAATATATTTTTACTGTATAAAATTCTATTGTATAATATAGTTTTGATCTATATATATAGTTATGACTATATATTTAGTTATATAGTTATGACAGACGGACTATCAGTTCCATTTGGATCATGATATGTACTGTGATCGGTATGCGTTTCTCGATGTTGTGTTTCACTATTTCACTTTTTTTATTTTTTTTTCTATAAAAATTACTGAAACACACAGTTACATGTATGGTTGGTTTTAACCTACTTTAATTTTTTTTTAATATTCTGACGTAAACGATTGGATGACAGCTGAATGGTTCATTACTTTTTTTTTCTAATTCAAAGCGTTACATTCTGCTTCTGCTATGTTTACTTGATAATTGGTTATGATTTATTTTATGATTTATGATTTTGACGTGTATATGTGCGTATATTTATACTGCCTACATACTGAATAAATGCTTTGATTCTTCTTTGGTATAAACCACCCGACTGATCTATGTATAATCTTTTCAATAAAAGCATTCCAATGACTCTAAACACGACATTTAAAATCTGAGCTGTAAGTAGGGTGTGGATTTGAGTATTCTGTAGAGTCCAGGAGATGTCCCAGCATCATGTCAATGCTTCCATGTTCTTACAATATCGTTGAAGAAGAAGATTTTCGAATTGATCAGACCTATGAAAGTTGATTTCATAGCGCAATTAACTAGAAAAAGGCTCATAGTTTTATAACGATTGAACGAATTTTCATGAATCAAAGCTAAGAACACTCTCGATGAAGACGTCTATCAAACAAAAAAAAATATCAAGAATAAAATCAAAATCGGTTCATTCGGTTGGGTGCTAAGATGCTACAGACAGATACAGATACACACGTTAAACGTATAAGTAATACCCTATCTTTGATCCCATGATTTGATTGATTTCGATTCCATGATCCCACTACCTCTGTACGAAAACCCATGATTCATGAATGCACATAAAACTTTCATTGGTAGGTACGAGTATATAGCTAGGATTAGAACCAACGACCGTCGGGTCAGAATCAGGGTAACTATCCTTTACGCCAATATCACTACGTAAGTATTATAAAATAAAGTCCATCACTGCGTCTGTCTGTCTGTTCGCAATAATCTCAATAGCTACTGAACGGATAATCATGCGGTTTTCACCAATAGCCAGTGTTTATGAGGAAGGTTTAGGTGCATAATTCGTTAAAGTTCTGTGTAAATTGGTTGAAATATGACGATGATTGTTAAATATGTTAATATTTTACATTTGATGCAACATTTTGTAGGCATGTTCTACCCGTGCGAAGCCGGGGCGGGCTGCTAGTCGTCTAATAAAACTAAACTATTTAACTTGGTTCTTGTTTGTTGGTCTCTTGTTTTCACGAATTAACTCTTTACATAGTATAAACCAAAGTAGCTTTCGCCGTCTGTACGCTTCGATCTTTTACAGTACGCAATGAATTTTAATGCGGTTTTCATCAATAGATAGATAGAGTTTGAATTCTTCTTTATTCCTTAAATGGCGGCACTATATATTTTTCTTTCTATTCGGCAGTTTAAAACGTTATTAACGGCTTTGAAGGTGTCTCTATTACTCCAGAAAACGTTACAAATAAATGTCTGACACTGGCTTTGAATATCTAATGTAATATTAGTTATGATCTATATTACCCTATTGGGTGAAAAATTATAAATTATTTACTAAGCGTAGTTTTATTAACATATTTGCAAAGTTTCGTACTTATCATAAAGCGTAGCCCATCTTCTAAATAAAGAAGGTCACTTCTAAGATCACAAATAAATCCCTGATAATATATTCCAAGTCTTTATTTATTAACTTTATTTATTTATTGACATTATTTATTGTCCAACACAAGTTATGGTTATATCAATATTTGCATAGTTATTTTTTTTTGTATCAGATAGGCTAGCGTCTGATCACTATCTCGCCAAGTGTTACCACCTGATTGATGTGTACCACCTGCAATGATGTGGTCGAAGATGGTGAACACGCTAGGCCTAGAACGGTCTGAATCTCAATGGATGTAAGCTTCCTTAACGCCGTAAGTTTATGGTGGCAGATTCACTCCTTGACAGTGTTAAGCTACGTTTAACGGTAGCAAGTCAGTAAAATTAATTCTTTGATTTACGTTACATCTGTCTCTTTAACTTGTATCCTAAATTATTAAGCATTAAGGTTTTTGTGTAATATATCTGCAGTATCAATAGAGTTTTTGGTACATTGTTATTATTATTATTTTACCGATCGCTTGCCCACGACTTTGATCTTGAATGTTGTTGTTCACGACGGTTTGCCGCCCGGGCCCGGGCTAAGCTAACAGTTTACTTTATTTTCTTAAATATCATATATGTATTTGATATTCTATCAATCAGATATCAATCATATATGAGAGTAGCTATGCTTTTTTAACGCATTTGATATCGTCTTTTTGTAGTCAGTTTACGAGTACAACTATCTTCGATTTGTAGTTGTAAGTCGGCATTTAGACCCTGAGTTGAAAAGTTAGTCTGAAAATGTTTTTAAATATGACTCACGTGATGGAAGCGGGCGGGTTAGCGTGCACTAGACAGGGCAGCACCAGATCTCCTCCTCTCCTCACTGATGCTTCCCACTGCCCGTGGGTTAGTGCGCGTGGAGCCGATGCCACGCTCATTGCTGGAACAACACGTGCTTGATGATGAAGAGAACACAATAGAAGTTATTATATACAAGTCATATTTGTAGAAAGAGCGATTTGCTACATATTGGATCACACATATTATTTTAGAAATATTCTCATTTCCAGAAAAACACGACCACATTGTCTCTTAATACCTGTAAAAAAATATTACCATTTTTAAGGTTCCGTAGTCCTGACAAGGAACCCTTATAGTTTCGTCATGTCCGTCTGTCTGTCTGTCCGTCCGAGGTTTTGCTAAGATACCGATAATACTAGAAAGCTGTAATTTTGTAGGGGTATGTATATAAATGACGCCAACAAAGTGCTGAAATAAAATTTTGAAAAATATTTTTATAGGGTATCTCCACTATATGAGAAGTGGGGATGAATTTTTTTTTTCATCGTCTTCCCCAGCGTGTGGGGTATCGTTAAATAGGTCTTTTAAAATGACATAAGGGTTGCTAATACCATTTTTCGATTGAATGCCCCATTTACGAAATATTAAACTGAAAAGTGCAAATTTTTGTTCCAGTAGGGCGTCCCCCTCCCTCTAAAAGCTAAACGGCTGGCTTGAAAAATCTGGAAAAATTCGTGATAATAGCGCATTTCATGAACTTTAAAGGAAAAATATAGCGGTCAAGATAACTTTATTAGTTTAGCCGTAATAGTCGTTGAACTTGGGTGTAGGATAATTTTGTACCAAATACAAAATCCTTAGAATACATCCTTTAAAGTGACAAAAACGGTACCTAGTTGCTTGTTTATAACGGGTAAAGACTTGCATTGAATAAGAGGCTACTACGGAACCCTACACTGCGCGTGGCCCGACACGCACTTGGCCGGTTATTTATTTTATGAACCATCGCCTGTGAACACTTGCAACACTAGAGGTATATCACTCATGGGTTGTCGTCCTGATACGTCGTTGACGGCCAGGTTTTCCGAATTAAAAGCCTTACCGGACCTCTTACCACAACGAAAAATATGAAAAAATGACTATGAAGCAGATCTATTCATACTCCATTGAAAATAATGAAAATGAAGTAAGTGAACCGAATAAATCGAATGGAAACATTGACAGTATTTGATAAGATGTGCAATCCCGACTAAAGCTTACCAATGATCACTTATAGATAAATATTAGATATACCTACATATGTACGAGTACCTTTCTCCATTTATTTCAAGTATAATTTTATTGATCAATACAAATTGAGGTTATTATATTTATCTACGTAAAAACGTAGACTCAACTCTGAACTCAAATTCTTGAATATTATATTAAACGTGGATTCTTTGGAAGTATCTCGAGGGCTCTTAAGGTACACATTTGATCAAATTGGCAATAAGTTCCAGTCCTCAAAGGAACGATTCAAACCTCTTTATGATATCACGGAATGAAGTTATTGGAAGTACTCTAAGCACAAGTTGACATACACTTGATCTACAGGTTTTAGCGGGGACCAGCTATACTGATTACATATATTCGATAAATAATTTAGTTTAATGACATAAGTGTCATTATGATGTGGACTCAGCGCATGTATTTTGTACATAACTCGTAAATGTATGTTTGTACATACATTTACGATTTTTTTTTTTAATGTTATGGTTGGCAAACAAGCAGACAGCCCGCCTGATCGTAAGCGGTTACCGTCGCCTATGGACAACTGCAACACTATGAGTGCTATTGATGCGTTGCCGACCTTTGAGGAGCTTGTGGATACCCTTTTTAAAAGATTCCATCCTATAGCTAGATGGAAAGATCGCGGCGGGCAGATCATTCCACATCTTACAGGTACGCGGTAAAAATCCTCGGTTAAAACGGGTAGAGCGAGACGTCCAGGACTGTAAGATGTGATGGTGAGCTTTTTGACGGTGCCCAGCAGTACGATAAAATAATGGCGATAGTGGAATAAGGTCAAAAAGCTCTTCAGAGCATTTCCCATTATAGAGACGGTAGAAGATGGATAGCGCTCCGATGTCTCTATGGAGGCTGAGTGGCTCCAACTTTTCACAGAGCTCGGGATCGTAGACACTTATTCTAGTGGCTCTTCGCTGTAAGAAGTCAAGAGGCTGAAGCTAAAGGTAAAAAAAGGTAGCTCGGAGCGCCGTTCCAGAGGTGCGAGCAATATTCCATGTGTGGTCGAACTTGTACTTTGTAAAGCACAAGCCGTTGACGTGGTATCGTGGAAATATCGCTGCGCTCTGTTAAGCACACCTAGCTTCCTGGATGCATGTTTTGCTTTGGCTTCCAGGTGACTCTTAAATTGGACCTCACTAGAAATGTCGATGCCTAGGATCCCAAGACTGTTGGATATTGTAAGAGGAACGCCCTGAAATCGGGGAGCTACGGAAAAGGGAGTCTTTTTAGCAGTGAAAGCGCAAACTTGTGTCTTCGTGGGGTTAAATAGGACCAAATTACATTCACCCCATTTGGAGACTTTCTCAAGAGAGTTTTCTATTTGAGACACAAGTTTGTCTCTGCATTCCTGCACCTCGGAAGAAGAGGCGTTAACACGACCGGCATAGTGTGCGTCACCCGTGCTATCGTCTGCATAGCAATGTATGTCAGTAATTTGTAACATAAATACCGATATTATAACGGGGAATGTTCTGATAAAATCTTTAACCTCATCCCGCCATCTCGCTTTTATCATCGTTCTTCTTGACACCGATAGAGAGCTCATCCACATATTGTTGACACGTGGACATCGCATACGGTACGTTTTATGCGGTCGTTTTGTCCGCGGACTTGCAAAATGTGGAACGCGATCACCCACCAGAGGTTTTTCCGCTACGGTACAACATGCAGCGATTTAAGAGAGGGGTAAAAAGAGTCCTCTATGCAAAAGGTAGGCAAAGCACGTGCAATACTACTTGTGTTGCAGGTGTTTATAGGCGACGGTGACCACTTTCGATCAGGTGGGCCGCTTGCTTGTTTGTCAACTTTGACATAAAAAACAAAAAAAAATCATTGATATGCAGAAAAAATAGAGTAGGCGACAGCACAGAATCCTGTGGGACACCAGCGTTGATGGGAATTTGGTTGGACTTGAAACCAACAACAACTACCGATATACTACGGCGATCGAGGAAGCTGGCGACCCATGTGCAAAGCCCCTCTGGTAGGCCGTAAGATGGAAGCTTGGAAAGAAGCGCCTTGTGCCAGACCCGGTCAAAGGCTTTCGCAATGTCTAAGCTTACAGCAAGTGCCTCTCCTCTACTCTCTACAGCTTCAGACCATCGGTGTGTGAGATACACCAGAAGATCACCAGCTGAGCGACTATGACGAAAACCGTATTGACGATCACTTATCAGCTAGTGCTCTTCGAGGTATCGCAGAAGCTGCGTGTTGACAACACGCTCCGTAACTTTGCAGAGTAGAGAAGTAATTGCTATAGGCCTAAAGTTAGACGAGTCAGTACGATCACCTTTTTTGGGTATTGTGTGGACTAGGGCAACTTTCCAAGAACGGGGCACGTATCCTGAGGTATAGGAGTGCAGAAACAAGCGCGTTAACACTGGAGTCAACTCGGGAGCACATATCTTTAGGACGATCGCCGGAATGCAGTTTGGCCCACTCGATTTTCGCACATCAAGAGAAAAGAGTTCCTTCCGTACTGCTTTGTGGGAGATACGTTCTTCTGGCATGAAACTCTTACACCTCGGGATAATCGGCGGTGATAAATCCCCATCGTCGAGGGTCGAGTTAGATGCAAAAAGACTACCAAGAAGATCGGCTTTTTTTTTAGCAGTATGGGCCAGGCTATCATCCAAATTTCGTAGGGCTGGTAGGGAGGATTGGCAGAAGTTACCCTCGGCTGCTTTGGCGAGTGACCAAAACTCTCTGCTTCCCGACGGATAACTGGCGAGTCAGTCACCAATCCTCGTAATATGCTGATCTCTGGCCTTGGCAGCCACCTTCTTGCTCGACCTGGAGGCAGCGTTTAACTTCTATTTTAGGAGAGCGGTGTTTAGATCGTTTGATGCCCGCGCTGTGGTCCAAGCCTTAAATGCATCAAGTTTGCACTTTGATGCAACCGCACAGGACTTATTGAACCATGGGTGACGCCGCCCTCGAACCACCGAGTTTGGAATGTCACATTCCATACCCTGAAGCACGACGTCAGTGACGGCGTCAGCACACACATCAACATCCTCCGTAGAAAAACAGAGTTGCCCCCAGGGATATGATGCATATAACTCGCGAAGGCCATCCTAGTCTGCTGTCTCATAGTGCCAAACTGTGCGTTCCCCAGCTAGAGAAGGTCTAGCACGATTTAAAATTGGCACAACTGAACTTACCAGGCAGTAATCTGAGGAACCTAGGGGTGAACCGACAGATACCTGATAATTGTCTGGATTTGAGGTCAGCAGGAGGTCGAGCAAGGAGGGGTTTGTGGTTCTCTATATCTGGTATTCTGGTCGGTTCTGTGACCAGTTGAGAGAATCCATATGTCAGAGCCAGATTGTATACAGTACGCCCCGCATAGTCGGTGGAATTAGAGCCTTGGTTAGGCTCTAATTCCACCGTCATCACATCTCATTGTTATGAGCGTTAAAATCTCCGAGCATTATTAATTCCACAGAAGCATACTGTTCCAGCACTTTGTCGGCGCCATAAGAAATGTGCTCAAAGAGACGAGTTGTCTCCAGGTCACCGCTGTGAGACCTGTATAGGCAAGCATAGACTCGTGTTTGACCACCGTAGTCCACGCGCACCCAGAGAAGCGACCGATAAGACGACGACAGCAGATATCCTCCCGCACGTACACACATACCCCAGCCCGTCTCAAGAACATGTGTTCCAGGGTATAGCCGGGGTACATCAGATAAGGGGTATTAGCAGGGCAGGATATCTGGGTCTCCGTCAAAAAGAGCAACGCCGGTTTAGCCGTTTCAAGGTGAAAGTGAACGGAATCGATATTGGTGTGAAGGACCCTAATATTACAGAAGTCCACTTTGGGTGTGGAGTGAGCCGCTGTAGAAATTTTCTTATTATTTTACCTAGTCATGAAATTGTAAGGGTTTGGGGGGAAAAGCGACGTGACACGCTTGCTTGTGATTGCATCCAAGTGACTATATTGAATTGCATAAGACGAAAAATCGGTTGAACAGACTATGGAGTAGCTGGCATGGGGGCCGGAAGGGCCCCCGGTCCCCCCTGGAGGCAATTACCGGGTCCACTCCGGTCTCCTACTCCGGCACGGTAACAACCTTACAGGATTATGCGCGGGTTGGCGGGACAGCCTCCTAGACTGGAGATTAGAAGTGATCTCTAGGTTCGGGTCCCCTACTGACTCGCGGGCGGCCAGCGGATAACCGTTTCACCGGGTCTCCCTGGCCCCCATGCCAACCAGTCACGTCGGGACAACCAAGTCTATCCTCTACACCATTCACGGTTGCCGGGATACTAAAAAAAGGACACGTCACTAGGTGGGAAGGAAAGGAGCTGGTACTTCCGCGATGGTGTTGGAGCACGCCAGTGCCGGAGCAATTACATTCAACGGCAGACTTATACGGGCGGGTGGTATTATACCAGGCAACAAAGAAATGTTCTACCACCAAGAATGTGAAGTGGAATTACAGTCTTAGATAGGCTGTCGAGAGATGCGGCGGGTACGCCTCCACGCTTATTTCTTTGCTGTTTGCACCCTAGAAAGTCCCTCTGCCGACATCGACACCCGCGGCAAGAGAAGGGGTGGCCCTATTATAAGCCGGGAACCACACGCCAAAAAAATACGTAATAATATGTATGTAACAGCTGTTAAGTAAGTACCCAGTGTACTACCATTCTCTTTAAATATTTGCATGATGTTAAGTAAATATGTTATCAAGTATTAAACATTTTTAGTCGTACTAGTAGTGCCAGCAGTATTGTCAGTGCAACAAAAACAGTAAATTAAAACGACCGACGACTGACGCGACCTCAATTTCTACGACGGTTCTGTTTTCGCACAGACTCTAGAGGTGATCCGACAACCATTCACCACACTGCGAGGGAGGTGGGAGGTATTACTCACGTGCTACGTCGATGGTGGCAGGCGTGCTACGGCGTCTCTCTCCGGTCAATGAGTCCAGCACGGAGCACGAGTAGAGAGCGCGTGCGTCCTCCGCCCGCACCGACCGCACCACCAGCCGCCATCCGTCGTCCACGATGAGCGTGGGTCCAGCTGCAAGTGAAGTATTTGATTTACTTTTTTATATCTTATAGGCTAGCGTTTGACCACTATCTCACCTGTTGTTAAGTGATGATGCGGTCGAAAATGGTAGCACGCTAGGTCTAAAATAGGAACTGGCTTTATGGGCTAACATATTCTAATAAACGTACTTTATTACAGTTACTTAGTTGAAATAATACTCCAACGTTCTTACTATAACTAAGTGTAATAATATTAATATTTAAAAAAAAAGTGTAATAATATTACTATTTATTTATTTAGTTCTGTGTTGAGTAGGACTCGCTCAACACAAAGTATCGTTAAATATTTTTTAAGTTAAGAGCTTTGTAGCACAAATTTTATACGCTTACTTATGCCTATTGGCCAATTTTATTGTTTATTTTACTTTGGAACTTGCACTATAAATGAATACACTAAATTTCACATTTGTGCGTATATACCTACTGTATTTAGGATAGAAATTTACACTTCTATCGTATAGGTAAGAAAACTTTTTACGAATCCTGAAAAAATCCATATATCTCATATCGTTATTGAAAAGTTTTGCTCATATATACGAGTGGGTACTCGTATATATCAGATTAACACGTTAAGTGCGAAGCGAGGCCTAAATCACCCCTGATGCAACTTCCCTGTGGTGCGGCAAGCAAAAAAGTGAATTTCTCTGTCGTGCGAATGGCATAGCTTTGGTTTGGTCCAGTGTAGGAAAGAGATAAATATATATTTGAGATCACTAATGGTTCCCGGACTCGGTGGTGTACCTACCTTGGTACCGGATGTCTTAGGCCTCGTGCCGCACTGAATTAATATAATTTTAATGCAGTGCGGAACGAGGCTAAAACGTCCCATATCCCCCCTGACCTCGTACCGCACTCAACGCGAGCTTCCCGCGACCAGTGTTGTGCATCACGTCGATTGGAGAGCACGTCCTTTTAGATTATTTAAAAAAAAATGTATCCTTTGATAGCTTTGAACACAAAGCTATCAAAGGATACATTTTTTTTTCAGAACAACAGTTTTGCCAGGTTTTGCCCTTAAAACGATCTAATGAGATATAATTGATCAAAATCGGTCAAGTCGTTGCGTACTTAAGACAGTTTAAAAACGTCGATATTATTTTTCCCATCACTAATCGCAGTGAAAATTTGCCCTATTTCAGTGCGTTACGAGGTGTATAAGATCCCATATTTTGTTTTGCTAATAATTCCTAAACTAGCCATCAGATCCCGGGGCGACGGTGGATTAGGGTTCATCAATTCACTGTCTATATCAATAAGGACCAAAATTCTCATTTATCTTTGATTTCGCGCCAGAAAATGGATTTTAGTCTGTAAAAGGAGGTGGGGTCTAATAGACCGGGTGTCGCCCTAACGTCTGGTCACGGTACGGGCCGATTATACCTCGTGCTGCAGGAACGGAAAGTATGCAAAAATTGGTGCCGCAGCTAACGTGTTAATTAAGATTATGATATTTTTTTAGGGGGTCCTAAAAAAAATATCGTAATCTTACTAAACACCAATTTAACTTACTTTGATATTTTTAGGAAACTTTCATGTTTTGAACTCAATAAATGACAGCCTTGTTGCCACCCACTACTATACTGCATATAATATCGTTTAAAAACTAAAAAACAACCGACTTCAATGTCGCGCTATTCATTTTCAGTACCAATTTTGAGATGTTTATCTCAATATCTCTGGAGATACTTATCATACCTCGATAAAATTACCATGGTACCACACCTGGAATATCTCCTTTCGAACAAAAAAAGAATAATCGAAATCGGTTCATAAACGACGAAGTTAGCCGCGAACAAACATAAAAAAAAATATATATATATACGGTCGAATTGAGAAACCTCCTCCTTTTTTTGAAGTCGGTTAAAAAGATAGCTTGATCTCTGCGACAGTCACATTTACATAGAAGATTGACATTTTTAGAGTTGGGATAGTGGTGGAAAAAATCGATTATCATACAATGTTGTAACGAAATCGAATGAGTAGTTGTAGGTGAAAATTGGATTTTACGTTAGTAAATAAAATCAAATTTCATACCTACAACTACTACTATTTAAGATATAGTATGTAAACATGTAAATAATATTATTTAAATAAATTATAATAATATTACAATAGTATTTATCGACGTTTTTCACTATTATCGATGCTAATGTAACATACAATTGGGTTTAATTTAATTACATATATAAAAATTTATAAATAAAGTTTTATTTAAAATATCGTTAGTATAAACTATCGATATTTTAAATAAAACTCTATCTAAAACTCTGTGGTCGCGATCATTCGCCCATCACTAATCGGCATGCCCATAAAGTATGACATTGACAGGTACGGATTGTACTATTAAGAAATTTAGTACTTCATAGGCGTGATTTTTCTGACAGCTGTCACAGATATCAAGCTATATTTTATGGATTATAGGTATATCATCCTACTTTTCCTTCATGCTCTTGTTTTATTATGTCAAATTTAACAAACAAACAAGCAGCCCGCCCTACCTTTTGCATAGATGACTCTTTTTAACCCTCGACGCAAAAAGAAGGGGTGTTATAAGTTTGACGTGTGTATCTGTGTATCTGTATGTCTGTGTATCTGTGTGTCTGTCTGTGGCAACTAAATGCAAATCGGTTCATCCGTTTGGGCGCTATACCCAAACGGATGAACCGATTTACATTTAGTTTTTTTGTTTAATATGTGTCTTCATCGAGAGTATACTTAGCTTTGTTTCATGAAAATCCGTTCAGCCGTTTAAATATTATCAGCTCTTTTTTGGTTGAAAAGACTCCGATAGCAACTTTCGTAAACTCGTAGTCCTTTGACCGAGAACGTCAACAAAATCAAAAGGGCGCTTCTGCGCACTACTTACCTATCACACTACTGCCGTCTGTTTAGCGTAGTTTACATTAGTCAAATCAAATGTATTAATGAGAATTTCAGTATCCTGTTACATCAATTATATTGCAAGCAATATAATATGGTAAACTTGATCTAATGCTGAGATAAGACATCTTCTTGAATCTGCAGAATACTCTCAATTCCTCGTGTGAGATGTTGTATTTAAGCTCGTTGGAATGGTCTTAATGAACAAATTGTAGGTATACAAATCAGTCGGGGGTGGTTTTAAATTTTGAATTTAAGTATGGAAAAACCTCAAGTAGGAGATCGTTCCACATCTTGCAGGTCCGTGGAAGAAACGACCGCATAAGACATACTGTATGCGATGTCCAAGTGTCTACAATATGTGGATCAGCTCTCACGGTGTCGTGAAGATCGACGATAAAAGCGAGATGGCGGGATGAGGTTAAAGATTTCATTAGAACATTCCCCGCTATAATATCGGTAGAAGAGGCTAAGTAAGCCAATATCTCGCAGTAACGCTAGTGGCTCTAACTTTGTTTCTGCTACTTATGGCAATTCTGTGTTTTCCTACGAGTGGTCAAGACGTATAAGTGTAAATCTTTATAAAAAAGTAATCCGGCTGTATTACGTTAGACTAGAAATACTTTTAATAGTTACACATGCGTTGATGTAAATGTCAGATTTTTTGTAAATACATGCTAACGCTGGAAACCTCGCCGAAGATCCGATAACTTTTAGAATAATCTTCTTTATAGGAACCAGCAAGGAATTAAAAGGAATGGAATTCCCTGCCCGAGTCTGTGTTTCCGATTAAATACAACATAGGGGTCTTCAAGTCGCGAGTGAATAGGTATCTTTTGGGTAGGCGCGCTACATCATCGACCGCATCGTCACTTAACATCAGGTGAGATAGTGGTCAAGCGATACCCATTTTCACATAAAAAAAAGCAAGTGGTGTAACTTTTAGTGGCAAGCTGCTTCGCAAGTCATTTGCGACGTACAATGGTTGAACAATACAATTTGTGAAATTTTTCAGAGTACCTGATGCATCTTGTATGTGCACAAAGTAATGTATCTGCACAGATACTTACATTTGTATTCTTGCATAGCAAAACTATTGCGAGACAGAGTTTTAGTTACTTGCACGAAGGTTTAGAACAGTGGTTATAATGTACTAAAAACTTTCTATACGGAATTTTTATGAAATATATTGGGACAATAAAACAAATGAGTGTTTTAAAGCGTATAGTAAGCATTATTGACGAATTGGATCAACTAATAGTCATATATGGATTATATATCATTGATCCAATATCTCGCGGTATTTGAAATGTATTGTATGGAATTAGACAGAGTGAGAATATAAGAGCTTATGAAAAGAGTCAAGAGAAATCTTCTATTATTGGATAGACGGTTATTCTTTTTTAGGGTTCCGTACCCAAAGGGTAAAACGGGTCCCTATTACTAAGTCTCCGCTGTCCGTCTGTCTGTTTGTCTGTCTGTCTGTCTGTCTGTCTGTCTGTCTGTCCATCTGTCACCAGGCTGTATCTCATGAACCGTGACAGTTGGACAGTTGAAATTTTCACAGATGATGTATTTCTGTTGCCGCTATAACAACAAATACCAAAAACAGTATAAAGTTAAAAATAATAGAGGGTCCCCATACAAGAAACGTGTTTTCTTCGGCATTTCACGCCATCTATGAACGCTTAGTTAGGTAAACGTCCCATAGATGGCGTTATATTGAAATGTCGATCCATAACTCCTTTGTTAGACGTTAGATGGCGTTATAAGAAATAAAATGTTTATTAATTATTATTTTTTGCTGGCGAAAAATGATAGTGGTAATTATTGCTCGATCTTATAAAATACTGTAGTGTGGTACGGAACCCTAATAGTGCGAGTCCCACTTGCACTTGGCCAGTTTATTTTTATCTGATAGGCAGGCGTTTGATCAGTATCTCGGCGGGCAGTAAGCGACCACCGTCTCCTTACTCACGGGCGACGATGTGGTCGAGGATGATGAACACGCTAGGCCTATAGAACGAATGGTCTGATTGTCATGGGCTGTACTGCTCGAACACTTTAAGTAAGGTTATGGAGACAGATTTTCTTTTTAATGGTGGTAAGGTACTTTTTAGTAGTAAGTCAAGTGGAATATCGATACAATGCTCCTATTACCTGAGGCCACTTATACTTTTGATGTTCAAGTTTAATTAACTGACTTCAAAAAGAAGTAGCAGGTCCTAAGTTCAACTATTTGATACCTTGACGACATGATTATGATTAGTGGATATTTTCACTATCGCGGCATGTGAAGTCGGTTTTTTTTGTTTAGTAATCGATCTTAAATTATTTTCGTGGACTCATCGAATAAACTAGATAACTTCAATTTGACTCTGATTAATGCATAAAAAGGTCAGCTTAAAATTAGGTTAAATACGGTAACATTTCAACAGAAAAGTATATCTTAAGTAATCCATGCTTTGAAAACCCATCGTTAACCGACATGATAAAAAGTTCACTTGTTGACAGTTTAATAATGCTTTGCTATGAATCGAATTGGTGTCGACTGGGGCTGATTTTGTCATGACCTGAATCTGACCTGATCTGGAAGGTAGAATCAAGAAGTTCAATCAAAACTCACAGAGATGGTCAGCTGCGGGTAAGACTGCGTCGTCCCTGTACCAGGCGGCGACGGAGGCGTGTTCTCTGAGAGCCGCCGGCGCCACGCACGTCAGCAACGCCGGCCCGGCGACTTCTGCGGCCGTCGATGTCACATGCACCTGCCAGTCTTGCCACACCACTGTGGAAGAATAATAGTACATACACTAGTGTCTTTGAGGTGATATAGAAGAAGTATAAGAACGATTATGTTTAAACCAGTCAGGTAGGAGGCATTTCAAATTTGATTGCTGCGCTACTTTTTATCGAGTGAGATTTACGTATCCTCTTACTTTAACGATATTGTAAGGACATGGTAGCATTAAGCTGATGCTGGGATATCTCTTGAAATCTGCAGAATTTCGAGGGCCCGGTGGTGTAGTGGGAGAATAGTCGGCTTTGATGCCAGAGGTACCGAATTCAATCCCCGACGTACAACAATGGATTTTTATATCGAAAAATGTATGTGCACTTTTCACAGTGGCCCTCTGGTGAAGGAAATCGTTAAGAAACCTCCAACCCTCGCATGGTGGTAGGACACTATCTAGTGTCCGCCTGGCCATCTACCAACCTCAAGTTAGAAAAATCTGTCCATCTGACCAAACATATAATGTGTTCCGGCAGCTGTACTTGAGAGCCAGTTCACATTGTAGGCCTAGCGTGCTAACCTTCTTCGACCGCATTATCACTTACCAACAGGTAAAATAGTGGTCAATGTTCAATGTATATATATATATAAATAATAATCAAATCCTCATCAACTTACAGCAGATATGTTGAATTTATGCTCATTGCAATGGTTTCAATAAACATAATTATTGTACAAAGAATGATCAGGCGCGGGTGGTTTTAAATTTTGAATTAAGGTATTATTGGCCACTGTTATAAATATATTCAATATCACAAACAAATTAACATATTGTTGTCACGTAATATTATGTATGCACTTGAATGTATAGAATACCTTTCAGACGTGCTAATAGTTTCAAACTCATAATTTAAATGTGGATTTATGTCTAAGCAGGATTATTGGAAAACCTAAAAGAACCGACATTAAATGCCGCGTTAGTCAGTACCAAGTTTGAGGTGTCAATATCTCTGAAGATACTTACAAGATCTAGATAAAATTTGAATAGTGCCACCTGGATTAGCTATTAGATTTTCAAAATCTTTGTGTTATCAAACAATTGAGAACCTTCTCCATTTTTAAGTCGATTAAGAAGCAAGAAAGAGGTTATTGCACGTGACTTAAAGCACACAAAACAAAGCTGTTTCCACAGAAATCCCTCGGTACATCGGGGCGCTGGCTCTGATTCCTGCATACGAACAATATTTGATTTACTCTTATTACATTCGACACAAATTGCCGTCATTTCTCTGCAGGACGCGGTAAATTTGCATTCGGACGAGCAATGAAGATATACTCGGAGATTGTGGATCCGTTACTGTTATATAACCAGCATGTACTTTTATATATAATGGTTTTTCTAAAGGCTATGTGTGGTTGCTACAATCAAACATTTTTGAAACATCTTTGGGATTAAATATTATGTTTCTTTTAAGTGTTTAACACTTTATATTTTTGTAAATTGTTAAACACAATCCAAAATTTCATCGTACCGACGGGACTTGAACCCGCAACCTCCGGAATAACATGTTCCGGTGCTTTTCCAATTAAGCCACGGTGCGAAGTATCGTTACGACGAAATTAGTGGATTGCATTTTGTTAACCCAATTATGCATTGGTGGCGCCATCTATGACTACTTATTACGTAAGTTAATCATTCGGAAGAATACATTACAGTTTTCAAATCCGACGAGAGATGTTGCACTGCGTAAATCAAATATTATGTTTCTTTTAAGTGTTTAACACTTTATATTTTTGTAAATTGTTAAACACAATCCAAAATTTCATCGTACCGACGGGACTTGAACCCGCAACCTCCGGAATAACATGTTCCGGTGCTTTGCCAATTAAGCCACGGTGCGAAGTATCGTTACGACGAAATTAGTGGATTGCATTTTGTTAACTGTAATGTATTCTTCCGAATGATTAACTTACGTAATAAGTAGTCATAGATGGCGCCACCAATGCATAATTGGGTTCAAGTCCCGTCGGTACGATGAAATTTTGGATTGTGTTTAACAATCTTTGGGATTCTTACTTAATACGATTTTTTTTCTACTCTATCTAAGAATCTGGGTTCAAGAGACCCGTTATAAATCCTAGCACGGGTGTTCGTCCGCAGGTGGTAGGAATATAATATATCGATGGTCTGCCTGACTCGCTACCGAAAACTAGCTTAAAACCATCAAGGCGAAAATCTGTTACCATAAAATAAACTTATAGACGTGCGACTCTGGGGACTGGCTACCAAAAGTTTTTAGTATGTAAGGATATATGCGTTAAAATAAGTTAGTAATTAAGATATTTTATCTATATTATAGTCACTACACTTCTATGTCAACGCAGTATAATAAGACATCTACTCTACTCAGAACAAGGATGAGTAGCGTTAGAGAGTCGAGGCTTATGCCCTGCAGTGGGCGGAAATAAGTTGACAATGATAATGATGATGATAATGAGACTACCAATCCTGGCTATCATAGCCAGCTGCATCGTGGCCAGTGAACAAGTGTGCGTGTGTTAAACCAGGTAGCAGGCGTAATGTTGTTCCACTGGTCCATCGAGACGACCAGGGTGAACGCCCTTTAATGATATTCCAGCCTCAGACGCTCTTTGCATTCCAACTAATGAATGCTTTTATAAAACTGCAACAAACGAAAATATTCTCTAAATGAATTTTTGTTTTTTTAAGCGGCTTTTTCACTCATTCTCTTAGATTTTTTTAATTTTCCAGACAGCGCTGCATACCGTTGCTGTAGTTTATTAAAAATTGTGTCCATAATTTCCTGTAGAGAAATAAAATGAAATGACACTTTAATAATTAAAGATCATTAATAAAACGAAACAAACCGACTTTAAATTCCGTGTATAACCTTACACCAGTGAAATAATTGTTCAGTAGATAACATTGTTTTTTCGTATAATTTCCGAGTATGTCTGAGTAATTTTTTGGGTTAGAATATTTATCTGAAGATTTACTAGATAAAAAATCCCCCAAAATACTGATTTAAGCGTGCTTCGCGAAGCGGCAGTGGATCGACCGATCGTTCGAGATTGGGGGATGATTGAGCCGGCTGATAACATTGCTGCATATTGCATGAGTTTGTTCCAAAACTGGTCTGCCTGATAACGACTCAGGGCGGGGTAAGTACGCGGCATTTGCAGCATTGCTTACTTTGTGCCGCGCTGTGGAAATCTAATGTAATGTTTAAGGCGCTATACATAGAAGACATTTTAGTTTATCGACCGTAGACTCTGTACTTACAAATGGGAAATGTAGTTTAGAAGCTGATTCAGTCAGACAACTGAGCAATATAATAACGCTTTAGATTTTACATCGTCTTTTTGAAAACCCTAATAATATTGTCCAGACGCTTAATAGACGGCACTCATGACCAAAGAGCTGGCGCTTACCTCGGCCAACGGATTAGCCTAGCAATTCAACGAGGTAACGTCGCCAGCTTTTTGGGAACGTTACCGGCAGACAGCTGCGACCTAGGTTCTGTTTTTTATTTATAACTATTTTAATTTTTATTTATAAAATTTCATTTATTCACAGTTCAAATAGTTTTATTTATTTTTAAGTTGTATATATGTACCATTTGTAAATACTAGTTGAAATAAATATAAAGTACTTCCCGTTGAGTTATATTGTTTAAAAACGTGACTTTAAATCCGGCTCAAGTAATTTTCATTTAGAGTTGCGAGATGTTTCAACAAATAAAATTCACACAAATTGAGTGCTTTCTTCTTTTATGAAGTTGGTCAAAGCGACCTTCAATTAACCTAATCTTTTCGAAACTGTCATTTTCTGTTGACAATTTAGTTGGTAATCTTCAGAACCATCAGTAAACCATATTTATGAATCCGCCGGCAGCCATCAGCGGAGTCGTTAGCTAATTGACGGCGAGTCTTTGAAGTGCTCTACCTACAGTCTCTATCGCGATTTTATCACCCCCCTTTTCACCCCAATGGAGCTAAATTATGTATAATTTCAGGAGAAAGTTTCATAAACACTCGAATTTAATGCCAACTCGTTATGTCGATGACTGGGTGGGTAAACACGACGTACTATTCTGTTCTGGTACTCGTAGGAATATTTTTAGTAGTAGGTATATATTATGATACTAAATCTTGGTAAAATAAAACGAAATGTAAATTTTATAAAAAGTTATTCACACAAAGTCACTAAAAATACGTTTGATAATGTTAGAAACAATGACATTGACATTCATAGAGAAAATGTTGTGCATATCTTATAATAATGAAAATAGAGCCGGCGAAACACATAATGTAAAATACGGGAAGATAAAAATCTTACGGGATCTTTCGCGCACTATCACCTCGTGTATTTACAGAACAAAATTAATATCGAGTAAAGTTGGAAAAACTTTAGAATTACGGGAATGACCCGCGCCGGCGACACTCCTTCCGTTTCACCAGATTACTTCCGCCCTTACTTCATCCTACTTTCCTTAGATTCAATTATACCTTGCCTTTAAGGAGCCCGACGTCCTGGCAATTAATTATTTTTATGATTTTAATAAGAGTGAATGTTGTAAGGCTCCTAAAATAATTCTAAGCAATGTCTTCACAAGCGTTGAAATTATTTCATTAAGGTGTACGTAGTTGATTTATTTAGCTGCTAATTATGAAAGGGAATGAGATAATTGTTTTTAAAATTAATACATACGGGCTTTAAGGTGCGTGATAATTATGTTTGTTTTAGGTTATGATTGCTCGTGATGTGTATGAGTTGTTGTGCAGGTAACTAAAAATAAATGAAACATCCTAACAATATTAAAAATGTTAAAGTATGTATGTTTGTTATAAAACAATGCAAAGATGACTGGACGGAATCGAATGAAATTTGGCATTCAGATAGTTTATGATTTGGATTAATACATTGACACTATTTTAAGTACTTTCTAATACGATTGACGCCGCAGACTGAGATTATATACTTGCCGCAGAGTACAACTATTATTTTATAATATCAATATGTACCACACTTAAGCTACATAGCCGTATTGATCATAAAACTGCGGCACATAGAACGCCGACCACTTTGTAGATAATTCTTCTGGTATGGAACCCACAGATAGGTAGACTACAAAAGATATATCGCTCATATTATCGTATATCGACACACTGGCCTATTTAACAGAATTTTGAGGCACACCGCCTGCTAGATCTCTTATAATATACGAGATAATATATAGCCTATTTTCATTTCGAAAGTCTATTCTATATATAAGTGAAAGAATTTTTTAAATCGGTCCAGTAGTTTTTGAGCCAAATCATTACAAACATACAAAAATACAAATGTTCTCTGTTTATAATATTAGTATAGAAATACAGAAATTTCAAGAGAACTCCAAATATCACATATTGTTTAGCTGTTTTTAGGGTTCCGAACCCAAAGGGTACCATCGGGACCCTATTACTGAGACTCCGCTGTCCGTCTGTCTGTCTGTCTGTCTGTCTGTCTGTCTGTCCGTCTGTCACGAGGCTATATCTCATGAACCGTGATAGTTAGACGATTGAAATTTTCACAGATGATGTATTTCTGTTGCCGCTATAACAACAAATACTAAAAACAGATCAAAGTTAAGAATTAAAGGGGGTCCCCATACAAAAAACGTGTTTTTACTATAGCGCCATCTATGTGCGATTGTTTACCAGTGTTTCTCAACCTTTTTCATGACGCGACGCGACCCCCTTAGTATGAAAAAAAATCGACCTACTTGCACTGTTTATAATTTGTATTTTGTTATATTTCTAGCTTCTATCCGCGGTTTCGTTCGTGTGGCCTACAGGAAACAAATTACATATTTTCTTTTAAACCAAAAATTATAAGCACTTTCAGTCAAAACACCTACTTTACTCACTCTTTAATTAATATTTTCTTGAAAAGTATGTTTTCAAACTTTGTTTTTTTCTTTTACTGAGGCTTCGCGACTCCCTTATAGAGGCTTCGCGACCCCCCAGGGGTTCGCGAGTGGCGCGACCCACACGTTGAAAAACACTGGTTTTTTGTGTTAACTAGAGATGCGCTGAATATTCGTTTGGTATTCGGTATTCAGCGTATTCGGCATCTTTTCCATTATTTGTATTCTGCCAAATTATTCGGTTTTGTTGCCAAATATATTCGGTTCAAGCATTTCTATTTTCTAGGCTCATGTAGCCAAGGTGTAAAACTAAAAGACAAAATTTCTTATATAAGACTTATGTTATATTATAAGTCAAAGAAAACATATTTACTTCTTAACCTATAGTTAGTAGGTATAGTCAACATTTATTTTAAGCCTTAAATCAACATTTAATTTAAATCTCGCAACAATATTTATTTTTAAACTTTAAATCAACATTTATTTTTAAACTTAAAATCAACATATTCATAAACCTCAATTAAATCCATCCAAGTTCCTAATCTAACCAGCAGCGGCACGTAGCGCACATGCTAGAACTTGTTTACGCGGTAAAACAATGTAATGGTAAACCGAATAATTCAGCCGAATATCTGTTTCGGTAAAGGTTAAGCCGAATAATATTCGGTAATTCGGTGAAACCACTATACGGTGCATCTCTAGTGTTATCGTTCACTTAGTTGGCGTTAGAAGTTCGTTAGACATTCGTTAGATGGCGTTGTAGTAAATAAGCGTGTTTAGTATTGACACGGTATTTATATTATCGATGTACTTTGTACTTTATTTTTCCAGCAAATTTTGTTTAATCGGAACCCTACTTGTGCGGGTCCAACTCGCACTTGGCCAGTTTATTTTAGATAGGCTAGCGTTCAACCAATATCTTGCCTATAGGCAAGCGATAATGTAATCGAGCATGGTGAACACGCTAATAGGCTTAGAATGATCAGACTCTCAAGTGCTGTGCTACCGTAAGGTTATGTCAGTAGATTTACTCAGTAAAAGGCAAAAGTAGAACATATTAACAGAGTAGTTTTTATTTTGCTTTTACCCAAATGAAAGTTATAAATTCGCTAGTGAGGTAACGGGTAACCGAGGTACACGGGTAAACAGGGTAAAAGGCACAATTTGGCGAAAGGCTGGGTAATCAGCAGTGACCGCCTAAAAGCCATTCGCATTAAGTATTCCTTTTACAAAAATAACGTTTATTAGGTTTGGCAGAGGTTTGAGGATTTAGAACCACTTTGGCTTAGTACGCCCAGTATGAGATTAATTTCTTGGTATTTTTGGTAGCTTTTCAGAGTTATTGTTAGATAATACTCGTGCCTAAGGATAGCACATTTTTGCTAGAAGCTGATAGCTTTAGAGTTTTCGCTAAAGGAAAGGTTGATTACTAAATAAAAGCGTGAAGCATTGGGCTGCAGTTCAGTTAATTAAAAAATTAAGTTGTGTCGTATTTTCAGCCGACTTCCAAAAAGAAGGAGTTTCTCAATTCGTCTGTATGTTTTTTTAATGTATGTTACGCGATTAATCCGTCAATTTTGAACCGATTTGAAAGATTCTTTTTGTAATCGGTACGCACACCACCACACCACACTGTAACACAACATTATAATTTCATCGAGATCTGATAAGTATATCCAGAGGTATGACGATAAACGTCTCAAAGTTGCTACTGAAATTGATTCGCGGGGCATGGAAGTCGGTTATTTTAGTTTTTAAACTATCTCAATTATAATTATCAGGGCGAGCGAAGCGAGCCCTAACACTATCCCACAAGCTGAGCACTTTTGTGGTACACTTTACTGAAAAACTATCACGCCTATTGATTTGTGCTTTAACATAGTAATTTAAATTCACATGTAGATGTGTTATCAGTCAAAAAATATATCATTTTATTACCATAAAAAAAATTAAGATTAACAATTTTATAATTGAATATTATTGCACTACTAACGCCATCCGTTAGAGAGAAGTTCAAAGAATTAGCTTCGCTGTAAACTAATGTTTGGTTACTAACGCCATCTGTTGGAAATATAAAGAATTTACATCTGTCATCCAAATGACGTCTGGTATCAGTGTGACCATTTGTGGCAGATTTCTGCCATTTAGGAAGATTTGACACAAACATTTTTCGCACATTTCACACTGGCGGAATTTTGAAATATAAATAGAGTTTTGAAAATTTTCGTATGACATTTTTATTAACCGACTTAAAAAAAAGGAGAGGGTTTATAATTGTTGTATGTTTGTCCTCGGATAACTTCGTCATTTATGAACCGATTTTGATTATTATTTTTTTCTTGGAAAGAAGATCCCAAGTGTGGTGCCATGGTAATTTTATCGAGGTCTGATAAGCATCTCCAGAAATATAGAGATATCTCTGGAGATATACTAATAGCGTGGCATTTGAAGTCGGTTGTTTTTTAGGGTTCGTACGGAACCTAAAAAGGTAAAAAAAGGAACCCTTATAAGATCCCTTTCTTGTCCGTCTGTCTGTCTGTCTGTCCGTCTGTCTGTCCGTCTGTCTGTCTGTCTGTCCGTCTATCTGTCCGTGTGTAACTACTGATTTTCTCAGGAACGGGTGGATCTAGCAAGTTGAAATTAATACCTGATACTGAAGTCTATAGTCCTTATTGGGTGTATAAAAACCAAGGTTTTGAGTCAACACAATAAAAAGATATCGGCAAATTTAGATTTTCGCGAAAACTTGTTAGTACCAAAATGTACCTTACTTTTCAACTTTTTTTATTTTTCGGAATTTTTCCTTTACTTGTGCTGTAAGACCTTCCTTTTAACCAAAATTGACAATTCTAGGTCAACAGGAAGTACCGTATAGGTTTTGGGTCGAAAACCTAAAGGGTACTTCCCGTTGACCTAGAATCATGAAATTTGGCAAGAAGCAAAGTCTTACAGCACAAATTAAGGAAAAAATCCAAAAAATAAGAAAGTTGAAAATTAAAGGGTGCCCCCATACATACATAATTTACTCCAATTAAGGTAGACCTCTGAGTTATATGAGCGCTCATACAATTTAGAGGTCTAGCTTTATTATATACCAAAGTTGGTACGGAAGCCTCGGTGGGCGAGTTCAACTCGACTTGGCCGGTTTTTTTTAGTTTTTTAAACGATCTTATTATGCATTTATTTGGTTGGAAATTTGTAAGTTTAAATGAAAAGGTAAATTAACTTTATTTTTATGCCTTATTTAATGCCATAATTCAATAATATGATGGCAAATTTTAGGCATTTGTGGGAGTGGTTGGTGGTTTGGCAGAATTTTTTGCCAGTGTCGGGAAGATTTGCCATTTAATATAAAAAAAACTGCCGTAAAAATTATTACTAGGCTTTTAGCTAGTTAATTAAAATGTAAAAAAATCTGAAAATCTGTTAACCTTACGGTGACAGTCAGAGTATTCTAAGCCTAGCGTGTTCACCATCTTAGACCACATCATCGCTTACCATCACGCGAGATAGTGGTCACACGCTATAAGTTAGCGTTAAGATATAAAAAAATATTTAATTAATTCGTATTTCGTGACGATAATAAGGTTGATGTCTGCAATTCAGCTTATATAAGATCCGTTTTGATACGCTGGTATTTATTTACACGGCAAATACGGGTTGACATTCTGATGCAAAAGTTAATCCAGCATATCATATATTTGTAAAAATTTACAATCCTTCCTGTAAAATTAACAATAATCCAAGATCCTTTATTGTAAGAATAAAACTTAGGTTAGAAATATTAGACACCATTATGGTCATCAATTGAAGATGACTTTAATTTAAATTTAAATGTAAATAGGACCACTTGGGAAGTATATTGTTATACCCTTTAAAAAAAAATGAGTGCCCGGTGGTGTAAGTGGGAGAACGGTCGGCTTTGATGAAAGAGGCACCGAGTTCATTCCCCGCCGTGCACCAATGGCTTTGTCTATCGAAAAATGTATCTGCACTTTTCACAGTGGCCCTCCGGTGAACGAAAAACATCGTTAAGAAATCAACTACCCCCGCATAGTGGTAGGACACTATCTAGTGTCCGCCAGGTAGCTACCACCACCCTCAAGTTAGAAAATCTGTCCCAAACATCTGATGTGTTCCAGCATCTAAATACTTTGTCTTAAACCAGAAATCTTGGAAATACCATTTTATATGACCTAAAAATACATTCAGAGTCTACTAAGCTACGAAATAAAACGAATATAGCGTAGCGTGACCCGCAGTAGACGAACGGTGGCGTTCGGAGCGGACGTAACCATCGATCGCCTAATGCGCTTGTCTGGTTTGAATTATTGGCGGAACGAGCAATGGACACCAACCACCGTTATCTCCCCGCTGATTTATTATCTGTCCAATAGTATCGGAGCTTTCGTTTTTTGTCTTATGGAATTAAAGGATTTTCAGGATTGAAATAAAAATTATCAAAAGTACATTGCAAATTTATTTCAGTTATTTATATTATTTACTTAGACAGTCAGTGTGTATGTTTCATTCAGCTTTGATAAAGTGACTAGGCTGTGATGAGTAGATTAATTGATAATAGATTTTATGCACGTAACATGCATCTGCGAAAACATATTGATTAGTATTTACTGGTAAAATAACTAAAAGTTATCTATATATAAATACTAGCTGACCCGGCAAACGTTGTTTTCCCATATAAATAAATGGCTATTAAAAAATAAGGGTTGATCGTAGAAGGGTGAAAATTGAGGATTGTATGTATTTTTGTATGTTGTATCATAAAAAAATAGAAATTAAAAATTTTGTCTAAAAAATAAAAATAAAAATTTAGGGGTGGACTACCCCTTACATTTAGGGGGATGAAAAATAGATGTTGGCCGATTCTCATAGATACCGGATAAGCACAAAAAAATTCATCAAAATCGGTCAAGCCGTTTTGGCGGAGTATGGCAACGAAAACTGTGACACGAGAATTTTATATATTAGATAAAAATTATAAATATTATATTAGGTATCACGTAGACTTGATGGAGGCATGACAGGATGTGTATGATATGTGCAAATAATAGAAATAATAAAAAAACGGTATATGATTTTAGGCCACACGACTGTAGTGAAAACTTCATCAAGGCGAGGGTGATAATACGAAATAGTCGGCTTAAGCTGACTTTACCCGCACTCGAGGTGACTTTACCCGAACTTGAGCCGACTTTAGACGATCGAGCGTTACATAGCCTAAAGTCCTCGTCACGAGAAGCTATAAATTATGTAAACAAACATCTTTTACTAAGTAAATATTTTATACTGCGAGATAATAATAAATTGACCATATTCAATCGACATGAAATATAGACGGGTTATATGAAAGTAACAACCTATTTAATTTAGTCGGATCATATTTTAACGACGCAAAGCGCTATCGTTTGTGTTTCTTGGTACCGGACGCAGGGATTGTAAACTATCGGGACGCCATTTTGAAATAAACGCGTCATTCGAGTTTCGAGTTTATTTTCACAAATTCATTTTTTTTGTTGGTCCAAATGTTGTGAACTCCTGAACACTTGTTTACATAATTTATAGCTTCTCGTGACGGGGACTTTAGTGCCGTGACGGCACAATTTCATTCAATATCCAAAAGTGAAAATAAAATGTTGAGCGCGCCTAATGAAGTGTTTACTTCACAACTAATAAAACACGCTACACATACGCACAATAAACTATTCCAAGCTATATCATGAGACTCCATTACCAAGCTCAATAGATTGGGCTTGGTAACAAGAGTCTCCTGCAGTCCTGCACTGACGTCCCGTACATATAGGTTATATTATATGCTTAAAGATGCGAGGATGGAGTTAGGCATCGTCTTATACGTACAAAATGCTGTTTCAGCGTGTTCTCTTATTAATCGTATATTGTATAAATCAAATCACTGTCAATAACTCATCATTAGAGCTCAAATTTAAGGGGTTTACTAGAGCCTTTATTATTTATACGCATAATTATCACTTAAAGCTTTCCAAAAACGTTCTGTAACTCCTCAATGAAGTTCAATTTCTGTTAACATACAACAGATACATTTTCCTATAATTTTCCCTATAGTCCGGACACCGGAGTTGACTGGACCGCCATAAATCTGTCCAGTAGAACACAAATCAATTTGTCAGGTGATTTAGATGGTAGGTAAATTGCGACGAGCATTGCCCTAAGATAATTGATTAATAGAACGTCTCTTGATGATATATTTGTTTGTTAATTTCTTCTTTAATGTACTTTTAGTCTTAGTTCCGGCATATTTTAACCGACTTTAAAACATGAGGAGGTTATCAATTTGTCGGAGTTTTATGTATGTTTCCCGATTACTCAAAGGCGTTTGAACTGATTTGAAAAAATCTTCTTTTGTTTGAAAAGATATCTTCACAGGTGATGTCATTTAAATTTAATTGAAATCCTCTATCATGTCAATTTCAAATAAAAGACAACTGCAATAACAACATACAATTTTATAGCATCATAATAAATAGGTAACGTAACAAGTTAGAGAAACAAAAATTCCACCATTATACAGGATGTCCCATGCAACCTGTACCAGCGAAGGTCTGTGGTCTGAGGACACCAGTACCTATCGATTGGACCCCATGTATGTTCCGCGATTTTTTGTAGTTTTCGAGATATGAATTGCTTTGTTTTATTTTCATTTTTAGGGTTCCGAACCCAAAGGGTACCAACGGAACCCTATTACTGAGACTCCGCTGTCTGTCTGTCTGTCTGTCTGTCTGTCCGTCTGTCACCAGGCTGTATCTCATGAACCGTGATAGTTAGACGGTTAAATTTTTCACAGATGATGTATTTCTGTTGCCGCTATAACAATAAATACTAAGAACAGAACAAAGTAAAAAATTAAAGAAAAGTTAAAAAAAAGTTTTTTACGATAGCGAGGCGCCATCTAGATCATCATTAAAGATGGCGCTATCGTCTTTGCCTTAATCTGAATCTCGGAAGCGGCTCCAACGATTAAATAAAATTTAGTATACAGGGGATTTTGGGTACGATAAATCGATAATCTAGCTAGGAATCATTTTCAGAAAATGTTGTTTTATTCGTGTTTTCAATAATCAAATTATAATATTACTCCTCCCGACATCTATTGGCGAGTAGTAGTAGCTTTAGTGTTACTGTGTGGGTAAAGCAGTTAGTGGCTCTTAGTTAAAAAAAATAGTATTATTATTCGTCAATTGATGTCGGGAAGAGTCATATTTGTCTGTTTAAGTGGCAAAAAATACCGAGAAAAGCTCGGTCAACCAGATATTTAATAATATTAATTACTACTATTACTATTACTACTATATAATACTATTCTACCTTTGTTTTAACGTTTACTTAGTTGGTGTTCGGTTCGGAACCCTCCGTGTGCGGGACAAAAGTCTGACTCGCACTTGGCCAGTTTTATTTTTATAATTTTGGACGGTTTTAGCTATAACTTTTTCTGTAGAGTGATTCTCTGAGATTTTCTTTATTAGTATAATAGCTAATATGTGTGTTCGTCTGTAAAAACAATAAAAACCAATATTCTATCTACTAGTAGCTCAGAATTAATATATCAAGCTAACATTTCTGATTAGGAGAAATATTTACTTTATTTCAACTCGAAATAAATATTACTTAACCCTGACTGAATAATTTTCTGTTAATTTTAAAAACTATATGGGTACCTTAGCTCTAAAAATAACACAAAAAAGTTGGTACTTGATGAAAAAACTTTTATAAGAAAACAGTGTTTGAAGATGATAAATCCGAAAATAGTGAAATATATTTAATGCTTTCGAAATGACTTTTCTCACGTTTTTTTCGATGAATATGGTGAATAATGTTTAAAGTTAGATAAAAAGACTTAAAACAGCGCAAATTAATTCAAATCATAATATTTTTTTTCAAAATATGCTAAATAAAAAAACATAAATCATCATAGGAAATGATTTGTTTATTACCGTTTTCACAATAAATGTTCAAAGTGCCTGCCACCTGCCTCGATGCACAGACGGCACTGACGCTGGAAATTACCGCGCAAATCTTGGAAGGCTTGGGTTTTTTAGGTATTGTAGTGTGGTACGGAACCCTTCGAGTGCGAGTCCGACTTGTATTTAGCCAGTTTCTTTTTTGTGTCATTAGGGCCGTAGTGCACCACTTGCCTATGCCTCCTGGGTTCCTTATACTACAAAAACCCAAACCTTCCGGGTTTCTCGCGATAATTTTTAGAGTTGGTGCCGTCAGTGCATTAAAACTGATGGTAGGATTGTGAAAACAGTAATAATTTAATTATTTCTTGTGATTATTTCTGTTGTTTTATTTAGCATATGAATAATTAATTAGCATTTAGCGTTTGAATTTATTCGCGCTTTCTTAAGTATTTTTATGTAACACATACAACATTATTTACCATATTAATCGGAAAAACGTGAGAAAAGTCATTTCAAAAGCATTAAATAAATTTCACTAATTTTGGATTTATCAACTTCAAACACCGATTTCTCATAAAAGTTCCCCATCATGTACCAACTTTTTTGTGTTATTTTAAGAGCTAAGGAATCCATACAGTTTTTAAAATTAACAGAAAATTATTCAGTCAGGGTTAAATAATATTTATTTAGAGTTGAAATAAAGCAACTATTTCTTTTAATCAGAAATGTTAGCTTGATAGAGTACTCTAGTAGATAGAATTTTGGTTTTTATTGTTTTTACAGACGAACATCTTAGCTATTATACTAATAAATAAAATCTCAAAAAATCACTCAACAAAAAAAGTTATAGCTAAAACCGTCCAAAATTATAAAAAAACTGAAAATAAAACAAAACAATTCATATCTCGAAAACTAAAAAAAATCGCAGAACATACATGGGGTCCAATCGATAGGTACTGGTGTCTTCAGACCACAGACCTTCGCTGGTACAGGTTGCATGGGACACCCTGTATAATTTTGCATTATTATTTTGGCTCAGCAGTATTTCAAAAAACATAAATTGAAAAAGGAAATATCTAATGTAATCACTTAAAAATACAAAATGAACACGGTGCCGGCGCCGTCAAATAAATTCACTAATTGTACTAACAACACAGTCGGACCTTCCCCTCCTAATGAAAAAAGCTTCAATTACTGACGCTCAAAAACTTTGTCACGGTTTTAATTAGCCTCCCACCAGTCAGATAATAAATAACAAAACAGAAACATTTTTAGTGTATCTAAATTACAGTATTACGACCTACAAGTAACTACAAATGCTACGAGTTTACTACAAATGCTACGAGATTACTACATAAATGCTACGAGCTTACTCCATAAGTTTCGAGTATACTACAAATGCTACGAGCATGCTACAGATGCTACTATTAAGCTACAGATGCTACAAATAGGTTTTTTTATGCCTGACAGAAAATTGCTTGACTACTATGTCATTTGATATTAAATTAAGATGTCTAAGATGAGATTGTGCTTGACGTGCCATACGAGGCGATGGTCAGCTGACTTTAGTCTAATCCACAGAGCGTAAAAATCCCAACTATTTTCCATAGTGCTACGAGTCTGCTACAAATGGTACAGTATACTCTTTACTGCTAATGAAACACATATTATTGATAAACATCGCTAAATTTGAAACATATACCGATAGCTATATTTCAAAATAAGTATTCCACATTAACTGTACTGCTTGTATATATTTTGCAAAATACAGTAAATGAAGATTACAACTTTGTTGTCATTTGGATTTCTAACTAAGTACTACTAATTTTGATACAGACTAGCTAAAACTAAAAGCTTTTTAAAATTAACTATATTTGCATACTATAAAATACTATATATGTATAATCATTATACAAATTAATTACAATAATGTATATGTATATTAAAGGTAGTGAAGCATCGCTAGTATGATGTTAACGTATGTTAACAGTAAAACATTGCATTATAATATATTTCTTAGAATGGAGACCGTAATATTCTGAGAAAGTAATGAAGTAACCACATCAAAAGAAACCTTCGGAATGCTTTCGAGAAAATTAGGTACTGTTAAATAACATTATATTGACGAAATTTAATTTGTGGATACATTCTCGATAACTTTATATTAAAGAATCCTTGCCAATATTCGCGCTTACTTTGTAAAAAATATATGGAATATATTATATCTTTTCAATTGTGAGATATATTCAAGACACGTGTAAAATGTTACTGTACAATAATAATTACAGTACAAGAGATATGTATCTCCTGAGATATGCATCGGACGCTCATGTCATACAAAGAGGGTATTTTCTGCGTATAATATAGCAAGTCACAGAGCAAGAGGCATAATATATGTATCATGTATGTGTCGCAGGCAGATAGTTTCATAAGCCGTTCATTCAACAGCCTAGCCTCTTTGCTAAAAAGTGACGTTCAACTAGATTCCTGAATGATATCCAGCCATTTCATCAAACTGCTAGGCAAATGACTTGGATCGATGACGTTTCATTACTTGGCTAGCCTGTTCATTAGTCTGACACTAAGGTAACACACTAGGAACAGTGACCACCGCGAAATAATTATTGATATATACATGTACTCGTATGTATGCATACGCATATACATATACGAACAGACTATACGTAGATCAGTTGGAGTAGTTTAAATTATGAATTAAAGCATCATGGTTTGATGTAGTGTTTGACTGTTAAAATTTATTTATACAATCATTACTCAATCTTATAAATTAAATAAAAATGTCCGTAAAAAACGTCCTGCGATCTGTCTAGTACGCACTATAAAGTTACGATTACGTCCCCAGGCGCAAACTTTTTGCTTGTCCTGGCGTATTTTCGCAAAAAGAACTCAAAAGACAGGGTTTTGTTTTTACGATCCCAAGGGAGACATTATTGTTTCGCTGACAAAGGAAGTTGCAAGCGATGGAAAAACAAGGCCAGCGAATTTCTTTAAAAATCATATAAACTGACTACTAACGGCTTAAACGAATTTTATTGACGATTGTCACAATAAAAATTCAGGTTTTCCATAATGATGAATCACTATTCAGGAGTTACGATGAAACCAATATACCTACTGGTACATGGTATTGGGGGGCGTTATTATTTTTTAGCAGTTTCAGGTAAAATAGTCTCAAATATTTATGTTTTTAAAATGAAATAATTTATGAAGGTAAAGGAGATACAATTTGCCATTTAAATTAAAATATATATCATCAGATGGACACGATGAACTTATAAAGAGTTTCTTTAATATAACCGGAACCCTTAAAAAAACACGTTATTTTTGTTGAAGAAAATTTACCTGATGGTTTTTATTTCTGCTCTTCTGATACCTTTACCATCGTATCACAAACCTGACAAAAACTTATTTGAATTTATGCAGATAATCCTGCTCTGGAATTCATGAGTTTGTACTAAAAGCACGAGGATAAGCTTTCCTCATACATGTATTGCACAAATAAATCTTTTTTAGTTTCATCAAAGCGGTAAATCTTGCTCAATAGGATATATATATATAAATAGAAGAAGAATTTCACCATATATATAGCTTTACTTATATATATATTGCTTATATATAGCTTATATAGATATATATATATAAATATATATATATATATATATATATAATAGGAGTGTGCAAGTAAAGCTATATATATGGTGAAATTCTTCTTCTATTTGATTCGACAGAAATACACCTACTGTACTTTTTAGAACTGTGTCACAGATAGGCATACTAACGGAAACGTGATTGTAGTTAGTTGTATGCGCCGATTTCCGCTGTGAAGTACTGTACAAGTCACAGGAGCTATTTTTGTCATGTATAACCGATTTTGCTAACAATGATAGGTTGATGTTTCTGAAATTATGAAAATTATTTATTTCTGCAGTTTTTTTTTAGAATAAACTTGGTAAATATAAGTGCACTAGAATGCACGTGTCTAATAAAATGTCATTTTCTACCTATAATGTTTGTTATTGTAGGTAGCAAGGTTGTAAGTCTTTTTTTGTATCTTATAGGCTAGCGTTTGACCACTATCTCACCTGTTGGTAAATGATGATGCGGTCGAAGATGGTAAGCAAGCTAGGCCTAGAATGGGAACTGGCTCTCAAGTAAAGCTGCCGGAACTCATTATATGTTTTGGCGACAGCTGATTTTCTAACTTGAGGGTAGTAGCTGCCAAGGCAGACACTAGATAGTGTCCTACCACTATGCGGGGATTGTTGGTTTCTTAACTACGTTTTTCCTTCACCGGAAGGTCACTGTGAAAAGCGCACATACATTTTTCGATAAAAAAAATCCATTGGTGCACGGCGGTTTGAACTCGGTACCTCTGGCATCAAAGCCGACCGTTATCCCGATTACGCCATCGGGCCCTCATAAAAAAAGAATAGGTGTAATGATTTTATACACAAATAAGTAAACTTAAATACGTCAGTATAATTTGATTTGTTGTTTTCCTTGTAACTAATTATTTAAAAGTTCTTTGAGTTGAATAAACATAGCTGACGGCTGAAACCTACAACAACCCAGGGAGTAGGTGTGCAGGAATAAGTGAATAATAGACACGTTTACAGTTCACCATGTATGTAGGTAACGTAGTCCAATCACGTACTGCGGCCGAGTGTCACAGGGTCACTTATGTTGTAAAAACGGTACTACTCTTAGTTATTTTGTAAGACTAAAGCTAAGTGGGGCCGTTAATTGGTGAGTAATGTGAGAGCTTTGTCACCCACGGGAGTGTTTACTTTCCTACGTCCGTAGGTTTAGACCGTTGCCTTCAACCGGGTCCCTGGATGATGATAAATGAGGTTCTACTGGTAGAAGGCATGTTGCTAGTCGAGTTATCGAGTTCTGGCAAGATGTTCGCTGCTAACCAGCCTGGAACACGGGTTAGGGTAGTTACGATATGTAAGAGGACAGATGCGAGAGGACAAAGGCGTCCACATAATTTAGTGAACTCAGCGCGGTTGACGAAATTAGAAGAAACTGCGAAAAGTGCGAAAAGTGCAAGCTAGGACATAAATAAATATTACAATACGCACAAATATTACTACTGAGCACGTTTATCGTTACCTACCTACCTAAGGGTATGTTTACAAATTAGCATTACATATTTTGTTTTGATCCCCATTTGAAGTCCACAGAGTCGATTGAATAAATAAAATATATTAAAATCAGACTATTCTGTAAAAAGTTATGCGTGGCCAGACATAAAAAAAATATACACGCGTCGACTTGAGAACCTCCTCCGTTTTTTTTTCGTCGGTTAAAAATCGCTGCCACTTACATCTCAGTCTGTGTTTACGTAACTGGGCAGCTGTAAAAGCATATACATTAGGTATATAGCGCTGTAATCTGAGCTTCGAGTGCGTCCGATGCGATGGTCATTCATTAGTGGCATGTGACAGCGTCCACGTAACACAATATTGAAATTAGTACGCTCTACTCAAAATAATTTACTTTAAACAATTATTTACATTAGTGATCGTCTATTACGTTTTAAGGTTATAACCTTAACCGTAAGAGTTTATCGTGTATGTTTACTTATAAGTGAACATACATAATAAACTCTTTTGTATATCTTACATCCTACTAATATCATAAATGCGTATGTTTGTGAGTATAAGTTGGATAGATGGTTAAAAAGACAGCTCAAGTACTCTAAACAAATTTTTCAGAGTACAACTCTGTGCAAATATCACTAGCATATCTTGATGTGATGAAGCTCTTCAAGAGAATAATACATTCAGAAATAATGAGGCACAATCCATTGCGCAGTCAGTTCAGCAAGTTCCGCATCTACGACCTCCAGCCGGTAATGTTTGCATCCACTGAGTGTCAGCCTTGCTGTATTTAGATTTTTGCTGAGCTCGGAGCCGTCGTTTTACTAACGAGTTGACAGATTAAAGGAAATAAGTTGCTTAAAGACGACTTGCCGGGACTTCATCTTCAAAGGAATGTTTAAGCGGGGATAATTTGAGTGTGGTTTATGAAATAAGTACATTAACTAAGTTTTGATACCAAAAATGAACGCTTGATTTATCTTTAAATATGCATGTATCGCAATTGTAAAACTATTTTTGAATTTATAAAATTAAAACCACCTTGATATCCCCCGAATGAGCCTAAGCACGATTTCTCTGCTGTAAATTGGTGAATAGCAATTGGGTATTTCACACGTTCCAGGATAAACCCCAGCATCAAGCAAGGAGAAACCCCAGCATCAAGCAAGGAGAAACCCCAGCATCAGGCAATGTTTGCACAAAATTACTAAAGTAGAAAGAAACCAAAATTAGAATCATAAAATCTATATCCAGGATGTGCCACAGACAGACACATCACATAAACACACAGATACACAAGTCAAACTTATACCAGCCCTCTTTTTTTTGTGGGGAGTTAAATATAACAAAATGCATATTATAATAAAGTATCGTTTTATAAACTTAAAAAAATTACTTCACGTGCCCACACGTGATATGTTTAGTTATTGTTTTGAAGTGCATTGCACTATATCTCCGGAAATTGCCATGATTAATCTTGATACAATATACGTATATTCTACATTCATAAGCATAATATTTTTAGTTCAAATAGCGTATAGCTACAAAGGTTGTCTCATATTTTCTCTACAAGTGCTAGAAAAAAAAATTCGCACGAATTAATTCATCACCTCTTCTTTGTCAGTCAGTCAAATATTCATTAACTGTCAAACAAGAGTAAGGAATAAAAAAACCTAATTAGCATTGTTAGGAATATCATCGCAAGACACTGAGATTATTCCGACCTGAAGCTCATAGAATATATCACTCATAGAATAAGAATATTGATAGGTATATATAATGTAATAATGTATTTATTATTATGTTTCTTTGAAGTGTCTCACACTTTATATTTTTGTAAATTGTTAAACACAATCCAAAATTTCATCGTACCGACGGGACTCGAACCCGCACCCCCCGGATTACACGTCCAGGTGCTCTGCCAATTAAGCCACGGTTCGATACATCGATACGACGAAATTAGTGGATTGCATTTTGTTAACCCAATTATGCATTGGTGGCGCCATCTATGACTACTTATTACGTAAGTTAATCATTCGGAAGAAATCGTTACAGTTTTCAAATCCGACGAGAGATGTTGCACTGCGTAAATCAAATATTATGTTTCTTTGAAGTGTCTCACACTTTATATTTTTGTAAATTGTTAAACACAATCCAAAATTTAACAAAATTAACTTACGTAATAAGTAGTCATAGATGGCGCCACCAATGCATAATTGGGTTAACAAAATGCAATCCACTAATTTCGTCGTATCGATGTATCGAACCGTGGCTTAATTGGCAGAGCACCTGGACGTGTAATCCGGGGGGTGCGGGTTCGAGTCCCGTCGGTACGATGAAATTTTGGATTGTGTTTAACAATGTATTTATTGGCTGGACATAATTATATGGACCGCATGTCTGAAGATCTCTGGGCCAACTCTCTACAGAGTGGGTTCCACGGAACGTTAGACGACGACGCGGTAGACCAAGAAGGAGATGACGGGATGAACTGGATAGCTATTCTTGCACCTGGACCCAACAAGCGATAGACCGTGATGTGTGAAGAGAAAAGGGAGGCGAATAATTAAGATAGTTTAAAAACTAAAACAACCGACTTCCATGCCCCGCGAGTCAATTTCAGTAGCAAGTTTGAGACGTTTATCGTCATATCTCTGGAGATACTGATCAAATCTCAATGAAATTACAATGGGAGAATCTTGAAAACAAACCCTACCAATTAAAAAATTATAATTCAAATCGGTTCACAATTGACGGAGTAATCGCGTAACATACACAAAAAAAAACATACAGACGAATTGAGAACCTCCTTCTTTTTGGGAAGTTGGTTGAAAAAAAGGTAGTTAAGTATCATGTATTGTATTGTACGCTACCCTCTAGTTTCTGTTTTTATTATTCTTTTCCATGCCAATGTTGTCTGGAAGAAATTGCTCTATGCGATAAGATCGCCGATTGTATTGTCTTATTATTCTACTGTCTTTCATTACATAGTATGTACAATTTGTAATTTATTTGGTGATCAATAAAGAGTTTTTGTATTGTATTGTATTGTATGTGTCTGAAAATCGTTCAGGTAGACTAGGGTAGTATATTTGGATAGTAAGTAAGTAATTTGTTTTAGTATATTTTATCAAACACCTCCGACAAATGTTTTTGAGTCGTCTGCATCCAAGGGTTTCCTGGAAGAGAGCGATAAAGCCGCCTATTATAACACTATAATTAACATGTATACTACTGGTTGTTATGCTACATTAAAAGGTGGTATAATAGAATTTTTATCTATCTATATACATCATAATCACCGTCCCACTGTTAGCTAAATAAATAATCACAATCCAAAAATACATCCGTCTCTTTAATGACTTCCATCTATCACAGAATACTATAACTAATAATGGTGTTTCCGTTGACATATAAAACCTATTGTTAAAGGATATTAATGGTGATTCGAATGTCCAATATATGGACACAAACAATATCATTAATTATTGAGCCGAGAGAGATTTACAAATATACAATAGCTTTTCCCGTGCGTCTCGTTCTGCCTAAAATTTTGCATCTTTGACCAGAAAGAGATAAAGCGATAGTTTTTTTTTACCGAGCGAGCGAAGCATATCAGTTTCAAGATTGGCCAAATATGTTTTGGTCAATCTGTCAGTTTGTCTGGCTGTTCTCGCCTACATGTCGCATTTTTCAACCGTTTTTGACGAAAATAGGCACACAGTGTTGGACAAGCGTATATCAACCTAGAAACGGCCCCTGCATGTTGATAGGACTCTGTATAGTGTCCGCCTAGCCAGCTACCATTCTCAAGCTCACCTAAACGGATGAACCGATTTTGATTTAGTTTTTTTTATTTGATAAGTGTGACTTAAGGTACGGTCACACCGCGGCGTCCTGCGATCTGCAGGCGCGATCTCAGTACTTTTCAATTGTTTTCTGATCGCGTTTGGCCGCCTAGATCGCGCACGCAGGACGCTGCGGAGTGTCCGTACCTTTAATCGAGAGTGTTCATCGCTTTGATTTATGAAAATCCGTTCTTTGAGCTTTTTAGGGTTCCGTACCCAAAGGGTAAAACGGGACCCTATTACTAAGACTCCGCTGTCCGTCTGTCTGTCTGTCTGTCTGTCTGTCCGTCTGTCACCAGGCTGTATCTCATGAACCGTGATAGTTATACAGTTGAAATTTTCACAGATGATGTATTTCTGTTGCCGCTATAACAACAAATACTAAAAACAGTATAAAGTTAAAAATAATAGAGGGTCCCCATACAAGAAACGTGTTTTCTTCGGCATTTCACGCCATCTATGAACGCTTAGTTAGATAAACGTCCCATAGATGGCGTTAAATTGAAATGTCGACCCCTAACTCCTTTGTTAGACGTTAGATGGCGTTATAAGAAATAAAATGTTTATTTATTATTATTTTTTGCTGGCGAAAAATGATAGTGGTATTTGCTCGATCTTATAAAATACTGTACTGTGGTACGGAACGGAACCCTACTAGTGCGAGTCCGACTTGCACTTGGCCAGTTTATTTCTGATGACGCTATAAAATCAACTTTTGATGTGTCTAATCAATTCGAAATTCGGTATCTTCTTACTTATTTTAATGACATTGTAAGAATATGGTAGCATTGACCTGATGCTGGTACATCTCCTGGAATCTGCAGAATACTTAACTCCTTACCAACTTACAGCAGAGATGTCGAGTTTGGGATCATTGGAATGATCTCTATGAACAGATTAAACATAGATCAGTTGGGAAAGGTTTTACATTTTAAATTTTAGTATTATATACTACGGTAACTAAGATACTACGGTACTCTTGTCTCACGTATGTTAGACAAAACGTGTGTACTATTAATTGACGAACGAGATTGATATCATGTTATTCCGACCACATTTGCATGAAGGAAAGTAACGGCTCCATTACACATCCCTATAATGGACAAACAAACAGCCCTCCGGTCGCCAATAACTGTCATACGAGGCAATAGTACATTATCTAACTGCCGTAAATAATGTATTTAGTTCCGGAAATGTGAAATTTGTATGTTATTTTTGTGCTATTACTCCCCTGGCGTCTGCGAGAGTAACGCAGTGTCGTCTGTTTGAGTTAATGGCTTAGGATACAAGTGGTTTGAGGTTTGAGAGATTCGGTGCCGCATTGGGAAAACGGTCGGTTCTGACGCCATAGTTAGCGGGTTCGAATCCCAATGCGTATTTCACATTCGCCATTCGGTGAAGGAACCCTAGGTAGAAACCCTACAATTGCAAACTCCAGTCCGTTCTTCGCACGTCTATGAAAAATCTTTTACAGTGCAAGCGGTTCATTTGTGGAACGCGCTCCCCGTAGAAATAAGGCGTGCGAAATCACTGGCAATCTTTAAAACAATGGTAAAATCTCATTATTTGGCCGAACAGAGCTAAAAGTACCACATTGCTGTAATATAATAATATTATATTATCTAATATATAAGTTGTATGTGTGTGTATGTATAAGTATATTATATTATTATTATTGTATTGTATATAATATTTTGTGTATGTCTATTATTTATTTATTCTATTTTTATCTATTTCAGTTATAAATTGTACGCTACCGCCATGTTTTGTTTTTATTTTATTGTTTTGTTTTTGTACAATTTGTTTAATTGGTAATCAATAAAGAGTTTTTGTATTGTATTGTATTTGCTTCGCTTGGTCAAAAAAGTTAACGGGTATAAAATTAACCTGATTTAAAACTACAAATACATTTGTTCAGAGTACTATTCAGTTTTTTATTTTTATTGAATTACGTTTTTAACCGACTTCACAAAAAGGAGCAGGTTCTCAATTCTTCGGAACCATTTTTAGGGTTCCGTAGCCGTAAGATTCGCCATGTCTGTCTGTCTGTCTATCTGTTTGTCTGTCTGTCTGTCCGTCCGTATGTTACAGCCATTTTATTCCGAAACTATTAAGACTACAGAATTGAAACTTGGTAGGTAGATGTATTCTGTAAACCGCTTTCCAATTTTTATACAAAAATGAAAAATATAAAAGTTTAAGTCATACCATACATGGAACTGAAACAAAAAAAAATTTTGTTCAAACCTATACGTGTGGGGGTGTATATGGATAGGTCTTTAAAATTACATTGAGGTTTCAAAAATATTTTTTTCTCAAAGTCAATCATTTAAAAGATAGGCGCGTCTAAAGTGGTAAAATGTGTGCCCCCCTCTAACTTTTAAAGTAAGGGAGTGAAAAATCTAGAAAAAATATATTCTGTTGATCTCAATAAAAACTTTCAACGAAAATTGGTTTGAATGAGATACAGTCAGCAGTTTTTGAGATATAGCGACAGCAAATATAACTTTGTTTTTTATACTATCACTATGAAAAACAAAATTATTTTTGCTGTCGCTATATCTCAAAAACTGCTGACTGTATCTCGTTCAAACAAAAAATCATAGTTTTAGATTACTCTACTGTGTATACTCTATGGAACCCTACTAGTGCGAGTCCGACTTGCACTTGGCCAGTTTATTTTTTGTACTTATGTTTACCGATTCCTCGAAGATGCCTAAGCCGATTTGGAAAATTCTTTTTTTTTGTTTCAAAGTGTACCCTTAGCAGGTGGTCCCATTTAACGAAATCGGTCGAGCGGTTTTTAATATATGAACATTTGTACGACAACTATGACATACTACTTACTGCTGGCTACTTTGACTAGCGCGACGTTCGAAGTTGGTTCTTTTAGTTTTTAAACGATCTTAAATCACTATTATTATTAAAGCATACAATAAATAGCTATAACAAAAGATCGCTCTGTTTAATAAACAATTTTATATATTTTTATAACCAGTAAACTATGCATATATCCAATGAAAATATAATTTCAGTCCACTCCACACCTGCTCAAAGGCAGGCTTCAAGCTGAATCGATTTTAATAAAATTTCCTGTACAAAGGGTAACAATGGTTCTCGTGATCTCGTCGGCGACACACAATGGAGTCCGCCCGGGCCCGGGCCCGGCTGCTCTAGTCACCAACATCATAGATGTGTTAAGAGGTTGTTGGTGCCTGAATGGTTTTTAATTCCGTGTTTTAATAGAACAATATCGGATACCTTGCTTGTGTTTACTTCCTTTTTTACTCATGTGTGTTTACTACGCTAAAGAAGTGAATTATTAAAAAAGAAAACCCGACTGCGTGAAAAATGTTTTTTTGGTACCTATGGTTTTTTGGAACATTACAAAGCACTAGGATATTTTATACCATAAGTGTTATATATTCTAAATAAGCTTTTAAAGTTCTTTACTTTGATATCAAACACGGTATGGTTTGAGCCAAAAAAATGTTTGGACCCTACATTATGGCGTCCAAAATCCACCATTTTGAATTTTTCAAATTTTTATGGTCTTGTTAACACTCGCTCTGGTATAGCAAATCTAACGACGTGCCATTTATCAAAATCAAAAAATGATTTATTGGAGCTTGGAATATGAAAATCTAATAGATCTTTTTTTCACGTAGTCGAGTTTTCAATAATTCACTTGTTTATGGTCCATTATAAATGTACTTAGGTATGTCCCGCGGTTTTACTCGTTGTGAATGATTGAATATAGGATACACAGAATATTATTATAGATAAGGATATTCAGGGTTCAAGCTTTCTTTACACTTTTATATGCATCTGTTTCGTTGTTTTGGTGTAAGTCCTTAGCGATTGGTGAAAGTTGTATAACAACTATTATGAACGTTTACGCGATATCGAATAATCATCCGGTAAATAAGGTGAGTATTATTATGTAAATTATCTTGACACATATATCCCAGCAATCCGCACTAAGCGTTTTGGTTCTACTTTTGTAATCCGAACCGCAAAGGAATGGTACACGTTTCACCGCAGAAATATTAATAATAAGGTATATTTATATTTCTGTGCGTTTCACATATGTATATAAAATTGGCCTAGATATTTTAGACCCAAATACCTAGACCTGTTTAACATTACTAATATCAAAAGTAAGCTGCCAACTGAGCGGTTAAATGAGCTGGTTATTTCGTATCCCAGTAAAACGTTAACGGGTCGTTATTAGTTAACCGCAGACCGCAGTTTGATCAAACCCACCTGCCTGCCGCGGCTCACTACTCCGTGGCTTTTTGCACTACGTTTAATTACCCCCTCCCCCCACTACACCGGTAACGTGGGCGGGGGTTGTTAGTTTATATTACTTTATATTAACGCTGTTAGAGAACCCTGTTATTATTGCGATTATAATACACACAGATACCGAAAATATTAACTTGCTTATCCTAACAGTCAACTTTGCAAAGTATTTAAATAGCGGATAAAGAGGAAAAGAAAAAATAACACTTGAAGCTTAGGATCACTTTGTTGTCCGACTATCCATATGTCCGTGTGAATATACTTTTGTCAGGAACGTGTAAAGGTACCAACACAAATCTTATTAAAAAAAAAAATACATCAAATACTCCGGTCTACGTTCTCTTTCAACTGTGAATAAATCAATCTTGTAAGTCAATGCAATCAAAAAATATGACAGGTTACACATATTATCGGGTGGTTGGAGCATTACATTGATGTTCCGTCTGACGTGCTGCCAAAAACTAGCTTACCACCATCAAGGAGAAAATCTGCCGCCATAGTCTTACTGTTCGGGCAGCACACAGCCCTTGAGATTCAGAATATTCAGGCCTGTGTTCACCATATTCGACCACGACCTTGACGACATCATCGCTTACCACTAGGCGAGATAGTGGTCAAAAGTTATTCTATAAGAAATAAAAAAAAAACAAAAATTTTAGTCTGAAGATAAGTGAGTCTATTACTACACCAGTATTAACTAAGTTATTATCACGACTCCAATAATCCACCAATTTAAAGTCACTCAGTGAGCTATGCTCGGTATTTCTCTGAGGGATTGAATCTGGAACTAAGTTAGTCACCAGAGAACCAAAGCGATCGACATAGCTCTACGGGTTAGCGAGCTAAAGTGGAATGAGCACAGACGGTATCATTGAGTATACTACTTACTGTGCGAGTGGGATGGATGGTCATAGCTGTGACAAGATTGATCATTGTTGGTAGATTGGGTCTGGAGTAAAAAGAATCAATAAATGAAAAGCAGAAAAAACCTGCGACCAGGTAGAGCGATGACATATATTTTAGATTTATAGTTATCGTGAGTTTGAATCATGATTATAAAACACCGACTATTATACTCACTACTGTTTGTTGCGAGCGAGCACTGGTGCTCGTCGCGATCTCGCTGCGTGAACTCCCGAGGATGTGCATCGGACATGCATGAAACCTAGGTCGAGACAGTCGACAACAAACAGTAGTGAGTATAATAGTCGGTGTTTTATAATCACGACATATATTGTATAGCGGTGGACAGAAAGTGGACAAAATCCAGAAATCGGCGCATCTTAAGAGAGGCCTGTGTCGAATAGCAATTTTAGGCTTAACAGATCTAGTCTCCATTTCTGAATTCGATTAAAAAACATATCCAAAACGTTTTCAAAACTTATGTGATATGATGAGATAGTATACATTTTTTGAGACAATTCAGAGAGATATAATGAGATAATCTAATGAGATATAACTACACAATGTCAAAATATTTTGGACGTTCAATAACCTGCCTTCAAACTTTAATCAGTCTCCAAATATCCATTTTCAGATCCAATGTAGTAAAACCAAATGGACAGGTTCTGTTTGGAGATCTTTTATAGTTCAAAGATAAGGCGTCGTTATTTTATTATTCAGTAGGATATTTGAAGCCCGATAAGAGCAAAGTTTCAGTAAGTCTATAAAAGAGGTATAGCACAGATTTAGTATTGAGAGTTTGGGCTAAACTTGGTGCCTAATGAGCCATTATTAAATAATCTAGTAGATACATACAACTGTTATTTCAGGGTCAAATATTTTGAACTGAGTAAGAAGCTGACGATTACCCGTATATCAAATTCAATGGATTATTTCTTTATCTCAACTTTAGTATACATTACATTACTATACATTTCGCGAAACAAAAACGAAATGAAAGTGTAGTCAGTTTTATTAATTTTTAATACACAATTTAATCCGTACATGTGCAGCAATTTTAAAGTTTTGAAACGATAAATTTTGAAAAAAAAAATGAACAAAAAGTCAATTTACGTACCTACTACATACAATCACGCCTTTCCCCCCTTGGACCCCCGTAGACAGAGACTACTTCTTTCCACTAGCTAAGATCCTGACATACCTCTTTTGCTTCTTCCACTTTCATGGGCGCCTTCATACATGCTCGCCGGTTCTATTATATCGCCGCTTATAGGTATCACGATCAGATCGGATATGTTTTAAAGAAAGGCCAAGTCAAAAGTAACTATAATCAATTTAAGGTTTTTTTTTAATCCTTATAATTCTTACTACCTAGATGTACAGCTACCGGAGTAATTTCAATATCTTTTAAACTAAAGTACCTATAGTCAATTTAAGGGTTTTTTTTTTTTTTTAATCCTTATTATTCTTAGAATCAGAATCAAAAATCAAAGCATTTATTCAGTATGTAGGCAGTAAATATACGCACATATACACGTCAAAATCATAAATCATAAAATAAATCATAACCAATTATCAAGTAAACATAGCTTACTACCTAGATGTACAGCTACCGGAATAATTTCAATATCTTTTAAACTAAAGTACCTATAGTCAATTTAAGGTTTTTTTTTTAATCCTTATTATTCTTACTACTTAGATGTACAGCTACCGGAGAAATTTCAATATCTTTTAAACTAAAGTACCTATAGTCAATTTAAGGTTTTTTTTAGTTTTTTTTTTTAAATATTTATTATTCTTACTACTTAGGTGTACAGCTACCGGAGTAATTTCAATATCTTTTAAACAATTATACCTAGATGTGTTCGGTAACCGCATTTTTTTCGTAATTCCAATTTAGTGGTGTGTTATGATAACAAACAAGAACAATTATTAACCCTGCATATATGATGCTAAGGTCCATAGAGTATAAGGAGTAAAAACGAGTAAAACTCCTCCTCCGACGGCTTTAAGAAAATTGCGAGAAAATCCTGCAGATGTTGTATTAAGCAGAGGCTCTACGTATTTAGGTTTCAAAACGAAAATACCTAAAATAAAACATGCGAGATTTCGTCTACCTAATTTGATATAATTAGTTTAACTTTTTAGGCATAATATACTTATATTTTTTAATTATTTTTATTATAATAATATACTTTTATCCATAAATGACAAGATTAAAATATCTTAATATACAAACACAAAATTGCTTTATTTCAGAAAAAAACTTTGTTGTAACAATGTATGTATGTATCTTATTTTGTGCATTACCCGTTAAGTTAGTTAAATATATTAATATTGGATGAATATTTTAAGTTGTTTGCTTACGTACGTAAATCTCTGAAATTATTGATTTACTATTATCTTTTTTATTCAGTAAAATGTCTCGGGTCGCCATACGCGCCGTGCTTTCGAAGGCATTGACGTAGCCGAAGCCAACGTCAAGAGGCCCTTTACAATGTATAACTTAAGGTACGGCCCACCGCGACGTCCTGCGATCTGCGAGCGCGAACTCTGTTCTTTTCAATTGTTTTCTGATCGCGTTTGGTGTGTATCAGTCGGTACAAATACTACTGCGCTATCCGATCGCCGCCTAAATCGCGCACGCAGGATGCTGCGGTGTGTCCGTACCTTAAAAGGTGGTGTTATAAGTAGGTGGGTCAATTTAGAATTTGTTTTATAGTAATTATCACATAATAGTAGCTATCCTTATAATAGCTATTGTGTGGTTTTTAGGTTACAATATTGATGTGCATCAAACATAGCAACCATCTTATTTAGGGTTTTATTAACCGACTTCAAAAAAAGGAGGAGGTTTCTCAATTCGACCGTATATATATATATATATTTTATTTTATTTTATTTTTTTATGTTTGTTCGCGGATATCTTCGTCGTTTATGAACCGATGTTGACTATTCTTTTTATGTTTGAAAAAAAATATCCCAAGTGTGGTACTATGGTAATTTTATTGAGGTCTGATAAGTATCTCCAGAGATATTGAGATAAACATCTCAAAATTGTAATGAAAATGAATAGCGCGGCATTTAAGTCGGTTCTTTTTTTAGTTTTTAAACGATATTATTTAAAGCTTTACTCCCTTTAAGATGTTTTTTCAATTCTATGAAGTAATATGTAACCCTATTAATATATTATTTATATCTTGTAGCAATATAAAGTCACACTCGGAGTTGTTAACTGAACTATAAACGAAGCAAAACGAACGCAATCGTGTAGAAGATGTAAGTATAATTTATTCGTGAAATATTTCAGGCTACGTAATCCAGTAACGGGATCAGAACATCAAAGTAATTGGAATAAAATCATTCGTAACGAGCTGAAAGCAACGATATTAGACATTTACATAATTTGTAGAGAACGTGAATGTATCAAATGATTCACAAGTTAGATGGGCTGTTAACACTTTTGAAAATGATATTTCTTAGAAATGTGAATACAATAGAGGCACAGTAATGTTTAGATACATTACTGTGATAGAAAACACATGTCTTAGCACATTAGAAGGATTTTTCGTAATGCTTGCAGTTGACATTATTTATTTTTATAAATTTAATTTTTAAAATTAGTATTTTTTTGCGCTGCGTGATTGACAGCAAGACGGAATACATTACCATTTCTGTCCAGCTTTGCTCATCTTTGGTCTTAACACTCGAGGCATTGCCAGTGCATTGCCATAACTTTTTTTAGCACATCGCATAAAACGCTGCATGTGTTGAATTGAAACTAGCGAAGGCCGGACGTATAATGTTACTAATCGTTCTACAGGTTTTTAAGCTTACGAGCAATGTGGGTTCCACGTTACTAGTAGAACTAAACTAAATATGCTTGTGTTTGGAGTGGGTAAACTCCACCTCACGTCACACACCTCAAGTCAATAGTGCAAAGGGTGGGGATCAAACACGACCTCTCGATCGCCATAAGCCATTTGGCTGTTGCCATGCTATGAGTACTCACCGGCCTGTGTGCGCATGTCCCTGGACACTATGGCTCCGTGCGTGTTGTGAGCGCGGCATCGGTACACTGTGGAGTGGACATCTTGCCGGTACTGCACCGCTGCAAACGGCAGGAACACCAACGTGCCGTTGTCCAGCACCTCTCTGTGGAGATATATCATCTACTGTATTACTTACGCTGTGACAAACTATCACAAACTATAGTTAAGGTGTATTTAACATCTGTTTAAGAGTATATATAGTAATGTAGAGTATATGAGAATTGTAGTTGCACCCGAGACTGCGCCCGCGGTAATAAGTGTCGAGTCCGTTGGTATCGAGTATGTTGGTGGGATAGAAATATGAGTAAAATGCTAAAATATGACGAAACGTATTACAGAGCGCTTTTGTTAAACTGTACCACGGACTGTACCATACATACATACAATCACGCCTTTTTCTCGTTGAGGTAGGCAGGGACTACTTCTTTCCACATGCTGCAATCCTGACATACCTCTTTCCCTTCTTCTATTGTCATGAGAGCCTTCATGCATGCTCGCCGGTTGTAGGTACTTTTGACCTGGTCTTTCTTTGAAACGTCTTCGATCTGGTCGTGATATGTTCGCCTAGGTCGGACTGTATCAGTCTAAAATAATGTTAGATATGTACGTGAAAGTAAGTAAGAATATTGTTTTGATAATAATGTTAAATACGACAAAAATAGCCAAGGAAAATTTCGTAGAATAATCAACTCAACTTAACCAAGATATAAGTTATTTTTCAAAAAAATTATAACCGACTTCATAACCACAAAAAGGCACTCAAAAGCGAAAAATAATTTACTTAAAATTATTACAAGCGTTACCCACTTCTCTATTTGAAGTCGGTGCCAGCCAAGCCTATTGGATATTAGATAGACACTATGTATGTAGTAGTAGTAAGTAGGTTAGTAAGTAGGTAGATACATGTAGGTATTATCTATCTACTACCTATTAGACTTGGCTGGCACCGACTTCAAATAGAGAAGTGGGTAACGCTTGTAATAATTTTAAGTAAATTATTTTTCGCTTTTGAGTGCTTTTTTGTGGTTATGAAGTCGGTTATATTTTTTTTGAAAAATAACTTATTTTACCCTTTTTAGTGCAAAAAAATTTTAATGAAATTACATGCATCTATTAAATTTCGTGTCTGGGCCGTTATACACTGAAGGATATATACTTTTTGAAAATTTCAAGTATGTACCTATAACGGTTAAGAAGATACAGATCTGTAAAGTTCGCACATATATATAGACACACGGACGGACGGACGAACGGACAACAAAGTCTCAGAAAGTGTTCATTTGGTACCCTTTGGGTTCGGAACTATAAAAAAATTGACTTTAAATGCCGCGCTAATGTGAAAATATTCACTAGTAATAATGATGTCATCAAGGTATCAAAGGACAATGTCCAAAATGGTCCTGCACAATTAAAGCATCTGACACACACGATAATTAATTGTCTATTTTATTACAATAATTCCAAATACTTTTATAACACGGACTAGTAGTATTCCAAAATGAATATTAAAAAGTATTATTTGCTATTACTAACATTAATTGCCGCCATATGGCCAACAGAGTACTGAATCACTCTACTACGTTATAAGCGGCACTTCCCTATATTGTGGATACCCGAATTATGAAAGCACTGTGTAGCCAACCTAACAACGGAAAGTATTATTTACGTAGTAACTATTATATAATATGTGGTTTTATGCTTATATTTTTTTTTTGCTGTGTTGATTGGTACAAAGTACGTTCATAATTCTGAGTTATTTAATTATGTATGCAGTGTCGCGGGACTGAAATGGCCGCCATCTTCACCAAACGTCATGTAATGTCAAAAAATATTAGGTAGGGTTAAAAAAGTTTGCACCCTAACAGACTTTGCCCGGTAGAACATCCCTGTGAAGACAAATTATTTATATTTATATATATTTATTTATTATAATTATTAATATATAATTATTTATTGAGGGCCCGGTGGCGTAATTGGGAGAACGGTCGGCTTTGATGCCCTGGTATCGAGTTCAAACCGCCGTGCACCAATGAATTTTTCTATAGAAAAATATATGTGCGCTTCTCACAGTGGCCCTCCGGTGAAGGAAAACATCGTTAAGAAACCAATAACCCCCGCATGGTGGTAGAAAATATCTAGTGTCCGACTGGCCAGCTACCACCCTCAAGTCAGAAAATCTGTCGCCAAACATCTAGTGTGTTCCGGCAGCTATCCTTGAGCGCCAGTTCCCATTCTAGTCCACTTCTCTATCTTCGACCGCATCATCACTTAGCAACAGGTGAGATAGTGGTCAAACGCTTGCTTATAAGATATAAAAAAAAATTATACCCACCTTTATTTCTATCTCGCTCACAGTTACCGTAAGAATATCTTATATGCAATAGCAACCTCCATTGTGTATAATCTTCTTGGGACTCTTCTACTAAAACTAGTACATTCTCCTATGCTTGAGGTATTTATCTCCATATCTCAGGTGATACTAATCAGATCTCGATAAAATTAAAATGGGACCACCTCGGAAACGTATCCTACCTATTAAAAAAAGAATCATTTGAATCCGTTCACAATTAATGGAGAAATCGCGTAACATACACAAAAAAAAAAAAAAAAAAAACATACAGACGAATTGAGAACCTCCTCCTTTTTTGTGAAGTCGGTTAAAAATCTCATCAAACGTCAAAGTAACATAAAAAGTTCTCCCACTGAACTTTCCACTCAAAACACTAAAACATTTTTGTCATAAATTTACAGTCCCGATAAGCCGATTTAGAATTTCCTACGAAATGAAATACTCGTAAAACTGTTCAAGTCGAGACGTAAACCAGTCGATTCTAAAATTATCCTAGAGCGTAAAAAAAGACCCGACCGAATTAAGGTTGAATTCCGTTGCCTTTTGTAGGAAAAAAGGCTGGATCCACGAGATCCGTAATTGGCGCTCCCGAGGCGGAAATTCGGGATATTTTAGAGCTGGTCCGCACCGAGACGAGAGAGCTATGCCAGTTTAACAGGTTTCTAGACAGGCCGTGTTTTCTACGCGTTATGTTTTATAAACAAAGGCTATACTAGTTTTTAGTCTACATTATTTGTACGTACATGACCCAAAGTTAATTAATGTGGTAACGCAAACCGCAGAGCTTGAACATCGACCTCTTTCATTCAGCTTCAATCATTTGGTAAGAATATTACTTTTTATGCTTGATAAGGCCCGTTGGCAGAAAGGCATTAAGGACAGATCTTTTAGATGTTTTCGAACCAGGAAGTCGCTTGTTCAATCCCATTCACGGTAGTTCGTCCAGAGGTGACTTGGCAAGTCACCTCTGGACGAACTACCGTGAAGTAGGTTAATCAACGAGGAATAGGAGGATTACGGTGTTCCAGCAGCACACAGCCCTCGGGAGTCAGACCATTCTAAGTCTAGCGTGTTTGCTATCTTCTACCACATCATCGCTTACCACCAGGCGAGATAGTGGTCGGACGATAACTTTTCAGACATAAAAAAGCGTTTGATGATTTTATTTACTCACTAAGTCAGACGTTTTACACGGTCATTTTAATACGTGATTATTACAATAATTTATGGATATCAGTTTTGGAATCAAAAGTATGTATATCACAATATCCTTACATGCTAATTTAATTAAATGACGTTAGACATAGTATTGTGGATACCACAGAACAAATAAGGTTCGCGTCCGAAAATACGCCCGATCTGGCAACTATCTACCGTAACTGTAGGATTCGTCGGTGCAGGCGACATTCGGTGACGTCAGACATGTGTGTTGTGTGAATATATGACGTCACGACAGCACAAGCCTGCGGATTTTGTTGCTGCGTTGGAGAGTTATGTCACTTGTTAAAGGAGCTTGTTACATTTTACGCTGCAACGAATTTTACATTTTTATACGAAGTTACACTATATAATATAGAAGTATATGAAGTGAAACGTAGCGTAGGACGTCTTGTGACCAGGTGGAGTGACGATATACGCAAAGCGGTGGGCAGTGACTAGAAAAGAAGAGCCGAAGATCGGGCTCAATGGCGTAACTTGGGAGAGGCCTATGTCCAGCAGTGAACTGATACCGGCTGATTATAATGATGATAAATTAAGTAAGGTAATTAATAAAATGAATGAATGAATGATATTAGTTTATTGCAAAGAAAGACTTATATCTATGTCAAATATGGATTCGTGAGAAGAGGCGCAAGACACCTAACTTTAGTGCAATTCATATAAAAATAACCGGCCAAGTGCGTGTCGGGCCACACGCAGTGTAGGGTTCCGTAGTAGCCTGTTATTCAATGCAAGTCTTTACCCGTTATAAACAAGCAACTAGGTACTCCGTCTTTGTCACTTTAAAGGATTTATTCTAAGGATTTTGTATTTGGTACAAAATTATCCAACACCCAAGTTCAACGACTATTACTGCTTAACTAATAAAGTTATCTTAACCGCTATAGTTTTCCTTTAAAGTTTATGAAATGCGCTATTATCACGAATATTATTATATTTTTGAGATTTTTCAAGCCAGCAGTTTAGCTTTTAGACGGGGGGGGGGGGGGGGAGGACGCCCTACTGGAACAAAAATTTGCACTTTAAAGTTTAATATTTCGTAAATGGAGCATTCAATCGAAAAATGGTATTAGCAACCCTTATTCCTATTCAACGATACCCCACACGATGGGGTAGACGATGAAAAAAAATTCATCCCTACTTCTCATATAGGGAAGCTACCCTTAAAAAAGATATTTTTCAAAATTTTATTTCAGTACTTTTTCGGCGTAATTTATTTACATACCCCCACAAAATTACAGCTTTCTAGTATTAACGGTCTCTTAGCAAAACCTCGGACAGACAGACAGACAGACTGACAGACATGACGAAACTATAAGAGTTCCTTGTCAGGACTACGGAACCCTAAAAAGTCATAGAAAACGGTCTACTTACCGTCTTCTAAGCTTGACATAAATTGGCTTGAAAGACGGGTTGCCTATAAGCGGTTTTATCATCATATACCTGATTTGTAGCTGAATGTGTAAATCATACTTGATGTGATGTTGAATTCTTACCAAACATCCAAAAAAGAATATCCAAAGATCCATTTAATTTTGCTTAACTTAAAACAAATCACAACAACTATTGACGTACAGCGAGAACGTTACAAAACCTATCAAATTACTAAAAATAAATATTAAAAACTCTACGTGTTCTGAAAACACAAAATTGTTCGTAAACTACATTTACGAAAACAAGATACAGTTAATGTATTGTGAATAATATATTTAAAAGTAAATTGAAGTATGAATATTTGATTAATTTACTTTTATGGCGTAGTCTTGAACATTTTATTTCATATTCTAGGGCATTATAAATATGTAGGCAATAAAAATATGATTTCATTCTGATATATTCTTGGAAAGTGCAGTTCAAAGCATGTAGCGAACAAAGCGTATTAATATACGCACATATTATACACGTCTTTAATCATAAAATGGTAAACATAGCAAATTAATAATGTAATGCTTTGAATTAAAAATGAACTCAGCATATTGTTGGCGACATGTCTTTGTACAGTGGGTGGTTCGAGTCACGCTTAAGCCTTAGTGAATTAAAACAAACAGACAAGCTTCAGGCAAGCCTATTCACTACTAAGTATGGTCTTACATCACCACCACCCTATTTTTAACCGACTTCACAAAAAAGGAGGAGGTTCTCAATTCGTCTGTATGTTTTTTTTTTTTTGTGTATGTTACGCGATTACTCCGTCAATTGTGAACGGATTCAAATGATTCTTTTTTTAATAGGTAGGGTACGTTTCCGAGGTGGTCCCATTTTAATTTTATCGAGATCTGATTAGTATCTTCAGAGATATGGAGATAAATATCTCAAACATAGGAGAATATACTGGTTTTAGAAGAAGACTCCCAAGAATATTATACACAATGGAGGTTGCTATTGCATATACTTTTGAAGACTAAAAATATAACCTTGAATAATGTTTTTACATCTTTCTTCACGTTGATTTTGGGTTTTAACCCTCGACGCAAAACTAAGGACTGTTATAAGTTTGACGTGTGTATCTGTGTATCTGTGTGTCTGTCATCGTGGCATCGTGGCGCTCAAACGGATGAACCAATTTTAGATTTAGTGTTTTGTTTGATAGATGTCTTCGTCGAGAGTGTTTTTAGCTTTATCTCATGAAAATCTGTTTAGCCGTTTAAATATTATCAGCTCTCTCAACTTTCATAAGCTCGTAGTCCTATGACCGCGGACGTCAAAAAATCAAAATGGCGCTGTCGCAGTATCTTGTTGCTTCAATGGGTTCCCTATTGTTTCGCATAAATTTTTTTGTCATAATATACTTTAGCATAATGTTGTTTCTCCTAATATATTTAAGCATACAGTAATTTGGCATAAAGTGATTAGGCATATGTTTCTTGACATAATTACTGTTAGCATAAGCATTTGTGGCATAATATTCTAAAGAATAATAATAAACGCATAACTATAATTCGGCATAATTGTTTGGGCATAATTTTTTTTTGTCATATTCTTATTGTATAATTATTAAAATAGCACTTTTTAAAATTTTTATCTTCTAACGCTAGCTAGTAGACCGATTTTGTTTAAAAACTGCTCTGGTATACCTAATATAATGGAATAGGACATATAATATTTTTAACGCAGACGAAGTTACGAGGCTCAGCTTGTAGATTTACCAAAAAATATCATAAAATTAATAAAAAGTTTGTTGGATGAGTTAAGCACGTCAAGATGCGCATAATAAGTGTAAATATTGACTTATAACTGCCTAATCAAAGTATGAACATAATCATGAGCTGATATCTAATCAAATGCAGAACCAAAACCGTGAGATCCATGCACTTCAAAATAAGGTAAGTTATGTTAATTCAATATTTGCGTTAGGTCAAATAACTTTCAGTTTTAAAATAAATATAATCGCGTCGTAGGGGTGGCCCAAGGGCCACCCCCGCCGAACTTGAACCTACTGTCCCAGTCTAGTACCAAACATTTGGTTGGTATTATTAACTTTATATAACCTACTTTAAATATAGTTTAAATATTATGTTTCTTTGCAGTGTTTCACACTTTATATTTTTGTAAATTGTTAAACACTATCCAAAATTTCATCGTACCGACGGGACTTGAACCCGCAACCTCCGGAATAACATGTTCCGGTGCTTTGCCTATTAAGCCACGGTGCGAAGTATCGTTACGACGAAATTAGTGGATTGCATTCTGTTAACCCAATTATGCATTGGTGGCACCATCTATGACTACTTATTACGTAAGTTAATCATTCGGAAGAAATCATTACAGTTTTCTAATCCGACGAGAGATGTTGCACTGCGTAAATCAAATATTATGTTTCTTGTTTCTATACTATTCTTTATTTATTTTAAGTGGAATAATTCAGCATAAAATATGTGTATACATTCAATTATGACTTCATTTATTATGTCTAAAACTATAAGGCCAATAAAAATTATGCCCTATAACTCCCTATAACAAAATTAGGCCGAAACAATATAGCCTACTTGAAAGTTATGCTTTTTTATACAATATGCCAAAAGAAATTATGCGATTATACTATTATGCCATTTAAAATTATGCGTAACCCGTTATGCCTAAGTAAATTAGGAATAAAAAATTATGCGAAACAAAGGGATCCCACTTCAATGATATTGCAAAAATATGGTAAGCTTGATCTAATTCTGAGACATCTCCTGGTCTCAATGTACAAAGTTATACATATGCTTTGATTATAAACTCGGATTACATATACAAATCAGTAGGGGGTGGTTTTAATTTTTTGAAATTAAGTATTATTGACGGATATTCTTACGGTAACTGTGAGCGAGATAGAAACAAAGGTGGGGAGAATTAATTTGTCATCACAGGAATGTTCTAACAGGCAAAGTCTTGTTAATGTGCAAAGTTTTTAAGCAAACCTAATATTTTTTGACATGACATGACGTTTGGCGAAGATGGTGGCCATATCAGTCCCGCCCGCAACACATAAATAACTCAGAATTATGAACGTACTTTGTACCAACCAACACTGCAAACAAAAATTATAAGCATAATACCACAGATTATATAATAGTTACAGCGTAAATAATACTTTTCGTTGTTAGTTTGGCTACACAGTGCTTTCATAATTTGGGTATTAACAATGTAAGGAAGTTCCAACTCTTATAACGTGGTAGAGTGATTCAGACTGTGTGGGCCATATGGCCCGCAATATATATTTGATCGCAAATAATACTTTTTAATATTCATTTTGGAATACAACTAGTTCGTGTTATAAAAGTATTTGGAATTATTGTAATAAATTAGACAATTATTTATCGTGTGTGTCAGATGCTTTTATTGCACAGGGCCATTTTGGACATTGTCCTTTGATACCTTGATGACATCATTATGACTTATTTTCACTAGCGCGGCATTTTAGGGTTCCGAACCCAAAGGGTACCAAATGAACACTTTCTGAGACTTTGTTGTCCGTTCGTCCGTCCGTCCGTCCGTCCGTGTGTCTATATGTGCGCACTTTACAGATAGTACCTTCTTAACCGTAATAGGTACATACTTGAAATTTTCACAAAGTATATATCCGTCAGTGTATAACGGCCCAGACACGAAATTTTATAGATGCATGTAATTTAATTAAAACTTGTTTTGCACTAAAAAGGGTAAAATAAAATCTTTTCCAAAAAAAATAAAACCGACTCCATAACTACAAACAGGCACTCAAAAGCGAAAAATAAATTACTGAATATAATTATTATAAGCGCTACTCACTTATCTACTTGAAGTCGGTGCCAGCCAAGTCTAATAGGTAGTAGATAGATACTACCTACATGTATCTACCTACTTACTAACCTACATGTACCTACTTACTACTACTACATACATAGTATCTATCTACTATCCAATAGACTTGGCTGGCACCGACTTCAAATAGATAAGTGGGTAGCGCTTATAATAATTATATTAAGTAATTAATTTTTCGCTTTTGAGTGCCTGTTTGTGGTAATGAAGTCGGTTTTTTTTGTTTTTAAAGATTTTATATATCTACTGGACATAGACCTCACCCATAGCACGCCACTGAGCTTGATCTTCAGTTCGTTGCTTCCAACCGCTGCCAGCCAGCTTGCGTATATCATCGCTCCATCTAGCTGGAGAGCATCCCATGATCCGTTTATCTAGCCGCGGTATCCAGAACACACCTACCCCAGCGGTTATCGGTTCTACGACAGGTGTGACCTACATAGAACTAGGTAAATAATAACTTGGTATCTACTGACAAAAGACAAGGTCTTTGTTCGTCTTATTTTTTAATCAGATCTGTTGAGAGACTGAAATAAATTGCGATTCAACCAATAAAGATAAAAAATACACAAACAAGCAATATCCATGTACAAGGTAAGATAAAGTGATCTATAAATACATTTGATTCGCATAATCAATCGAATCTGCGTCGAGTTTCGGTACAGAGAGGCAATAAGTTCCTGCCAAGGTGAATTTAACGCAATAAGCGGGACCGGGGAGCTCATAATGGGGTGAGGTAAGTATCACGGGGAACCCACCCATAATGCTCTGAAATATTTGACGAAAGATTCGAGGGGTTTTCCAAGAAACTCACCATTCACTTGCCATCGATTTTGTGACGGTAAAACTTGAAACTTCGGAGTGAATCCAGTTTTCCTGATTTGTTAATTTACATCGCGTTATCTCTGCATCCCCTTGTATTTACATAATTTGGCGATTTGATTTGATAAATTAAGTTACTTGGCTTGTTTTATTTGAAATTATATGAATATAATGAATTTACTTTTATTTCTTTGGGTGATATTTAGTAAAACTTATTAACACAAAGCAAAAATATTATTGAAGAAAATATTTTCGGGTTGTTTTCTGTACAGTGTGCGTGAGTCTACTGTAAGCTTTAATTTAACATTCCATGCTAGAATTTTACATACAAAAAAAAATGTATTTACTGACCTAATCAAGCTTAATACAATACAATACAATACGAAACTCTTTATTGTATACCATTCATTATAAAATTAAACTTATATTATAAATATATCTAAGGTTAGTATAACAATGGGCGGTCTTATCACTAAAAGTGATCTCTACCAGACAACCTTTGTATGGACAGAGAATTATAGGAAGTAGAAGACGGTGGTGTACAATTATAAGATCTTAAAAGATATGCTATACACATTTTATAATAGAATAAATAATTTTAAACAAAATTACAAATATATAATACATTCCAATATACACATATAATACACATCCATACATACACATACTATACATAAATATAATACAAATAGATATTTTATATTTTCAATAGTTTGAAAGCTAGCATAAGTATAGTTATATAAGTGTTAGGTAATGATTCTTCAACTTGGTTTTAAAAGTAGATGATGATTTTGTACTGCGTATATCCAAAGGTAGTTCATTCCAGAGTCGTGCAGCCTGTACTGCAAAAGAATTGGCAAAATATTCAGAAGAGTGTAGAAGTATCTTAAGAACTAGGGTTTCAGCGGAACGTAAGGATAGAGTATGTGAGTGATGTAAGAATTGGAAACGTTGTTTAAGGTAAGGGGGCGTAGAAGGAATTAAAAGGACAGAGTATAATAGAGAAAGGATGTGAGCATTCCGACGCAGACGAATGGGTAACCAGTTCAGCTTTTTTCGAAATTCAGATATGTGGTCGAATTTACGAAGACCGTATATGAAGCGGATACAGAAATTTTGCAAGCGTTCTAATTTATTTAGCTGTTCTTCGGTTAAATCTGGATATGAGGCATCGGTATAGTCGAGTATTGGAAGTAATAGAGATTGTGCAAGCGCAATTTTAGTGGGTATAGGTAAAACATTCCGGAGTCTTCTGAGTGAGGAAGCAGAGGCAAACATCTTGCGAATGGTTTCTGCGATTTGTGGTACTCAAGATAACTTACAGTCAATAAAAATGCCAAGGATTTTTACAATACTACTTATTTTTAAAATGGTTCCATCAAAAATGACTTGCGGAAGGTGAAACCAATCTATTTTTGATATTAGTCTGGAGCTGCCTATAATAATGCACTGTGTTTTTAACGGATTAACTGTAAGACCGAAGGATTTACTCCAATTACAGATTTTCTGCAGATCAGAGTATGTATACTATGTCACAGGTTACAATTTATTGATTAATATATTGATGTAACATTGTGGCTTGTTTATTGCTATCTCTTCTTGCTCACAAAACCTACACTAGGCAATAGTGCCTGTGCTGTAGGTTCTGTAATACCTTCGAAGTTCGCTGTTGCCGTGGAATTAACTATGGGTAAGTATTTTATATTTAATTTTATGGATGAAATATACACTTTTTAATTTATAAATTACTAGAAGTGCCCCGCGGCTTCGCCCGCGTTAAAGACTTCTTTTATTTACTTAAAACATAAATTTTGTAAAAACCTTTTAATCATAAAAGACATCAAAGAAGCCAAATCGGTTCAAACTTTGAACTTTTTCATCCCCTTAAAGAGTGAATTCTTATTTTTTTATTGAAGCACTTGTGAAAAGTTTCAAATAGAAAATACTATCTAATTTTGTTTCTCCATACAAACTTTGAACCTCCATTTCATTCCCTAAAGGCGTGAATTTTTGAAAATCTTTTCTTAATACACGTTTACGTACTAAGACAAACATACCCTGCAAATTTCAAGTCTCTACGACTAGCGGTTTAGGCTGTGCGTTGTCTGTCAGTCAGTCAGTATGTATATAAAGATTCTTATAGTATTAGATAACATAATATCAATTAACATTATTACTAACAGGTATGTTTCACGCATAACGCGTGCGTGCGTTTCCGTGTGTGCGTGTGTGTGTGTGTGCGTGCGTGTGTGTGTGTGTGTGTGTGTGTGTGTGTGTGTGTGTGTGTGTGTGTGTGTGTGTGTGTGTGTGTGTGTGTGTTTTGTTGTTTATTGGAGTTGTCATTAAATTACTTTGCAAAGGTTTTCTGTGTCTTGGTCATTTAATTATTTTAACTAGTTATTTAATTACAAGTTTGATTCTTGCTTTTTAAGATTCATGTAATTGGGTAGGGCTTTTACAATTTTATTATATAGTTATGTACTGAGGAACATTCTATTGCTTTGACCCAATTTTAATATTTACTTATGCTAAAAATTCTATCCTTTCTTCTTTTATTTGCAATACTTTAATTTGGGATTTAGCGAGTTTATGCTAATTTTGAATTATTGCATAAATAAATAATTGACGCACTGTCTGAACCGGGCACTCTTTATATAGTTGCGTTGTGGGATACCTGAAGGGTTTGCACAGCGATATCCTTAAGACAGCACGCTGGGCGCGTAGCATAGTCAGCATGTGCGAACCGCACGCACCACCCCAAACTGTATTACAGTAATTAATATTGGCAACTAAATCCACTGAATCTCAGGAATTCTTCGACGTTGGCTATTTCACAATGCAACGTTAGAGCAGCTACATTTATTTTATCTTCCAAGATATTCCAGCTATTCTGTAAGTTGTAAGGAGTTGCAGCTGGACCTACAACTTTTTAGTTATCAAGAATCGTTTCAGCGCTTTTCATATTTTTCTGTAAATCTCTAAGATCACTAACTCTAAGATAAAACTGAACCTTTAAATAAATAAAATAAACTGGCCAAGTGCAAGTCAGACTCGTAGGGTTCCGTGACACAGTAGAGTATTTTATAACTATGATTTTTCGCAACTACAAAAATAACTTTGTTTTTCATAGTGTTTGTATGAAGAGTGGGGGGGGGGGGGGGGGGGGAACACATTTTAGCACTTTAGACGCGCCTATCTTTTAAATGATTGATTTAGAGAAAAAATGATTTTTGGAACCTCAATGTCATTATTAAAAACCTATCCATAGACACCCCAAACGTACAGTTTGAACAAAAACATTTTTTTTTGTTTCAGTTCCATGTATGGGATGCCCCCTTTATAAAATGGCTGTGTCATACGGACGGACAGACATACAGACAGACATGGCGAATCTATAAGGGTTCCGTTTTTTGCCATTTGGCTACGGAACCCTAAAAAGAAGAATTCACAGATAAGTTGTTCTTATTTCGTCTCTATGTTAGGTTTTGTCTTATAATAAATGATTTTCTTTAATTTTCAACCGACTTCCAAAAAGGAGGTTCTCAATTCGTCTTTTTTTGTATGTATGTATGTTACGTGATTACTCCGTCAATTGTGAACCGACTCAAATGATTCTCGAGGTAGTCCCATTGTAATTCCATGGAGATCTGATAAGTATATCCAGAGATATAACGATAAACGTCTCAAATTTGCTACTTAAATTGACTCGCGGGACATGGAAGTCGGTTGTTTTAGTTTTTAAACAATCTTAATTATCTTAATGATAATGACACGAAAAATTAACTGAACTATACATGTTTTTTACATAACATCATTGATCGTATTATTAACACTTGTCAATATGCCTTGTTTATACCGACTGTTTCTCATTTCATTATTATTTTTCTATCAAGTTACAATAAGACACCATAGCCTCTTTGAAGTAGGTACATACTTTCGAGTTAATGTAACATTACTTATCTAAAATAAAACCGGCTAAGTCGAGTTGAACTCGCCCACCGAGGCTTCCGTTCGGACAGACAGACGGACAGACAGACAGACGGACAGACAGACGGACAGACAGACGGACAGACAGACGGACAGACAGACGGACAGACAGACGGACAGACAGACGGACACACAGACGGACACACAGACGGACAGACAGACGGACAGACAGACGGACAGACAGACGGACAGACAGACGGACAGACAGACGGACAGACAGACGGACAGACAGACGGACAGACAGACGGACAGACAGACGGACAGACAGACGGACAGACAGACGGACAGACAGACGGACAGACAGACGGACAGACAGACGGACAGACAGACGGACAGACAGACGGACAGACAGACGGACAGACAGACGGACAGACAGACGGACAGACAGACGGACAGACAGACGGACAGACAGACGGACAGACAGACGGACAGACAGACGGACAGACAGACGGACAGACAGACGGACAGACAGACGGACAGACAGACGGACAGACAGACGGACAGACAGACGGACAGACAGACGGACAGACAGACGGACAAACAGACGGACAGACAGACGGACAGACAGACGGACAAGAAAGTGATCTTATAAGGGTTCCTTTTTTTACCTTTTGAGGTACGGAACCCTAAAAAGAACCTAATCTGGATGTCGTCCCGTGACAAACCTGCGGCGGTATTCCCTCAGCGGCGGAGCTTAAACGGCAGGAAATGAGTTCTGTCCTTCGGGGACGAAGCATGGTTACCTTACCCGGATATTTGTGCATTAATTGAACGAACTCGCTCCGTATTTTAATTAATAAGCAATTTACCGACTGAGAAAAGGGACAGCATTTTATAGTTAAAAAGGTATAACTTCGATGAAATATTTATTAAGAGTTGTAATTAATAAGACAACCTAACTGGAATCCCGTTTTTTTTACACAGAGAACAATATTTTACGTAAAACATAAACATTTGTATTTCGTTGCTTTGTTTCAATGGGTGCCAGACGTACTAAAAATGTGACTGATGATGAATTAATCAGAAGGGAGATTTTTTCACGACTGTATCATAATTGTTGACAGTTGAGGTCAATGACTATTCTTAAAGACAAACGGACAGTTTAACTTACATTTCCTCGTACATAATTAATGTATATTTCTTTTCGCCACGAAAATCGTGGCCCGTCAACTATATTCATATCTATCATATGCATCATATATATCAACTTCTACCGTACAAGGCGTACGATAACTTATCAAAATATTGGCTTCACAAAGTAAATCCATGAATCCATATATATTTTTAGGTATTTTTAAAGAGACAATACCTTCTTAAAACACAAAATCAAATACATACGCATAGGTATATTGATTCGATTGTATGATGAAGCTGTGATAAGCAGACGATCGTTAGCTGTAATTAGTACAGCCACTGCAACAGCACATGAGTAAATCTTTACTCATGTGGCAACACACCAGCTGTCACTTGCCGCTGTAATTAATCACTATACAGTCCGGCAAGTATAACTTGGCGCGGCTGTGCGCCACTGTGCTTTTACTTTGTACTTTGATAACAGTTTCTCTTAAACCACTTTTAATTACTTTTGGCATTATTGAACTATATTAATGTAGCAGATTTATCAATAATAATGTCGCGGTAATCTCTCAAACGTCAAACTCACAGTTTCAAGAGAGCGGAATTAGTTCCAAAAACCACCACCGCCAAGTTATACTTGTGGGACTGTAATTGTGTACATTTGATCAGTCAATACACATAATACCTACTACTTTGGAATACCGCCAGGTTAGTTGTGTTGTGTGGACTCCACTAAAGACAGTTATCCAACATCTAATCTCGCCACCTTTCTCAGTCTTTTCGATAAACACCAGTGGATTTCCTACCACACCGTCAATATGAATGGTGTCTGCTATAAAAAAACCTCGCAGAACATAGCACAAATTGATATTTACGTATAATAAAAATACTACGCGAATACGTTTTACGTAAAGTATAAAAAGTTTCTAATAAAAACTGTGAGGTGGTTAGTAGGACATGTAGGCCTTCATTGTTAATGTTTTACTGCCCATTAAATTAATTAATATTGCCTATATTATAATCAAATGAATTCTTGAAAATAGATAACCCTCGGTGTCCTAAACTATTAATAGTCTACAAAAATATTCGATCTTTGTTGCATTACAATATTAATTTTATCTTTCTAAAGGAACATTCTTAACGAAAATACATTTAAATTTGATTTTATCCAAAAAACAAACTTAGCGTAAGTACTTGTACTATGATTTATTCTGTGGCGTTAGGTTGAGCGATACAATATGAAAAGCAGTGGCAGTAACTGGAAAAGAAGACCCGAAGATCGAAAGGCGTAACTTTAGAGAAGCTAATATCCAGCAATGGACTGGTATCGTGTATTTATGACGATGACACAAAATCCAATCCACCCACCATGTTGTGATTATGCATACCTATTCCTCGATGTCTAATACAGCACAAGAACTCTTTATTGTACACCAAGAAAAATACTTATAAATGTTATAATAATATTCAAGAAATGCAATTGGTGGTCTTATCGATTAAAGCGGTCTCTTCCAGACAACCTTAATATTCACAGAATTATTATAAATAATGAATACTGATCACAATAACAAAAGTTAAATGCTAATCGTTTGGTTATATTATCAAGAACAATTAGTTGGTGCCATCGAATACAAAGTTTGATTAAATACTACGTAAATAACACAGTACTTGTAATTAATAATTTATTGTGTGACAGTTGTTCCCACGGTGCTTTAGTTGTACATGTATCACAGGTTTATTAGTTTAGGACTTCAACTAGACACGGTAGAGAACCAGTCGTTTCAGTATATACATCTTTGCTAATTTTACTTACGCTATCGTTTCGACCACAGACTAATTATGCTACCATAGTAATATCTACAAGTAAGTACACAATGTTTTATTACTAAGAATCAAAGTTGATAACTTGAAAAATGCAAATGAATTATTTGATGTAAATTACCTGAAATTACCTAAAAAGCCGCAAAAGTTTGAAACCTTCTTACCACGCCATTATCATACAACAAACAACCTTCATAGAGCTGTGTGGTCCGTCCGTGTTTTACATTTATGTATGCAAAGTATATATTTACCTATTTCGTTTGCCCAGCGCTCCCCAAACAAAACTTTACGCCCCTGTAAGCCCCTTCTTAACTTTTCACATAAATTTTTGTCGTCCATTTCTCCATTAAACCGGTAATGCTGTTTCAGAAGCTCCATAAAATTGCTTTGTTTCGAGTGTGATCACATTCCAACTGAATTTATAAAGATTATTATTATAATCACAACTTCGTGTCGTTATGCTCTATCATAGTTAAAGTCGAGGCAATTTGTCGCAATAGTCAGTAAGGAGTCTGTATTATGTATAGCTTAATTAAAAAGAAGTAAATACATATTACGTAAAGTAGCTTAACGTAACAACACGTTATTGATCCCTTAATGTTATATTTATCAATATTTTGGCAGAAGTTGAAAATAGGCGGTTTTCTCTACAAATAAATTATAAGTCAGGAACTCTAATTTGTTCTCAACAAATTCCACGCAAAAAGTGGCTCTCCTTCAAACCAAAACGACGTAGATTTAAAATAAGAATCACTTTCGAAGTTACAAATTATTGGCTTAGAGATTGATTTAAATTCGGAACGAAAGCAGGGAAAGCAGGGACGAAAGCGCATTATGCGTGAACCAACGCTGCAATGTCTGTTATAAAAGTTGAGTCAAATAAGACAAATGTCCGACTAATGACGCTCTGGACACGATTTTTAACCCCGCCTGCTTGGACACGACTTTTGTTGGGTCATTTTTATAACGCAGTTACTTTTCCTGACTTATGATTTATTCGTAGGGTTTTCTTAGTTATATATCTTAGAGGCTAGCGTTTGATCACTATCTCGCCTGGTGGCAAGCGATGATGTAGTCGAAAATGGTGAACACGCTAGGCCTAGAATGCTCTGACTTTCAAGGGCTGTGTGCTACCGGCACACCGTAAGACTATGACGGCAGACTTTCTCTTTGATGGTGGTAAGCTAATTTTTGGTAGCAAGTCATGCGGAACATCGATATAATAATAATATGCTCCTACCACATTTGGAAGAACATTATATCTATTTAATCTACTTCCCACAACCAGTATCAAAATATTGAAGTATGCATTGTATTTATTTCAATCCAAAAACAAATTAAGCATTATATGAAATCTTACACACTAATATTTTGGTTCTAAGCATAGATAAGAATGTGTACTAAAGTATTCCAAGTAAACGTCATATTTTAGCATGTACAATTGCATTCGAGATTAATACAAGCTCTGAACAATAGTAAATGCACACAAAGCTCAGCTTGTTTCTCTAACAAACGCTCCCGGCACCACCGCAGCCCATGAAGATAACTCCACTGCTTCAGACAACAACATTATTTACTGTCTTTATTTCATTGTGTAGAACTGTTAGTGACGTGATCAAGGTCAATATAAGTGTTATCAAGGTTGAATCTCCGAGTGGACCTAATCGTGTTCTCGTTATCTTTATGGTTATTGTAGCTATCAATGATGCGGCTTCTACAGTCACGATAAATGACCGCGAACCTTTGGGATTGTCAATGTTGTGTAGGGTGGATTTCCCGTTAACATTTTAATCTCGCGAGCGATACGAGTATGTCCACAACTCTACGAGCTCAACTACGGACTCATTGATCAGCGTCTCAGTGTATTATTACTTAAATAAGAATAAACAACTCATACTACTGCAAACCCGCGGCATCGCCCGCGTTAAAAATATCTAATGTCTTATTTCACAATACAGGCTATCCCTGTGCAAAAATTCAGTAAAATCGGTTAAACCACTCAACTGTGAAGTGGTCACAAACAAACAAAGACAATATACGAACTGATATAATTAACTGATACTGATATACTCGTAATTATTATTGGTGTGCACGTTACTAAAAGAGACGTATCTATAAAGCTTTAAGCGGAAACTTAAAAATATGTTTACATTCGCTAAAAGTTTTTATGTACATAGATTCTAGTTGAATGTACTACTACCGAGTAAACAAACTTTTCAGTAAAGTTAAAAGTTATTTTATGCTTCATTAGCTTAATTCACAGTGAGGCAGGCTACTGCGTATCTAACGTTATACCTACTTCGACTATCTTAGATATGTTGGGAAATGTTTTGACACCGCTTTGAGATAATAAAGGTACGGACACACCGCAGCGTCCTGCGTGCGCGATCTAGGTGGCGATCAGATAGCGCAGTAGTATTTGTACCGACTGGTTCATACCAAGCGCGATCAGAAAACAATTGATAAGTACAGAAATCACGCCCGCAGATCGCAGGACGCCGCGGTGTGGCCGTACCTTAAAGAAGGCTTTTGAAAATAGGAAAAACAACACCTTAATGTTTGATTATTGAACGTATCAATAGAATTACTCATTGTATAATAGTTTTAAATAATTATACTCACGCGTTTATGTTTGCGCAAAATTGCTGTTGAAGGTCTTCAAAAATGTTCGAAAATGGTCGGAGAAATGTTGATGGTACCACTGTGGATTTGTATATTCATATAGTTATTGATAAAAACGGTAAGTAATAAGTATACCCACATTAGTACAATCACAACAACTTTACCTGCGCTATAAAGTATATTTTGTCTTATATATCCATAGAAATAAACATTCCCTGAGCAGAATTGGAAAAGTCACAAACAAAGAATATGACATTTGAAATGTTGTTTTTGATTAATAGGGATAGTAAAATAGATAACAAATTTGTGAATTTGTTGGGATGTTGGGATGTGAGTAGACTCACTTCTATGTTTTGTACACAGAACCTGTGTGAATGTGTCGGAGACGCTGTCGGAGTTTGTGAATATGTCGCACACTAGGTCGATGTGTGTGGATCGGCAAAGGAACTCAATTCAGCATTAGATAATGAGGCTGCGGCGCCGTAATTCGGGATTAACGAAATGAAAACACGTGCAGCAGATTTACCTGATTGATTCGAGTTCGATTAGATTCAGAGGCTTAATAAAGGAATAAAATAATTAAATTTATTGGTGAACAATAGAACGAATGGAGAAGAATAGAAGAATCACTAAGCATTAAACTAAAGCGTAATTAACTCAACTTTAGGTACTTGTGTCTCTTTCAGTTTCAGTTCTCTTAATGTGATTAAGGTCCAGTGTCACCGGTTCCTGGTAAAGTTTTAGATAGTAATCTGACAAATAATGCCCTAGAAATTTTATATTTTATATTTAGTGGATATATAAGATTCTCGCTACGCTCTGTATCCTACTATAGAATCCTTCGCTCCGCTCTGGATTCAAAATAGCGGCCTCGCAGAAACGTACTATGTTGTACCATTGTATTATTATACAAACTACTATTATTTACTAGAATGAAATCCTACTACAACAATATGAATGCTTTATCGTATTAATGAACAACTCGTCTTTAAAATGAAAACACGGCTATAATGATCATGTCAATTACGAAAGTACAAGTATAAAAACACAAAGAACAAGACAAGTAATAACAACTTTGCTATATTCCACAATATAGAAAAATATCGAGAGAAGTGTATAAAGGCAGATAGATATAAATCCACTCGCGAGATTTTCTCTTAAAACAATAATATTCTCTTACATATAACATGCTTCGTTGGCTTCCACACACGTCTCGTGTGGTGCAAAATATTATTATTTTTTTAAATAAAATTGTCGAACAATTTAAATTAAAACAAGTCTTTTAGATATTTAATATTTTAGATAAATTAGAAGCTGAAGCTAGATACTCCAGCTTTTTATTCTAAAAATCCATATCGTTTTGTTCTGGTTTAATTCGGATTTATTTTCTTATCGTGAATTTTATTTGGGTTTTGTGTTTGGTTCCCAAAATAGGGATAGCAATAAAAAATGTTGTTATTCCGTCTCTTACCCGATGCTTTATCTGAAAATTGTTGTCCAGCTCATACATTCTATGATAAAAGTGCGATGTAGCGTGTAGAGATTGAATGTACAGTATTGCACATCAAAGAGTCTCAAAGCCAGGTATCGCCAAGTTTCGTCAGTTTTCCTTTACTACAACCGGCGCGGCGTATCAGCGGAACTCTCCTGTCTTACGCCGCTCGTCCTTAGTCAATATTTTCGGTCGGATTCTCAAAGGGTGCCATCATTAGGAGCATGTAGTTTCCTCGCCGGCTCGAGCACGTTTGAGGATGTCTTTGAAAAAAGTCCAAGTCCTTCGAATTCAGGTCGACTGTATACCTGCTGCGGGCCTCAAATTGTGCCTTTCAATCGCAAGTTCCGGGACGTTATTAAATTAGGACAGTTTTGCCGCGAAAGTAGTTGGTGTCGCTTTTGAAACGGTTTCAGGGGGATAAATGGTGCGTACGTGTTCGTCATTTATAAATAGTACGTATGTATAATAGTATAAGTACTTGACACATCATAGTTTGTTGGAAATAATTTCATTTGCGTGACCTGTAGTAAACATTTGTTTCAGGTGTATACTCCTGTTCAGTGGGAGTACCATAAAAAGTTTGCTCAAAAAATGTAAATAACGGTTAGTAAAATATCAAGAACAGTTTAATACATTTATGATGATACGCTATACCGTGATACCATGTTGTAAGTATTCAAGCAACTGTAGATACATGCCATTATAAAACTTAGACTGTTTGTTTTGCTTCGCTTTGAAATAAAGGTCAAAAGCGAAATTAGTCGCCGAGCCACCCAATCAACATCGTATCGAACCAATGTTGGTTTGAGTAATCGAGGAAAGCTCTCGTCAATCCATCCCATTATGTCGGATCATCACCGAGTATCCACAGCAATATTTCTTTGAGCCCTTTCTCGCTGTCTAATGGCGAAGGCACTTAACTATCCTGTAACTAACCGGTGAACAGCCCTTCCAAATATATTTACCTCGGTCGCTTTGAGGCTCTTCAAATTATGTAAATTAAAGAAAACTTTCCTCGGACGGTTATGAAATTTGAAATTTTATTCAGATGGACGAAGGACGTTTTTATCTTGATATTCTTTTCGTGACGAAACCCTACTCTACAAAAGAATTAATTTTCAAGTTACTTCGTGGAATATTCGTAATTAAAATGGAGTTGCCGGCCGCCTTAGATGTTGTAATTTTGTTTATTAAAAAATGTACTAACTTAAGTTATGATTATGTCTAGTCCCTTATTATAGGAGTAGCGCCAAATTTTGACTAATGATCTTCCTGTAATTTGAAAAACCTTTCCTTATTATTACACATTTTGTTGTACATTAATAAAATTATAAAAAAAATCATAGATGGTTGTAATGTATGTATCTGAATCAACTAAAGTGGCAGACTAAGTCAATAACAATATCGAAGATTTTAAATTATTCAAAGTGTAGGATATGTGAGTTAGTCTCAAGGTAACAGGAGCAGTGAAGCGACATGCAAAAGTGGTAGACGTCATCGCTTACCACCAGGCGAGCATTGTGCTTGTCCTGCTACTTTATTTCATAATGAACTTACCATGCATTTTCAAATTTTACGCATAGAAATGTTGTCTGCGTCTATTAAGTACTATCGTATTTCTAGAAGTGAGCCCTTCTAAAAGATCTCTGTAATCTGAAGAAATTTAAAGCATACTCTGAAGTAAAACCAATTCCAAGTTAGCAACACGCCGTGGTCATTGTCCGCTATCCAGGATAAATCAAGCATTCCGGGAGATTTACAGCCCCCGGGAACATCGGGCAAGAATTCCCAGGAACGTAGATTTAGCACGAGTCCTGTGACGTCAAAAACCTCGCAGATAAGGCGGTGTCCCCGTTCAGATTGCTTTGGGGACGATGGATGAACTTTGGAAAATAATATGCACGTTGCAGCTGGGAAGATTGTAATAAGCTCTATAAATTAACTTCAAAAATTTAGTGTTTCCATTAGAAATATAATTGTAATATTAAATTAACAAGTAACAAAATTAAAATTTTGAATAAACACCCACGACAATTTTCTTTAGAAAATTAACGTCATAACATCTATCAAAGAACCATCACTGACTAATTACTAACCGTTTAAAGACAAAATCGAACTAGTTTTGAAGAAAATTGGCAAGATGGATTTGCACAAACAAATATTTACTGCAGCGCCTCCTGGTGAGTTGACACCGTAACACCTATTTAAGAACATGCACCAATCAAACACAAACCTATAACTGAAAACTGCATCAAAATCGGACTAATCGTTTTGAAGAAAAATGGCAACATCGATTAACACCAACAAATGATTACTGCAGCGTCCCTTGGTGAGTTGTTACCGTAACACCTATCTAAAAACATGCACCAATTACACCCGAACCCATATCTGAAAACTGCATCAAAATCGGACTGGTAGTTTTGGAGAAAAATGCCAACATGGATTTGCACACACAAACAAACAAACAAACATCCTCTCACCCCAAACGCATATACAGTCTCCGTTCCGTCGTGGGTAAAAGTAAGCCAAAATGACTACACAGTGGCGTTCCAATACAGGGAGATGGTGCAGACAGCGAAGGAAATGGCGGATGAATTTTACGCCTTCAGTAATGACTGGACAACAAAGCAGAAAGCCTTGATATTTGGAAGTCATAGCACAGAAAAGATACTAGTCCTACGTCATAGGGCTTTCGTTTACCATTTGGATAACATAGGCTAATAGGAATACAAATATAAAGGATACATTTCAAAATATGTCAATATTATGCTAACGACGTCCGCCGATGCAGCACAAATAGTCACCAAATTTAAGACACGACAATCCAAACATTTATATATAACACTAGCTGGCCCGGCGAACTTCGTACCACCTAACAGACAACGAATGTCGTGTTACCTTTTAGATGAACTTAATTTAGGCTTTTATGAACGTAATACAATGAATACAAAAAAAATATTAAGTTCAGTAATGTATTATGGCACTTTGATTATCAAGTAAATAATAAAGTTGTGGCAATACAGAAATAGAATAGAAATACAACATTCAAGTACTTCAACCGCGTGTCAGCAAGACATGATGAAATAAAACAATGTTATTATTTTTTTAAAAATTAAAAAAAAAAAAAAAACACCAAAATATATAGTATCCTATGTCCGTCTCCTTGATTTAAGTTACCTCCTCACCAATTTTCAGCCATATCGGTAAAGCCGTTCTTGAGTTATAAATAGTGTAACTAACACGACTTTCTTTTATATATATAGATTTCAAAACTACTTACCGTAATATTTTCAACAAAATATATTTTCGCCGTTTTTGCTCATGTCCCAAAACATACGGGATTATTAATTTAGCTTCGCTTCCCCGTAACTTTCCAACAGAATCAAAATAAGATAAGTACACTTAAATCTTCAAACAAATGGTAACCTAATCTCGTAGAGAATAACGAACATGTTGTATTGATGCGAGGCTCCACAGCAACACTGCTAATTATGTCTACGACAAGCCGTAATGCAATGTATGAGACATTTTAGAGCTGAAAACACATCTGTAACAACTATAGTTTATGATGAAAACTTTAAATATCCAACATTGAACTTTATTTCGTAGTGGTAAAGGAACATGCGCTTGTAATAGGGTAACAGAGAACGTGGGATTATTTTTCTGTGTATGTTATATTATTTTACAGACAGACATACATGAGTAGCGCAGATATTACTGAAGTTTGAAGCTTAATCCTAGTTGACTTTACTTAAAACAGGTTTGATTGAGCCATTGCAAGTAAAATTTCTAAAGTTCATGATAAGATAACTTTATTAATCCTTATGTACCCGTTATATCCATTACATAAATGAGGTTTGACATTTGGTTTGACTAGATGATATTAAAGATTGTGAAATACCGAATACTTTTGTAAATATTAAAATTTTTGCAAAGTTACATCTATTAAATTATCATAATTATTAGCAGTACAGCAATTAAAGTTAACAAGCCAACTGCGAACAGTACAATTACTGTTAACGAACGCTAAGTTTAGCGCACTTAGTAGTTCCCGACCGCGGTTAATTGACGACCTGCGGTGTAGATTTCAATTTATTAAAATTACGTTAAAATTAGTCTACAGAAAATATAATAACGGTCTAACAATGAAGTTTAGTTAATCCTGATACAGTAAGAGATAATGGTAATGTGGTAAATACCCATTACCACTCGAAACATAGACGTCGGGCCGTCGTGCGTCGCTCAAAAAGAGGCCACACGGACGCTAGGCGGCACGGCCCACCCAGCACCTTTGTTTGCCTCATGCATATTCACTCGCAGATTTATCCACCTACCTGAGGAGAATGTCTCGTGAATTAACACTGCACGTACCTACGTACCGCTTGCATTGTCTGATTCATATGAAATGTTTCTGGGAGACTAAAGCTCAGATTACTCGGCTTGAGAGCGCAATATAGAACATTGTTTCACATGATACATTGTATAACGTTCAAATAATAGTTAACGATAGCTATATGCGACCTCTATCTCTATATATCTCTTGATAACCAAAATTGTTATTCCCAATTCTCTTGCTCCACGCACGAGTTAGGAAATGTTGTTTATAACCTCTATGAACTACTTTCTATTTTCTTCTTACTTTTTTTGGGTAAACCCAAAACAGACAGTAATCTTATGCAGTAAACTTAGCAGTTCCACGCGTTACAAATGCTTTTTCAATTATCTATTTGTAAATATACCGTTCCAATACCGTTCTAATGCCGTCCCAATATGTGTAGTAGTATTTCCCAAAAGTATTCGAACGATTCAAAATTAGTTGCGTCATGAGGGCCAAAAGCGCTATCGTATCAATTCAAGTATTACCCACCATACTAACAAGTATCGGGAAAGCAATACTCGCTCGGCCGGGGTTACGTCTCCCAAGGCGCAATATCACCTACTCGGCTCTGTTTTACTTATCCGTCTGTACCTTGGGCGCCATCTTATTATAGAAACCTTTTAGTGATAGCGTAATATTCTTATGAGTATTTTTTAATATCTTACAAGCTAAAGTTTCACTACTATCTCATATGGTGGTAAGCAATGATGTGGTTAAAGATGGTGAACACGCTAGGCCATGAATACTCCGATTCTCAAGAGTCAGAGTATTCGTTGTCCAGCGTGTAACCTATAACCCTTAAGAGAAGGGTTATGTGCTGCTCGAACACCGTAAGCAATAATAACCGTAATTGTATTTTAATAAGGACGATATCTACCTGTAGTGTAGTACTACAATGGGCAATTAGCGGCTATAATAGATTTGTTTTCATATTATGGCCCAAGTTAACCAACAACTTGTACCCAATCAAGGGTATTATTATTACTAGCATTAACTCCATTCACTTTTAGGTCGTCGTTGTGTAGATAGATGAAAGCTACAGTAAAAACAGTGGCTATGAGCGAGCCCGTTGTCCGGTTGTGTTAGCGCTCGTGATGAATTGCTACATTTTAGCCTCGCACGGTAATCCTGCGAGCACATGCATGGAGCTCACACGTCGAAATTAGCCAATACTTTTGATTGCTGATTGACTGACTTCATGGAGTCTATCTGAACACTAATATAAGGACGCTAGAAATGCTCCGCGGCTTTGCCCGCGTTAAAGACTTCTTTTATTTACTTAAAACTTTTATTTTGTAAAAACCTTTCTATCATAAACGACAATTAAAGAAGTAAGAGCCAAATCGGTATATATAGACCACATTGATTTTTAGACTTTTTACCAACCCCTTGCAAAAATCCTGCAACACGTATTTACTTATTTATTTACGGAAGTAAATAAGTTTATATACTCGTATATAATTAAAAATAATAAGTTTTATCTGTGGGGAATTATTATAAAATCCTTTCTAAGCGCATACCCACGTCATAACAACTATCTGCATTCTAAATTTCAGCGCAATCCGAAACAATGTTGATTTTCAGACTTTGTTACCCACTTCACCCTTTTAAGGTGGCATTTTGAAAAAGCCTGAAAATCGTATTTACTTATTTATTTACAGAAGTACTTGTGTGGAATGTTGAATAAAATGACTATCCAAACACTTTGAACACCCGTTTCATCCCCTTAAAGGGTGAGTTTTGAAAAATCCTTTCTTAGCGGATACCTACGTGAAAATAACTATCTGCATGCCCAATTTCAGTGCAACCCGAAACAATATTGATTTCAGACTTTGTTACCCCACTGCACCCTTTTAGGGGTGGCATTTCGAAAAAGTCTGAAACACGTATTTACTTATTTATTTACTGAAGTACTTGTGTGAAGTTTCGAATAGAAAAGACTATCTTATCTTGTTTCTCCATACAAACTTTGAACCCCCGTTTCATCCCATTTGGGGTTGAATTCTGGAAAATCCTTTCTCAGAGGGAACTAACGTCGTAATAATTATCTGCATGCCAAATTACAGCACGATCCGAAACAATATTGATTTTCACACTTTGTTACCCCATTTCACCCTCTCAGGGGTTGAATTTCGAAAAAAAATGAAACACGTATTTACTTATTTATTTACTGAAGTACTTGCGCGAAGTTTTGAATAGAAAAGACTATCTTATCTTGTTTCTCCATACAAACTTTGAACCCCCGTTACATCCCCATCTGCAGGGCTAGCATGGCAAGGGACTATTTTATCCCGGGATAAAAAAGTTAAAAAGTTCATTCATCCTTTCCGTCATTTTTGTAGTTGTCACAACTATTGTGTAACTCGACCGTGCTAATGAGTACAATTACCGTACTTTGTTATAATAGTTTGTTCAAATTTTGAATCGCGCTATTTGAACTTTCCTTGACAATAATGATTGAATAGTCAATATGAATAAATAATAAAATTCACATTTTTAATATCGATTGAGAATAATAATTAAATAAAAACCACATATTATTATTATTATTTAAATTACTTCCTAATATACCTAACCTTTATGAATAATATTCTTTGACATATTTGTAGTACTATTACTAGAACTATTAACGGGATATTTACCATGTTAATAGAGCATGAAAACCTAAAAACTTATATTTTGTAGTACTTTTAAGCAAAACCGACTGGCAACATTGTTCTATTCTAAAAAGAAAATAAAACTCCAATACGCATGCGCGATCTTCACGGTGGTGGATAAATTTAAACCCACGTCGTAAGATCGGTGATACATTTCTCCTTGACAATGGATAAATATCACAGATTTTTAGCATTTCTCGGTTATTCTTGCTTTGAAAGGGAAAAATACGTGTACTTCAAATGTTAAATGGCAAATTATATGTAAAGGTTTTCGACAATTATAAACGCGCGCTGACTTTTAATCAATTCTTTTTTTAAACTTTTTAACAATAAACAAAATCAAAACCCGTGGTTAAACTTCACCAAGCGTTTAAATTGTTGTATTGATCTCCTGTCAGTGGCGAAAAATAGAGGGAAATAATTTTTTCTTTCCCCAGGGGATAAGGCCATGCTGACCCTGCTGGGGTGAATTTTGAAAAATTCTCCAAGACAGGAACTAACGTCGTAATAACTATCTGCATGCCAAATTTCAGCACAATCCGAAACAATATTGATTTTTACACTTTGTTACCCCATTTCACCCTCTTAGGGTGGTAATTTCGAAAAAGCCTGAAACACGTATTTAGTTATTTATTTAACGAAGCACTTGTGTGAAGTTTCGAATAGAAGACTATCTAATCTCGTTTCTCCATACAAACTTTGAACCCCGGTTTCATCCCTTAAAGGGTAGCATTTTGGGAAATCCTTTCTTCTTACATCCTTACGTACAAATAAGATATATACAGACAATACATATACCCTTCAAATTTCAAGTCTCTACGACCAGCGGTTTAGGCTGTGCATTGTCAGTCAGTCAGTCAGTCAGTATGTCAGGACAAAGATTCTTATAGTATTTTCGACCGAGCAAAGTGCAGGTGACAGTTTTGGAATACTTTAAAAAGGCGGAGATTTGAGGTTGAACACGTAAAAAAATCATATTACAGCCATTTTGAAAACTGTTCATAAATGTCACAAAATTATTTTTTTGTAACACTATTAAGACTCAACTTTTACAACCACGACAAATATCGCAAGGTTTCAAAAGAGGCTATGTTATCAGTAGAATTTTTTCTATATTATCTTATTTCTAGGTACTGATAATATAAAAAAGCGAGGGCTTCAGATAATGATGATGATGATGATGTTTGTATGATAACTCTATAGTGATGTTGTTATTTTGTTAGAGGAGAAAAATGAGTAGATACTCTTCTATAGCTGATATTCGTTATAACTCATGCTCACACTTCGTATGAATGGCTTAAACATCTGCCAGCCAGTTCATGAAATGTTGTATTAGATGCTACGACTAAATATCACTCAGGTTAGCTGAAGGTTATTTGAACGGCGCCGTTTAGTAAAAAAGCTAGGCTTTTTATATTTTTTTATATTTGATGAGCTAGCGTCTGTCCACTATCTCACCTGTTGGTAAGTGATGATGCGGTCGAAGATGGTAAGTACGCTAGGCCTAGAATGGCAACTGGCTCTCAAGGATAGCTGCAGGAACACATTAGATGTTTGGTGACAGATTTTCTAACCTAAGGGTGGTAGCTGGCCAGCCGGACACTAGATAGTCTCCTACCACCATGCAGGGGTCGTTGGTTTCTTAACGATGTCTTTCCTTCACCGGAGAGCCACTGTGAAAAGCGCACATAATTTTTTCGATTGAAAAATCTATTGATGCACGGCGGTTTGAACTCGGTACCTCTGGCATCAAAGCCAACCGATCACGCCACCGGGCACTCACAGGCTCAGGCTGTTAATTGATCGGCTAATTAAGCTGGTTACCTGCGACATTTATATACCGCTAAATAACATCAAACGCATATTTTCTCCAGGTTTAAAGTAAAGGCGGCCCACCGACTTCAGTCGTGCCGACTGAACTGTTACTAATGGCTCTCAATACTTAAAACAAACTGATGTCAGTTTTTCGTTTCACTGAACATAGAAGATATTAGTTTTGAGCCTTACAAATAGTTGAGCGTACATATAGTGTGTTTTTGCAGTTTATAAATGCTTTTCTGAATATGCACAAAACTATAAGTTCTTAAGTGGTCATGGTCACTCACACTCATATTATTAGAATTATTTACGTGCGTGAACATGGTGCTTTGATCCGATATTTCGGTGCAACAGCACCGAAATATCGGAAAAGCCCATAAACTAAAAACATAGTAAATATTCTGTAAATAATTCTAACAATAGTAATGCACTAAATAGTATACATATATCAAAGAATCATCACTCGGAACTCGTCAAACAAACTTTTGTAGTTGTAACAAATTCCGCATAATGAATAACATCTATTAACGAACTCTATTTACCGCCTTAAAGTTTCAGCACAAAGCTTCCTGAACATATTTCCGGGTAAAATCCCGAGCTACATGAAGTTTTGCACCCACACGGAAAAATGACCTGAAAAGGTTTACCGCTCTTAACGTCTTAAAGCCTCCTTACGTCTATTCAGTGCTAGTGTTGTTCGGGTTTTGTTTTGGATCGGTCTCCGCGCCCTTAAAGAGGTACTCTTACGTGGGCAATGAAAACGCTGCACAAAGCATTTTGTTGTAGCATTGCAGAAGATGAGAAAAACAAACAGAAATTCAATGTAATGCTGTTCTTGGATTAATATGGGTAAAAATGAGCTAAAAATCATTTAATATCAATATAATCAATATTTTTAAGGATCCGCAATAAACAAGAAATCTTTAAAGTTACGCCATGAGTTACAATCGTCCAAAATATACCGGTTAAAGTCCACTTATTGTGACGGCAACTATGAAACCTTGCACTGTGCGTTGCTTGGCACGCCCTTGGTTGAAGCTTTTTAGCTTTTTTACAAGCTTTTATTTAACTTGCAATGTATGTATGTATGTAACTATGTATGTTCGGGTGGAATCTTGGAAGCTAAATTAGACCCACTTTCTAATGTCCGATTGGACTCAAATTTGGTGTACTTATGTATCTTCGGTGACAATACAATGATATGGTACCATGGAGCTGATTTGATGATGGAGACGGAAGGTGGCCACGGCATCCCTGTGATAAAACAACATAACCCCACCAAATTTGGGCTAAATTGATTTGTCTTGAAGAGTACTCTACGCCTAGATGATATCCAGGGTCTGATGATGAAGCTGGAAGGTAGCCACGGCATCTCTGTGATAAATCAACATAACCCTACCGAGTTTGGGCTCGATTGATTCGTCTTGAAGAGAACTTTTCACCTAAATGATATCCAGGGTCTGATGAGGAAGCTGGAATGTGGCCACGGCATCTCTGTGATAAATCAACATAACCCTACCGAGTTTGGGCTCGATTGATTCGTCTTGAAGAGAACTTTATACCTAGATAATATCCAAGGTCTAATGATGAAGCTGGAAGGTAGCCACGGCATCTCTGTGATAAATCAACGTAACCTTGCGGAGTTTGAGCTCAATTGCTTCGTCTTGAAGAGAAGTTTACACCTAGATGATATTTAGCGACTGGTGATGAAGCTGGAAGGTGGCCACGGCATCTCTGTGATAAAATAACGTAACCCCAGTGCATTTGGGCTCAAATGATTCGTTCGTTTTGAGGAGCACTTTACACTAAAATGATAGCCAGGGTCTGATGATGAAGCTGTAAGGTGGCCATGGCATTTCTGTTATAAAGCAACATAGCCCCACCAAGTCGATTGATTTTCCTTGAAGAGCACTTTACCCATATTCATATCAAATATCCGTGAAATATTTTAAAACATCACGCCTTCTCTTTATTACTTAGGTAGCAGGTAGGTAGTCGGTATCCATACCTTCCTACTAAAAAGTTAAAAATAAATTATAGTAAAAAATATTTTTAAAAAGAAGCTTTTATCTAGGACAATGAAATAAAATGTTAAAAATAAATTCTAGTACATAAGTATTTGGCGTGTAGGTACTTACCTATGTTTTAATGCACTGAAGTATAGTAATTACCTAGCCTAAGAAACGGGTAGTGCTTCAAGCTTTTAAGAATATAGGTAAGTACCTACACGCCAAATACTTACTAGAATTTATTTTTAACATTTTAGTTCATTGTCCCAGATAAAAGCTTGTTTTTTAAAATATTTTTACTATAATTAATTTTTTTTAAAGTGATCATATTGCACTATGATAATACAAGGCCCTGGACTAAAGATAGATGACTGAAATTTGTACTTATGTATGAAGCAAATTCATGACCCGCCTTCTTCTTCTGACTTCTATAAACGCTATTTTGAAACCCTGTAAATATAAGACATGTTTTTTTGTAGGTACTTAGCCACAGTTTATTTAGCAGCACCTAATAGTCTCGTGTTTTTTAAGCTTTAAGAAAAAAATCACAATAGTTCGTGTGAGACCACCTTTAGGAACTAGTATTTGCTAGCCCGTAACTTGTTTTACTCGTAGTAGTGGGTAATGAGGAATGCCAACGGCTGGAAAAAACGTTCGCTGCTTATGAGTAAACGGTCTGCTCTCTATGTTATACTTAGTTTCGCTAAAGCCGTCGTAAAACGTGTATTCTGGTTGACGTAAAGAAAATAAATAAGTGGAACTAATTAAAAGAACTTTAAGTAGAGCTCTCGTCGCAAAAATGCCAATAAAATGTGTTCATCTACTTGTGAAATTATAACCTTGCAAATATTAGGATAGAAGCAGTTCAAATCGTCCTAATTAAAAGGTTACTTCTGTTATTAACGTAGTCAAATATTTGCAACTAAAAGCTTGTTTAGGAGCTTAATTTCTATCCCATGAGGGTCCAAAATATTATTTTTAACCAAACCAAGTGCTGTCATAACACGTTAGTTGAAAGCGAAATTATTCCCAAATTGTTAGATAGCGAACCTTATAGTTCACAACTATGAACTTTCAGGCTCATTACGCTAGAATCAGCTGCGAATGTGTAAACTTTTCACGAGCATTGGATATTGTCCCAACTTCGCAATCGGCTTTTTCTCTGGGGGCGAAATAAACCCTAGATTCATATAAAAGGGATGGTAAATGTCTGAGAAAGTTTGTTGCTCTCTGCGGTTGTTAACACTATAAATTGGTGAGCAGAACGTGGACAATAAGGTCGTTAGCTGTAGGTTGGATTTAGAGCCGCACTGACCACCATATTGGTTCGCCGACATTACTACATTATTTCAAAATAATATAATTAAAATAGTTTAATAACTAAAACAACCGACTTCAATGACGCGCGAGCCAATTTCAGTAGCAAGTTTGAGACGTTTATCGTCATGTCTCTGGAGATACTTATCAGTTCTCGATGAAATTACAATGGGACCACCTCAAAAACGTAGGGTTCGTTTTCAATAACAAAAATAATCATTCGAATCGGTTCAGAATTGACGAAGTAATCGCGTAACATACACACAAAAAACATACAGCTGAATTGAGAACCTCCTTTGTTTTTTGGAAGTCGGTTGAAAACTAAAACTATTTCTTCAGTGGCTTAAACCACTGACTTGGCTTAAACCACTGACTTGGCTTGGTAGATTTATTTATAAGGTTTAATTATTGTAATGTATTGATAGCAATTGAAATGACACGGTCGTATATCAACGTTTAATTCGTCGGTGATTTTTTAAAAACTTTGTTTGTATCAGTGTCGTATCAATTTCTAATAAGAACTTGTGAAATACTTGATCAGAAGATCCGATTAAAAACCGAGATTAAAAACCGGTGACTGTATGTGAATCTGCTGCAAACGTCGAAGATGGCTGACGATGGGGAGAGCAAATGGCGTCGGTCGGTTTCTCGTAAACTTGCTACAGAGAGAACAAACGGTTATTTGCGGATAAAAACAACTTCGCGTGCGACTTTTATTATCTTGTTGTGGAATTGAATTCCTTTACGTGTAGTTCAACTCTACCAACTATGAGGAAAATGAATTCTAACTAGGCTTAGTAAAAATAAAGGACTAATATGTTAAATAATTTAAAATGGCCAGAAAATTCTAACACCAAGACGAGCCCACTCAGCTAAAACCTTACATTACTAATTAATTAATTTTATTGCATTTGGCTTTAGACTCTAATATATCATTGAAAGCGCTGCAGCGCTTTATTGTACTGCTCCAGGTATTCAGTTACTGAGTGTACTGTTACAATCTTAGAATTCAAGGTAAACCTTTGTACTGCAACATGTAGCTTTCTATGGATATAGCTATATAATGTGTACATAATGTGTAGGTTTGTAAATACCTTTGTGCAGCTGCTATATGCATATGGACCTATTCAGAGGCTGTAAAAAGGTGTTTCACTAGAATAGAATGACCAAAGAGACTTCCATTAATCTTAATCTCTTTCAATTTATCAAAAAATTTAAACTCTTATTATTGAAGAATCAAAGAATCAAAGAAGAATCAAAGCATTTATTCAGTATGTAGGCAGTATTAATATACGCACATATACACGTCAAAATCATAAATCATAACCAATTATCAAGTAAACATAGCAAAAGCAGAATTTAACGCTTTGAATTAGAAAAAAAATTCATGAACCATTCAGCTGTCATCCAATCGTTTACGTCAAAATATTTAAAAAAAATTAAGTACGTTAAAACCAACCATACATGTAACTGTGTGTTTCAGTACTTCAGACAATTTTTATATAAAAAAAATAAAAAAAGTGAAATAGTGAAACACAACTTCGAGAAACGCATACCGATCACAGTACATATCATGATCCGAATGGAACTGATAGTCCGTCTGTCAGCTGCATAATATTGTTAAATAAAAATTAAAATGGCAAGCCTAGAAAGAAAATCCGCGGCCAAAAGGGGAAAACTGAATGGCTGTTGAATCTACCGGTGTTTCGGAAATACTCCCATCAGAGAAGAAACACCACGAAACTCTATGGGGCTTGTCTTGTCATTTTATCTTTTTTTAAATTAATTGTACATGTCAGCTTTAAAAATGTTAACAATATATTAATAATTATAATACAATTTATATTTGTTCTTGGAACTCGGGGCATTCAGGCCATGCATTTTTGTCATCCATATAGTCACCTATTGTATAGTACAGAAGCCAACAGGCATCAACAAATCCAACATAACACTTTCACAACATTGTAGAGCATAGTGACACGTAATTTTTATATAAATGATAAAGTAAACCTGGTGACGTAGCTTATTAAAACTGTGCTAATATCTAATATATAAAATTCTCGTGTCACAGTTTTCGTTGCCATACTCCTCCGAAACGGCTTGACCGATTTTGATGAAATTTTTTGTGCTTATCCGGTATCTATGAGAATCGGCCAACATTTATTTTTCATCCCCCTAAATGTTAGGGGTAGTCCTAAATAACCCCTAAATTTTTTATTTATTTTTTAGACAAAATTTTTAATTTCTATTTTTTTATGATACAACATACAAAAATACATACAATCCTCAATTTTCACCCTTCTACGATCAACCCTTATTTTTTAATAGCCATTTTAGTAATTTAATCATTTTTCCTCCATACATACTTACAATAAGTAAGCTATTTTTTGTCTACACAAGAAATTACTACGAAATTATTTATATGGCAAAACAACGTTTGCCGGGTCAGCTAGTTAACCTATAAGAATCTAACACAATGTAAAATAAAAATAGCTCAGGGAAATGTGTTCATGATGTGGAAAAAATGCGTCTCTACACGTTTGTAAGGAACTATTTAATTGCAACGCACCTACGTAGATGCGCATCGAGCTTTGCACCCTGGACTTCTACTATTATTTATTTTGCGCCCTGGATTTGGAATAAATTGCATTATTAGGTTTATTTTTGTTTGTCCCTTTAATCTCTCCCCTTAAGTGGACAAACAAGAATAAACCCATTATTATCTGTGCATTATTTTTACACGTAACTAAAATATAACAGTCGGCTTTCAATAATGTGCAGACGAGACCAGTTTTACCATTAGCTACTAACTTAAAAATTATTCACCAAAACGTACCAAAACCCAAATAAATGTTATCTTAGCTTTTATCTACCTATAAATATATAATATAACGACATGTTTTTGGTTGTTACAGCTTCATAGTGCAAAATGCACAATTACAGAACAAAAATGCAGGCGAATTGCAGTATTATGGCTCCATGATAGATTTTTTCCTAACCATGTAATTAATTGATATTTTATAGTTCATTGAACATCTTAAATAAAAGTTTTGAAATTTTACTGTAATATAAAATAATTAAGGCAGCGTTTGAAGCCGGTGTAATAATGACTAACGACAAAACTCCCTCTTTGTTTCTCGTCAACCCGTAGCCTGCCGAACCAAGTAATTTGCATAAAAAATCAGCACCATCTGATCCTCATCTCGAACCCTTAAAGGTTAAAATGCGTTTAAATTACTTTTTGACAGTCATAACCTTCATAATGGGCACTCGAGAGTCTTTACACGACACGACTTGCCGGCACTTATGGATATACAACAGTCATGTTAACGTTGCATTGACGCCAAAAAAAAGAACATGGTAAAGTCAGAGACATCTCAGCAACATTTAAAATTAGTGTTGAATATTAATGTTTAGGTATTTCACGCGTTAAGTTAAGTTAAACATCAAAGAAGTTTAGTTCGCTTTTCAATGGCTATAAGATAATAAGCTTTGATATAAAAAATAATCAATGTTTGTTGTATCTACAGATAAATGAAGAGTTCTAAAATGTCCATCACCTTTTTATTATTTTGAAAATTTAGAAGCATAGTAAAGACATTAGGATACATTTTATTATCAGGAGATCCATATGTCCAGCTGTGGACGGAACTCGGCTATTAATGATGATGACGAATGAAGAAATCTATATAAAATAATATAAGTATGGTGTACTATAATGAATATCAGAGAAAGGTAAATACTTTGACATCAAGTGAATCATTTTTAAGTTATTTCAATTTCATATGTTTTTTCAAAAAGTTTTAAGTTATTTCAAAATAAGTTGTTTAGAAATTATGGTGAGAATGCATCATTTATAGTCAACTATCTGCGCCCTGTGGCTTTGCCCGCGTTTTATCCTGGTCTTAAAGCTTTCTCTTGAATCACTCTCAACCTACCTTATCTATCTAATACTATAAAAATCTTTGTCTTGACATACTGACTGACTGACTGATAGACAACGCAGAGCCTAAACCGCTGCTCGTAGAGACTTGAAATTTGGAAGATATATTTGTCTTAGATTGAAAGGGTGTCCTAAGAAAGGATTTTTCAAAATTCACCCCTAAAGGGGATGAAATGGGGGTTCAAAGTTTGTATGGAGAAACAATATTAGATAGTCTTTTCTATTCGAAACTTCACACAAGTGCTTCCGTATAAAAATAAGCAAATAAGTGTTTCCGGATTGTTCAAAATACAAAGGGTGATATGGGGTAACAAAGTCTGAAAACCAATATTTTATCGGGTTACGCTGAAATTTGGCATGCAGATAATTATTACGACGTCAGCGGTCAGTTCCCTCTGAAAAATGATTTTCTAAAATTCACCTCTTAGGGAATTAAATGGGGGTTCAAAGTTTGTATGGAGAAACAAGATTAGATAGTATTTTCTATTCGAAACTTCACACAAGTACTTCAGTAAAAAAATAAGTAAATACGTGTTTCAGTATTTTTAAAATTCTACCCCTATGAGGGTGAAATGAGCTAACAAAGTGTGAAAATCAATATTCTTTTGGATTGCGCTGAAATTTGGCATGCAGATAGTTATTATGACGTTAATATCTGTTAAGAAAGGATTGTCCAAAATTACACCTGAAGGGGATGAAACGGGGGTTCAAAGTTTGTATGGAGAAACAAGATAAGATGGTCTATTCTATTCGAAACTTCGTACATGTAATTCAGTAAATAAATAAGTAAATACGAGTTTCAGCATTTTATGCAAGGGGTTGGTGAAGAAGTCTGGAAATCAATATAGTTTTTGGGGTTTTTTAAATATGAATCCTTATATCCTTTAGTCACGCAATAACTTAAAAACGGGTGAACCGATTTGGCTTATACTTCTTTGATGTCTTTACTTCTTTGATGTCTTTTATGATAGAAAGGTTTTTACTAAATAAAAGTTTTAAGTAAATAAAAGAAGTTTTTAACGCGGGCGAAGCCGCCTGGCACTTCTAGTTATTCATATGTCGGTGCTCTCAACAATCTACCGCATTAAAATTCGTTGCGTAGTTTAAAACGAACGAATAGATCAAAGCATACAGATAGCGGGAGCGACTTTGTTTTAACCGACTTCACAAAGGAAGAGGATCTCCATTCATCTGTTTGTTTTTTTTTTTGCGTGTATATTAAGCGCTTACTTCGTCAATTGTGAACGGATTCAAATGATTCTTTTTTTAATAGGTAGGGTACATTTCCGAGGTGGTCCCATTTTAATTTTTTCGAGATCTGATTAGTATCTCCAGAGATATGGAGATAAATACCTCAAGCATAGGAGAATGTACTGATTTTAGAAGAAGAGTCCCAAGAAGATTATACACAATGGATTGCTATTGCATATACTTTTGAAGACTAAAAAATATGAATAATGTTTTTACATCTTTCTTTACGTTGATTTTGGTTTTTGACAGATATTCTTACGGTAACTGTGACCGAAATAGAAACAAAGGTAGGGAAAATTAATTTGTTTTAACTGGAATGTTCTACCGGGCAAAGTCTTGTTAGGGTGCAAAGTTAGTTAATATTCTTTGACATGACATGACGTTTGGCGAAGATGGCGTCAATATCAGTCCCGCGACAATGCATTTATAATTAAACTAGCAGCTCGCCCCGGCTTCGCACGGGTAGAACATATATGCCTACAACATTTGCATCAGTTTGTTGCATCGAATATAAAATATGAACATATTTAACAATCATCGTCAAATTTTATCCAATTTACACCAAACCTTAACGAATTATGCACCTAAACCTTCCTCATAAACACTCTGGCTATTGGTGAAAACCGCATGATAATCCGTTCAGTAGCTATTGAGATTATTGCGAACAGACAGACAGACGCAGTTATGGACTTTGTTTTATAATACTTACGAGTACGTAGTGATATTGGACGGCCCTTTGGCGTAAAGGATAGTTCCCTGACTCTGACCCGACAGTCGTTGGTTATAATCCTAGCTATATACCTAGCAATGAAAGTTTTATGTGCATTCATGAATCATGAGTTTTCGTACAGTGGTAGTGGGATCATTAAATCTACAAAAAAGTAGCTTACCGCCAAGGAGAACATCTGCCGCCGTAACCTTACGGCGTTCCCCGACGCAAAATGTAGGGATAATATACGTTTAACGTGTGTATCTGTGTGTCTGTCTGTAGCATCTTAGCACCTAACCGGATAAACCGATTTTGTTTTTATTATTCATAGGTTTTCTGTTGTTTGATAGATGTCTCGATCGAGAGTTTTCTTAGCTTTGATTCATGAAAATTCGTTCAATCGTTATAAAACTATGAGTTTTTTTCTAGTTAATTGCGCTATGAAATCAACTTTCAAGGTCTGATCAATTCGAAAATCTTCTTCTTCATCGATATTGTAAGAACATGAAACATTGACCTGATGCTGGGACATCTCCTGGACTCTACAGAATACTCAAATCCTCAACTTACAGCTCAGATTTTAAATGTTGTGTTTAGAGTCATTGAAATGCTTTTAATGAAAAGATTAGGTATACATAGATCAGTCGGGGTGGTTTAAAATATTATATTATTATATGTATAGATGAATATTATTTTACACAATAGATCATATTATTATACTATATTGACTTCACATTGATTGTCATCGGTGGGGATCTACAGCATAGCTAAGCCTATAATAATATTTTCGAAGTAACTATGACCTAATCTGTGGTTTCACTGCAAATATTTTATTAATTTTGCGATGCGTGTATGTGAAATTCGTGATATCTTCTAGAGTTTTCATTTGAATTATATACTGTAAAGCACAACTTTAATATATAATACGTGGCCAAGCTAATTAACGCAATTTTTGGATAAGGATTAATACTATATACTTGAAAATAGCCTTGGAAGTTATGTAAAATTTTTAAACAAAAAATTAAAGTTTAAAATGGTTACTGTGAGTCAACCTTAAGAGATAGACATATGCTGTCGCGGACTTTTTTGTAGGTCTTATTAAATTGTACAACTTTTACATAGAAAATATTCTTACATCTATTTTCAATTGAACAGCGTTCGTAAGTTGTAAATAAGTTAAATATTTGCAGTGAAACCACAGATTAGGTCATAGTTACTATGAAAATATTATTATAAGCTTAGCTATTCTGTAGAACCCCACCGATCACAATCAATTTGAAGTCAATATAGTATATAATAATATGATCTATTGCATATAATAATAATGATCTATATATACATATAATAATATAATATTTTAAACCACCCCGACTGATCTATGTATAATCTTTTCATTAAAAGCATTCCAATGACTCTAAGCACGACATTTAAAATCTGAGCTGTAAGTTGGTGAGGATTTGAGTATTCTGTAGAGTCCAGGAGGCTTCCATGTTCTTACAATATCGTTGAAGAAAAAGATTTTCGAATTGATCAGACCTATGAAAGTAGATTTCATAGCGCAATTAACTAGAAAAAAGCTCATAGTTTTAGAACGATAGAACGAATGTTCATGAATCAAAACTAAGAACACTCTTGATCAAGACTTGATCAAACAAAAAAAAATATATCAATAGTAAAATCAAAATCGGTTCATCCGGCTGGGTGCTAAAATGCTACAGACAGACACACAGATACACACGTTAAACGTATCTACTTTTCGCGTCGGGGAACGCCGTAAGTTTACGGCGGCAGATGATCTCCTTGTTGGTAAGCTACTTTTTAGGGTTTCGTAGCCAAATGGCAAAAAACGGAACCCTTATAGATTCGTCATGTCTGTCTGTCTGTCCATCCGTATGTCACAGCCGTTTTATTCCGAAACTATAAAGACTACTGAATTGAAACTTGATAGGTAGATGTATTCTGTGAACCGCTTAAACAAAAAATCTTCAAACCTATACGTGTGGGGTGTCTATGAATAGGTCTTTAAAAATGACATTGAGGTTCCCAAAATCATTTTTTCTTAAAATCAATAATTCAAAAGATAGGCGCGTCTAAAGTGGTAAAATGTGAAAGTGAAAGTAAAAAAGTTTATTAATGACACTTATTGTAAAATAGTAGAAAACAAACTTATGATTTATGTGCATAAATATTCGACAAAATTGTCATTAATCGGCCCTACCTCAGCATAACTGTCGGTCTCAGGACCAACGCTGGTCTTCCAGTGATGCCGGTCGGCGACATCACGTTACAGGCTAAGATACAGTACAGAATAACATGAAACGATAAGTTTTAGTAGGTGCGCGTCGTAAAGTTGGGTCAAAGTTAAATTAAAGTTATAGTACGGTCTGAGTCACACACATTGAGTAAAAAAATGTGTGTCCCCCCCCCTTCCCTCCTCTAACTTTTGAAGTAATGGAGTGAAAAATCTAGAAAAAATATATTCTGTAGATCTCAATAAAAAGTTTCAACGAAAATTGGTTTGAACGAGATACAGTCTGCAGTTATTAGATATAGCGACCGCAAAGATTACTTTGTTTTTTATACAAACTCTATGAAAAACACAGTTAAGTTTTTGGTAGCGAAAAATTTTTGTTATAAAATACTCTATTGTTACCGAACCCTACGAGTGCGAGTTCAACTTGCACTTGGCCAGTTTTAGTAGATTTAATGATCCCACTACCGCTGTACGAAAACCCACGATTCATGAATTTACATAAAACTTTCATTGGTAGGTATATAGCTAGGATTAAAACCAACGACCGTCGGGTCAGAGTCAGGGAACTATCCTTTACGCCAAAGGGCCGTCCAATATCACTACCTAAGTATTATACAACAAAGTCCATCACTGCGTCTGTCTGTCTGTTCGCAATAATTTCAATGGCTACTGAACGGATTATCATGCGGTTTTCACCAATAGCCAGAGTGTTTATGAGGAAGGTTTAGGTGCATAATTCGTTAAGGTTTTGTGTAAATTGGTTGAAATATGACGATGATTGTTAAATATGTTAATATGTTATATTCGATGCAACAAACTGATGCAAATTTTGTAGGCATATATGTTCTACCCGTGCGAAGCCGGGGCGGGCTGCTAGTTACTTAATATAATTATTATAAGCGCTATCCACTTCTCTATTTGAAGTCGGTGCCAAACAAGTGTAATAGGTAGTAGATAGATACTACCTACATGTATGTACCTACTTACTACTACTACATACATAGTATCTGTCTATTATCCAATAGACTTGGCTGGCACCGACTTCAAATAGACAAGTGGGTAGCGCTTATAATAATTATAATTTATTTTTCGCTTTTGAGTGCCTGTTTGTGGTTATGAAGTCGATTTTATGTTTTTTTTTAAATTATTTATTACCAACGACGGAACGGAGAATTTATATGCGTTTGGGGTGAGAGGATGTTTGTTTGTTGGTGTGCGCAAATCCATGTTGCCATTTTTCTCCAAAACTACTAGTCCGATTTTGATGCAGTTTTCAGTTATGGGTTTGCGTGTATTTGCTGCATGTTTTTAGATCGGTTCTCGAAGCGATCGAAGCGTCACGGTGAGAACTCACCAAGGGGCGCTGCTGTAATCATTTGTTGGTGTTAATCGATGTTGCCATATTTATTCAAAAAAGATTAGTCTGATTTTGATGCAGTTTTCAGTTATGGGTTTGTGTTTGATTGGTGCATGTTCTTAAATAGGTGTTACGGTGTCAACTCACCAGGGGGCGCAGAAAACATTTGTTTGTGCAAATCCATGTTGTCATTTTTCTCCAATACTAGTTCGATTTTGTCTTTAAACGGTTCGTAATTAATCAGTGGTGGTTCTTAGATAGATGTTATGACGTTAACTTTCTAAAGGAAACTGTCGTGGGTGTTTATTCAAAATTTTAATGTTGTTACTTGTATACTATGTAAAGATGTCACGTCAGCGCGTGAAAAAGTCGTTGCATGCAATGCTCACTTGGTGTTCTCTCAGTATCTAAATGGTTTATCTTCATTACTCGATTAATGGAATTAATGTCAGTTTTTAATGCTTAAACCTCATAAAACAGTCGTTAAACCGAGGTCACGAAGTAACTGTAATGTGTCTGCCCGGCACTGAACACTGAACACTTCAACATTTGACAGACCAACATACATTTTAATTTATTTTATAGCTATTTTATGATATAAGATAGAGTAACAAGCTTAACGGGCTCGGGCACACTGACGGGCTCAGTAGCATTATCTTGGGAGAGGCCTATGTCCAGCAGTAGACTGATACTGGATGATTATGATGGTGATAATAAACAAGCAAAATGCTCGCTTGATAGTGAGTGGTAACCTAACATACCTATTACAAAGTGTTTTGTAGAACTGCTAAAGTTTTATATATTCCTGAATCACTTGTTGGGCATTCAAAGTTCACTCTAAATTTTTGTTGGTTTTCAATCGCTTAAACTGTTTGTAACAAGCAGTATTACAAGGATAGAATTACTAATTTGTATATAATAATTTTAAGGAATATGCGTGGATACTATGAGAGTTTTCTATATCCTGATGTTTATTACATAGTGTAAAATAAATTAGCTGCCGCTGTCTGTACGCTTAGATCTTTTAAACTACGCAACGGATTTTAATGTAATTGTAGCGTACGCACCTAAAGCCGAAGTAGGTGGTGGCTTTTACACTACACTGGGATAAAACGATACGAGATAAATCGATGTTCCAACCAACTCAGAGTGGCAGAAGCAGCAAAATAGAATGCGAGCACTCACCTTGGACTGCGTCTGCTCTTCGTTGACCTTCCACCTTCAGCTCGTCCTAGGTGTGTTGAGGGGATTTTTGCTTCTTAGTGACCGTGCACGGTAGGATGAGTAATTTTGGTCTATCAAGCCAAAATATGACCAACGCGGACACCGAGCACGGATATTTTGTGGTTTATGTCTGATTTTTCACAACGGCCGATTTTAGCGGTAAAACAAACGGTTGCTTTCGCTCCAACGTTTTACGAATGAGTGCCGCATGACAGTTGGTTTGACAACTGCGTTTTGTTGCTTCGTGTACACAGCGAGTGTGGAAAGGACCCCGACTTTATTGTCCGACCCCTTTCGTTATATGATAACGGAACATCCCGCCCACCAAAATGCCTATGGTATTTTCAGGTCAAATAATAACGATCAAATTGGGGACAGGGGTGATACGAAAAATGATAGGACAGCACAATACTGTGAATATCCACAATTGCTGAAATGATCAATATATTTATTACGATAATTATAGATTAAAAAATTACAAAATATTGATAGTTACTGATTAATACGACTTTGATATTAATAAACGATATAGATACGAATGAATATGATACTAAGCTAATAAAGAATTATGGAAATTGATATACGATTGAAGTTAGTCCTCGATTGGCAGAGGGCACAACTTCACCAACGGTCTTTGAATGACATGATCGTTTGCTGTTCTTACTACTGCAATCCGAGATATTCCATCAGAACCGGGCAAGAGATCCACTACTCTGGCTAAAGGCCATTGAAGTGGTGCACGATTATCATCCTTAATAATCACCATCGAGCCAATTTTCAAAGGCTTAGAATGTTTGGTCCATTTCGCGCGTTGCATGAGGGAGTTTAGATACTCGTGTTTCCATCTGGACCAGAAATTCTGATGAAACGCTTGTATCAGCTGCCACCGATGAAGCCGGTTTATGTTACAATTTGAGAGATCTTCATCGGGGACAACAGTTAGCGGCTCCAAGGTAAGAAAATGCCCTGGCGTTAAAACAGCCAAGTCGTTTGGATCGGAACTGATGGGGCATATGGGTCTCGAATTCAAAACGGCTTCGATTTGGACGAACAGCGTAGTAAGTTCCTCGAATGTTAGGACTTGGTCACCAACAACGCGAAGTAAATGTGATTTAGATGCTTTGATTTGACTTTCCCAAACGCCTCCAAAGTGTGGGGCTGATGGAGAGTTAAATTTAAATTCTATTTTTTCTAAAGAAGAAGCCTGTTGCATGTGACGTGATAATTGGTTTCTAGCTCCAATAAAGTTGGTCCCGCAATCGGAATGAATGACATTGCATCGACCGCGACGTGCCACGAAGCGCCTGAGCGCCGCGATAAATCCGTCCGTGGAAAGCGTGGAAACAACCTCGAGATGAACTGCCTTAGTCGCAAGGCAGACGAAGAGGCACAGATATGCCTTGTCAATTTTTGCTCCTCGATGTGGACCCAGTTTAATGCGAAATGGTCCTCCAAAATCCACGCCTACAATCGAGAAAGGCTTCACTTGATTCACGCGAAACGACGGCAAATCGCTCATAAACGGCTGCAATGGTTGCGGATTGGTACGATAACATTGAATGCATCTAGCAAGTTGACGACGTATTGCGCGTTTTGCCGATACAATCCAAAACTGTTGCAAGAGCAGAAAATGAGTAGTGTTGATACCTGGATGCAAGTAGTTCCGATGAATGAAGTCGATGATAAGTGATGTAAGTTGATGATCAGAGGGTAGGAAAGCTGGATGTCTTTGTTCGAATTCTAATCCAGATCGCGATATTCTGCCACCCACTCTGAGGATACCTTGGGTATCGATAAACGGATTGAGTTTTCGAAATGGCTTTGATAAAGATTTGTTCGATTTGAGATTACTAATTTCTTCGGAGAACGCTGTACTTTGTACGTGTTTTACAATTTGCATCAACGAATGATGTTGCTCTACGTTATTTATGAAATTAGAACGGTTGGTCGTATTTGCGTTACGACTGTTATGAATAAAGCGATTTATGTACGATAGTATGTTTACGATCTTTTGTAGCGACGAGAAGTGATTGAGGAGATTGTCTATAGTTGAGAGTTCAACATTCGCTATTTCATTAGATGTTAATACTACGGATTTGCGAGTTTCATTTGCTACGATAATTTCATCTTCTTCTGACAGCGAGGACGTACGTATAGGCCAAGATTCTCGCATCTCCGACAACCACGTTGGTCCCGCCCACCATAAGGAATTGTTTAGAATCTCACTCGGGAATAAGCCACGCGAGCATATATCTGCAGGATTGTCGCCAGACGATACGTGGTGCCAGCATTCGATAGGGGTGATTTCTTGTATATGGCTGACCCGGTTGGCAACAAAAGTTGCCCAGCGCGAGGAGTGGGAGCGTAACCATGATAGTACAACTGTGGAATCTGACCAAAAGAATATAGCATTGATTTTTATACGAGAAAGAAAAGTGTCGTATATGAACTTGTACAAATCTGCAAGCAATACTGCAGCACAAAGTTCAAGTCGCGGCAAAGATGTTCGTTTAAGGGGGGCGACTCGAGCCTTTGAGCAGATAAAAAACACGTGGACCTTACCCGCGGAGTCGATAACACGCATGTAAAAAGTAGATCCCAGCGCCGCTTCGGAGCTGTCACAAAATCCATGTAGTTCGCATGCTTTAACGTCCTTACAGGTGAACTGACGGGGAATTCTAAGTTGAGCCAGTAATGACAATTCATCGAGGTACGTATTCCATGTGTTGACGATTTCAGTCGGCGGTGTTTGATCCCAACCAACACCAAGCATCCAAAGCTTTTGGATTAAGCATTTCGCTTGAATTGTGATAGGAGTCAGAAATCCTAACGGGTCAAAAATTCGGGCGATTTCACTCAAAATTGAACGTTTTGTACATAGTCTGTCCAACGGTCTGATTTCGAATAGGAAAGCGTCTGAGGATGGATCCCATTTAAGGCCAAGAACCTTTAAAATTTGAGATTCTGTACTATCGAGCGACACAGAACCGGTGAGACAGTCTTCACTGGGTAGATCAGATAAGAGCTGAGGAGAATTACTTATCCATTTACGAAGTTCGAAACGTCCGAGATTGAACAGAGCAATCGTTTGCGATTTAGCTTCTTGAGCGAGTTCTAACGACGGAAAGCCAGTAGCGACATCATCAATGTAAACGTCATTAAGAATGATATCCTTTGCAAGAGGATAATCAAGTCCTTCGTCTTCGGCGAGCTGTCGCAAGGTACGGCAAGCGAGATACGGAGAAGACGCCATTCCATATGTGACTGTATTGAGACGGTATTCACGAAGGGTCTCGTTAGGAGAGAATCTCCAGAATATACGCTGATAATCACGATGCTCTGGCGCGATCAGAATTTGACGGAACATCTGGCGAGTATCAGCCATGAAGACGATGCTGTGTTCGCGAAAGCGCAGTAGTATGCTCATAATGTTTGGTTGCAATTTCGGACCAATAAGTTGTGTGTCGTTAAGTGACTGAGAATTTTGATCCTTTGCAGAAGCATCGAATACAACGCGAAGGCGCGTTGTTGTAGAGTCTGGGCGTAAAACACAATGGTGAGGAATGTAATATTTTCCTAAACCGATCTCATCAGCAGGGACTAATGTCATGTGTCCGCTTTCGATATAATCAGACATAAAGTCCGCGTATTGCGATTGCAACTCAGGGTCACGTGACAGTCTACGTTCAGTTGCGTGGAATCGTCTCAAAGCGATCTCGCGCGATCCCTTGAAAGATGGCTCTGATTCGTTTTTGAATGGAATTTGAACTACATATCGCCCAGAGTCATCGCGAGTATGATCGCTTACGAATTTGTTTTCGCATAAGGATTCATCTGGGGTTAACTTTACGACGTCTGGTAAAGCATCGAATTCCCAAAACCGTTGGACTAATGAGTTTAGCTCATGATCGATGTCTGATGACAGTGATGACGTGTGCACGAGAGTACTAGCCGATAGGCACGTCTTGCCTAGGAGAAGCCAACCAAAGATTGATTTGAATGCGGTAGGTTGATTGGCACCCCCTTTAATATGTTCATGTTGAATAGCTTCAGCGAAAACATCTGCAGCAAATAAAAGGTCGATCGGGGCTGGTATATCAAAACCCGGGTCGGCCAACGTCAACGACTCAATATGTGACCATCCAGAAGTGTTAAGATGCGCGATAGGTTGATCGCCACATATTTTTGAAATAACATGCATGTCGAGTGTATACAGAACCTGATCTTTGGTACCTACGGAGCAGGTGACGTCACCGAGAATCGGCGCAACCGCCTCTCCAAGTCCACTTATGTTCGCGGTAGCTGTAGCAAGTGATAAGTTTAAACGTTTCACAGCGGATTCGGTTATAAAATTACTTTGACTACCAGTATCGAATAACGCACGAAACGATTGCATATTGCCAGAAGCATCCTGAACTTGCACGATAGCGGTCGCCAGCAGCACGGTTGTATTCGACCTTGACACCAACGACGACCCGATGTGATGAGGTTCGTTGATAGATTTGTCGCGGTGGAGCAAAGTATGATGCCTACGTTTGCATGTGCGGCACGTGAAAATAGATTTGCAGTTGTTTAATTGGTGAGATGGCTTCAGACAATTATAGCACCAATTTTTATCTTGAGCTATAGTCATGCGTTCTTCAACCGATTTGTTCAGAAAATCTTGGCAAGATAGAATTGAATGTGATTTGTCACAATATGAGCATTTGCTCATGTATTGACCGAGTTGACTACTACCGACAACACTGTTATGTTGTTCATGTTGGTCAGCCGCAGCGACGAGAGCATGCGCCATGTTAACACGCCGAGGTTGATTTTGATTTGGCGTTGGTGTATGCTTGAGCAAAGGCCTTTTCGATTTCATCGATTCGGAAAAATGAGTATCTCGCAATAAAGCCTCGCATTTGGATCGTAGGAACCCTTTCAATTGATCGTACGACGGTAGTTCGACGTCTGAGTACTTTTCCTCGAAGTCGCGACGAACCTTGTTGTCGAGTTTCGACAATATATGATAAACAAGAACAAAGTCCCAGTTCGCGACTGGCAAATTAATTGTCTTCAAAATACTTAGATTCTCCTCAAAAAAATCGAGCGATTTTTGAAACTCCTTCGCATTATGGCACTCAAAATCAATATCTAGAATGTCTCTCCAACACGTAAAAGCTAAGGTCCGCTTACACTTGTACCGAGCAACGAGCGATTGATAAGCGTCGCGATAATGTTCACGCGTCATAGGATACGCCTTTACTACCGTTAATGCATCGCCGCTCAGAGACGAGATCAAGTAATGAAACTTCTCAGTGTCTGTGAGAGAAGTCGAGTTGTGTATTAATGCATTAAAAGTATCGTAATATTCGGGCCACTTCTTGAAATCACCGCTGAAAGACGGTAGTACGATTTTAGGTAGCCGAATATTTGACGACGAACCGCTTTGTGAGTGACTTGAATCGTTTTTTATTAACCTACGATGAATGGATAAGGTTTCAAAATACATTTCATCGAAACGTTCTTGCATCGTGTCATCCTCACTCCCACTATCCTCCGAAAGATCTAAAATAGCTAGATGCACAGCAAGGAAATTTGATGCAATTTGTTTTATCTCCTCATGGTAAGAGAAAAACAAGTCCTGCTTCGAAAGATCACTTAAACACAAAGTGCCGATTTCTAACGCCTTTGCTAACCGGTTATAAGCGATAGTCCGTTTTCTACGTAATGATGATAAATCCTTAACAGTATATTCAACATCAATAGACTTCGATTTTTTCTTTAAACTCACTTTACGAGTTTGAAACGACATTATGGTTCGATTAAGTTGTTACTTTAGGACGATAACACACTTCGATTAGGTATATATAAAAAAAAAATGTATTACAAATTTAAAGTACAGGTATAACTAATAATAAAAACCGATATAATAGAATGTACGAAAGTCCACACAAGTTTTACAGTTTTGCGCTTAATGTATGGAGAATCTTAACTTTGCAAGCGGTACTTGTTAGATTGACTGTACGCTCGGTTACCGATTTTATGAATGCGGGTGTTGGTAACGAGTTTTGTCTACCTGTATGTTAAAATAATGAAGTATGCGAATTTGCTTGTGGTGATTTTAATTGAATTTAGTATGATTTAGAATTATGATATGAGTATACTATTGTTGTTATTTGTATACTACAAAGATTAACGAATACGATTTGATGAGTTTTGATGTAAAATTGTAAGCCGTTGTTGAGATTAAGCACCGATAAAAATAGTGATTGATGAAAAAAAATAAAAATTAATATTTACATACAATATCTTCCGATCCGTGTGAACTGATTTAGATAAAATCCCTGTTTCGATTGTGATTACTTAGGAACGAGGTATACGAGGTATTCTAGGTATATAAAATATGCAGTGATGATAAAATAACTATGAGAATGCAGTAGGTAAGCGAGATTCAATTGAAAATTGACCGATATGGGCCTGCCTACTTATTCAGAGATAAATTACCTACGATTTGACCATAAATACCATACACATATACGATGATTGGGATGCGATTGATGCCCCCAAAAGGTGGATAGTCCCGGGTTTCGGCACCATAAAGATGTAGCGTACGCACCTAAAGCCGAAGTAGGTGGTGGCTTTTACACTACACTGGGATAAAACGATACGAGATAAATCGATGTTCCAACCAACTCAGAGTGGCAGAAGCAGCAAAATAGAATGCGAGCACTCACCTTGGACTGCGTCTGCTCTTCGTTGACCTTCCACCTTCAGCTCGTCCTAGGTGTGTTGAGGGGATTTTTGCTTCTTAGTGACCGTGCACGGTAGGATGAGTAATTTTGGTCTATCAAGCCAAAATATGACCAACGCGAACACCGAGCACGGATATTTTGTGGTTTATGTCTGATTTTTCACAACGGCCGATTTTAGCGGTAAAACAAACGGTTGCTTTCGCTCCAACGTTTTACGAATGAGTGCCGCATGACAGTTGGTTTGACAACTGCGTTTTGTTGCTTCGTGTACACAGCGAGTGTGGAAAGGACCCCGACTTTATTGTCCGACCCCTTTCGTTATATGATAACGGAACAGTAATGTTCATCAATAGATAGAGTGATTCCAGAGGCATTTTTATGATCATGATTAAACCTGAACAAAGCTGCAGGGTGCAGCTAGTATGGCATGTAATAAAGTCGCTGCCCGCCATCTGTCCCTTTCTTCTTTACACAAAAAGATTATTTAAAGATCTAAACAAGTGTTTGTTTAGACCATTTAAACTAGGTATGCGAAGGATTTTAACATGGTTTTCATCCATAGATAGAATGATTCTAGAGGAAGAAAATTAATGACAAAAGTTTTGTTTACACTGGGAAGGGAAATAATATTCAATACTAGCTGCCCTGACAGACTTCGTTCTGTCAATATATAAAGTATTTCCGAATGATCCCGTTTTCCCGTGTTTTCCCTTTTTTTTTATTAAAACTTTCCATGTGCCTTAAGGACGAAAATAATATTAGCCTAATTGGTCTAGGCGTTCCCGAATTTTGCGCCTAGTAACATTCATTTTTAACCGACTCCACAAAAAAGGAGGAGGTTCTCAATTCGTCCGTATGTTTTTTTTTTGTTTATCTAATACTATAAGAATCTTTGTCCTGACATACTGACTGACTGACTGACTCACTGACAGACAACGCACAGCCTAAACCACTGGTCGTAGAGACTTGAAATTTGGAGGGTATATTTGTCTTAGTACGTAGGGCTGTGTTAAGAAAGGATTTTTCAAAATTCATCCCTAAAGGGGATGAAATGGGGGTTTAAAGTTTGTATGGAGAAACAAGATTAGATAGTCTTTTCTATCCGAAACTTCACACAAGTGCTTCAGTACAAAAATAAGTTAACACGTGTTTCAGGTTTTTTTGAAATTCCACCCCTAAGAGGGTGAAATGGGGTAACAAAGTGTGAAAATCAATATTTTTTCGGATTGCGCTAAAACTTGGCATGCAGATAATTATTACAGCGTTAGTTACCTTTGAAAAAGGATTTTTCAAATTTCACCCCTGAAGGGGATGAAACAGGGGTTCAAAGTTTCTATGGAGAAACATTATTAGATAGTCTTTTCTATTCGAAACTTCACACAAGTGCTTCAGGACATACATAAGTAAACACGTGTTAAGTTTTTTTTAATTCCCCCCCTAAGAGGGTGAAATGGGGCAACAAAGTGTGAAATTCAATATTGATTCGGATTGCGCTGAAATTTGGCATGCAGATAGCTATTACGACGATAATTCCCTCTGAGAAAGGATTTTCCGAAATTCACCCCTGAAGGGGATGAAACGGGGGTTCAAAGTTTGTATGAAAAAACAATATTAGATAGTATTTTCTATTCGAAACTTCATACACGTGCTCCGGTAAAAAATAAGTAAATATGTATTTCATGTTTTTTTAAAATTCCACGCCTAAGAGGGTGAAATGGGGTAACAAAGTGTGAAAATCAATATTGTTTCGGATTGCGTTGAAATTTGGCATGCAGATAGTTATTACGACGTTAGTTCCCTCTGAGAAAGGATTTTCCGAAATTCACCCCTGAAGGGGATGAAACGGGGGTTCAAAGTTTGTATCGAAAAACAAGATTAGATAGTATTTTCTATTTGAAACTTCATACACGTGCTTCGGTAAAAAGTAAGTAAATATGTTTGTTATGTTTTTTTGAAATTCCACGCCTAAGAGGGTGAAATGGGGTAACAAAGTGTGAAAATCAATATCGTTTCGAATTACGCTGAAATTTGGCATGCAGATAGTTATTACGACGTTAGTTCCCTCTGAGAAAGGATTTTCTGAAGTTCACCCCTGAAAAGGATGAAACGAGGGTTCAAAGTTTGTATGGCAAATATGGTTAGGAAGTATTTTCTATTAAAAACTCCATGCAAGTGCTTCAGTAAAAAAATAAGTAAATACGTGTTTCAGTTTTTTTTGAAATTCCCCCCCAAGAGGGCGCAATGGGGTAACAAAGTGGAAAAATCAATATTGTTTCGGATTGCGCTGAAATTTGGCATGCAGATAGTTATTTTGACTAAGGTATCCGCTAAGAAAGAATTTTTCAGAATACACTTATTAAGGGGATGAAGCGGGTTTTCAAAGTTTGGATAGTCGTTTTATTCGACATTTCACACAAGTACTTCTGTAAATAAATAAGTAAATACGAGTTTCAGACTTTTTCAAAATGCCACCCTAAGAGGATAAACTGGGGTAACAAAGTCTAAAAATCAATATTGTTTCGGATTGCGCTGAAATTCAGAATGCAGATAGTTATTATGATGTAGGTATCCGCTCAGAAATGATTTTCTGAAAATTCCTTCCGGATACGGAAGGGGGATTTAAAGTTTGCATGGCGAAACAAGATGGGATAAAGTACATGTTGTAGGATTTTTTGGAATGGGGTAGGTAACAAAGTCTGTAAATTTTGGTTTTTAGGGTTTTATAAATATGAATCCTAAATTGCCTTAGTCACGTGATAACATGAAAACGGGTGAACCGATTTGGCTAATTCTTATTTGATGTGTTAATTGATAGAATCGTTATTACAAAAGAAAAGTTTTAAGTAAATAAAAGAAGGTTTTAACGCGGGCGAAGCCGCGGGACACTTCTAGTTTATATATATATATATATATATATAAATATAGAAGAAGATATGGAGAGCCTTGTCAAATATGGCGTAAAATTATTGAAATAGTTACGTAGGGTCGTTTTTACTATATATAGTAAGAAAAAAAGTTTATTAAATGTTAATCAAGATAAAAGATATATCTATGAAACAGCACACCTATAATTAGTTTAAACGCGCACGATTATTGTGCGAGTAACCAGATTCTAGACCGGCTACTACAACAATTAACCTATTTTATTTAAAATAGAAATTATCCTTAAAAAAGATGAAAGTTGAATAGGGTTTGAAAAGAGTTCCTTTAAATGCTTACACACCCTAAAATTATAACAATATGTGTATAAATAGCAAAAACAAAGCGCGCACACAACAATAGATTCATTGTGCCCCGTTTACCTATTGTGCCGTGTTTAGCCGTTAGCGCCAGTAACTCGTACACTGCTATTGTGAAGTTGGCAGAGTTTCGATCATGTTAGTATACAACTTCACCTGTGAGGTGCTCGCATACGATTTGCTTGTTGCAAAATTGTAACAGTATTAGATAAACAAAACAAAGGTATTTGCATTCGGGCTCTCTCTCCTTTTCAACCGACTTCCAAAAAGGAGGCGGTTCTTAATTCGTCTGTATGTTTTTTTTCATATGTATCTTACGCAATTGTTCCGTCAATTGTAAACTCATTTGAATACTTATTTTTTTAATAATCGGTAGGGTACGTTTTCGAGATGGTTTTATTGTAATTTCAACGAGATTTGATAAATATCTCCAGAGATATAACCATAAACGTCTCAAATTTGCTACGGAAACGGACTCGGGGGGCATGGAAGTCGGTTGTTTTAGTTTTTAAACTATCTAAATTATAATGCAGTGTTGTTGTATCTTTGACTGCCAGAACTGTGCAAATATTATGTATTAAACCTGACGCAAAAATAAGGGGTGTTATAAGTTTGACTTGTGTATCTGTGTGTCTGTCCGTGGCATCGTAGCACCAAAACCAAACTGCTAAACTGATTTTGATTTAGTTATTAGATAGGTGTCTTGATTGAGAGTGTTCTTAGCTTTGATTCATGAAAATCTGTTTTGACGTTTGAAGACTATGAGAATTTTTCTAGATGATGACGCTGTGAAATAAACTTTCGTAGTTCTGATCAATTCGAAATTTGGTATACTCTTACTTCAACGATATTGAAAGAACTCGGTAGCGTTGACATGATGCTGCGACATCTCATAGAATCTGCAGAATACAGAACTCCTCACTAACTTACATCAGAGATGTCGAGTTTGGGCTCATCGGAATGGTCTCAATGAATAGGTTACGAATAGATCGGTCGGGGTTGTTTTACATTCTTATGTATGTATTATTTCAAACGTCGACTACTCGTATGCAAACTGAACCTACTTCTTTGTATTATTCAAATTGTATTAAAAGTGATTTTTTAAAACTAGCAGAAGCGACCCGCTTTTGAATCGGCATAATAAATAAGGTAGCGGTGTCCCGGTGTCTGTTCAAAAATATAAAAATACCCTCTCACCGGTAGTCGGTGTCGCCATAAATAAAGCTTGTATTTCCTGCGGTATAAGGGTCACATTTCATTGTAAGTCTCAGTGGTCTTCCGCGTTACAGCGCCAAGCCTACAGGTATAAACTATAGCTCGATGACAAACAGTTTTGGGTTAAATTGCAGGTGAAATATGATGAAGATGAGGGTTCAAAATGGAGTCTCGTAAATTGCGAATTTGTGAGCCCTGTACCCGTGCTGCGTGTGTTACAACATTTCACACCGAATTAATAGTATTAGTATGGGTACGCTGATAATTGAATATCGAATAATAGATTTGTGAACTTTGTTAAATAGTACAACGAACATTCTATGAAACTACCTGTGTTTATATTGAGTGCTATATTTCGATTCTATAATGTGAATGTATTGAGCTTTCGTGGTTCTAGTACTTTGTCCTATAAATATTGGAGCACAGATAAAGTCTCATTATATTTTGCTATGTGAGTGTTGGATGCAAGTAAAGAATGCAGAAATGGAGTGTAACCAGGGGCCTTATCCAGTATGACCAATGAGATAACGCGTTCCTTATCGCGCCACGTCACGTTATTGAAAAATTGTATTCTGTACGCCACACGATAGGTAAATTATACAAAACGCGCGCGTTACACGTCCTTACATGTCACGATATTTTGACAGCTCAAAACGCGCTCATAACCTTACCCTACCGCGTTTTAATTGGCACAGAGAATACCATAACGCGGAGATAACGTAACACGGCACGGTAAGACTTTAAAATTGCCATACTGAATAAGGCCCCCGTTATTTGATTCTGAAGGTGACCATCACACTTTCCCGCAAGCACAGATAACCATAAAATGTTAGTTTACAAACAAAAATAAACGATTCACTTTTAAAAACGCAAAACGGCATAAAGCTATAAACAACGATGCCTTATCTCACGAATAAGAGAAGAAAAACTTAATTTGCTCAAAGAAAAAGGAAAATACAAAGCAAGTAGATTAGAATCGTTCGAGGTGGAAATATTCACGTAAAAACTGGGATGTTTCACGAATAGCGTTTTAATTCTGTTTAAAAATCATTGAAAATGCTTTGATGTCGGTATAGTCAGGTCGTTCGGCAAAACAAAGAGGTCGAAAAAGGCTCGTCTTAACTTTACAGACGAGTTAAATTAATTCTTATGTTAACGTCTGGGCTAGTCTTTGAGTTGTTTACTTTTCTAAGTGCTTTTAGGAAAAAAAAGAGTATGTTTTTAACCGACTTCAAAACAAGGAGGAGGTTCTCAACTCAACTGTTTTTTTATTATTGTTACCTCAGAACTCTGTCAAATCTTAACCGATTTGAAAAAGTTTTTTTTGTTACAGAAATTATGCCTTTCGTTTGGTATCACTTACATTTTATTGAGATCTGATAATAATCTCCAGAGAAATTGAGATAAACAATATAAACAAATTTGTATACATTGATGACATGATTACGGCTAGGCTATTTTGACTATCGCGGCATGTGAAGTCGGTTTTTTCGTTTTGTACGATCATAAATTTATCAATATTTAACGATATTTTAAGTCGGCCTTATATTCGCGTTCAAAGTATACAGTTTGATAATAAAACCCAATCTACATATTAACTTTGACATTCATTGTTTATGTACATTACCGCAATATGAATAATATAATAAATGATTATGTAACAAATTCGGGATGTGAGTCACAGCAAAGTGCATAATGAATGAATAAATGTGCAATATAATGAAAAGGCATTAATTTTGTATGATACCGCTGCAGAATCCAGTGATCCAGGGTGCTCAAAATAGCAGCTCATCGATCGTGAAGCTCGGTCGCGGTACACCGGACGCTGCTGGTGAAAGGAGCTACTGGGTGTTTCATATATTTTACTTATAAACAGAGCTAAAATAAGGACTAATTTAAATAAAACTCTCTTATCATAAAAAACAAGGATGTTTTATCAACACCAGTTACCCTTATTCGAAATTAAAGAAAAATTATTTATCAAACGGCTCATTATTGAAAAAAAATATTACGAAATCCTAGGTTTGAATAATAATTAATTTATATTTATCACATGAATTTATTAAGAAAGCTCAAACAATGTGTTCCGTCTATTTAATTTGAATTGGAGCGCAAAGCAAGCAGCGTCCAGGGTAGCATGTATTAAAAGTTCACTGGAGTACCGACCCCTGACCAAATTATCACAAAATTTGCATCATTCCAAAACGAGCACGAAATCAGCTTCAAATCACAGCTCGGTACACCCCGGGCCGGCAGTAGAGGGGAACTATTCAAAACAGCTGATACATATTTCATGGGCGCTCATCCTCCGAATCTTCGCCTCGCCGCTTGGATCATTTTGAATATGATACCTCACTTACACACGAGATGAAGCGTTCGGCGAATGGTTCGCGAATCATTAGACACGTACTGTTTACGCAGTATTTCACGGTACATCGCAAATTAGTTAATTATATTAGTTATCGGAGAAGTTAAACGACTTTTTTTGTTTTGGCGTTCACGAAATTGTTTAAATTTTGTTTATTTTTACATGAACGTGTAAACGAGGTTCGCTAAGGTCGCGAGATTTACACGGATACCCTGATTAGGCTGGAAATTTGATTATTGGGGAATATACCTGGCCAGCCAGGCCTGGCCGGCCAGCCCTAAATATAACGGGACCTGTTTCATATGTGCGTGGCAAATATACCCTAAATAAATTGTGTACCAAGTTTATTGAAATGTAGAGAATATAATTATTCATCTCAGAGATCAAAAATATCTATGACGTATTAACTGTAGAACAATACGAAGCTAGACTAGTCTTCTTTGAAGCGAAGCTATATCTTAGAAGATAACTCACAAAACCATAAACAATTGCAATACCTCCGATGTATATCAAAGATTACAAGTGAATAATTGGAAAGTACAAAAAACCCGACTGCGTGAAAAAAAGTATCAATATTTCCTATTCGAAAGTATAAGTTATATATACATATATTCGTAATCACTGTTCAAATTCTTTATTTCGATACTACACTCGATGTGTTTTGAAATCATTTTTTTTTTTTGAGATTACTTTTTGGCGCCAACAATCCTTAATTTTGTTTTTTTTTTAATTTTGATGTACTCAGTGTCACTCTCACAACTAAGACGAATCTATTGACACCACTTACATAAAAATACGACAAGCCGTTTAGGTTCTAGGGCGTGCCAAAGAAATATACATACATACACTCGAAAAACATAACTTTCCTTCTTTCGCAGTCGGGTAAAAACTGTACTACATATACGTATACTCTACAACATTTTGTCATAATTTATAGGTTGTTCCAAGCCACAGGTGTATAAAAATAAAGTCATTTACAATCACTAGAATATAATTTCCCTACACGTCATTACGTCGGCTGCGGCAGTGCCGTCATTTATCGCCGAGCTCCATGTTCGCGAGTTCATAAACACGTCTCCTATACATATATTGATGTACTCTTTTATATTAAAGAAGGTCTCTGGATCGACACCTGCGGCTTCGAGCAAGAAATTCCTTTTCGACTTCGGGGCGCCACGACTTAAGAATTACAATAAGCTTCGTGTGGGCTAAACTTTTAAGTGGAAAACAGGCTCTTAATCATGTTAGAAATGAACCATAAACGTAAGTGTGTCTGTAACAGTCACAGAAGAACACAGAACATCAAATACTTATAGCTATTTCATGTTCTGTGGTAAAAGTGTTACGATACAGAGCGACGCTCGTAGTAACGTAGCAGCGTAGCATTGCTACGATGCTACGAGTGTACAGACCACGAGGTTATTGTTTGTTTTACGATTACTGACAATGCTCTGAGTTTATCTTGACTGGAACAGAAATACAACACTACTCGCAGTAGACTTATCTCTACTTTAGAGTTTACTTATTATGCTTGAGTTTGGGTTCTAGGAACAATCAAACAAAAGTGATTATGTGACCTAATTACTTAATGATGAAGGAACATGGTAGATAATCTTTAATACTTTTTTTTTTTTACTTTAATCTCTAATACTTTCGATCCAGTGCTCATGCCAGTGATCGATTAGTGCTCAGTGAATATAACTCAGTATTTTCTGTTTTGTTTCTATATTTTATAACTACGTAATTAAATTCATAAAAAATATCACACAAAGTTAAAGTAATCAAAGATTGAACCTACATGAAGGTGGTAAGATTTCAAGTTTAGGTCCAAATAAGCAATTTATTATTTTTATTTCAACTTTCTAATTGTTTTCTTTGTGCTTGACCTAAAGAAAATTATAAATACTGTTAATACTATTCAAAATTTATTTTTTTTTGCATTCATCGATCGTCATTATCATCAGCCTGTATCAGTCCACTGCTGGACGTAGGCCTCTCCCAAGATGCGCCACTGAGCCTGATTTTCAGCTCTTCTTTTCCAGTGAGAGCTGTCCAGAAAAGTTTTTTGCGTTGAACTTATTTATTTATTAAAATAATCTGTAAATGCAATTGTATGATTGGTGTTTTACTCAAAAATCAATCAATTATTTTTATTAATTTTTTCATGGCAGATATTAAGCACTAGACAAGGTACTATATTATGTGATGTTAGTGACGATGCGGTTTAAAATAGTGGTTGTAAATAGCTCATGAGATGCGGTCGATGACGGCGAACAGGTCGACATTTTTTTTAAATATTTGATAGGCTAGCATTTGACCATTATTTGGCCTCGGTCAAACTTGGTGAATTCGCTAGGCCTAGAAATAATCTGACTCCCAAGGGCTGAGTGCTGCCGGAACACCGTAGAGTTATGGCAACAGATTTTCTCCTTTGACATGTTTTTGTTCTTAAGTGGTTTGTGGCAAGCCTACCCTGGTGGTAAGTATAAGATAGTGTATCACCTGAGTCCAGGCACGGGGTCGAGCGCGGCTCCGTCGGGCTGCAGCCAGGCGAGGTGTGGTGCAGGCGCTCCGTGCGCGGCGCACGACACGCGCGCCCCCGTACTGTTCGAGAACGCCAGCCTCGCCGGCGGCTCCATCAGGAACACCGGCCCGTGCTCCTGGCCCTCACCACCTGCACACAACACCACACATTTTTACCCCTAAAAGGTACATAGCAACTGTGGAGCCAGTGTGCAAAAGGAGAACTGTCCTAGAAATTGAAAGCATGCGTGTTGATAGCTCTAATTTACTGTTTTTGTTGCGTTGACAAGATTGTAGTTGACGTTGACTAGATACCTGCTGTTATCATTATAGGGTAGCGCTAGGAAGGTATATTCCTTCCTTCCTCACCTTTGAATGTAAGTTCATCGTAAATCCTCGACGGTTCTCTTTTTGCACAGACTCTACCTTAATATATATATTTGCAACATTGTCTATAATGTGTCAGCATCAAAGGATATAATTTAAGCAGTAATATTTATTATTTAACTACACATTTTGTTGTGTAGCGCGCCACACCATCGGCACTGAGGTGAGATAGTAGTCAATCACTACCCATTTTAGCATTTAAAAAAACCTCCAAACGAGCTGTTTCTATCTCCCACTCCCGAGCCCGACTCTACCTGCGAAGGCTACGAGTTCTCCACTTCATCAACACATTAAGTAATAGATGCAATGTTCAAGTTGCAATGTCATTAAATGCTACTGCTCACAGCTATAGGTATTTTATGTAGAGCAAAAATCTGACAATTAACGTTATTATAATAATGTGAGTGTTGAGCTTATATCAAGAGGGTTACGAGAAAATTTCAACAAAAACTGGTCAAACGCTAAATTTAATAACTCGTGTAAATTGGAACTAAATAACAAAACATACAAAGTACACCTGAGTAAATATTTTAATATAGCCTTCACAGACTGTAGAGGATGGGCTTTGAACCTGTGACTTCTTACTTAATAGCTTAGCGTAGATAAACTTATATAGCTAGTTATAACGTTCATAAATTATATGTCACTTTTAGGTCTTTCGTATAAACAAAAAAAAATACCTAAAACTATAACATTCAATTAATAAATTAACAAAACAATGAAGCAACTGGACCAAATTCAGCGTTTGCTACATGTACAATTGCTTGTACACGCAGCACTGGTTTTCAATTGGACCCAATGTTCGGACTAGGGTTTTTGCCGATTTTTTTAAAATATATTATAGGCTAGTGTTTGACCACTATCTGACCTGTTGGTAAGTGATGATGCGGTCGAAGATTTGAAGCACGCTTAATTTTAAGTATGCAAGCGGGCTTTCCATACAATGTACTACAAAAAATATATATACAATATTTAATTTAACAATAGCTTTTTGACTATGTATAACTTTATCTTATTTCAATAACTTCAATATATATCGTTAGAAGATTTCCAACTACCCTCACGCTGTGACTGGGCTCGATAGTATAAAACCGGACAGCGAGCGGATATCAGGACTCAGTCTTCGTGTGGCCGTCGTAGTGTTCGGACGTCGTGGTTATGTTGTTAGCTTAGACACCTTATGTAATTGTTATTATGTTGAGGTTCTGTGGCATTATATAGCTGTGGGTATTGTGATAGTGTTTATTTTTTTAGCCTTCTTCACTTCTGGTCGCTAAGAATATAATAATCAATAAACTTGACATGTAATCTCCCACAATCAAATGTAAACAGTTATCAAACTCCGTGGCAGTCTAAATTAAACTAACAGTTGCGTAATTTAATTCGGCACTACAGCCGATACAAAGGCTAACCCGAGATTTGTCAAATTAGAGTTGGGTTAGCGTAACGCGGTTAGTGTGTCAGACAGACAGACAGCCTGATATGTATAATGCGCGATTTGAATTTCTAACTCCATTCCGCCGTGAACCAGGAACTGTTATTGTATAATACAGTTTCATTCGGTTAAAACTTCAATTGATCGAATCCATGCGTTTACATCGTTGTAAAATGGTCATACGAGATCTGACAAAGTTACATATAGGTGTTATGGTCAATTCATATAAACATTCTTCATGATGTGTCTCTCTATTTGGTGAAATCATTATATTTCATGATATACCGAGCAAACACGGACGATGCCGTTTAAACTTCAACAATTTATGATTGACATAATGTCAATCCACGTTTAACTTTATAATTCATGTAGTATTTAATATTATACATTAATATTAAAATTATTAAAAAATATAAATTTATTATTGTAATTTAATTTAATAGTATCATGGATTCATGATATAACATGTGTATCTATTAAAATTTCTAAGTGATGAAGAATCTTGTGTGCTCTTCTATGTAATAAAACTTGCTAAAATCATAACTTTTCTAGTGATTCATTGCAGGAAAGATTTATTTTTAGTGCGTATACAATTAATGACGTTTCTGTGACAGTAGTAGTTAAGACGAGGTGGGAGTGAACCTTGGGCTACGATCTTCTTATGATGTATGTAACATGGATAACCATGTTTTGGTCATCCAACTATAAAACTGGTGACAACCTGACAAAAACAAAACAAAGAGATATCAACGATGGAATGTAATCATTTACAGTATCATCACTAATGTTTGATAATGTTTACCACCAGGCGAAATAGTGTTCAAACTTCAAACGTTAGCCTGTCAAATATTAAAAAAAAAAAACGCAAATTAACTTAATAATCCGGCCACACCTCATTATGGTGTGGGCAGTGTGTACCGCTTTATATTATGCAATTAAAAATATAATCAACGGATCAATTCTAAGATGACCACAACCCATACATACGAGTAAAACACGGTTCCGAATCGTATTCAAAACGAGAAACGTTTTAAATCCTACTCATATAAAAATTGTGCAAGTTTGTAGGTGTGTTATTCAATCAGAATTCAGAAACAGATTTGGATTAAATATCGTACATGTTTATAGCCTAGACTTTTCATATAGTCTATTACATTAGTCTATTATATTTTATAGCACAGTGTGACCTGAACCCGCACTTTACTTTATTTTTATTTTTTTCTGTGACTTAAAAAGTCCATTATTACACGACGTTTAGCCAACTTCATGCCGTGCAATATCTTCTATTTGATAAAAAAGCGTAGCAAGCGTATAGTGCGGGCTTATATCACACTGCACTAAAATAATATAAAATACTCGTGACTTAAGTTGTCTTTATAACACTAATAATAGACTACTTAAGTCACACGTATCGTAATATACTATTTACCGCTGGCGAAGCTGCTTGTCAAAGCTAGTTGGAAGTAAATTTCTCGATATGACAGAGAACGAACGATGGAAATACAAAATAGCTTTGCCGCCTGAAACCGGTACGCGCCCGTTTCAAGAATTAACATATTATATCACATAGGTATACAATTAGTGTCTCTCCTTCATTCTCTTTGTTTCCCAGGTTGATCGCAACAATCTTGGTTACGTATCGTACGATGTGTTCAATTACAGTGTAGCTGAAGAAGATGCTTGAGAGCGTCTAACAAAAACACGGTTCATTTTCAAGCATTATTACTTATGCATTTACGTGGTATATCTAATATGTACGCATATGTGTTAAGGTGGGTACTGACCGGTGTTACGGAGCGTAATATACCATTCGTAGCATGATACGTTTCGCCGTGTGCTAAAATCTATGTAACTCGCTCGTTGCTAATTCTTGTTTGACCTGTGGTCCAGCGCATAACACTCAAAAGGTCCTCTAAAAACGTGCAGCGGGGTGGAGCACTGCGGAGCTGCGAGCGCCTTATTTCCCCGTACTGAGTGCACGAACGCTCGCCGTGTAACACGATACATTAAGTTGTTGTGAGTGTGACTGCCAGCACAAGCCAACGGATAAGCTGTTATAAAATGTACATATTGATAAGAAAGTGATTGAAATAAATAAACAAAAACATATATATATATATAGATATATAGATATGATATGACTGTAAACTACTTCTGTACTGTAGAAACGTCCCGTGACGCCGTTCAGTGCCTACCTTTATACAAGTACATAAAACCATTTCGAGAAATAACAACAACACTACTACAAAAAATAAACTGGCCAAGTGCAAGTCGGACTCGCACTCGTAGGGTTCCGTAACACAGTTAAATATTCCATAACTATGATTTTTCGCAACTACAAAATTAACTTTGTTTTTCATAGTGCTTGTATGAAAAACAAAGTTATCTTTGCGGTCGCCATATCTCTAAAACTGCTGACTGTATCTCGTTCAAACCAATTTTCGTTGTTAGTTTTTATTGAGATCTACAGAAGATATTTTTTTTAGATTTTTCACTCCCATAATTTAAAAGTTAGAGGGGGGGGGGACACACATTTTACCACTTTAGACGCGCCTATCTTTCAAATGATTGACTTTGAGAAAAAATGATTTTAGGAACCTCAATGTCATTTTTGAAGACCTATCCATAGACCACACGTATAGGTTTGAAGAGAAAAAAATTTTTTTTTCAGTTCCATGTATGGGATGCCCCCCCTTAAACTTTTATATTTTTCATTTTTGTATAAAAATCGGAAAGCGGTTCACAGAATAAATCTACCTACCAAGTTTCAATTCTGTAGTCCTAACAGTTTCGGAATAAAATGGCTGTGACATACGGACGGACAGACAGACAGACAGGCAGACAGACAGACAGACATGAAGAATCTATAGGGGTTCCTTTTTTGCCATTCGGCTACGGAACCCTAAAAACGGTATAAAAATGTATTTATAACATCACGAACTGTTTCATTTTTAGTAGGCATTGCAAAATTTTGCTTGATAGATGGTAACATGTGATACATAATATTTGACTAAGCATAAGTACAGGTAAATCAAATTAGTTTAAATAATGGCATAGGGCGTAATTAATATCAAATCAATAATTATGAATATCAAAGTTAATATGAAATCCTGGTAATGTAGCACCTAGCTCCATAACTATAGCAATGATTAATTTGACGTGGAAATTTAATCGCAGTGCGGAGGAATTTTATTTTAAACGAGTTTGACTTAACGAGGTTGCGAATACATTTCTTTAAATTATTTTCGCTGCAAAAATACAATTAAAAATATATTCTACCTATTCAGCTTGGAAAATAACGAACACTTGTATTTTCAAGCATTCTTTTTAATTAAGTGATTTTGTGTGTTAATCTAATACTATAAGAAACTTTGTCCTGACATACTGACTGACTGACTTGACTCTCTGACAGACAACGCACAGCCTAAACCGCTAGTCGTAGAGACTTGAATTTGGAGGGTATATTTGTCTTAGTACGTAAGGGTGTACTAAGAAAGGATTTTTCAAAATTCACCCCTAAAGGGGGTGAAATGGGGGTTCAAAGTTTGTATGGAGAAACAAGATTAGATAGTCTTTTCTATCCGAAACTTTACACAAGTGCTTCAGTACAAAAAAAGTAAATACGTGTTTCAGGTTTTTTTGAAATTCTACCCCTAAGAGGGTGAAATGGGGTAACAAAGTGTGAAAATCAATATTGTTTCGGATAACGCTAAAACTTGGCATGGAGATAATTATTACAACGTTAGTTACCTTTGAAAAAGGATTTTTCAAATTTCACCTCTGAAGGGGATGAAACGGGGGTTCAATGTTTCTATGGAGAAACATTATTAGATAGTCTTTTCTATTCGAAACTTCACACAAGTGCTTCAGGACATAAATAAGTAAACACGTGTTTAAGGTTTTTTCGAAATTCCATCCCTAAGACGGTGAAATTGGGTAACAAAGTCTGAAAATCAATATTGTTTTGGATTGCACTGAAATTTGGCATACAGGTGGTTATTATTACGTTAGTATCAGCTAAGAAAGGATTTTCTAAAATTCACCCCTTAAAGGGATGAAACGGGGGTTCAAAATGTGTATGGAGAAACAAGATTAGATAGTATTTTCTATTCGAAACTTCATACAAGTGCTCCAGTAAAAAAATAAGTAAATACGTGTTTCAGGTTTTTTTTAATTACACCCCTATGAGGGTTAAATGGGGTAACAAAGTGTGAAAATCAATATTGTTTCGGATTGCGCTAAAATTTGGCATGCAGACAGTTATTACGTTAGTCGTAGTAGGTGGGCATAACTGTTATATTTTTTTAATGCGTTGTACGTTATATTATATTTTTTTAACTGTTATATTAAACTGTTATAATATATATTATATTACTCGTTTAGTTGTCCATAGTGTTATTATTACATAGGATTGTTATAATTATATTAGTATGTTGTTGTTTGCCATAGTGTAGTGTTTTAAGTATTTAGTTAGACGTTATAGAATATCACACAGAATATGAGATTACATTTGAGTATTTGATATATAATTGATAAGCTATGATTATATAAAATGTTTCTCAATAAACTTTCCTGCCTACTTTCTGCACAGGCTTAGGGTAGATACAATTTAGTATTATGTAATGGTTAATGGTATATAACTTTTATACGATAAAGTCTTTTTATAATAATCGCACACTGCTTTTTTGTCCCTCGCACATTCATTTTCAAAGTAAGTCCAAATGGCAGCACTCCGTGGTCGCGACATTATTTACATATGAACAAAAACTATAAACCTAATATACTGTCTACACTATACTAAAATTACTAAACTGTTAACAATGGCTTTACTATATATGTACAACAATGAAACTCGTTCGCGTTAACGTAAAATACGAACGATAACCATTAAAACTTGAAAATTCGTCAAACTAAACTAAAATAATTTATATCAACAACATCTAAACAACATCATTACATTAAAAATAACACCAATGAAGTTCATAACAGAGTCTGTGCAGTGGCTCACAGACCGCGAAGTAACATTTTATGCAAATATAATTCGATCTTATTCCAATTGAAAGAGAATTCATATTTGTGTGACATTATTGGGTTAGTATATGAACAAGTTAAGGACGAAGTTCGCCATGATTGTTACGCGGCCCGCGGGTCCAATGGCGGGTCCCGACGAAACACGAACATTCCTGATCGTTGCCGAGAATCGGCGCGATGTTATTTATAACATTTAACAAAATATATTATAACAGTCAAGGGGTGATATATTTAATGTGTTGTAAGAATATATTTTTATAATTAATTATATTGACTGCTATATGTTATAACGCCCACTTCTAATTACGACGTTAGTTCCTTCTGAGAAAGGATTTTCCAAAATTTACCCCTGAAGGGGATGAAACGGGGGTTCAAAATTTGTATGGAGAAACAAGATTAGATAGTATTTTCTATTCGAAACTTCATACACTTGTATGTAAATAATATCGTTTAAAAACTAAAAAACAACCGACTTCAATGCCGCGCTATTCATTTTCAGTACCAATTTTGAGATGTTTATCTCAATATCTCTGGAGATACTTATCATACCTCGATAAAATTACCATGGTACCACACTTGGGATATCTCCTTTCGAACAAAAAAAGAATAATCGAAATCGGTTCATAAACGACGAAGTTATCCGCGAACAAACATAAAAAAAAAAAAAAAAATATACGGTCGAATTGAGAAACCTCCTCCTTTTTTTGAAGTCGGTTAAAAATAAGTAAGTACATGATTCAAGTTTTTTTTTTTAATTACACCCCTAAGAGGGTGAAATAGGGTAACAAAGTGTGAAAATCAATATTGTTTCGGATTGCGCTGAAATTTGGCATGCAGATATTTATTACGAAGTTAGTTCCCTAGGAGAAAATATTTTCCAAAATTTACCCCTGAAGGGGATGAAACGGGGGTTCAAAGTTTGTATGGAGAAACGAAATTAGATAGTCTTTTATATTTGAAACTTAACACAAGTATTTAAGTAAGTAAATACGTGTTTCAGGCTCTTTCGAAATTCCACCCCTAAAAGTGTGAAGTGGGGTTTGTTACTTTGTTAGTCTGAAATCAATATTGTTTCGGATTGCTCTGAAATTTGTTATTTTTTGATGCGGATAGTTATTTAGACTTAGGTTTCCGCTAAAAAAGAATTTTTAAAAATTCACTCTTCATGGGGATGAAGCGGGGGTTCAAAATTTGGATCGTCATTTTATTCGACGTTTCACACAAGTACTTCTGTAAATAAATAAGTATAAAAGAGTTTCAGAATTTTTCAAAATGGGTTGGCATTTTGAAAAATTCTAAGAGGATAAACTGGGGTAACAAAGTCTAAAAATCAATATTGTTTCGGATTGCGCTGAAATTTAGAATGCAGATAGTTATTATGACGTAGGTATCCGCTCAGAAAGTATTTTATAAAAAATCCTCTCGGATACTGAACGGGGATTCAAAGTTTGTATGGCGAAATAAGATGAGGTAAAGTACGTGTTGTAGGATTTTTTGAAATGGGGTAGGTAACAAAGTCTGAAAATTTGGGTTTTTCGGTTTTTATAAATAAGAATCCCGAATTGCCTTAGTCACGCGATAACATGAAAATGGGTGAACCGATTTGGCTAATTCTTATTTGATGAATTTAATTATAGAATCGTTTTTACAAAAGAAAAGTTTAAAGTAAATAATAGAAGTTTTAAACGCGGGCGAAGCCGCGGGGTACTTCAAGTAATAACATAATAATATTAATACCATTTGCAATGATATCGTTATATATACCTTTAGTGAAATCTGCATTTTATTTCGCTTAGTCAGTAATGAAAATACAACTAATTATAAAATTCGAATGATTTCCCACCATTCAAAATTGATTGCAGTATATATACATACATAACCTACATTTACCGTAATACATAATATGCACAATCTATGTACACACTTGTCATAGGTAAACTAGCTGTCTATGTGGATAACTAGGTACACTCTAAGCAAGTTCCCACTTGACCCACAAACCCTCAGAGACTTATTGGTCAGGAAGGAGACACGCCAATTTAATCTCAGCTAAGGGTTTAAATAGAACTCGAGGTTCAACAAATGACTGTGATCAATTTAATATTACATCACAATTTTTAGGTTTGGGTTGTCATTGTGATTAAAATTATAATCGTTAAGCTCTTTTCTAAAAACATAGTTATTTCAAAATTTTTAACCTACAAAATTGGAAACATCAACGTCGCAAACGTGTCCACTTTTTTCTGCGTTTATTATACCCGAATCTAGTTTCAACACAAATAACATAAACTACCGAACAGTGCTACTAAACAAAGCTAGGGCTATGCAAATTATCTTCCGACCTGAAAAGACAGTGTATAGCATCTCTGCAGTGCTATCAGTCGAGTTGTAAAAGCTGCGAGTATTCCCGACAAGCGATCTGTACAAGGAGCATTATGCATCGACACGTTGTAACGTAAAGCAGAATTTTCAATCAAAGCTATGTTGGATGTTTTTGCACAATGCTTGGAAAAGCTTTTTGCGAGTTTACTATCTGAATGTGTTTATTTTGTGGTTAATGTTAAAAGGTGAGTCGATTTTATGTGGTCTAAGCCTCTTATGGAAAGCCCCAATTTTGGCAAATATGTATCTTTAATACTAAACATTGGGGTGCGTGTAGTATAAGGTACGGTTAGCAAATCTATATTTTAGAGACACATCTATCGGTACTGGCTATATTTAAACATCGTTAGCTTGATGATTTTTAAACATTTTGATAAATATGATATTTATTTTATACTGCCTACACGCACAATCAATGCTTTGAATATGTCTAATTAAAATGTTGAACATAGAAGTGTTTGTATTTTGATTATTCTATTAGGATCCTTAAGATTTTTCTTCAGATAATCTTTTTATATTATTTTGAAATAAATATGACACAAAACACTAAAGAGCTTCTATTCATATTCAAAATATTTAAATAAGTAAAAAAAGTAAAATGTTACTTTACGTTCTGTCCTGTCCAATCCAATGTAATAACGTTAACTAACAGTCCTTTCTTACAACAAAAAATCATAAAACTCTATTCCAGAAATACTGTGGCAGCTTTTCAGTCGTGCAATCCAAAGAAAAACCAGAGCCGCGGCAGCTACACAGATTTGCAAAAAAACAAAGTTGTACAAGCTTTTAATGCTTTTTATCTCTGCCGCTGCTTTTGTTCGAAATTCTCTAAAAACAGACACACCGGCAGTTGCCTTCTTTTCCTACTCTACTACCATGCGGAAGAGAGAACTACATACATACACTACTGGGCCACACACTGATAAAGTGATAGTAAAACATTCTACTGTCAAGGACTACTGCACGAAAAACGATTCTAGTTGCATCTTTGTTTTGCGATTGGATTAAACGTTAACTTACATGAATCGTTATTATGTTAGAAAATCTTTTTAAGAAATGTTGCTTAGAATGGTATTAAAATTTTCTTGAAAGCAGTATCCGAGTGTGCCGCAGTGTAGTTTGCCTTTTTCAAAACTTTTGTGAGATATTTGCGTTGGAAACTTGAAGCGGTTCCAAGTCATGACGAACTTGGGTCGGGCGTGATGAGCTTCTCTACAACATTATAGTGATTACTTTTTGTACATCAAGCAAGAACTTGGCCAAAAATATGTTTGTTCTGACTTAGTTTGATGTTGCACCAACTGTCATAAGAACATTTTTCAGTAAGAAAATAATTGCTATCAGATACATTGAAATCCAATCAACGTTCTTTGTTAATAAATATTTTTTTGGTACATGTACAAACAATCATAAAAATACGACACTATATTTGACGAAAATCGTTCATTAAGAAGAATACCTGGTTGACCGGCGGAAACGAGGACAACAACATTGCGACGGAACTAGACGTTTCTGGAAATCTTCAACGTACGAAGTTTTTAACGAGAGAGCTGCTAGGGTTGACACCTGATTCATTCATAAAATTAGTTTCTTAACAAGAAAAAACTGGCCAAGTGCAAGTCGGATTCGCACTCGTAGGGTTCCGTACCACACAACAGTATTTTATAAGATCGAGCAAAAAATGCCACTATCATTTTTCGCCAGCAAAAAATAATAATTAATAAAGATTTTATCAAAACATAGTTGTGAGCCGCATGCTTATTTCTTATAACGCCATCTTCCATAGATGGCGTTATATTGAAATGCCGAAATAAACACGTTTCTTCTATGGGGATCCCCTATAATTTTTAACTTTATTCTGTTTAGTAGTAGTTTTTGTTAACGTCTAACTATCACGGTGCATGAGATACAGCCTGGAGACAGACGGACAGACAGACAGACGGACAGCGGAGTCTTAGTAATAGGGTCCCGTTTTATTCTTTGGGTACGGAACCCTAAAATCGACAAAATCGTTGTAACCTATTGAACATTAGGTTTCGAACTAAACAAATCACCACCAATAAATTCTAGAGTCAGTTTGTTTATTTGCTTTTTAACTTGAACACACTACAACAACTTGAGTAAATTTACAAAATTACCTTTACCTAAAGTGTGGAATATAGAGTTTTCTCTTCTTGGTTATAAGGAAAACCTCATCTAAGAAGCTGGTGAGATGGCAACCACGAGAATATGATTTCGAATTCCCAAGTTCGTTTATGATATTGCGCCCAAGTTTGTTCCGGGACGTAGTTTGCAAAAAGACAATGAATACTTTGTTTCGACCTGAATAATATGACTACGTTGCTTTAGATATAACCTAGAGAATTGGATCTATTGAAAGTTCTAGTTCTCTAGAGCAGTGGTAATATCTCAAATTGTATGTGTTATGTGTGATATCCAAAAATATAAAATTAAATGTAAGTACACAATTTAAATAAAATGCAATACTCTTAATCCAACTTAACGTGAAATAAATTATTAGTAAAAAATATTTTTAAAAACAAGCTTTTATCTGGGACAATGAACTAACATGTTAAAAATAAATTCTAGTAAGTATTTGGCGTGTAGGTACTTATTATTAAAAGCCTACCTTACCTATATTCTTAAAAGCTTGAAGCACTACCCGTTTTTCAGGCTAGGTAATTACTTCAGTGTATTTCAGTGTCTCAAGCTTTTAAAAATATAGCTAAGTACCTACAAGCCAAATACTTACTAGAATTTATTTTTAACATTTTAGATCCAGATTAAAGATAAAAGATAAAAGCTCAGATAAAAGCTCGTTTTTAAAAATATTTTTTACTTATAATTTATTTTTAATTTTTAGTAGGTAGGTATAGATACCAACTTCCTACTTACCTCTTCCTACCTCTTCAAGGAAAATTTATCGACTCGGTGGGGCTATGTTGCTTTATAACAAAAATTCCATGGCCACCTTACAGCTTCATAATCAGATCCTGGCTATCATTGAAGTATAAAGTGCTCCTTAAGACGAATCATTTGAGCCCAAATTCATTGGAATTACGTTATTTTATCACAGAGATGCCGTGGCCACCTTCCAGCTTCATCATCAGACCCTGGATATCGTCTAGGTGAAAAGTTCTCTTCAAGAAGAATCAATCGAGCCAAAACTCGGTAGGGTAATGTTGATTTTTTAAAAAATTTTAAATACCAAACTGGGTAGCACTTGAACACTATCTCACCTGATGTTAAGTGATGATGTGATCGATGATGGAGCGTGTGTACCCAGAAGATACCTATTCACTCGCGATTTGAAGACCCCCATATTGTACTTAACCGGAAACACAGACTCAGGCAGGGTATTCCATTCCTTGGCGGTTCATATGACGAGCGAAGAAGCAAATCGCTTCGTTCGGGTAGATGGTATATCCACCATACATCGGTGGCGCCTTTAAGTGTCTCTGGATGTCCGATTATAAAATGGGGATGGTGGAATCAAATCATGCAGTTCCATTGCACACTCTCCAAAATGTATCCGATGGTTTATCACAGAGATGCCGTGGCCACCTTCCAGCTTCATCATCAGACTCTGGATATCATCTAGGCGTAAAGTTTTCTTTAAGACAAATCAATCGAGCCAAAACTCGGTGGGGTTGTATTGTTTTATCACAGAAATGCCGTGGCCACCTTCCGTCTCCATCATCAGACCAGCTCCATGGTACCATATCATTGTATTGTCACCAAAGATACATAAGTACACCAAATTTGAGTCCAATCGGACATCGGGAAGTGGGTCTAATTAAGCTTCCAATATTCCACCCGAACATACATAGTGACATACATACATACATACTCACATACATACATACATACATACATACATACTCACATACATACATACATACTCACATACATACATACATTGCAAGTTAAATAAAAGCTTGTAACAAATCTAAATCCAACTATTACGTTTCACTTTTTAGGGTTCCGTAGCCGAATGGCAAAAAACGGAACCCTTGTAGATTCGCCATGTCTGTCTGTCTGTCTGTCCGTCCGTATGTCACAGCCATTTTATTCCGAAACTATTAGGACTACAGAATTGAAACTTGGTAGGTAGATGTATTCTGTGAACCGCTTTCTGATTTTTATACAAAAATAAAAAATATAAAAGTTTAAGGGGGGGCATCCCATACATGGAACTGAAACAAAAAAAATTTTTTTCGTCAAACCTATACGTGTGGGGGAATCTATGGATAGGTCTTCAAAAATGACATTGAGGTTTCTAAAATCATTTTTTCTTAAAGTCAATCATTTGAAAGATAGGCGTGTCTAAAGTGGTAAAATAGGTGTCCCCCCCCCCCCTCTAACTTCTAAAGTAAGGGAGTGAAAAATCTAGAAAAAATATATTCTGTAGATCTCAATAAAAACTTTCAACGAAAATTAGTTTGAACGAGATATAGTCAGCGGTTGTTGAGATACAGCGACCGCAAGTATAACTTTGTTTTTCATACAAACACTATGAAAAACTAAGTTAATTTTGTAGTTGCGAAAAATCATAGTTATGGAATACTTAACGGTGTTACGGAACCCTACGCTACGAGTGCGAGTCCGACTTGCACTTGGCACAGCTACATTATATACTCTGTGCCAGTAGTTAGTAGTATGTCGTCGAGATAAGTAAATGCATCGTAATACATATGTTGATATATTAAAAACGGCTCGGCCGATTTCGTTAAAATTCAAATGGGACCACCTGGGAAGGGTACGCATTGAAACAAAAAATAATTTTCCAAATCAGTTCAGGCATCTTCGAGTAATCGGTAAACATACATTAAAAAAAGGTTCAGATGAATTGAGCTATTAAGCAATTCATTTGATAGCCACGCCGCAACTTTGCAATTGCGTCTCTGATCTGAGGAACTTTGGGTTATTCCAAATGTTAAAACATAAACATATTATTGTGGAATCGCCTCCTCTTTTGTTGTAGCAATAACAAAAATAAAAAAAACTCAACATTCCAACAATAGCTGCCAAAGGCAATTCAGCATAATAATTCTCATCGTTTTTGTTCTGTATTTTTGCGAGGCAGAACAATGGTGAAAATTTATGGCACTAGAAATATTTACACGCACAAACCTATGCGCTTTAACGCTTTGTGAAAAGATAACGATTTGATTGACATCGTGTGCTGTTTTTCAATTCTAGTTTGTAACAAACAAATAACGTATTTGTAATATAAGTATATGCATAACAAATATATGTTTTCTTGCATGCATAAAAATAAACTTAGAATAGGAATTAAAAATAACTAAACATATAAGATTAAAATGGTGAAAAAAAAAATCTAGTGATTTTAAGAAATAAAAAATGTATAAACATTTTAACGATGAGATGAGATCGTTTGAATCCATAAATTTAATTTTAAACAGAGTTATTTGGATTTTATATGAAGATTTATATACAATTAAAATTTCATTCAAAATGTATTGTTATTGTTATGCTAACGAAATCGTTAGCATAACGGTAATATACGGAAAACGTTAGCATACGGTAAATAAATTTTACCGTACTCGTAACTGACATATATGATGTCTCATATCTACGTGTAGCTCGTTCCTAGAAAGTTGAGGTAGAGCAGTATGACAGGTGGTAAAACTTTACCCATTAACGTCGGCCCGCTGTATGCAGGGAGAGACTGACATTCGATCAAGCTGCCACATAACCTTATTGTAAGTCTAGGAATCACGCCGGATAGTCGGATTGCTGCTCGCTCATACCATTTAAGTCACTCGGTAATCTATTTAGAAGTATTGTACTCTGAAATGTCTATTTCAGAGCACACTACTTCTCAATAGATTACCGAGTGCCATATGATAGCCGAAGTTGAACAACCTGGGAATGAAGTTGGTTGTTCGTACACAGGTGGTTGAACAATTATATTGATGTTTTGCCTGACTTGCAATTGAAAGAAATTGTCTCATTATTAATTATTTTGTGGGTTATTCTAATAAGTGAATCTATAGGGTACACGTTGATCGCTACTTGTATCTATCATCAAATAAAAACTGAAAACGATTGCTTCGTTAGTTAGCATGCTTTATTCATTTCATACACATAGTAAATTATGAGGCATGTTTATTTAAAGTCTATGCTAGATTAATTATATGGTAAGCTAGCTGCGGCACGCGGCTTCGTTTAGAAGTATATATTCTTTGTTTAATTCTGCTATGGCTCACCATGTGCAATATTTCACCCAATATTTCATTATTTTGACCGTGAAGGAACAAATAACAGATAATTAAACAAAATTATTTCCGCATTTACATTACATAACATTGTTAATGTAGTATTTAGCTTACATTTATTTATACATACTTCATGTTTATATAAGTTAAGTTAAGTATGTAGACAAAGAGATAAAACTATTATCGTGAAACTAAATTAACGTATACAAAGTAAGCCTCATACAAAGGGAGCGGCCGCAACATGCAGTGTCATAAAACTTGACTTAACTTCATGACTGTGGGATGCACTATACAGACTGCTGACGTGTCGACTGGCGATACACTTCTTATTAGGGATCAAATATGGCGAAATAGTTTATTACACATTGCTAGAATTGTGGTCCAATATTATCTGCACTGTACACTTTATTTTTTTATCTACAATCAAAATATGAGTCACATAAGTCACAGTTTTTGTTTTTCTAGTGACCGTGCATTTGTCTGACTATGAAACTGATACTATCAACGTACAGCCTGAATTAATACCGGTCGTAGAGACATGAAAATTGGTGGTTGCGTTCTTTGTGAAGTGCAGGCATCCACTAAGAAAGGATTTTTTTAAATTCTCCTAAGGGGCTGAAATGGGAGGTTGCATTTTCCGAGAAAAGCTAAAAACACTCTTGATTTAGTAACCTATATATCAAAAATCAATTCATCCGCTTAAGGGCTACGATGCCACAAACAGACACTCAGATCACAGATACACACGAAAAACGTATAACACTCCTATTCTTATGTTAATTAAAATACAGAATATGAACGAAATATAGAAATTACCATAAAGGACCCGGAAGTCGAGTTATTTAACGGAGGTTATTAATTTACATGCATATTGTATTCCATGATTTAATTCACCAAAGCGGAAAATAATTTAAGAACTTCTAAGATTATTATTATTTTCTCCAAAAAATTAAGTATCAAAACATAATAGATATAATTTAATAAATATTTTTAATGTATGTCAATTGAGAAGAGTATTGAATCATTTAAAATGTTTTTCAAATTTACTTTTTGACATATAAAATTAATAAGGCACGTGATTTTATGTAATTAACGTTTTGTCAAAAAATTTACTTTATCTATACGATTGCCACCGTTGAATTGTGTTCTTTTTAAGAATTATGGAATTAGCGAAATAATTTCAACACCAGAGCAAAAGTCAATCAGTTACCTTGGCAGCTAAATATTATGGTAAAGTCATAGGAGGACGCGGGCGAAGCAGCGGGTGCAACTTGTATAATATTATAAGTACATAAGATCATGTAATAAAAGCTGATGAGATGAGTAATACCATCCCCAAACCTCAGCCATGGCATAAACAATCTAAGTGTTCGAAGAAAAACAGTCTATCAAAATAAGTTTAGCTATTTGGATCGCTGCCGAGTATTACTAAGTTTATGTCATTACCTCATCTCTAGTTATCAGTTCGAAGTTAGGACATCAAGAGGCGATGTTATTACGTTGTAAATAGGAAGGAGAGATAACAAGTGTTTGTTTGCTGTATCAATACTTGACAGAACTCAATAGATCAAGTTCTTATTCTTATATGAATAACTAGCAGCCCGCCCCAGCTTCGCACGGGTAGAACATATGCCTACAAAATTTGCATCAGTTTGTTGCATAGAATATAAAATATGAACATATTTTTTTTACAATCATCGTCAAATTTTATCCAATTTACACAAAACCTTAACGAATTATGCACCTAAACCTTCCTCATAAGCACTCTGGCTATAGGTGAAAACCGCAGGATAATCCGTTCAGTAGCTATTGAGATTATTGCGAACAGGCAGACAGACGCAGTGATGGACTTCGTTTTATAATACTTACGTAGTGATATTGGACGGCCCTTTGGCGTAAAGGATAGTTACCCTGATTCTGACCCGACGGTCGTTGGTTCTAATCCTAGCTATATACCTACCAATGAAAGTTTTATGTGCATTTATGAATCATGAGTTTTCGTACAGTGGTAGTGGGATCATTAAATCTACCAAAAAGTAGCTTACCACCAAGAAGAACATCTGCCGCCGTAACCTTACGGCGTTCCCCGACGCAAAATGTAGGGGTAATATACGCTTAACGTGTGTATCTGTGTGTCTGTCTGTAGCATCTTAGCACCTAACCGGATAAACCGATTTTGGTTTTTATTATTGATCGTTTTTTTTTGTTTGATAAATGTCTTCATTGAGAGTTTTCTTAGCTTTGATTCATGAAAATTCCTTCAATCGTTATAAAACTATGAGCTTTTTTCTAGTTAATTGCGCTATGAAATCAACTTTCATAGGTCTGATCAATTCGAAAATCTTCTTCTTCATCGATATTGTAAGAACATGGAACATTGACCTGATGCTGGGACATGCTCCTGGACTCTACAGAATACTCAGATCTTCACCAACTTACAGCTCAGATTTTAAATGTCGTTTTTAGAGTCATTGGAATGCTTTTAATGAAAAGATTATACATTACATAGATCAGTCGGGGTGGTTTAAAATATTATATTATATATATATATATATATATATATATATGAATATTATTTTATACAATAGATCATATTATTATACTATATTGACTTCAAATTGATTGTGATCGATGGGGATCTACAGCATAGCTAAGCTTGTAATAATATTTTCGTAGTAACTATGACCTAATCTGTGGTTTCACTGCAAATATTTTATTAGTTTTGCGATGCGTATTTGTGAAATTCGTGAAATCTTCTAGAGTTTTCATTTGAATTGTATACTGTAAGGGACAATTTTAATCTATAATATGTGGCCAAGCTAATTAACGTAATTATTTGGATAAGGATTAATATTATATACTTGAAAATAGCCTTGGAATTTATGTAATATTTTTTAACAAACATTTTAAGATTAAAATGGTTACTGTGAGTCAACCTTAAGAGATAGACATATGCTGTTGCGGACTTTTTTGTAGGTCTTATTAAGTTGTAAAACTCTTCCATAGAAAATATTCTTCTATCTATTTTCAATTGAGCAGCGTTCGTAAGAAACGTGTTTTTTCGACCGTTTTTTTGCCGATTAGGTTGCAAATTAGGTCTCCACGAATGTACCTTTGATTTAAACGGGATAATATATAGCCTATTTTCAATCCGAAAGTCCATTCTATGTATTAGTGAAAGAATTTTTTAAATCGGTTCCGTAGTTTTTGAGCCAAATCATTACAAACATACAAAAATAAATAAAACTGGCCAAGTGCGAGTCAGACTTTTGTCCTGCACACGGAGGGTTCCGAACCGAACACCAACTAAGTAAACGTTAAAACAAAGGTAGAATAGTATTATATAGTAGTAATAGTAATAGTAGTAATTAATATTATTAAATATCTGGTTGACCGTAAATATTTTTTGCCTCTTAAACAGACAAATATGACTCCTCCTGACATCTATTGACGAATAATAATACTATTAATTTTAATTGAGAGCCACTAACTGCTTTACCCACACAGTAATACTAAAGCTACTTCTACTCGCCAATAGATGTCGGGACGAGTAATATTTTAAGTTATTTTGTTTAAGTTGTTTATATTATCAATAAAGTTGATTATTGAAAACACGAATAAAACAACATTTTATGAAAATGATTCCTAGCTAAATCGATTTATCGCCCCCGAAATCCCCTGTATACTAAATTATATTTAATCGTTGGAGCCGCTTCCGAGATTCAGATTAAGGTAAAGACGATAGCGCCATCATTAATGATCATCTAGATGGCGCTGCGCTATCGTAAAAAACTTTTTTTAAACTTTTCTTTAATTTTTAACTTTGTTCTGTTCTTAGTATTTGTTGTTATAGCGGCAACAGAAATACATCATCTGTGAAAATTTCAACCGTCTAACTATCACGGTTCATGAGATACAGCCTGGTGACAGACGGACAGACAGACAGACAGACAGACAGACAGACAGACAGACAGACAGACAGACAGACAGACAGACAGACAGACAGACAGACAGACAGACGGACAGCGGAGTCTCAGTAATAGGGTTCCGTTGGTACCCTTTGGGTTCGGAACCCTAAAAATACAAAAATACAAATGTTCTCTCTTTATAATATTCGTATAGATATAGACTAACACACAAAGTAAGTTTTAGTGTTAATTTCATCAAAATATTTCTTTTTAACCGAACTCCAAAAAGTATATGTTGGTATGTATGTATTTTTTTATATATTTTATGTTTGTTTATCGATATTTTCGCCAATCGTGAACCGATTTAATTTTATTTTTTTTGGTTGGTACGCAGAAATATGAATAAATACCTTATTATTTATGTTTCTGTGGCAGGGTATACTGTCGAGGTGGTCCCATTGTATTTTCATCGAAATTTGATAAGTATCTCCAGAGCCAAACTTGCTACTGAAACTGACTCTCGCGGCATGGAAGTCGGTTGTTTTAGTTTTTTAACTATCTTCATTTATATTTGCTAGGCCAGCGTTTGATCACTATCTTGTCTGGCAGTAAGCGATGATTTGTTCGAGGATGGTGAACATGCTAGGCTTATGATAGTCTGAATCTCAAGGGCTGTGCTGCACGCAAATTTTCTCATTGATGGCCACGGATAGCAATAATAAGAACAAAATTGGTAAGCTTGGTAGAAAGTCAGACAAAATATTGAAATATTGCTCCTTTCACCCGGAGACGAGCAGAAAGCACATATAGTCACTAAGATAGTTTAAAACCTAAACAATCTACTTCCATGCCCCGCGAGTCAGTTTTAGTAGAAAGTTTGAGACGTTTATCGAGAGATATAAATCTCTGGCGATACATATTAGATCTCGAAGAAAATTACAACGAAACCACCTCGAAAATATACCCTACCGATTAAAAAAATAATCATTTGAATCGATTCACAATTGACGGAGTAATCGCGTAACATACATACAAAAAATAATATACAGACGAATTGAGAACCTCCTCTTTTTAGGAAGTCGGTTAAAAAATTATGAAAGCCAATTCCGTAATGACTGGACACCAAGTCCTTTACAATTTTGCCTTCAATAAAGTTCTAAGCTCTATTAAATGTCTGAAAAGAGAAATGTGTTATGATCCTTATTAGACGGACACGTGTAATGAGCCTCTATCAAAGCTGTATGCAGTATTTTTTGTATATAAGATACATTATTACGTATTCTTGACAATAAGTAAACACCTCGTATAACATAAATCGTTTTATTAAAAAGTAATGATCCGACGACAGTTTCATTAACCGGGATAATGTAAAAGTCTCGCTGTCCCCGCTCCTTGTTTATATGCTAATATCTTCGCGTATAAACTAAGCGGTGGCACCCACGGAGCCAATTTAAACTCTCGATAAGCGTCATAAAGTCGGTTTTTCTGTGCGTTTTTGAGGTGACAAAGTGTTGCGGTTATTATTTCTGGGAGATTTCGTTTATTTTTATTTCAAGCTCTGTTTATCTATATGTCATGTCAGAGAGCGATGCTGGTGGAATTTCAAGCAGGGGTTGATCTGGTAACGCTCTCGCTCTGAGATTCTCTCACTGATTCTTATAATAACACGATGCTGTGTGATCCTCGGTGGACGGACGAGTTTAATTTACTCGAGCGTGGCAACTAGGGTAAGCAAAATGGAAATAGGTTCATGTGAATTGGGGTCAGATTTACTCAGACATAGATAATTGCTTCCATTCACTAACATTATGATAAGGTTATGTTAGTTAGTTACCTTACACATAGATTATGTGTGTTATATTAATAAGGTTGTATACAAATATACATACAATATTGTGGATTATTTGTAAGGTTTCCTGTTAGGTTTCTGATATATATTTTTTTTATTTAGATATTTTCGTACAGTATCGTAAGAAGTAGTCTCTGCCTACCCTAACGGGAAAAAGGCGTGATTGTATGTATGTTTGTATGTATGTATGTATCGTCTACAACGCTTGCACTTCAAGTAAGTATGAGTTAATAAAAATATCACATAGTTGCTAAAACCAAATATCTGATATAGACTTGTAAGTTGCTAAATGCGTTACAAAATATTAATACATAGTCAATATCCAAAATTGGGAAATACTTAAGCAAATACAACAAATATTTCTTAGATGCAATAAAAAAGATTTGCCATCCTTGTATCGCCGTCGATGTAATGAAATGAAATATGAGTCTATAAATTAATGTCCCCCGGGGCTGTTGTCGAAACAGTAAACTACGCTTACTCATTTCTGTTTTTGCTGTAACCGGATATTGTACTGTTTGCAATCTTTTTATGTATAAGCCATTAAGCAGAAACGTTACTATAAATAATATTTAATATTTATAGGCACTTTATTTGCGCAACAAAAACATGATTGGTTACGCTATATTATATTATTTGTACTGTGGCAGAAGAATTATATATTATGTACCTACCTACTCATCAAACAAAAATTACCCACTTTAATAAAGTTAATAATTTTTTATTAAAAACACCCCATTCATAATTATTAAGTACAACATTTTTGTATTGTATTTCAACACAAAACCGTACTTGTCTTGAATTTGTAGGATATAGGCTCAGACCAAATAAGAAGTCAAGACAACAACCGTCGAACAACGCACTTAGTTCGGGTAAAACTACGCCTCGCCCTGTACATACACAGTTATACGTACACACATATAACGAAACTACGCCTTACGCGGAGTGCCACGCTATAATATTTCGCAATTTTGAAATAAAAAATCACGAATTGTGTTGTGAAAGGTTGTAAAAACCAATCTTCGAGAAATAAAAAGCACATTTCAAGTGTTTAATCACATTTCAAGTTGTAGTGTCTAAGTGACCAAACCGACCTCACGTCATTGTTTGACAGCGCTCCGTCTTGACTTCTTATTTAGTCTGAGGATATAGGATGCTACGACCAATTACTCTGCATCAATTTTAGTATAAAAATTTAAAAGAGTTTCCAAAACAAAACCTGGTCAACGGCAGTAAAAAATACGTCCGAATAATATAAAAAATATGTAACGTATATTTTAACTCTGTTGTTATTCATATTTTATATGTGCAGTGGTATTCGAATTCCCAAAGGTTGTTTAGATACAAAATAAATATCCCGTGTGTTCTGTACGCCTTTTTATAAAACCAGCTCACAAAGGGTGTCCGATGCCGTGATTATTCATCGGTCAATTAACATGCAAATAGGAAGCGTGCGCTGATCTTGTACAGCGTCAGTGTCAGTGTGCTGACACGCGAGCATCAACAGATAATAATGCTCATGAATTTTCATAAATTATTAACTTTTTGATTAGGGGCGGCTTTGTGGTGACTCAACGGTGAATGGCGACATCGATTACCTATAACCCGTGGGGGTTAAATAAGACCCTCTAGCCCCGGTATGCCTTGACCGGCCGGCCGTGGGTGAGAAGTGAGAATTGCAAAAGCTAAAACTTAAGCTCCAGGGTGGGAGTGTTTAAGGCATGTAGCCGTTAGTAGTGTTTCGTGAAAGTGCAGCCCACCTTTCGACACCTTAAGCTATCCACGCCAATGTTGCCTTCGGCGCCAATATAATGGTCCGCCTTCATGGCGAGCCCAGTAAGTGGAAAGCAAGTCACCACCCACTTATATATATTTTATAATGAGGCTTAATTAAGCTAAGCTAAGTTGGAGGAGTTAACAAAACTACTAGTAATGTGAAACCCACATTGCTAGTAAGTTTTTAATTTAAAAAAAAAAGAAGTTTTCCATAGCTCTCCATCCTCATCCGACAGTAACAAATACAAATCACTTAATTGACTTAATTTAATTAAACATCTGAACCCATAGGCTCCCGAGCTAGCATAACTGTGTCTCGAGAGCCAGTGGCTTCTCCCAATCTATGATAACATTAATTGTTCAAACATAAAGTGGTGCAGTTAGTAAGTAAACATTATCAAGGGTGTCTTGATGTTGGCTTTGGCGCGATCAATGTTTTTCAAAGGACCGGCCACCCGAGACATGTATCGAAATAAACGAACAATAATAATACATCTTTTAAAATGTTTTTTTTTATTCTACAGTGCTAAGGAACCTTTTCGTGTGTAAGTCCAACTGAATCAATTCAATTTGGTGGTTTAATTTATTTCGGGCAGACAACGACTTTATTTTGATGATTTGCTCTAAAATGGAATCGAGCTTGTCTGGAATTGACAGAAAGTACTGAGATGAGTTGCGGAACAACTGATCCAACCCATCTTCCATACTGGCTGGCCAAGCATCATGCCGGGACTTAGTGAATCAATTGGCAAAATGTCTTAGTTCGGTCGGTGGTCCGAGTCACGACCAAAGTCTGCAACCTGTTCGAATCACGTGCAGATAATAATAATGTATGTAATCAGCATTCAGGATTAAAAATCGTAATAAAATGTATTAAGCTGTTCCCCCGTCTGCGTCTGTCACGACATTTTGTATTTTCGCCGAGTGGGGAGGATTTGCGCAGTAAAACATTGGATTTGTTAAATCCGTCGCGCTGTGCTACGTTCACATAATATATTATTATTTAATTCAACCGTGGCAGCTTTTGTAAGATGAAGACATCACTGTCATGTCAAGACTGTAAAATAATTTAAGATCGTTTAAAAAACTAAAAGAACCGACATCAAACGTCGCGCTAGTCAAAGTAGCCAGTAGACTTCGTAACTATTACATAATCTGTGCCAGTAGTTAGTAGTAAGTCGTCGAGATAAGTAAATGCGTCGTAATACAAATGTTGATATATTAAAAACGGCTCGGCCGATTTCGTTAAAGGACCACCTGGGAAGGGTACCCTTTGAAAGAAAAAAATAATTTTCCAAATCGGCTCAGGCGTAATCGAATTATCGGTGAACATTCATAAAAAAAAAAGAATAGAGAACCTCCTCCTTTTTTGTGAAGTCGGTAAATAAATAGGAGATGCATAATGCGACCTGTCGATAATAATTTCTCGAATTATTAAGAGTTATAAAAAATACTTATATGTATAATTGTGTTACATTTACTAATCGAAAATCGACAAAATATTTTGTTAACTATACAGCTAGCTAGTTAAATGTGTATAAAATCAAATATCACATCATTTATTTGGCAGAACATAGGTGAATTAAAATATACACAGATGATAATGCTTGTAGTAGTCCCATTACAGTCCGAGCCATTAGGCATTCAAATATTAAGATAATAAGAAACAAGATACTAACATATAATAACAATAACTAAAAATATAACAGTTTAAATTAAATTACAATCTAAGCATTGCAAATCAATAATAAGTACAAAAATATCATGTCAAAGAAAAAATAATAAAATAATTGTAATAAGAAGTCAAATTATTAAAATGTAACATATAGATAAATAGAAATGTTTAAATGTGTGTCCAATATTAAAGTCTATCATTGACAAATTCGTTGACACTATAATAACATTTTTCAATTAATAATAACCCATAGTTATAAATATTAAAATACGGGACTTATCGCGCCTAAAACATACATTTTATTTAACTCTATTAAAATACGGGACTTATCGCGCCAAAAACATACATTTTTATTTAACTCTATTAAAATACGGGACTTATCGCGCCTAAAACATACATTTTTATTTAACTCTATTAAAATACGGGACTTATCGCGCCAAAAACATACATTTTTATTTAACTCTATTAAAATACGGGACTTATCGCGCCTAAAACATACATTTTTATTTAACTCTATTAAAATACGGGAGTTATCGCGCCAAAAACATACATGTTTATTTAACTCTATTAAAATACGGGACTTATCGCGCCTAAAACATACATTTTTATTTAACTCTATTAAAATACGGGACTTATCGCGCCAAAAACATACATTTTTATTTAACTCTATTAAAATACGGGACTTATCGCGCCTAAAACATACATTTTTATTTAACTCATTTAATGAGAGTTAAATAAAAATGTATGTTTTAGGCGCGATAAGTCCCGTATTTTAATATTTATAACTATGTGTTCAAATCGCGAATGTTTAAAGTTAATAATAACCTTTCTTTTAGTTTCGCCGTAGTATTTATTGTAAAATTATAACCTTTTATTGTATTTACTACGACTTAAGTGATTGGATCAATCCAAACATTGATCCAAGCACTTGTAGACGTACCTTCACACCCTTCACCTCTCGGCTCTTGACAGTCATCCTCACGCCGCTTGCTACGAACAACGACCTTAACTACAAGTCTCTGCATGTGACGACTTTTTACGCGATAAGTAAAATGATTATCATTCAGAAAACTTTTAGCAACGTGATTGGTGTAACAATTTTTGATTTCATTTTCTTTTCCATTATTGTATTTATCTGTTGTTAGGTTAGCGTTTGACCACTATCTCGCCTGGTGGTAAACGATGACGTGGTCGAAAATTGTGAACCCGCTAGGCCAATAACACTCTGACACTCAAGGGCTGTGTGCTGCTGGAACTAGAGGTGGGTTGTAATCGGTTTTTCGCGTAACTAGTTATACGTAGATTCATGTTTGCGCGTAAGCAGTTTTAAAAACGCTTATTTTAGTAACCGGTTATTTCTACACAGCACTCACATAGAGCTACTTCGGAAAACAGTTTTGCACGCGTACTACAATTGATGCTGTTAAATATCACGTTACAAAGATACGAAAGCTTCGCATTATTTCGGTAATACGTTGTTTTGATTTTATTCACTATTTAGTGAATAATGTTATTAGCTTGTACGCAATTAGTCACAGCACATCGCCGCACAAAACTGCGTACGCGTAATCTAATAACCATTTTGCATTACGTTTTTGAGAAAAGGAACGTTTCTTATCACAATACTGCTTACGAAAAATAACTGCTTACTTTTGATCCGCGAAACTATGTATACAGTTATTAGCCTCGTTAGCAGTTTCTAGAACCGCTTACGTTAAATGACGCCCACCACTAGCTGAAACACCGTAAGTTTATGGCGGAAGAATTTCTCCTTGATGGTGGTCAGTAACTATTTGGTAGCAAGTCAGGTGGAACATCGATATAATATGCTCTTACTACCTGTGGACGAACACCCGTGCTAGGGTTTGAACCGGTGACCTCTCGCTTAGCAGTCAAGCTATCTATGCGTTACGCCAATAGGGCTCACAGAATAGCCTAGCTGATTGCCGCCTAGATCGCGCATGCAGGAAAGAGTAAACCAAGTTGTTTTTTTACCCGACTTTACAGGAAGGAAAAAGAGACTTCTTCGACTTTTTAGTCGAAGAAGTCTCTTTTTTTCTTTCTTCGACAGATTTTTTTTTAACGATTGTTACCTCAAAACTCCGTCAAATTTTTACCGATTTACAAAATTCTTTTTTGTTTGAGAGACTATGCCTCCCGTTTGGTCCCATTCAAATGTTATCGAGATATGACAATCATCTCCGGAGATATGGAGATAAACAATATAAACAAATTTGATACCTGGATGACATGATTATGGCTAGTGGATATTTTCAGTATCGCGGCATGTGAACTCAGATTTTTCGTTTTGTGCGATCATAAATTAGGTATTTCTCTTGTTGTGGGACTTATATTAGTTCACTGCCTTTTCTTTAAAAGACGACAGCTATTCAACTCAAAACAACATACATTTTCATTATTGACTCTATCGGTGTTACAATAAAAATGGCAACATAGTACCAAACATCTCTATTGTTCGTTGGGTCAGATCAGACTATATTATACAATAAAGGATTGTTTCCTCTTATTGCTGAGTTGTTTGAAGATGACGCGCGTGAAAAAGTAGATCCATGAGAAGGCTTCGAAGGATAAGTAAGCATAAAATATTTGAGGCTGTAAATCCTCCGAGATAACTGCGGGGATGGCGCGTCGAAAATTGAATGTGATTTTAAGGCATCGCTTTATCAATTCCGCCTCGCGCCTTCTGCAATCATTTTTGAGGATTTTCTATGGAACTGAATGGAGCTTATTGGAATATTTTTGGCTGGAAATAAGCAGGTTTTATGTGTTCTTTCAGGGATCAAGAGATCGGTTTTACGTGTGCTTTTTTGTTAAAATTACACCGAAATAATAAACGTATATTCTGCTAGGCAATAGTATTCAATAGTATTCAAAAGTCAAGAGTCAAAAGTCACAGCATTTATTCAGTATGAAGAAAGTATTAATATACGCATATAATATACGCCTAAAATCTTAAACTAAATTACAACCAATTATCAAGTAAACATAGCAAAAGCATAATTTAACGCATTCAATTTAAAAAAAACAATAGTAGTGGGCAATTCAGTTTCATTCAATAGTGACTTAATAAAATGTATTAATACAATAAATTAAAAAAACCGGCCAAGTGCGAGTAGGACTCGCACACCGAGGCTTCCGTACAAACTTTTCACACTTAACTAAAGTCAAAATTAAAAAGTCTAAGCATTTATTCTTGATGTAGGTATTATAAATTATAAGCACACACATATTATATAATAAAAATGTAAACCCAGACACAAGCATATTTAGCTAAGTTGGAGGGGTTAACAAGAATATTAGTAATGTGTAACCCACATTGCGAGTAATATTAAAAAAAAAGAAAGAAATAAATACATGAATGACAAAAATCGTATCTGCTCTTTAGTCATTCGTGTAGTGATTTAAGGTTATAAGGATGATAATATACGCTTTCTTAGTGAGGTTTGTTTTTATAAAGGACGTGAGAAACGTGAAAAGTGCTGATTAAACTAAATTCGCATAGTACCAGTAGTACGCTAATTAGAGTATTAGCGTACTACTGGTAGGTACTATGCGAATATAAGTAGAGACTCGTACCACCTTCGTGAAGATTTAAGCATTTTAAAATTATCGTGAATTTGTAACATTATTATTGTTATATACCGGCTGTAATTCACGTACCTACGTACGCGGTGAGATCGCGATGTTCAGTGAACATCGCGATCTCACCGCGTGACCTCACTCCCGAGGAAGAGCGACTGACTCGCTCGAAACCTAGGTCGAGAAAATTCGACTAAAGGTACGTGAATTACAGCCGGTATATAACAATAATAACAATAATAAGATTTAAGCACTTCTATTGATGTTCTAGCGGAAGTGCGACTCAATTAAATTAATCCTGGAGTCTATCCATTGCTCACAGAACTTCGCTTCAATCGGAAAATGCGATTCTACAGTCCTGTGCGAAATCGTCAGCCATAAAACTCGGTTTTGCAGGTAAACTAAGTGAATTATTCGATGAAGTTGGTTAACTTAATGGCTTCACCCAAAATTCAATGTCGTTTCAGAGAAGCCTTTTTGTATTTTATTTTCTACTAGCAGCCCGCCCCGGCTTCGCACGGGTAGAACATATATGCCTACAAAATTTGCATCAGTTTGTTGCATCGAATATAAAATATAAACATATTTAACAATCATCGTCATATTTCAACCAATTTACACAAAACCTTAACGAATTATGCACCTAAACCTTCCTCATAAACACTCTGGCTATTGGTGAAAACCGCATCATAATCCGTTCAGTAGCTATTGAGATTATTGCGAACAGACAGACAGACGCAGTGATGGACTTTATTTTATAATACTTACGTAGTGATATTAGACGGCCCTTTGGCGTAAAGGATAGTTACCCTGATTCTGACCCGACGGTCGTTGGTTCTAATCCTAGCTATATACTTACCAATGAAAGTTTTTTATGTGCATTCATGAATCATGGGTTTTCGTGGGATCATTAAATCTACCAATAATTAATATAGTTTAAAAACTAAAACAACTGACTTCAATGCCCCGCGAGTCAATTTCAGTAGCAAGTTTGAGACGTTTATCGTCATATCTCTGAAGATACTTATCAAATCTCAATGAAATTACAATGGGATCACCTCGGAAACGTACCCTGCCGATTACAAAAATAATAATTCGAATCGGTCATAATTGACGGAGTAATCGCGTAACATACACACACAAAAAAAGAAAGAAAAAGAAACATACAGACGAATTGAGAACTTCCTTCTTTTTGGAAGTCGGTTGAAAAGTAGGTTACCACCACCGAGGAGAACATCTGCCACCGTAACCTTACAGCGTTCCTAGACGCTAAAAGTAGGGGTATTATACGTTTAACGTGTGTATCTGTGTTTCTGTCTGTAGCATCTTAGCACCCAACCGGAGGAACCGATTTTGATTTTATTATTGATAGTGTTTTTTTTTTATAGATGTCTTTATCGAGAGTGTTCTTAGCTTTGATTTATGAAAATTCGTTCAATCGTTATAAAACAATGAGCTTTAATCAACTTTCATAGGTCTGATCAATTCGAAAATCTTCTTCTTCAACGATATTGTAAGAACATGGAAGCATTGACCTGATGCTGGGACATCTCCTGGACTCTACAGAATACTCAAATTCTCACCAACTTACAGCTCAGATTTTAAATGTCGTGTTTAGAGTCATTGGAATGCTTTTAATGAAAAGATTATACATAGATCAGTCGGGGTGGTTTATAATATTATATATATAGATCATTATTATTTAATACAATTGATCATATTATTATACTATATTGACTTCAAATTGATTGTGATCGATGGAGATCTACAGAAAAGCTGAGCTTATAATAATATTTTCGTAGTAACTATGACCTATTCTGTGGTTTCACTGCAATGAATTATATACTGTAAAGGACAATTTTAATCTATAATATGTGGCCAAGCTAATTAACGTAATGATTTGGATAACGATATATGAATATATACATGAAAATAGCCCTGGAAGTTAAGTAATATTTTTTAACAAAAAATTAAAGATTAAAATGGTTACTGTGAGTCAACCTTAAGAGATAGACATATGCTGTCGCAGACTTTTTTGTAGATCTTTTTAAGTTGTACAACTTTTCCATAGAAAATATTCTTCCATCTAATATTATGTTACTTTGAAGTGTTTCACACTTTATATTTTTGTAAATTGTTAAACACAATCCAAAATGTCATCGTACCGACGGGACTTGAACCCGCAACCTCCGGAATAACATGTTCCGGTGCTTTGCCAATTAAGCCACGGTGCGAAGTATCGTTACGACGAAATTAGTGGATTGCATTTGTTAACCCAATTATGCATTGGTGGCGCCATCTATGACTACTTTTTACGTAAGTTAATCATTCGGAAGAATACATTACAGTTTTCAAATCCGACGAGAGATGTTGCACTGCGTAAATCAAATATTATGGTTCTTTGAAGTGTTTCACACTTTATATTTTTGTAAATTGTTAAACACAATCCAAAATTTCATCGTACCGACGGGACTTGAAACCGCAACCTCCGGAATAACATGTTCCGGTGCTTTGCCAATTAAGCCACGGTGCGAAGTATCGTTACGACGAAATTAGTGGATTGCATTTGTTAACCCAATTATGCATTGGTGGCGCCATCTATGACTACTTTTTACGTAAGTTAATCATTCGGAAGAATACATTACAGTTTTCAAATCCGACGAGAGATGTTGCACTGCGTAAATCAAATATTATGGTTCTTTGAAGTGTTTCACACTTTATATTTTTGTAAATTGTTAAACACAATCCAAAATTTCATCGTACCGACGGGACTTGAAACCGCAACCTCCGGAATAACATGTTCCGGTGCTTTGCCAATTAAGCCACGGTGCGAAGTATCGTTACGACGAAATTAGTGGATTGCATTTGTTAACCCAATTATGCATTGGTGGCGCCATCTATGACTACTTATTACGTAAGTTAATCATTCGGAAGAATACATTACAGTTTTCAAATCCGACGAGAGATGTTGCACTGCGTAAATCAAATATTATGGTTCTTTGAAGTGTTTCACACTTTATATTTTTGTAAATTGTTAAACACAATCCAAAATTTCATCGTACCGACGGGACTTGAAACCGCAACCTCCGGAATAACATGTTCCGGTGCTTTGCCAATTAAGCCACGGTGCGAAGTATCGTTACGACGAAATTAGTGGATTGCATTTGTTAACCCAATTATGCATTGGTGGCGCCATCTATGACTACTTATTACGTAAGTTAATCATTCGGAAGAATACATTACAGTTTTTAAATCCGACGAGAGATGTTGCACTGCGTAAATCAAATATTATGTTTCTTTGAAGTGTTTCACACTTTATATTTTTGTGAATTGTTAAACACAATCCAAAATTTCATCGTACCGACGGGACTTGAACCCGCAACCTCCGGAATAACATGTTCCGGTGCTTTGCCAATTAAGCCACGGTGCGAAGTATCGTTACGACGAAATTAGTGGATTGCATTTGTTAACCCAATTATGCATTGGTGGCGCCATCTATGACTACTTATTACGTAAGTTAATCATTCGGAAGAATACATTACAGTTTTCAAATCCGACGAGAGATGTTGCACTGCGTAAATCAAATATTATGTTTCTTTGAAGTGTTTCACACTTTATATTTTTGTAAATTGTTAAACACAATCCAAAATTTCATCGTACCGACGGGACTTGAACCCGCAACCTCCGGAATAACATGTTCCGGTGCTTTGCCAATTAAGCCACGGTGCGAAGTATCGTTACGACGAAATTAGTGGATTGCATTTGTTAACCCAATTATGCATTGGTGGCGCCATCTATGACTACTTATTACGTAAGTTAATCATTCGAAAGAATACATTACAGTTTTCAAATCCGACGAGAGATGTTGCACTGCGTAAATCAAATATTATGTTTCTTTGAAGTGTTTCACACTTTATATTTTTGTAAATTGTTAAACACAATCCAAAAAAATGATTTACGCAGTGCAACATCTCTCGTCGGATTTGAAAACTGTAATGTATTCTTCCGAATGATTAACTTACGTAATAAGTAGTCATAGATGGCGCCACCAATGCATAATTGGGTTAACAAATGCAATCCACTAATTTCGTCGTAACGATACTTCGCACCGTGGTTTAATTGGCAAAGCACCGGAACATGTTATTCCGGAGGTTGCGGGTTCAAGTCCCGTCGGTACGATGAAATTTGGGATTGTGTTTAACATTCTTCCATCTGTTTTTAATCGATCAGCGTTCGTAAGAAACGCTTTTTTTTCGACCGTTTTTTTGTCGACTTAGGTTGCAAATTAGGTGTCCACGAATGTACCTTTGATTAAACGGGATAATATATAGCCTATTTTCATTTCGAAAGTCCATTCTATATATTAGTGAAATGATTTTTTAAATCGGTCCAGTAGTTTTTCAGCCAAATCATTACATACATACAAAAATACAAACATACAAAAATACAAATGTTCTCTCTTTATAATATTAGTATAGAAGTATAGATTAGAAAATACGAGGCTTATTACATTTTTCTTTCCGTTTTTAGGGTTCCGAACCCAAAAAGTAGCAACGAGACCTTATTACCGAGACTTTGCTGTCCAATCGTCCGTTAGTCCTTCCGTCTGTCCGTCTGTCCGAACGGTTGGCTTTGATGCCAAAGGTACCGAGTTCAAACCCCGCGTGCACCAATGGGTTTTTCTATCGAAAAATGTATGTGTGCTTTTCACAGTGGCCCTCCGGTGAAGAAAAAACATCGTTACGAAACCAACAACCCCTGCATGGTGGTAGGACATTAACTATTGTCCACCTGGCCAGCTACCACCCTCAAGTTAGAAAGTCTGTCGCCAAACATCTAATGTGTTTCGTAAGCTATCCTTGAGAGCTAATTCCCATTCTAGGCCTAGTGTGCTTACCATCTTCGACTGCATCACCTTTTAAAAACAGGTGAGATAGTGGTCTAACGCTAGCCTATAAGAAATAATAAAAAAAAAGATATGAGAAAGCCACAGAGATATGATAGAGATATATGATAACATGAATCATTGTAACCAAATATTAATAAGTACTCAAACTATAGCGTTCAGTTAAGTTTTAATAAAGAATGTACCTCTTAAAGCGGGAGAGTCATGGTGACCTGTATTACCTACACAGGCAACAGTCTCGTCACTTAGTTAAAAAGCATTTTGTGACCGATAATATTATGTTTAAGATAAATAAATGATTTTATTATTTATTTATTATTAATATGAATAATACTTTATCTAATACTATAAGAATCTTTGTCCTGACATACTGACTGACTGACTGACTGACTGACTGACTGACAGACAACGCACAGCCTAAACCGCTGGTCGTAGACACTTGAAATTTGGAGGGTATATTTGTCTTAGTACGTAAGGGTGTATTAAGAAAGGATTTTCCAAAATTCACCCATTAAGGGGATGAAATGAGGGTTCAAAGTTTGTATGGAAAAACAATATTAGATAGTTTTTTATATTCGAAACTTAGCACAAGTACTTAAGTAAGTAAATACGTGATTCAGGCTCTTTCGAAATTCCACCCCTAAAAGGGTGAAGTGGGGTAACAAAGTCTGAAATCAATATTGTTTCGGATTGCGCTGAAATTTGACATGCAGATAGTTATTTTGATTTAGGTATCCGCTAAGAAAGAATTTTTCAAAATACACTCTTTACGGGGATGATGCGGGGGTTCAAAGTTTGGATAGCCGTTTTATTTGACATTTCACACAAGTACTTCTTTCTGTTAATAAATACGAGTTTCAGACTTTTTCAAAATGCCACCCAAAGAGGATAAACGGGGATAAACAAAGTCTAAAAATCAATATTGTTTGGGATTGTGCTGAAATTCAGAATGCAGATAGTAAATATGACGTAGATATCCGCTCAGAAAGGATTTTCTAAAAATTCCTCCCGGAAACGGAACGGGAATTCAAAGTTTGTATGGCGAAACAAGATGGGATAAAGTACGTGTTGTAGGATTTTTCGGGTGAACCGATTTGGCTAATTCTTATTTGATGTGTATAATGATAGAATCGTTTTTACACAAGAAAAGTTTTAATTAAATAAGAGAAGGTTTTAACGCGGGCGAAGCCGCGGGGTACTTCTAGTTATTCATATTTCTGTGGAGACAGCAGACACGTGCTTGTTTGTCTGACAAAGAATATATACATAACTAGATATATAAAGTCCTTGTTGCCAAAGCAAAGCTTTACCCACATAAACATAAAGTAGTCAGTATCATGTCATCGAAGTATACAAAATGCATCGTTATACAAAAGTTGATATATTAAAAACGGCTTGACCGATTTCGTTAAAATTTAAATGGTTCCACCTAATAAGGGCACTCTTTGAAACAAAACAAGAATTATGCAAATCGGTTCAAGCATCTTTGAATAATCGGTTAATATAATTTAAAAAAAAGATTCCAACGAATTGAGAACTTTCTCCTTTTTTGTGCAGTCGGTTTAAAAAAGTTACTAACAGTGTATATTTTTATATGTTACTTATATATGTATATTATATATATATATATATATATGTTTATTATAAAATAATCAAATGAAAAATTAATCTAATATATAAAATTCTCGTGTCACAGTTTTCGTTGCCATACTCCTCCGAAACGGCTTGACCGATTTTGATGAAATTTTTTGTGCTTATCCGGTATCTATGAGAATCGGCCAACATCTATTTTTCATCACCCTAAATGTTAGGGGTAGTCCTAAATAACCCCTAAATTTTTTATTTTATTTTTTAGACAAAATTTTTAATTTCTATTTTTTTATGATAAAACATACAAAAATACATACAATCCTCAATTTTCACCCTTCTACGATCAACCCTTATTTTTTAATAGCCATTTTAGTAATTTAATCATTTTTCCTCTATACATACTTACAATAAGTAAGCTATTTTTTGTCTACACTAGAAATTACTACGAAATTATTTATATGGCAAAACAACGTTTGCCGGGTCAGCTAGTTGTATATAATATTTGATATTCGTAGGTACAATAGTGAAACCGTACTTAAAAGTTGTGTTCGACTGAACACAGCTGAAACGTGATCCTTAAATTGCTTCGCGGGAATTTAATAGATGTTGTGATGAACTTAGAGACTTGACGACGGTATCCGGTGTTTGAGTGCTCACAGGAATTCTGGGAAGTAGGTACCTTTTCTATATTGTATTAGGTACCTGTATGATTTATAAATATATATATTTAATTTTTTTAAAGAGAGTTATTTTAGTAACTATTGCATACTAAACTTTATAGGACTTAACGCCATATGCGCAGAAGTGAAAATAGTTTATATTCTTATATTTTATACGAAGGAAATAGAATTGTACCTGAAACACCACTTATGAATAAAACTGAATGACGTGTCGTCATTAAGCATTAACCCCCCCATGGAGTGACGTCACAGCGTGGCACGACCCCGGGGCTTCTAAAGACTTAATTTAAAACGACCGTCCACCAACATGCTAATGGAAACCAAAGGGTCATGCTGGGATGTCCACATCTGCCCATGGTCACAATTTCATATACATATCTTGTTAAGGGAAAAAACATGCTTGTATTATCTTAGTTTAGTTTCAAATGTTAACAATTAATCTCTTTCGAAACTTCAATTTACGACTTTAAAGGCCAGTTTCACTGGTTTTGATAAAGTTTAAGATAGTTGTGTGTCAGATGACGCCATACAAAAGTTATCAAAATTGTGTCAGATAAGTTCCTCAAAGGGCTATCAAGCTTCAGTAAAATTACCTTAAAATGTTCGATTGGTTTTTTTGAAGTGCAACTTCATTAGGCGCACTGGGGTAAAATTTGACAGAAGTGACGTAGCGTCACGTATTCGCTAAAGTTCAACAGATGGAGTTGTATAAAAAAAAATAGTGATGTTTGAACTTGGAAGTTCCACTTCTTACGCTAAGCTTTCTACGCAACCGTTTTATTAGAGTTCCGTAGTCCTGACAAGGAACCCTTATAGTTTCGTCATGTCCGTCTGTCTGTCTGTCTGTCTGTCTGTCCAAGGTTTTGCTTAAAGACCGTTAATACTAAAAAGCTGTAATTTTGTAGGGATATGTATTTAAATTACGCTGACAAAGTGCTGAAATAAAATTTTTAAAAATATTTTTTTTTAGGATAGCTCTGAAGATAATGAATTTTTTTTTCGACGTCTATCCCATCGTGTGGGGTATCGTTGAATAGGTCTTTTAAAATGATTTAAGGTTGCTAATACCATTTTTCGATTGAATGCTCCATTTACGAAATATTCAACTTTAAAGTGCAAATTTTTGATCCAGTAGGGCGTCCCCCCTCCCCTCTAAAAGCTTAAATTAAATTGAATAGTGAACTTTTTATGACTTCTGGCTTAGCTGTCTATTTATCGGAAATTATATTTAAAAAAGTACTTTAACAGAAGAAACATCTTCAAATACGGTATGAGAGATATTAAAATGAATTATATTTAAAAATAGAATAATTATTAATACTTTAAAAAAATATATATATATCAGTTTATGAACGAAAGACATGTTTCTTTGGAGTTTGGGTTCCGTACTTCGAAAGGAAAACGACGGCGCGAGGCTTCCCCACACCACAGAATACTTAATAGTACTACGTACCCACACCTTGTTCATTTTATCAAGCGTTTCTTTGTCTTGTAACATTGTTCATAAGGTTTATAATGTCTTGTCATTTCTGATCGTCTTGGCGCGTCACGTTGCTGCCTATTCAATGTGCATTGAGCCATAGTGTTCATATAATTGAAGAGTGTTGTGGTGAATTAAGAGTTTCATATATTTATTAGTACATTGTGTTGTGCGGAACCCTTAGTGGAAACCCGACTCACACTTATATAGGTATATTTTATTTATTTACATGGATGGATGACATAGTGACAGTGTCGAATTTGAAGTTTGATAATAAAATATGGTCGCTGACAACGATGAAACTTGTCAACTTGGAACGAAGGTTTTATTAACTCGAAGGTGGATTAACTATGAGGAAAGATTTTTATGTTGTTTTTATGTTTTATTTAATATGTTATTCATAATTAAAGAGATTTTTAGAAGATAGAATAGGTTAATCTGTACCCCGAGCACGAAAAATCATCGAATTCGTATCGTAAAGGTATCGAGTCAACGATACAATAACGTGGTGTTACGATAGGCGGCAGCACGAAGCACACTCTGACAGCTATCGAGAGCTCGATACGATTATGTTAGTAGCGTCATCCTAATGTAAGTAGGGACGAGCCGTTGTGAATGAAATGAACGTCTTATTGAATGAATTATTCGTTCAAAAATTAAATTGAACTGTGAACCTTTTATTACTTCTGGCTTAGCTTTCTATTTATCGGAAATTATATTTAAAAAAGTACTTTAACAGAATAAACATCTTCAAATACGGTATGAGTGATATTAAAATGAATTTTATTTGAAGAAGAGAATAATATTTAATACCTTTAAAAATATATATATCAGTTTATGAACGAAAGATATAGCGTCACCAATGACTTGATTCTTTGGAGTTTGGGTTCCGTATTTCGAAAGGAAAACGACGGCTCGAGGCTTCCCCACATCACAGAATACTTAATAATACTACGTACCCACACCTCGTTCATTCTATCAAGCGTTTCTTTGTCTTGTAACATTGTTCATAAGGTTTATAATGTCTTGTCATTTCTGATCGTCTTGGCGCGTCGCGTCGCTGCCTATTCAATATGCATTGAGCCATAGTGTTCATATAATGAAGAGTGTTGTGGTGAATTAAGAGTTTCATATATTTATTATTACATTGCGTTGTGCGGAATCCTTAGTGGAAACCCGACTCACACTTGGTATATTTTATTTATTTACATGGATGGATGACATAGTGACAGTGTCGAATTTGAAGTTTGATAATCAAATATGGTCGTTGACAACGATGAAACTTGTCAACTTGGAACGAAGGTTTTATTAACTCGAAGGAGGATTAACTATGAGGAAAGATTTTTTATGTTGTTTTTATGTTTTTATTTTCCCTTAATTTCAAGTAAACTTGCAGCAAGAAGATAATAAAGAGAACGAAGTTGGTAAAGCAGGCGGTATTTGCATTTAATACACGCAAAAAATATGTTTTATGCAGTTAAAAAAAGTTTCGAAACTTTTCTCACCGGAAAATCCTAAGTGAAAAAATATTCGACTATGCTCGATAGCCAGCCTTCGAAATTAACATTACCGTATGTCAAAATAAAGTTCATGCTCGCATTTTGTTAGTAAAATCTCAAGTATCGTTTACGTAACGATACGTTTGCGATACGAATCAAATCAAAATCGTTCGTACTGCCGAATTTAGTTACTTTTACGCACGATAGGGGCGCTGTACAATTTTCATACATTTTTACGTCGATGACGATACGAATACTTTTTCGCAAGTCGTTCGTGCTCGAGGCACTGCTGGCTTGAAAAATCTAGAAAAAATCGTGATAATAGTGCATTTCATGAACTTTAAAGGAAAACTATAGCGGTTAAGATATTTTTATTAGTTTAGCAGTAATAGTCGTTGAACTTGGGTATTGGATAATTTTGTACCAAATACAAAATCCTTAGAATAAATCCTTTAAAGTGACAAAGACGAAGTACCTAGTTGCTTGTTTATAAAGTGTAAAGACTTGCATTGAATAACGGGGTACTACGGAACCCAACACTGCGCGTGGCCCGACATGCACTTGGCCGGTTATTTAATACTAGATAGGTAAGCGTTTGACCACTACTAGTTAGTTCTGCGAAGTTATAAGACAATAAATACTTTGTGAATCTTAAAATTATGCAAAAATCTCTATCAAATTGTTATCGACGTCGCAGCCCTGATAGAAGTCTGTAGGAATACATTCGTGTGTGTGAGTGTGAGCGGTAAGATTCGTTGGCCACGAAGGTTTGGCACGATCATCCTGCCGTATGTAAATCTAACAAAGTTAGTGAAGGTAATCCAGTTATCTGACGTGGTCTAACCCTTGATTAACTGCTGGAAGGGCGTTTAGGAAAGCAACCTTGCTAGGCGTCTCTAATACCAATTACAAGAAGTTCGTTAGTATAATCTATTTTAACTACTCCAAGAGGATTGATAATGTAAAAATTGGCTTGTATGTATTTGAATGACTGACATTCAGTTTAAATTAAAAATTAATTTATAATTATAAGTTATGCTTTTCGTAGGGCTTAGCCGATAAATTATAATGATTAAAATATTAATATTTTTGTTCAATATTTTTTAAGAAATTGGAGATTATTCATATTTTATTCATTTATTTTAATTTTAATTGATAAAATTTGTATTATGATTATTTAAAACAGTCAAAAATCATTAAATGTATTTTATTTACAATTTTAGTAATATTACTAAAGTTTTCAGAGTCTCCTAGCTTTGGCAATAATATACTGCAAATACTTTTGAAACATATATAAGTAGTTGACAAGAAGTAAACACAGTATCCTCACCCATGGCGAACAGGATGATGAGGGCGGACACCACCCACGAGCACATGATGACGTCACACTTACATCGCACGGAGTCCTCACCTCCTCACTTCACCACCTCACTCACACTCACTATCCTGAAACAAAAGATAGTGACACTCTTATACACTCACATCATATAAAAACAAAAGAAGGATAGTTATAGACAAGGACCTTTGCATACATCCCCGATCGATCTATGCATAATCTATAGTTATAAATATGAAAATACGGGACTTATCGCGCCTAAAACATTAATTTTATTTAACTCGACGTTTCGACCAAGTTGTATTGATCGTGGTCACGAGACAACTGAATGTTGTGAGTGTCCGCACTGCTATTTATAGGAGAGTTCGTTGGAAACTACCCTCAATACATTTTATTTTTTATCAGAGTTGCCATTGCGACACACAACACTGACAATAATTATCGGCATATTTTTGCTTCTTTGATTTTCGATTCGAACACTTGCTAATTACTGGGTTCCAAGTTGCGGCCAACCTAAATCCATCCTTCCGGTTGAAATTGGGATGCTTTTTTATTTCTACCGCTTCACACACATTACGGGAGTAATGAGTATATGCATAATCTGTTTATTGAGACTCTTCAAATGAACCCAAACTCGACTTCTCTGCTGTAAGTTGTAAGGTGTTGAATTTTTTGCAGATTTCAGGAGATGCCCTAGCATCAGGTTAATTTTTCTACAATAGCAAAGAAGTAAGAGGATACCGAATCTTTTTGAAATCGGTTAAAAAATTATATCCCCATTAAATTAATTCTATTCCTGCGATTTTATGAATTACGTTTTAAGTACCAATTATCAACGAAATTGGATTGAAAACGTTTGATCCCTCTTCCTAAGCAAATTACGTCCACATTGCAAGATTTTGGCAGTAAAATTGGTTTTAAGGTTATTTATAGGTTTTAGGCGTTTAAATGCCTGAGAAGTCTGTATTTTGTTCTGAATTTGTATTAGTAGGTACTGAACTGTTATGTATTTTTTTTTATATCTGATAGACTAGCGTTTGACCAGTATGGTGATGAGGTCGAGTATGATGAACACGATAGGCCTAGGAAGTGTCTGACTCTCGAAGACTGTGTGCTGCCGAACACCGTAAGTTTATGGCGGCAGATTTTCTCCTTATTTTTTTTTATATCTTATAGGCTAGCGTTTGACCACTATCTCATCTGTTGGTAAGTGATGATGCGGTCGAAGATGGTAAGCACGCTAGGCCTAGTATGAGAACTGGCTTTCAAGGATAGCTGCCGGAACACATTACATGTTTCGGCGACAGATTTTCTAACTTGAGGGTGTGGTAGCTGGCCAGGCGGACACTAGATAGTGTCTTACCACCATGCGGGGGTTGTTGGTTTCTTAACGATGTTTTTCCTTCACCGGAGGGCCACTGTAAAAAGCGCACATAAATTTTTCGACAGAAAAATCCATTGGTGCACGGCGGTTTGAACTCGGTACCACGGCATCAAAGCCGACCGTTCTCCCGATTACGCCACCGGGCCCTTAATAGTTGTACGCTACTTTTTGGTGGCAAGTCAGGTTGAACGTCTATATAATATGATTCTACCACCTGTGGAAATTTTAAGTGAGATTTATCCAGCAATTTGACCGTGAAGAGGTAATATACACACATAAACTAACACGCTAACTTACATAAAAGCTTGTAATAAGCACACATAAAAGTTTTAGTGCGAGGCGACGCAACGACCATGAGCATTCCGCACTCAAAAATACTCAAGATACTCATGAAAAATAAATTATAGGTAATTTTTTTTTTAAAAACGAGCTTTTATCTTGGACAATGAACTAAAATGTTTAAAATAAATTCTAGTAAGTATTTGGCGTGTAGGTACTGACCTATATTCTTAAAAGCTTGAAGCACTACCCGTTTTTCAGGCTATGTAATTAAAATACTTCAGTGCCTAAAGCTTTTCAAAATATAGGTAAGTACCTATATGTAACCTATATACCTACACGCCAAATACTTACTAGAATTTATTTTTATCATTTTATAGTTCATTGTCCCAGATAAAAGCTTGTTTTTAAAAATTTTTTTTACTTATAATTTATTCTTAACTTTTTAGTCAAGTCAAAGTCAAAGTCAAAGCATTTATTCAGTATATGGGCAAATTAAAAATTAGCACTTACACACGTCAAATAACATTAAATAGATCATATTCAACAAAAAATATAGATATAACAGAAACATAACGCTTTGAATTTACAAAAAAAAAACAAAGGTATTGAGCCATTCAGCTTTCATCTAGACGTCGAACGTCACACTTAAGTAGGTAGGTATAAGGTATTATTATTATATATAAGATATTATTATATAAGGTATAGATACCGACTACCTACCTACTACCTAAGTATTTAAGAGAAGGCATGATGTCTTAAAATATTCCACGGATATTTGATGTGAATATGTGTAAAGTGCTCTTCAAGGAAAATAAATCGACTCGGTCCCCACCCTATATTGCTTTATAACAGAAATGCCATGGCCACCTTACAGCTTCATCATCAGATCCTGGCTATCATTTAAGTGTAAAGTGCTCCTCAAGACGAATCATAGAGTCCAATCATTGAGCCCAAACTCGGTAGAGTTTCGTTAATTTATCACAGAGATGCCGTGGCCACCTTCCAGCTTCATCATCAGACCCTGGATATTATCTACGTGTAAAGTTATCTTTAAGAAAAATCTATCGAGCCCAAACTCGGTAGAGTTACGTTGATTTATCACAGAGATGCCGTTGCCACCTTCCAGCTTCATCATCAGATCCTCGATATCATCCAGGTGAAAAGTTATCTTCAAGACTAATCAATCGAGCCCAAACTCGGTAGGGTTATGTTGATTTATCACAGAGATGCCGTGGCCACCTTCCAGATTCATCATCAGTCCCTGGATATCATCTAGGTTAAAAGTTCTCTTCAAGACGAATCAATCGAGCCCAAACTCGGTAGGGTTATGTTAATTTATCACAGAGATGCCGTAGCCACCTTCCGCATCCATCATCAGACCAGCTCCATGGTACCATATTATTGTATTGTCATCGAAAATACATAATTACACCAAATTTGAGTCCAATCGGACATCGGGAAGTGGGTCTAATTTAGCTTCCAAGATTCCACCCGAACATACATAGTGACATACATACATACATACATACATTGCAAGTTAAATAAATAAATAATACACAGTTACACGCACGCACATATAACGAAACTATAATACGCCTTATACTGTCAGTCGAGCTATTATTAAACAAGCAATTTTGAAGGAAAAAAACCGGCCAAGTGCGAGTTGGACTCGCGCACCACTCACACTCTAAGCAAAAAGAGACAGTAGATCCAAGTATCTGATATTTAAAGTTCCAACTTGATATCTCTACGCGTTCCTGAGAAAAAGGTGTCTTGACAGACGGACGGATAGACAGACAGACAGAAAGACGGACAACAAAGTGATCATATAAGGGTGCCTTTTTTTTTTAGGTACGGAATCCTAAAAATGCTGAATCATGTTGTGAAAGGGTGTAAAAACCAATGTTCGAGAAATAAAAAGTAGGACGGAATCACATTTCATACGTAAGTAAACATAAAAATCCATATTTTGCACACTAAGCTAAGTGCACACATGTTTACGAAACCGATCTCACGTCATTGTTGACAGCGCTCCATCTAGACTTCTTATATGGTCTGAGGATCCCGTACGAAACCGAAAAAAAATGTGTTATTGAAATACGTACTTTTTAAATTTTAGGTTTTTAAATTTTACACTACAAATCGAGTCGTGTATTTGCGTGGCACTTTGTCTTTTACACCATACGATTGATATTTTTACATACACATTTACATTTATCTGTTAAGTTTCTTAGTGCTTAGTGTAAAGTTTCTTAATGTATCATGTAAAGTTCTTACTCCAGCTCTGCAGTTGCTCTATAGCAAGGTCTGCACCCCTCTGTAGACATATCCAGCACACGCTCAACTCTGGAATTGGTAAAGTTGCGAGTTGCGGCGACGCGCCTCTGTAAAACTCTACGTGTCTTCGTGTGACAACCACTTTAAAGAAGTGCGCCTTGTTTGCGTGAACGTTTACTTTCCACCTAGAAATTGTATTAGACTTAGAAATTGTATTAAATATGAAAGGTTTGCAAAAAAAAATACGCTGGTTTTTTACATTACTTATGTGCAATTCATTTATTATTTTAATGAAACTGCTAATGAAAAGTAATAATTATTATACTAAAGATGTATTATCACAAAATGTATTTAATCTAGTTTCATAATACATAGGCTTAGGTTTAAAATATCATATTCTACCTTCTGAATAGCTGCTCTAATCTTTTCAAGTCTTGTTTTTAAGTGTACCTAAAATAATTAATACCTACTTTTAATAATATTAACATTTTATTATATTAATTTATATATAATATAAAATTGTTAAATGTATGTCAATTTCTAATTTTGCAAATTTAAAACAACAATCAGTGGGTTTCGATTGAAATCTATACAAGACAAAACATTTATTTCAATCAAAACAATCCATAACGTAAAATTGTCCCAGCGTTGTCAAACCTCAAACTCGTTAAGTCAGAATATAACATTTGTAATCTCACTATAACAAAAGCTCTTCAACAATAAAAACGGGCGAAAATAATTAAAAGTCGGTGTATTTTGACATAAATCGCGGCTACTCTTTCATAAATCTTCGTGACGAGTTTTTAAAGTGGGGCTGTGGTTTGATAAATTACAAGACTCGAGTAGTTCAGGAGCAGACATAGTAGTTTTTGTCACTTTTGATTCCAATACAATATGAATTTCTTTTCATAGTATTTTGATTTTAATTTCTTTGGTGAAGTGTTTGGTTTCGTTTCGTCAATCGAAAAAACAAACTCAATTATTTTTTATATGAAACAAAGAATGCTTAATTTATTTAAGACTATTCTATGAAACCCTTTTTTTGATTCTTCAAACAACTACTACAGCTCAGTTCAATTAAAATATCCCAAACAATAAACGCTTGTACAATATAATATGAAAATAACCTTCTAAAATCAGCTCTTCATCTCCTTAGCCTTACAGTGTCGGAGAGTCGTCTTAATTTTACTTCTGCTCTGTTTTACGACTTGGAAATTTATATTGTGACTGGCGAGATAGAGGGCAGCTATCTCGCTCTAGCGACGGATTAGCGTAATTAGGATATACGCGAGGAGATAAAAGGAAAGTATAATTTAACGGTAGTTTTGAAGTTTGGATAAAGTTAGCGATGCGCACTGTGAAGATAAGTTTTAACTTTTTGCGGATTATGTTACGGTATGCTTGGTTGTAGAGTCGTCTCGAGATCTATTAGGGATGGAAAAGTAAGATGATCTCGGACTGGTAGTAGATAACAAAAACAAAGTAACTAATAATTTTGAATATGAGATATGAGATATGAGATATGGGTGTACAGTGTGAATCATTATTAGCAGTTGGTTACAATTACAAGCTCAACTGATGCAGATTTCCGGATGCAAATTAGATTGTTGAGTAGCGATAACACTAATTTAAAATTAATATATCTCTGTGATTATTTTATAGTGTGGCCCCAACGATATTTAGCGTTACCTTTTCTAAAGATAAGTACTTGTACTATTAATTATTCTGTGATATAAGTAAAACACAGAGTTTTGTATACTGGAAAATTAACACCTGTACATCACAAAAAAGGAGGAGGTTCTCAATACATCGGAACCTTTTTTTATGCATGTTTACCGATAACTCGAAAATGCCTGAACCAATAAAAAAAAATCTTTTTATGTTTCAAAGGGTACCTCACAGGTGGTCCCATTTAAATTTTAACGAAATCGGCCGAGCCGTTTTTAATATATCAACATTTGTATTACGACGCATTTACTTATCTCGATGACTTATTACTAACTACTGGCACAGATTATGTAATAGTTACTAAGTCTACTGGCTACCTTGACTAGCGCGACGTTTGAAGTCGATTCTTTTAGTTTTTTAAACGATCTTAAATTATTTATTTCCTGTAGTCAACGCGAGCGAATCTGTAAGCAGAAGCTAGTATAATAAAACTTATACTAACTGAGCCCCGCGTTTTTACCCGCATATACACCTTTCCCATGAGAATATCGAAATAAAAGTAATTGATGTGTACTTCCGGGGTCTAGTTTATGTATATACCAAATTTCAGCTCAATCGGTTGAGAAGTATGAGCGTAAAGAAATAACAATTATTATAAAAATTATTAAGATAGTTTAAAAACTAAAACAACCGACTTCCATTCCCCGCGAGTCAATTTCAGTAGCAAGTTTGAGACGTTTATCGTCATATCTCTGGAGATACTTATCAGATATCGATGTAATTACAATGGAACCACTTCAGAAACGTTACCGATTACAAAAATAATCATTTGAATCGGTTCACAATTGACGGAGTAATCGCATAAGATACGATAAAATAAACTGGTCAAGTGCAAGTCGGACTCGCACTCATAGGGTTCCGTAACACAGTTAAGTATTCCATAACTATGATTTTTCGCAACTACAAAATTAACTATTTCTAACTGTTTCTTTGAAGTGTCACACACTTTATATTTTTGTAAATTGTTAAACACAATCCAAAATTTCATCGATCCGTGGCTTGATTGGCAGAGCACCTGGACGTGTAATCCGGGGGGTGCGGGTTCGAGTCCCGTCGGTACGATGAAATTTTGAATTGTGTTTAACAATATGAAAAATTAACTTTTTTTCCATAGTGTTTGTATGAAAAACAAAGTTATCTTTGCGGTCGCCATAACTTTAAAACTGCTGACTGTATCTCGTTCAGACCAACTTTCGTTGTAAGTTTTTATTGAGATCTACAGCATATTTTTTTTTTAGATTTTTCACTCACATAATTTAAAAGTTAGAGGGGGGGGGGGGACACACATTTTACCACTTTAGACGCGCCTATCTTCCAAATGATTGACTTTGAGAAAAAATGATTGTAGAAACCTCAATGTCATTTTTGAAGACCTATCCATGGACACCCCACACGTATAGGTTTGAAGATTTTTTTTTTGTTTCAGTTCCATGTATAGGATGCCCCCCCTTAAACTTTTATATTTTTTATTTTTGTATAAAAATCGGGAAGCGGTTTACAGAACACATCTACCTACCAACTTTCAATTCTGTAGTCTTAACAGTTTCGGAATAAAATGACTGTGACATACGGACGGACAGACAAACTAGACAGACAGACATGACGAACCTATAAGGGTTCCGTTTTTTGTCATTCGGCTACGGAACCCTAAAAAAACATACAGACAAATTGAGAACCTCCTTCTGTTTGGAAAGTCGGTTGATAACAAACAAACATACTCACAAACTTTCACTGCTATCTCATCAGATCCATAATATTGTCAAGTTATTAAAAAAAATAAGCCTCTAGTTCAGGTGAGACTTGACAAGGGGTTCGTTCTGTCTCAACAGTAAAGCTCTATCTTCTGACTACTCATGCCTGTAAGACACTCTGATGTGAAGGGTATAATGGACGTTTGATTACATGTGATATGATAACACATACAAGGGGCACACAGTACAAAGATAACGGTTGAGTTTCACGACCATTTTAATTACGGTTTTACAATACATTTAATGTACAGTTACGCAACAGTTATATTGCTTAGTACATAAATATTATGTAAAATAAAACTTTTCTACAAAAAATTAAACCGCCAAATATACTGAAAAGCAAAAAATAAATAAACTTTTTATTTAACCTTAATAACGAATTTCTTGAACTACTGTTAGTATACCTAAGTATATATTTTTGTAATTGTTTAGAGTTTTTACTCTAAACATAATAACTAAGTTCTCAAACTAATGTAAGTATGTATACCTAAGTAATTTTGAGTCGGGGCCAAACAAGCTAATTCATTAATTACGTAAAGCGTAATGCGCGGCGGAGGCATGGCGCGACACGCCAGTTCGCCGGAAAATGCCGAGTGTGGATGAAGTTAATGTCAGCGAGACTGCAACCCGAACGGGCACCACATACAGTAATCTGTGACGGCCCGTGACGGGCACACGTCGTTGTGAGTGGTCGTGCATTTCTATTTAGTCTGTGGGTCGTGTGGAAGCGCATTTTTTGGAATGTTTATGTTCATCGCTGGAGATTTCACGTTGCATTGTTAGTTTGATTTGATTATTTCTGTAAATTTAAGAGGTTATTTAGTGATCTTTGCTTATTGATTGTTTGGCGCCGATTAAAAATTACTTAGGTATACATACTTACATTAGTTTGAGAACTTAGTTATTATGTTTAGTTAAAAACTCAAAACAATTACAAAAATATATACTTAGGTATACTAACAGTAGTTGAAGAACTTCGTTATTAAGGTTAAATAAAAAGTTCACTTATTTTTTGCTTTTCAGTTTTTTCGGCGGTTTAATTTTTTGTTAAAAAGTTTATTTTATAATTTTTTGTGGCCATTATCTACTATGTTAAAAGCAGGCGTCATTGCTTACCCCTGGTCTAGACAAACGTTATATAGAACATTTATGCTCTATAATAATAATAAAAATAATTTAAGATCACATCTAATGTGTTCCGGCAGCTATCTTTGAGAGCCAGTTCCCATTCTAGGCCTAGCGTGCTTACCATCTTCGACCGCATCATCACTTACCAACAGGTGAGATAGTGGTCAAACGCTAGCCTATAACGTATAAAAAAAAAAAAAAAAAAACTTAAAAAACCGACATCCAACGTCACGCTAGTCAATTCAATACTAAGTTTGAGGTGTTTATCTTCATATCTCCGGAGATACTGAACATATCTCGATGAAATTTAAATGGTACCACCTGTAAAATATATTCATAATCATAATCAGCCGGTATCAGTCCACTGCAGGACATATGCCTCTCTCAAGACACGCAACTAAGCCCTATTTTCGGCTCTGTTTTTTCCAGTGTATATTGACATACGTTGATGATATGATAAAATCATCAAAATAATGAAACTTATATCCATTATTTTTGTTGATTTATTCAAAACGGCTCGACCGATTTCGTTAAAATTTAAAACGGACCCCGTTTGGGATATACCCTTTCCAATAAAAAAAGAATTATGGAAATCAGACTACTCTGTAAAAAGTTATGCGTGGTCATACATAAAAAAAATATACGTGTCGACTTGATAACCTCCTTCGTTTTTTTTCGTCGGTTAATGAATAAAATTAGTTTCTGAATACACAATAAACTATTACAGAAAACGTATTGCGTTCTCATTGCTTAGAGCAATATCTCTGCATCTACCACACGTTTGTATATCATGACCGAATGAGTTTTTCTGTTCATTTTTTTTGAAGAATCCTTCAAGAAGTCAGTCTTAATAACCCCTATATTAATAATAAGACACAATAAGTGTCGTAACAGTAATGCTTTCACCAGCGCGGTTGATAAGCGTCGCGGGCCACGAACTTTGCGTCTTTGTCTGTCACAGTCCTAGTCGAGATGAGAGAGCGCGGCCGATTTGCGCGCGATTATAATAACGATCCTAGGGACGCAAAGCTCGCGGCCCGCGACGCTTACCAACTGCGCTGGTGAAAACATCACTGTATAACCACACTAAGAAAGGTGTTTTAATGTTGACGTGTGTATCTGTGTATCTGTGATCTGTATGTCTGCTGTAGCATCGTAGCTCCCAAACGGATGAATCTAATTTGATTTAGTATTTTTTGTTTGATATGTGACTTAATCAAGAGTGTTCTTGGCTTTAATTCATGTAAAACCATTTAGCTGTTTTAAGAGTATAAGCTCTTTTCTACTTGATGACAGAGCAACATTCATAGTTCTTATTATTCTAAATTTTTCTCCTGATGCTGGGGCATCTTTTGGAGTCTGATACTCAACTCTGTGTTTAGGCTCATTGTAAACGTCTAAATTAACAGATTATTCAGTAAACAGTTAGAGTTTGCTTTGAATGTTAACATTAATTTTTATCAAGTTTTACAGTTTTACAGTGTGGAAATTTAACTCAGGCCCTGGAGGGAAACTACTTTAAATCCTTAAGCTAGCTCATTTTACTTAAAGGAGACATTCCTTTATTTTTTAAAAGAAACAAATCTGCATTAAAAGATTTTTTTAAACTCGCTTGCTTCACCCGGGACTCGAACCAACTAAAATTTAAAAAAAAATAAACACTTTATTTTAATATACTAATCGGTAGTATTAATATTCAGGATAAAGTTTTTCTAACAAACATTAGGTCTTAAAAATAAAAATAATCGTTAAATCTAACATCAACTTTATTTTACTATCAATTTTGTAACACTTAAATTATTTAACTGATAAATTGTTCGAAATGAGCCCCGTCGTTCCGGCTACACAACATTAGTCGCCGTTGAAATTCATTTCTTGTAGCCTTCAGCAAAGTGTTGTGGTGTATGCCCCTAATAACATTTTCTATCGCAATCCTTAGCTCTTGAACGGTTTCATAGCAAGTTTCATAAACAACATTTTTTACATGACCCCATAAAAAGAAGTCCATGGGCGTCAGGTCTGGACTCCTTGCAGGCCATCTAATCGTCCCGTTTGTACCTATCCAGGCATTGAAATTTTCATTAAGGTATGCCCTGGCAATTCTGCTGTTGTGGGCAGGTGCACCATCTTGTTGAAAAATGATATTATTTCGTTCCTCTTCTGGCAGAAGGTTTAATTGATTTTGTAAAAGCTCCAATATTTCAATGTATTTTGCTGCATTCAGATGTCCTTCGTAAATGTGCATCAAAACAACCATGTTACTTTTGATTCCACACCAAACAAACGAAAATCTGACCTGATTGTTCGTTTCACGGACACGGAATGGATTTTGACGAGACCAATAATGATTGTTATGTCTGTTATACATTCCATTATTACTAACATTTGTTTCGTCAGACCATACAATACAGTCCAAGAAATTTGGGTTGCGGGCTATTTCTGTTTGAATATTTTCACAAAACTGTAATCTCCTGTCACTATCTCCGGGATGTAGTTTCTGCACCAATCGCCCATCACGATAACATTTGTATTTGTATTTTTTCAGAAATTTAAGTATACTAGTATGGTTGATGCCTATCTCTTGAGCAGCTTCCCTGCTTGAAGCCTTCGGGTAACACTCGAAATATGTCAAAATGTTTAACTCAACATCGCTATAGTCCAAATTTTGTTGCTGTGGGCGTCCAGTCTTCTTTTTAAAACTTCCAACGGTCAGTAAATTATTCACAATTCGAGACAAAACTTTTCTAGATGGTAGTTCTCTGTCTGGATACTTCTCGCGATACCACTGCAGAGCTAAATCGTAGCTCTTGTTGCAAACAAAGTAAGCTTCTAATAACTCGAATTGTTCTTGATACGCCATTATGAGATAATTTAATTACGTAAGGAAAGCAACACTACTTAAATAAAATCTGTTGATAAAAATCGTTCGAATTTTAAAATTATTGTCCCGCATTGCAAACAAAGTCAAACGTTCCATTTTTAAACTTCTCCACTGAACGCCTCGGATCATGTAAGAAGGAAATGTGCATAGAGGTATTACCACCATTGAACAATTTTCTTATCGAAGATTTCAGAAGGTACTTAACGATAAATTAGCAAGCGTGTACTTCACACGAAGTCTTTGAGTGTTGGAGAGATAACAGAACTATTACGTGTCTTTTACTTGTTAAAAGTGAACAGTAACCAAACATTTTTTAGAGAAACTTTATCCTGAATATTAATACTACCGATTAGTATAATAAAATAAAGAGTGTTTATTTTTTTTTAATTTTAGTTGGTTCGAGTCCCGGGCGAAGCAAGCGAGTTAAAAAAAATCTTTTAATGCAGATTTGTTTCTTTTCAAAAATAAAGGAATGTCTCCTTTAAGTAAAATGAGCTAGCTTAAGGATTTAAAGTAGTTTCCCTCCAGGGCCTGAGTTTAATTTCCACACTGTATATTTATTTTGTTTCTGTAAGAAGGAACGCGGGGTGCACTTTTCCATACAAACGTATTCCCCTGTTTCCTTGCTGCCAAAAGCTTCTAGAGCAAAACTTTTCTCTACAAAATATCAAGGTCTGCTGTAGCTGTGCCCTTATCATTTGCTTTTTTTCACCAAACAATTGCAAAAAGAAATATAAGCCTTCTTATCTCCTCTTTAAGATTTTTTAAGAGTCATAATAGCTACAGCAGACCTTGATTTTTTTTGTAGAAACAAATTTTGCTCTAGAAGCATTTTCCAGGGAGGAAACGGGGGAATAAGTTTGTATGGAAAACTGCACCCCGCGTACGCTCTTAAGTTGGTTAGGTGTTGTTAGTTTATCTTACGTTTATCTATCATTCAATACTTGAATATATTCGCCTCGTTCTCGCCTTAACATAAGACTTGGTTTTACATTTGTAAACTTTAAACTTTCGCGATTTGAACACATAGTTATAAATATGAAAATACGGGACTTATCGCGCCTAAAACATTAATTTTATTTAACTCGACGTTTCGACCAGTTGCATTGATCGTGGTCACGAGACGACTGAATGTTGTGAGTGTCTGCACTGCTATTTATAGGAGAGTTCATTGGAAACTACCCTCAATATATTTTTTATTTATATCAGAGTTGCCATTGCGACACACAACGCTGACGATATCGGCAGATTTTTGCTGCTTTGATTTTCGATTCGAACACTTGCTAATTACTGGGTTCCAAGTTGCGGCCAACCTGAATCCATCCTCCCGGTTGAAATTGGAATGCTTTTTTATTTCTACCGCTTCACGCACTACGGGAGTAATAGTAGCGGTCGGTCGAGAGGATCATGAAGTTCGATTCGATCGAAAAATTAAAAATAAATTGAGGGTAGTTTTCAACGAACTCTCCTATAAATAGCAGTGCGGACACTTACAACATTCAGTCGTCTCGTGACCACGATTAATGCAACTTGGTCGAAACGTCGAGTTAATTAAAAATAATGTTTTAGGCGCGATAAGTCCCGTATTTTCATATTTATAACTATTGGTTTTACATATCAAGCGTCAGTAGATGTTGGCGAACATTTTATTTATTTTTTAATAGTATATATATCAAGGTTTATGAACAAAAGGGCTACAATCAAACATTCAGTCACTAATTAGTAATGTATGAGAGGTTCCTGCATAAATTGGCCCCCCTCAGAATCCGCAATCGGCTAGTTAGCGGTTTAATATTCAAGCAGCCGCTCTGAAAGGCCGTCTTGACTTGAAAGACGACCATTGTTTTGAATTTAATAGACTATTTATAATTCTAAACAGATTTATAAGATGAGTGTGAATATGCCAGTCAGTAGAGGCCGACCTAGGCGAACGTATCACGACCAGATCGGAGACGTTTTAAAGAAAGACCAAGTCAAGAGTACCTATAACCGGTTAATATGTATAAAGCACTCATAAAAGTTGAACAAACGAAAGACGTGTGTCAAAATCGTGGCATGGGAAAAGAACCTACCTACCCTAACGGGAAAAAGGCGTGAAGGAAATTTAACACCTTTACCCACTAGATTTGAAAGCCAGTTCCTATTCTAAGCCTAGCGTGCTATCATCCTCGACCGCATCATCACTAAATAACAGATAAGATATATAGTGTTCAAACGGTATATATGATAAACCGCAATTCCTTAAAAGCGTTTTTTGATAATATCGTGATACAATACAATACAAAACTCTTTATTTATTACCAAAAACACAAAATACAAAACGTACAATAGCTTCATTAAAAAAACAATAACATAATGACAAAGCAATCGGCGGTCTTATCGCATCAAGCAATCTCTTCCAGACAACCTATGTAGGGACTGGATAAATGCATACGTAATGGCGGAGGGCTATTTCAGCTAAAACTATTTTGCATTGGTACACAATGCAAGTATTATTATGTCGCGTAATTAAACTACAATCTAGACTAGGTAGGCCAGTAAGTATTTTAAATCTGTCATAAGCTTATATATTGACGTATAAATAAAGAACGTGCCCATCAGCACTTTTCTTAGTCTCTATTATTAAGGTGAAGATACATTGTACTCGTGTTCTTTATGCATAGTTCTTACATTATATTCCACTAAGATTCACTCATGAGGAATAGTTCAGCTGCAGATTGGTTGATCATCTACTTTATATACTAATTTGTAAAGTGAAAAACTTGTGTCCCCATTTGATTTGGTATTTAGAAACAGTCAAACATAAAATATTATTTTTGATATAGCTCCAAACATTGGACTATATATTACTATATACTACTATAACATTGGAGACTAGTTATAATAATTGTGTACTCTATTAACCGTGATAATTTCTTTAATACAACAAAGTTATAACAGTTTCAACCACAAAAGTGACAACCCTCATTTCACCCTCCCTGAAAACAAACATACAAAAGAAAGAAAGGTCACTGACAGCTTGTGCTCCCGCTTGACACATCTGTGATGTTCGCTCATCCTTTGTTTCATATATTTTATATGTGTGTATAAAACTATGTATGAAAAATGAAAATTCAAATACTACGCTACGAGTATATTAATCTCCCCCTTCCTAACCCTAGCCAGTCCATAAATCTCAGTGATTACTGTCAACAAGGTCCGATCTCATAAAATTGGATTGGCTCCACTCCGGGCTCCAATTTGTCGACATAACTGAAAACGTACTGCCTCCAGCGGCGAGGGCACAAACTTCAATAGACACTTGACTCACGCACACATACAGCACCAGACAGTCTAAAAAACTTTTTTCTTTTGCATGCCAATCTCCCTTTGCGATGTCGCTTATTTGTCTAGCAGATGCCGCTGCTGAATTAACTCTGCACCCAACTTTTGCTCTATTGACTGTAGTATAAAGTTGAAACTCTTTTATCTCGAAAGAAAATTTTATCGTTGCAGCTACAGTTTGCGCAAGCTTAACGGGGTTTTTGTGATATCCTTATATCGCTAGCGATTGAGTTCAATGTTCTTTGAATAGCTGCGATCGGTGGTTTGTGTAAAACAGACAGGTCTACCACTCTTGAGCTTTGCAGATCAATTATGCATTCCCTAACAAGAGTTTGGGACTTAAATTATAAAGGGAAACCTATTCACTGGAGTACGGTCTGATTGAACTAATTCTATTAAATAGTTGGGTAGATAATAATATAGAACTGAGTTTAGTTATTACATCATTTCGTGTCACTTACCTATCAATCACGTTGCTTGCGTTGTTGCCCTTTACAAACGTAATGCAATATTTTCATCAATTGTTAAATTGGATGTTTTTGCCTTATTGTTTAAAAAAAAGTGACTGTTTAGGGCGGGCCACTTTGTAGCACATCTGTCTGATAGTTTATCTATCAGGACTCTTGTTTTACGTTCCTAGCAACTGTATTGAAAATTATCAACCGAGAATACGTCTTAGACTCGTAATGAGACAAAATTGTACCTTTCAATTAATTTGAATTACCGCCCTGCGAAGCCTCGCAGAGCTCAAAGCTACGCCGTAGTTGCTGCAAACGTAGATCTACGCTGTAGCGCGTCTACGAGTTCATTAGGGAATTTGCTGAAACGTGTCTTTTTTAAGCGACTTTCAAGCCATAACTCCGTCATATAATTTATACAACCGATATGCAATACTATTTTTTGTTCCATAGTGGATTATTACAAAATGGTTCAATTGTAAATAAATCGAGATTTGATGAAAACTACACCTGTATGTATCTCTGGAGATACTCATATCTCCAGAGATACACACAGGTGTAGTTCTGAAAACGAATAGTTTTTCCATTAGTAGTTTCGTGCACGATCTGATAGCTAGCGACGTCGCGGGTGAGACGTGCGCCGGCGATATCATCGCGATTCTTCACGCTTCGACCGGAAGTAATGTAGTAATGGAGTAGAGATATGCTTTCACTCAAACAGGAAATATTTAAAGACGAACATCACCATATAACCTGAATTTACTTTGCAATGTTTTTGTTTTGACGGCATTTCTTGCTTTAAGAGTTCTGTGCTCACTTAATCAGACATACATACAATCTTTGCACAGCCAAAACCAGTGTTTATTTATTTAATGCTGTAGGTTCGTTTTAACATTGTAAACAACAATTGGAGCTTAACAGAAATCTAGAAGATTTCTAGTACTCTTTGTAGGCAAATTCCCCGAAAAAGCTTACCATTAAATTCATATTCATTTATTGATTGCGACTACTGGTCAAAGTGGTCTTAAAATAAATAAAATAGTACAACTGTATCCTACCACATGGCATGCAAGTTTCAAAATATAGATATTTACTTAATCTTATTGTTCCAAATCAGAGATAAGATTTACATACAAATAACAGCATTATAAAAAATGTTTCTTTCAAGTGGATATGAAGCTTTATATTATGGGAAACACCAGCCGGTGATCTTTTGTTGTTGATATCAAAAGGCGGTTGCCGCCGCGCGCCGGCTGTCCACATAAATCATTTTCGGCAGTGCAACCTGCTATTTGCAAATATTACAGTGAGGAAAAAAAGATCTTTTCAAGCGTAACGTAGGCATGTATTTATAATATTATGCGAATTCATGTTACATCGAATATTATCAAACAAAGCGCTCAACGTTTTGAAAATTACGTATTCTATGAATCCACCAAAAATCAGCAAATAATTACAACATAAAATTAAATATAATAGCATCAGTCTATAAACTAAATCTATAAGCAGCTTCATAAAATTAAGATAAGTGATTTTGAACATTATACTTGCGTGAAAAACTTAAATATATAAAGACAATAATTTTATAAATTACGTGCTAATATTTCTTTTGAAAATCGTATAATTTTTCGAATTTATATTTAAAACGTAAATAGAACAAAAAGAACTAAAAGATAAATAAAACAGCAATAAAAAATATTAATAATTATATAGCTTAAACAAAAAAAATAAAACAAGTGAGCGCATGAACATGTGTTTCTCTGAACGAACTGACAGACTTCAGTCACATGTAGACAGGTGTCACCTAAATAACCTGTGAACTGACATACTTCAGTCACATGTAGACAGGTGTCACCTAAATAACCTGTGCAATGCTAATAGAGCCCGATTTCTCCAACAAACATGACGTCCTTCCAGCTGCCAGACGATAACCTCACTATTCACTGAAGTCCAGGTGCGAGTAATGCACTTAATTTAACTTACTTAAGGAATTAATTAGTACACCGCTAAAGGAGGCTTTGAACCTACCTATTTCTGAACGTTTTTGTCGACCGGTGTTTGTTTGAGAGGAGGTTGAAGGCGCGAGCGCGGACGTCCGCCTCGGTCGGCGGCGTGAGGCTGACTAAATCTGTGCTCGCTCTCGCCAGGTCAGGTCAGCGTAGGGCCGCGTTCACATCACTGGGATATAATAAATGTTTTAGTACGAAGCCCTGCGCGATTTCAACGTCAATTTGGCGGGTCGCCGTGCTTCTCGATACAAATTTGTAGGTGTCGCTTTGAATTTTATTAGTTATTTATTCGCACGAGCGCGGTTTGAAGATGAAAATGTTGACGCATTTGAGATTCAAAGGAGTAAATTATTAAGTTACTTTATTTATGTTTTAATGTTCGTTAGCTACATATCAGTACAATTTACATACGAGTATTTTAAAAACACTCTTTATATTGATATGACTGCGTTTATCGTTTACTTATTTGCTAAAATAATTTATCATACATTGTAAATAATCACAGTTATAGTCAAAATTTAATGATGAATATATAGACATAAACAAAATATATTAAACACAATAAATATAAAATACACCTCAATCCACAATGGTAATACGATTCACTCCAATAATCGACTCAAGACTAACGAATTTATTCCTTACCGTAGCTTACCAACGCCTTACCATTCAATAATTCCGGGCAACACTAGCGAGGGTGAGAAACAATAGCCTCTAACGTTCTTTATCCAGCGATAAGCTTTTGGCCGTCCAAAGGCGGCAGTTATTCCATAAAGAGAATTGGCTCAATCGAAGCAACTCAATCAACCTCTATGTGGAGCGGGCTTTACTCAGCATCCCCGCACACACACACACGCACGCCCGCACGCACACACACGCACCACGTCCGCATCCTTCGCAGAATTTGATACGTTTCAGGGTAGCATAGATTATTTTTCAAGAAACCGTATGAATGTTCAAGTTTTGATGGACGATTATATGAGAAAGATGAGTTTTGACCTTTCCAGCTATATTTTTTGATATTTTTTGCCTTAATTATTTGTTCATATCTTATGTAGAATGTTATAGTAGCGTTCATATAATTATGATATCACAGTGATGATGATGAACCTCGCCGAAATAGCGCCACTATATAACAAGTTTCAGATTAACGTCAAAGTTATCGCACTCCCACTTAACCAATGTCTGTATGTGTGTGAGCGAGCTCCGTTCATTTGATACATGTGTGTTATTGCATGTATTGGTTTCCCTGAAAATGGCCGCCGGCGTCACCGCGCATGCGTCGAACCAATTTAAGTTTATCGTCTAAGGAATATTCTGGCGTGGAAAAATGTACTCTAAGCGCTTGTTTTAGAATAGCGTCTGATGTTAAAGCTGTGAGTAATATAAAGTTGTCGTGAGCAGAGTTTTTGAGTTTTCTTCTTGAGGAAGGTAAAGGACACACTTCACGCAAGATAATGTATAAGCAGTGTGCGATCAAAACTATAAAAGTAATAAAATTTCGGCAATATCACTTTTGTATGCAGAATTTACAATTACTTCTTCTGGATAAATATATATATTTTTTAAATAGATGAAAGACTAGCGTTTGATCACTATCTCGCCTAGTGGTAAGCAATGATGTGGTCAAAGATGATAGAATACGCTAGGCCTAGAATGGTCTGACTCTCAAGGGCTGTATACAGCTAGAAAACCGTAAGGTTATGGTTGCCTACTTTCTCTTTTATGATTATTATTATTAATATATCATCTAAACATTTATTCAGTATAATTATGGGCAGATTAAAAACCTTACACACGTCAAAAACATTCAATAGATCATAATATCAACAATTTGTATTATAAATATAAAAATACATAAGTTATTGATTTGAATTAAAAAAATAAAACAAAATTAACGAACCATTCTCAGCTATCATCGATCAGCCGAAAGTCACAATTTAAAAAAAAAAAATCCCCTGATAAACGTAGGGTGGCCCACCGTACCATTACGTGCGCATACTCTGGTCGCGTCAGGCAGAACATCGATAGAATATTCCTACCACCTGAGGCCGTACAACAATAAATGAAAATAGAAGAATCCATAAAAAGAAGAAGTGCAGGTACTTGTACTATTCACTATTCTGTGGCGCAGGGCTAGAATTTAAACAGGTGACCTCCCAGTTTAAAGGAAGCTATCATCATATCATAAGTACATCCAAGAAATGGAATGCTTTGCCGTGTTGGCCATGTCTGTGTTTCATGTTAACTATCACCTGTATCTTCTAGGTGAGCGTGCTACATCGTCGATCGGAGCGTCACGTGCGATAGTGGTCAAGCTCTTACTTATATAGTAGAAAAAAAACTGGCCAAGTGCAAGTCGGACTCGCACTAGTAGGGTTCCGTACCACACTACAGTATTTTATAAGATCGAGCATAAACTACCACTATAATTTTTCGCCTGCAAAAAAATAATAATTAATAAACATTTTATTTCTTATAACGCCATCTAAAGTCTAACAAAGGAGTTAGGGATCGACATTTCAATATAACGCCATCTATGAGACGTTTACCTAACTAAGCGTTCATAGATGGCGTGAAATGCCGAAAAAAACACGTTTATTGTATGGGGACCCTCTATTATTTATAACTTTATTCTGTTTTTAGTATTTTTTGTTATAGTGGCAACAGAAATACATCATCTGTGAAAACTTCAACTGTCTAACTATCACGGTTCATAAGATACAGCCTGGTGACAGACGGACAGACAGACAGACAGACAGACGGACAGCGGAGTCTTAATAATAGGGTCCCGTTTTACCCTTTGGGTACGGAACCCTAAAAACATAAAAGTAACGTAATGAACTATAATATTTACTCAATTCAATATTTTACACTCATTTAGTATATAAACCAGAGTGTCACGATATCCGTAAAATTTCGATACCTAATTTCTACATTGGGTGTGCTAAGTATAGAAAATTTAGAAAAATATAGAGCTTAAGGCAAAATGAAAACACCGCATACATTATACTCCTAAGGCTAATATTAAATGTACTACACAAGCATGATTTTTATTTCTGTAAAATATATTTCAGAAAACAAGTTTTAATTTACACTTAATGTGTAATTTGGAATGGCACGCTTTGATGTGGTGACCTAGAGGTCGGGGCAGTCAAGCCGACAGCAACCACCGCTGCACCGCGACCGTGTTTACACTAATTTTTCAAAATATTTAACTGTAAAAATGAAGGTAGAAAGTTTTCGACGCTCGGTAGGTTAATTTATGGAATGTGGAAAGCATGTAAATATGCTTTAGTATTTGTAAAGTAGGTCAATGGAAATATGTTTGATAATTATATTTTACTAATCATTTTATTTCCATTTTTAAAAGTATTTTTATCCTACTAGTACAAAGTAATACAGTTGTTCTGTGTTTCACAAGCATAAAAATAGGCGCCTTTATACCTGGTTCGTTATATTACTTTCAAAAAGCAGTTTTGCGTGTGAAATATTTATTTATTACTCTATAATCCTTTTTAGGGTTCCGTAGCCGAATGGCAAAAAAACGGAACCCTTATAGATTCGTCATGTCTGTCTGTCTGTCTGTCTGTCCGTCCGTATGTCACAGCCATTTTATTCCGAAACTGTTAAGACTACAGAATTGAAACGTGGTAGGTAGATGTATTCTGTTAACCCCTTTCCGATTTTTATACAAAAAATAAAAAATATAAAAGTTTAAGGGACATTCCATACATGGAACTGAAACAAAAAAAAAATTCTTCAAACCTATACGTGTGGGGTTCTATGGATAGGTCTTCAAAAATAACAATGAGGTTCCTAAAATCATTTTTTCTCAAAGTTAATCATTTGAAAGATATGCGCGTAAAGTGGTAAAATGTGTGTGTCCCCCCCCCCCCCCCCCCCCTCTAACTTTTAAAGTATGGGAGTGAAAAATCTAAAAAAAATATATGCTGTAAATCTCAATAAAAACTAACAACGAAAATTGGTTTGAACGAGATACAGTCAGCAGTTTTAGAGAAATGGCGACCGCAAAAATAACTTTGTTTTTCATAACACATACACTATGAAAAACAAAGTTAATTTTGTAGTTGTGAAAAATCATAGTTATGGAATACTTAACTGTGTTACGGAACCCTACGAGTGCGAGTCTGACTTGCACTTGGCCAGTTTTTTTCTTCTATATAAAGTTGAAAGTACAAACAAATCATTGTTTAAAATTAGATAAGTAACTCAATGTTTTAAGGTCTAAAAATTAATAATTATTCACTGGTCTGCTGTATAAAATACTATATACATAAATTCAAAGTTGGTTTACATAGCTTTTTGATAATATCATGGTCATAAAAAATTGTTTTATAAATAAAAAACAACACTGATTTACTTATATTATATAGTATTATTTATGTACTAAACAGAGACAAACAATGGAAACGCAATAGTAACTGAACAGGAAACTTATATTTTCTCTCAAACTAAAAACGGATTGTTGTAAAATGAACAGCAATGACATAAACATGACCTTCAAATTGGAGGTCGTTCCGAGAACATTGTAAAATTTTACGTTTGATCCACTCCAACGAGCAGGGAAGAGGCCATTCGACTCCCTACCACGGTAACTGGAATGGAATTACAAATGACAAAAAATAAACTGTCAATATTATTAATCATAAAACAAGATGTAATAAATTGTCGAATTAAAACAAAAAAATTAAACTGGCCAAGTGCAAGTCGGACTCGCACTAGTAGGGTTCCGTACCACACTACAGTATTTTATAAGATCGAGCAAAAAATACCACATTTTTCGCCAGCAGAAGTAATAATTAATAAACATTTTATTTCTTATAACGCCATCTAACGTCTAACAAAAGAGTTAGGGATCGACATTTCAATATAACGCCATCTATAGTACGTTTACCTAACTAAGCGTTCATAGATGGCGTGAAATGCCGAAGAAAACACGTTTCTTGTATGGGGACCCTCTATTATTTTTAACTTTATTCTGTTTTTAGTATTTGTTGTTATAGCGGCAACAGAAACACATTATCTGTGAAAATTTCAACTGTCTAACTATCACGGTTCATGAGATACAGCCTGGTGACAGACGGACAGACAGACAGACAGACAGACAGACAGACAGACAGCGGAGTCTTAGTAATAGGGTCCCGTTTTACCCTTTGGGTACGGAACCCTAAAAAGACGTGTGGCACTCGGGGACTGCCGCGGTAAAGCTATTGCATAGCATTTTTTTATTTATGCAGTATTTTTGTTCTTTGATAATAATTCAAGTTACACTTTTTGAGCGTGGTGACCGATAAGAAAACATTTATTTTTTCTTTTATTAAATAAATGAAAAGTGAGCTACTTTTAATATCAAAAATTTTGGTTATCTTTATAACAGCATTATATATAAATTAACAAAACAAAAAAGAATTCTGCATTTGTGATAAATATAAGAAAATGTATGTATATAGAGTACTCACTCATTTTCTTTCACAATTTTTTTCGTGACTTTCTTCATTAATAAATCCACTTTGTTTATTCATATTTACAGATAGAGACAGAGTACAGATATTCACTGTTGTACATAGATGATAAATACCTACACACCTATCTGTGTCACGGCTACATGTATGAAGGCAGTGAGTGTTTAACAAGAAGGAATTATGTAAAGTTCCGAGGACTTGTTCACCCTTGACATAATTTGAAAATAGATTTCGGAATTTATATATGAAAAAGGAACGAGAAGACAAAATCAAAATTAGCCGGTCCGAGGGGTATATAAGCGGTTAGAGTATAGCTCCCCTACATGTGAAGTGGGGATGAAATCCGATAGATGGCGTTGTACACCGTTAACACACGCAAGTGTTCCATTTTGCATTTTTACGTAAATCAAGTTTTAGTAGTTAGTCATTACATACAGTAATATAATTAAAAATCCAATAGATGGCAATGTACACCGTTGACACACGCTAGTGTTTCATTTTATTAAGTTTTACCATTAAATTGAATGATGTGTGAAACCAAAGACGACCCTATCTCTACTACGCTAAGGCTTAATAAATGAGGTTCGTTGGGGTGTTAGGTTTTATTTTCGTTACGGAATTTCTGGATTCGGTCTCCACGCTCAAGGCCCGCGATAGAAGCTATGCAATAGCTTAATAACGACCTAATTAAAAAGAAAATACCATAATATATATCATCTGTTACGGTTTGATTGAATTGCTCATATGCACTATACAGAATATGAATATTTTTACGTTAAACGTCTTCTAAATATTTGTTTTGCTAAAATTTTAATAATTTATCACCAGCTTAAATAGTCTAATACTCTAAGGCTGAGTTGCATCATCTTACTTTAACCGTAACTATAACCGGTGTTTTTTATGGATATTGATGACTGATCTTCACAGTTTGTAATAGTTAATGTAAGGTGCAACTCAGCCTAACAGAATGATGTATATTTAATTGCATTTCTGAGTTTTCTATCCTGTTCTGCATTAGCTCCCGTAGTAGCGGTAGCAAAATGAGTGTAAAACGTGCTTCCATACGATCACATCTGACTTCGTCGATAGCTATTGGAGAGATGACCGGCGCTGGCTACCGTCGCTGAATGTAAATAAGTGCAATTGTAGCACACTTTTGCAGTACGAACCTCACTGAAGTAGTTGAAAAAGAAACCAATTTGATGTTACTTAAGTAAGTACCTAGTTAGGCTATACCTACCTAATATCTGGTTTTGATCCTGTTAAAAGATCCACAGAAAGACATAATCAGTTGGAAATAACTGGTTTCATGTAAGAATCGGTTAGTTGTAAGTAAAGTATATATATCCTTTTTAGGGTTCCGTAGCCGAATGGCAAAAAACGGAACCCTTATAGATTCGCCATGTCTGTCTGTCTGTCTGTCTGTCTGTCTGTCTGTCTGTCTGTCTGTCTGTCTGTCTGTCTGTCTGTCCGTCCGTATGTCACAGCCATTTTATTCCGAAACTGTTAGGACTACAGAATTAAACCTTGGTAGGTAGATGTATTCTGTAAACCGCTATCCGATTTTTATACATAAATAAAAAATATAAAAGTTTAAGGGGGGGGCATCCCATACATAGAACTGAAACAAAAAAAAAATTTCTTCAAGCCTATACGTTTATGGATAGGTTTTCAAAAATAACATTGAGGTTCCTACAATCATTTTTTCTCAAAGTCAATCATTTGAAAGATAGGCGCGTCTAAAGTGGTAAAATGTGTCTCCCCCCCCCCCCCCCCCCCCCCCCTCTAACTTTTAAAGTATGGGAGTGAAAAATCTAAAAAAAATATATTCTGTAGATCTCAATAAAAACTAACAACGAAAATTGGTTTGAACGAGATACAGTCAGTAGTTTTAGAGATATGGCGACCGCAAAGATAACTTTATTTTTCATACAAATAAACTATGAAAAACAAAGTTAATTTTGTATTTGCGAAAAATCATAGTTATGGAATACTTAACTGTGTTACGGAACCCTACGAGTGCGAGTCCGACTTGCACTTGGCCAGTTTATCTTATACCTTATAGGGTAGCGTTTGACCACTATCTCACTTGTTGGTAAGTGATGATGTGGTCGAAGATGGTAAGCACGCTAGGCCTAGAATGGAAACTGGCTCTCAAGGATAGCTGCCGGAACACATTAGATGTTTTGGCGACAGATTTTCTAACGTGAGGGTGGTAGCTGGCCAGGCGGACACTAGATAGTGTCCTACTACCATGCGGGGGTTGTTGGTTTCTTAACGATGTTTTTCCTTCACCGGAGGGCCACTGTGTACTATTCATTATTCTGTGCCACTGTGAAAAGCGCACATAAATTTTTTGATAGAAAAATCCATTGATGCACGGCGGTTTGAACTCGGTACCTCTGGCATCAAAGCCAACCGTTCTCCCGATTACGCTACCGGGCCCTATAAGGCCCTATATCTTTGAGTAGAGTGCCGTCAGTAACCAGGATAAGTGAGTATTTGGACAATGTTGTAAGTTCTGCAGGGATCTTGCACTTGACAACTAATATTAAAAAAAACTGGCCAAGTGCGAGTCAGACTTTTGTCCCGCACACGGAGGGTTCCGAACGCCATCTATCGAATTTCTAACGAACTTCTAACACCAACTAAGTAAACGTTATCACAAGGGTAGAATAGTATTATATAGTACTAATAGTAATAGTAATAGTAGTAATAGTAATTTTAGTAATTAATATTATTAAATATCTGGTTGACCGAGCTTTGCTCGGTATTTTTTGCCCCTTAAACAGACAAATATGACTCTTCCCGACATCTATTGACGAATAATAATACTATTTTTTTTTATGAGAGCAACTAACTGCTTTACCGACACAGTACTTCTACTCGCCAATAGATGTCGGGAAGAGTCATATTTTAAGTTGATTATCAATAAAGTTGATTATTAAAAACACGAATAAAACAACATTTTCCGAAAATTACTCCTAGCTAGATCGATTTATCGCCTCCGAAATCCCCTGTAGGTTTACTAAATTTTATTTAATCGTTGGAGCCGCTTCCGAGATTCAGATTAAGGTAAAGACAATAGCGCCATCTTTGATGCTAGCTAGATGGCGCTGCACTATCGTAAAAAACTTTTTTTAAAGTTTTCTTTTATTTTTAACTTTGTTCTGTTCTTATTATTTGTTGTTATAGCAGCAACAGAAATACATCATCTGTGAAAATTTCAACTGTCTAACTATCACGGTTCATGAAATACAGCTTGGTGACAGACGGACTGACTGACAGACAGACAGACAGACAGACAGACAGACAGACAGACAGACAGCGGAATCTCAGTAATAGGGTTCCGTTGGTACCCTTTTGTTTCGGAACCCTAAAAAAGTAAATACAATAATTAAGATAGTTTAATAATACGAGTAATTAAGCTAGTTTAAAAACTTAACAACCGACTTTAATGCCCCGCAAGACAATTTCAGTAGCAAGTTCAGTAGAGACGTTTATCGTCATATAGACGTCATATCTCTGGAGATACTTATCAGATCTCGATGAAATTACAATAGGCGCCACCTCGGAAACGTACCCTACCGATTAAAAAAATAATCATCCAAATCGGTTCACAATTATCGGAGTAATCACGTAACATACACACAAAAAAAACATACAGGCGAATTGAGAACCTCCTTCTTTTTAGGAAGTCGGTTGAAAAAGGTATTAAATACTTTAAGTTTGAGGGCCAGTTGGCGTAATCGGGAGAACGGTCGGCTTTGATGCCGTGGTACCGAGTTCAAACCGCCGTGCACCAATGGATTTTTCCATAGAAAAATGTATGTGCGCTTCTCACAGTGGCCCTCCGGTGAAGGAAAACATCGTTAAGAAACCAACAAACCCCGCATGGTGGTAGGACACTATCTAGTGTCCGCCTGGCCAGCTACCACCCTCAAGTTGGAAAATCTGTCACCAAACATCTAATGTGTTCCGGCAGCCATCCTTGAGAGCCAGTTCCCATTCTAGGCCTAGCATGCGTACCATCTTCGACCGCATCATCACTTACCAACAGGTGAGATAGTGGTCAAACGCTAGCCTATAAAGTATTTTTAAAAAAAGTCTTAATAATTTCCTAAAAAATCTAAGATTGAATACCTACGCGCTGCTTGTCTTTGAAAATAAGTAACAAACATAATTGGAGAGGTTTTCGTCAATTTTCCTGTCATCTTCATCAAAGCAACCGCCGCACCTTTTGAAAGCAGCAATTCCTATAGATGATGACAAATATTCGGCAGTAAAACTCCAGTCATGCTCACGTCATTAGTAAGCGAATCTATCAATTAATAATCTTGTTTAGTAATCCAACATTAGGTAAGGTAGACTTCCGAGTAAAGAGACCATATTACCTACAGTTCTATTTCCTGCACTGCTAATACTTCTTGTCCACATTATAATGACGAAGTCAATGCGTAGATTGTTTTTTTTTTTTCATACTAACTTTACTCGACCTTTGTCGGCCCGGGAGGAAAAAGTTATAGTTGTTGCGAGCCCTTATAATTAATTACCTACTTTTAGCTACGTTTTAGTATTTCAGTTAAAACATAAGGAACATGACGAAATTCTAAACTCCAACTCAAACTTGTGGATGAAAATATTTAATTTAGTAAATTAGCATCTGAGCATTGCTCTGTTTGCATAAACAGACATGTCCACATCGTTTACATCGGTGCGTGATAATACCGCGCTTATAATGTTTATATACTCCGTTTTTGATAAGCTGCAATGCATTAGACATCGATAACTGGACTAAATATAAGCTGGAAGCTTTTTAATCGAACAATCAGACGTACTGATACGCGCCACCGCTACATGATGGACTTTTCCTCGATCCGTACAAAGCAATTTGCTTCCACATTTATCATACGTACTGCCAGGGAGTAGTACTCCTTGTCTGAGTCTGTGGTTCCGGAAAGTTACAATCTAGAGCTGTTCAAGTTACAATTAAATCATAGGTATCTTCTGGCCAAGTGTGCGACGACCACATTGTCAGTTAACATCAGTTGGGATAATGGTCAAACGTTTTACTATAATTAACTTAAAAATAACCGGCCGAGTGCGTATTGGGCCACGCACAGTGTAGGGTTCCGTAGTACTTAGTATAATATTTAACATAATTATTTTAAAAATAGCCAGTAGACGTAGTAACTATTATATAATCTGTGCCAGTAGTTAGTAGTAAGTTATCGAGATAAGTAAATGCTCCGTAATACAAATGTTGAGCCGTTTTTCTGTAAATTTTTACATGGGACTACCTGGGAAAGGTGTTGGGAAGGATACCCTTTAAAATAAAAAAATAATTTTCCAAATCGGTTCAGGCATCTTCGAGTAATCGGTGAACATACATTAAAAAAACCGACGCATTGAGAACCTCCTCCTTTTTTACTTGTTTATGAAATTTGAAGCAAATATATGTAATTACATATATTGCACAAATTTCATCAGAAAGCCAAGATTATAGAGGCCCTGGATGTAATCAAACTTGAGATCGGAAGTATAACCTTAAAACTATTACAGCTGCTTCCTTTTCCTCTTGCCTTGTAAAACTACCTTTACGATATCCGGCTAGGTATCACCGCGGACAGCGGATGGCAATTTGTCAAGTGACCGACTGCGGACCACCGAAGCCGCTTAATTACCGCCGGCCTTACGTGTCATGTCATTACTGCATACACGTATGTTTAAACGTATATAAAGGTGCTTACAAGCTCTCAGTGTATGAGAATGTAGTCGAACTTGCGCTTGCATCACGTGGTGCCGTGGCACTTTCATTATATTCAAATTGGTTCGTCTAAAGCACTCGGGTGAAGGTAATTGAATACCTGAAAAGTACGATATTTTAAAGAGGTGGTGTATCCAAATAAAAGTAGGTTGCTAGGTTAACGATACAACTGCAATAAGTTTGCTATGCATACAACTGTAGGTAATATCAAGACAAGTATTTCATAACATACAAGTTCAGGTACCAACTCTATAAACAAACAAAAATTACAGTACAATCTTTAACTTATTACACGAAGAAACGGTGAAAATACATTATATTTTTCGTTACACTTTTAATCGACTGTCGAAAGTTGTATCGTACGCTTTGCCATTTCAATTTGGCTCTAGTATTCCAAGTTCAGCAAAAAGCAATAATAATTTTTAACCAATTTTTAGGACGCTATTGAAAATGTGCTATTAAAATTTATTGATTCCCATGATTCGTTTTTTTTTTCATTGGCGTGATGCCAAGCGAAGCGTGGAGGCGACAAAATGCCAAGCTGCCATTTACTGAGCGATGCCAAGAAAAACAATGTGTGTGTCTCGCGGTAGATAATAATGGGAAAATACAGTTTTATGTGGGTCGGGTCGGGTGCATTTAGGGTTACACTATTTTTTTATCGCCTGCGTCCTGCGATCTGCGGGCGCGATCTCAGTACTTTCCAATTGTTTTCTGATCGCGTTTAGTGTGAACCAGTCGGTGCAGGGCCCCTAGACAAAATCCAATTTCCTGTTTGCCTTCACGCTAACGCAAGTTCAAATATGTATGGAAATTGGATTTCGTCTAAGGGCCCAGATACTACTGCGATATCTGATCGCTGCCTAGATCGCGCAGGCAGGACGCTGCGGTGTATGCGTACCTTAGTGCAATTTTAAAAGTGTATTGATCAGCACTTATGTTGTTCTGTTGCACTTATGTTACTTATGTGTAGGATGTTCGTTACTCTTTCAGGCCACAATAGCTGAACGGTTTTGGATGAAATTTAGCACACAGAGACACAAACAAAGCAAAATACAGAAGAAAATCCGCCTCTATAATCTTACGGTGTTCCGGCAGCACACAGCCCTTGAGAGTCGGAGTATTCTAGGCCTAGCGTGTTCACCATCTACGACCACATCATCGCTTACAACCAAACGAGATAGTGGTCAAGCGGTAGCCTATAAGATATATATATATATATAAGGCACAGGTAGGCTTCAGCCTGCCGGGGCTCGAGCCGCCCACCGAATACAAAACTTTTCGCCAATCGTTTCCTTGAGCTCCGGCATCATGTCGCGTGCTAGCGAGAGGAACACTGGTAGGCATAGCTGTGTTATGTGGATTACACTAAAGTCAGTTTGTCCAGGTTGTACTTGGTTATTGTGGAACTAGCTGTGTTCCGTGGTTTTATACGTGTAAACATTGTTCCCGTGGGAATATTGGGATAAATAAAAAAACTGTTCAAGTGCAAGTCGGACTCGCACTTGTAGGGTTCCGTACCACACTACAGTATTTTATAAGATCGAGCAAAAAATACCACTATCATTTTTCGCCAGCAAAAAATTTTTATTAATAAATATTTTATTTCTTATAACGCCATCTAACGTCTAACAAAGGTGTTAGCGATCAATATTTCAATATAACGCCATCTATGGGACGTTTACCTAACTAAGCGTTCATACATGGCGTGAAATACCGAAAAAACACGTTTCTTGTATGGGGACCCTCTATTATTATTAACTTCATTCTGTTTTTAGTGTTTGTCTTAGTAATAGGGTCCCGTTTTACCCTTTGGGTACGGAACCGTAAAAAGTACCCTATACGTATATTTCAGGGTCTAGATTATCTACATACCAAATTTCAGCTTAATCAGTGGAGTAGTTTTAGCGTGAAGAAGTCACAAACACGCACACAAAACTTTCATCTTTATAATATTTATAAGTGGGAGAATATCTACCAAAGGTAGACAGTTTATGAATGAAAGATTCGACTTATGTTGTATATTTTTATTAATATTTACAATTGTTCAAGTGTACTGTAGTAGGCAGTGATAGTATGTGAACTAAGACGTTGATTTTATTATTTATTATTATAAATAAATAAAATGTATACACAAACATATTTTAATAATGATAGATAAATACGTACTTATTATTTACAAAAATACAAAACACCGAAATAAAAACACATAAATAACATGTCCAATGGTATGTATGTGTTTTATAAACATTCAAAAATTTCATCATTACATTTTTACCATTATTTGTTACGGAACAATTTCGAAATATCCAAAATAAGTTTAATTTGGCCACTTTTCATTTTATATTACTACATTTAATTAATCTTCACTTATATTATTGTTTTCGTTTACCTTATTTTTCTAGAACGTATTCTATTTATTAAATTATGTGTATAATTATAGTATTTTTTCTATTATTTAAATCTAATTTACAATATTTTACAGCACTTTGAGATATGGCTGAGTTGATGATAATCTATGTTATTCTATTGTAATAAATGTAAGGTATCCTGAAGAAGTTTTAAAACTTTATGTTATGTACTTAACTTAACGTATGTATACATTTAGTTAGAGTGTTACAACAAAGTGTAAGGTACAATAAAAACTAGTACAAAGATTTGATTTTGAAAAAAAAAAAAAAAAAAAAAAAAATTTATTTTGTGTACTTCAGCTGACCTTTGATCGATTCTATAAAACGAAGATTTGCGGAACTACCTTTTATTGCATATTGCATACTGTAAGTTATGATGTCAGGTTTCAATGTCAAATGACAAGTACTTGTAATACACCAAACTAAACACACTCCGGACAATGTTTACTATCCTAATAAAACATTAGTAGATAAAATTTATAAATCTTTTTAAACATTTTTTTTTATTTACCCCATAGCTGGAGTAAACTTGAAGCCTGTTGGCAGCAATAATTTTGAATTTTTTCCAACGTGGTACAAAATCTCTTAGATATAATGTACAAAAGTTCTTAGGTTCTATTCTTAATTTAATTCATCTAGTTCACAGTTAACTTTTGCTTGTAGCAGTCTTTATTGTCTTCGTATCCTACACGTGTATCGTAAAATCTCTCCTTTCCTGTTCCTGACGCTGCTGATATCTGAAAGTAAATACGAGAACTTATAAAAGCACCATCTAGTAAAAATCGGTAGCACTAAAATTTTGCAAGGTTGTGAAGGTGAAAGGGAACACTACAAGGAATGTTGAAATTAAGCTTTGAATTTTGTGTTTACACTAAAAACTTCTTGTAATATTCACTAGATGTCATTATAAACAACGTCACTTAACATCAGACAAGATAGTGGTTAAGAGCTTGTTTAGCAAATAATAACGTTAACTATTTTAAGTTCAATTATTTTAAGGTTGAAGTAGTAACTACAGCAGCTAAATCGCTGGTTGTAAGTTTTGCAAATTTTAATCCACTCACCCTGCCAAATAATTATGGTTTAGTTTTAGTGCGGTAACCCCTCAAGAAATATAATTATGAAGAAAAGTTGTTGTATTCGAGTAGTATTATATTTCAGCTGTGATTCAAGGTAGGTAGGTACCTCTGTCAGTTACCTGTTGTTGGGCGGAGCGTGCCGTCGCCGCCTGCGGCCCGCACCCGCGGCGCGCGCCGACAGCTCCGCGCCCGGCGAGCCCGCTGACAAGAACGAGTCTTCTGGAATAACACGAACCATCATACGATCGACCTACTCTTTAATATGATGGCCGGTCAACATGCAAGCTGAAAGCAATATTCTAGCAGGTTTAAAGATCGACAATGCTGTCCTATTGCCTACAAGTATTCAATTTTTGTATTCTCAGTTTGGTGCCTACACCCATGCCAGCAGATGCAATAAATCTCTAAATATTGTCACCGGTAGACTTGCTGAGAATTAAAGAAGTATGTGTTTGAAACAGATCTCATCCCCGACCGCATCGTCACATACCAACAGGTGAGATAATGGTAAAACCTTCTGATAAAAATATATAAATATATTTCGGACCAATTTCTCCACTTCCTGATAGCCCATTGGGAACTTATCTGACAGATTTTTGACAACGTTTATATGGCGTCATCTATCAGATAACTATCTGAAACTATCAGGAACCGGTAAAACTAGAGCGCTTAAATAAGATATAACGTGAGATGTGTAACCTTTCCCCGGCGGTCTGGGCGGGCGGTATCTCGCAGAGGAGCACTCGGCGCAGGGCGGCGGAGACTCGCTCGACTCCGAGTCAGACTCCGACCGCCGTACCATCAGCGTCATCGCGCGGGACAGCGTGTACTCTTCTACAACAAACACAACGATTGCTCTTTTACCACTTAAGAATATACAATAAAAAGCTTACTAGCAAAGTGGCTAGCACATTACTAGTAGTCTTGTTAACCTCCAACTAAGCTAAATATGCTTGTGTCTGGAGTGGGTTTACGTCAATAGTGCAATCGGTGGGAATCGAACTCACGACCTCTCTATTAGGCTATTGCCGCTAAGTCCTAATAATCCTATTGTTTTTGATTGCCACTGACTTAGCTTGTGTTTTTATAGACAACTGCTTTTATGAAATAGAAAGTTTGACGATACAGATAAAGATTGAAAGATATTCTCGGGAAATAAAAGCCAATAGAGAAAATGAACGAGGCTCTGGTTAATGAACAGCCATCCAATTTTTATACCGACTGTTAAGCATAACTGTACAACATGTCTTCTTGTTCAACAAGTTGGTTGCACCGTACGTCCGTACGTTAGATGGCGGCGTGACTCAGTCGACCAATCCTTTGTTCCTGCCGCGCAACCTTCCTCCCACGCACTGGACCCCCCTCGCTTACCATAGTAAAATTTCGTCCTATCGAAGGTGAACAGCGTGGTTTCCTCCGCACACACCAGCCTTCCTACCCACTCCGAGCACGGTAAACATTTCGCTATATAACCTGACAGTGAGGCTAACATTGTACTTCTCTTCATCTGAGTAGTCCTTCTGTGCATGTGCCTGCGGAGCGGCACCGTTTGTAAGGGTACATTCTCTGCTCTCTCAAAGGTTCCCCCCACGCTCCCCTTCTTTCCCGGCACTGAGTAGTTTCTCCCTTCACCAAAGTGTTGATACGGGTATACATGACGTCAGGACGAGACAGTAGGTAGATATAATAGTATCGTAAATCTCGTCACCGGAGTTGTTATCCCTATGCCTGTGGCGCGGCGGCGGCGCGGCCTGCAGCGGCGCGGGCTCGGCCCTGCCGAAGGTGCGCAGCGTGTTCCCCCCCGCGCACCCCTCCCCGCAGCTGGCGTCGTCCCCCGCCTCGCTGGGCGCGGTGCACGTCGCTCCACCAGACATACTGAACGTTGCGTACGGACTGATCTCGTACATTTCTAAAACATACATTTTATCATAAGTGATGCCTGTAGTACTTTTCCCTTTTGAGTTAGTTGTTAGGGTTCCGTACCCAAAGGGTAAAAAACGGGACCCTATTGCTAAGACTCCGCTGTCCGTCTGCCCATCTGTCTGCCTGTCTGTCTGTCTGTCTGTCTGTCTGTCCGTCTGTCACCAGGCTGTATCTCATGAACCGTCATAGTTAGACAGTTGAAATATTCACAGATGATGTATTTCTGTTGCCGCTATAACAACAAATACTAAAAACAGAATAAAGTTAAAGATAATAGAGGGTTCCCATAAAAGAAACGGTTTTTTTTTCGGCATTTCACGCCATCTATAAACACTTAGTTAGGTAAACGTCCCATAGATGGCGTTATATTGAAATGTCGATCCCTAACACATTTGTTAGACGTTAGATGGCGTTATAAGAACCAAAATGTTTATTAATTATTATTTTTTGCTGGCGAAAAATTATAGTGGTATTTTTTGCTCGATCTTATAAAATACTGTAGTGTGGTACGGAACCCTACGAGTGCGAGTCCGACTTGCACTTGGCCAGTTTATTTACCTTACTTTAGCTTTTGACAAACAGTCAGACTATTGAAAATCATTCCCACATCTAATTCTATGTAACATTTTAGCGTTATATTGCAGTGTAGGAAGTCATCTTGGACAATATACGTTTTTCAAAGCGTCCAAGTCAGACCTCGAAGGTTAATAGAGTTAAGTAATTATTCATATTTATACAACGTCTATGGCTAAGATGTTGATTCAAATTAAATATTAAATATCTTTTGTTATTTGTGACATAACAAAAATGGGACTTAAACCAAAATGAGACTGATGGCTGAAGTAGGTTCTTCAAGAACACCTGTAATGCAGTACATCGGGCCTCTAGTCTACGCTTCTTTTTCTTACATTTCTTTGTGTAGACATTATTTAAGTTTTTGCGATGCTTGCTTTAGTCTCAATCCCAATCAAAATGCAGTTATTTCAAAAGATTATGAATGAAAATATGCTCGGCTTCACAATCCATCATAAATACATTCGGTACTATTAAACGTTCAATAACAATGGTTGCTAAGCTACATAACTCTGTCACACGGAGGTACTTTACCTTGCTGATCTTTCCTCCCTTGTTTGATAGGCGAGGATGTATACACTTGCTGGCAGTTCCTCCTGTTGTCTCGCTTCTCAAGGGATTTGTTGTCTTCCTCTTCTGAGATGACGCCCTGCTCGTAGCCCTTCCGGAAGCAACTCACCGATGGACTGAATATAAACAGAAGTATTTTTGTTCTGAACGACTCATTAATATAAGTATCGGTCCCATAGTGTTATGATCCCTATATCAAAGTGAATAGGAAGGCATCATCAGACAAATATTTTTTTAGGGAAGATGCAAAAATCCTATACATTTTAAGTAGGTAAGTAATACCACCTAGGAAAAACATAATTTATGTTTTAACGTCTCAGAAAAGAGAAATACTATTTTATAATAAAATTGGACACTGTAGTACTAACTGTAGTGAAATCCCATAAATGTTATAAAGGCTAAGTTTGTGTGTATGTTTGATACTTCTTCACGCTAAAACTACTGAACCAATTGAACTAAAATTTGATATGTAGTTAGCCTATACCCAGGAATAACTCATAGGATACTATTTATCTCGATACTAACGGGAACGATGTCTACGCGTGTAAAACCACGCGGCACAGCTAGGCTCCTCATATTTACACCGCTTCAGTAACATTGTTTTCTAAAACAACAGTCGGTTCCAAACTAATGAAGGTAAGTACCTCTTCTTATAAGCGAGAGCAGCAAGCAGCAGCAGGGCGGCGAGTAGCGCTGCGCCGGCCGCGGCCACGAGCGCCGTGCGCGCGCCGCCCGCCGCGCCCGGACCGAACGTCGCCGGCGCGGGGATGCGCGCTGCCGGCAAACATTTTAATATATCTTCTATCTTACTAAACTTATTTTCAAAGATTTTCGGTCATAAATCTAGAACGAAAACCTCAATAGAGATACTCATTGTGCAAGGTCCAGTAGAAGGGAGCAGAGTTTCGTTTCGATCCCACCGTGTACACCATCTTTACAAATACGAACACTCCGACAAGAGTGTACGACTAAGAAGATATCTTACTAAATTTAGGGCCAGTTTCGACCGTTTCTAAAAAGCCTATTATGAACTTATCTGGACAGATTCTTGACAACTTTTCTAAGTAATTGTTTTCTAAGGTGTGTCAGATTGTCATCAAAAACTGTATCATGGAACTGGTGAAATTAGCCCTTAGTACTAATAAATACTAGTCAACCAGCGCTTTGATTCACTTATTTTAATACCAAATCAGTATGGCTACCAGGCTGACTGCATCAGCGTGGAAGGCAAATAGGAATACAGAATATGGCCGCGCTGGTGTCATCCATGGCAATGGACGATGGATAAGTGACAATGCAATCCAAGATGGACTTTTGCTTATCTGGCAAGATAAGCAAAATTGCATCTTAGATTGCATTGTCACTTAACAACAGCTGAGATATAATAGAAATGAAGCGTCCGCATAAAAGAAAGAAGTATTACTCATCACTCACCTCCATCCTCAGTCAAGGTAGAGAAGTAGTACTCCTCCGTGGTGGTGCCGGCCGCGCTGGTAGCGACCACCTTCAGCTGGTACCAGGTCGCCGGCTCCAGACCACACTCCTCGACGGGCCGACCCGGTGTCACTCGTCGGTCTCTCCACCCACCTAAAACACAACATTCATATCATAGTTCATTGTTGTAATGGTGTACAATCAAATGTTATCGATCTATCTATCAGCCTCATAGTTTTACAGTCTTTGTAGGGTTGTCCAATAAAATTATATCGGCCGAATTAAGATGTAATATGAGTTGGTTGCTGAAATGTATCTGGACGACTTAACAACGAAACTGTCATGTTCGAGGCTCTAGTCAAGTTTGTCATCGCTTACGACCTTCATGGCTCTTCTATCATAGTACAAATATACAGACTTCAACTCCTCCGGCTTTTTCTTTGCAAGACCGTGCCAGAGGCGAAAGCAGTGCACGTAAGCCTTTTCATGCTCAAGTTTACAAGCTTGAAGTATGGAAGGAAATATCCAAATATGCATATATATAATATTATGTTTCTTTGAATTGTTTCACACTTTATATTTTTGTAAATTGTTAAACACAAACCAAAATTTCATCGTACCGACGGGACTTAAACCCGCAACCTCCGGAATAACATATTCCGGTGCTTTGCCAATTAAGCCACGATGCGAAGTATCGTTACGATGAAATTACACTGAAACACTTCAAAGAAACATAATATTTGATTCACGCAGTGCAACATCTCTCGTCGGATTTGAAAACTGTAATGATTTCTTCCGAATGATTAACTTACGTAATAAGTAGTCATAGATGGCGCCATTAATGCATAATTGGGTTAACAAATGCAATCCACTAATTTCATCGTAACGATACTTTGCACCGTGGCTTAATTGGCAAAGCACCGAAACATGTTATTCCGGAGGTTGCGGGTTCAAGTCCCGTCGGTACGATGAAATTTTGGATTGTGTTTAACAATTTACTAAAATGCATATATTTGTCTGTATAGTCTTTATCTAGTTTGCACCGAGCGTTTGTACCTTATGTAATTTTTTTTTTTAATTTTTTAATTTATTTATTTAACCTTAATTAAAACGGTATCAAACTATGAATGTGTATTAATGAATGCCAGTATTAGATTTGAGTTTTGCGTTCAATGACTAGAGTTATGAAGCGGGTTTCCCAGACGCTAGCCGCTCCTGGATGAAGACTCTCAAGTTGAGTCGTAACTAGAGATGTGATAAACGGCTTTAAATTGATAAGACGTTTAAACATTGCGCTTTTTTTTAAAAGCGCGCTTAAAAAGCGTTTCGCTTAAACGGTTTTTAAAACTATAAGCAGTGCAAGTCACTATTGTTGTGAAGATCGTATCGTAAGCGGTCGGAGCATAATCCGAAAAATAAATGCGAGTGAAAGCCGGTTAGTACAAAAACTAAATAATATTAGATGTGTATTGAGTTACCTTCGAGCCGTCTGACCGCGACAGTGAATTGAGACAGCGGACAGCCATTACTGTCCCAGGTGAGCAGGTTGAGCCGGACGCAGGTGCTGTTGCTGCTTATCAGATCCTTCTCCAAGGGGGCTTTAGATACTGAAACGGAAAGAAGTTTTTTATACAAACAAGCAGCTCCCGCGGTGTCTCGGTTCATGATAGACTTTATAGACTAGGGTAAGCTGGTTTGGTGAATGCTAGCGCGACGCCATCTTGCCCCATCTCGGGGGAAGACTGCTTTTAGCCTGTAAGAATTCAACATAACCACTCTGGCACCCCCTGACCGTTTTACCACCGTGTTGGAGGTATCCATGAGGATTTCCCCACATCAACAAAAAAAATGGGTATTTATAATAAACTTCCATCCAAATCCTGACAGGCTTTTCAGTGTGAACAGAACGTAACAGACTTCTTCAATATATCTGCCATTCAACATCTAATTTTGGTTCTAGCACCTTCTTTTAGAGGCAGCAATCCGGTCGTTCCATGCGGTTACCCAGACCACAGAAAACTTTTTCTTGCATCTATCACATAGTACCTTACAAATACGCCTGGCTTTAGGCATTTTCAAACCCAGACATATGTGGCATCACAGGCATACCAATGCAGTTTGGCGGTTTGATCCGCGTAGACATCATCCAGTGGGAATATCGGGATAAAAAGTACCGTATGTGCTATTCCAGGGTCTAGACCCTAGACCCTGGAATAGCACATATGGTTCTAGGCTATCAACATCCCACATTTCAGCTCAATCGGTTGAGTAGTATTAGCTTGAATAAGTAACAAAGAACATACACACACTTTCGCCTTTATAATATTAGTAGGATTGTTGCTATCACAGTCAGATTTGCAAGCTGTAGTAACAGTTGTACTTACATCCTCCTTTAGTAGCGACGACGAGGTCAGTCCCTGGCGGCGAGACCCCGGCCGCGCTGCGTGCGGTGACGCGCACGCGGTAGGTGGCCCCACAAGCGAGCCGCTCCAGCGTGGCCGCGCGCGCCTCAGGCCCCGCGCGCACGGTCTGCCACGCGGGGGACTCCAGCCGGGAGTACTCTACCGTGTAACCTGCCCGTGCAGACAGTGGACGGTTACTCTTGGAACTTCATTCTGATCATTGCGTTCCACAGTTAGATGTCATCGCTTACCATGAGGCAAGCGTTAGGCTCATCCTGTTACCTACTCCCTTAAAAGAGTCTGGCAGCGAGGAGCCTTACCAAAAAAATATACCTGAAGGTTCTTATATTTACTTGATAATAGTACTCGACAAAATAATTAAATCAAAATTGAGTTTGAACAGGTAGTTTATTAATACTTTTCCCTCATATTAACCCCTAGGTAGATCTAGGTGGCTATATTACAACGCTTAATACTGAGCGAGATCAGACCAGCATAGGAATGGAATTTTTTTGTCTGTCTGAAGATAATTATAAGAAGATGGACCATTATAAGTTTCACTGTTATATTTATATTCTGGAGATTTATCATCATGGCTGTTAAGAAAACTGATCAGCTACATTTTTACCAAATATACTAAGATAACCTGGCGATAGCGAGCAGATCTACAAACATCTACTTAAGATCTACAACAGAATTCCTAAGAAAAGTTGGTGTCATATTTCCATACTTTGCAATAATAGTGAAAATAGCTAGACCTAGCTGTAATTTCATAAATTGCCTTTCATAGTAAGTTAACAACTTTGCTAATTAGTTTCGGCAAGATGACATAGATGGTGCTAGTAAACGAATGGTCACGTACCATGTATAGGCGCGGGGTGCGGCGCGGGCGGCGGTGCGTCCCAGGCGACAGTGAGGCGAGCGTGCGCGGCGCTGGCGAGGCGCGCGCGCGGCGGGGCGGGGGCGGATAGCGCCACCACCTCCCACGTGGCGCCCTCCTCGCCCCACGGGTTGCGCACCGTGCACGTGTAGTTGTCAGACGTGCTGCGGTCCACACCTGAACAACGTAGTTGCCGCACTTAAGTTAGCTTCTAGTGATGGTAAATTTTGAACGTGTCCCTAAACACGCATCTATCAAGAGACCGAGTTTCAGCATTAACACAAAATAAGCGCCTGTCAGTCAGAACACCAAATAAGCGTCTATCAGTCAGAACACTAAGTCGGGTTGAGAGAGTTGCGTTTTCTGGATTAAGGTACACAAAAGTAGTCCAGCGGATCGTCTTCCGCTTCCAAACATTGCTACCATAAGAACGCTTGGTCACTTTACTTCAACTGAACTAGTGTTCAAACGCTTAGCTATCCAGCAAAAAAGAAGTAGAAGATATGTGATGTGATGAAGATGATGTGTGTGGGTACTCACTGAGTATAGTAAGCGTGTCCCCCAGTATCTCATACCGCGGGTCTGCGTGCAGGGGCGGTGCGGGGCGGCGGCGCGACCACGCGCGGTGCGGGGGCGGCGCGCCCGCACTGCCGCACGACACCCGCACGCGCCCGCCCGCGCCACACACCACGCGCCGACCGAACGATGTTACCTTGGCTGGAGCTGGCAGATTACATTGTATTAGTCAGAAAATTAATCGCATAATTAATAAAAATCATAATTCTGTCAAATATGTATCTAATAATAATTTAAACGAAGCCTTAATTCATCAGTCCCAGTTCTAAAAGTTCGTTCTATTCTACTCCACGTTTTTCATGTCCAGTGGTTTGCTGTCGCCATTTCCGAACACACACTACAAGTTATTACTTTAAAATAATTAAGATAGTTTAAAAACTAAAACAACCGACTTCGATGCCCCGCGAGTCAATTTCAGTAGCAGGTTTTATACGTTTATCGTCATATCTCTGGAGATATTTATCAGATCTCGATGAAATTACAATGAGTCCACCTCGAAAACGTACCCTACCGATTACAAAGAAAATAATCATTCGAACCGGTTCACAATTGACGGAGTAATCGCGTACCATACACACAAAAAAAATACACGAATTCAGAACCTCCTTCTTTTTGGAAGTCGTTTGAAAAGATGTGTCGGCGACCGAACCACGCGGGACGGCGGCCAGCTTCATAATAAGCGGTGAAATTATAGCGCCGAAATTTATATTTAAAGTGTGCGAGAGGGACGGAGCGTGTCGTCTCGTTCTAACACGGAAAATTATGGACTTTTTGGATAAGTGTAGTAAATAAGTTTTTTATGTATCTTTATGTAAATAAATTCGTAAGTTCTTTGTGAAATTAGGTAGATAAATAAGTAGCGCAGTTTTTACAAAAGACTGTATAACGATAGATTGATAAATAGCAAAGTTATTAGCATGTAAAGACCAAACGAGGTCAGGATTTCTAGATTTCTAGATAGTTTTTGGTAAATAAAATCTAGATTCTTTGGTTTTATTATTTCCTGATAGTCTAGGTAGGAAATAGACATAATGACGAGCATTTTCATATAAGATACCTAAGACTTGAGTTGTAAATAAAGTCGCTAGAGGCGAAAGTGTGGGCGAGCCGAGATGAAAATTAGGTCAAATCGAGATCGATTTTCGGCGCGCGAAACGGGGCTCTCATTACGGTAATTATCAGGAATAGCATAGTGACCCCGTTTCGCTGTATCAGTATGTGATTTCTGTTTGAGTTTTATATATTCGTGTGAGAGTATCCCATAGCCTCCACGAATCTCCAGGAATCACAGTCTTCTCTGTACCCGCTGCTCCCAGGTGGCGCGGTCGAGGTTACACTCCCCCACCTCCCAGTGAGCAACGCACAGCGAAGACGCTTCCGCCGCTGTACGGCCGGACCCGACCAGCCGCCCGCGCTCCAGCAACCGCTGTTGAGCGCCGCGACTGGGGACCGCCGACAGTCAAGTGGTCGCAACCCCCCTGCGCACCCCCGTCGGGCTGCTTGCCGCTGTCTGCGAAGACACGCGGTGTAGTGCCCCCCCCTACCCCTCGCCCTTCTGCTGATCGGACCGCTCGGCTACGCACCACTCCGACACCATTGTCGTTGAGCGCGCGTGACCTGGGACCACCAGCAAGAGGACGTCAACTGCCTTTCGAAGGCAAGAGCTGAGTCCAGCTCCACCCACTCCGTACTGCTACCTACGTGCGGACAACGTACGTCGAGTAGAAAACACGATCGAGCTGCAGTTGCGAGTAAGACTCGACCACACCGACAGGAGCGCCGTGTCACCACCCGCTTCGTGTACCGTGACGTCAGAGACGACTTGCACTGCAGTTTTCGCAACCGGCTGAGACCACTCACCGAGCCCCACATCCGCACCAAACTTTGCCACTCAACACATTTAAGGTTCCTGACATACCTCTAGTTGCCGGAGTGTTTTGTGCTGGGTCGAGTCACAGCACATACACTGACCGTGAACAACTACAGATTGCCAATATGGAGAGACGATCTCCACCCAAGTCCCCGGACACACCGTCAAGATCATGGGAGGACCTCGACCCGGACGAACTCGTCGTCGCCCGGAATCCGTGGTTTCCGGAGCAAACCCGTATAGTGACCCGTGCATCCGTAGGACTACCGCCTGTACGGAAACCACGCGTCACCACAGCCGGTACCTCAACGGCAACGACCGCCACAACGACGTCCGCAACAAGGACTACCCCTACCGCCTCCGTCGCAGTCCCCGCACGCCGCGCAGTTCAACCGCGCAGACGAGAAGAGACGTCGAGCGACGAAGGGCATGATGACAAGCGCCCACGCACCGGCGCCTCACCGCCTACCCCACCGCCGTCGCAAGCCCCGCAGCCCCTGTATAAGATCTTACAGGGAGCGCAAGGTGCTCTACCGAAACGCGAGATGCAGCCGCCTAGAGCCCCAACCGTGCCAATCCAATCACCGGAAAGGGCCTACACTCCTCCGCCAGTGGTGTCGCCGCCACCCTTTGAGGTGCGCGATGAAGACGCCGCCCAGCCGGTTGTAGACGCCGCAGCCACCTCCCCAGCTGACGTTGCCTCCCCACAGGCCACAGCAGAGACGACCGGGTCCAGAACCAGTGATGGGACCAGTAAAACATCGCACTCCTCATCGTCGCCGTCCCCCACAACGAGACGACCGAACCTGTCCGCCAACTCACCTGCTTCACCAAGCGGAGATGGACGGACTCTATCCGACTCTACATCATACGCCGGCATAGAGTCCGTGCCAATGGATCAAGCCCCCCTGCCGTCACCACCCACACCGCCGCCGGAAGCTGCAGCGTCTTACGCCGCAGCACTGGCGTCGCCACCGCAGAGACCACCTCAGCACACATCACCAGCCAATATGTCGCAGCAACCACAGCCGACTCAAGCTGGAATGGCCACCACCCAAGCGACGTCGGGACAGACGAAAGGCTACCCACCAATAATGGTGGAAGCATTGCCCAACTGGCCCGACCATCTCCGAGAGCTGAGAACTAAGCTCGGCTACATCCCGGCAGCCAGACCCTTCGGCGCTGGAATAAAGTTTACGCCTCGCACGCCGGAAGAATTCCGAGCGGTGCAGGCGTACCTAACCGAGAAGTCAGCTGCCGACCCTGCCATCTCTTGGTATGCCTACTCGATGAAAGAGGAAAGGCCATTAAAACTCGCACTCTGGGGGCTACCAAGGGATACACCCACGGAAGACATTGTGACCGCCTTAAGAAGGAAAGGGTACCCGGCGCGTTTTGCACGTGGCCTACCTACGCGCCGGGGTACCAACAAATGTGTGTACCACATTCAAATGGACGCACTCACCCCAGAGCAGCTCGCCGAACTCTACAAAGAAAACGAGCTGCTAAACATGCCAGGAGTGCACCTGGAGGCCTGGAAAGGCGTCTCCACTATCCCCCAGTGCCACCGATGCCAGGGGTTCGGCCACTCATCGGCCAACTGCCACCGCCCAATCAAGTGCGTTAAATGCGCAGGGCCGCACCCAGGAGCAGACTGCCCTATTGCAGAAGGCGCACCCCTTAACTGCGCCAACTGCAAAGGAACGCACGCTGCCAACCACCGCTCGTGCCCGGCGATAAGGAGAGAGGCGCGAAAAAGAGACATTCGACTACCAGGAGCTCCGCCACCACCCCTACAGAGACCAACGCAAGCCGGATCCAGAGCCCCATCGCCAAACCAACGCCAACAACGGCCCAGATCCCAACCGAGACCTCAGGCATCTACTAGACCTGGACCACCACCACAACCTGCCCAGCCAGCACGCATCCAGTATGCAACATACGGACCTCCCACCGCATCAGCTTGGATGTGGCCGCAGGGAATACCTACTCTGCGCCCCCCAGCCAACGACCCCATTCCAAGAGGCGCCCCCACAGCGCCCCGAAGGGGAGGAAGAAGAGGCCGAAGAAGGAGGAGAATGAGAAGGGAAGGAGGGGTGGAGAGCGCCGCACCTACGGCAGCGTCCACCCCCGTGCCTCATCTAACACACCCACCGAACTTCACGCCACTCATGCCCGAAAGGCCGCCGCAGGACCCCAGGCTACTCGTCCCAGTAGTGACCTACGGACCGGCGAGAGCCTCGATGGCACCCTACCCCCCACTGCCTGAGCCGGCGGCAAATAGACCGCGCTCAAGGAGAGGAGGTCCTCGAAGACGACAGACTCCAGCAAGTACACCAGCAGTTGAAGAGGTGGCCACAGCACCACCACATCAGCCCCATCAACAACCCAGCCCAGCGACTGATCGCCAAGACACGGTGACAAGACCAACACCGGCCCCAGAGACCAGACCAAGGTTAGAATCGAGGGTGCACTTCGTGCCGGTAACGCAAGTTGTCACCGGCACAACAACTACGGCACCGAGAGTGACCCGTCCTACGCCAAGACCAGCAAGGGGGAGTGCCCCATTCTACATGCAAGCAGGACCAAGCGCTTTTGCCCAGCCTCGCCCACGCTCTACATCAAGGTTCCCGGCAAGACCTGCACCAACAGGTCCATACCCAGGGGCACCGCTATACCAGCCGCAATATACACCCGCCTTCTTACAAGCCGGATACCCCTGCTACCAAGCAGGTCCACAGCCAAGAACCCCTCAGGAACCCATCACAGCATTGGTGGGAGCCCTGGTGGGATTACTTGCAGCCATAGCTGCTGGAGAAGATCTTCGGACGGCAGCTATGCGAGGACTGGCCACACTATCCCAGTTCCAGTATGCATAGAGAAGACCTCCGTATACTATACTGGAACCCGGGAGGTGTAAGAACAAAGACCGACAGTCTACGGATTCTCACCCAGTCGCAGGATGTTCATATCATCCTCCTGGGTGAGACGAAGCTGAAGAAGACCGAAGTTTTCAAATTTCCCAACTACTTCGTATACCGGAATGACGACGTCTCACCCCAAGGCCGACCATACCGTGGAACGGCCGCCTTGGTGCGGAGAGACGTAGTGCACGATGTGGTTGGTGACCTGCAGAACCAAGTCACCAAGGCTACCGGAGTTGTAGTCCAACTGGGTGGCCGAGACATGAAAATATTCGGCGGCTACAGACCACCCAATCCCAACTTCGACCCTGGCGACATGAGGAGAATCTTCGCGGATGCCACTCCAACCCTGCTGGCAGCGGACCTCAACGCCAAACATTTGGTGTGGGGGTCCAGGGTCATTAACCCCAGCGGAAGGAAGCTACAAGAAGATGCGGAGAGAAACGGCTACGACGTGATCGGCCCCGACTCCCCCACCCACATTCCAAATAACCCGAACCACAGTCCAGATGTCATCGACGTTGTAGCCCACCGGAACATGCCGGCCCCAGTCCATATCGAGGTCCTGTACGACCTGGATGAGCAGCATCTTCCACTGCTCATCACGGTTGGAGCAACGGTGGCAGCAACGCTACGTCGGGGCACGTATACCAAGACTAATTGGCCCGCATTTCAACAGCGATTAAAGACAATGACTGTCGGCCAACTATCCACGCCGGAGGACGTAGAAACATGTACGGCCGAAATCACAGTCGCCATCAAGGAAGCAAAGGAAGAGGCATCCACAACCCAACCCAGAACCGGATGGAGAGAAGAACTTCCGGCTAGCCTGAGTCGGATGCGGACTAAGAAACGCGCCCTGCGAGAGCTGTGGGCCCGCACCCGCTGTCCCACAACAAAGGCACGACTAAACGCCATTACAGAAACACTTGCTGGAGAAGTCAGAAAGTGGAGAGGAGATTCTTGGGACTCACGAATAGCCCAAGCCACTGAAGACCAAACCAACCTGTATGCGCTGAACAGAAGTCTTCTGAGGGCCAAAATCCCAGTGTACCCACTGACGGACCCGACGGGAGGTCGCAAGTTTGCTCCAATAGAGAGAGCGGAGCTGCTGGCGGACCACCTGGAGTCCCAATTCCGCCTGCACCCCGTACCTCAAGAGGCCGATCCCGTAGTTATACCTCACCATAACACGGTCAACGCGGAAGTAGAGCAGCTTCTACAGACTACGGTGCCCCCACTGGAAGGGGATGAATTCATCTCGCCAATGGAAGTGGCTCGAGCTGTGAGACAACTGCAGACGAAGAAGGCACCCGGGTTGGACGAAGTGTCAAACGCGGAGCTGAAACAAATGCCGTTGAGGGGACTGGTGTGTATAGCCAGACTCTTCAACGGTATTCTAAGAACGAGACACTTTCCCGAAGCATGGAAAGTAGGGAAAGTGATAATGCTACCGAAGCCCGGCAAAGATCGCCGCCAACCAGCCAGTTATCGACCCATCACCTTGTTATCACATCTCGCCAAGCTGTTTGAGCGTTTGCTGATGCGGAGGCTACGCCCTCACTTTACTCCTCGTGAAGAGCAATTTGGCTTCCGCACGCACCACTCCACAACGCTACAGCTGACGAGGGTGCTGCATCACCTGACCAGCGAACTAAACCGGAAGAGAAGAAGCGTCGCCGTGTTCCTGGACATAGAGAAGGCCTTCGATAGAGTGTGGCACGAAGGCCTAATCTACAAGCTCTCCAGGACACCGATACCAGCGGCACTCATCCACATCCTCGCGTCATTCCTGAAGAATCGTCAGTTCTGTGTGTCCGTCGAGGGCGCCACCTCCGGACACCGGCCGATCGCAGCGGGAGTCCCCCAAGGGAGTTGTCTGTCACCGCACTTGTATGCGGTGTACACAGACGACATACCGGTTTTGGGAGAGGAGCACCTTGCACCAGGAGAACGAGGAGTTACGTTAGCACTATTTGCCGACGACAGTGCGTATATATCGTCCTCTGTCAACGCCACCACAGCCGCCAACAGAATGCAGAAGGTTCTGGATATCCTGCCAGTCTGGCTGGACAAGTGGCGCATGGCCGTCAATGTGGGGAAGACGGCCGCGCTACTGACCGGAGCCCAACGCATTCTGCCACCACCGCTGCAGCTTCGAGGACAAGACGTCGTGTGGGAAACGAGTACGAAGTACCTGGGCGTCTTCATAGACCGGACGTTGAGGATGCGACCGCATGTGGATCACGCGGTCCACCAAGCGAAAGCCGCTAGGGCCCTCCTCCGTCCGGTTCTCCGATCGAAGCTGCCTCTCCACACCAAAGTCGGCATATACAAGACATATATACGCACCAAGTTGACGTACGCTGCCCCTGCGTGGTATGCCCTATGCTCGGAGTTCCAGCGCAAACGTCTACAAACCATCCAGAACGTCACCCTGCGGATGTGCACGGGAGCAGGTCGATACGTACGCAATGACGTCATCGCCCGGGACGTGAAGATCGAGACGGTGAGGGAGTTCGTGGTCCGTATGGCGCGCCGTCAATATGACCGCGCAGACAACGGGCCACACCCTCACCTCCAGAACATTGCGCCGCACCACGCCCGGCCGCCCGATGGTGCAATATCGACCTGGCGTGCACTCCCACGCGACTTAGTCCCGGTGACCGAGGACCAAGACAGCGAAGAGGAAGAGTAGCGGCATACCACACCAGCATAGACCACCACAAAGCCAAGAAGGCCAACATGTCCACCACGCCCAGATCTGGCCAACGACCATATCGGACCACCATAGGGCTGAGAAAAGCCCGCGCGAACCCCGGGGGTAGTTGCCCCCGGAGCCCAACCAGGGTAAGGAGGCTCGCCTCGAGACCCCTTTCACGAACCCAAGATGGGAACGTATGACTGATTGATTGATTTGATTTTTGTATCAGTATTCAGTGTTCCAGTGAAGAGTTCTCCAAGAAGAAAAAGAAGAAGGAAGCCTCCGAAGCAAGAAGCAACTGAAGCAAGAAGCAACTGAAGCAAGAAGCCACTGAAGACAGCGGCGAAGAGTGAAGACTTCGGCTAGGCGACCGTAGGAAGAGTTAGGCACTCGGCCCCCGCCCCACACTAGAGCCCTAGTGTTTCGTTGACTACCTGTGTGTTTCATTGACTAAGCGCATTCTGGGGCTCTAGCGTTCCTACCCTCTCTCTCCCCTCACCCCTCCCGTGTTTTCCCGCTCCCCCCGCTCCCTCGCCTCCGCTACCTCCGGGTATCGGAGGTGCACCCAGTAGGTTCGGGCAGGTTAGGCCTCCCGCTCCGCACACCCCCCTCACCCTTCCCCCTCCACGGCTCCTGAGGGACCCGCTTTACCCCGCACCCCGGGGTCTCGCGGGTGAGCGTGGTGGTGCGCACCATTCCGGCGGAGACGGTGGCCCTGGGTCACCTTGCATCCAGTCGGGTTCACCAGCGCCCTTGGGGACGGAGTGGCTTCTGGTCACCCCACTCCCCTCGGACACGAGCCCGACAACCGGAGGCGGCGCCATAGGTCCTATAGGGGCGGAGCAGCGCCGGGGCGCAAGCCCAGCACCTCGCCACAGCTGGTCCTTCGAGCCGGATCCCCTCCCTTCCCAGGTTGGAGCTCCGGATCGCCAGTATGGTGTGCACAAGGAGTCAGAAGGGTGCCGAGGCCGCCGAGCAGCAGCGTGAGCCGGAACCACATCCGACAGCGGCGGCCACCGAAGAGGCGATGGGAGCATCGTCGCCGTCAGCGCCGAAGGCGACGTTGGCATCAGCGTCAGGAGCCATGTCAGTCAGCTCGAGTGCCGTCAGCACGTCGAGCACCACCAGGCACGGGAGCCTGCGACACTCGGAGAGACGAGCTCCGAGTAGACGGGGAGAGAAGACCGGAGCTGCTGAGAAGACCGAAGCAGCCATTGAGAAGACCTTACCGAAGAGGACCATGGGCGGTTCTGCGGGAGGTCGCAGAAGTCAGGGGGCCAAGACCGCGATGTCAGCGAGGAGGCGTCGCGAGCTGGAGATACGCTGCGAGATTGCAAAACAAGACATGCTGCAAGCTCAGAGTGCTGCGGAACTTGGACGCATGCAGTTGGAGCTGTTGCAGGATGAAGAGGAGAATTCGGACTCTGATGAAGCCGAAGACCTGGTAAAGGAACGAGACGTTCAGGCATGGGTAGAAGACACGGTGGAGCGGCTATCCACCAGGCAGCACCAGGAGGAGCCCGCGCCCAGTAAGGGGCGCACAGGGGAGGAGGCCGAGAAGAGGCGTCTTCCAGGGGGACCTCGAGCTGCCACAGGACCGGAGGAGCCCGCACCCGAGGAGGGGTGCACCGGGGAGGTGACCAGGGATCGGCGCCTTCAAGAGGGACCTTCGGGAGCCACCACCTGCCATCATCGGGAGCCAGCACCCATGGAGGGGTGCACCAGGAGGGAGAGCAGAGAAGGCTGCGCTCCAGGGGGAGCTCCACTACCTGCGACGTGTCACCGGCTGGAGGATGCTGCACCCAGGGAAGGATGCAACGGGAAGGGGTGCAGAGGAAGCTGTGCTCCGGGAAGACCTCCACCGCCCACGTCGTGTCACCATCGGGAGGAGGCTGCACCCAGGGGAGGGTGCGCCAGGAAGGGGTGCAGAGGAGGCTGCGCTCCGGGAACACCTCCACAACCATCGGCATGCCACCACTACAAGGAGGACCCAGCCCCCAGGAAGGGGTACGCAGGGAAGGAGTGCGGATGCTGCTGCGCTTCAAGAGGACCTCCACCAGCTACGTCATCCCACAAGCGCGAGGAACCGGCACCCAGCAGGGGGTGCCAAGGGAAGGAGTGCGGAGGAAGCTGCATTCCAGGGGAACCTCGCATCAAGAGTCACCATGAAGGATCTTCAACGGCTAATGAAGACAATGGACAGTTACAGGTCAACGGCAGCAAGGGCTGGGAAGCAGTAGTCCAAGCCATTAAGGAAGCGCCGAAGATGGGGTCAGCACCACCGGGCTACATGCATGAGCTGCCCTTCTTCGACGGCAAGGACGGCGAGTGGATCGCCTTCAAGACGGTGTATGAAGACACCAGCCCTCTCTTTTCGCCCGTGCAGAACATGGCGCGATTGCGGAGGGCGATCAAGGGAGAAGCACGGGACAGCGTGAAGAATGTCCTGTACTCAAGCAGCCTGCCAGAAGAAATAATGGATACACTACGCCGGCGGTACGGCATACCAGAGAACCTGGTCTTGGCGGAACTGGAGAAGATCAGGAACCTGCCCAAGATCACCGACAGCGAGCGCGATATCTGCACGTTCGCGAACAAGGTGAACAACATCATCGCGACGATCCGGGGACTGGACAGGATGGAGTATCTGCAGACACCAGACATCATTCGGCAGATATTGGAGAAGATGCCGCAGCTGCTCAAGTTTCGTTGGTATGATTTTACCAAGACAGTGAAAGTTGATTCGATTCAGATGGCGAATTTTCTGAATGCAGAAGCAGACACCATCGGGCCGTACCTGGGGCACGAGTCTACACCGGCGCAGAGGAGACCAGCTCGGCAGGCGACGCACACAACGACGTCACTGGAGAAGGACCACAGGAAGGAGAAGCCGTCATGCCCGCAATGCGACGGCGAGCACCTGCTGGTCAACTGCCGAGGGTTCCTGCAGGCGTCGAAGAAGGAGAGATGGAACATCGCGATCAAGTCTCGCATGTGCTTCAGATGCCTTATGGGACGTCACCGGAAGGAGGGATGCAAGAGGCCAGCCTGCAAGGACTGCGGGAGGGCACATCATCAACTTCTTCATGAAGACCGACCAGCATGGAAGAAGGCAGCTGAAGAACCGACCGAGAAGGTGAACACCATCTCCACGCAAGTCCACGCAGCCAGCACGGAGAGGGCGTACCTCAAGATCATCCCCATGGAGGTGTATGGACCACGAGGATCTGCGAAGATTTTGGCGCTGCTGGACGAGGGGTCGACCGTCACCTTGTTGGATTCGTCGGTGGCGGAGTCGACCGGTCTTCAGGGTCCTCGAGAGTCGCTCGCTATCGCGACTGTCGGAGGGGGGACCATCATGAAGGAGGACTCCGAGAAGATCAGCATGAAAATCAGAGGAGTTCATCAGAATATGAAGAGGAAGATCGTCGGGGCAAGGACGATCGACCAACTGAGCATCGGTTCACAAGAAGTGGACAAGTCAAGGCTGGAGAAGTGTGATCATCTCTGCAAGCTGGTTGGCCAGCTCACCTACAAAGAAGAACCGCCGAAGCTCCTCATCGGCCAGGACAACTGGGAGCTCATCGTCTCCAGAGCCACACGGAAGGGGAAGAGGAACCAGCCGGTAGCATCCCTCACGAAGCTCGGATGGGTGCTCCATGGTTCCAATGGAGGAGCGGCACAGGGGGTGAACTTCGTCACCTGCGCGCACGTCACGACTCAAGAGGAAAACATGGAGAAGCTCATAAAGGATCACTTCGCCATCGAGTCACTGGGGGTGCAGCCACGTCGACCAACTACAGATGCAGAAGCAATGGCGATGAAGATCCTCGAAGAGAAGAGTCGAAGATTAGAAGGTGGAAGGTTCGAGACAGGACTTCTGTGGAAGAAGGAAGATGAGAAGATGCCCGACAACTACCGCTCCGCAGAAACAAGGCTACGGGGCATCGAGAAGAAGCTGGACCGGGACGACGAGCTGAAGAAAGAATACACTCAACAGATCCAGAATCTTCTCGACAGTGGGTACGCCGAGGAAGTCCAACACAAGTCGACATCGGACCGCAAGTGGTACTTGCCTCACTTCGCCGTGACGCATCCCACCAAGAAGAAGAAGAGGCTAGTCTTCGACGCGGCGGCTAAGTTCGAGGGGAGAAGCCTGAATGATGTTCTCCTGCCGGGACCTGACTTGCTCCAATCACTCTTCGGGGTCCTACTGCGGTTCCGCCAACAGCCAGTTGCTGTTGTAGCGGACATAAAGGAGATGTTCTTACAGATCAAGATAAGAGAAGAAGATCGCGACAGCCTGAGGTTCTTGTGGAGAGGTGAACGACGCTCCGGGGCACCGCGAGAGTACCGAATGACGTCGGTAATCTTCGGCGCCGCCTGTTCACCGAGCACCGCGATCTACGTGAAGAATCGCAACGCTGCCGAGCATCGAGACAAGTATCCGGCAGCAGCGAGGGCCATCGAGAGGAACCACTACATGGACGACTACCTGCACAGCTTCGCGACAGAAGAAGAAGCAATCCAGGTGGCCAAGGAGGTGGACATCGTCCACAAGAAGGCAGGCTTCGAGCTAAGAGGGTGGGCATCCAACAGCATGAAGGTGCTGCGGGACATCACCAGTGAAGAAGCATGCACCGAGATCGAGTTGGGGTCCAAGGAGGAGAAGACATTGGGTCTTCGCTGGTTTATCGAGGAAGATGCCATGGGATTCCGGACCTGCCTGCGCAACGTGCAAGACGTCGTAAAGAAGATGAAGACGCCGACGAAGAGAGAAGTCACCAGCGCCGTGATGTCAACCTTTGACCCTATGGGGTTGGCATCACCCGTGCTCATCCAGGGCAAGAGGCTGCTGCAAGACATCTGGAGAAGCGGAGTCGGCTGGGACGACGTCATCACGGGAGAAGACGAGGCATCGTGGAAGGCGTACCTGGAGAACCTGCAGCTGCTACGAGAGCTTCGTGTGCCAAGGTGCTTCTCACACTCCGGCACCGAAGGGGAGCTGCACGTCTTCACGGATGCGAGTGAAGCCGTCTACGCGTGTGCAGTATACTGGAGGCAGAAGACCAGCGAGGGCAACGTGGTCGTCACTCTACTGGCTGGGAAGGCGCGAGTCACTCCACTGAAGCCGGTCTCCGTCCCGCGGCTGGAACTACAGGCCACGCTGCTGGGGACCAGGATGGCGCGTTCAGTCGAAGAGGAGCTAGACATCAAGCCAGTACAGAAGACCTTCTGGACCGACTCGAGCACCATCCTGAACTGGATCAAGTCCGACCCGAGGAACTTCAAGACGTTCGTGGCACATCGCCTCGCCGAGATAGAAGACACGACAAGACCGCAGGAATGGCGCTGGGTACCAACAGCTGAGAACCCTGCGGACGACGCCACACGAAGTATACCAAGGGACTTCACCAGTAATCATCGATGGTTCACAGGTCCAACGTTCCTGAAAGAAGATGAAAATCAATGGCCCAAACCACGCAACTTCAGGACAGAGTCAACGGGGGAGGAAAAAGAGAAGCCCACGGTCGCCGCGCTGAGGAAGAAGGAGCAGCACGCCACTCCCGAGCCCGCACGATTCTCGCGCTGGGAGCGGCTGCGAAGGGCGACGGCGAGGGTCATCCAGTTCGTCGAACTCTGCAGAAGAAGACATCTCCGAGAACAAGTCAACGTTACGAAGAAAGAAAATGAAGATCTTACATGGAAAAGGAACCCGAAGAGAAGAAGAAAGAAGACTCTTTCAATGAAGAAGATTGAAGAAAGAAGATTTTTGCCCATTGAACCTCATCACCTGGAGAGGGCAGAGAAGCTGCTGTTGCGACGAAGCCAGGAGGAGAGCTTCGGGGAAGAACTACGCAACATCAGAAGAGGCAAGCCCGTCGATCGGGCTAGCAAGCTGAAGAACCTGGATGTCGAAGAAGAGGAAGACCTGCTCCTCATCAGGGGAAGAATCGACGCGGCGGCGGGACTCGACGTTCACTTCAGAAGACCAGTGGTGCTTGACAGCAAGCATCCCATCACGAGACTGCTCATCCACCACTACCACGAGATCTTCAATCACGGGAATCATGCGACGGTCATGAACGAGATCCGGCAGCGCTACTGGATCCTGGGACTACGGGCTGCAGTACGAGCGACGCGACACGGGTGTCAATGGTGCCGTGTCTACAGAGGGGCACCGCAGACACCGCCGACGGGAAACCTGCCACGTGAGAGACTACGGTACAACGAGCATCCCTTCACCTGCAGCGCCGTAGATTACTTCGGGCCCATGACGGTCACTGTGGGCCGTCGTCATGAGAAGCGTTGGGGCGCTCTCTTCACCTGCCTCACCACCAGGGCGGTACACGTCGAGTTGGCCACCTCTCTATCTGCCGACTCGATGATCCTCGCTCTGCGGCGCATGGCAGCCAGAAGAGGATGTCCGAAGAGCATCTTCAGCGACAACGGGACGAACTTCGTGAGGGCGAACAAGGAACTACAAGAAGCCCTCGAGACGCTGAAGACAGAAGACGTCGTGACAGAAGCGGAGAAGATGGGAGTGCGCTGGAAGTTCATTCCACCCGGCGCACCGAACATGGGGGGTGCATGGGAACGCCTGGTCCAATCTGTCAAAGTGGCCTTGGCGGTTACACTGAAAGAGAGGCATCCCCGAGAAGAGATCCTGCACACACTACTACTGGAGGCAGAACACATCGTGAACTCAAGGCCTCTGGTGGAGGCCGACGATCCAGACAACGAAGCCCTCACGCCCAACCACTTCCTCATCGGGCGTTCCTGCGGCGCTCCAAGGGTTGGGGCATTCACCGACGACGTGATCACCGGACAACGGAGCTGGAAGGTGGCGCAGCGGCTAGCCGACCACTTCTGGAGCAGATGGGTGAAAGAGTACCTACCAACTCTGATCCCAAGAAGACTCGGCGGGAAGACGGCTACCAGGGACCTGCAGCGTGGGGACACCGTGTTCATCGTGGACTCCACGCTACCTCGCAACACGTGGCCTCGGGGGGAGGTAGTCCAAACCTTCCCTGGGCCAGACGGCAGAACGCGGGTCATCGAGGTGCGCACCGCGGGCGGCATCCTGAGACGTCCGAGCTCCAAGGTGGTGCTACTGGTTCCGGTGGAACGCGAGGAAGACGGCGCTGACAACGGCACGAGCAGCGTGGGTACCAGAGGCGGCGTCGACGGCAACAAGGTTCCTGACAGCAAGGATGGAGTCGCCGGGCCAGGAGTCGGTGCTGCGCACGAGGGGGAGGATGTCGGCGACCGAACCACGCGGGACGGCGGCCAGCTTCATAATAAGCGGTGAAATTATAGCGCCGAAATTTATATTTAAAGTGTGCGAGAGGGACGGAGCGTGTCGTCTCGTTCTAACACGGAAAATTATGGACTTTTTGGATAAGTGTAGTAAATAAGTTTTTTATGTATCTTTATGTAAATAAATTCGTAAGTTCTTTGTGAAATTAGGTAGATAAATAAGTAGCGCAGTTTTTACAAAAGACTGTATAACGATAGATTGATAAATAGCAAAGTTATTAGCATGTAAAGACCAAACGAGGTCAGGATTTCTAGATTTCTAGATAGTTTTTGGTAAATAAAATCTAGATTCTTTGGTTTTATTATTTCCTGATAGTCTAGGTAGGAAATAGACATAATGACGAGCATTTTCATATAAGATACCTAAGACTTGAGTTGTAAATAAAGTCGCTAGAGGCGAAAGTGTGGGCGAGCCGAGATGAAAATTAGGTCAAATCGAGATCGATTTTCGGCGCGCGAAACGGGGCTCTCATTACGGTAATTATCAGGAATAGCATAGTGACCCCGTTTCGCTGTATCAGTATTCAGTGTTCCAGTGAAGAGTTCTCCAAGAAGAAAAAGAAGAAGGAAGCCTCCGAAGCAAGAAGCAACTGAAGCAAGAAGCAACTGAAGCAAGAAGCCACTGAAGACAGCGGCGAAGAGTGAAGACTTCGGCTAGGCGACCGTAGGAAGAGTTAGGCACTCGGCCCCCGCCCCACACTAGAGCCCTAGTGTTTCGTTGACTACCTTTGTGTTTCATTGACTAAGCGCATTCTGGGGCTCTAGCGTTCCTACCCTCTCTCTCCCCTCACCCCTCCCGTGTTTTCCCGCTCCCCCCGCTCCCTCGCCTCCGCTACCTCCGGGTATCGGAGGTGCACCCAGTAGGTTCGGGCAGGTTAGGCCTCCCGCTCCGCACACCCCCCTCACCCTTCCCCCTCCACGGCTCCTGAGGGACCCGCTTTACGCCGCACCCCGGGGTCTCGCGGGTGAGCGTGGTGGTGCGCACCATTCCGGCGGAGACGGTGGCCCTGGGTCACCTTGCATCCAGTCGGGTTCACCAGCGCCCTTGGGGACGGAGTGGCTTCTGGTCACCCCACTCCCCTCGGACACGAGCCCGACAACCGGAGGCGGCGCCATAGGCCCTATAGGGGCGGAGCAGCGCCGGGGCGCAAGCCCAGCACCTCGCCACAAGATGTATGGAATCAGTTGGTCGTGTGTGCAAAGAGATGAAAAAGATTAGAGCAGAGACAAAGTCTCGACAAAAATAGCGTAGAATGCACTTCAACTAGATGAAGTAGCTGGTAGCAGTTAGGAACGTAACGGGATCATGCTCAGTAACGTACTGTGATGGATGAGGTATAACTAAGAAGCAGTGGATAGATGTCACGTCATCTGTGGATGACAACCCACCTCTAGCGTCAGGTTTGGTAGCGACGACCGCGCTCATCTCGCCCTCCCCCGAGGCGGTGGCGGCCGTCACCCAGAATTCGTACAGCTGCGGCTGCAGCCCGCGCACCTCCACCTGGAACTCCTCCTGGCCCGGCCCGTGCGGCACTGTCAGCTGCGAGTGCTGCCCTGTCCTGTCAACATTGCACTACATACAATCACTGAATAAAGATTGTTTTGGCGGGAACGTGAACAAGTGTGTGTGCTCTCATTGTATTTTTTCTTAAAATTTTTGTTCTTCCGTGAGTTAATGTGTAATAAATGTAGGTTATCAACCATTAAGTGCCGGTGAATTCGTGCAAGTGTAGGAAAACAGCCAATGGTAAGAAACATGCCATTTTACGTTCACACCGAAATTCCACTGGAAATCATCAGTAAACTCCAAATCTTTACTGAGGGTATGACTAGAACTTGACTGTGACCACAAAATAATTAATAGTACAAGTTCTGTGACTTAAAATTGACCTGAAATGTGACTTTGACCCAACTTTTCGATTTAAATTCACAAAGATTTCAAAAAATGTATTATTTGACACTGGCTAAATACACTACTAGTGTGGAGCTATATAATAAAATTAAAAAAAAATACTGCTGCGTTTCTGTTAAAAACTATTAGAATCATGACAATGCCATGCCAATATATTTTGGCTAACTTATTGTATGCACGAAAAAATCTACACAAATTCAGTAAGCGCAGTGACATACATAGTTATAATACACGAAATAAGGACAAATTACTTTTGCCTTCTACTAGACTGTCCAAAGTAGACAGATCGTATTATGTAAACTGTGTTCGATTTTATAACTTTCTACCACAATGTATAACTCAGCTGAAGGAAAAAGCATTCAAGTCTATAATCACTTAAGTGTATGTTACTAAACAAGGCTTACTACTCTGTACAAGATTTTGTCAATGACAGAAAAACTTGGCAAAACATTGACTGTCTTGATGACTATAATCACTTATGATTTACTTTTAGTAGGTAGTTATATATATATATAAATATTGTTTATCTATTTTTTATAAGACATACTTCTATTTGGACATTTATATTATTTGACTTTTTATTGTTTTGACATTAATTTGACATTCTCAAAATTTTGGTAATTGTTTTTACACATAGCAGTCTTTATGAAGTTATTGTATTTATAAATATTTAGCAACTACTGGACATGGATTGTTCCTTTTCTTTTTAAATAATATTCTATATATGTGAAATGTAAATTGCTGACGTTCAAAAGTGTACCATGTACCTAATTGAAATAAACGATATTGAATTGAATTGAATTGAATTGTAGTTGCTGGTGATCAGGAACGAAGGTCCAACATAAGGCTCACATATACTGACTTGACTAATAGAGGAAAGATATTGCATAATGACTTATAGTGTGGTATTATGCCCGCGACTTCATCCACGTGGAGTAGTGTCTTTGGGTAGCATTCACTAATAAGACACATACGTATTCCAACTACACCGCACCGCACCACGCTACGTGAATCCCGCCTTCCCCATCCCTTCACTTACCCTCCCCTTCTTCCACACTCCTCTTCCCCTCACATAGCCTTCCCTCCCCCTTCCCTCCCCTCCTACTTACAAATCCCCTCCACCCCCATAACCTCCCCTCCCCCACCAATCCCCCTTCACTCCCCCTCCCCTCCCTTTACCCTCCCACTCCACTCCCCCTACCCTCTCCCTCTACTACTCCTACTCTCCTCCTTCCCCCACACAAACTTTGAATGTCATAGAATCCTCCCCCTCCACTCCATCTCCCCTTGCCCTTCCCCTCACTTCCACATCCCCTCCACCTCCTCTCCAGCTCCCCTCCCCTCCCTCTCCATTCCCCCTTCCCCTCACAAACTTTGAATATCATATGTATATCGAATCAACAGCCTGAATAATAAGTTTCAAGTTTCTAGCTTTAAAAATGACGATACTTCCATACAACTTTTCATCCCCCTTTCAACCCCGTACAACCCTCTTTTCGAAAAAAGTAGCCTATGTCCTTTCTCAGGCTTTTCTCTTTATAATATTAGTCTCGAAATCTGTATTATTTCTAATATCATAAGGCCAGCGTTTGACCACTTTCTCATTTCTAATTTTGAAGCTGGCCAGGCGGACACTAGATAATGTCCTCTACCACCATGCGGGGTTGGGGTTTCTTAACAATATTTTTCCTTCACCAAGGAAACCCACCAAGGGGCCCCACTAAGGGCCCCCACACAGAACACAGATGGCCCCCCTGTGAAAAGCGCACATACATGTTTCGATTGAATATCCAATGGTGCGGCGGGGATTGAACACGCTATCTTTGGCTTCAAAGCAAGAGACCATTCTCCCACTACGCCACTGGGCCCTCAAATTTTTTTTATTCGTTTTGTTTGTCGTTCGAGTACTGTCGTTCACCATAGGTTTTAGGTCATGGATATGTTTTTATTTTAATCAAATATTGTTCGTAAAACGTACCAACATGGAATCGTAGTCTGAGGATATAACTGAGTAATTGACATTTCCTATAACGCTTTCGGGTAAACACATTCACAATCTTGTATATAAGTATTCTTGCAAATAAGCGATTTGATTGATTGATTAATTGATTGAAGGTCAGATTGATTACAAACTCTGTGAATAACTTACCTCTGTGGTCTATTGTAGACGGTGTAATGTTTGATCCTGCCGTTCTTCTGCACTGGAGCTAACCAGCTTACAACCACGCTGTCTTCAGAATTTGCAGACGCTTTTATATCAGCCGGCGGGCCGGGAACTGAAACATTGTTATTGTCAAAAGTTGATCGTGAAGTTTATTAGTATTTATTGTAGTGTATCTGGTCCATTACTTCGTTATAGGGAGATGAAGATTCATATTTTATGTCTCTCAGACAAACACTTGACTCCTATCTCCTACTATAGATAAACATTGTGGTCCTTACTCCATACATTTGGAAACCAGTGACTAGCGATTACAAAATTAAACAATTGCGCTAAAAAGTATGTGATGGTGGTGAAAAACATAAATAAGAGCAGAGCTAGAATATGTAGTCTTTCAAAAGGGGCGTTAAAAGAATCTCGACAGGTCGGCAACGCATGAGTGACATCCCTAGTGTTGCAAGTGGTGTTCGTAGGCATCGGTGACCACTTCCATCAGGTGAGCCGTTTTTAGGGTTCCGTAGCCGAATGGCAAAAAACGGAACCCTTATAGATTCGTCATGTCTGTCTGTCTGTCCGTCCGTATGTCACAGCCATTTTATTCCGAAACTGTTAGGACTACAGAATTGAAACTTGGTAGGTAGATGAATTCTGTGAACCGCTTTCCGATTTTTATACAAAAATAAAAAATATAAAAGTTTAAGGGGGGGCATCCCATACATAGAACTGAAACAAAAAAAAAATTCTTCAAACCTATGCTTGTGGGGTGTCTATGGATAGGTCTTTAAAAATGAAATTGAGGTTCCTAAAATCATTTTTTCTCAAAGTCAATCATTATGTGTGTCCCCCCCCCCCCCCCCCCCCCTCTCTAACTTTTGTAATGAGTAAAGTAAAAGTATGGGAGTGAAAAATCTAAAAAAAATATATGCTGTAGATCTCAATAAAAACTAACAACGAAAATTGGTTTGAACGAGATACAGTCAGTAGTTTTAGAGATATGGCGACCGCAAAGATAACTTTGTTTTTCATACAAACACTATGAAAAACAAAGTTAATTTTGTAGTTGCGAAAAATCATAGTTATGGAATACTTAACTGTGTTACGGAACCCTACGAGTGCGAGTCCGACTTGCACTTGGCCAGTTTATTTGTTTGCTATCTTTATAATAAAAAAAACATGTGATTCCTCAATAATAAGTTCGTTTAAAAAACTAAAAATAGCCGACTTCAATGCCGCGTTATTAGTTTTCAGTACCAATTTTGAGATGTGTATCTGTATATCTCTAGAGATACTAATCAAACCTCGATAAAATTAACATGGTACCACACTTGGGATATTTCCTTTCCAACAAAAGAAGAATAATCAAAATCGGTTCATAAACGACGAAGTTATCCGCGAACAAACATAAATATATATATACGGTCGAATTGAGAAACCTCCTCCTTTTTTGGAAGTCGGTTAGAAATATAGATGCAGGTAGAAAGTTCTTCGTAACTTACGGGCAGATTTAATTCAGATTATTTCCGAAATATAATTTAAAATGTCACCAGTTATTAGGGCTCTATATGTATATTTTAAATAGACTGTTAAGCTTACTATCTTCATGCGTGGCGCAGTAGAGTGGCGCGGAGGGCGGGCCGGCGCCGGCGGCGGTGCGTGCGCGGACCGACACGGAGTAGTTAGCGGCGCGGGACAGCGCCTGCAGGACTGTCTCCAGCCCGCCGGACCGACGCGTCTCCGACGGACTCTCCATGTCGTCTACTATCTGGAAGAAGTACCTTGTTACTTAGGTTATCTCGAAGGATGTTGACGTGATCACGTCTTATACATTGATGAACGCCGGCTGCACGCCCGAAGAAGTGTCACGTTCCGCGTGCAAGCGAGATCACGGCGACAAGCGATAGACAGGCACGATTGCATGACGTTATCGCGTAAATTCGTCCGTAAACCGACTTTACAGACAACCAATTTTTATTATATTTTTGAAGTTATACTTCTTTTGGCGCGATAGAGAAAAATGATGAGAGTGAATTTTTACGATGCGCGCGCACACCGACACCTAAATTTAACATCGTGAAGTTAGTTCTAGGTGGTACGATGCGCGCGCACACCGACACCTAAATTCTACACCGTGAAGTTAGTTCTAGGTGGCATGACTATGTTCAAGTTGTATATGTCATATTTATTTTAACGTCATATTTTTACGTTAATAAAACCTTCTTTATTTAAATAAAATCTTTTTGATTAATTTTAATATTTATCATTATTCACTACTGCATTTTAGTTATTTTTTTTCCATACGCCACAGAAGTATAACTTCTAATGCGTGTACATAAGTACACACACTCGTTTTTTTTGGGTTTTTTTTATTACAGACTAAAGTTGTAGGGCTTTACACGCCTACTACCTACTACAGCTTCACGGAAGTTGGAAGTGACTAAATGGTAGGCACCATATGTCTATAATGACAGGCTTCATAATGATCTCATTACCTTGTTTTAAGAACTTTATGTACACATCAATAAGAAAGCAATAAAGTTTTGAGTATATTTCAACATTTTCAACCTATGGTTTTTAGAGAGATATACAAATATGTAGAAAGCTACGCATTAGATCGAAGTGAAACTTCCTTCACATTGAAATATTGACAATTTAAATTTACGCGTACGTCAATTCCGTTGCATTCGGACCGTGATGCTACGTCCCTTCCGTTGCATTTTTACTCCAGTGCCTTTAGACGCACTTTCACTTGAATTATAATGATAGTTTTATACGTCATGTCATACCTCGTACAACACTTCGTACCCCAACAGGACTCCCCCTCGCAGCGGCGGCGGCGGCGGCTCCCACCACACTCGCAGAGACTGCGCGGACAGCGGCTCGCACCGGACGCGCTCTGGTGGACCTTCCGGCGCTGAGGATAAGGTTACTTTCATTTGCATTATCGTAGCTTGTTAAGATTCTCTATGTTTACAAAAACATTTTGTATTAAACAAAAACTTAATTTTATTTACTATTTCTATGGTTATTGATGAATACGCATTTTTTCACACTTCCTAGCGTATTCACCATCTTCGATCACATCATCGCTTACCACCAGGCGAGATAGTGGTCAAACGCTAGCCTGTGGGATATAAAAATACTCGCAGAAGTCAAAAAGTTCAGAGTTCATTAGCCATACACAGGCTATCAATATATTATGAACTACTCAAATGGTTGTCACTTTTCTGCTACTATCAGTGAGCTATTTTATAATAATTTATATAATATATATCTAATGCAGAAGCTATGTGACCAAAACTTTGAAGATGACGCTAGAAAAAATCAGAATAATTCTATATATTTTGTTAGACTTAGTGAATTCGATTCACATTTGTCGGTTTATTTTTAAATAACCTAATTACTAGTTAGTACAGTTTTTTTATGTCATATAGGCTGAGCGTTTCACCACTATCTCATCTGTTTTTAAGTGATGATGCGGTCAAAGATGGTAGCCTAGCATGGGAACTAGCTCTCAAGGATAGCTGCCGGAACATACATTAGATGTTTTGGCGACAGACTTTCTAACTTAAGGGTGGTAGCTGGCCAGTCGGGCACTAGATACTGTTTTACCACCATGCGGTTTTGGAAGTTTCTTAACTATGTTTTCCTTCACCGGACGGTCACTGTGATAAGCGCACATACATTTTCGATAAAGAAATCCATTGGTTCAGGCAGGGATTGAACTCGCTACCTCTGTCGTCAAAACCGATCATTCTCCCGCCACACCACTGGGCCCCCAAAAGTATTTTCAAAAATATCAGTAGGACTAACCTCCTTCCAAGGTAGTAGCAGTGAGCGGCACGCTGGGCGGGCCCGCGCCCACTGCGTTGAACGCTCGCACGCGCACCTCGTAGTGGTGGTGCGTGCGCAGCGCGGACAGCGTGGCGTGCGCGGCGCCCCACCCCGCCGCCGTCAGCGCCTGCGACTCGTTGTCCGCGGAGGGGGGAGCCGACCGCCACGTCACCACGTACCCCAGCAGCTCGCCGTGCCACGTCTCTTGGGGAGGAGGCTGGCGATGGTTAACGTTTATATCAGCTGAGCCTAACTTAAAGGATTAGCAACCTGAAGTGACAGTGAGCCGGTCAAATCTGTCGTAGAATTGATAATTATTGGGGTAGACGTGTTCTAGAGTGGAGACCACGGCTCGGTAAACGTAGTGTAGGACGCCCTCCAGCTAGGTGGTTCGATGATATACGCAAGCTGGCTGACAGCGGTTAGAAGAAAAAGAGCTGAAGATTGAGCTTAGTGGCGTGTTACAGGTGAGGCCTATATCCAGCAGTGGACAAGGATAGCCTGATGATGATGATAAGGCTAACTTACTGTCGGTAATTCACAACGGCTTAGGCGTTGGCCTGGCGCTCGAGAGGTCGTGAGTTAAATCCCCACTCATTGCACTATTGACGTAACTCCAGACACAAGCATATTTAGCTTAGTCGGAGGGGTTAACAAGACTACTAGTAATATGAATCCCACATTTAAAAAAAAATCTGGATTATTGCTATAGATATTTTCGACAATTAGATCCATACTCCACTACATTTAAATTGTTCCAGCATCTATCTTCTATATTCTGATCCATTCCGTCAAAAGTTTGTCTGATTGCTCTTTTCGCGATATAACTGGCGCTTGTACGATTATGCTTGTGTATAATTATTTTGCTTTTTAAGTTGTGGTGTACAATAAAGAGATTAATTATTTATCTAATCGCAGAGACGACATCGTTTCATCACGCTGACAAATTAAATAGCGCAACGAACACAACATCCTCGCTTCTCCGCTTTAGTGGAGTTCAGACCTAAGAAATCCATTCACCAATATTAGATGTGCGCCGGGCAGAGCTAGCAATCCAACATCGACCACCACCATCCTATCCACTCCTCAAATTAAGATTCGTTAAAAGTCAGAACCTGGTCACAACATCCGAAGAAAAATGATAAACGTGAGTACCTACCTACCTACTAATTTAGTCAGAGATGAGAACTGTACAATCTCACCTGCCATTTAACCATTAACTCTCCTGGAGCTGTAGCCTGCACTTGCACGTTGTGAGGAGGTTCTGATGGTGCTGAAAAAAAAAACCAAACCCAAAAAAAAATATTATGTATTACTTTTGATATAAGATAACGTGAAGAACTAGACACGCCAGATGGTAGAAAATAACGTTTCCCTAAAACACACACAGTGACATGCAAATCTTAGGTTAACCAGTATTTTGCGTGGCACCACTGCTCTACTCTGGGGCCTTATTCAGTATGACCATTTTAAAGTCTTACCGTGCCGTGTTACGTTATCTCCACGTTATGGTATTCTCTATGCCAATTAAAACGTAGTAGGGTAAGGTTACAAGCGCGTTTTGAGCTGACAAAATATCGTGACATATAAGGACGTGTAACGCGCGTGTTTTCTATAATTTACCTTCGTGTGGCATACAGAATACAATTTTTCAATAACGTTACGTGGCGCGTTAAGGAACGCGTTATCTCATTGGTCATACTGAACAAGGCCCCTGCGCTCGTTACCTTGCAGCCTTGTGGTATCAACATTTGAAACTTCACACGCTTGTATACAAATCGTCAAGGTACGGCCACTCCGCGGCGTCCTGTGATGTGCGGGCGCGATCTCAGTACTTTTCAATTGTTTTCTGATCGCGTTTGGTGTGAACCAGTCGGTACAAATACTGCTGTACTATTTAATCGCCACCTAGATCGCGCACTCAGGACGCTGCGGTGTGTCCGTACCTTTAGAGTTTCAAATGTATAGATTCACTGTACACTTTATCCTTTAAATTATCAAAATAATTTTATTGCAAAAATATATCCTCTCGTCTCATAATATCACCCCAAAACGTTAAATGATGATTAACGTTAGCAGGAGTTCAAGAGTGTAGTTGTAAGTATACCTTCTTCCAAGGTGTGCACAATGACAGGTTCCGAGTAGTCACTGTCCCCGATATCGTTAACAGCCGCCAGTCGCAGCGCGTACGCCGTCGCCGGGCGTAGACCTTCCACCACGTACTCCAACGAGCCTGAACCGGCCTCTGAAGGGTCCACACTGAAACGAACAATACACCACTCCATGAAGGTTTTTTTTAGGCGCATTGGGGTAAAATTATTAAGTGAAAGTGACGTAGTGTCACGCTCCGAATGCAGCAGAAGTGACGTTAACGTCATGTTATATTTTATATGTCTAAACGCCCTCTATTGTAGAACGGCGTAACTACGAAGACGTATTCGCTGTCATTCGGGCATTCGTCCGCTAAGTTCAACAGATGGAGTTGTAAATAAAATCAATTAGTGATGTTGAGAAATAAATTGAATAATCTTAACACTCTGTATTCCTACTCTGTGAAGGAAGTTTCACTTCTAACGCGTAGCTTTTTTTTACGCAACCTTTTTTGCAGGCAATTGTAGAACACTAAAATAACGTAGGCTTAAAGGGGGGGATTAGCTTATTTATTATTACCCTCATTGTTTGAAATGTGACATTTTATTAGTTATTTTATAATAGCAGAGTTTTACCTACCATTAAAACTCTTATTATGTCCGGAGCCTTATTCGAGGCCAAAAGTAGACAACATTGAGATAACATCTCCTGTTTCCGGCCGAACTTCAATCGTTGTAGTTCCGTTTGTCGACCTTAAGTTGGTAACTTCCGGTCGCCATTGTTCACCAGGTGGCGCACGTCGCAGATTTCCTCATTGTGGTCTCAATAACCTATTACACTATCCTACCTAACACCAGGCAGAACTTACTGTATGGCCTCGAATAAGGCTCCGGACATAATAAGAGTTTTAATGGTAGGTAAAACTCTGCTATTATGTCCTTCCGCCGTTATTCGAGGCCAAAAGTAGACAACATTGAGACATTGTTTGTTATCGCCTGGTGAACAAGACGCCAATGTGATTTTATATAATACTAAAAAGTAAATAGGTACATGAATGTGACTCATTAATTGAAAATAATGAAGTTACTTATATTTATTATTATTATTATGCACATATTTATTTTCTTTTTATATATATATACATTTTTTTTTTTTTTTAATATATATAGCAACAACGTACATTTTCAAAGAATGTTACATATATAAGAATTATCTCACAGGTTCAAATAAATCTCCTAATGAGTTATTTGTACAAACATTTGCTGCTGATCTAACTTTTTTCTTATAATATTTTGAAAAGGTATTTTCTGATCTCCAATTTGCTCTAGCCAAAATTTTATCTAAAGGCTCTCTATCGAGCCAACCCCTTGAAGCTACTGCTGACCTAACACTTCCCGGAGTCGCTTGTACCCCAGCGTCAGATAAAATAGATTTGACCCAGCTCGCAATTACAGTCTTTGAAGCGACTTTGGCTACGCCTCGGGCTGTTACAAATAAATTACTGACTTTTCCTTCGCTTCGTCTATCCTTCCCTATTCGAATTAACTTTCTTATCCATAGTACAGGATCGATATTGGGGTTCTCATTATTTGAATATAGTTTCCAACCCGATTGGATGAACGATTTAGAATCAGTTTTAGACCCGTAAAGAGGCCAGAAGGTTACACAGTTCGCATTACTATCGTCAATAAAATGCCCATCCGATATACTTAAAAGTGTGAGATCGTGTACACGCCATCCGGAGCAAAGTAACAATAATATAGCACATCGACGCGAAACTTCCCATAAACTTTCCGCCAAATTACTTTCGTTTGACAACCAAGATATTAAATACGTTTGTATCCCAAATACTAGTATTTTTTGTCTGCCTTTTGGCATTACTTGTCGCAATAGATTTTAGTATATGTTTTACTAAAATATTAGAACTTAATCGAGCACCATCGTTAGTATTACACAAGGTTGATACGACGGACTTATGAACCAAAATGGTTCTATATGATAATTTATCTTTAAGGTGTAAATCGGCTAAAAATTTTGCCAGTTCTGAACCAGATGGACTAAAAGGATTAACATCTGAGCTCTGACACCACTTTACCCATCGCGCCCAAGCCGGTTTATAAGTGTTAAGAGTGGATGCGCGCCATCCTGACCGCAACAGAGCTTTTTGTTGCAATGACCATGATTCTACGGCATTAGACCACCCCCACATTTCCATATTTCTAGATTTAGATCCCGTACTTTCGGCGGGGGACGGCCTGTCGACATGTCTATTAGTTTGGTCTCTATCTGCTTGACAGTGAATGGCGGTGCGATGGCACGGGCTTTTAGGTCCGCTCGCCAAAACGCCCGCGGCCATTTCGGCGCTACAACTAGGTAAATTCCCTTCGCTCGATTTAGATGCATGAGGACTCTCGGCATCAGGTTTGGGGGAGGAAAGACCCATGCTAATTTGAACTCCCACTCCCAGGCAAACGCATTGTGTTTCCACGCTAATGGGTCCGATTGATCTAGACTGACGTATTTCGGTACGACGTGGGCATGAGCTGATGCAAAAAGATCTACTTCTGGGACGCCCCATTTCTGGAATACTACATGTGTCAACGCTGGCAGTAAGTGCCATTCGGGGAGTATTGATTTTCGAGACAGACGATCGGCTACACAGTTGTATTTGCCTGGAATATGATGTGGGATTAAATTAATGTCGAAACGATCTAATATTTCGAAAATTTGATAAGTTAGGCTCATTAGCTGTAATGATCGACTCCCTCCCTCGTTTCTCAGATACGCTACAACCGATTTGTTGTCGCATTGTAGTAGCAACGACGAATGACTCAGAAAAGGACCTAGCTGCAACAGACATTTTAAAATAGTCAGCATTTCTTTCTGATTCGAGTGAATGGCTTCTTCGCCCTGTAACCAATCTCCCATTAACTGCACGCCGTTCAGCTCTGCACCCCACCCTACGTTGGCTGCATCTGTCGTGAGAAAGTGTGTTATAAGTGGAGGGTGAAGTAGAGTGGACTTGTCGCAATTCAGCATCCACCACTCGAGTTCCATGATCGTCTGAAAAGGAAGTGGAGCTTTCGTTTGGGGATCGCCTTGAAGCATGCTGTTGCAGTGAAACGGCAGGCAACGGAAGTTCAACCGACCTTGTGGAATCACTAAGCGTGCAAAGTTCAAGGTCCCTACCATGCTTTGAACTTCTTGAAGCGTTGCTCTTTGCTGATTCAACAGCTTCGTTATGGCGGCTCGTATCCCCTGGATTTTCTTCTGGGGCAAACATTTTTTGTTTTGCCACGTGTCCCAAACTAGACCGAGATATTTTGTCGATTTTTGTGGAATCAAAATTGTCTTGGAGGTGTTGATGACCCATCCCAAATCTTGAAAAGTCTTGAGAACTATCTGCGTCTGCTGCACTAATTTTAACCTGTTTTGGCAAGCGATCAAATAATCGTCCAAGAATACGACTATTAGAATCCCTGTTCTCTCAGAATTTCCGCCGTCCAATTCGAGAGCGACGCAAATACTTTGGGGGCGGTTGCAAGACCAAATGGCAAACAAGTCATCTGTAACAATTGATTTCTGTAAAGAAGTCTTAGGAAGCACCGATGTGACTGCGCCACAGGGACGTGGTAATAGGCCTGTGTGAGGTCGATTTTTACCGTCCAATCGTTCGGTTGTAAAAACTCCGGCATGCGGTGAACTGAGATTAGTCTGAATTTGGATACCACTAGAAACTGATTTAGCATTTTCAGGTTGAATATCGGGCGCATTGTCCCATCGCTTTTTGGAGTCAAAAATAGGGTTGATAAAAAGCTCGGCGTTTCGGGGGCATATTCTAAAATATTTTCTAAAATCAAATTGTTTATCGTACGATCCATTTCGCACGATGGTGTGGTTTGATAGTAGCCGTTCGTTAGCAATGGTAAAACCAGAGGGGGTTGTACTCGAAATGGTATTTTGTAACCTGTTATTATTCGCAGTAGGGGCTCTGGTGCTCCTAACCTTGCCCATGCACTCACGAACGACCCTAACCTGCCCCCTTGAAACATTTGCATTAAGTCAATATCTTCTATTACCCCTTCCCCCACCCCTTGGGGCATTGATTTGGCCAGTTTGGCCCTGTGTATTAAAAGGTTTCCTAGGATTTGCTGGGGTCTGTCCCGCGACAAATGATTGTCGGTTATATTGATGTCGAAATAACCGTTGTGTCCCGGTATGGGCTGGTAAATTGTTATTAAACGCATACGGTTGCGTGTACGTATATTGTCTATTGGTCTGAGGGGCCTGATATCTCAACGCAGACGGTGCCAGGAAGCGACCGGTCTGGTTGTAATGACTACTCCTACTGGGTCCAGGTTGCGCAGCCTGGAACCCAGAATACACTCTCTTCTCTTGCGCAGAGAAGGAGGACCTAGCAAATATTTTATTAATACCCCCATTACTTTTCAAAAATTCGGCAAACTCTTCTTTATCGAACAAAAAATCACTAGAAGGGGGTACCTTTTTCAAAAGTGTTTTGAGAAATTTATCTTTTACCAATTCAAGAAAGGCATCCCGCCTTTGTTCAATAATATCAGCCCGTCGACCACAAAGCAATTGCAAAGAATCAAGAGAAATTTTCTGAAAATCCCCGGAAAATATTTCTTTTATTTTTAAAAGCAAAGACTCAGCATCATTACTTTCGCCATCTTGAACGAATTGCATTAGTTCGGTTACCCCATTCTTTAAAGCATCGCTTTGCATAATAACTGCATGCGTTATTGCACCTAATGAACGATCGGTTGCCGTCAGTTGATTCAGTTTATCAAATTGTTTAAGTTCATCATTAACTTCTAGCTCTACAAACCCCGGTCGAGCATTATACGATTTTTGAATATCAGAGTACCGGACATTGGACCAGTTTACAGTTTTAAAATGTTGCAATCCATTAAGTAACTTTAAATGCTCTGAAGAGGCATTTTGGATCGCTGGTTCTTTAAGATTAGTGGTGAGATCGAAATCAAAAGTTAGGGCCGACGCGGCGGGCACCTCACTAGCCCCGCCCGGCTGGCTATGCGCCGGTGCCGGGTCGGCGGCTTCTGTTTCATAGGGAGATCTATTATAATCAGATCCTACCGGGTACCACCCGGAAGGCGGGTAGGTATTGCATGCCAAGTAGTTTTGGATTTGACTCACCTGTTCTGTAAGTAGTTTTAGTACCTTACTCTTTTTTCGGCTGACGTCCTCCCTGTATAATCTTTTACGCTTACGATTATTTGGGATCGCTGGTTCTTCCCTAATTTCCTCGTCACTACTGGTGGAGGACGAAGATTCACTTTCGTCGGCGTATTCTTCATTTGCCGACATAGTAGGTAGTTATAAAAAACGAACAAACAAGATTAACCAGGAAGGTGGTTATAAAAAACGAAAAACACAGATATTTTCATAAAATCGAAAAAACTACGTAGATTTAACGAAACTGAAGAAACTACAACTTTTTCTAATCCTTGAAGGTATAACTAAATTTATTTTAATTCGAACGTTAGCAACGTTTACACAAGTTTCGGCACGAAAATTCAAGACGCCAATGAGGAAATCTGCGACGTGCGCCACCTGGTGAACAATGGCGACCGGAAGTTACCAACTTAAGGTCGACAAACGGAACTACAACGATTGAAGATCGGCCGGAAACAGGAGATGTTATCTCAATGTTGTCTACTTTTGGCCTCGAATAACGGCGGAAGGACATAATGTACTACTTCGACGTAGTTTAGGCTTAGAGACATTTTTTTTATTTTCTGACACTATTGTAACTTTTATGACTAATGGCAACATTTTATTCTACTTCACTTTTGCACGATATTATTCTTTTATAGGCTTCACACGTATATTGCAGTGTCGTGTTCAGTGTATATTAATTAGTCATTTTACGTTTGTACTGGTATTATTACAACGTATTAGTCACTATTTGTACTTAATTGTATTTCAATGACTTTCATGAACGATGTACCCAAATGGAACAATAAATTGAAAATTCATTAAGGCCAGCATAGCGACTTCTATTGAAAGGCTAAAATATAATGTAGGACTCACAATACTTATAAACTAACAAAACGATACATTTTCAAAAATCACACTCGTGCCTGTCCCTTACAGCGGCCGGCAACACGACACTGCAACCAGCAAGCATATCACGAAATTTGATAGGGATTCAAATGAACGAAATGACAGAGATGGAAGATACAGCCTGCATAGCTGCGTCCCCGTTATTTAGTCCATTCAGTAATCAACTGTCCAATTTAGGGGGCAGTACAGAGGCTTGGACGCGTTGCCATCATAAACACATTGATCTACTCGAGGCATATATAGCTTCATTAGAACATTAGAACAACAACACGGTATATATATGATATACATAGTAGGTTAGCACACCTGTCTCTGACAGCGTGCGCGGGCAGGTCCCTCGAAGGCGCGTCCCGCCAATCCGCCCTGGGCGGCGGCGCGGCGCCCACCACGCGGTACTGCAGCCGGTAGAGGCGCACGGCCGCGTTGCCGTCATACCCGCGCCGCCACCACAGCCGCGCCGCCCGCCCCGACGTCGCCGACACACGCAGGCCAGCGGGTGCCTCGGGTAGCTCTGCATTTAATGTTCTACTGTTATGTATTAGCTTTACAGTGACTGTGGTCACAACAAATATTGTAAACAAGCCCGATTTTAGACAAATTATTATGCCCATCTCCAAGGCGTCCATTGCACAATAGCTTTTGCTGACAGTCACGGCTGTGACTGATAGATAACCCATTACAGGGTTGGTAATCCGTCTTCTAAAACCATCAGTTATTACTCTTGGTTGCTGATGCAGCAAATCAAAGTATTTAAATATCGGTCAGTCACCGACAGTCACCCCATTACACGATCAGTTATCCATCAGTCACAGCCGTGACTGTGACAGCAAAACCTATCATGTAGTGGACGCCTTATGGGGTGACTAGCGATATTAAGATACTTTGATTTTGTGCGTCAGCAACTATTAGTCAGCGTAGGACGTCCTGTGACCAGGTGGAGCGACGATATACGCAAAGCGGTGGGCAGTGATTGGAAAAGAAGAGCCGAAGATTGGGCTCAGTGGCGCATCTTGGCAGAGGCCTACATCCAGCAGTGGACTGACACCGGCTGATGATGATGAACCATCAGTCACAAGTGATGGTTTTGAATGACGGATAGCCTACCGTGTAATGGACGCCTAAAACCTAGCAGTATTGCAATCCCCCAATCTAACTAGAAATTGTAAACAAATTGTAATCAAGTCCTTCCCATATTTAAAACCTATATCCACTCTCATGTTTTGCATCTATCTTAGATTTAATTTCAGGTAAATATTTACATCGCAGAGAAAAACAAATGCTTTTGTTTAACCGACTTAAAAAAAAAAGGAGGTTTCTCAATTCGACCGTATATATGTTTTTTTTTATGTTTGTTCGCGGATTCGCACCTTACGTTACTTCAAGATAATAAACCTGGTTATTCGCGAGGTGGTTCCGATTCAATTCTATTATAATTTTATGATTCCTATTTCTGTGATTATAATGATGACCTAGGATTATAATGATGACCTAGGATTATAATGATGACCTAGGATTATAATGATGACCTAGGATTTTCTAGCTCGCATCTGCATTGGACATGCTAATTCATGGCGAGGTACCTTGCACAGCGAGGTATATCAGCAGCTCGTCCCGTCCATACGCGTTCTCGGCCCGACACCGGTACACGCCGGAGTCGTCGCGAGCCGCGTGCGTGACTGTCAGGCTCGAGCTCACGCCGCCGTCTGACCGCTTCTCTGATACTGATACTCTGGAACGAGGTGATATATGTATGTGTCAATTTCTATGGAAATTTTTTGATGAATATGCTGACACGCGAAAGACCAGAATTAAAAATGAATTGGAGTAATGTATTTGTTTAAACATTGCTTTATACTTGTGGAGTCCACTTTCGTCTAAAAAGTATATAGTTACAGGAAAAAAATGTTCGCCACGGCTGTTGCTAACATACTTTGCTATATTGTATGAAAACTTCATAACGAATCGAAAGTTTTGAAGGTTAGAAACGTTTACTCTAATCTCATCTAGTGTCATCAAAGAAGAGCATACACTGCTCTCTGCCAACTGATTTATCCTTCTAATATTATCCTACTAATATAACAAAGGTGAAAGTTTGTGTGTATGTTTGTTACCTCTTCACGATAAAACTACTCAACTGATTAAGCAAACATTTGGTATGTAAATACGTAGTCTAGACACGGGAAATACACATAGGGTACTTTTATCTCGATATTTACATGGGAACGATATCTACACTGATAAAACCGCGGGGCGCAGCTAGTCATTTATTATTGTTACCTGTAAGTGGTAAGATCGACCCTCTTCATATTATGGGTCCACTGCAGCTGTATAGGCGGGTCTCCCCTGGCGTCGCATTGCAGCGTCACCTGCGCCGTACGCTTCACCGTCATGTTACGCGAAGAGTACTCGAAGTGAGCTGGCTCTGGAATATTATCACCTTTCAGATTTTTCTTCATATTTATTATAATAATCCTGTACTGAGCGTGGTCTATGCTGGGTATCTAGACCAATATTACAAAATTAAAATCTTGTACATCTGTCACTCTGTCTGTTTGTTTCCTAATCACGCCTAAACGGATGATCTGATCTCACTGAAATTAAACTTAACAAGATAATACTTTTTCGGATGAAAAGGCTAGCTATTATGCACTATCTCATCTCGTGGTAAGCGATAATGACTGAATGCCAAGCAGAAACACGTTAATCAAGATATTTTGTAAAAGAGCTTACCATTAACTGACACAGTGATGATCTTCGACAGCCCCCTCCCAATGCCGTTCTCAGCCCGACACATGTACTGCCCTTCGTGGTGATGGGCTGCTGGACTGATGCTGAGAGATCCATTTGACAGAACTGCAAACTGCAAATCCATGTTCGACACTGGCCTGAAGTCAGATACCCCCGAACCTGACAAAGTGACAAACGTTAGGATAAGACAAGCAAAACTGTTAATGAAATTACAACCACTTCGTAGATATGTCCTACCATGTCCTTTCAACCACGCAACTTTTGGTTCCGGATATCCTTTTGTAGAACAATGAGCCAAGATTTGGGTGCCTAATAGAGCCGATACGTCTTGAGGCTCGTAAGACCATGCTGGCGCCACTGAAAATAGCAGTAAACATATATAAACATATATGAATTATTGCTAAAATTAGGGAAATGTTTTTTTATTTATTTATTTGGTTTGCCAACAGATGACACACATTACATTACAATATATTAAACCTAGGTACTATAGATTACGTGCGCACCCAATTATAGGCAAACACAGCATGCACGTATTATATAAAGTTAAAATGGGTAACTGCTTAGATACCAATTAGTAAGTAATACAAAATATTATGAAAAAACAAAAAATATGTTCATATAAATGTTGAGTAAGAGACATCAGTCATAAAAATAATTCTATCATTAAAGATTACCAGATTAAAGGATTTGTTTTCCTCTATTTACCCTATCTGTCTGACTTCTGAGAAACAAACAGAACATTATTAAAACTACCGTGAGTATGTTCCATAATTTATAATAAATTTATACGGCTTAACTCACGTAATCGTAACGTTCGCGCACGGCAGCCGTCGGAGCCGCGCGCACTCCTTGAGAAAGGGACGCGATTCGTCCTGAAACCGGTCGGAGGCCTTTTCGACTGAGATTACGTGAGTTAAGCCGTATAAATTTATTATAAATTATCAAACAGAACATACAATTATATACATCTCTGTGATACCTTTGACAGCAAGTCTCGCAGTATGGTTAACTTCTGCAGCGCTGTTTGTGGCTACACAGGTGTACTCTCCGCTGTGCTTTGATGTCACGTGGGAGAATATCAGGAAGCTGAACTCATCCAGAGATTTCTCTTGCACCTGGAATTCAACAACATATTTTGCTGAGAACTCTTTCAGAATCTAAGAACTCATTATATTTGTGTATGTATACTGAAAGTATTACCTGTAAATTAGAAGGAATGTGTTGTCCATCTTTGAGCCACGAAAAGTAAACTGGCTTATCCCCAGATGTGATCCCGCAGAGAACTTGTATCGAACTTCCTTCTACCAGATCAGATGGGAAGATGAAACCGGCTATTTTTGGTGGATCTGTGATCACAGATAGAGAAAAAACCCTTTGTATAGAGTTATTTGAAAATGATATAAATGAAAACTATGTACGTGTTGTCAAGGAGCTGAATAGCCTCAACTTTCACATGGTCTAAGTCTACGGTCGTGAGCTTCGGCATATTTTAAAATAACGCTATTAACGTCATCCACTTAAAGGTCACGATAGAGGTCGTCGTTTCTGATGTACCATGGTACATTTACTCTTTACACATTTAGTACTTTAATTTGGAATCTCTCTCAAAAATCAAAAGTATGCACTGAATCTGTAAACACTTTATATGAAAACTCACTTCTAACAAATATTTGGATATCCTTCTGAGCATACTGTCCCGAAGGAGCCGTGACCCTGCAGGAGTACACCCCAGCATCAGCCGGCTCCGCTGGCCACAGAAGCAGTTCTCCACCAACTCCAGTAAGAGCTCTTCCTCCAGCCGAGCTGACGTCCATGCCTCCGCGCTGCCATCGTATCTCACTGAAAGGAAACATGCAATACTGTATCATCTACTGAAAAACACATGTGTTGTTTTACATAAAAATGTTAAGATTAATGGTCTATGAGGAATGGAAAATGGTCTAAAACATTCAAGATCAACTATCGGAACTTCTAAATGATTGAACAAACATCAAAATGGGAGAACCGAACAGGATAACTCTACAGAAGACTGTAAATAACGAACTACTAAAACAGGAAAGGAAACTTATAATTTTACTAAGCAAATGCACCTCCATCAACCTGATTGGAAATCCAGAGTAGGGACAGTAGACGGTAGTGTTGGCGCCCGCCACCACGCGCACGGGGCTGGCGGTCCGTATCGATGGTGGACCTGGAACGAGAATGTTACATTTTATTGTTTTTAGGGTTACGTACCCAAAGGGTAAAACAGGAGCCTATTACTAAGACTCCGCTGCCCATCTATCTGTATGTCTGTCTGTCTATCTGTCTGTCCGTCTGTCACCAGGCTGTATCTCATAAACCGTGATAGTTAGACAGTTGAAATTTTCACAGATGATGTATTTCTGTTGCCGCTGTAACAACAAATACTTAAAACAGAATAAAGTTAAAAATAATAACCTATTATTTTTAACTTAATTCTATTTTTAGTATACAAGATACTTGTTTTTTCGGCATTTTAATATAACGCCATCTATGAACGCTTAGGTAGACGTCTATAGATGGCGATATATAGAAATGCCGCTTCTTGACACCTTTGTGTTAACTTTCACTTAGACATTAGACGTTAGACGGCATTATAAGAATTAAAATATAATTATTTAAAACGGCTTTACACTCACGGGTTAAGATGTCGAAATTACTCCGACACGTTTCGGACATTTTTGATGTCCTTTTTCACAGGAGTCAGGCCTACCGCGCGTCCCTCGCGCGACGGGATTCGGCACGTAACTGCCTAGCCGTGCGGGGAGCGGGCGTGGGGACGGCGGCCGGCGGAGTTGGCGAAGATTGTCTCTGTTTGGACGCAGATGGATGATCGATATTGACATTCGAAGAGCTATCACTGTCACTATTATTATTGTCTGTTTGGTTTGTGAACAGACACAACGCACTAATAGTGTCAGACTCACAAGTCCAGGTCTTGTTGGTGTCGGCGGTTAGCACTGGTTTCCAAGCCGGCGGTATCGTCCATCGTCCATCCCGGTTGAAATTCGGATACCGACTTATCTCGATAGCCTCACGAACCTTACGGGGAACGTAGAACTTTTCCCGCGATAACACGGAGGCTTTGTCGAAACGTAGGTAGTGCCGAGATTCCGAGATATGAGCATGTTCGGCTACCGCCGACCGATCGATGTCCATGTTTTACGTGCCGAATCCCGTCGCGCGAGGGACGCGCGGTAGGCCTGACTCCTGTGAAAAAGGACATCAAAAATGTCCGAATCGTGTCGGAGTAATTTCGACATCTTAACCCGTGAGTGTAAAGCCGTTTTAAATAATTATATGTGTTATTCTCACGATAATTTTCATAAACAAGGATTAAAATGTTTATTAACTATTATTTTTGGCTGGCGAAAACTGATAGTGGTGTTTTTAGCTTGATCTTATAAATATACTGTAGTGTGGTACGGAACCCTTCGAGTGCGAGTCCGACTTGCACTTGGCTAGTTTATTTTGTTTGTCCTCATGTTAGTTTTTAGAGTTCTGTACCTCAAAAGGTAAAAAAGGAGCCCTTATAAGATCACTCTATTGTCCGTCCGTCTGTCTGTCCGTCCGTGTGTCATCACCGATTCAGACACCAGGTACGGGTGTACCTAAGAAAATGCAGGACCTAGCAAGTTGTTATTTATACCAGATACTGAGGTGTATTAGTCCTTATTAGGTGATAAAAATCAAGGTCCTGAGTCAACACCATAATTAAATATGGGTAAATTTAGATTTCCGCGAAAAGTTGTAAGTTACTACATTTTTTTATTTTTCGAAATTTTCCTTTTACTTGTGCCTTGCTTTTTGCCAAATGTCGTGATTCTAGGTCAACGAGAACTACCATATAAGTTTTCGACCCAAAACCAATAGCGCACTTCCTGTTGACCTAGAATTGTCAATTTTGGTTAAAAGCAGCACAAGTAAAGAGAAAATTCTAATAAATAAAAAAGTAGCAAATTAAGGTATTATTTTATACCAATAAAATATAAATAATACCAATTTTATTATGGCTGTATAATGGATAGTCAAAGTCAAAGTCAAAGCATTTATTCAGTATATGGACAAATTAAAAATAACTCATCAAATTACATTAAATAGATCATATTCAATAAAAAATATTATAGATATAACAGAAACATAACTTATTGCTTTGAATTTACAAAAAAAAAACAAAGGTATTGAGCCTTTCAGCTTTCATCTAGACGTCGAACGTCACACTTAAAAAGCCTGATTAATTCCCCTGATTAATGTAGGGTTGCCAACCGTACTATAACGAGCACCCGCAACCCAGTGGATGTTTCAGTACTTCAGACAATTTTTATTAAAAAAATTGTAATAAGATATATAAGTATGGATATATATATATATATAAGATAGATAAGTATGGAACCCTCGGTGCACGAGTTATACTCGCAGTTGACCAGTTTTTATTTTCTCTGATGCGGACTAAAGTCAGATGTCCAGCGCCTCGTCTCAGTACCGTCTTTCAATTCCAGAAAAGTACAATTCCATCTGAAACCACATCTTTACTAAACATCGGGTGAAATAGCTGTGAAGGTGAGCGGTGCATGTCTGTTCAAAATAAAAATAATATTACCCAACAACTGTCATAATAATATTTATAATAAATAATTAATTTATATTAATTTATAATAATATTAACAAAACTGTCGAGTATCTGGCATCCAGTGGTAGGTTTATGCAAATCCCGAAAAAGCCCGCGTAGTGATAAAAAAACAGGAAGATACTGTGAGTGTTGTGTGTCGCGATCGAGTTCCAGTGAAAACCAGTGGTAGTGGTGCCGAGCGCTCAAAACAAGAACGAAAGAGGGTAGTCCGTTTCGTTTGCTCGTAAACATTACTTCGACCCGAAATCTACAGTTCATCCGTGATCATGACGCTTGCAACAGAGCCGAAATATCGGAAACTCTATTTTATTACATAAACTAGAATGCTTTGGGATAAGGGGAAACGTACTAGAGCTCTTTAAATCATATCTATCGGATAGACAACAGATTAAAGAAATAGTCAGAATTGATACAAACACAAAAATTGAAGAAAAACACTTATCAAAACCACTTAAAGTATACTATGGAGTGCCGCAAGGCAGTGTATTGGGACCACTTCTTTTCCTCTGCTACATTAATGATCTTCCAATGTGTACTAAGCATCCCATGGTGTTATTTGCCGATGACAGCACGGTAATCTTTAAGAAACAGGGGGAAGACTACAAGTCGGAAATCAATAATACATTGCATGACATTATTCATTGGTTAGACGTAAATAATTTAAGGATAAATAAAAAAAAACTAATATTATGCATTTCAATCAAAGAACTAATTATGAAAACTTTGACATTCAATATTTCAATGATATAATATGTAAAACAGAAGTGACGAAATTTTTAGGTATATATATATTGACAGACATCTTACGTGGAAACATCGCATAGATAATTTAGTTAAACGAATAAATAGCATGGCTTATGCGTTGTACTATCTATCAAAAGTAGTTGATCGTGAGACTGCACTGACATCTTATTATGGTACTGTAGAATCACTCTTAAGGTACGGTATAATTTTTTGGGGCAATTCGACCGATAAAGATCTAGTATTCTTGTCACAGAAAAGATGCATTAGGGCGATTACTAATTTGAAACCGAGAGACAGCTGTAAACCACATTTTATTAATTTAAAAATCTTGACTGTACCTTGTATATTTATTTACGAAGTTGCAGTATTTGTGAAAAAACATTTTAGCAAATTTGAGACTTAAGGAGAATCATATAACTTTAACGTGAGAAATAGTTCAAGGCTGTGTAGACAGGCCATTCCGAACATGGCTGATGGGAAAAAGTGTTTTTAGGATGGCTCCAAAAATTTATAACAAATTATCAAAAGCAATTAAGGAATGCAGCGTAGACGGCTTTAAATTGAAACTGCGATTATTATTGACTAGCAGCCCGCCCCGGCTTCGCACGGGTAGAACATATATGCCTACAAAATTTGCATCAGTTTGTTGCATCGAATATAACATATTAACATATTTAACAATCATCGTCATATTTCAACCAATTTACACAAAACCTTAACGAATTATGCACCTAAACCTTCCTCATAAACACTCTGGCTATTGGTGAAACCACAGGATAATCCGTTCAGTAGCTATTGAGATTATTGCGAACAGACAGACAGACGCAGTGATGAACTTTGTTTTATAATACTTACGTAGTGATATTGGACGGCCCTTTGGCGTAAAGGATAGTTACCCTGATTCTGAACCGACGGTCGTTGGTTTTAATCCTAGCTATATACCTACCAATGAAAGTTTTATGTGCATTCATGAATCATGAGTTTTCGTACAGTGGTTGTGGGATCATTAAATCTACCAAAAAATAGCTTACCATCAAGGAGGACATCTGCCGCCGTAACCTTACGGCGTTCCCCGACGCAAAATGTAGGGGTAATATACGTTTAACGTGTGTATCTGTGTGTCTGTCTGTAGCATCTTAGCACCTAACCGGATGAACCCATTTTGTTTTTATTATTGATAGTTTTTTTTTTGTTTGATAGATCTCTCTTCATCGAGAGTTTTCTTAGCTTGATTCATGAAAATTCGTCAATCGTCTTAAAACTATGAGCTTTTTTCTAGTTAATTTCGCAATGAAATCAACTTTCATAGATCTGATCAATTCGAAAATCTTCTTCCTCAACGATATTGTAAGAACATGGAAGCATTGACCTGATGCTGGGACATCTCCTGGACTCTACAGAATACTCAAATCCTCACCAACTTACAGCTCAGATTTTAAATGTCGTGTTTAGAGTCATTGGAATGATTTTAATGAAAAGATTATATATAGATCAGTCGGGGTGGCTTAAATTACTATATTATTATATATATAGATGAATACGAGTATTATTTTATACAATAGATCATATTATTATACTATATTGACTTCAAATTGATTGTGATCGGTGAGGATCTACAGCATAGCTAAGCTTATAATAATATTTTCGTAGTAATTTATTAATTTTGCGATGCGTGTTTCTGAAATTCGTGATATCTTCTAGAGTTTTCATTTGAATTATATACTGTGAAGGACAATTTTAATCTTTAATATGTGGCCAAGTTAATTAACGTAATTATTTGGATAAGGATTAATACTATATACTTGAAAATAGCCTTGGAAGTTATGTCATATTTTTTAACAAAAAATTTAAGATTAAAATGGTTACTGTGAGTCAACCTTAAGAGATAGACATATGCTGTCGCGGACTTTTTTGTAGGTCTTATTAAGTTGTACAACTCTTGATAGAAAATATTCTTCTATCTATTTTCAATTAAGCAGCGTTCGTAAGAAACGTGTTTTTTCGACCGTTTTTTTGCCGACTTAGGTTGCAAATTAGGTCTCCACTAATGTACCTTTGATTTAAACGGGATAATATATAGCCTATTTTCATTCCGAAAGTCCATTCTATGCATTAGTGAAAGAATTTTGTAAATCGGTTCAGTAGTTTTTGAGCCAAATCATTACAAACATACAAAAATACAAAAATACAAAAATACAAAAATACAAATGTTCTCTCTTTATAATATTAGTATAGATAAGTAAATGCTACTACAGTGTTACGGACTTTCTTATTGACAAAAGCTTCTAATAAGATTTTTTGATATGATTTGTTACCACAGACCAGAGCATGACTAGACTCTGCTAACACTAATTTTCAATGTTTATATCTTATGAATTGTGGTAAAATTTATTTATTTATTGAAGACTAGCTGTGCTCCGCGGCTTCGCCTGCGTTAAAAACAACTTTTATTTATTATAATTTTTTTTTTCATAAGAACCATCTCCTGACGATACAAAACACAACAAAAAAAGAATTCGTGAAATCGGTCCAGCCGTTTACGCGTGATGCCGTGACCAAGGGCAATTGGGATTCATTTTCATATATTAAGAAGATTGATATCTATGATTTGGTAATTGAGTAACTAAAATGAATGTATTTATTTAATTGTATTAGTTAATTTTAATTTTTTCAATTAATAAATGCTATAATAAATATATATATATCTATATATTAGTCAAATAACCCGCCCCTGAGCGCTCCGGGTGCAAAGGTGCCCATCACACTCGCCGCATTTCCACGTTGAATGGCGATGCTCATCCTTTGCACCAGGAACGAGCCGGCGCGGGAGTCACCTGTATTGTCCCTAAGCCTGTGACCTACTTCATGGACGAACTTCTTGGCCTCTGTCCCCAAACAACCCAGGGTCTCCACTGCGATAGGCACGAAGTGGTAAAGCGGCTCCATAGCAGCGTACTTTAGCCTCTTTTTACTAGCCGCGTCTTCTGCTGCTGCTGACGGGGAGTGGACGGTGCGACTGAGGTGGCTGGCAGCTAAAGTGCTAACGCAAGTCGCGTCCCAAACTAGGCACTTGCCGTTTTTCCAAGGCACCAGAGTCAACCCGTCCGGCCTCTTACCGTCAGATCTGCTCAGACCTGGAGGCTCGAGCACGCAGGGAACGTTTGCCGATATGAGAGCTCTACGGACTATGTCATTCAGCGCATGGTGACGAGGAAACCTCCCTGTGCAACGCCGACAACTCAATGCGTGATTGCCATCGGCCTCCACCATGGAACCGCAGGTGCATATGTGAGGTTCACACACCTTGCAGCCCAGACGGAGAGCCACCGCCACACGCAGAGAGTCGTCATCCAGTAATGTGCCCAGGTAAGGTGAAGGCAGCGCATGTAACCATGCACCGGATTCAGGCTGTGACACAGCCCGCAGTCTGGCCTTATCTGCTCCCGTGGTACCCTCTAATAATTGCTCCTGGAGCCGCTTCGTCCCTACATCGTCCCATGCCCGCTGAACGTGCTTCAATACTGGGATAGTCGCATCCGAATTGAAGCCAGACCAAGCCGACAACGCGTCAGACGCAAAGGGAATGCTCCCCCAGTCACCATTAGAATTGAGTAAAACAGTGACCAGGTTTGCAACCCCATGCACCGACGCTAGAAAAACTGGCAGGCCAACGTCACGTACGCAACGCACCCCAAGACCACCATATCGGATTGGCAGAGCCGCCTGACTCCACTGATTTTCATCTAGGGAGACATTAAGGACAGACTCCACCACCGATTTTAAGGCATTATCAAATGAAGATACTTCCTCAGGACACAGCCAGGTAGGGATGGTACGCAACAGGTATGTGACTTTTGGGAGAGCAAAGCACATGCGTAACATGATAATCGCAACGTGTGCGGAAAGATCTTTTAAACGTTCATGAGCAGTAAGGAGAAGCTTGTTACGAGCATTGATGGCCTCTGGAACTGCACTGAGAAATATTGGAGATCCTAAAATATTGAAATTAGATGCTGATAGCTCCTTGAGGCCAGGAAGAAGAGTATCAAAGCGAGGGTAGTGTACCCGAGCCTCAACACTGCAGGGGAATAACTCACACTTCGAGGGGTTCACTTCCAGACCCAGGTCTTTAAGGCGAGGAATGAGGGCCTCCAGATCCTGGAAAACGTCTTCTGGTTTACCCCCAATAGTGCCATCGTCCAGATACCATATGTTTAAGGCCGATTTGAGCGCAAGAATTACTTTATGAATGGCCAAACTAAAAACAAGAGGCCCGAGCGGATCCCCCTGCTGGGCTCCTACTCGTGAAAGAATGAGACTATTGTCAAAAAAGAGATTTGACGGAATCTTGTAGACCTGGTGAAGAATTTTTTCAATTGAATTTTAATATTTGTTTGCCTAAAGGCAAAACATGTACAAGGAACTTTTTTTGGCTCTAACATCTTGGCATATCTCTGTTATGACCTACATTCTTACAAATAAAAATGATTTTGATTTTTTTTTCGTAAATAATAAAAAACATGGTAAATATCCCGTTAACAGTTATAATAATAGTGTCAGTGACCATGAAAACTTAAAAACCTATAATATGATCAAAGTGTACCATAGACATTGAGCCGCGTGGAGTGTTCGACAGCGCCGCGCGAGTTGTGCGCGCGGCAGGAGTACCGTCCGCCGTCCTCGGGCCGCACTGACGTCATGTTGTAGTAGCTCACTACGTCACCGTTCGTGTTCATGAACTGCGTCACTGATCTGAAACGTCATTCAATAGTACACAGTATAATCATAATATAATTATGATGGTGTAAAAACTAAAATAACCGACTTCAATGCCCCGCGAGTCAATTTCAGTAGTAAGTTTGAGACGTTTAGTCATATCTCTGGAGATACTTATTAGATCTCAATGAAATTACAATGGGACCACCTCAAAAACGCACCCTATCGATTACAAAAATAATCATTCGAATCGGTTCTCAATTGACGGAGTAATCGCGTAGAATTCACACAAAAAAAAAACATGCAGACGAATTGAGAACCTCTTTCTTTATAGAAGTCGGTTGTTCATATAAAAAACTACGTCTCGGTATTTAACAATACACACTCGTCACTCGTCACACTCTTATACTGAAAATTCCCTCCCATACATCTGAGTCCTACGGCAAGTCCTTTACCGTCCAGGCTGCACGATTATGGAATGCACTTCCATTAGATATACGCCAAGCTAAATCTCTCGCTATCTTCAAAAATATGTTGAAAAATCTTTATCCATCACATTTGTAGCACTTTTCCGTTGGATTTATGTATATGCATGTATATTTACATATTGTGTAAAAACTTAAATTACAGTATATTTACATCGATGACTTATAGGCATTCGAGTGGACTCCATATTAGTAAACTTGCGTATCTTTGGTGACAATGCAATAACATGGTACCATGGAGATGGTCTGATGATGGTCTAAACGGAAGATGGCCATCGAAACTCTTCCAATATAAAAAATCTTCTACATACTATCAAACTTATGAATAATTGATAAAGCATCGAAATAGTTCTGAGTAATTTGCCGGATGCCAGCTGTCAGGCTTGGCAGTGTCCCAACGTAGTGATGCCTACACATCTGACCACTCAGTGAGCCTAGTTGGCAGCATCCGTGGCGTTCATCCTGTTAACGCTTGCCGTATGTCTTGTTCTGTTGAAGGTGTCCATTCTATTAATAATACATTTATCGCTTCGGTTTCATTGATATGTTCTCTAATATAATGCGACAAATGAGTCAATATATCAGACCAAGTGACAGGGTCACATTATAAACTTTGAGAACATGTTCTGCTATGTTATACGTTTGCATGCACGTTTCATAGACAACTTCATAAGATAGTTTGCAATTTCATTTTATTTTAGTTAAGATCGTTCACGATCTTGCCAAAAACCTTGCCAAAAACAGGTTTTCAAGGCTATTTTTAACCCCCGACGCAAAAAGAAGGTGTGTTATAAGTTTGACCTGTGTATCTGTGTGTCTGTGTGTCTGTCTGTGGTATCGTAGCGCCTAAACAGATGACCGATGAGAGATGACGAAACATGAACCGATTTTCATTTAGTATTTTTTGTTTGGTAGGTGTCTTCATCGAGAGTGTTTTAGCTTTGTTTCATGAAAATCTGTTCAGCTGTTTAAATATTATCAGCTCTTGTAGTTTTTGTATCAGCTTTGTAGTAGTCGTAAACTCGTAGTCCTTTGACCGCGAACGTCAAAAAAATTAAAATGGTGATTCTGCGCACTACTTACCTGTCACGCTGCTGCCGTCTGCTTAGCGTTAGTATCATTAGACAAATGTATTAATTTGAAATTCAGTATCCTGTTACATCTCTGTTCAAGACATCTCCTTGAATCTGCAGAATACTCTCAACTCCTCGTCTGAGATATCGTATTTAAGCTCATTGGAATGGTCTCGATGAACAATTTTACATAAAAAATCAGTCGGGGGTGGTTATACATTTTGAATTTAAGTATGATTGCTAAGATAATCGGACGTGTAGTATGCTGCAGTTCGGATGTTGTCTCTATAGCTGGGACGCATACCTCTGTGCAGTGTTGTGCTCCTCTATGGGCTGTCCGTCCAGCAGCCAGGTGAACCTCGGCGGCGGGGCGCCGGACGCCGCGCAGTGCAGCGCGAGCGCCGGCCCCGGGTGGAGCGCCTGCTCGATGAACGTGTAGTGTAGCTCGGGTGCTGTGTCTGTTGGATTACGGAGAATACACCCTTAATTTAATCAGTTGTATCAGGAGACCTACTCCAAACCCGAAGTGGTAAACTGAAGTATCGGCCGAAATTATCAGGCATTTCCTACTACGAATCACATTCAGTTCGTTCGGTCGCTTTGGCTTATTGGCAGTCCGATCGAAATGTATTTGACATTTTGTTGTATCCTAAACCCTACTAGACGAAAAATTCCTGAACAATAATTTGACAAGAGTTTTATCGTCGTTTTATGTCAAAACTGTACGATCTTTTTTCGTAGTAGTAGGCTTTCGGCAAATTCGGTCGTGTGTCGGTCAGGCCCGAACTATTTATATGTTATTTCGGAGTTGGCATCCCGTATACACTACTTTTCACACACATTCACTTATTAACTGGCAATTTTCAACAGGAAAGGCAACACGCATGGCAGTAGTTAATTTTTATAAGCCACCGCCTTCCATATTTTTGTTATACTTTCCGTACACGGTTGTCTGGAAGAGATCGCTTTAAGCGATAAGAACGCATTATTGGCGCTATTAGTTTTTAATTATCTAGTTCCTAAGTACTTTCTGTCCATTAATTACAATAAAGTGTAATTTATCTATCTTTCTACGATGTTTTGCCTTGCTTTAGTGGAAGCAGAAGAAACCAAAAATGCAGGAGTAAATCTGATACTATCAGTACCAGTCAGCTGTAGCATTTATTTGCGTAACAAAATATACTAAGAGTAACTTAGAGCGCAAGAACAAAAATAAAGTAGAGGCTTAGAATATTAACGTTAGCGTTTTTATTCTAAGGAATAGAGATCATTAAACCAATGCTGCAATATCTCGTAATAAGAATAAATTTCAATGTTTACGTAGCCTGCAATATTTTCGTCATTTTCAAAAACATTGATGGAACACAATATCAAAACCCAATCTCATGCACTCTTTTACATCAATCAACGACTTTTGTTGCAAAATCCATGTTCATAACAACTTCGATTCATCACGTAAAAGCGCGGACAAGTTACAAAAACATATATATCAGAATTTGTTGTCAAAACACAATCCAATCAACAATGTGTATCGCGATCCGCGATAAATGTATAACTCTGTGATTGAACGCGAGTAACCGGACCTCATCTACCAATCAAGGAATTTTATTTGTCTCGATACAAAGGAACGGTTAGGTTGCAGCGTTTACAAAGTTCTGAGAAATGCAGAAGCTCAACTTCGCACAAACGATTCAACTGAAATACTCGAACGCTTTAGAGCTCCTATTGAACTTGTTGACTTCTCAATATATAAACAGGTTGTCGAATTTCTTCGCCACTTATATACACCACCGGACCCTGTGATTCAAATGAATTATTTAAATATGGTGAGAATTCAACTAAATACTCATTAAGAATATATTCTTAGAGGTTATATTAGTCGAGGTAGAAATTCATAAATCCTTTTAGGGATTTACTAAATGTCCAAAGACGAGACTGTTGGGGTCAATAATACTCAGATATAGGGTTCAGACAGCTGAACTATGTGAACTGGACAAGAGTCCAGCTCGTCTCATTTCTTCTTCCACTTCCAGACAAGGACGATAATTATCTTCTAAGATTGCATCATCAGTGAGGAAGAAATTCGTCAGTATACTTTGTATATACACACATACATAATCTCGAAGTGAAAGGTGTGCAAAACGTTACGCCCTCTCGCCTCAACAACTCATAAAATTTTCATACCGCGGGATAAATAATAAAATCATTTTCTTAAAGAGTAAACTCCAAAAACAGAACTAGAAACTTTCTTATTAAGTCGAATTTGTAGTAAGTGTCTAACTGGTCGGCACGATACCACTCTACCAGTAACGTGTTATGTTCTGTTATCAGCGTGATGTATCGCCGACCGTTCATCAAGGATCACGGACGACGCGGCTGACGGATCGTCTCATGATATTACGTTGCTAACAGCCTGCTTGTGGCTCCTTGTTCATCGTCTATGGTATTGTGGAAGAATATAAATGAGAGGGATTAGAAAGATGATGATGATCCTTTCACTATCGCTAATTTACCATACGGACTCTGAGTATTAACAACATACAGTTTTGTGTCTTTTCATTACATTCATGGTAAAGTATTTATTTTCAATTATTTATAAGTGAGTCATCGCAATTCTATTATGTTTTCAAAAGTTTATTATATTATGAATAATAAAGCTACTTTGTGTGTATGTCCTTCTGTTTGATTAGTACGAAACGGCTGGACTACTTTGGCAGAATAGAAAATAAGATTTTGAACACGGGCGAAGCCATGGCGTACAACAAGCTTAACAATAAACAAGTAGTATCACCTCGTAAAAATAACAAGAACAGATTTCGGAACATCGCTAATTTTGTACTTCAAATTCCGAACCACTGAGTTATGAATACCGCAATGGAAAACCTAATGAGCCAAATCCTAGCCATAACTCTCCGGCGCGCTCCGGCAACAAATCCCCTTAGCTGCGCGCGCGTCACGGTACAAATGTAAACAAATAACTCAATTTGGCGTAACCTACGTAACGTAACATATAACACTAACGTAACAAAATGAACACAAAGGCCAGGAAGTGGAATTATGACGGTCTAAATTGTGAGCGCGCGCGGCTGAGGGCTTTATGGTCCGCGTGGACCGGACGCTCTGACAGACGATATGTTAGCGTGTGGTACAAGTCATCGACAGACGGAGGGGAAGTAGTGTCACACCCCGGACACTTGACTAAATCTCCATACAAACTAGCGTTTAACGACCGATACTGTGACACCGACACAGAATCTACACATATGTCGTTTTTCTATACGTGCATTTATGTGCGTGATGTCTAAGGTTGTCGCTCGTAATCACCGTATCACAGATTATATAATAGTTACTTCGTACATACGTACTACGTACTGACCGTATGAATATTTATTGTACACTTACCCAAAAAGCTTTTAACACTAAAAATATTAGTCGCTATTTCGTAAACCATCGTCTACAGAAACATTAAATCACAACACTTCAACTCAATTGCGAAGTAGGTAGGTAGGTACGTAGAAATATCCAACACACAAACGAGTAGGTTATTATCTCACTCACATTTCACTAAATTATACAATTTTTAGATTACACTACACGAAAGTATTATTCCATGTACACATTTTACATAATAGGTAATTACGATTTACGATTACAATAATCACTAATATTACTCTCGTCTCGGTTAATAAACAAACATGAAGTGTGCGAGTGTGCGATCCCATCGGTCGGACCAAATTGACTTGTTCGTTGTTCAATTCAGTACCTGGTTCGAAGGTACCAGCAATAAACGACGTAACTTTGTATGAGCGGCATTCTAGTAAGGCGTCAAACATATAGCTGCAGACCGCGGCAGTGTCAGGTGCTTAAAGAATCTAATGTTCATAATGATTTTTAACCGACTCCAAAAAAAGGATGTTTTTCAATTCGACCGTATATATTTACTATTATTTACGCACGAGTATATATATCGTTGTTTCATTTATGAAAATGAATTCTAAAATACGAATATGTAGGTAGGTATACTAATATAATTAAGTGTTTATTATATACCTACGTAAATTTGAACCTCCAGTGTCTACTGGTCCCAACATAAATGTATGAAGTCTGGCACCGTATTGGCGACATGTTTTTGTTCGGGTGATTTGAGACACAGTCAGAACCCACCAACAATGATCAAACATTATGGACAAACCACGTGTAGGTTTAAGAAATAAGAACGGAGGTGTGTAATAATTACCCACCTGTTATGAGTATGTCACATCACTAGAGTATGTCACATCACTAGAGTATGTCATATCGCTAGTCGTTAAGCCAGGCTATTCTATAAGCTCGTTTACGCATCTCGCAAGCGGAATCCGCGGTGAGTCGTACTACGAAATTCAAATCGTGACACGATTGTAATACGGTTGAATTTCGTAACACAAAATTCAAATTCTCACTGCGAATTTCGCTTCCGAGTTAGTTTACAGAATAGCCCTAAAGTAGCGGGACTGTCATGGTTAATCTCAATCTGTATTTCATTCATTGTAATCTAAAGCTATGGCATTAGGTATATAATAAAACCACGTTTATTTCAAGACTAGTATTATCGTTTACATAGTACACTGACTATTACACCACCCGTGGGTGTCATTGAAATAGAAGAATGGATATTTTACTCAATATACATTTTAAGAGGTCATAACTGTATATTACAATTTTTATTTTAAAAGCTTAGGTACTAGCTATGTGTGTTGTATATTCTTGTTAACCTCCAACTAAGCTAAATATGCTTGTGTCTCGAGTGGGTTCACGTCAATAATCGTAAATAAAGTTCAAATAAATAAGTCAGTGTATGGAATGTACATGCACAGTATAAAGTTATTTAAATCTTTATATATAAAAATGAATCCAAATTTCCCTTGGTCACAGCATCACGTGTCTGCTGCTGATTTTTTTGATTTGTTTGATTGATTTGAGATGGTTCTTATGAAAAAAAAATATGATAAATAAAAATTGTTTTTAACGCAGCCGCACAGCTATTAGAATATAAATATTTTAAGACGATATAATAAAATGTGGCAAAACAATATATACGAATATGACATTACAATCTAACAAGAAAATCTTTGTGTTCCGCTTATGAGCGGCACCAAGCCCCACCTCGCTGGCAGCGCGCCCGCTCGCAGCTTGGCTCATGTAAACGTTGCATCGTTTTGTCCAAATTTATATCAGATGCCCACCACTGATAGCCGCTAATTGTGTAATTGCCGCGCGCGGGTAGCGGGTGGGGCGGGGGATCACCCGTAACATTACCGGGTAATAGTGTTATGGCAACTTTTATAAGGTTAAAGTTCAGCGGGGCGTGTGGCAAATTTCGCAGGGTTAAATTCCGGTTTGTTACTCAATCGGGGGAAGTTTGCCTCGGGTTAAGCGGGGTTGAATTAATGATGCAGACTAGGCCTGCCCTTCTAATGTAGTGCGAAATTACGTGAGGACGGAAATGTGAACGCACGTACTATTAGAGATATATTATATAGAAAAGGTGCGGAAATATGGTTCTCTATTAACTTTTTTCTAAAAGAAAATTACCTAGCACTATAACCATATACTTACCAATATAATTATGATAATTATATTATATCTTTGTTATACTACTTAACAATTCAATTTGAATGGGTAACTATAAAATATATAAATTCAGTAACAGTATGTATTGGTTTAGATAAACTGAAAGTCATCAGACCACACTTCTTTTTAACCGACTTCACAAAGGAGGTTTCTGAATTCGACCGTATATATATATTTTTTTATGTTTGTCCTTGGATAACTTCGTTGTTTATGAACTAATTTTTAATGATTTTTTTTTTGTTTGAAAGGAGATATTTCTAGAATAGTACCATGGTAATTTCATCAAGATCTGATAAGTATTTCTAGAGATATGCAGATAAAAACCTCAAACTTGGTACTGAAAATTAATAGCACGGCATTTTGAAGTCGGTTCTTTTAATTTTATAAGCGATCTTATTAGGGCCGTACCTTAAAAGAAAAAAAGGTACTCTTGTAGGATCACTTTGTTGTCCGTCAGTCTGTCTATCAGTCTGTCTGTCCGTACGTCTGTCAAAATCCTTTATCTCAGGAACCTATCAAGGTATCAAGTTGACGCTTATATCAAATACTCAGGCCTACGGTATCTTACGGCTGTGAAAAAATCAAACCTGTAAGTCAACACGATCAAAAGATTTATGACCGTTTAGTTGCATTGTTTCGCATATTTTGCGGTTTGAGCAAGGTCTTGAAGCACTTATATTTATAGGAATAACTCTGAAAACCGTTAACTTGTAGTCTAATAACTAATAATTTAAGATCGTTTAAAAAACTAAAAGAGCTGACTTCAAACGTCGCGGTAGTCAAAATAGCCAGTAGAGAAGACGTACCTATTAACTATTATATAATCTGTGCTAGTATTTAGTAGCATGTCGTCAAGGTATATTCAATTCAATTTATTTCATTTATTTTAATATGTATTATAAAAATGCATGGTAATACAAATGTTGATATATTATTATATAAGATCGTTTAAAAAAGTAAAAATAACCGACTTCAATACCATTTTCAGTACCAATTTTGAGGTGTTTATCTCCATATCTCTGGTGATACTTATCAGACCTCACCTCATTACCATGGACCACACTTGGGATATCTCCTTTCCAACAAAAAAAAAATAATCAAAATTGGTTCAAAAACGACGAAGTTATCGGCGAACAAACATAAAAAAGACCTCCTTTTTTTGAAGTCGGTTAAAAAACGGCACGACCTATTTCGGTAAAATTAAAATGGAACCACCTGAGAAGTGTACCCTTTGAAACGAAAAACATTTTTCCAAACCGATTCAGGCATCTTCGAGTAGAACAAACATAAATAAAAGATGTCGACGAATTGAAAATCTCCTCCTTTTTATGAAGTCGGTTAATAAAGAGTTAATTTACCAAAACAAACTTTTTATGTGTAGTTATTAGGTTACTTATTAGGTGCAATACATCTTCAATGGATTGAACCACATAGAGTTTTTCCTTTAACCTAGTCTGCGAAGTTGGCACGGAAGCCTCGGTGGGCAAGTCCAACTTGACTTGGCCGGTATTTTATATCGGCTATAAACAGAACTGTCAATTTAGCAGCAGTATCACCTAAAGTTCTAATATTTGCATACAAAGCATTCATATGCTCATAGTTTTTAAGAATTCACGTCCCATGAATAAAGAGTGGAAGAATAAGGGTGCCATAAAAACTTCGCTGACGTAGACCGGCCGCAGTAACGTGAATAGATTACTGTGAAATATGGCCTATAGCTGCCTATAGATGGCTATACATCTAGTCCATTATTCCATTAGTGCTGCTTGGATTATGCCACTTTGACTTATGGCTCAGACACCATTTTAGGACCGAGACAGTTGTGACAAACCGTTTTCTACAGCAAAGTTGACTTCTGATTTAAACAGCTTTATTCACTAACGGAGAGTTTGTAATTATTTGTTACGTCATTAGATTATTATATTCTCAACTTAGAGTTACCAGCATCGAAACTTATTTTTCTGTGGTTACGTTTTCAAAGGTATTTGTACTCAAAACTTGTACACGTAGGATTTAATGCTGTTAACTTTGATTATGAACTCGTCCAGATGGAGCATGACATTTCAATGTCACCTAAAAAAAGGCCCAAATTTTGCTCTGTGTGTGCGTGACTCTGTCATAAAGCTGTCAAATATTGTCAATACGTGCCTGTTTAGGGATGCCAGCTGTTAAAGTTGTCGCTACCCATTTTATAAGCTTTTATTTAATTTGCTATGTTGGTATGTATGTACGTCTGTATGTTCGGGTGAAATCTTGGTAGCTAAATGAGACCTACTTCCTGATGTCCGATTTGACTCAAATTTGGTTAAGTTATGTATCTTTGGTGAAAATACAATAATATGGTACCATGGAGCTACTCTGATATTGGAGACGGAAGGTGGCCACGGCATCTCTGTAATAAAACAACATAACCCCACCAAGTTTTAGCTCGATTGATTCGTCTTGAGGAGGACTTTACACCTAGATGATATCCAGGATCTGATGATGAAGCTGAAAGGTGGCCATTGCATTTCTGTGATAAAACAACATAATCCCACCGAGTTTGGGCTCGATTGGTTTGCCTTGAAGAGCACTTTATCCATAATTGCATCATAAGATCCGTAGAATATTTTAAAACATCACGCCTACTCAAAAATACTCAGGTACCTTACCTACGAAAAAGTTAAAAATAAATTAAAAGTAAAAAATATGTTTTAAAACAAGCTTTTCCTTAGGACAATGAACTAATATGTTAAAAATAAATTCTAGTGAGTATTTTGCGGGTAGGTAGGTACTTACCTAAATTCTAATAAGCTTGAGGCACAGAAGTACCTATAGTAAGTACCTAACCTGTAAAACGGGTAGTGCCTCAAGCTTTTAAAAATATAGGTAAGTAGGTACCTACCCGCAAAATACTAACTAGAATTTATTTTTAACCGACTCCACAAAAAAGGAGGAGGTTCTAAATTCGTCTGTATGTTTTTTTTTTTTTTGTGTGTACTATGTTACGCTATTTCTCCATTAATTGTGAACAGAATCAAATAATTCTTTTTTTAATAGGTAGGATACGTTTCCGAGGTGGTCCCATTTTAATTTTATCGAGATCTGATTAGTATCACCAGAGATATGGAGATAAATACCTCAAACATAGGAGAATGTACTAGTTTTAGTAGAAGAGTCCCAAGAAGATTATACACAATGGAGGTTGCTATTGCATATAAGATATTCTTACGGTAACTGTGAGCGAGATAGAAATAATGGTGGAGATATTTTTTTTTTATATCTTATAGGCAAGCGTTTGACCACTATCTGCCCTGTTGCTAAGTGATGATGCGGTCGAAGATAGAGAAGTGGACTAGAATGGGAACTGGCTCTCAAGGATAGCTGCCGGAACACATTAGATATTTGGTGACAGATTTTCTGACTCGAGGGTGGTAGCTGGCCAGGCGGACACTAGATATGTTCTACCACCATGCGGGGGTTATAGGTTTCTTAACGATGTTTCTTTCACCGGAGGGCCACTATGAGAAGCGCACATATATTTTTCGATAGAATAATTCATTGGTGCACGGCGGTTTGAACTCGGTACTACGGCATCAAAGCCGACCGTTCTCCCAATTAATTAGCTGGCACCGACTTCAAATAGAGAAGTGGGTAACGCTTATAATAATTTTAAGTAAATTATTTTTCGCTTTTGAATGCCTTTTTGTGGTTATGAAGTCGGTTTTATTTTTTTTTGTAAAATAACTTATTAACATTTTAGTTCATGGTCCCAGATAAAAGCTTGTTGTAAAAAATATTTTTTACATTTAATTTATAACATTTTAAAGGTTTGTATTTAATTTATATCATTTTACAGGGTCTGTAGGAAACCTAATTAAAATAATATTAGTAAAATTACATTACATAGTGTAAATCTAATTGTGAATTGACAAACTATATATATAACTACATAAATCATTGCCTTTTACATTAAGTAATTTAGGTAAATAATTTAAAAGTTACGGTGAAAATGATAGTACATAGAACGCGTGAGAGAGTGCTGCGTGGCGCACGGTATCTGCCCCCGAACACGACCAGACGCGTGAGTGCAGGCGGCATGTCATAGCCAGTGGGTAGAATAGGACATAGAATACTTATATACGTGGGCAAAGCCGCGGGACACAACTATTCTAATTTAATAATAATCGGTTCAGATTTTTCTACGATCTGAGGTAACAACAAAATAAAATAAACATACTCTTCGAATACTTTCTCCTTTTTCAAAGTCGGTTAAAGTACGATTGTATAATAGTTATGACCTGTTGTATATACATTATAATGTTATACACAGAAAAAAAATTCCCAAATATTTGGATAATTACCCCACTATTAAACTGACAACACTGACCAGTCCGACTAACCACGAAAAATTCAAAATTAAAATCGTGTTTTCATACTCAAACGATTGAGAAATATTAAAACTTACCGATAAGAACTAATCTTCTTATTAATAGCATGCCTTCCTGTGTGATTGTGGTATAATAGCATAGCGCAAACCGGCAAATTTTATTATTTTGTTCATGAGCTCCGCGCGCTCGGTTGTTCAAGTGTCACTGTTGTAAGTGAACAGATAATCTACTATATATGGTATATTTTATTTAGAAAGTTGCGTGTATTTAATACGGTATCTGGACATGTATATAATCAAAGGCTGTTAACATTTTCTACCTGTCATTCTAGGGGTGCAGACAAAATATTGGCAGCGCAGTGAAAGACTAATAATAATGAAGTCGGTTAAAAAGAGACGATTGTTTCATCAGAAATAATTTAAAATTTAGTTTTTAATTCAATATGTTTGTTTAATGTAGGGAATATGCATGATTTTTTAAATATTTTTAATTCACTGATTGCATCCATTTAACACAGTAAAAATATAAAATAATACTGAAAGGGTTCAAATTAAGCTAAAAAAACTAGTTTTAGCATGAAAAAAATATGAGGTATCTATAACGCTGCCAAATTTGCGCGCGCCTTTGTGACGTCACAGTGCACCGCAAGGTGTCCATAGATTAAATCTTTTTATTAGAAATAGTACGTATTCGTACAGCAGTGCACAGTATTTCTATGAAAAAGATTTAATCTGTGGAGACCGTGTGGTGCCCTGTGACGTCACTTTCTAATTGACAAGTGGTGATGTGTTTCGCAAATTAAAATTTCCCACGCTTTTTTTGCAAACAACACCAGAACAATAATGATTCGAAAATAAATGATTTCAAGTAAATGTGTACTACATGCATATTCCCTATTGTACCTACTGTGTTACGAAACCTAACGTGTGCGAGTTTAACTCGCACTTGGCCCGTATATTATATCTGTGATATAAAGTAACCGGACAAGCACGTCGTTCGTTCGATGGTAAGCGATGACGTCTACCTATTACAGATAAAGTAGCATGCAAAACTTCTGAATAGCTAGATCTTCAATCACAAATCTTTGAATAATACATTGAATATAAAGATAATGTTTTAAAAACTATTATTTATAATAACATCTTCGTCACATCAAACAAGAGAAACGTTCACCATCGGCTGAAACCGAAGTCCCTATACGTATATTCAGTAAATTGTGTTGCAAACTTGGAAATTCAGTAAGTTCAAACCCTTAATCATCGTAGTTTAGGGTCAAGACAATATATGCGATCGTCGGGTATATTAACTTAATTTCCATTTCAAATACCGCTTGTAAACTGAGCTGGCTTTAACCCTTTAGCAGTGGGTACATTCCCCCGCGCCTAGGCCGGCTCTCACAAACATAATATAGCTAGATTGGTATGTATTATTCAGGCCTATAAAGGATCCAGGGCATTCGGATCGAGGTCAGTTGAATTTCGCATGTCGTCCGGTGACCGTCGGATGGCCGTCCGGCCGGGCAACCGACAGCACAAAGCTCTCCGTCTGACGGTCGCAATTGATCGCACCGAGAGGCCGGCTTATATGAATGGACCGCTGTAAGGCAACAGCGGGTTTATCTCGTCCGTACATCGGGGACTTAGCGTCAACTGGCCCAGAAAGAAATCAATTAATTTCGTTTTGGTGGTTTTTCTTTGATAGAAAATATCCAATTGTTCAAAATTCTTTTAGGTATTCAATTTGTTTTTCGATTCGTGAATTATTAATTATTAAATGTGTTCTCTTAATCGTGTGACCAATCTATTTTTTGTACAAGACAGCATCTTAATGCATTGGAATGGAATTGATACTTTTAAACTGACATCAAATAATGTATGATCGTACAAAACGATAAAACCGACTTCACATGCCGCTATAGTCAAAATAGCCAGTATCATGTCATCAAGGTATACAAATTTATTTATGTTTTGTATCTTCATATCTCCGGAGATGATTATCACATCTCGATAAATTAAATAATATAATTAAAATCAATGGGACCAAACGAGAAGCATAATATCTCAAACATATATCTACCTACTTACTACTACTACATACATAGTATCTATCTACTATCGAATAGACTTGGCAGGCACCGACTTCAAATAGATAAGTAGCGGTTATAATAATTATATTAAGTAATTTATTTTTCGCTTTTGAGTGCCTGTTTGTGGTTATGAACCCGGTTTTTTTTTATAATTTATTTAGCGTCAATTTCTTTACCAATTAATTTATAATAATATAACTAATTTATCTACAAAATAGAATTATATAACGCAGTCGGAACTATTGAACTCAACAGAGTAAGCTTATCAATGAATTTAGATGCCAGAATTTAATTTATCCAGGATTATTAACATAACTTCAAAAGTTGATTATATTCGTGCACGTGGCCCTCCGGTGAAGGAAAAACATAGCCTGCATAGTGGTAGGACATCTAGCGTCCGCCTGGCCACCACCCTCAAGTTAGAAAATCTGTCGCCAAACATCTAATGTGTCGTCTGTCTCCAAACACCGGCAGCTATCCTTGAGAGCCTGTTATCATTCTAGGCCTAGCGTGCTTACCATCATCGACCGCATCATAACATACCAACAGGTGAGAAAGTAGTCAAACGCTAGCCTATATGATATAAAAAAATATATATTTTGTGTTATATTCAGCAGCAGAAGCGAAAACAAAACTAGTGATTGCTTACACTAACTATACCTAACTTATGTATCATGCTAACATCTCACTAATACGGCTTTGAAAACATGATTTTGGTAAACGTCGAAATGAATCGACTCTCTACATTTACTCGATCAAATATCTAATGAAACCAGCAATGAATATGCGTTCACACTGTTCAATGGCGTTTCATTACATCCTGAAGGTGGTTCAAACCGCTTGCCTCTACAAATGGAGCCCCACCCATCACTGGCGGCTGACGCTGACGGCCGGGCCAGTCATTACTGCATCTGACGTTAATCAATAACGGACAAAACGGTTCACTGACCCATTTTCCTGCACTGTGACAATTACACCCTGTCGTAATTACAGGCTGACTGCCAATTTACACCTTGCCACCTTTATTATACGGTGCGATTTGCATGCAGTGGTACCCTTCATGGTTCCCATTTACCACCTACAGTTCTCATACTATAAGGTTCATGTTGCTATGCAAATATGAATTTTTTATTAATTGACCGATTGGAAAGCAGTTCGGAACACATTATCCCTGGTTTTTCATTATTGAGGTGATTTTGAAGCCGATTGCCAAAGCACTCGTTTGAATCCCTTTGAGGTATATCACTGATATAACTGATAAATTTGTATTCAAATACATAATAACTTTATCGGCACTATTAAGGCATAGAAATATATATTACATAATATTATATACAATTTATATGAATCCATAGGCTCCCGGACTAGCTCAGCTGTGACTTGAGAGCCAGTTTCTTGTATATAGATGCGGAACTGAAACATCGTACCGTTATTAGGTGAATCTGGTTTTAGAGGACTGGACATAGACAGTCGACAAAAGTTTCGTATACTTTCCAAATAAATACCTTGCAATAAAATTATTGTAATTATTGTCTTTACTTCGCCTTAAATTTAAATGAAGTCGTGTAAATAATTCTACCTCAATCTATCAGTCGAAAACTTTGAGTTATTTAATTTATTACCATCCCAAAGAGTTCCATTGAAGGCGCTAGCTCAAAAAAAGAACGAGAGAAAACAATTACTCAAAGAAACGTCCCAAGCAAATAACACAAAACGGCGCAAAGTCCGTTTATTCGAGAATATTCGAGATAGATCCGGGACGCTGCGAGAATCAATTAAACAGAACAGCGAGACTACACAGATATTTTGTAAACGTCTCTACTTTATAAATTAACTCTCTCATTGTACCCGAGGCAAGAAAGGAGGTCGTACTAAGTCGAGTCATACGCATAAATATATATTGTGCATCTGACTCGATCTGTGATAAGTTGTAAACCAGAGAAATGCTCTTCTCATGTTTAGTATTACAGAAATATTGACGTAGAATATGTAAGAAAACACAATATGCAAATACGAAAGAACTTAACGCTAAGAGGACATTCTAGTATTTTAACGAAGTTTATGTTACTGATAACTATTATAATACAACAAAACGAAACACACTTGTATTATTTTATGACTTAAGAGGGAACGCGGGGTGCACTTTTCCATAAAAATGTATTCCCCCGTTACCTCCCTGGAAAATGCTTTTAGAGCAAAATTTGTTTGTACAAAAAATCTATTTCTGCTGTAGCTACGCCCTTATCGTTTGCTTTTTTTTGACCATCCAAATGTAAAAAGAAATATAAGCCTTTTAATCTACTCTTTAATATTTGAAGGGTCATATTTTTATTTACAATTGGTTGGTCAAAAAAAAAAAACAATAGGGCGTAGCTACAGCAGACCTTGATTTATTGTAGAAACAAATTTTACTCTAAAACCATTTTTCAGGGAGGTAACGGGATATAAAATGTAAAGTTGTTAGTCACACAGCGGCTGCTTACATTGTACATGCTCGTTTATCGCAGCAATCATACATGTTCATTAAAATAATTATTTAACAAAGAAGTGCAGAGCAGTGTTTGAAGGAACAGCCCTTCACAGTAGATTGTAGAGGACGGCCGAGTTCTCCATCCAGCCTCACGTAAATAGAGATTTGCATTTGAAATGCTAGGGTTTGATTGTTTGGTACGCTTTTGTGTGAAAGTGCAAATTAGCTGAAATTGCTTCTTTGTGTTATTTACAAAGTAGGTCACGACAACAGACAGTAACACACTTTGTTGTATGTATGAAATATTTTCTAAAAGTTAAAATTCAACAAGCGTGGAACACGGCTTCGACTAAGATTTTTTTACAATATTTTGCAAATCATTAATAAAGTTTAATAATTTATGATCGCACAAAACCGAAAAACCCGACTTCACATGCCGTAGTCATAATTGTGTCATCAAGGTATACAATATACAAATACGGAGATAATTATCAGATAATAATAATAATGGGACCAAACGGGAGGCATAATCTCTCAAAAAAAAAGGCATTTTTCAAATCGGTTAAGATTTAACGGAGTCGAGTTGGACTCGCCCACCGAGGCTTCCGTACCAATGTTGGTTGGTACCAATTAAGCTAGACCTCTAAATTGTATGATCGCTCATATAACTCAGAGGCCTATCTTAATTGGCGTAATCTATGTATGTATGGGGACACCTTTTAATTTTCAACTTTTTTATTTTTTGGAATTTTCCCTTTATTTGTACTCTAAGGCCCTGCTTCTAGCCAAATTTCATGATTCTAGGTCAACGGGAAGTACCTTATGGGTTATCTACCCAAAACCAATAAGAATGATTAATTTTGGTCAGAAGCAAGGTCTTATAGCAAAAGTAAAGGAAAAATTCCGAAAAATAAAATTGAAATTGAAATTGAGCAAAATTTTGGTACTTACAAGTTTTCGCGAAAATCTAAATTTGCCCATATCTTTTTATCGTGTTGACTCAGGACCTTGATTTTTATACACCTAATAAGAACTATAAACCTCAGTATCTGGTATAAATTTCACCTTGCTAGGTCCACCCGTTCCTAAGAAAAGCGGCGGTGACGCACGGACAGACAGACAGACAGACAGAGAGACAGACGGACAGACGGACAAGAAAGTGATCTTAAAGGGTTAAAAATGTTCTTTTTTTTACCTTTTGAGGTACAAAATATTCGAATTGAGAACCTCCTCCTTTTATGCGAAGTCGGTTAAAAATTAAAAAAAAAACAATCCATTTTTTGCACACTTTCATCTTGAAAGGTCGTTTGTTGCCATGGTTTGTGATAGTTGCGCTTTATGGATTGGACTAAAATCAGGTGTGCTTAGTCTCACTGTTCTCTTCAATTTCTAGGCAAGTACTATTTCATGATAGACCACATCTTGACCTTACATCCGGAAATGTAGTGTTAAAGTGCTTTTCTATCCGGTAAAACCTTTGGCAAAATAAGATAAGATGGAGGATAAGAGGACACCTAAGACCTTTGTAGAAAGCTTAGTGACAGCAACTAAAAAAACTAACTCATTTAATATAATCATTACAATAGTATAAAACAAAGTCACTCCCGTTGTTTGAACGCTTAAATGTTTTAAACTACGCAACAGATTTTTATGCAGCATTCAGTAATAGATAGAATGATTCAAGAGAAAGGTTTATAATTGGGTTAAACACGAGAAAAGCCGCCAAGTGCAACTATAGACGTGCCACGGCCGTGCTACGCCGTAGCGAGTATAACATTCTTAAAATATTTACAATTTAACGTTTTAATTAACCTTTCTAATTTGCAATCACTTTATCACCCTCGAATTCAGTTAATTATGTTAAGCTTACTACTTAAGTACTTAGCAGTTATATATGTTACCTCCGAGCCTGAGCTCAGCGGCGGCCTGCGCGCTGTCTACGTCCCGCTCAGCGAAGCACTGGTACATGCCGCGGTGCGCGCGCACCACCCCGCGGACCCGCAGCACGCGCTCCGCGCCCCCCACGGGCACTCCGTCGTGCAGCCAGCGTATGCGCGCCTCCCCGCCCTCCACCGAGCAGTTGAAGCTCACCGTACTGCCAGAGTTCGCCACCTGGTTAAACAACATTAAAAAAAAACATTATTCTATCTTGCTGCATAACACAAAGCCAACTAACTTAATCAAATCTCCAAAAATACGTAAAAAATATAGAAAATTGGGATGTAAGGGAGCACAAATAACACCTCAGTGCTCCCAGCCAACCTCACCTGCGCGTGGTGCATCCTGCTGACTAACAAACGAGGCTCTGGCGACCGAAAAATGGCGGTATAACCATTTCTAAATTATGGCGTAGCTAAATACTTCAGGCCGGTGACGGGCAGCAGCGTTACCGGTGCGAGAAGCTACGTCCTGCGATCGCCAACATGCCTGCCCAGCGAGGCGATTAGGGCATATTCCTCCCAAGGGATGCAAGAATGATGGAAAGCCACAATAAGCCGCGGCCCCCAGTTCCTGGCCGCCCTGCTATTCCTGACCACGGCGGCGGTCACGGTAACGGCAGGGCAGGGGATGCTAAGAATCCCCGGGCTACGGTAGGCCGCCAAAACAAACTGACCCTCGCAACGTACAATGTACGCACGATTCGGCTGAATGATCATCTGGCGCAGCTGGAGTAGGAGCTGAAACACATAAGATGGCACATCCTGGGGTTATGTGAACTCCGAAGACAGGGCGAGGACACCATAACCTTAGACTCGGGCCATCTTATGTACTACAGAGTAGGAGATCAGCCATCCCAAGGCGGCGTCGAGTTTTTGGTCAACAAGGTTCTCAGTGACAACGTTGTAGAAATATCTAGTGTGTCGACCAGGGTAGCGTACCTCATAATTAAGTTAACCGAGAGGTACAGCCTCAAGGTTATCCAGGTCTATGCACCGACCTCGGCACACTTAGATGATGAGGTGGAGAGCGTGTATGAAGATATCTCCAGAGCTTTACACACCACCGCCTCCAAGGCTCACTACAACGTTGTCATGGGAGACTTTAACGCCAAAGTGGGAGTACAGACTTGCAGTGAATCGACAATAAGACCACACGAATTTGGGAGTATCACAGGTTGCAAATCCTCGTCAATTTCCTTGAGAAAAAGGGGCTTTTCTTGATGAACTCGTTCCTCAAGAAACAGCCCCAAAGAAAGTGGACGTGGCAAAACCCCGACACTGTGACTAAAAAACGAGATTGATTTCATCATTACGGACAAACGGCGCATATTCAGAGACGTCTCAGTAATCACTAGGTTTAATACTGGAAATGATCACCGACTTGTACAAGTCGGTGATCACTTCCAGTATTCTATATATATTATATTATTAAAGTCGATATCCAGAAAGCCTCGTGGCTTTCTGGATATTGACGAGAGATTCCGATTGATGAAGTCCACGCTCCGACCGAACGTACTCCAAACCGTTGTTGGTCCGAAACATATCAATTAAAATTGGAAAATCAATTCGCTGCCTTGGAAACCACATATGACGTAGACCAGAAACTCGAAGAAGTGGTAGAAATCCTCAGGGATGAAGGGACGAAGTTTTGCGTGAGCAAGCGTACGAGCAAAAAGTCCAAACTATCGGCAGAAACACTTCGGCTAATAGAAGAGAGACGAACACCCTTTGTCAGCTTTGTCAACTAACCTGGTGCGCAAAAAATCCATAAAGAAGTTGGTACGACGCGACCTCCGATCCTCTAACACGCTAATAATTAAAGAATCAATTGAGCAGAATCGGGGGTCAAAACTGTTCGTCCAGCTTCTGGGTAGAAGCCACCTCACCAAGCTGACAACGCCAACGGGGAACGTCATCGCATCCAAGTCGGAGATTCTGTCGGAAGTTGAAGACTTCTACGGCAAGCACTACGCATCGCATGCTTCAAGGCCCGTACCCGATACTGAGGATTCTAGAGCCACCTTAACCCGCCACTTCACTGTAGATCTGCCCGAAATAAGCCAAGACGAGATTTTGATGGCCCTTAAACAGCTCAAAAATGGAAAAGCCCCAGGAGAACACGGAATCACAACAGAGCTTCTTAAAGCCAGAGGAGTTCCAGCAGTTGAACAGCTTCAACAGCTCTTTAATTCCGTTCTTTTTACTGGGAGAACTCCGCAGGCATGGAACAAAAGCATGGTGGTTCTGTTTTTCAAAAAAGGAGACAAAATCCTCTTAAAAATCTACCGCCCGATTTCGCTTCTAAGCCATGTCTACAAGCTGTTTTTAAGGGTCATCACGAACCGACTAGCGCGGAGACTCGATGAGTTCCAACCTCTGGAACAGGCCGGGTTTCAAAGCGGTTACGGCACCATAGACCACATTCACACAGTGCGGCAGATTTTACAGAAGACCGAAGAGTACAATAGGCCCCTGTGCTTAGCATTCGTGTACAATGAGAAGGCCTTTGACTCAATCAAAACCTGGTCCGTTCTGGAGTCCTTGCAGCGTTGCCAAGTCAACTGGCGATATATCGAAGTGATGAGATGCCTGAATAATGCCGCGACGATGACTGTACAAGTACCAGAACCAGCGTAATAAACATGTCCACCTGCGTCGAGGAGTGAGACAGGGGGATGTCATATCCCCGAAACTGTTCACTAACGCCTTGGAGGATATGTTTAAGACGCTGGACTGGAAAGATTGTGGCATTAACATCAAAGGCAAGTACATCTCTCACTTACGATTCGCAGATGACATCGTCATTATGGCAGAGACGCTGCAGGACCTACAAAGGATGTTGAATGGCCTAGCTAATTCTTCTCGTCCCATTGGTCTCCGGATGAATTTGGATAAAACCAAAGTCATGTACAACGAGTACGTTGTTACGGAACCGATTGCCGTAGATGGAATCCCACTCGAAGTTGTAACGCAGTATGTTTACCTAGGGAAAACGCTCCAACTAGGCAAACACAACTTCGAGAAGGAAATCCAAAGGAGAATTTTGAATTCGGAAAACTCCGTCGAGTCTTCTCGTCGCCTATACTGCAGTGTCTAAAGATAAAAGTCTTCAACCAGTGCGCCCTACCTGTGATGACTTACGGAGCCGTGACGTGGACACTCACAGTTCGACTCGTCCATCAATTTAAAGTTGCTCAGCGAGCTATGGAGAGAGCTATGCTCGGTATTTCTCTGCGGGATCGAATCCGAAATGAAGTAATTCGCCAGAGAACTAAAGTTATTGACATAGTTCAACGGATTAGTAAGCTGAAGTGGCAGTGGGCTGGTCATATCTGCCGCAGGACTGATAACCGTTAGGGTAGACTAGTCCTTGAGTGGAGACCGCGAATCGGCAAACGTAGCGTAGGACGTCCTGTGACCAGGTGGAGCGACGACATACGCAAAGCGGTGGGCAGTGACTGGAAAAGAAGAGCCAAAGATCGGGCTCAGTGGCGCATCTTGGGAGCAGCAGTGGACGGACACCGGCTGATAATGATGATGATGACAGAAAATTGAAGATCGTTTAAAAAACTAAAAGAACAATCGTCGCGCTAGTTAAAATAGCCAGTTGCCAGTATCATGTCATCGAGGTATATAAATGCATCGTAATACAGTGTTGTTATATTAATAACCGCTCCACTGATTTCGTTAAAATTTAAAAGGCACTATCAGGAAAAGGTACCCTTTGAAACAAAAACAATAATCATCAAAATTGGTTCAGGCATTTTCGAGTAATCGGTGAATATACATAAAAAACATTCCGATGAATTGAAAACCTTTTTCGTGATGTCGGTTAAAAATAAATGTAATAACTATAAGTGTCCCTAACGTACAGGAACCGCTGTCAGTAAGTGATCAAACAAGACGCGAAGTTCATCAGTCGCGTCATAACTTACAAAGCTAACGAATTAACTCAATAACAGAGCTGTCGGAACAAACAGGGACCTGACCATCGGGACAATTCCGGTATGAATAATGCAGCACTCTGGCTCTCTTGTCACTAACTTGATTACACGGGCAAGGAGCGCCATTGCCACCAGGTTGTTTTCTTGATGCAAACGTGCAGAACAATGAAGACCAATCAAATAATAAGGTCAACCAATTATTTTCATACAATTCGGAATTCAAAATTCAAAATGATTTTTGGACGGTTTTATTTAGTTTGCTCGTAGATGCCACGAGTTTGCTCTGTTTAGTCTGACAGACAGTGAAGTGCGATCTATCATTTTACAAAAGACCACACGTCACTGTCAGTTAAACACAGTTCTATTGAATCTTGTTTACCTGGTAATGGAAGTTGTAACTGAGACAGAGCAGGAAAACTGACTTTAGTGCGATCCACAAAGCGCGCAATAATCCTAACCCATCTTCCAGACCTGCTGGAATCGATCGATGTGCATGAAAATGCCGCCTTGAGTATACCTTAAATAATAATTAAGATAGTTTAAAAACTATCAATGTGGAAAGAAGTAGTCTCTGCCTACCCCAACGGGAAAAAGGCGTGATTGTATGTATGTATGTAAAAACTAAAACGACCGACTTCCATGGCCCCGGTTGTCAATTTCAGTAGCAAGTTTGAGACATTTATCGTCATATATCTGGAGATACTTATCAGATCTCGATGAAATTATAATGGAACCAGCGCGAAAACTTACCCTACTGATTAAAAAAAAATCATGCAAATCGGTTTACAATTGATGGAGTAATCACGGAATAATACATACGAAAAAAAAACATACAGACGAATTGACAACCTCCTGCTTTTTGGAAGTCGGTTGATAATACCAAAGGGGTTGTCTTTAAGCAATAACCTTGAAACTTTTGGTATTTTTACATTTCTAATATCTATTAGCCACTTTTGATACACACTTAGTTAAAATAAAGCAATTAAATTCCGCTAAGATAATGATTCTGGTACTCGGTATAAAATCGCTTAGCGAGAATTTGTAGATCAGAGGGCTGTTATGAACTCCCGATGTCCGTAATTAAATGAAAACCTTTTGTAAAACGTTTTCACAGAATAACAAACAACCTGTGTTTACTGCCGACTTCATTTTCATCGACGGCTGTTAAAATTTAATCAAAAAACGTTTGAGAAAATTCCTTTTTATTATTTAAACGAACAATAAACGCCGGCATTGTCTCACGTTTTGCTCTCACTGTGACCGCGACCTATTTTTTTGTTTACTCTCTTTGGAATTTGATACGCTGTGTATTCTATCTGTGAGAAGAATACTTATTTTTTCTATTTCTTTGTGTAATAGGATGTTATAGGATATGTCGACTAATAAAAGTCTTTACCCTTCCTATCATTTCGGACGTCCTTATATTTTTTCATGGGCATGATACAATACATATTATATTAAACTACGTCGTGTCTGTCATAATAAACGTTCAAAACTAATTTTTGTTACATTAAATTTTGACACAATTTAACTGCTGTAGTAAAAGACATCCTTTGCGATTTTCATGTTGCCGAAATTTGCTGGTTAAAAATATTTGTACTTTTGCCATCTCCAAGAGTATTTCTCCAGGTGCGGTTACAAAACTTCACCCTATAATGATTTGAGTATAATTGTAGTTCAATATGTGATCATATACAGGACGGGTGCCACAATTTAATTTATAACTTCAGATATCTGTTATCACAATCGTTAATTATTATATATGTAGTTTTCGTGACGTTTATCTATGCGCTGATATAATAATTCTCTGCAAGCCTATTGCCACCAGCGCAGTGGTGTTGTAAATCATTGCTAACTGCAATGCGCTTCCGTATGCCCAAATGTGGCTTTACACAAAACGTTATTTATTCTATTAGCAGTAGTATTCGGCCATTATGCTTATGGAAAATGAATATTAAACCATTATAGATGTAGCACTTCTCATTACTTCACTCTAGTGATTATATTACACCCTATGCCTCCAATTGTAACAGAGTAAATGAGTTCAAAATGTCACTTCACAATATTATAATGTTTTTAACAGACTTCAAAGGGAGGAAGTTTTCAATTAAGATTTTTTATGTATGTTCGGACATAACTCCGTCGTATATAGACTGATTTGCAAAAATTATTGCTCTAAAGAAATTTATTCCGAAATGGACCCATTGAAAATTTGTCAAGATCTGTTGAGTATCTTCAGAAATACCTCAAACTTCTACTGAAAATGACAAGCGTGACATAGACGATAGCGTAGACAAACTTAAATGATATGATATTGCAAGCTTGTGCAAGTTAACAAATGGCCATGGTTTTTTTTTAACTGTTGCTGTTTTATTTATATAACAGAAAGTTTGCTACCATAGTTTTTAATATAAGCAGAAGTTTTTATGTATAAACTGTTTATTATTTTTATTTCATAATCTCAGTTTACTTATTTCTTTGATAAGTAATACAACCTTAAACACGTTGACCATTGACCATTAGATTTTCATCAATCTATCTACATTGATAAAGGAGTCAATCCAAATATTTTTGTAAATTCTATAAACTGCATTCATACAAATAAATAAAGTAAACTGAAACGCGAGCTACACGCTACCCGCTTGCAACGAGGCTCTAACCACCTCGTCTATATGCGACAAGCAGTCGTTCCGGATCACATCGCTGTGTTTCGTACCCTCTGTGCACAGAATACTTATTTTTCAATTTTTCACAACGTCAACGCGACGCTTGTGACGGGAATGTGAGCGGATCAACGGGATGAGTGCCTCCTTTGCAAGTTACGTGTTTGATTCCTCCGCAATCTATTTGTTGGAAATATCCTTCTGGTATAATTTATTCTAGTGTGGTGAATTTGAAACGTGAATTTACCTTTACAATGACCTACTGCGCGTGTGTTCAATATTGGTATGGGTATAGCAGGCTCTTGTATACGTTCTCGTAGTAACTCTACGGCGTAGAGATATTCGTAGCACAGCTACTAGACGTAGACATTCTACAATATTGGGTAAACAGTAGATTGTTTGTAGGGTAAAGTATCAATACAAGTTCACGTACTTCAAGCATTCAATTAATGCACTGGTTTCAAGTATTTACAAGGAATATAATAAAATTGTGTGTTATAAACGGGATAATAGTGTTCTGTGAGATTGAGAGTGAGAGTTCTTCTGTAGAGACTATAAGAAAAATACCATTAGACAAAAATATTTAAAACTTGTTTCTTTATTTTTTTTTCAGTAAAAATATTTGTATGTAATTTGAAGTGTGCAACTGGTTACATTTAGCCATCATAGGTTTCTGTCGAAACACGTAGCCAATGACTGCTTTATCTGTTAACTACGCCACTAGACCTCTAGTATACCTGTAACTGCGGATGCACGGCCACGACCAGTCTGGAGCGGACCGTCAGTCGGGCGTCCTTCCTCTGCTCGCCGTACTGGTTGTGCGCGCGGCAAGTCCACGTACCGGCGTCGGCTGGCTGCGCGCGCCTGATGATCAGCACCTGCTCCGACACAGACACGCGGATCGAGTTGGACACGGGGGCCAGCCGACCGTTGGAGTGACGGAACCAGCTGTGGGGTTTCATGTGAGTTATATCAGGACAATTTCGTAGTTCAACATCCTAGGTATGTACGATACGAGTTACAAAAAATGCGCATTCGATACTTTTCTATCGATTAAATCGCGCTTGATTAATTAGCTAATTAAATAACTTAATTCTAAACCTTATCTTCGCTCTATAATGCCAGCCTAAATGTTATTCCGAGACAAATCATTGAGTAACGAAACGAGTACTTTTTACCGGTACCTACTCAGTATCAATTCCAAATTATCGACACTAAAAGTACTTCGAATTGAAAGAGAAGTATACCCTAGGAAGTGGAACAACAAAAATCGCCTCGTGTGAACTCGGCATAAGATCTGCGTAGAAAAGCCTACCTCTGTTTGTTGTTTATACCCAGGATACTAGACGATTAAACATTTATCTATTTAATTTTTTTAAATCAAAACAAACGAGCAATTGAATATCTTATCGATACGATACGATAATAAGATCGTTAAAAAAACTAAAAATAACCGACTTCAACTTCCGCGCTATTCAATTTCAGTACCTAGTTTGAGGTGTTTATCTCTATATCCCTGGAGATACTTATCAGATCTCAATGAAGTTACTATGCAACTACTCTCGAGATATACCCTTTCCAACAAAAAAAAGAAACATCAAAATCGGTTCATAAACGACGATGCTATCCGCGAACACACATAAAAAAATAAACATATATACGGTCGAATTGAGAACCTTTTTTGTGAAGTCGCTTAAAAAAGGTAAGACAACCTCGCTAAACGCGAGCATAGACATTTTTATTTTATTTGTCCTACAGTATTATACTATATTTTCTTAACTATAAGAGTGGTACCACAGAAAGTGGATATCTGTCGGTGACTTTTTGTTTTCATTTTTACAACTTTTAAAGAAATAACAACTTACTCTACAAGCAGTTACATTCATACATTACATACATGTAGAGTGAAATCCAACGTTCAAATAGTTAATTTTTATTATTATATTATATATATTATCATCATTTATTTCAGAAGCGAAAGTTCCATAATTTTGTTAGTAAACACACCAATAAATTAAAATCTTAAGAAACTATGTTAGTACACAAAACATCTGGCAAATACACTATCTTAAAAAATTGTCACCGAGTCACTAATTTTGCCAGTGGTTTAAGCTGGCTAGACCAGTGACGCATGAAGTCTGAGCTTAGATCCTCTACAACACCAGCCAAGAGTGTATTAGAACTCCCACGTATGCGGCTCATCAGGGATGCAGTCCTTTTACGCATAATACCATAATAATCGTCAGTACGTGCTTCTGCAAACATCCCTGATGCACTACAGTATCGTGAACATAGTCCCATCAACATCCTAAAGCCGTTATTGTATTGGATGCGCAGAGCGTTGTAAGATCGTTGCGTGTATTTGACCCACAGACCGCACGTATAAAACGATTGGCAGTAAGCCCTGAAAAGAGTTAATTTAACCTCTTTTGAACAGCGTGCGAACCTGCGAGCCAACATGTTACACCTTACAGCCAACGCTCTGCGCTCTCTCTCCATGTCAAGGTCATCAGTCATGTCTTCAGTGACCCAATGACCCAGGTACTTAAACCGATTCACCCATGTTAGGGGATTTCCGTTCAGTTTCACAGGAAGAGCCGTATAAGCTTTGTTACCAGCTTTGAACTGCATGACCTCACTCTTTTTAGTATTGTACATGAGTCCATGAGATGCAGCATATTCTTCACAAACTAATACCAGCTGACGAAGTGCATTAATTGATGGACTCAGCAGCACCATGTCGTCTGCATAACTAATATTGTTGACAATATTTCCGCTAATAGAACAACCAATATTAGTGCTGCTGAGTTCATGTATCAAGTTGTTGACATATAAATTAAACAGCTTAGGGGAAGTTATACCACCCTGTCTTACACCACACTTCAACTTATATTCATCAGAGTATGTATCTGACCATCTCACAATATTAACCTGATTTTGATACCATATTTTAAACAAATTGATTATATCCATTGGCAGGTCAGTTTCTGTGGAAAGTTTCTGCCACAAGATATCATAGGAAACGAGGTCAAATGCTTTTGACAGGTCCAAAAAACAGGCATATACTGGCGTTTTTCGACTAGTATAGTATTGGACAGTGTGTTTCAGACATAAAACTGCAGACTCAGTGGAAAGTTTTGGTTGAAAACCAAACTGAGCTTCATTTATGTTCAAATGTTTGGTTAAATGTCTGTCAAGCAAACCGTCCAATACCTTAGCAATCGTCGGAAGACACTGCTTTCTGCAACACAGTCAAAACGACTAAAGCAGAAGGCAGGGTACAAATACTTTGTTAAAACAATCTCTTTGAAATAAAGCAATTTTGTATTTTGTATTTGTATTTGTAGCTAAGGATATAGGATAAGGGTCTGTAATTGGACCCGTCAGAAGCATCGCCCGTTTTATTTTTTATTACCGGTACCACAACTGTTTTCATTAATTCGTGTGGTAGATAAGAATGTCCAGTACATAGGCTAAAACATCGCTAGCACCCTCGACAGATGTGGCCCTGCATGCTGTAGGTGTTCTATGCTGAGTCCATCATGCCCAGGCGATTTGCCCCTTTTCATGTTTTTAATGACGCCAGCAACATCCTTCGCGAAAAATTGATGATGATCATGATTGGACACGATGAAGTCAGCGTAAAACCTCTGATTAAATTGACCTTAAATTGACACTAAACTAATTCGAATCATAAAAGTTTTTTTTTATATATCTTATAGGCTAGCGTTTGACCACTATCTCACCTTAAGTAAGGTATCTCTGGTAAGTGATGATACGGTCGAAGATGGTAAGCACGCTAGGCCTGGAATGGGAACTGGCTCTCAAGGATAGCTGCCGCAATACATTAGATGTTTGGTGACAGATTTTTCTAACTTGAGGGTGGTAGCTGGCCAGGCGGACACTAGGTACTGTCCTACCACCATGCGTAGGTGTTGGGTTCTTAACGACGTTTTTCCTTCACTGGAAGACCACTGTGAAAAGCGCACATAAATTTTTCGATAGAGAAATCCATTGGTACACGGTGGGGTTTGAACTCTGTATCTCTGGCAGCAAAGCCGACCGTTCTCCCGATTACGCCACTGGGCTCTCAAAATGAAGTGTATCATAAAAGTAAGGGTGTTTAAATAACCTGTAGGTAGGCGGTGGGCTACCGATGGCGCAGCAAACTAGTCGAATGTCTCCTCCTTGGGGAACTACCTCGTCCTCAGACACCGGCAGCATCCTCGGTGCCAGGCTGCTCATCGAATCTAAAACGATATCATTAATATTAGTTATACCTACGAGTCGCTCTAATAGAAACTTAGTCAACAAGTTTTACAAAATTATGTTGTGTTGACGTTACGTAAAACAGATAGTGAGAGCAAGAAAGCCGATTTCATCATTCATAATCAAGCCATTGAGCTGGAAACTGATGCATCCTGAATACATTTATAGGGTGCTAAATATAATATATTTATTGTTTACACAAATCGCTGTTATAAGTAATAAACTCTATTACTCTTATTTATGTACAATCAACAATTAACGAATACGGTGCAATAATAGTTTTAAACTTGGTTTAGGAAAGATTTAAGTCACAGATCTCCACATAAACTATGAACACTGTGGATGAAGACATCATAAAATAACAAAATTAAAATTAGTCTTGCCGTTTAGGAGACACGCAGATACAAAATCCCTCTGTTTACGGAGGTTAGAATGTGCACCAATTAACCAACCTTCAGTGAAAAATAAAAACACAGTGATTTATTATATTAGTAGACTAGCAGCCCGCCCCGGCTTCGCACGGGTAGAACATATATGCCTACAAAATTTGCATCAGTTTGTTGCATCGAATATAAAATATGAACATATTTAACAATCATCGTCATATGTCAACCAATTTACACAAAACCTTATACGAATTATGCACCTAAGACCTAAACCTTCCTCAGAAACACTCTGGCTATTGGTGAAAACCGCATGATAATCCGTTCAGATGCTATTGAGATTATTGCGAACAGACAGACATACGCAGTGATGGACATTGTTTTATAATACTTACGTAGTGATATTGGACGGCCCTTTGGCGTAAAGGATAGTTACCCTGATTCTGACTCGAGGGTCGTTAGTTCTAATCCTAGCTATAAACCTACCAATGAAAGTTTTATGTGCATTCATGAATCATGGATTTTGGTGGAATCATTAAATGTACCAATAATTAAGATAGTTTAAAAACTAAAACAACTGACTTCAATGCCCCGCGAGTCAATTTCAGTAGCAAGTTTGAGACGTTTATCGTCATATCTCTGAAGATACTTATCACATCTCAATGAAATTACAATGGGACCACCTCGGAAACGTACCCTACCGATTACAAAAATAATAATTCGAATCGGTTCACCATTGACGGAGTAATCGCGTAACATACACACACAAAAAAAGAAAGAAAAAAGAAACATACAGACGAATTGAGAACTTCGTTCTTTTTGGAAGTCGGTTGAAAAGTAGCTTACTATCAAGGAGAACATCTGCCACCGTAACCTTACGGCGTTCCCCGACGCAAAAAGTAGGGGCAATATACGTTTAACGTGTGTATCTGTGTGTCTGTCTGTAGCATCTTAGCACCCAACCTGATGAACCGATTTTGATTTTATTATTGATAGTTTTTTTTTTGATAGACGTCTTCATCGAGAGTGTTCTTAACTTTGATTCATGAAAATTCGTTCAATCATTATAAAACTATGAGCTTTAATCAACTTTAATAGGTCTGCTCATGGAAGCATTGACCTGATGCTGGGACATCTCCTGGACTCTACAGAATACTCAAATCCTCACAAACTTATAGCTCAGATTTTAAATATCGTGTTTAGAGTCATTGGAATATTTTTAATGAAAAGATTATACATAGATCAGTCGGGGTGGTTTAAAATATTATATTATTATATATAGATGAATATTATTTTACACAATAGATCATATTATTATACTATATTGACTTCAAATTTATTGTGATCGGTGGGGATCTACAGCATAGCTAAGCTTATAATAATATTTTCGAAGTAACTATGACCTATTCTGTGGTTTCACTGCAAATATTTTATTAATTTTGTGATGCGTGTATGTGAAATCCGTGATATCTTCTAGAGTTTTCATTAGAATTATATATTGTAAAGGACAATTTTAATCTATAATATATGGCCAAGTTAATTAACGTAATTATTTGAATAAGGATTAATACTATATACTTGAAAATAGCCCTGGAAGTTATGTAATATTTTTTAACAAAAAATTAAAGATTAAAATGGTTACTGTGAACTGTCAACCTTAAGAGATAGACATATGCTGTCGCAGACTTTTTTGTAGGTCTTATTAAGTTGTACAACTCTTTCATAGAAAATATTCTTCCATCTGTTTTCAATTGAGCAGCGTTCGTGAGAAACGTGTTTTTTCGACCGTTTTTTTGTCGACTTAGGTTGCAAATTACGTCTCCACGAATGTACCTTTGCAGCTCTTATTTATAAGTACAGGGCATTCAACAAAAGTCGCCGTGAGAAAGGACAACAGCTATTAAGCTCGGAAAATATTCACATTCCAGGGAACCCGCGTCCGGTCTATATATCGGAATATCTTACCACTAAGATGAGACGTATATTTTTCGTCGCACGAGACTACGTCAAAAAAAATAACTTAGCCACAGCCTGGACTTCGCATGGAAAGGTTTATGTAAAGCCAAGTAAAGACGCAACTCCTATTCGTATACAGGAAGAAACGGCACTGGAGAATTTAATAATGTGACTAGTTCTAATAGATCTTTTATTGTTATATAAAAACCGCTTTAGTAGCAATATTTTAACATTGTTTTTGTGTACGTATTCTGTTATCTTTTATTTTTTCTATGTTACGTTTGTATTATTTTGTGCCGCAAAACACACCAAACCACAACACAACAATCAACACACACAAACACCTATACATTCTACTCATTGCACCATTCACAAGCGAGTCAACTATGTAGGTATATATGTAGATATTCATGTTCATCCTTACGATGCCACCACAACCCATTGGCTGGGCTATGTACCAACCAGATCAGAGCTTTTCCTGTTGTTAAGTGGGGGAGCGGAAGTCACGCGATGGTTGTCATCCGTGACTATTAAACCACCAGTTAAAATTGTAACTTTTTAAATAGATGCAAGACATAGAACAAATAAGTTCGGATCTGGACTCTGTACAAGTGGCCACAGCAATAACCTGTGACATCGACGACGTGAAAAATTTTATATCACCTAACAACACTCGCTCATACAATCTAATATCTCAAAACATACGCAGTATCAACCGTAACTTTCCATCCCTCATTACTCTTCTCCATCGATCTGAAACATCCTGGGACTTCATAGTGCTGACTTCATAGAATGCTGGCTACCCTCAGCGAGGTATATACCTCCACTTGACAATTATAATCACGTCACAACCAATGCTCATAAAACACAGAATGAGGGTGTGATTATATATTACCATAAACAGTTGAGCATCACCTATGAAGAACCACAACTCGCCGACGCTAACTGCCTCCTAATAAAAACTAATAGTCATACTTGTATTATCGGCATTTATCGTCCCCCAAGCCAGCGCGATACAACTAACTTCATTAATTCACTGGACACATTCGAATCTGAATACTTTTAAAAATATAGTATTATGTGGCGATATAAACATAGATATAAGCCCTAATAGCCCAGACAGGCGCAGCTCAGACTACCTAATCGTCTTGGCTAGTCATGGCTTGCTCCCAGGTCATACATCGTCAACGCACGGCCGCACATGCCTGGACCACATGATGCTCAAAACAAAACAAGAAGCTACTTGTCTGATATTCGAATCGTCCATCACTGACCACGACTGTGTAGGTCTAACATTAAAAAAAACTGTCCGACAAAACTATTCAAATCCTCAAACTCACCGCATAGACTTTGAAAGCTTAGACGTCACAATGAATAGCTTTAATACCCAGCCCATACTTGACTCTGATGACGCTAACAAAGCTACTAATATGCTTGTTAATTACTTAACAACGGCAATAAAGCAAAACACTACAAGCCATAAAAATTCCAACCGAAAGCGAATACGTAAGCCATGGGTTACAAAAGCTCTAATCCGATGCATGAGGCATAGAGACAACCTGCACAAAAAATTAAAAAGAGACCCTAATAACGAAATTTTAAAAGTATCTTATAAGCGGTATAGAAACTACTGCACATCTCAATTAAAAAAGGCAAAACGTCAATATGAAAAGAAAGAAGTTCATATGGCAAAAGGTAACAAAAAAAAACTATGGGAGGTTATTAAAAAAATCAATGGCATGGGCAAAACAGTTGACAAGTCATCTTGTCTATTGTCTCCAAATCACCCACAACAGAGTGTCGATGACGTCAATAGATTTTTTGCCAATGTTGGTAAAAACTTAGCTTTTAAAATAAGTCCATCTCTAAATAATTCTTCGTTTTCATGTCTCAACTCTCTGACAAGTCCACCTAACTCGTTAGTAATGCTCTCTACTGACGAGTGTGAAATATTCCACATTATCAAGTCACTAAAAGATAACTGTGCAGTGGGCATAGATCTCATTTCTTCAAACATCCTGAAGCGCTATATGCATCTTCTTATTGCTCCGATCACACATATCTGTAACCTCGCCTTCTCTACCGGAGTATTTCCACACGCCTTCAAAACCTCGTTGATTAAACCCATACACAAGGGTGGTGACAGAGACTGTGTCAATAACTTCAGGCCAATTTCCATATTACCAACTTTGTCTAAGATTCTGGAGCGTCTAATGAACCGTCGTCTAATCAGCTTTTTGGAAAGCAACGACCTTCTATCTCCGTCTCAATATGGCTTCCGGCAAGGCATTTCAACTGCAGACGCCGTACACGACCTAGTTGATTCTGTCATAAGAAATATGGATCAAAGAAGAAAATGCATCACCGTTTTCCTGGACCTGGCAAAAGCTTTTGACACAGTCTCTATCCCACACCTATTAAACAAGCTCGAAGTGATCGGAGTAAGAGGTTTACCGCTGAAGCTGTTTAAAGATTATCTAACAGGAAGAAATCAGCGGGTAAAAATCGATAATTGGCTTAGCGAAGATCTTGCAGTAGAATACGGTATCCCGCAGGGTAGTATCGTCGGTCCAACCATTTTCCTAGTGTATATTAATGACCTGTGTCAGCTGAAGGTCCATGGTGGTAACATACTTACCTTCGCGGATGACACAGCGATTTTTTTCAGTGGTAACACATGGCAAGACGCTTTCGCTGTTGCCCAGGCGGGATTTAGTAAAGTTACAGACTGGCTTCAAAGTAATGTCCTAACATTAAACGTACCTAAGACCAAGTACATGACCTTTGCATTCAAAAAAAGCTCACTACCGTCTTCATCCGACAAAATCATAGCTCATGTTTGTGACGGCACTGTACCCACCTGCGACTGCCCTTGTCTTCAACGTACCAGCACCATCAAATATCTTGGTGTCACTATCGACGAAACGCTCACATTCAGACCTCATATAGATTTACTAGTGACTAGGCTCCGTAAGTTAATCTTCATTTTTAAAAGCCTGAGACACGTCGCCGACCACCACGTCATCAAAATGGTGTACTATGCGTTGTGCCAATCTCTGATAGAATATTGTATCACATCGTGGGGCGGTGCTGCAAAAACCCATATAATTGACGCTGAGAGGGCACAACGTGCCATTTTGAAGGTTGGAGCTGGTCTGCCTTATAGGTTTCCAACGACTGACCTGTACGAGAAATGGCAAGTACTTTCAGTGAGACAGTCTTTTATTCTGCGCACTTTCATTAAATACCACAAGCAATTAAAGTACGAACCAGACCTCGTAAAGGACAAACGTAGAAAAGGAATCGTGTGGCAAGCCCAGTCCCTTCACTCGTCTCTATCACGGCACTTTTTCTGTTACCAAGGACAGTATCTTTATAACAAACTGAACAATAAACTCTCACTACTCCCGCTTAACACCCATATCTGCAAACAACAAGTGTCAATATTCCTGCAGTCACTCAATTATAACGACACTGAAAATTTAATACACATGATTATTTGAAAATTCCCACAATAACAAAAAAAAAAAAGCCTTACTTAACTTATTCTTCCTTGCTTAACATAACATTATTATTCCCACCTTTGTTCTCTTCCTGTCTGTTGTATCCTCTGATTTATAACCAAAACAATTAAGAAACTGTAAAAGGAACACACCAATAATATTATAAGTACCTACTTCTCATTCACTGCAAATCCTCACCCACATACACACATACGCACACATATACTCGTACCCAGAACACACACACACACGTAAGTACGAGCTCATGTACGCACACATAGACACAAAAGCTGCAACGTTACATCCCCAATATGTATTTCCTAATTAAGTTTAGTAATTTAAGACGTCATTGAACTTCTCACCATGACATTTAAATGTATTACTGTATAACTTTCATGAGGCTCGCAACGTTATTTTTTACGATCCGCGGGAGGGCACTGGTGACCTGTACTACAGGTTTTTTCAAACCTATTTCAGGCACCAGTCTCTCACAACGATAGGTTACATGTGTATAACTAGCCTTAGACATTTTATAGACATTAAGAACCCATTGTGTGAGATAAATAAATGATTTTATTATTATTATATTATTACCTTTGATTTTAACGGTATAATATATAGCCTATTTTCATTTTGAAAGTCCATTCTATATATTAGTGAAAGAATTTTTTAATTCGGTCCAATAGTTTTTGAGCCAAATCATTACAAAAATACAAAAATAAAAAAATACAAAAATACAAAAATACAAAAATACAAAAATACAAAAATACAAAAATACAAAAATACAAAAATACAAAAATACAAAAATACAAAAATACAAAAATACAAAAATACAAAAATACAAAAATACAAAAATACAAAAATACAAAAATACAAAAATACAAAAATACAAAAATACAAAAATACAAAAATACAAAAATACAAAAATACAAAAATACAAATGTTCTCTCTTTATAATATTAGTATAGATATAGATATGTGTTTTGCTCTGACTCTTTCTCTTTCGTGTCAATCTAGGATGATGGATTATAATGGATGGAGCCATGTCAGCCATGTGACGTTGTCACATCGACTTTCATTCTATCAACACATTGTCCTACCCTTTCTATTACAGGGGTCGCGAGATAAGAGTAAACGAGAAAACTAATATCAAATTGACAACCTCGCGCATGGGTGATCATGTCCATTTTTGACCGGCTAGCAGGCCATAATAAAGCGACGCTTTATATTTATAAATTAAAAATTAAATAGAAACATACCTACAAAGACTGAAACCCTGTTACATATTTAAATTATGTCGTGTTGTGCTGTGTTTTGTCCATCTAGAACAACTAAAGGAGGCGTAAAAGATCCAGAATTATCATTTCACATGTAAGTCTTTGTGGGCATTTATTATCATAAATAACCAATTTTTAAATCAAAATATTTAATTTGCTTACACAATATACATCTTTTTCGTCATATAACTACCGTGGTGGTAAATGGTTATCATTTTAAAGCTTTAATTTATGTAAATAACAATCATTCTTTTACGCCGCCCGGCTAGTGATGTACGAGAACTGTGCAAAACTTTGTCGATAAATATAGTCGATACCCTTATAAAAAGGAATATATAACACTAGCTGTGCCCGCGACTTCGTCCGCGTGGTAGTGTCTCTGGGTAGCATTTTTAATTATTTAGGCTACTTATTTTACAAATAAGACACATGCTTATCCCACCTACACCGCACCGGACCACGCTGGGCTAATCTCCTCTCCCCCTCTCCGTCAAGACTATCTGGGTACCAAATTTCATTTAAATCAGTTCAGTGGTTTTGGCGTGAAAGTGACACAGACAGATAGACAGACAGAGTTACTTTCGCATTTATAATATTAGTTAGGATTAGGATTAGGATTAAATTTAAAACATTAAATATATAAACGATAACTATAAATTTAACACTAAAAATATTCAGAGAAATAAAATTGAAGTGTGTGTTTGTAATTCCAAAATAACAGCTTTTCACTAAATGCATATGAAAGTATACACGGTACTTACTAAACGGTATATACGGTATATATATAAATATAAATATATATATATATATATACGGTACTACTCAAATGTTTGTCTGTCTGTCTGTTTGTTTCGGCTTATCTTTGAAATGGCTGGACTGATTATAACGGGACTTTCACTGGCAGATAGCTGATGTTAAAAGTGTAACTATCAAGTTACCTAGGCTACTTTTATTTACTTGTATTTCAGACAAGGGTAATATAGATTAAAGTTGACTAATTACAGTTTAAGTAAGGAAACTATTTAAGTACTTAGTAGCATTTTTATAACTATAACTAATGTCCATAAGTGCAATAAAGTACTAATTATTTTTATCACATAAATTGTTTTCTTTTTACATAAGTTTTAGTTTTATACATTTTTCACCTTTTAATCGATATGTTCTGCACTAGTGATCACTTCCCTACTCACGCACAATCTAGCAGTTCTAGACACTCACACAAACAGAAAATGGACATGCTGCCAAAGTTTTGACGCCATCCATTATAATCCATCATCCTAGGTGTCAATGCTTCTAAGTATGGTGTAAAGCTGTGGCACTTGTATCTGACGCTTTGAAGTTCACGTGTAGGAAAGCAGAGAGGAGATTTGTATTATATCAGAGGTGAGGATCAAAATGACACAGAACGATTTTCAAGTAATGCAAGCGAACGAAGTAAAACAATTAATATTTAGGTAAATTATCCTTTGCGAGAGTTCAGCCTGCAGCCCTCATTCGTTCGTTTGGTGTGTGACTAGCACCAGATGTCCAGCGTCTTTTCGTCGAGATCATCTCAACTATGCGCCCAGCTAAGTAATTTGTTACTCTTACGGGACACCGCGACAGTAGCGGGTGGACTTCGTCTTTTCTCCCCGGTGAGTGCGTGCTGTGCCTCGCAGGCGTACGTCGTACCGTCTTCAGGACTCGCGTCCCGTACTACCAGCACATCGCCACGACTGCCACCGATTATGTAGCGACCACCTGCAACAAAACGTTATCTGTAGATAGGTACGGTTTTGCTTCCAGATTCAACCACAAACATAATATGTTCTGACAATGTAACACTTATTCGCTTAAAATCGTTTTTCCTAAATATATCTCTGCGGTTGCCAACCTTCACTTTCCCAACCCAACCTTCCATTTGGCAAACCGCGTGCGTTCACTTTTGTCGCCGTTCTATTGTAACCTTTCCATTTCGGCGAACCCTCCGAAAATAAACCTTTAAGAGATCGCGAATTCCGTCAGTCTGAATTTACAACATAAGGAGCGGGTGGAGGGGAGCCAGGGGGTGGTAGTAAAACGCTCATGACTTTGAAATTAGTCGGCAACTTCTATTGAGTGCACTTACGCATTTATGGACCGACGGGACGCCGTTTGACCGACGGACTTCTTTGTGACAGCAGTTGTACTATCGCGCAGGAAAGTGATTCTGGTTATTGTGTAAGTTTAAATTGTTAAAGTTGTAGAGTTGGGATGGTTTATTTGCTATTCGTAAATAACGGATGCAAACTGTGATGAATGGTAGGATTACGTATATTGAATGGTGTGTTCCAGATCTTTGTCAATTGTCTTAATGTCTACGCTTAATACAAAAATAATGTCTTAATGTGAATGAATAAATATAATAATAAATAAATAATACTTTTTACATCATATCCCACATCAGATCTAGTAAGTAAAAAAAATATATATGTCTACACATGGAGTTTTCATCATTAAAAATGAAGTCCACAAAGCCACAGAAACGAGTCCCAAACAGTAACAGTTCTGCCCACCTCCCCCCCTCCCCTCTTCCCCGGCCGCGGCGCGTCACCGTTTACGATCAGATAACTTTCAGCCGGTTTTTCAATGAATTCTAAATGCAGCGGCTGCAGCGCGTTATTGTTGGCTGATGGCTTGATAGCGATGAGCTTTGTTTTGATGCGGCTTGCCCATTGTCGGGATTGTTTTGGCGTTTCAATTTGCATACAGAAAACTGCTCAGAAATAAATGGTGTAGGTGAAAATAAAGTGTTAGATGATTGATTATAAACATGTACAAAGAACATGCTTTCAGTGAAATAAGATGATTATTTATATATGAACATTTTAATTCCTTAGTTTTACTTATAATAAAAAAACGATGTAACTTTATTTGCAGCTTGGAAGTTTTTTAGAACTAGTTCTTTTGGTATTCTTTTAAAGTTTTTTTTTACACACAATACAACTTGATATTTTTAAAAACACTCTTTACTTGTACCAATCCCGTTATTAATATCCAGGCACATTTCATCAACGAAAATCAAAATAACGTCAGTTATATGCATCCACAACATTTCACACGCTGTTGATCTTGACGTGGCTGCGAGTACGAGTACCGACCTACCAGCTCTTTGTATCCTAGCAATATTTCGTGCAGAACAGTATAATGAGCAGACGGAGTAATTGGCAACTTTGTATGTGATCTGCTTGCTGTAGTATAAGTATTTTGATACAGCGGGTAAAAGGTGAAAGATTTTGCTTACTTCTAAATATTTTTAAGTTACTCGTCACGGCCACGGATTAAAGGATAAACTTTTATATGGTACATTTTAATATGCCCGACCGGCAAACGTTTCACCATAATTTCAGATAGAGTTAAATTGTTTTAACGATACGCATAAAAACTTTTGTGTGATATAAAAAGGTTTCGATTTAATATTTTGGAAATTTACAAATAATAGTTTTTCTTATCCTTCACTTAGTAATAAATTAAACAAAGAAACTTTAAAAGAATACCAAAAGAACTAGTTCTAAAAAACTTCCAAGCTGCAAATAAAGTTACATCGTTTTCACACAATTCAAGCCAAGCGTAATTTCCTTGAATTTTAATTAAAACCAGGAAAGAAAAGTTTCTTTCCTGGTTATTCCGTTTAAAGTTAAACGGAAATTTCATTTTCTTAAAGAGATCCAGTACTTAAACAATAGCTTAGGAGCTAAAAATAATTATTTAAAAGTAATAATTACATAATTGAATGTAAATTGAGTTCTTTGGTTTCTGTAATGATGCTTTATTTATCTTCTATCAGTTTCTTTTATGTATAAAATTATACTTTAACAAGATATCTTTCGGTATCCATTTTTCTGCAAATCTTTTAAATCAGAGCAACAGGTAAACTGGAGTGGAGTTCAACAGTTTAAAATTGCATCAATCATTTATGTGCATATTGATTTAATTTTACTGGCCTACATGTAGGAAAGCCGGGAAGGAGTCACAAAAGAAAGTATAGTTGTCTTTATTAAGCCACTGTTTAAAAAAAACTGAATTCAGTGTAACTCTCTTCTCTGTTCATGTAAACTGAGTTTAAGCAGACCGCCTAATTTAGAGTTTTCCATAGGTAAACAATAACGAATCTATATTCCTGGTGTATCCCACGGTGGTGCACCTCCCTGCTAATACTCTTCGTGGCGCCCACATGCTTGAACACCAAAAAAGTTCTACAATTTTCTAATTTTTAAATTAATTAATAGATAAGAGCCATCGACATTAGTTAGTTCATCTATATGGGAGCTTCGATCAACATAGATAAATATGTATATACATTGACATTCAACGTTAATATAGTACAAACAAACCCTTCGAAAAATGATAAACTCAGGATGAAATGACAAAAAGGTTATTATTAAACGACTTTATTACAAATATTATGTTTCTTTGAAGTGTTACACACTTTATATTTTTGTAAATTGTTAAACACAATGCAAAATTTCATCGTACCGACGGGACTTGAACCTGCAACCTCCGGAATAACATGTTCCGGTGCTTTGCCAATTAAGCCACGGTGCGAAGTATCGTTACGATGAAATTAATGGAGGATCAAAGAAACATAATATTTGATTTACGCAGTGCAACATCTCTCGTCGGATTTGAAAACTGTAATGATTTCTTCCGAATGATTAACTTACGTAATAAGTAGTCATAGATGGCGCCACCAATGCATAATTGGGTTAACAAATGCAATCCATTAATTTCGTCGTAACGATACTTCGCACCGTGGCTTAATTGGCAAAGCACCGGAACATGTTATTCCGGAGGTTGCGGGTTCAAGTCCCGTCGGTACGATGAAATTTTGGATTGTGTTTAACAATTTACAAAAATGTAAAGTGTGAAACACTTCAAAGAAACATAATATTTGATTTACGCAGTGCAACATCTCTCGTCGGATTTGAAAACTGTAATGATTTCTTCCGAATGATTAACTTACGTAATAAGTAGTCATAGATGGCGCCACCAATGCATAATTGGGTTAACAAATGCAATCCACTAATTTCGTCATAACGATACTTCGCACCGTGGCTTAATTGGCAAAGCACCGGAACATGTTATTCCGGAGGTTGCGGGTTCAAGTCCCGTCGGTACGATGAAATTTTGGATTGTGTTTAACGACTTTATTACAGTCTTCCATTGTTGGAGGTATGAAGGTGGATGTAACAAATCGTCATTACCGTTAACACGGCGACACAGCAGTTAACTTTGATGGTCAGACCTCTTCCGGAATTAACTAGCTATTCATTTAACCTTTACAGCTTGATGTCATTCAAATACGCATTAAAGAGAATGTCACAGACGGTAACTGGATGCTTAGATTATGTTAAAAGGGATGTGTAAATAATTTGTTTTTGAGAATCGTTCCTGAACCGGTATGGTCATGATTATTTATATTGGTAAATAAAATGCATATGGATATCAAGTCTTCTTAGCCATAAACTTTAGCGTTGGCTTTAGCTTACTACGGAAAATATGACTTTTGATTTTTTATTTACATGTTGATTCTACATTTTATTTTAAGGCAGCAACGTGTCGAGCACAATTTAGTTACAAACAAAACTTCTGTACCTGTAACAACGTTTGCTTGACTATTTTTGCAAAGGAAAATGGTATACTTACCATAACCATAGGCATGCATTTTAAAACTTATCATTTACAAAAAACTTCAAAAAAAATTTTGTTAGCAAGCGATTTTTCCAGCAATATGTCAAATCCCTAAATAACCATAATCAAAGGTAAAGGCAAATGTCACAAATGTTAACTGAATGTATTATAGGTCGTTAGGATGCTCGGAGATAATGAAGCGGCTGGCTTGACGAGATAAGCGCTGGATTCTTCCTAGGACGGTAGGGTGGAACACTTTACACTAGTTAAATTGATGTTGTTGTGGAAACTCTCTGCCTCTTGATGAGCCGTAAGAAGTTTGGTAGATACTAAAAGAAATTACTTCTGTAGTCGTACTTACTGTGACAGTTTTTAAAATAATCATTAAGGTTCAGTGAACCGACAATAATGATAAAAATAAATCATTAATGTAGGCCGTTGAACATCTATAATACTATAAAAATCTTTGTCCTGACATACTGACTGACTGACTGACTGACTGACTAACTGACTGACTGACTGAGTGAGTGAGTGACTGACTGACTGACTGACTGACTGACTGACTGACTGACTGACTGCGTGACTGACGGACTGACTGACTGACTGACTGACAGACAACGCACAGCTTAAGCCGCTGGTCGCAGAGACTTGAAATTTGGAGGGTATATTTGTCTTAGTACGTAGGGGTGTACTAAGAAAGGATTTTCCAAAATTCACCTCTTAAAGGGATGAAATGGGGGTTCAAAGTTTGTATAGAGAAACAAGATTAGATAGTCTTTTCTATGCGAAACTTCACACAAGTGCTTCAGTAAAAAAAATAAGTAAATACGTGTTTCAGTTTTTTTTTAAATCCACCCCTAAGAGGGTGATATGGGGTAACAAAGTGTGAAAATCAATATTGATTCGGAATGCGCTGAAATTTGGCATGCAGATTGTTATTGAGAAAAGATTTTCCAAAATTTACCTCTGAAGGGGATAAAACGGGGGTTCAACATTTGTATGGAGAAACAAGATTAGATAGTATTTTCTATTTGAAACTTCATACAAGTGCTCCAGTAAAAAAATAAGTATTTACGTGTTTCAGGTTTTTTTTAATTACACCCCTAGGAGGGTGAAATGGGCTAACAAAGTGTGAAAATCAATTTGTTTCGGATTGCCCTGAAATTTGACATGCCGATAGTTATTACGACGTAACTGTAAAACTCTAATAATTTTCCAAAATTCACCCCTGAAGGGGATGAACGGGGGTCAAAGTTTGTATTGAGAAACAAGATTAGATAGTATTTTCTGTTCGAAACTTCATACAAGTGTTCCAGTAAAAAAATAGGTAAATAAGTGTTTCGGGTATTTTTTAATTACACCCCTAAGAGGGTGAAATGGGGTAACAAAGTCTGAAATCAATATTGTTTCGGATTGCGCTGAAATTTGGCATTCAGATAGTTATTTTGACTTAGGTATCCGCAAAGAAAGAATTTTTAAAAATTCACTCTTTAAGGGGATGAAGCGGGGGTTTAATGTTTGGATAGTCATTTTATTCGACATTTTACACAAGTACTTCTGTAAATAAATAAGTAAATACGAGTTTCAGACTTTTCAAAATGCCACTCTAAGAGGATAAACTGGGGTAACAACGTCTAAAAATCAATATAGTTTCGGATTGCGCTGAAATTTAGAATGCAGATAGTTATTATGACGTTAGTATCCGGTCAGAAAGGATTTTATAAAAATTCCTCCCGGATACGGAATTGTATGGCGAAATAAGATGAAATAAAGTACATGTTGTAGGATATTTTGAAATGGGGTTGGTAACAGTCTTCTAGTCTGAAAATTTGGGTTTTTCAGTTTTTATAAATATGAATCCCGAATTGCCTTAGTCACGCGATAACATGAAAATGGGTGAACCGATTCGGCTAATTCTTATTTGATGTATTTAATGATAGAATCGTTTTTACAAAAGAAAAGTTATAAGTAAATAAAAGAAGTTTTAAAAGCGGGCGAAGCCGCAGGGTACTTCTAGTAATGTATAAAACTACAATTTTGTTTTGAGAATAAGCATTATAAGCATTAAAAAAATTTAAAGATAATGTTGTGACTCCTGAGATAATTTTAACAACTAAAAATCCTAAGATGACCTTCGAAAAGCAGAAACGCAAACAGATCTGGAAGGTCGCGATTAAACCTGAATAACGCGTAAGAAAGCACCATAATCTCGCTACAAGTCAGAGCATTATCCGGAATCCTCCAAATTATTACTTCGCCACGTCTTCTCCAATATTATGTAAATGACTTCGTAAGCCGTTGGAGTAATTCCGATGCAGAATGCGCGTCTCGGATTAAACTCGAATGCAGCCGTCTGAATCGAGTTGGTGTAATCTTCTTGCTAATCTTTTGTAACTTGCTCGGGGCCAGGGTGAGCTGCTGTGAGTCGGAATTTTCATATAAAATACATTTTCATATAAATTAATAACATAATGAAGTGTATCTAATATAGTTTAATAAAGTAATTAAACATTTTGAAAGAAAAGGCAATGTAATGAAGATAAAGCTCCCTCTAAGCCTCAAAAAGAAACTCATAAACAATTGTGCTTTCCCGTTCTAAGCTAGTCCTCTTGCTAAGCCCTCTTGCACATCTAATACTATAAGAATCTTTGTCCTGAGATACTGACTGACTGACTGACTGACTCACTGACAGACAACGCACAGCTTAAGCCGCTGGTCGTAGAGAATTGAAATTTGGAGGGTATATTTATCTTAGTACGTAGGGGTGTACTAAGAAAGGATTTTCCAAAATTCACCCTTTTAAGGGATGAAATGAGGGTTCAAAGTTTGTATGTAGAAACAAGATTAGATAGTCTTTTCTATTCAAAACTTCACACAAGTGCTTCATTATATATATATATTATAGTCTGAAAACCAATATTGTTTCGGGTTGCGCTGAAAATTGGCATGCAGATAGTTGTTTTGACGTAGGTATCCGTTAAGAAAGGATTTTTCAAAATTCACTCTTTAAGGGGATGAAGCGGGGATGCAAAGTTTGGATAGTCTTTTTATTGGAAACTTTACATAAGTACTTCAGTAAATAAATAATTAAATAAGAGTTTCAGGCTATTTCAAAATTCCATTCCGAAGAGGGTGAAGTGGGAACAAAGTCTAAACATCAAATCAAATCAATTGTTTCGGATTGCGCTGAAATTTAGAATGCATAAAGATATTATGACGTAGGTATCTGATAAGAAAAGATTTTCCAAATTCACCTCTTAAGGAGACGGAACGGGGATTCAAAGTTTGTATCGCAAAACAAGATGAGATAGTCTGTTTTATTCGAAACTTTACTTAAGGGCTTTTGAAAATAAATAAGTAAATACGTGTTGCAGGATTTTTCGAAATGGGGTAGGTAACAAAATCTGAAAATAAATATGGGTTTTCAGGTTTTATAAATATGAATACCTATTTCCCTTAGTCACGTGATAACTTGAAAACGGATCAACCGATTTGGCTAATTCTTTTTTTGATGTCGTTTATGATATAAAGGTTTTTACAAAAGAAACGTTATAAGCAAATAAAATAAGTTTATAACGCGGGCGAAGCCCCGGGGCACTTCTAGTTATAAGATATTTTCTTGTATCTTGTGACTCATAAAAAATGAGAAATTCAGTCGCATTGATTGTTATATGAGACCATACATATTACAAGATTTATTATTATATATATATTTACTAGTTGTCCATCGCCCGTGTTTGTCTCGTGCATATTATAAGACATTTCTTGTCTGTTCCTAATGTTATGCTTATTTTTACAACATTTCAAAATACTGGTGAAATATTTTTTAAGAAAGTCCAGCAACTTTCAGCGGAGATTATAATAATTTGAAACTTGGTCGCTCCGTCCTACAATTTATTACCGCCGTAATTCTTGCAACTGCATCAAAAGAGGACATTAAACTTGCATTAGCGGCAGCTTAAGTTTTATTGGAAGTTTCGGTTTGAATCTTATTTCCAGAACTGAGCGAGTTCCAATGTTCTTTATTTAATTTAACTAAGGAAGGAGCTGTCTCTATCGCTTGTTGTTGAGATCTGAATTAACATTTTTATTCTATTCCCGGGAGTATGAGAATAATAATTTATGACTTTAATATTGAACTTTGTGGAGTTTCAAATGAAATGAATGGGTTTATAAATGGTGCAGTGACCGCTTTTTGTCGTAGTCGTACCTAAGCTCACACGCTACGAACTTTTGTTTGTGAAAATTTTCTCATATTGCGCGACGCTCATTGTGTTTTGTTTAATACTTTTTACGATTTCATAACACCATTTTAAATAGAATTCAACAAATTAGAAAAATATTTAACTCCAACAAGTTTTAACATTTTCATAAACAAATTCAATTGACTACAAATATTATTGTGTACAAGCTCATATAGAAACCACTTGTCGAATGATTTTTCAAAAGCAAGAGAATTCTCCCATTGTACATCAAAGAAGCCTTATTATCTAACTCATGTTGTACCTAATTTTAATTAAAATATTTGATTTCATCTGTAATAGTTAATTTATTCTACATCAAAGGATATATATTTAAATACATTACATTGGCTGGCATCAACAACTCAGAGGATTCGTGTTTCCAGGGAAATAAATATCCTTATCCTGTCCCTTGTTATTAATTCACAATCACTCATTGTCGCTAATCCCACGTATATAATAGGATGAGGAAGACGTCTTTAGATAACAATGGCTTCTAATATGCTGCTAAAAAACAATGAGGATAACAAATTAATAAAATTATCGGTCAAAATATTTGTGTTTATTTTTCTGACAAAATTAATTTGCAGATCTTTCTATCCCTGGGTGACACAAGCGATTGTCAAGAAAAAAGTAGTGGAAGTAAAGTGGACTGTTTAGTGTTCGGTAGTAAAAATAAATATGATACTGATAACATCCTCGACCGCATCATCACTTACCAACTCAGGAGAGATAGTAGTCAAACGCTAGCCTATATGATATATATATAATATACATATAGCATATAAAAAAATCATTATCTAAATGCGTCTTAATGTAATAATATGTTCTTCCTGACTAACCCTTCACCGTTCTGCCCCGGTTAGCCCGGAGCGTCATTTTATCGTCACCGCCAAGCCGTGTCTATCCCGCGGCTCCACGAATTAATTACACGAGGACGGATTACGTTTAATCGAGTTATGTTCTATCCATCACTTTGTACATACTCGTAGCAGTGCGGGAGGAGATAGAGACGGTCTTTGAGATCACTTGAAACCTTCGAGCATTTACCAAAGGAGATGTTAACGCAACGCGTACCCCTCTGCTGGCCATATAGCCATTTTTGGCCATACTCGTATGAGCGTGCGTAACTACGCTGTATTTTTAATACTGTGTGCGCGTTTCAAGCTAGTGTGCGGGATCGTTAAAGTGAGTGATTTGTGTGTGTGCAATGTGTGTTCACCTCGTCCCCCGTAAGTATCGGCAGAAAAAAATGTTTGCGGATTACAACGTTAACATATCCATTGGTAAATGCTTGATGCTTGAAACACGTTCACGGGCTTGGTACGGCTCCTACAGGATGTGTAGCTTGACTTGACTTGAAACACGTCCACGGGCTTGGTACGGCTCCTACAGGATGTGTAGCTTGACTTGACTTGAAACACGTCCACGGGCTTGGTACGGCTCCTACAGGATGTGTAGCTTGACTTGACTTGAAACACGTCCACGGGCTTGATACGGCTCCTACAGGATGTGTAGCTTGACTTGACTTGTAAACACGTCCACGGGCTTGGTACGGCTCCTACAGGATGTGTAGCTTGACTTGACTTGTAAACACGTCCACGGGCTTGGTACGGCTCCTACAGGATGTGTAGCTTGACTTGACTTGAAACACGTCCACGGGCTTGGTACGGCTCCTACAGGATGTGTAGCTTGACTTGACTTGTAAACACGTCCACGGGCTTGGTACGGCTCCTACAGGATGTGTAGCTTGACTTGACTTGTAAACACGTCCACGGGCTTGGTACGGCTCCTACAGGATGTGTAGCTTGACTTGACTTGTAAACACGTCCACGGGCTTGGTACGGCTCCTACAGGATGTGTAGCTTGACTTGACTTGTAAACACGTCCACGGGCTTGGTACGGCTCCTACAGGATGTGTAGCTTGACTTGACTTGTAAACACGTCCACGGGCTTGGTACGGCTCCTACAGGATGTGTAGCTTGACTTGACTTGTAAACACGTCCACGGGCTTGGTACGGCTCCTACAGGATGTGTAGCTTGACTTAACTTGTAAACACGTCCACGGGCTTGGTACGGCTCCTACAGGATGTGTAGCTTGACTTGACTTGTAAACACGTCCACGGGCTTGGTACGGCTCCTACAGGATGTGTAGCTTGACTTGACTTGTAAACACGTCCACGGGCTTGGTACGGCTCCTACAGGATGTGTAGCTTGACTTGACTTGTAAACACGTTCACGGGCTTGGTACGGCTCCTACAGGATGTGTAGCTTGACTTGACTTGTAAACCTTAGACATAAATCCTATTCATCCACTAATAGATTTTTCTACGTGTATTATTGGGTGCCCGTCCACCCCCGATTTGCTACCAAAATTTAGTTTAGCACTATCAATGAGAAAATCTGCCGCCATAATCTAAAGGTGATCCGGAAGCACACAGCCCTTGAAAGTTAGAGCATTCTAACACTAACGAGTTAACCATCCTCAGTTCCATCATCGCTTACTACCAGGCGAGATAGTGGTTAAACCCGAGCCTATCAGATAATTATAATACTTAAATTTAAAATTTAAAACCACTAGCGACTGATTTGTTTATGTAAAATGGTCGCCTTTTTGACTAATGTAAACTACGCTAAACAGACGGCAGCAGAGTGACGGTGAAGTAGTTCGTAGAAGTGCCGTTTAGATTATTTTGACGTCCGCGGTCAAAGGGCTACGAAAAGTTGCTTTCGTAGTCTCATCAACCAAGAAATAGCTGATTATATTTTAACAGCTGAACGGATTTCAAACAAATAAAACTAAATCAAAATCAGTTCATCTGTTTAGGCACTACGATGCCACAGATTGACAGACACAAACACAGATACATAGATACACAGAAACACTCGTCAAAATTATAACACCCCTATTTTGCATCGGGGGTTAAAAAAGGTTATTTTTTTACAGACAAACATAAATATTATTGTTTTGCTTTATTTATTCAAAAGGGACATTAATTAACATATACGAACAGAATTATGTACCATTGCCTTCAATAACAATTAAAATTAGTTGCTACTAATTATAGCCAGTATGGCTAGATTAACGATATCGGATTAAAAGCTACTCTTAAGAGACTGGACGGACACCCCCAATTATTAAAATATTTCTATAATAAATCATTTAGTGTAGAAGTAATCGGCGAAGAAAGCAGTTCCGCTTGGAACGGAACGTTAATCGAATTTCCGCTTAATCTCGAGATTAGAACTCATAAAGAAAGGCTTTCCTGTCGCAGACAGCCGTCTCGAAAAATTCTTAATTTTCGCCTTTCGGAAGCAATAATCGGGTTGTAGAAATGATCCCGATTTTATAAGTGTTCAGTCACTGGCGAGCTTCCAAGACCCACTCCAGCGGCTGTTTGACTTGCGCCGACTTGTTTAACTATGGAATTGAAACAATTTTGTAAAGAGAAACAAAAGTCGAATGACATTTGAGTAATTTTATAACCTCTTGTTTTTGAGTAACCAATCTTTTTTTCCCTTCCATGTCTAGCTTGGACATGTCCTTCTTGTGTATCTTAAACTATTCCATTGTTTGTGAAATTTGTAGACTCATCATCAATTTTGTAGTGACACTAGCATGCACAGCTGTTCCAAGAACTCAAATATGTATGATATGACTCGGCATGTTTTACTATGTGTGTAGTAGAATGTAGTAAAACTTACAAGCTGTCAGACTGCGGCACACACGTTGTATACAAACTAGGAAGTGCAGTGACATTTTGTTGGGTGTTATTCAAGAACAACTGTCGTATGAGCCACATCTTTGTAGTATTTTTTTTTAATAAATGCTTTTGAATATATTTAACGTTAACTATAAAAAAATTGTAATATACAGTATGTAGTATACAGTATGTATGTAGTATGTAGTTTATCGGTGCGTTTGTCAACAATATGAATCTAAGTCTCACAAATGTGTAATAATGTCTTTATTTTGCACAGATCGCTGTGATTATCACTACCCGCCGTACAAAAAAAATGTCACCAATCGGTTCGCGGAGTTTCAGCATGATGTTCGGTGCCAGTTAAGGATACGGATTGAGACAGATTCTCCATTTGAATTATACGTTGGATGACAAGCACCTCGTCTCACAACCGTCTTCTAACTCCAGATAAGAGACCGCTTCGTGACTTGACATTAGGTGAGGTACTGTAGCGGACTAGTACTTACCTGTCTGTTTTCAATAAAAAATCAGTGGTGACACACAGATAGACAGACGGACAGACGGACAAGAAAGAAATCTTATGAGGGTTCTTTTTTACCTTTCGAGGTACGAAACTTTTAAAAGAGGGTGCGTAGAAAGCTACTTGTTAGAAATGAAACTTCTAAGTTCATTTAATTTATTAATCAACATCATTTATTTTTGTACAACTCTATTTGTTGAACCACATGTTGAACTTAGCGGGAATTGAAGAATGCCCAAATGATAGCGAATACGTCTTCGTTGTTACGCAGTTCTACAATAGAGAGCGTTTAAAAATATAAAATATAACATGACGTTTACGTCACTTCCGTTGATTCAGAGCGTGACGCTACGTGACTTCCGTCAAATTTTACCCCAATGCGCCTACAGAAGTTTCACTTTAAAAAACACAGTTTAATTAGTACATGGTTCAAGTACTATAATAAATTGTACATGGTAATATAAGGAGAGTTCTCACCAGGTTGAGGCATGACCAGTCCGTCCTTGAGCCACCTGGTGACAGTGACGTGTGCCCGGACGGCGGGCGGCACAGCGCACGTCAGCAGCGCCGCGCCGCCGCCCACCGCGTGCGACGACTGCACGCGCACCTCCCACGACACGTCCATCACTGGGGACACACATACACAAGTTACTATGAGATACACACAAATCTACCACTATCATAATCACCACCTTTACCATTGGCAGCTCTACCGCTTCATTATTCGCGGAGCATGGCTTTGGGCTGCTGTAATAAGTAACATAAATCGTCAAATAGCTGGGATAGCATGGGTAGACGCTGGCAGGGGAAATGCACAATAAACCTCGCGTGACGTCGGTATATATCGCCCACATTACCCGTTAGAATTAGATCTTGAAACGTTTTGGAAAACTTGTTTCTACGTCCCTTACTCGAAGCGTATATTGAAGTTCTAGATAACAGGAGAAGACAGATCGTCATTTTATGAGCCATAAGTAAGCACTCAACTGATGCTGTGGCATGCAAAATTATGTCTTTTCAAAATATTACACGTTACAACACTGCACCCGTTATATCCAGAATCATCTAGATTTTATTTTATTATTATTAGCAAGACGTTTGCTTGGTGGTAAGCGGTAACGTCAGCCTGCGCGAAATGTAAGAACAAGAAAAGATGCAAGAGATGATTGTGGCTTATCTGCACAGTACATGTGTATTCTAATACATACATACATACATACAATTACGCCAGTTTTCCGTTGGGGTAAGCAGAGACTACATCCTACGACATGCTACGATCCTGACATACCTCTTTAATATACCATGAAATTTCACCTATTTTTTATTTGTAATTTAATTTTATACCACTATACCAACATATTTGAGCCGCTCCTCTATTGCATCACAAAGTTGTCTAGAATTTTAGTGATCATTTTAAGCGATATGTTTTTTTAATATTCTGATATCTAGTTAAGTATTTGTACATCACTGATAGCTAATTATGTGTCTCACACATTGCATTGTAATCACCGATCAACGGCCACCACGCTAACTCTGACAGATCGTTCTGTCACTCACCCCACCCCTCTCTCTAACCGTCCACCTCACCCCCTCCTCTCGTGCATGCAGTGATGTGACACTGGTGACGTCATTAATTACCGGACGTGTCGGAAATGGGTTAGTGATTGCCGTCAGTGCGCGCTCTTATGTAATGATTCGGTTCGTTGCATTACGTATTTTGACATTCATTTGATAGAGATTATACTTAAATTCAAAATATAAAACCACCCTCACCACACTAATCACTATTGTAATCTGTTCATTGATACCATTCCAATGATTCCAATCTTGAGATATCTGCTGTAAGTTGGTGAGAAGACGAGTATTCCGCAGATTTGAAGGGATGTCCTAGCATTATGCCAATGCTACCATCTTCTTACAATATTGTTGAAGTAATAGGATACCAAATTTTGATTTGATCAGACCAATACATATTGATCTCTTAGCCTCATCAACAAGAAAAGCTCACAGCTTAAAACGATCTAAGGATTTTTATGATACAAACAAACACTTCCAATTAAAACACCTATCAAACAAAATAAAACTTAAACAAAATTTGGTTTATCGTTTGGCGCTACAATGCAACAGACAGACACACAAATACACAGATACATACGTCAAACTTATAACACCCCTTCTATTTGCATCGGGGGTTAAAAATAATAATTCTTACATTATTATGTTTATTTTTGTACGTTGTTAAACAAACGGGTGCGGGTTAGAATCCCGTCGGTACGATGACATTTTGGATTGTGTAACTATTCATACATTACGCATCTCTTTATCAAATAAGTGCCTCAAACCAGCTCAAATACACTTCACCTTGAGTATATACTGATTCCAACCCTGGTTTCAATTAAACGAAGCCTTATCATCCATCATGACGGCTGTCGCTCAACAGCAATAAGGTGGCAACTGGTCTCGCGGGAGAAGACCTAATGAAAGTAATGAAATCCGCTCCGAGGTGGATAATAAAAGGGAGAGGCGGCACTCATCGGCGCCGCCCGAGACTTATACTGGTAAAGGTGATAAGTTTTTTTAGAGCGAGTATTCCGATTCCTATTTCTAGTTCTGCTTTAGTAAGCTTTTGTTAATAAGGACAATTCTTAGCAAAAAATACCCATACATTTCTTTCGCACATGTTAGGTACTTATGTTCAAGTTTTAGTTTTACGCTCATGGTAAGTATCAAACGTGCTGTAAAAGTCACCTGTGTGCAATTACTGTATTACTTCATTACGCAGGTAGAAAGTACGAGAGAAAGCTGATAAAAATATTGTGTAACTGAATATTTTGCAAATATATGTTTGTATGAATAAAACTAAATTATATTTCAAAAATCCAAAAATAAAGTTAAGTTTAGCAACAAGACTTTAGTAAGCTTGTTATACATTACCTCACAGCGTAGCCTCACAAGTAGAACATGGCTTGCTGCTGTTATTTGTATTAAGTAATCATTTATAACAAATAAAAATCTACGAAGTTAATTAAATGGATAAAAATGTTGATATTGGATATGGATATTGGAACCGGTTGTGATTGATTTGCAACGTCCACGGATGGGAATTCTATAGGTGGCTTATTTTGTGCGGACGAAACGAGACGACACAAGGGAAATATATTTTTGCTTCGCGCTCGATTTTAATTTGGCACCTCCACAGAATATTAAAATTAAACAGAAGCGACATTCACTTTCCCTCTGCAAAATTGGTGACAAGTTTATAGTATTAGATAAACATTATTAAATGCGCAGTTTTAACGTCCGACAAAGCTATAAGAAAGATCAGAGCACAACTTTATTCAGGGCAATAAAAAAATTGTTGAAAATTCAAGACAAACAAAGGTAAAAACGGATGATTCCAAATTTAATCTATGTAGGCTGTACCGCTTGAGTCAAAAGCAAACATGGATTACGTCTGCGTCGCGTTGTGTCTGTGTAGCAACAAGTAATATTAAAAAAAAACCATTTTGAAGGCAAGCTTTATCATAACCAGAATAAGTCGATACAAATCTAACGAGCCCCAACACGACGGGTATAACACATTGTGTAGTTTAGGAGTTCCTTTGGCCACGTTCCAGCTCCATCATCAGATCAGCGCCATGTCATCATAATATTGCATTGTCACGCAATTTACACGTATGCAAAATTTCAGCTTAATCGGTAACCGGGAAGTGGATCAAATTTAATTTGCTAGATTTGATGCCAAACATCGGGACAGGTGAATGTAAACAAAAGTTTGTAAAAATGTTACGTCATTTTTTAGGTTTCCGTACCCAAAAGGTACCAACGGAACCCTATTACTGAGACTCCGCTGTCCTTCTGTCTGTCTGTCCGTCTGTCACCAAGCTGTATCTCATGAACCGTGATAGTTAGACAGTTGAAATTTTCACAGATGATGTATTTCTGTTGCCGCTATAACAACAAATAATAACAAAATGATTTAAAAAAAAAACCGACTTTATTACTACAAACAGGCACTCAGAAGCGAAAAATAAATTACTTTATATAATTATTATAAGCGCTACCCACTTATCTATTTGAAGTCGGTGCCAGCCAAGTCTATTGGATAGTAGATAGATACTATGTATGTAGTAGTAGTAAGTAGGTAGATACATGTAGGTAGTATCTATCTTCTACCTATTAGACTTGGCTGGCACCGACTTCAAATAGATAAGTGGTAGCGCTTATAATAATTATATTAAGTAATTTATTTTTCGCTTTTGAGTGCCTGTTTGTGGTAATGACGTCGGTTTTTTTTTTAAAGATTTTATTTTACCCTTTTTAGTGCAAAACAAGTGTTAATTAAATTGCATGCATCTATGAAATTTCGTGTCTGAGCCGTTACACACTGACGGATATATACTTTGTGAAAATTTCAAGTATGTACCTATTACGGTTAAGAATGTACATCTATAAAGTGCGCACATATAGACACGGACGGACAGACGGACGAACGACCGGACAACAAAGTCTCAGAAAGTGTTCATTTGGTACCCTTGGGTTCGGAACCCTAAAAAATTGACTTTAAATGCCGCGCTAAAGTGAAAATATTCTCTAGTCATAATGATGTCATCAAGGTATCAAAGGACAAAGTCCAAAATGGCCCTGTGCAATAAAAGCATCTGACACACACGATAATTAATTGTCTATTTTATTACAATAATTCCAAATACTTTAATAACACGGACTAGTTGTATTCAATAATGAATATTAAAAAGTATTTTTTGCGATTATCAGGGCGAGCGAAGCGAGCCCTAACACTATCCCACAAGCTGAGCACTTTCGTAGTACACTTTAATGAAAAACTATCACGCCTATTGATTTGTGCTTTAACATAGTAATTTAAATTCACATGTAGATGTGTTATCAGTAAAAAAATCATTTTATAAAAAAATGAAGATTAACAATTTTGCATCTAGGGTAGAATATTATTGTACTACTAACGCCATCCGTTAGATGATCAAAGAATTAACTTTGCTGCGAACATAATGTTTGGTTACTAACGCCATCTGTTGGAAATCTAAAGAATTTACCTCTGTCATCCAAATGACTTCTGGTATCAGTGTGACCATTTGTAGCAGATTTCTGCCATTTAGGCAGATTTAGGACCTAAATTTTAACTCTAGCAGATTAAGCTGATGATTCCAAAAAGTGGCAGATTTCAAAGATCTTTATGAATTTTGAAACACAAATAGAATTTTGTCAATTTTCTGTTTCTATTTAACGTACAACATTTTTATGAAGCCAAATTTTTGTAAAAGTTTGAATGAGAAGGTAAATAAACTTTATGTTTATGCCTTATTTTATGCCATAATTCAATAATATGATGGCAAATTCTATGCATTTGTTGGAGTGGTTGGTGGTTTGACAGATTGTATGCCTGTGTCGGGCAGATTTGCCATTTAATATAAAAAACTGCCTTAAAAATTATTACCAGGCAGAAAAACTACGCGAGCCCTCACAAAGCGCGGCTTTTAGCTAGTTTACATTAATTGCCGCCATATGGCCCACACAGTCTGAATCACTCTACTACGTTATAAGAGTTGGCACTTCCTTACATTGTAATTACCCGAATTATGAAAGCACTGTGTAGCCAACCTAACAACGGAAAGTATTATTTACGGAGTAACTATTATATAATCTGTGGTATTATGCTTATAATTTTTTTTTGCAGTGTTGGTTGGTACAAAGTACGTTCATAATTCTGAGTTATTTATGTATGCAGTGTCGCGGGCGGGACTGATATGGCCGCCATCTTCGCCAAACGTCATGTCATGTCAAAAAATATTAGGTATGCTCAAAAACTTTGCACATTAACAAGACTTTGCCTGGTAGAACATTCCTGTGAAGACAAATTAATTCTCCCCGCCGTTGTTTCTATCTTGCTCACAGTTACCGTAAGAATATCTGTCAATAATACTTAAGTTCAAAAAATTAAAACCACCCCCGACTGATTTGTATATGTAATCAGAGTTTATAATCAAAGCATAATGTATAACTTTGTACATTGAGACCATTCCAAAGAGATGTCTCAGAATTAGATCAAGCTTACCATATTATTGCAATATCATTAAAGTAACAAGATACTGCGACAGCGCCATTTTGATTTTTTGACGTCCGCGGTCAAAGGACTACGAGCTTACGAAAGTTGCTATCGTAGTTTTTTTAACCAAAAAAGAGCTGATAATTTAAACAGCTGAACAGATTTTCAAGAAATGAAGCTAAGAACACTCTCGACAAAGACATCTATCAAACAAAACAAACTAAACCGAAATCGGTTTATCCGTTTGGTCGCTACGATGCCACGATGACAAACACACAGATACACACGTCAACTTATAACACTCCTTCGTTTTGCGTCGAGGGTTAAAAACCAAAATCAACGTGAAAAAAGATGTAAAAACATTATTCAAGGTCATATTTTCTAGTCTTCAAAAGTATATGCAATAGCAAACTCCATTGTGTATAATCTTCTTGGGACTCTTCTTCTAAAACCAGTACATTCTCCTATGTTTGAGATATTTATCTCCATATCTCTGAAGATTCTACTCAGATCTCGATATAATTAAAATGGGATTACCTCGGAAACGTACCCTACCTATTGAAAAATGAATTATTTGAATCCGTTTACAATTGACGGACTAATCGCGTAATATACACACAAAAAAAAACATACATACGAATTGAGAACCTCCTCCTTTAATATTATTAATAAAGTAAAAGATAATAGAGGATCCCCATACAAGAAACGCGTTTTTTTCGGCATTTCACGCCATCTATGAACGCTTAGTTAGGTAAACGACCCATAGATGGCGTTATATAGAAATGTCGATCCCTAACACCTTAGTTAGACGTTAGATGGCGTTATAAGAAACGAAATGTTTATTAATTTATTATTTTTGCTGGCGAAAAATGATAGTGGTATTTTTTGCTCGAACTTATAAAATACTGTAGTGTGGTACGGAACCCTACGAGTGCGAGTCCGACTTGCACTTGGCCAGTTTATTTATGGCATATATAGGCTAGCGTTTGACCTGTTGGTGATAATGCGGTGATAGTGAACGATTGTGTGCCAATTCTCAATTGATTATTTTTGTTTTATTTCATTTTTATTTAATTTTATATGATTTTATGCAAAACTTTTAGAATTTGTTGTCCTCCAACAGACAATTTAAGATTATTAAGATATTAAATCGTTTAAAGTAGTTTTAGTTGCAGCAGTTCCGTGTTCTTTGTTTTTAGACAGCATTATTTTGGAAATAAAATGATCATTATATCCGCTGGAATTAGGCCGGTAGACGTAATTTAATCCCATCATAAAGTATCAAATAATCAACAAACAGAAACGTAAAACCATTTGTATTATTTAATGTAATACCGAAGAAAAAGGCCGTTGCTACAAATATTTTATTCAATTTCCCCCAACATTTGCATTTAATTTGGAGCGATACAAAAACAAATTATTTGTTCCATTTCGATACAAAACGATGTTGTTTGTCCGTTTGGAAATTAGGAACGTGTCCGTGGCGCCGCCTGGCGGATCGAACCGCAAACACCGGCGCGGTCGCCGCCGACAGAGTCAAGTTTCTAATAATATAGTCTAAATAAAATATGTATCGTTATATAAGTGTAACTTACAATATTTTTAGAGAAGCGGTGAGATTTACTTACACACCCTCTCTATCTTCAGTCACACCATCAATTGAACAACTAATTTCTGCGGTTGATAATTTCAGCGTACAGCAAAGGTACCAAATACGCGTATATTATTTATATTTATAAAAGTATAGAGCCATCGGATTACGTGAAAGGATCGACAATATAATTTACCCAATACATGCTTTGTGTTGATTTTGATTAAAGCTGTCGATATTAATTTACCCTTCATCGTTCGAGTTATCGCTCGCTAGAGTATTCTAATTTCAACAATGTGGGATCACCTTGAAAGTCTGAGCCGTCAATATTCAGTAGGCGGGGCTACGAGCCGCTAACTACTCGTGCTCACAAACTGAATTCAATCTTCAGCCGTCGTGTTGAATTAACCGATTACAAAGTTACAATCACTCGTAATTCATTCTACAAAGACCGCTCAAGACCCGCTTAAATATTCAAAACGTTATTAAAGAAGTTAACAAAATGTACCGTCTCACTCAATTTCAATAGATCTCCGGGATATAAACGAAAGTTGACACTTTCCGATAATGAACTTTATTTCCGACTCTATAAGGTGTAATATCGTCGATTGTAACCAAGTTTTAATTCTAATTTACATAGAAGGAGAAACAAAAGCTAATAAAGTCGGACAGGTCGGAGAGAGCGTTTTGTTTCTCGTTTAATATTTGTCACAATTTAGTACGACTTAGCTATTTTCAGATTAAACGGCAATTACAGAGAGATAGCTAATAATTTTCAGCAAAATATATTGACATCTTTTTAAATATAATTGCTTCTTCATCTTTTATTCATTAATTTTGTATTGAAGCACTTATTATGTATGTATGTTATTTTTGTCGGATCTGGACTTTTATTAGGATACAGTTCGAACATTGCGACCAATAAATAAAATACGCGTGTACAAAAAGGCAGTATGTATGCAGTACGGGGCTATAGCACGCATCTGTTGCTTACGACTGAGCGCGGCTAATTACCAGGCTAAGAAAAATGTACCGGATTATACGCCTACGTGTGGCTGTAAACAATGATGTTTATTTGGGCTGCTTGTTGTCAGACGCAATACTTATCTTTTCTGTGGCAATACTAAATACATACGTATCTACTAGATTTGCAATGAGGCATAGCAAGTTTCTTACATTTTATTGCAGTACAAAAGCTGAGTGTGATTGTACCTCGACTAGCCATCTCTAGCTAATATTTGTTCGGAAGAAATAGTAAAAGTGTGATAGGCAGGTTGTTTTTGGTAATAAAAGTTAGGTGCAAATCGTTACATAGTGTTTTACTTTTATTTAACTTGACACATTAATTTAAAATGAAATTTATACACAAACTGCTAATTAAACATGACGTTATCTAAATTATAGCAAGTAGGTAAGCTTGACTTCTAGCTTATATAACTTAATTAAGTGAACGGTTCATTTCGGTCGCAATAAGCTAAAACTGGGGTCGGTAACGTGGCAGCAGATTGCCGTTATTGCCCACAATTTTACATAGCTACTGGCTTACAACATTATGTACTGAGATAACAGCGGCCATATTGGTTAAACGGTATTACCGACTGACTCGCCTGAATCTACTTGCGTAGATGTTATTCACTCCATAGAACATTATATTCACAATCTCTTGTTTTAAGTATACTTTGAAGACGTGTTTGGATAGTAGCGGTGGTATGAATCTATTGCTTTTTATTCCTACTCATTGCAGCACTATCTATGATAAGTCGTTTGCTGTTCAAGCTGTCAGACTCTGGAATGCGCTTCCTTTAGAGATAAAAGAATCACAAACTATATATACATTTAAAGAACGCGTTAAGTCCTAATATCTTGGTTTATTTATTTATTTATTTATTCTTAACAAAGTAATTTACAGGTTTTCTAACGTAAAGTACCAGTAAACCTTATGCAGGTTTGTCTAGGCACTAGGTCCTCTACATAAATAGTATGTTCAAGCGATACATTAATTATTATTATGTTGTCGTACTATTATACTAAACTTATAATGTTAGGAACGAGTGTTAGACTATTATTAGGCTAGAACCTAACCTTGATTTTTATAAACTGACAACAAAAAGCTATTAGTACATAGAACAAATGATATGAATTATGATATATGACAAAGTAACTGCAATAAGTAGGTAGTTAAATTAAAGCATGTCGCCCGGAACCGTCTTCGATGAGTAATCGAGTGCAAAAAACCGGTCTCGGCGCGCTCCCGGTCGCTTCGCAATTTGCATAGGCACGGTTATTATACTATACAGATACAGGATGCTTCGAGTTGATTGACTTATTAGTATTGTTGTTTAAATAATATTTTTTTAAGTTATATTTTATATTATTTTTTGTTATTTTATTTCGTATTTCTAATGGTAGACTGTTAATCAGTTGTGGCACTAAGTACTGGGAAGTCCGTTTCCCATACGTGTTACTAAATTTAGGTACATTAAGTTTTTTATTAGAAACATTCCTAGTGGTTATTGTGTGATTTATTTCGGTTTGTATATCTGTTCTAAAAAACTGTTCGTTCAATAAATGATAATCAATTTTTTCGTGCACTGACATTACTCCACAATGTTCAAAGAGTCTAATTGGATCGTCTTTATATTTCATTTTTATTTTCTTAGGCACTATCAATTTTAGAATTTTAATTTGGATGCTATAAATTTGATCTAAGTATGTCTTATAGGTACGACCGTAGCTACTAAGTCCATAAGACACTACACTCTCAACGAGTGCTTTGTACATAGTTATCAGAACTGCATACGGTACACGACTTTTGATGATGTAAAATTTTGCTAGTATAGCTCGGAGCTTATTACATACATTGTCGACTTGTTTTGCCCAGTTGAAGCGATCGTCAATGATGAGTCCCAGGTATGTATGGTTCGTTACTTGTTGTATTTCTATACACGAGCCTAGACAGGATCTTACATTCGCATTAAGGGAAGTGTTGTGTAAGCAATCGTGGCTGTGGGCAACTATTCCAACATTACCTAGATGCTTATTGTGATTAGAGTGAACATGGATTAATTTGGTTTTATCAGCGTTTAGAACCAATCCTTCATCATGTGACCACTTGCATATTTCATTAAAGTCATCTTGTATCAGTCTTTGCGCTTTGTGTATGTCCCTATCAGCAGCTATGAGGCACGTGTCATCCGCAAATTGATAGACTTTGCAGTGTTTAATGATATTATTAATATCGTTAACGTATGCTAAGTAATGCAAAGGCCCTAGTACCGATCCTTGCGCTGTGCCTTCCGTGACATTAATGAGATCGCTGAATGCAGTGCCTACCCTTACTTTATAAGTTCGTCTATCTAGGTAGTCCTTACACCAATCCAAAAGTCGGCCTCTTATACCACTGTTATCCAGCTTTTTTATGAGAATATTGTGACGCAGGGTATCAAATGCCTTGCTATAGTCAATGAAGATCAGTATTACGTGCTTTTTATCGTTGAGGTACGAGTTGACGTCATCTGTAAACCTCGATAGCAGAAGGGTTGTGCTTTTATTAGGCTGAAAGCCATATTGGTTTTCCGAGAGAATGCTGTGAGTTTGGTAAAAGTTCTGCATCATCCCACACACGTACTTCTCAATTATTTTGTCAATTACTGGTAATATAGTAATTGGCCGATATTTTGCGTAATCTTGAGTGCTGCCTCCTTTATGAATAGGTCGTACTATTCCTGTTTTAAGTTCGTCCGGATATTTTCCTGTGCTAATACTAGCGTTGATTAATTGTGTTATGGCACCTACTATTTTATTAGTCAATCGCTTAATGTCTATTGCCCTTATTCCATCTGCACCGGGAGCTTTGTGAGGATTAAGGCTTCTTATAATTTTACGCACCTTCTCATCTGTAGCTTTTGCATAAAATATTGATTTGTTTTCTGGTTTTTCATATAGGTTTTCGTCTATCAGCTTGTTAGTGCATGTAGGGATAATAGATTTAACATTATTTTGAAACGCGTATGCAAATTTATCGGCTATGTTTTTATTTGTACCATCAGAAATAAAAGCTTTTGTTATTATGCTGTCTATTGAGTTAGTTATTTTACCTGATATTCTATTTATTAAATTCCATAGTAATTTTGTATTGTTTTTATGTTTTAATATTCTATTCTTATAGTATGTATTTCTATGTTCGTGTATTATTTTGTTTGTTTTATTCCTGAGTTGATTATACTGAACTCTTATTTGTTTGTTACTTGTATCTTTCATCCATTTAGCGAAAAGATCATCACGTTTTTTACACAACTTTTTTATTTTAGTAGATACCCACTCATAAGTATTGCGTTTTGAAAGAAGATTGTTTTTTTGTTTTGCTGTATACTTCGATTTTTCATAGCAGTTATTAATATTATTTTTAATATATTCATATATGTCATTAGGGCAGTTTAGAGTAAGTGTTGGTTCCCAGTCAATATCGTCTAAATAGTTGTTAAGTTTATGGTTATTATATCGTGTCACATAACTGGGAGCAGCCTGTATCTGTGCGTTGCCTACCAGAGTGACGGCAGTCATTCTATGGTCGGCCAGTACAGTGCACAGTGCAGCGCAGCACGCGTCTCTTGTATGGGTTCGCACAAATATGTGATCTAAGCAACTTTTCGTGACTTTATCTTTTACAGTCTCGATTCTCGTATAATCTGTGATCCCACACGAGAGACCGTGTCCGTGCAGCATAGTCATGTATGAATGTTTAACAGCGTGATCCCCTTTTAAATCAATATTCATGTCTCCTAATAGTATGAGATCAGTAGTGTTAGTAAATTTCTTTAGCGTTTTATCCAGTTCTGTAACAAACGATTGTTTACTTGTGCTAGGTGGTTTATACGTTGTGCACAGATAAAGTGAAAGTGAAGCTGTGGTAATTTTTCCGGCTAAACATTCAAAGTTTAATGTTGCAGTTTTGTGTTGTGTAAATGTGAGTTTATTTTGCACGTATATTATAATACCACCGCCTTTTCGTTTTTCTCTCAATTCTGTGTACATCGTGTAACCCGTAACATTATATAATGATTGTATATTACTAGATATATTCGCTTCGGTTATAGCTAATACGTCTATGGTAGGTGATTCGCTCAGTAATTTTTCAACTTTCCAGAAATATTTAATGATAGATCTGATATTAACGTGAATGCATGTAAAATTAAATGGATTATTAGGTAGTTTCTTTCTATACTGTATGAAATTTGTACAGTTAAATAGTTCTTTTATGGAGTTATCGATAATATCAGACATTAACAATATTTATAATATATAAATGAGATAAACTTACTTAAAACGACTAATGAAAATCTAAATAGGTGTTTACTTTGGGGGCTCGTTTAATAGTAGTGACTGGATATCGGTTTTGGATCTTATTTTATACACTTTCGCATTTTCGTTCTTTCGGACAAGTATATTTCCTTCCCTTAGCCAAACGAATTTAAAGCTACCTTTTAGGTCCTGCTTAGCTTGCCACAAGAGATTTTTGATGTATGGGGTCAGGGCTTCGCGTATGGAAATTTTCTCACTAGCTAACTTTTCAGGAAGGTTTGGCATCAGACTTCCAGCAGTGACGATCGTCTTGTTGCACGCAGATATTAATTGAACGCGGCTCGTTTCGTTGCGGAGTTTAATAAGAACGGGGCCCGAGCCTGTTCTTCGCGATTGCAGACGCTTCACACAGCCTACTTCTTCTATTGACACGTTCAGCTTTTCAACTAGGCTATTGACCAGATCAGGTAGTTTGGAGTCGCTACATTCCGGTATTCCTGCTACTTCTACATGGTTGCACAGTAACCGCTGGTCCGTCTCTCGTATAACTTGTTCCAAAGATTCTACCTTGGTTTCAAGATACTTATTCTTATTTTCGAGCTGCTGCTGCTTCCTCTCCATATCCTTCATCTTCGCCGTGATAGCTTCTACCGACTCAGTAAATTCATCGACTTTTCCACTGCAATACTGCACAGCTTTTGTCAGTGACTGCATCTCCTGAGTGACAATGCTATTGACTTCCCGTCGTATATCTGTTAGAAGCTTTTTCACGTCGACGTTTGGGCTTGAGGTGTGAATTTCAGCGTCGTCATCTTCCTCTTCATAGTCAGCAAGTGTTACGAATGATTTCCTCCGCGATGAGTTAAGGCTGCAGTCGTTACATGTCCACTCAAGATTTTCAGCAACCCTGAGGGCTGACAGCTGCTTGGCACTTAGACCAGTACATGCAGCTGCTGCGTGTACGACTTTTTTGCAACGACTACACTCCAACACTGGGTTTTTTCTAGTAATTAATTTATTGCAACTATTACACTTCGTCATGGCAAATGAGGGTAGTACCTAAGCGGACGAATCACAGTGTTATGTAGCGCGGTGTTTTCACGATGACGGTCGAAAGTTATATAATTCGGTTATATAAGTCGGTTAGTTATATAACATACGTTTGTTATATACACACCTAATAATATGTTATATATATATATATATATATATATAATATTATTCAATATATTATGTATATGTATCATTGTAATTATTATTATTTTTGTGTGTATTAATTTAGTATCCTTTAATAGCTTATGTCTTATTTACTTATACACTATACACCGCCGTATCTATTTACATATTTCATCTGAAGGTTGTCTGGAAGAGATCGCTTCCAGTGATAAGACCGCCTGTTGTTACACTATTATAATTAGTTGTTAAGTAGTACTCTGTTTCTTTTTAATAAGATATATAGATAGATAGATAGATAAACACTTTATTGATCACCAGTTACAGAAATAAAAATACTTAGAACTAGAAACACATATTTTAAATGGCAGTGTCAATGGGCGGTTTTATCGCTCATAGCGATCTCATCCAGACAACCATGCACGGAATGGATTATACACTATGGAAGACGGTGGTTTCAATATCTTGAATATGTAGAAATTATATATAAATGTATTACACATAAATATATACATACACATCACTTACATAAAGCCTATCTATACTAATATTATAAAGAGAGAACATTTGTATTTTTGTATGTTTGTAATGATTTGGCTCAAAAACTACTGGACCGATTTGAAAAATTCTTTCACTAATATATAGAATGGACTTTCGAAATGAAAATAAACTATATATTATCCCGTTTAAATCAAAGGTACATTCGTGGAGACCTAATTTACAACCTAAGTCGACAAAAAAACAGTCGAAAAAACACGTTTCTTACGAACGCTGCTCAATTGGTAATAGATGGAAGAATATTTTCTATGGAAGATTTGTACAACTTCATAAGACCTACAAAAATTTTAAAAAACAAACAAAAAATGTATTCCGAAACTATAAAGACTACAGAATTGAAACATGGTAGGTAGATATATTCTGTGAACCGCTTTCCGATTTTTATACAAAAATAAAAAATATAAAAGTTCAAGGGGGGCCGGGCCATCCCATACATAGAACTGAAACAAAAAAATCTTCAAACCGTTACATGTGTATATAAACCTATACATGTGGGGTATCTATGAATAGGTCTTTAAAATGACATTGAGGTTCCTAAAATCTTTTTTTCTCAAAGTCAATAATTTAAAAGATAGGCGCGTCTAAAGTGGTAAATGTGTGTCCCCCACCTCTAACTTTTAAAATAATGCAGATATTATTATTTCTAGATTTTTTTTCATACAAACTCTATGAAAAACAAAGTTAATTTTTGGTGGCGAAAAACTAAAGTCATAAAATACTCTACTGTTACGGGTTCCGTACGAGTGCGAGTCCGACTTGCACTTGGCCAGTTTTGGTAGATTTAATGATCCCACTACCTCTGTACGAAAACGCATAATTCATGAATGCACATAAAACTTTCATTAGTAGGTATATAGCTAGGATTAGAACCAACAACCGTCAGGTCAGAATCAGGGTAACTATCCTTTACGCCAAAGGGCTGTCCAATATCACTACGTAAATATTATAACACAAAGTCCAGCACTGCGTCTGTCTGTCTGTTCGCAATAATCTCAATAGCTACTGAACGGATTTATCATGCGGTTTTCACCATTAGCCAGAGTGTTTATAAGGAAGGTTTAGGCACATGAGTAAAGAAGGTACCTTATTTACTCATGTGGTTTAGATGCATAATTCGTTAAGGTTTTGTGTAAATTGGTTGAAATAATGACGATGATTGTTAAATATGTTAATATTTTGTATTCGATGCAACAAACTGATGCAAATTTTGTAGGCATATATGTTCTACCCGTGCGAAGCCGGGGCGGGCTGCTAGTATATATATAATAAGGTGTTCAATAAAGTGTTTCTATCTATCTATCTATGCGGATTGGACTAAAGTCAGTTGTCTTACGCCTCCTCTCGATGTCATCTTGCATTTCCAGATAAGTATGACATTGATCTAGCCAGCAGCAGCCAGTGGCCAAGCGCTAGCCTAGCTTTTGGCCAATATCTCGCCTGGTGGTAAGCGATGTTGCTCGGCCTAGAATACTCTGACACTCAAGGGCTGTGTGTTGCCGGAACACTGTAAGGTTATTTTCTCCTAGAAGATAAGATACTTTTCGGTAGCAAGTCAGACAGAACATCGATATAATCTGCTCCTGCCACCTGTAGATTATACACTCGGGCTAAGATTTGAGCCGGTGTTCTCTCGCTTAGAAGTCCATCTATCCAATATATACGGTCGAATTGAGAAACCTCCTCCTTTTTAGGGTTCCGTACCCAAAGGGTAAAACGGCACCCTATTACTAAGACTCCGCTGTCTGTCTGTCTATCTGTCCGTCTGTCACCAGGCTGTATCTCATGAACCGTGATAGTTAGACAGTTGAAATTTTCACAGATGATGTATTTCTGTTGCCGCTATAACAACAAATACTAAAAATAGAATAAAGTTGAAAATAATAGAGGGTCCCCATACAAGAAACGTGTTTTTTTCGGCATTTCACGCCATCTATGCACGCTTAGTTAGGTAAACGTCCCATAGATGGCGTTATATTGGAATTTCGATCCCTAACACCTTTGTTAGACGTTAAATGGCGTTATAAGAAATAAAATGTTTATTAATTATTATTTTTTGCTGGAGAAAAATGATAGTGGTATTTTTTTTTTGTTCTATCTTTTAAAATACTGTAGTGTGGTACGGAACGCTACGAGTGCGAGTCCGACTTGCAAATGGCCAGTTTATTTTTGAAGTCGGTTAAAAATAATTGACAAAATAATTCAATTGTTACATAAAAATATCACATTGATGTGATCACTACAGTCGTTAACTTAAAATTAAACAAAGGAAAAGTATACAATAAATTTAAAATAATAAAGTTAGTTAAAATTCATGAATAGGCTGAGATACGAAGTGCCACGATGACAGTCTTTTGATCGAAGTGAGAATTATAGTAGGCATACGAGTATTGTGTAATGTAGTAAGATGGTTATATTGAAAGACCAAAATTACTGTGTTATAGAAGTCATAAGTTGTTAGCTGAGATAATATTATCTACGAAAGAAATAAAAATGTAGGAATAAAAATCATCATTTACGCTATTTACCCAAACATACTCGTAATTTCCATAATTGCAGTATATACGAGTAGTTAACATGTCTGAACCAATCATCAAATGGGGGGTTCATTATTATAAATCATTGTACAATATTGTACCCCGAATTATTATAGGTCATGGTGATAGGCAGAACGGAACGCGTGTTTAATTCAAATCTCTTTGAAAACAATAAGATTACTCGTCGAGAAAAAAATGCTTTCAAGCTCTTGACATGTTAACATTCTTGTATCACTTGATAGCGCCCTCTATGTAGCAATGATCTCAAACTCTCCGGGCGCTTTCAGCTCACTGAGGACATGCTTAGGCTGGCCGCACACGCACGGTTTCCTGATTAGGTTTCCTGATTAGGAATTCAGATTCGGAATTCCGTGAGATTAGCGCAGACGTTCGGTTTTTTGTATAAGGAATTTTATACGACCAGTGCCAACGCTAGCGCGAGTCTGAATGGAAATTTCCGTTCGTGTGCGGCGGCTGAGCCAAAATGTACGAGATCGCTGCGTTCGGGATGACGTCATTAGGTTTTTTTCCGTTCTAACAACCCGAACGCACGGGGAAAATTTCGAAACGGATATTAGGTTTTTTTCCGTTCGGAAAAAATAAGTACGTGTGCGCGTGTTTGAACGTTTTGTATGAAAGAAGAGCATTCAGGTTTCCGAATCTGCATTCCTGATTAGGAAACCTAATCAGGAAACCGTGCGTGTGCGGCCGGCCTTAATCGGCACTCTGGCGGCTCCCCTGCTATCGGAACAATAGCCCTTGATACCCTACTACTACAGTTGAAGGACCGCTGGACCACTCCAGCGAACCGCTTTTTGTACTTCACTTCGTTTATCGAGATAGGTGCTTAAAGACGTTAAGCGGTTTATGTTTTTTTTTGTTCTCGAATGTGTTGTCAATTTTTGTTCTAGTTTGTAAAACATATTATGTATATCAAAGTTCCGCCTGACTTGCTACCAAAAATAAGTAGCTTACTACCGTCAATGAGAAAAATCTGCCGCCATATGGCGTTCCGGGGGCATGTGTGTTGATTTTCAAGGGCTACTACAGCCTTTGATAGTCATCAAAAACAAAAGAAAAGCAAAAACACCTTCCTTGTTCAGATACCCCCTTTAATTTCTAATTGTATTTTGCTTTTATTAATGCGGGCATAGTAATACATATTATGTCTAAATTTTAAATTATAAACGGGCATACGGACGGACAGTGAAGTCTCAGTAATAGGGTTCCGTTTGGGAACCGTGCGATCCCTTAAAAACGATTTATAATATAAAACGACTATTAGGTATACATTATTGAGTATTCTGTTAATTATAACTGTTTAGTTATAACTGTTTAATAGGCGAACTCTTAAGGTACGGACACACCACATCGTCCTGCATGCGCGATCTAGGCGGCGATCAGATAGCGCAGTTGTATTTTTACCGACTGGTTCACACCAAACGCGATCAGAAAACAATTGAAAAGAACTGTGTTAGCGCCCGCAGATCGCAGGACGCCGCGGTGTGGCCGTACCTTTGAGTAGTCTAAAACCGCCGATATTTTGTGTTTCTTGAAAGAAGAAGAAAATACAATATTGTTGAAAGCAATTGGATATTTAACCTACAATATTTATCATAAGCCGTAATGAATTTACGTCTTATAATATATTTGCGCTAAGACTTACCGCTAAGCTTCAACCTCTATTTATAAGAGCTCCTGTACAAAGCGGCCATTATGGTCAATGGTCACAAATACCGCGAACAAATACTTATGTCCCTAAGTATATTCAGGACAAATGGATCGCGCCCACCGCCGAGCTCTCGACACATCGGACCCCACGAGAACCCAACAAACAGTCGACTCGATTTCCCGGTTTAATACCCGCACCACTCATCAAAGAGAAATCGCTCTTTTTTATATCGAGAGCAAGATCGAATTTTCCGCAGTGATTTGAAACCCTTGACCTACCGTATTGACATTCCAAAGTCCGGATCAATCTAGGCGAGAATGCAAATATTCTTTGCACAGGGTCTGAGGGCTCGCCTTCGGAGCCAGGCCTGCGGTCTGACGGCCGCAATATCCACGCTTTGTGCCGCAAAAGGTCCTAATAGAATCAGGCCACCGAGAAATACCGGGGGCACCGAAGACGAATATTTGCGGGATTTATTGATGTATTGGACGTATTCATGTATTCTAGGAATGCCGACCAACAAATTATGCTCAAATAAATTGTGCGTATATAATAATATAACACAAAATGATTGCCGATAAATATATCATAGAACATAATCGAATTTGACTCCTAAAATGATTTACTTGAGAGTCCACATTTTGGTGGTCATTATCTTATTTATGTAATTGCTTGTACATATATTAATATCACAAACACTGAAGGGTTTGATACTTTAAAAATAAAATGTATAAATTCTAAAGTTTATATTATAACTCAAATGTTACTCTTAAAGAAAAGTACGGAAATTGATCATTCATCACATTATTTTTACATAGTATTAAACAAAGTTGCTCCTGCGGCTGTTTGTACGCTTAGATCTTTTAAACTACGCAACGGATATCAGCAATAGAGAGAGTGATTCGAGAAGACGAGGAAGAAATTTGTATGTAAGATAGATCACCGTGCAAAGCCGAGGCGGGTCGCAAGTTTCATATATAAATACAACATAATACGTGACGATCTGATAAATACCTCTGAGTGTAATCGATCTATGAACCAGCTCCAGAGACCTTCGCCTCGCCAGTGTATCTGGACTGAGATGAATGATCTGTCGAACCATTGTACACTCAGCTTAACCGTTAGTTTTCAACTGAACTTATTTGATTGTTTTACTTTCATGCAGCTATTTAGAGAGCTTGCATTCAGATATTTCTATAACAAGATTCTTAAACTTTAAGATTTCGCAGAATTGTAGAAGCCCAGAAGTGTATTCATATGTATTCATATGTATGTGTACCCATTATAAAACTCAAAAAACATATTATGCCACATAAATACCTATTAGTGTTTAATTTGTACGAGAATTGCAATAAGCAATATAATCTTTGATAACTACAACTTTCAAGCAAACTAAAAGTAAATTTTCTACCGTAATAAATAAAACTATTGTTGACTCCGATCTACTACGTAGAGGTCCGAAACTCCTTTCACAATGAAAGTACAAATGAAAACTCCGTCGTACAAGAAAGGGGCGAATCCCTCCCTCGAGAGTCACCTTCGCAATCAGAGACCTCCATCATCATCGACACAATGCAATCCAATTTAGTAAACGAGTTTGCGTTACGTTTACGTACGAGTAGCTTGTGTGCTCGGTCCACGGTACGCGATTGTAAGACGAGACGTTTTGTTTTGCGACATTTTTTTACTACATCAACCTTGACACAGTATGTCGCTCCGTGGAATCAACAGTATTTACAATCTTTGATGATCTTATGATTTACAATTTCAGAAAAGAGTTACGAAGCCTTGTAAATTATGCTATTACAACAATTAATAAATGTGCTTTTGTTCTAGTAATCTGCGAGTTCTATTTTTTCTTTTTCTTTTGGACATACAGGCACTTGACCGTTATCTCACCTGATTTTATATTACGATGCGGTCTAAATTGAATCGTGTTTATCTCTAGTCGATACCACACAGCGCGATGTCGATACCACCTAACTCGTATTCCAAGCTGACTAGCATCGAACATCATGCCGGAACACGGCGAAACCTCTGGTGATATGTTTTTGTTCGATGGGTTTCACGGCCGAAGCCATCAGTTGTTGGAGGTCTGTTAGTCTGACTGGGATAAATACCAAGTATTTGTCAGGTACAATGCAAGAAATGCCCTTTTAAGAAAAAAATTAGGGCCACTAAAGTTAGTGACAGTGTGTGAGTTAGTTTCAGCTAATAAGAAGATATGAGCGTGTTGTTTAGTTAAACAACCTGTAACCTAAAATCATTAGCAAAATAATAACGTCTATGCTTTGAGCATTCAGCCAACTATGGCATCAAATACCTTAGTAAGGAACTAGGTTATTGGATACCACACCTACCAGTGTGAGCATTGTACCTGTCAAATATGACCTTTCTTGTCGCAGTGTTGTATAAAACATGTATATATATAAAAATAGGAGCGACGTGACCGGTGCGTTATATTCAATCTCCCGGATGAAGGGACCTCGTGACAGGATTACCTAATGCGGCTGGTACCTGGCCCTGGGTAGGTGAGGGTGTGGACCTCATTCCGTCGCGGCACAGATTCTTTTTGTTTATGAAAAGTTATAAATATTACATTAGCTGTTAATAAAGCAGTCATTTGTTATTAAATTAAATAATGACCAAGTTATTAACTATCTCTTATAAAACGTTTGAGGTATACGAGTGACCGTAAAGGCGTCTTAGCATATTTAATTCGTAGCACTTGTAGACATCGTAGCAGGTCGTAGCATTAAAGATAATTAAATGAAAAAAAAAAGATCTCTAAAGTGAAATCTCGCGCTCTCTTCCTCCTCCTTCAACCATTCGCTCACTGCTGAGCATCGTGATGTTCCGGCTTCATCCTTTTTTTAAAGATTTCTCGCCAATACTGGTGGTCTGAGGCACATTGTGCATTGTGCCTAATTGTTCAGACACCTGGTTGGACCATCATTTTTATTATAGTAGACTAGCTGTGCCACGCGGTTTTATCCGCGTAAATAATACACACACACTACAACACGACATTTAAAATCTGAGCTGTAAGTTGGTGAGGATTTGAGTATTCTGTAGAGTCCAGGAGATGTCCCAGCATCAGGTCAATGCTTCCATGTTCTTACAATATCGTTGAAGAAGAAGATTTTCGAGTTGATCGGACCTATGAAAGTTGATTTCATAGCGCAATTAACTAGAAAAAAGCTCATAGTTTTATAACGATTGACCAAATTTTTATGAATCAAAGCTAAAAACACTCTCGATGAAGACATCTATCAAACAAAAAAAAAAACTATCAATAATAAAAACAAAATCGGTTCATCCGGTTAGGTGCTAAGATGCTACAGACAGACACACAGATACACCTCGTATATTACCTCTACTTTTTGCGTCGGGGAACGCCGTCAGGTTAAGGCAGCAGATGTTCTCCTTGGTGGTAAGCTACTTTTTGGCAGATGTAATGATTCCACTACCACTGTACGAAAACTCATGATTCATGAATGCACATAAAACTTTCATTGGTATTAGAAGGTATTCACTAGGATTAGAACCAACGACCGTCGGGTCAGAATCAGGGTAACTATCCTTTACGCCAAAGGGCCGTCCAATATCACTACGTAAGTATTATAAAACAAAGTCCATCACTGCGTCTGTCTATCTGTTCGCAATAATCTCAATAGCTACTGAACGGATTATCCTGCGGTTTTCACCAATAGCCAGAGTGTTTATGAGGAAGGTTTAGGTGCATAATTTGTTAAGATTTTGTGTAAATTGGTTGAAATATGACAATGATTGTTAAATATGTTCATATTTTATATTCGATGCAACAAACTGATGCAAATTTTGTAGGCATATGTGCTACCCGTGCGAAGCCGGGGCGGGCTGCTAGTACTTGAAAATAGCCTTGGAATTTATGTAATATTTTTAACAAAAAATTTAAGATTAAAATGGTTACTGTGAGTCAACCTTAAGAGGTAGACATATGCTGTTGCGGACTTTTTTGTAGGTCTTATTAAGTTGTACAACTCTTCCATAGAAAATATTCTTCTATCTATTTTCAATTGAGCAGCGTTCGTAAGAAACTTGTTTTTTCGACCGTTTTTTTGCCGACTTAGGTCTCCACAAATGTACCTTTGATTTAAACGGGATAATATATAGCCTATTTACATTCCGAAAGTCCATTCTATGTAGTAGTGAAATAATTTTTTAAAGCGGTTCAGTAGTTTTTGAGCCAAATCATTACAAACATACAAAAATACAAAAATACAAAACTACAAAAATACAAAAATACAAAAATACAAAAATACTACAATACAAAAATACAAATATACAAATATACAAATGTTCTCTCTTTATAATATTAGTATAGATAAGCAAGCGTTTCAATCTCCTTAGGATTCTACCCCTGGATTTTTTCCCCTCTACTTTTCCGGTTACAATGAGTTTTTCAGATTATCTACCAATTTTTGCGCAATATGATTGATATATAATTTTTTCAGACAAATTGGAGAAAACCTCTGATCTACTTTTATATCTTTTAAGATCGACACGTTAGTTCTGAAAGCAGTCCAAGGTATGCGCAACATACGCCGCCAACACCACGTCTCTAATGCATTACTCCGTAGTCTATCGGCTGGTTTCAAACCTATAAGCGCTCTCACTCCCTCTCAATTAAATATACAAATTAACTGACAATATCCCAAACAAAGTAATTACAACAAAATTCACCGTAAAATTAAACTAATGATAAATATGAGAGTAGTATGGTTTTAATAAAACTCAAGGACTTAAATAGAATACATCCAAAAATGGATTTGATCTTATCTAACCTTCACTATCTCATTTACTTGTAAAACAAACGGTTAAATCACTGTAAGTTTTATTCCTGTACTTCTTATCTTTAAGTTCATTTTATGAATATCTTTGGCAAGCTTTTGTAAGTTGTTCTTGAAAACGTTGGTAACGTCCAGTCCTGCAGATAATCGGGAACGTTCGAGAAATTTTCATCACGCGCCGTTATAAGCCGTTGACAGGCGTTCTTGGAATCTGGAGCAAAGATTACCTGCAGACAAGTTCTTTAAAAATATCCTTTAAAGGAATTCCAGAAACTCTTAGAAATATTTATGAAATATGAGATTCAGAACTGAAAATAGCTGAGTAAAAAGTGTATATTAAAATCTAATATTATGTTTCTTTAAGTGTTGTTTACAATTTATATTTTTGTACATTATTATTATAAATTATCATCATCATTATCAGCCTATCTCTGTCCACTGCTGAACATAGGCCTTACCAATGGCACGCCACTGAGCTCAATCTTCAGCTCTTTGCTTCCAATCACTGCCAACCAGTTTGCGTACATCATCGCTCCATTTATCTGGGGGGCGCTTTAAACTATGTTTACCGGTCGCGGTCTCCACTCTAAAACATGTCTGCATAGACACAATCTAAAAACTCGCCTCCAGCGGAATTTCTGTGTTAATTCCGCTGGAGGCGAATTTTTACGAGCGATCTCTTTGAGAAAAATTTTGGTATTTCCAAAATTTTCCAAAATTTGTCTTAAAGAGATCGCTCTTAGCAATAAAACCGTTCATTGTTATACCATAGACCTTTAAGTTGCTAATAATGATAGAGTATTTTATTGTATTTTTCATTGAACAAGGTATGACTTTTATGCGACGTTTGTTTTTGGAGCACTTCTTATTCTTGGGCTTACTTTTAGCACAATAGGAGATGAAACCTTTAGTGAAAATACGTTGTCGAAGGAAATTTGGGTATATAAAGACTTGTGCTCTATCAACTCTATTAGTAGGAGAAAAGTAGGTTGATTGATTAACCAATACTACTTCGCTGAAATAGTTATACCTACCTATTTCTACAAAACTTTTCTTTTACAGGCTTTTTCTCACTAATTGCATTTAGAATTTTAGTAATGTTTTTTTTTTAATGCCGAACGGCAGTGAGACGAGGCAAAGAACTACTGACTTTAATAAAATCCAAATAGCACAATTTACTCTCTCAACCTATTTTCTCAATTTTGAATCGTCCTGCGTAAGTCAACTTCTGTGTGGAAAACAGTTTATTACTCTATGGTTCTGTGTGACGTCGAGCTCGATCCACGTTTCTATGAAGGCCGTTTTTACCAATAAGCACTTAACGGAGTTTGGGGAAGTTGTTGACCCACGGCGAATGTGTCGCCATTTGTACAAACCTTTAAATGAAGCTATTAACTTATTTTTTATATGGTTAGTTCACATAAATAGGTCGTTACTAGCTTGAGTATTATTTATTAGACTAGCTTTTACGTGGTTAGGGATTTTGTCTTTTTCCTAGCCCAAATTTTATTTCAGTTATAGTACTTACATTATATATTTTCATCGTAGTGGGTGACCACGGACGCGGCCTACTTAGTGAATTTCGGAATCGTCACTTCGTGATAGACTAAAACGCGATAAGGTTCAAATATTACCGAATATTGATATTTTATGAAATGCCTATATGTATAGTTGTTTTGCTGTGCTATGCTACTCAATACCTGCTTCAGATCTTATGTTCATGTTTTCTGACACACACACACACAGCTTAATTAAAGGGGCACCAATAATTATAATTCAGCTAGGCATTGTGTTGCGAGACTCACGTCACCGTTGTGCGGCGCCGTGTGGTTGACCGCGGTGCGTGCCGCGCGGTGCGACCGCACTGTCTGTCGTCGCCAACGGATGATTGCTGCATATTTCATTTTAGACCGACTTCGGAAACGAAAGACATTTTTTTTAATCTTATGTTTTTTTATTTAGTAGTGGTCTCATGAGTAACTTTTTGTTATTGTATTGTTTTCAATGACATAGCTTGGTTTCGAGCGAGTCCGTCGTTCTTCCTCGAGTTCACGCGGTGAGATCGAGGACTATAGGTACGTGAATTACAGCCATTAATAATGTTCCAATTTACGATGATTTCAAAACAAAAATGGATAGAAGTGATTACTAAGATAATTTAAGAACATAATTTCCTAAAAGTACTGTCTCTTCAAAATAAACGTTAACTTAAAGAGGTCCCGGCCGGTATCCAGTAAAGTAGCAACCAGTAAGTAACCAAATATTTGGTCAGTATGATGTACCACCAACCTGCGTGCAGCCGCATGTCGCGCGACAGCACGGCGCCAGCCGCGCTGGCCGCACGGCACCGGTACACGGCCGCGTGCACGTCGCTGCGGTACTGCGCCGCGGAGAACGCTCCCACCCACAACGTGCCGTTCGAGAGAGCTCCTCTGCAAACAAACACACCATCGTTCATCATAATCAGTCTAAACTAGTCCACTGCTCGACTGCATCGTTCATGAACATCCAATACGATCATTTGTATGACATACGAGTATGTAACTTAAACATTTGTACCCTAGTCAATGAAACATACTACTCGTGGGACTTACAATAGAATATACTAATTCAGGTCGGACAATAATTCCACTTGTGCTAACTTAACAATAATCAAGTATCGTAGATAACGTTTCATCTACATTAGTACCGTTCCTAAATAACTCAATAATACACAAACTCAGTGGAATTCGTGGGAGTAACAGCATAAAACATGGCTTATGTGTCTCGAGAATAGCATTAACTTTTTATTGATTAAATAAGACTGTTACTCTTCATCATAATCTGGTATAAATGTAAAAATTAAAGTGATCTTCAAGCTCTTTTTTTATATCTGACAGACACTAATTTGACCGCTATATCACCTGATGTTAAGTAAAGATGTGGTATATGATAAGATCGTGCGAGGAAGAGTGTGATGTATCGGAATGAGGCGTTGTACAACTAACTTTTAGTCCATTCCACAGAGCTCAAGTATCCTATGACTTGATATCTGCAATAAAATTAAGCTTCACCAAAAAATTCACAATAATATAACTCAGGTATAGTTGGAGTCCGTAACATAAGGATCAAAATCCATCTCCCATACTGCTCCAAAAAACATATTGTGAGGTTATTATATCTCGTTATTATACAAATAACCCTCTAGACTTATATGGATACAAGACCTAAAGCGTTTAGAAAGGTTTCAACAATAAGACCTTTAGGGTCCTTGTTTGAAGTAAAACTAAGGGTTTACGATTTTTTAAAGCCTTTCTTTGATCTCGGGTCTTCCATCGCAGTCTTAACGGAGTCTGCTTCTGTGTTCTCAGGATAAAGCCGATAGACGTCCGCTTTGGAGGACCTCATAATTTTTACTTAAAAGATCAGGTTAGCTTTTTGCAGGGCTTAGAAGAGCCTAGCTTTTGATCTAAAAGGCTTTAGACTTTTGTACTTTACTTACTTTAAATGTAATGTTTGTTAAAGAAAATATTTAGATTTAAACTCATTCGAAAATATATTAAGAAAGCTACAACGCGTCGTAGGCGGTTTTGTTAAGTATTCTAAATAATGTAGTGATTTAATTTCTTGACCATTCTACTGTTATCAAGTTGATATCGGATTCAAAACTTCGCCATTGCTATTTAACTTAATATTATAAACCTGTTTCAAACTCAAACTCAAACCTCCGGTTATTTTTATTTACGAAGCCTCAGCTGCTTCTCGACGCCGCATTTAGATAAGATCTTTTGAATTGAAACAAAACACTCACTTCTGAGACAGTATCATATAATTAATCAAAGAATCTGTCTTTCTATTGAATTCCACCGCATTTTTGAATAAGAAATCGTTTTAATAGAATAGCGGGGAGCGAATAAGATAAATGGAAGTACGATTTTCGGTCGGAATAAAAAATGATGGTGGGAGAATCGAGATCGTGAATGGAAGTCGAGAAGAGTCGGGTCAGCATTCGCGGAACATTAATTTTAGGTGGTCCATAATGCTCATACTCTATACATTCAGTGGTAGGAGGGACCACATTCAATGTGGCAGGCAAGTCATTGCTACTGGTGGATACGATCGCAAGGCAACTAATGCAATAGTGTGAGGACAAAGGCATATTGCCAGCAAATATACTATGTAGTTATTATTATATCGTCGGATTAGCAGAAGTCCTACTTCTACATACAGTGCCACAAGTATAACTTGGCGGTGGTGGTTTTTGGAACTAATTATTTTATTTGAAACTGTGAGTTTGACGTTTGAGAGATTACCGCGACATTATTGTTGATAAATCTGCTACATTAAAATAGTTCAATAATGCTGAAAGTAATTAAAAGTGGTTTAAGAGAAACTGTTACCAAAGTACAAAGTAAAAGCACAGTGGCGCACAGGCACGCCAAGTTATACTTGCCGGACTGTACTTAACATTTAATTTCAAAGTAATCGAGTAATTACATTTTATTCCTAAACAAATATAATCAGTATCTAATATTTTAATGAACTTAATCATCTAATCAGCATTAGAGTCTATTTAATAATATATGCATTTAAATAAATACGTTTATAGAGGGTAGTCGGCCTATCTCTGTCTGTGTACAATATTTTAGTAGGTGGTCGATGTTAAATATTATATTGCATACATCAAAATGTTTTCATTAATTAACTAACGTAACAAATAGCCCAGTGTATTTGTATGGGACTAAAATTGAGCCACCAACTATTAATATGGTTCCATTTCCAAACTATTCCAATTTATTTCCTTACACAAACACACTACGGGTACAATACACAGCTCTGTGTTTATTTATCCGTTCTACTAATTAAATACCACGTGCTATTAAATGGCGTCGGGTAATTGCTCGCCGCTGTTTGCTTGTAATTTACACGGCGTCACTTGATCGTGGCGGTGTACGTGCGGCCTAATGCCATAGTTTCAATATAATATATTACAAACTTTGTCTAAACTTCATGGTCGGCTCGTCATCATAGTTACGACATTGTTATTATATTAATAAGCTTTTAAATGTATATGTCTGTATGTATGGCATTAAAAAATAAGTAAGGCAAAGTTAATCTAAACTCATATTATAACAGACGAGAGATTTGAGTTTTATGTTTCTGTATTTGTTTGTTTGTTCCAATTTGACTCAATAACTATTAGACCGATTAAAAAAATTCTTTCACTAGTGGAAAGCTAAATTATCAGCGAGTAACATAGGCTATATTTTTTTCCCACATTTTCACGGGAACTGAAACTACGCGGAAACCGCGAGGCACTGCTAGTTAATCATATACGTTTTCAATAATTGCTCGCGACAGTACATTTGAAAGGTAGGAGTAGTAGCTATGAAGAACAACAACACACTGGCTACTTCTTTCAGATTTCCTCGGTGTCGAAATGGAACATACGTCCCCGATCGCCATCGAATTTGTCCCCCACCCCTGCTTTCAAGCCGAGCACAGCGAGCGTTGGCGCCCAGTGAACGCGATCTCACCGCGTGACCTTACTTCCGATTAAGAGCGACGGAATTGTTCAAAACCTTGGACCTTCTTCGAGGAAATTTGACTGAATTAACAGTCGGTATAAATAAATTATTAATATCAAGGGATCATCATTTAGATCTAGTCTAAATGCACAACTCAAAAAACAGCTTCGTTTTCTTTCGTACCCACACAAAACAAACGGTAAATATTTAAAAGACAAATACTGAACAGTATGGGGTCACAATAAAATAATCATGTCGATGTTCCCGGCAGTCCCATGCATAACACATGAACGTGGCTGTTCAGATCAACCCGTGCACGTACACTGCTACCTCTACAGCGAATCTTCGATACAAGCCTACGTAAGCTTTCACGAATCTCTAACTTGGCCTTTATTTGCCTTCAGCTTTATATCTTACAACATTTTCGTAGGATTTGACATGCTCGTAGTAATTTCCTCACATGTGAAATTCAACAGAATTTTCTGTGTCATAAAAATATATTCTACGTTGTTCTAGAAATTCAAGCAGTGTCGTGTAATAAAGATACGTGGGAGTCAAACATAGTCATTGTTAAAGACGAATCTTCAGCAAGCTTGAGTTATGACTTTATAGAAAATAAACTAAGTATAATTACGCGTACGTATGATAATTTACATTTCACTAACACATAATTACGCGTACGGATACGCCGCAGTGTCCTGCGTGCGCGATCTAGGCGGCGAGCAGGTAGCGCAGTAGTATTTGTACCGACTGGTTCACACCAAACCTGATAACAAATTAAAGTACCGAGATCGCGCAATTATTGAAAAGTTGAAAAGTACTGGATCAATTGAAAAGTACTGGACGCCGCGGTGTGGACCTTAACTTGAATACTGGCCACACAAACGTAACCTTAAATTTCACGTCCTGCTAATATCTATTTTTAATAAAATGTTATTTTTGTCTTAAATTTTACAAATATTTTAAGTTTTCATAAGTTTTAAGATCAGGCGTAGACCACAAAAAAAAATTTCGCCTTTGAATCAATTCTGATTCCACCGCGGGGTGCCACAAGGGTCGTTACGTTTCTTTTCACTTCATTTCTTTGAAGTTGTTATATTATGTAATTCTGATGTGAAAATGTATTTTATTTTTATTAACCAAATTCCAAAAAAAATGGAGTCTATATGTTTTATATGTTAATTTGGATGTTTGTTGCAAGATTACTGCGCCAATTGTCAACCGATTAGAATTACATTTAATTTTTTTGATGGTATTTCTTCACCTTTTATACAGTTATTCATTGAGTTCTACTGAGTATCTTCAAAAATATGGCGTTGAACATCTCACATTCTTGCTACTGAAATGAGCGGCATGTGAAGTTAGTTTTTTAGTTTTTAAATCTTATCATCGATTGACGTAACATGTGACTGTTTGTGTTAGTCTCTTAGGGTAACTTTACTTACAGATTACAGATACAAACTGTAATGTTTATTATATTCATTAACATATCTTTACACATAAAACACAAAAATTGTTTCTACCTATGTCCGTTATTTACCAAAGTTATCGAAATAGCAGTGGGCTGTCACATCTGCTGTAGAACCGATAACCGTTGGGGTAGACGAGTTTTCGAGTAGAGACCACGGCTTGGTAAACTTAGTGCAGAACGCCCTCCAGCTAGATGGAGCGATGATATACTCAAGCTGGCGGGCAGCGGCTGGAAACAAAGAGCTAAAAATTGAGCTTAGTGGCGTGCTACAGGTGAGGCCTATGTACAGCAGTGGATATAGATGATGATGTCCATTATAAGACTTTGAAACCATTCAATCGATGTGCCCCAAACTGGTTTTATCAGGAAGGCAATAATTCGAAGATGATTTTAGACCACTAAAACAATGCATTAGGCGCATTCGGACACATTTCTTTTTAAAAACATAGTAGCTCACGCCGTGTATCCGCTAGGAATTAATAATATAAGAAGTATTTACTAGAAGATAATAAAGAACGTCAACTTCGAATCATAAGTAAGTATGACAAGACAAAATATATGGAGAGATCGTCAGAGAGTCTGTGTATGGCGTGACTCGACAAGGCGGAGGCGCTAATGAAATCCTGCGGTACATGGTAATTATATTAATCAACAGTACACGTGGATGGCTGACGACTGTCGAAGCTTAATTAGACGGTCGTGACGACGATGTGCGACTCGACGAGGGCTGATGCTTCGTGAAGGACGTCTTGAGGGCACGCCACTGCTAATTAATTTGTAGAACTAAATAGTGAATAAAATGTGCACGTAATAGTATGGTTGGCACACCAACATTAATTAGGGGCATTGAACATTTTTTTAACTGACTTCAAAAAGGAGGTTTCTCAATTCGACCGTTTTTTTTTGTTCGCGGTTTACTTCATCGTTTATGAACCGATTTTGATTATTCTTTTTTTGTTCGAAAGGTATTATTCCAAGTGTGGTGCCATGGTAATTTTATTGAGGTTTGATAAGTATCTCTAGAGATATTGAGATAAACATCTCAAAATTGGTACTGAAAATTAATGGCGCGGCATTGAAGTCGGTTCTTTTTTAGTTTTTAAACGATATTATTTACTTTCGAAGTCACATTTAAATAAATGTTCAATGCCCGTTTCTATGAAATCTGAATTGCTTATGGTGAAAATAAATACAAAATTTAGGCAAGTATCTTCACCACGCGGGTGCTGGTTCTATGATTATTCACTATTCTCTGCGGTGAGAAAGAGGAACAATACAGGGTGAAAGACCGGAGGTTTGGCGCTTGATTTAAAGAACGACAAGTTGATTTTACATACCACTGTAACGCCTTTAGCACAAGTCCAATGGTGGCCGTCCAGCCGTCAGCACTACACAGAACTTCAGTCCTACACACAGTCTGTAGATTGCCCTATATTTCGTCTTGGCACGGTAATGTAATTTTCACCTTTGGATAGGTGCACGTTTGTCGTCTTGGAGGATGCAAGAGCAGCGTGCCACTTGCTTCCGAGGTCGTGGGAGAACTGTCAGCTCCGGTAGCTATTTTATTGAACTACGGAACCGAAAAATGAGGTTAGCTGGAGAGCAAACCCGTCGCGGGCGTCGAACGTACATTGGAATGTTTTAAACCAACCCACATTCATAAAAAAAGAACCAGCTTATTATTTTTGTTTTTTAATTTAAAGCAATAAATTAGCTTTTTTATTTTCAAATAAATTTTATTGATATGATCTATTTGATGTTATTTGACGTATGTAAGTGTAAATTTTGATTTGTCCATATACTAAATAAATGCTATGACTTTGAATCAACGTTAAGTACTTATTTCGCTATCAGTTAATATTTATTTTCGCTAACCTAAGATCTCGTCTGCCACTGAAACAAACCTAAAGTATAGCTCAAGCTACTCGTTTTTTTCTGGTACTTACAAACTTATCGTGTAATAATATGAATCTTTAGTAGTATTATTGTCATGGTTGTTTAGCGAATTAATCAAAGTATGTTTATATTATCTTCGCAGCAAAATCAAACAGAGCAGCTAAAAATAAACTTTTGGTTTGGTGTTTTCTCCTCACTTTGTTTATTGTTCTGAAGTTGAACCAAGTTTCTAGAATATAGAACACCGCTCCAGAGTCGAGCATATACAAAGACTTGTAGAATTTGCTGTATGCCATAGTTTAGTTTAGCTTACTGAGGTGGATCATGTGATCACCACATGAACAGCCGAAGAGCGTAAATAAAACACAAAAAGTAACTGCTTTATTACGTAGGGCTTGCAAAGACATTAAGTTTCAAACAACTCAGCGGGGCCATAAAAATAAATTCAACTCTTGTCAATCTCAAATAACCATTTCTAAGATAAGACAAAAGAAGAAAAAAATCTAAAAGGGTCTAGTGGAATTGCTTAAAACAAAGAAAAAAATCCGTAAAGGTTGTAAATGGTCAACACGTGCAACGAGAAAAAAAGAGCGTGAGACCGAGATTGTAGAATCCTTCTTGGAAAAATAGGGAGGGTCTAAAAATTGACCGCCTTTGGGTAACGCTATGGTAACAGGTAGCCAATGAGAGGAATGGACATATTTTCACAGTGGTTTTTTTTCAGATCATGGGGGGAGATGAACGAGCTTGGGACTCGGCTTTTGGAAGACAGGGTCGGGAGTTGGAACGAAGTCGCGAATCAGGAACGAACACCTGAACCCACCGAGGGAACAAATATCTTAACTCACGAAACTCCGGGTTTCGTAGTCTACGAGTAACTTCAGTGTTATATGAAGTGTCGTTTATTTTTGTTATTTTTGAACACCGATTCGTTGCAGTTGTGGTAACGTACCCTATTAAAATATATAAAAGTAATTTATTCACAGTACTTTAGTTGTTGATCACTTTTTGTCTGAAATAATAATATTGACATCAAGTATATTATTATGGCTTCTGAAACATACGATTTGAATAGAATTCAGCCTAAATACTTACCTCACTTTCTCCGGGGTTTTTTTGTTTTAAAGCATTACTTATTATCAATATAAATATAATGTATATATGGTTGAAATTCATGTGAAGAAATAGATAACCTTTAATTTCTCCAAATTAAAACACATCAACAACAATCACAGTTCAAATTCAGAACGCAAACAAGGACATAGGTTCCTTAATTAATTGACTAATAAAACTTATTCAGTTTAAATCTAGATGTCATGAGATGAGAATTTCTAACGTATTGTGAATATGGCTTGTAAATGACGCTTTGCGAAATAGAGAGATCAGGTAGCAACGATTTGAATGTCGGAGGGTCTATTATTGTTCAATGGGATGTGTTCCTTTGCCGAGTTTTGGGAATATTGAGGTGATGTTAATAATAATGAGATAGTGATTAGTTGTAAGTAGATTGTAAATGTGGTAATATAAATGTTTCATCGAAGTCCACTAGGATGAGATTGTTGATGGTGGCTTTTCTGGCCGAGAGGGTTTTTTATTTAGCTATTCGTTTTCCCTCTCGATTAAATGCCTTAGGAACAGAATAGCTGGTCGATTAAAAACAAAACAACACAAGATCGATCTAAATAATTGACAAGTTCTTTAGTTTTTTGGTTTAATTGTGGATCAGAAATATATGAATTAATATTCTACTTACTGGATTTTATTCAATTAATTTTAAGACCTTTTTTTTTTGATACAAGAACAACAGAGATTATCATGAGTTGATACTTTATATAATCCTAATTTTATATACTAAACTAGCAATACAAGTAATGAATATATTTAATGGCTATCTCTGTTGGTCTATATGTATCTCACCCGATACATGTTGATATATATAAAAATATATATAAACTTACAACTATAAATTTATAGGCAGGATAAATGGGAAGTGACGTTGCGACACTTGAATGATGGTATCAAGTTCGAATATCCAGAGAGGATGATAACGGAGTAATCAATAAAATCATAACTTAGTAAGTTAACTGAAACTTAGGTAGTTTATAAGAGGCTGGCTGCAGAACTAGAAGCGGGCTTTGATGGCGGAAACATCGTGAGTGACGACAACTACGAATAAGTATTTTGATAGTAGTGAAAATTAGAGTGTTCGAGTATAGAAGTCTGACGACAGATTTTGGGGTATTGTTGTGTTGGTGAGGTGAGCATACACATCTAACATTTGAGAATACAACGACGTTAGTATACTCGTTGGCATTGTTGAAATTAATGAAATCAGTACATGGCCGTGGCGGGAGATGCAGCCTGGATATCTCAAAAATCACAAACACTCTCGAACCGTCCTTTTTTTCCAGTTTGGCCAAACTGTCTCATAAATCCATAATTATGAAATGTAAACTTTTGGTACCGAAAATCTGGGGAAGAACGCTATTGAGCGTTATCTACGAAAGAGATACACATATACGCTTCGCAGCGTTAGGGTAATTTACGGACGGTTTATTCCCCCATCGGCTTTGCCGAGCGGTAAGTCCCGCAAGTAGGTTCCCTAGATATCGCTCTGGACTGGTCTCTGTCAGCGGTGGACCGAAATAGCCCACACAGGAACTTAATACACCAACCCACGCTATCCTAACACTTACTATGACAAACCTATGAATTTTAACAAGTCTTACACGCTAAAATTAAAGAACGGCGACCTATCTAATACCTTCAGAAGTAAAAGGAACTGTCATGTACAAGTAAGCTTAGATGGAATGGCAAGGTGATTAGTTCATGTCCAATCGGTCGAATGTACTGATAAAGATGTAGACTATAAAACTAGATTTGACAAGATGTTGTGCTCATACTCTCCCATACGACGGGATACCTGAAACTGTTAAGACTCACTCGATATACCTATATACATAAATAGACGATCACGACCTAGATGGTGCCACCACAGAAATGGTGCCGTGACCAGGATACTCCAACTACGTATTCAAATAAGATGCGATTGGATTAGAACCTAATAATACAAAACACAACGTAGAAATCACATGTATCGAGTGTTTAAAAATATGTTTTCAGAGATACCAAAATGGAAGGAGAGAAGGCGCACTGTGCATGATGATATTTTATTGTACATGACCTGCTTACTTGCGAACTACTATGTTATATTGTGTATACTCATTAATACCAATTTTACAGGTTACCAGGAAGAAGTCAGAGCGTCAGAGTGTAGGATATAACGTATCACTGTTACCCTACTTTTATAACAAACATAAATCAAATCCAAATTTTAAAACAAAAGTTTTAGAAAGTTTACTATTTGTCTTATCTTGGAAACGTTTAAATTGCTCGCGGGGTTTAAAGAGAAAAAAAAAAACTTTTTTGTTCATAGGAATGCTATTGTTATAACGCGGTGCGGAGGGTCGTAAAATTTTAGGTAGAGATATTGCACATTGCTTAGACTAGGTACGGTTGTATCTTATTGCGCGAGGGTGTAACGGTAGTTGGTTTATATAAAAATGGCTGATGGTAGAGACAGACGTATTTTAAGAAAACTTGGTTTAAATGTGAGGATGAATGAAAGTGAATCAAGGGGGCGTACTGGGGCAACGGAAAGTACGACTCTTGATTTGTTGTTGCAGAGGATGAATGAGTTTCATGAGAAATTGGAGTTGTTAGGTTCGGGTAGTACCGAAGGTAGAGTAAATGACAATTTGTCATTAGACAGGGCAGACGGGACTAGTGATGCTAGGGCTGGTACAAACACGCGAGAAACCACTAGTTTCACACCAGAGGGAGGTAGTGCGGGGTCCTCGGGCACTTGTAATACATTTGTGATTCAACCTACGACGAGTAAACCTATTTTGACGGAAAATCGCAGATTAATCCGATCACATTTTTGAAAAGGTTAAAGAAATATATTAATTCATTGAACGCACAAGATAGGGGAGTCGATATAGCGCTCGAATGTGTCACGGGACATGTACGCAAAGTAATGGAGCTATATTCGAAAGACTGGGCCACGTTTGTCGATTTCGAAACTGATTTTAGACGTAACTATTGGACCGAGCAAATTCAAGAATCCGTGAGATATAAGTTAATCAGAGGGGTATATTCACGCAGTTCAGGATTAACTATGACTGAACATTTCGCACAAGAGGTAGAATCGATGCAATCATAGACAATTGCTTTTAGCGAGAGAGATTTAGTGAATTCGATAATGCGACACTATCCGGTAGATTTGCAACAACGGTGGTTTACAAGGGCAGGAGAGGCAACAATAGTACATGGCGCCACCTTTCTTAGAGAATTAGAACAAAATATTGTTACAAGAACTCCGGTTACGCCAGTAAATAAATCTTATAAGAATAGTAGACAAGACAGATACGTTGGGAAGCCAACTATAGCTACTATGACTGCAGGGGCGTGGGGAAGAAATCGAGGTTCATTTAGAGGGAGATCCACGAGGTCGCGGTGGATACAGGCTAAATTATAATAGGGCCGCGCCATATACAGAGGAGAGAGATAGGTCGAATGTAGGAAGGCCAGCTATTACCTTCGTTAAGGAAGCTGAGACGCCTACACCGGTCAAACTCGTGGGGGCGGACAAACAAACAAAAGCTAATGTCCCTTACACAAGTGAGTCCAAATTGTCAGGTTATGTATGTTAGAGAAGGTGAAGGGACTCGAGTATATTCTGAGAGAAATGTAGCTTATAATATTCTCGTGAAACAAGGATGGAAAGCAGGAGAGAAGTTAGGTATTAACGGGAAGGGTTTGTTACGACCTTTAGGCAAGACGGGGTGCAACCGAGAGGATTATCTGATATTAGCTGATAGAATAGGTATCTTATTAGAGGGACAGTTTGATTCCAGTACAGTATGTGAAAAGAATTGTGTAGCGTGTAAATTTTGTACAAGGGAAGATAGGGTATTGTGTATGATGTTTTATGAGGAAGACGAGGTAGATGAAATGAATAATGAATTACTCATTACCTAGGTTGCCGGAGGTGTGTGTGAGGTTACATGGCAAGTGTATGAACGCGTTGATAGATACAGGAAGTCAGATCGGTATCACTGAGGAATTGTACAATTCTATCCGGCAATTCTATTCTATATTACCTGAGATCGCTATTCCAGCTGTACAAGTACAAGGGGCTTTTGGTTCACGAAGTGAAAGCACAAATCGTATGGTATTGATAGAGTTCAGGTTAGGTAGCACTTAGTCGAAGCACCGGTACTGATTATGCGTAAGTTACCTAGATCATTGTTATTAGGATATGACTGGTTAGGACGAGTGAAGGATGTAGTAGATTGTGGTAGTGAACGGATGTTGACGAATGAACGTTTGGGCTTAGGATTAATTCAGATTGTAAAATCGAAAAGTTAGGGGGCGCGTCGAATGCCGCTATAATAAATTCTATTTTGGACCAAGACGCACAACACACAGACCATTCCAATTCAAATAGTGAGTCAAACTGCGAAACCAATTGGAAAATGGAATTTGACAAGATCGACTTAAATCGCAAGCAAAAGGGATTGTTACTGCCTCTATTAGAAAAACATCGTAAGGTGTTCACTAATAAGCTAGGATTGACAAATAAATACGAGCACGTTATCAAACTAGTAGATGAAAATCCATTAGTAAAACGTAGTTATCCGATACCCATGGGATATAGGAAGCAAGTTAAGGAGAAATTAGACGAATTAGAAAGATTGGGATTTATCCAACAAGAAAGCAACACTATAATGTAGTCCGCTTACTTATAACAAAAACGGGATGGGTCGATGAGGCTCTTATTAGACGCGAGAACTAACTAACAAAATATTGGGTGATGCAGGATCGCCTCAAATTGCATCTGAAATATTACATTTCATGGGATACATTATAAAAGAAAGATTGATTGTAACGACATTTATTTGCAATTACCATTACATAAAGAGTCGATAGAACAATTACGAGATTTTTGGGATTATTAAATTATTTTCGAAGGTTCATCAAATACAGTGGAGGTTAGATTATTGTGTGAATTGTTGAAACAAGGGACGAAATGGGCATGGACGGAAGAGATACATTAATGTTTTGAGAGAGTGAAAGAGTTGGTTGTAGACATGGTATAAACTGCTCATCCTGATCCGAAGGAGGTTTACTATTTACAAACAGTTAGTAACAACATGGGGGTATTAGGTCACGTATATCAATTAACTAGCGACGGGAAGGAGAATGTTATAGGGTTCTGTAGTAAATTTTTAACTGAAACGAAACGTAGATGAACGGTTACTGGACAAAATTTGTGGGCTATAATATATAGTTATCCAAGGTTGAGACGTATTTACATGGGGCTCAACTAGTTATTAGAACAGATCACAAAAGTTTGATTTTCTTACAGTCATGTAAATTATTAAGCGCATGAATGATTCGATGGATGCATTTTATGAGTCGGTTTGACTATACTGTAGAATGTGAAGTGCAAGGACAATGTTGTAGTTGACGTACTGTCACGACATAGAGAGAACGGCTGATATATTAACATATAAGATGCCAGGACCTCAGATAATTTTGTTTAAAGTTTTGTTGATGCGGAAGGTAAATCAAAATTGGAAAGATATTGACGAACATCAACATAGTGATGAGGTAGCTCGTGAAATAGTCAAACTTATAGAGACCGAGAGTACATCTGAGTCTAGCTATTTCATTCTAAAGGAGGGAGTTAATTATAAGAGGAGTATGAAAGGAGAGAAATTGAGGATGTATGTTCCAGAAAGGTTGCAAAAAGATTTGATTGTTAGTATACACGGAAGAGATAGGACATTTGGGCGCTACAAAGTCAATGCTTTGATGAGACAACGATATTATTTTAAAAATATATTAAAACCGGTATAGCAACCGATGTAGGAGGACGAGTATTTTGCGATAAATATGGTCCATCATCTGCTGGGAGGTATGGCTACAAATACATCTTTGTTATGCAGGATACATATAGTAAATATATCAAATTGTATCTTTATACCAAGCAACAGGGAAAGCATCATAAATAAAACCATAGGTTGGTTCGATTCGAAATAGAAGATATAAAAAAAATATATATTATTAATAATAATAATAATTAAAATCGTTTGCGAAGTCAGATGATGACAGGAAAATAACAAAAAAAATCGTACGATTATACGAGAGGCCAATATTAAGGCTATACCATATAATAACGTTTACACGTTAATAGACACACGTGACGGGAAGAATTAAGAAAATTACAACGCCATACATTGATACCGTAACTATATAAAAAAAATAGAGAGAGAGAGAGAAAAAAATCACCGTACTGTAAAACCAGGTATAACAAAAGCAGAATAATAGTATCATGTTACGGGCGATAGATAGAGCGTTATAAAGGAATGAATGACAATAGAGAGCCGTGGGAATACTTGGGAGAGCGTGAGAGCAGAAGGGATACTCTGGGAATGTCAGTAGGTTAGGTCCGGATTGGAAAGTTAACATTGAAATAGATTTTAAAACGACGATTAATTGAAAGAAAATTTATATATAAAGGAATCGACATTTCAAAATCTATTTGGGGGCGCGTGAGGTGGATCATGTGATCACCACATGAACAGCCGAAGAGCGTAAATAAAACACAAAAAGTAACTGCTTTATTACGTAGGGCTTGCAAAGACATTAAGTTTCAAACAACTCAGCGGGGCCATAAAAATAAATTCAACTCTTGTCAATCTCAAATAACCATTTCTAAGATAAGACAAAAGAAGAAAAAAATCTAAAAGGGTCTAGTGGAATTGCTTAAAACAAAGAAAAAAATCCGTAAAGGTTGTAAATGGTCAACACGTGCAACGAGAAAAAAAGAGCGTGAGACCGAGATTGTAGAATCCTTCTTGGAAAAATAGGGAGGGTCTAAAAATTGACCGCCTTTGGGTAACGCTATGGTAACAGGTAGCCAATGAGAGGAATGGACATATTTTCACAGTGGTTTTTTTTCAGATCATGGGGGGAGATGAACGAGCTTGGGACTCGGCTTTTGGAAGACAGGGTCGGGAGTTGGAACGAAGTCGCGAATCAGGAACGAACACCTGAACCCACCGAGGGAACAAATATCTTAACTCACGAAACTCCGGGTTTCGTAGTCTACGAGTAACTTCAGTGTTATATGAAGTGTCGTTTATTTTTGTTATTTTTGAACACCGATTCGTTGCAGTTGTGGTAACGTACCCTATTAAAATATATAAAAGTAATTTATTCACAGTACTTTAGTTGTTGATCACTTTTTGTCTGAAATAATAATATTGACATCAAGTATATTATTATGGCTTCTGAAACATACGATTTGAATAGAATTCAGCCTAAATACTTACCTCACTTTCTCCGGGGTTTTTTTGTTTTAAAGCATTACTTATTATCAATATAAATATAATGTATATATGGTTGAAATTCATGTGAAGAAATAGATAACCTTTAATTTCTCCAAATTAAAACACATCAACAACAATCACAGTTCAAATTCAGAACGCAAACAAGGACATAGGTTCCTTAATTAATTGACTAATAAAACTTATTCAGTTTAAATCTAGATGTCATGAGATGAGAATTTCTAACGTATTGTGAATATGGCTTGTAAATGACGCTTTGCGAAATAGAGAGATCAGGTAGCAACGATTTGAATGTCGGAGGGTCTATTATTGTTCAATGGGATGTGTTCCTTTGCCGAGTTTTGGGAATATTGAGGTGATGTTAATAATAATAAGATAGTGATTAGTTGTAAGTAGATTGTAAATGTGGTAATATAAATGTTTCATCGAAGTCCACTAGGATGAGATTGTTGATGGTGGCTTTTCTGGCCGAGAGGGTTTTTTATTTAGCTATTCGTTTTCCCTCTCGATTAAATGCCTTAGGAACAGAATAGCTGGTCGATTAAAAACAAAACAACACAAGATCGATCTAAATAATTGACAAGTTCTTTAGTTTTTTGGTTTAATTGTGGATCAGAAATATATGAATTAATATTCTACTTACTGGATTTTATTCAATTAATTTTAAGACCTTTTTTTTTTTGATACAAGAACAACAGAGATTATCATGAGTTGATACTTTATATAATCCTAATTTTATATACTAAACTAGCAATACAAGTAATGAATATATTTAATGGCTATCTCTGTTGGTCTATATGTATCTCACCCGATACATGTTGATATATATAAAAATATATATAAACTTACAACTATAAATTTATAGGCAGGATAAATGGGAAGTGACGTTGCGACACTTGAATGATGGTATCAAGTTCGAATATCCAGAGAGGATGATAACGGAGTAATCAATAAAATCATAACTTAGTAAGTTAACTGAAACTTAGGTAGTTTATAAGAGGCTGGCTGCAGAACTAGAAGCGGGCTTTGATGGCGGAAACATCGTGAGTGACGACAACTACGAATAAGTATTTTGATAGTAGTGAAAATTAGAGTGTTCGAGTATAGAAGTCTGACGACAGATTTTGGGGTATTGTTGTGTTGGTGAGGTGAGCATACACATCTAACATTTGAGAATACAACGACGTTAGTATACTCGTTGGCATTGTTGAAATTAATGAAATCAGTACATGGCCGTGGCGGGAGATGCAGCCTGGATATCTCAAAAATCACAAACACTCTCGAACCGTCCTTTTTTTCCAGTTTGGCCAAACTGTCTCATAAATCCATAATTATGAAATGTAAACTTTTGGTACCGAAAATCTGGGGAAGAACGCTATTGAGCGTTATCTACGAAAGAGATACACATATACGCTTCGCAGCGTTAGGGTAATTTACGGACGGTTTATTCCCCCATCGGCTTTGCCGAGCGGTAAGTCCCGCAAGTAGGTTCCCTAGATATCGCTCTGGACTGGTCTCTGTCAGCGGTGGACCGAAATAGCCCACACAGGAACTTAATACACCAACCCACGCTATCCTAACACTTACTATGACAAACCTATGAATTTTAACAAGTCTTACACGCTAAAATTAAAGAACGGCGACCTATCTAATACCTTCAGAAGTAAAAGGAACTGTCATGTACAAGTAAGCTTAGATGGAATGGCAAGGTGATTAGTTCATGTCCAATCGGTCGAATGTACTGATAAAGATGTAGACTATAAAACTAGATTTGACAAGATGTTGTGCTCATACTCTCCCATACGACGGGATACCTGAAACTGTTAAGACTCACTCGATATACCTATATACATAAATAGACGATCACGACCTAGATGGTGCCACCACATTACGAACCAACAAACAGGTATGTACTATAATAATACAGAAATTCTCTGCAGAATGTGGTACCTGAGTGGTATACTCTCTTTGATGTTTGTACTCAGTGGAACGTGTGTGACATCCCCGTTTGTCATAATTTAAACCTCGAACGGAATATTATAATTACAAAAAAATATTTATTGGTTTATACAGGTAATTTTCTTCATGGCGTAGTATAATAGCAATGTTTTGAAGTAAGAAAATAGTTTGACCTTTTACGATCTTATTTCATGAATGTCAAGCAGCTAGATAAACATCACCCAGCACAAACTTCTAAGAAAATATTAACAGCCCAGCTATACATTTTATCACATCCTAGGCAAAAAACTGAAATGGGACAGCGTAATCGTGGTTACGCATGAATTATTCATCGACGGATATTGAATTATACGAACACGATACATGTTTGGGTCTCAGACTAGCGAGATCACGACAACTATTGCGCATGTAGAATGTGGACTGAATGAAAATTCCGCGAGTGCCAGGATGAGATAAGGATTTAAGATTAGGCGAACAAATCAAGCGATTTGTTAATCAACTGTCTCGGAGAGCGTGAACTGCTTAATTAAATGACCGTGACAATTCGGTATGTATTATTTTGCTGTTCAGAACTTTCAATGTGCTGTGAAATTGGCCTAAAAATCTCATGATTAGACTGCCATAGAAGTCTTGATAATAAGGTATTATTAGGACTTTTATGTAGACTAGCAAGTTGATACCGATGATAGCGGGTGACCTACCGAGTGTAGCCTCCTGAAAGATGGTGCTAGAGGCTTCATAGCTAGTGTTTGACCACTATTTTACCTAAAGCGATCACGGTAAGCGATGATGTGGTCAAAAATGGTTAACGTGCTAGAATACTGTGACTCTTATAGACTATGTGTATAGGTATTTAATGTTTTTAAACTACAAGCTTGCTTTCAGTCTAACAAACTTTAAAACGAGCACAAAATATTCCAACTAGAAGCAAAATGCTCCACTGGGTAAAATCTCCATCGCGTAGTTTAAATTCAGCAGTTCAGCGGATCGCGGACAATCGTTGTCACTTTATTACGCAAATTTACATATTCATCCGGAGTCAACCGTTACTGTTACGCAAACATCGCCCCATAGAGGGTATAATAATAAAGTGGGAATAAAACAAACAAGTGGAATTCATCAAGGGTCCTATCGATGTTGCGGCTCTATCTGGTAACGAGGTCAACGAGCCGGGTGAAATTCAAACTACCGGCTGACCCGTCCGATATTTAGTGCGGTCGAAGGTGGGAGCTGCAGCGATTATTTCCATTGAAACAACTTATGCCCATATAATGCTTATAAGTACGCAGCAAACAAAGGCATTAGCGTATAAGTCATCTGAAGTAGCCGTGGGCTGGTCATATCTGCTGTAGGACCGATAACCGCTGAGGTAGACCGGTTTTATAGTGAAGACCGCGAATCGGCAAACTTAGCGTAGGACGCTCTACGACCAGATGGAGCGACGACATTCAAAAAGCGATAGGCAGTGATTAAAAACAAAGAGCCGAAGATCGGGCTTAGTGGCGTGTCTTGGGAGAGGCCTATGTCCAGCAATGAACTGATACCGGCTGATAAGTATGAACAAAGGAATGCTAGCTTTTCATTTATGTGACTGAAAGCAAATAAACATCAGTACTCATTGCTGACTTAACATGTTGGCGGTGTAACAAACAATATTTTCGTTGAATCACAAACTGAGAACGGAGCGCATCTTTGTAATCGATAGGACGTAAAACAGGTAACACTGTGTCATTGACGCGCTAAGAATCTCCGGGTAATTAAGTTTAAATATAGTTAGGTAATGGCAAACGACCGTCATAGTTTAGGTCGAGATTTGAGCTTACGTTAACTTTTTTTTTATTTGTTTTATATGAGTGTGTGTTTGACTGTGTTCTTTACGTAAACCATAATTTAACTACATAAGCTTCACTTTTATTAACTTCACAACAGAAGAATTTCTTTCATAATTGTTTGTTTTTTAATTAAAGCTGCCGCTATGAATTTGAATTTGAATTGTTTGAACTTTTAATTGAATCTCTATTAATTAGATATGTTCAGTCCAAGATCACAACCATGCAGCTGAAAATAGCTCGTGTGACACGTGAGTCGGTTTCTTTTCAATCGATTTCACATCCGGTTTTCAATTCAACTGTAATTTTTTAAATGTTTGTTACCTCAGAGCTCCATCAATTCTTAACCGGTTTGTCAAATTATTTTTTTGTTTGATAGAATATGCTTTCCGTATGGTGTCATTTAAATTTTGTTTAGATCTGATAATTATCTCCGGAGATATGGAAATAACCATCTACAACTTAGTACTATAAATGGCTATCGCGGCATGTGAAGTCGGTTTTTTTCGTTTTGTAAACGATGTAAAATTATTATTTTTTTAACCTGTAAAAAAATTAGATAAAAATATTATCACATCACGTTGAGTTTTATTGTTACAATTTCTCAAGACTTGCACCGCTATTTATCAAGCCAATACGGTCGGTAATGTGCCCGTAAGGCCGGGTTCAGACAGCCGGCCCGTGTTTGCCGACCAAACCATCCGCCACTATCTCGCGTGTGTATACAGCGTTATAATGTGCTTGTGTTCAATTAAGCCACGCGTTCGTTCTGAATTTTAGCCAATTATGCTTGAAGGCGCTTATGGACGAGATTGTTTTACGAATATAAATGGTTATTTTTATTATTTAGTTTTTGTTTTGGTAGGTGTCTTCATCGAGAGTGTTCTTAGCTTTGTTTCATGAAAATCTGTTCAGCCGTTTAAATATTACCAGCTCTTTTTTGGTTGAAAAGACTACGATAGCAACTTTTGTAAACTCGTAGTCTTTTGACCAAGGACGTCAAAAAATCAAAATAGCGCTTCTGCGTACTACTTACCTGTCACACTGCTGCCGTCTGTTTAGCGTAGTTTACATTAGTCTAATCAAATGTATTAATTTGAAATTCAGTATCCTGTTACTTCATTGATAATGCAAGAAAACAATATGGTAAACTTGATCTAATGCTGAGACAAGACATCTCCTTGAATCTGCAGAATACTCTCAACTCCTTATCGGAGATGTCGTATTTTGGAATATTCTTAATAAACAAATTATACGTACACAAATCAGTCGGCGGTCGTTTTAGATTTTAAATTTAAGCATTATTGTTGAGTATAAACTAGAGTATATGCTTAAATCAAAATTAAACAAAGGAAATCGTTTGTACTATTTACTTCACGTAGGAATCGGAGTTATGAAATATAAATTAAAAGCTCTGCTCAATTGAAAACTGTACATAAAAGTACGCTTTCTATCCGCAACTACGTAGGACAATTATGTTCTTTGACTGCTCGTGAGAGGTCCGCCCTCGACGTGTGCCAACATTGGCAATGCAGCGCAGTATCCTTGGAGTAAAACTAACGGACGGAATATAAAAGAACTACACTGCGCTCTCAGACTAAAAAAATAGACATATCACAAAATTGTCAGTCTATTGTGGGATTAGGTCGGACATGTTAGGAAAACTCTAGAGTTTCCTGATATTTAGCCCAGGCTTAGACCATCCAAAGTCTCAGGTACCCAAGGATTTGCGGCAGACTTGGACGAAGAAAGTGTGAAGAACTGAACTCATGAATGTAAGTCTCGATCACAATATTTAGCAGAGACCTTTGCTTTGCAGAGAAACGAACTGAATGAAAAGTAGTGAAAGAAATTAAATTACTGAAAGAAAATAATTAAATTAAAAGTAAAGACGTCAGCATAATATTTTTGACATCAACACTAACCTTGGTAATTCACTTATATTATGACTATGTATAACCAAGCCAGTAAAAATATAAACAATCATGGGCGTTGCCAATTTAGGTGTTTGAAACGTGTAATTTATATTTATTTGTTGTTTTTTTTATTTATGTATTTCAATCACTTATTATAGTATTATATATATATATATATAGTAATATATATACATAATATATTATATATATATATAGTATTTATTATCCATTTGTACATTTCATATCGTGCCAATAAGCCGTTGGCTTGTGCTGGCACTCACACTCACACTCACACTCACACTCACAATCGCACTACACTTATAGGATATAATTAGATAAGTAGATATAATTATATAATAATCATTAATGGCATCTAAGGATAACACATCATAATATTTTAGGATTGAGTAGATAACAGCAGTAGCTGCTAACAATCACACTGCGTATGGCAGTTATGATACTAGGCCAAACCAATTTCAGAAACAAATTATTCCATCCAACATGTTTATGCATAGAGCTACTGCGTGCGGCTGAACATTGTCAATGCATTGCAGGCTCTGTGTTATGTGCTAGTATTCAATCTACCTCTGTTTTGACAGCTCTTTAGATAAGCATCCGTTATATTGCAAACTAACTACGCAACTACGCAATGACCATATTATTTCTATTGTTACGAATTCAGAATTTTCATACCTAAATAATTTCGGCTTCGACTCGCCGTTTCAGTTTCGTAGAGCTCAGTTTATTTTACCGTTAAAATCGTTGGCGTCAAGTGCCCGTCCAACTGAATCATTAAAATCTTAATTTACCTCGACAAGGTTGACACAATTCGCGTAAAAAAACAAAAGGTACTCTCGCATCTGCCACAAAGGGCGAAAAATAATAATTTGAAAACCGCAATTGGGCTCAAAGGGCCATAAGGCGTTATTTTTAACAAACCCGCCTTTGTCCAACGAGCGCGCAATTTTTGGGAGAAGTTGGGAGGATTCCCCGCGGTACCCCGTACGGTGCCGGCACGTTTATATAGTATACGTGTTCGTGGATCAAGTGGTGGAGTGGAGCTGCGTCCAGCTCGCTCCCGGGAGAGGACTCATAAAGGAAGATGTTCGGCGGGAAGTACGGGTTATTAACCGAACTGTTACCGGAATATTGTATGTGCTCCTGTCTTGTTATGCGATAGATGAATGTAAACACGAGACAACTCGACAGACGAGCCATCATAAATGCGAAAAAAATGATTCAACACAGTTTAGATAACTTACCAGCGGTTTACCGTATGCATATGGGTATTGGGTACCCTAGCAGCAGAAAACATTCTTAATTCAGTTTTTCACTTGTAAATTTTAATGTTTAATTCTGTTTGTCCCCTTAAACTGTCCCCTTAAGTGGACAAACAGGAAAAAAGTTCACGCTGTCCCCTTACTCGTAGCAAGGGGACAGACCGGACAAAAAAGGTTCACATTGTTCCCTTACTAGTCTGTATTATCGTTTTAGGAGTAGTTTATATTGTAGTTATAATTTTAATTATATCGATGTTTTTAGGGTTCCGTACCTCAAAAGATAAAAAAGAACCCTTATAAGATCACTTTCTTGTCCGTCTGTCTATCTGTCTGTCTGTCCGTCTGTCTGTCCGTCTGTCCGTGTGTCACCACTGATTTTCTCAGGAACGGGTGGACCGAGCAAGTTGAAATTTATACCTGATACTGTTGTCTATAGTCCCTATTGGGTGTATAAAAATCAAGGTCTTAAGTCAACACAATAAAAAGATATGGGAAAATTTAGATTTTCGCGAAAACTTGTTAGTACCAAAATGTACCTTAATTTTTAATTTTTTTATTTTTCGCAATTTTTCCTTTACTTGTGCTCTAAGACCTTGCTTATAACCAAAATTGACAATTCTAGGTAAACCGGATATACCCTATAGGTTTTTTGGGTCGAAAACCTATAGGGTACTCCCCGTTAACCTAGAATCATGAAATTTGGCAAGAAGCAAGCTGTTACAACACAAATTAAGGTTAAATTCCAAAAAATAAAAAAAGTTGAAAATTAAAGGGTGTCCCCATACATACATAGTTTGCGCCAATTAATGTAGACCTCTGAGTTATATGAGCGCTGATACAATTTAGAGGTCTAGCTTAATTGGTTATTACGGAAGCCTCGGTTGGCGAGTTCATTTCGACTTAGCCGGTTTTTTTAACATGTTACGAAATAAATAGCACATCTATATTATTTGTCCTACACTAATAGTTTTTAATCTCACCTTCATGATTCATTGGTAATGTATCATCTTTTAATTATTATGTATAATATATTTTATGTATACCATAACCATAACCATATACCACATAACATAATTCATAAACCATGTAAATATTATACAAAATAGTCGACACAAAATCAGTTTATCAGTAGTCGGCAAAACATGGGCAAATAAAGCCCGCACCTATTTTCATGCAAGAACAAATTTCACAACAGAAATTACGGTCTGGAGAGGGCACGAATAAAAGTTAAATTAAAGGCCAACAGCCGGTTGTCTATGCGCAGTAGAAGCGACACTTTTTGCCTCTTTTACTCCTTGTTCAGAAGTGGGGTATTCACAAAACACTTTGTTTGAGCTTTTGTAGAGAGTGGATTATAAATATGGGACATTTTCAACTTCAACCATTGATGAACTAGAAGCAGACATTCATTGGTGATTGTAGATTACATGCAGAGGATACAGTTGTATTAAAGTCAAAATAAGGAATTGCTCATCTAACGTTAAGTGATCGTGTGGTCTAAGATAGAGTCGTGCTTGTCTGGTTAAAATCTTACTGAAGCTTGCATTGCTCTGAAGACATATTATTTATCCTCGATTTGGTTTCTATCCCACTTACACTTCCAAAAGAACAGACTGCAATATTCTGTCAAACTCTAAAGTCTACGTTAAGAAAAGAGCAAAAAGCTTGGAATTTCTTACCGTATACGTATACCGTATTATTGAGAATTATCTCCTCCATTTTCTGGGAAAAACGAATTTTAAGCAAATTTTAGAACTATTTTCTACCTCAGGCCGAGGTAAATATGAAATTCTATTTTGTGTGAATACCGCACATATTACAGCATGCTACTATTAATAAAGTTAGTCTCAGCTTTTGAATAAATACTCTCATGCTGGAATTAACAATTTTCGGTACGTAGACTTGTTCGAGTATTGAGCATCCAATTGCCTCGGTAGGATCAGCATTTATAGCTATGGTTTTGCCCACTATAGTTTATTTTATTCATTCTTGACAGACATCACAACCTAATCTGATGTTAAGCAACGTAGCCACAAAGAAAATAATAGTTCTACGTACGTAGCGGTCTACGAGTGAGATGACAAGTGTGGAATCTGACTTCAGTCTTCACAGTGCAACTATCACAAGCAACTTCCAGGCTTGAGAATAATAATAATAGTACTCTGCCTAGTCGCACCACAGTCTACCTCAACTAAAGGTTTGCGATGACAGAAAGCGATAACTACGTAGAGTCTACCATTTGTTGAATGCCGGCTTCGCGATTGAAGGAAACCAAAGCTTAAGGCCGCTTTTAAGCGTCCGTTCTTTTCACCGGACAGCGGACCGTTTTGTTGCCGGACTCGCAGTGATGTATGGATTTGTCGCCGGACCGGTATCCGCTGCATATACACACTTTCATTATAAACCATACACCACCGCGAATCCGGCAAAAACATGGTCCGTTATCCGGTGAAAAAAAGGACCTCTATCTGCGTTCTAACAGCTACGCTCGGTAGTGTCTACATTGACAGGTATGATTGTACAACCAATGTTCCTTGTATAAAAAGAAAAACAGCTAGTATTTTAAAGTTTTTTTTATGCGCACTGGGGTGAAATTTAATGTTCGTCACGGTCCGAATCAATGGAAGTGACGTAAGCATCATGATATCTAATACTATAAAAATCTCTGTCCTGACATACTGACTGACTGACACAACGCACAGCCTAAACCGCTGGTCGTAGAGACTTGAAATTTGGAGGGTATATTTGTCTTAGTACGTTAGGGTGTACAAAGAAAGGATTTTCCAAAATTCACTCATTTAGGGGATGAAATGGGGGTTCAAAGTTTGTGTGGAGAAACAAGATTAGATAATCTTTTTAACCGACTTCAAAAAAAGGAGGAGGTTTCTTAATTCGACAGTATATATTTTTTTTTTTTTATATTTGTTCGCGGATTACTTCGTCGTTTATGAACCGATTTTGATTATTCTTTTTTGTTCGAAAGGAGATATCTCAAGTGTGGTACCATGGTAATTTTATCGAGGTATGATAAGTATCTCCAGAGATATTGAGATAACCATCTCAAAATTGGTACTGAAAATGAATAGCGCGGCATTGAAGTCGGTTGTTTTTTAGTTTTTAAACGATATTATCTATTTGACACTTCTCACAAGAGCAACAGTAAAAAAAAATTTTTTCAAAAAAAATAAAACCGACTTCATAACCACAAACAGGCACTCAAAACTCTCAAAAGCGAAAAATAAATTACTTAATATAATTATTATAAGCGCTTCCCACTTATCTATTTGAAGTCGGTGCCAGCCAAGTCTATTGGATAGTAGATAGATACTATGTATGTAGTAGTAGTAAGTAGGTAGATACATGTAGGTAGTATCTATCTTCTACCTATTAGACTTGGCTGGCACCGACTTCAAATAGATAAGTGGTAGCGCTTATAATAATTATATTAAGTAATTTATTTTTCGCTTTTGAGTGCCTATTTGTGGTTATGAAGTCGGTTTTATTTTTTTTGAAAAATAATTTATTTAAGCCTTTTTAGTGCAAAACAAGTTTTAATTAAATTACATGCATCTATAAAATTTTGTGTCTGAGCCGACACTCACATATATATAGTTTGTGAAAATTTCAAGTCTGTACCTATTACGGTTAAGAAGATACAGATCTGTAAAGTGCGCACATAAAGACACATGGACGGACGGACGGACGGACGGACGGACGAACGGACAACAAAGTCTCATAAAGTGTTAATTTGGTACCCTTTGGGTTCGAAACCCTAAAAATTGACTTTAAATGCCGCGCAAGTGAAAATATTCACTAGTAATAATGATGTCATCAAGGTATCAAAGGACAATGTCCAAAATGGCCCTGTGCAATAAAAGCATCTGACACACACGATAATTAATTGTCTATTTTATTACAATAATTCCAAATACTTTTATAACATGGACTAGGTGTATTCCAAAATGAATATTAAAAAGTATTATTTGCGATTATTAACGTTAATTGCCGTCATATGGCCCACAGTTGGCACTTCCCTATATTGTTGATACCCGATTTATGAAAGCACTGTGTAGCCAATCTAACAATGGAAATATTATTTACGTAGTAACTATTCTATAATCTGTGGTATTATGCTTATAAATATTTTTTTTACAGTGTTGGTTGGTACAAAGTACGTTAATAATTCTGATTTATTTAATTATGTATGCAGTGTCGCGGGACTGATATGGCCGCCATCTTTGCCAAACACGTGTCATGTCAAAAAATATTAACTAACTTTGCACCCTAACAACACATTGCCCGGTAGAACATTCCTGTAAAGACAAATTCATTCTCCCCACCTTTGTTTCTATCTCGCTCAGAGTTACCGTAAGAATATCTGTCAAAAACCAAAATCAACGTGAAGAAAGATGTAAAAACATTATTTAAGGTCTTATTTTTTAGTCTTCAAAAGTATATGCAATAGCAACCTTCATTGTGTATAATCTTCTTGGGACTCTTCTTCTCAAACCAGTACATTTTCCTATGTTTGAAGTATTTCTCTCCATATCTCTGGAGATACTTATCAGATCTCGATGAAATTACAATGAAACCACCTTAAAAACGTACCCTACTTATTAAAAAAATAATCATTTGAATCCGTTCACAATTGACAGAGTAATCGCGTAACATTCACACAAAACAAAAAAAAACCTACAGACGAATTGAGAACCTCCTCCTTTTTTGTGAAGTCGGTTAAAAAATAAGTAAATACGTGGTTTTTTTTAAATTCCACCCCAAAGAAGGTGAAATGGGGTAACAAAGTCTGAAATCAATATTGTTTCGGATTGCGCGGAAATTTTGCATGCAGATAGTTATTTTGACGTAGGTATCCGGTAAGAAAGGATTTTTCAAAATTGACTCTTTAAAGGAATGACGGGGTTTAAAGTTCAGATAGTCATTTTATTCGAAATTTTACACAAGTACCTACTTCAGTAAATAAACAGTAAATACGAGTTTCAGGTTTTTTTAAAACGCCACCCTAAGAGGGTTAAGTGGGGTAACAAAGTCTGAAAATCAATATTGTTTCGGATTGCCCTGAAAATTGAATGCAGATAGTTATTATGACGAAGCATCCGTTAAGAAAGGATTTTCATTAAATTTCCCGCCAGATACGGAACGGGTATTCAAAGTTTGTATGGCGAAATATGATGAGATAGTCTATTTTATTCGAAACTTTACGTAGATACTTCTGTAAATAAATACGTAAGTACGTGTTGCAGGATTTTTTGAAATGGGATAATAACAAAGTCTAAAAATTTGGGTTTTTTGGCTTTTATAAATATGGATCCCGATTTGCCTTAGTCAGGCGATAACATGAAAAGGGGTGAACCGATTTGCTTTGCTAATTCTTATTTGATGTATTTTATGATAGAAAGGTTTTTAAAAGAAAAGTTTTAAGTAAATGAAAGGAGTTTTTAACGCGGGCAAAGCCACGGGGCACTTCTAGTATTTTATATTTATAAACGCCCTCTATTGTAAAACGGTGTAATTATGAAGACGTATTCGCTATCAGTTGGGCATTCATCCCACTAAGTTCAACAGATGAAGTTCCACAAACAAATAACAAAATTAAAATTTTGAATAAACGCCCATAACAATATCCTTTAGAAAATTAACGTCATAGCATCTATCTAAGATCCACCACTGATTAATTACGACCCGTTTAAAGACAAAATCGAACTAGTTTTGGAGAAAAATGGCAACATGGATTTGCACAAATAAATGTTTACTGCAGCGCCCCCTGGTAATTTGACACCGTAACACCTATTTCAGAACATGCACCAATCAAACACAAGCCCATAACTGAAAACTGCATCAAAATCGGGCTAGTCGTTTTGAAGAAAAATAGCAACATCGATTTGCACCAACAAATGATTACTGCAGAGCCCCCTGGTGAGTTGTCAGCGTAACATATATTTTTTGAGAACATGCACCAATTACACCCAAACTCATAACTGAAAACTGCATCAAAATCGGACTAGTAGTTTTGGAGAAAAATGGCAACATGGATTTGCACACACAAACAAACAAACAAAACATCATCTCATCCCAAACGCATATACTGTCTCCGTTCCGTCGTGGGTAAAAATAATTGATATGTTGAGAAATAAATTTAATGAACTTGGAAGTTTCATTTCTAACGCGTAGCTTTCTACGCACCTTCTTTTTTAGGGTTCCGTACCCTTTGAGTAAAAGGGTACCAACGGAACCCTATTACTGAGACTCCGCTGTCTGTCTGTCTGTCTGTCCGTCTGTCACCAAGCTGTATCTCATAACCGTGATAGTTAGACAGTTGAAATTTTCACAGATGATGTATTTCTGTTGCCGCTATAACAACAAATACTAAAAACACAATAAAATTAAAGATAATAGAGGGTCCCCATACAAGAAACGTGTTTTTTTCGGCATTAATGCCATCTATGAACGCTTAGTTAGGTAAACGTCCCATAGATGGCGTTATATTGAAATTTCGATCCCTAACACCTTTGTTAGACGTTAGATGGCGTTATAAGAAACGAAATGTTTATTTATTATTATTTTTTTGCTAGTGAATAATGATAGTGGTAGGTTTTGCTCGATCTTATAAAATACTGTAGTGTGGTACGGAACCCTACGAGTGCGAGTCCGACTTGCACTTGGCCAGTTTAATATAATATTGGTAGCAAACAAGAAAACGACCCACCTGATAGGAAGTTGTCACCGTCGTCTATCAACACTTGGAACACTAGAGGTGTCAACATTTTCACATTCCCTAAGAAATAATGATTGAATCATAATATCAATATACAACTTATTGCCACCATCTAATACAGTTACGCCACGCGTGCAACTCTTGCGTTTCCTCTAGTCATTTTCTGTTTGGGTGAAAATAAATTGCTTTCACGTGATCCGAAACGTTGGCACGAGCTAGGTCTAACCTAAATGTATGAACCTACCTATGTATACGTACAATACACCAACACATTTCAGCTTCCAATCTTCTCGTACTAGGTTCATAACTACGATACGTGTCCGAACTTGCGTAAGGGATAATAAACTATAAATACGTACAAAAGAAATTTATTAACAAAACAACTGCAGGTAAGTATGTAGCGGAATATTAAGTATTTAATAAGTATTTAATTATATTATATTAATTATTAAAGTATTTAAATTGTAAGAAGCGAGTAAAAAAATTTACATGGTAATTTTTTTTTACTCGTGATACTTTGTATTCTAACTATAATATTATTTAAGTTTGTACAATTTAAAGGTGTCATTAAAGTAAATACTAGTTTTAAACATAATTAAGATAGACATGATTAAGAAGAAGAGAGTTTAAAAACTAAAACAACCGACTTCAATGCCCCGCGTCAATTTCAAGTCAATTTCAGTAGTAAGTTTGAGACGTTTTTCGCCATATCTCTGGAGATACTTATCCAATCTAGATGAAACTAAAATGGGACCACGTCAGCAACGTAAAAAAAGAAACATTCAAATCGGTTTACAATTGACGGAGTAATCGCGTAACATACACACAACAAAAAGAGAAAAAAAAACATACAGACGAATTGAGCACCTCCTTCTTTTTGGAAGTCGGTTAAAAATACTGATATAAATAAATAGGTACTTGTTTTTTCAGAAATACAATACATACAAAAAATGTTTACCTCTCTGAGGAAAATACCGCATCCCTAAAAAATTGTTTATCCTGGAAAATACAAGAACCACTATAACCTCACCTAATATTAAATGATAATTTAAGATAGAACTATACTTGTCTGAACATTTTAGATGGCAGTGAGACGTGGCGCTTGACAATGGATAACCCTTCTTACAAACTGGCTTGCACCTAGCGTCATGCCAAAGCTCAGCAAATCAATCGACAAAAAGCTCTTTTTATTGATTGGTTCGCTCCTCATTTAGAACTTTAGGTCACGTGTAGGATTAGGATCTAATAGTATTAGATCCAAATCGGACGCAGATAGCTAAAATACTTTATTATGGGTGACAATGCGCCCAGAACCTAGTTATTCCCATACCTGAGGGCCCAGTGGCGTAGTGGGACAATTGTCGGTTTTGACGCATAGGAAGCGAGTTCAATCTCCGCCGTGCACAAAATCTACTAATGTGTTCTAGTTGCTGTTCTTGATAGCCAGTTTCCATTCTAGGCCTAGCGTGCTACCTTCCTCGACCATCATCACTTATTAACAGGTGAGATAGTGGTCAATCACTAGCCTATATAATACAAAACTTATAAATTCCTACGAATATAATATTCAAATAGGCTATATTGCTCCAGATTCATAGGAGCCATCCGTGTCCCAGCTCATGGGTAATATATATATATATACATATATATATGTATATATATATATATATATACATATATATATATATATACATATATATATATATCTAATATATATATATATATATTACCCAATTATATATATATTAATCTAATACTATAAAAATCTTTGTCCTGACATACTGACTGACTCACTGACAGACAACGCACAGCCTAAACCGCTGGTTGTAGAGACTTGACATTTGGAGGGTATATTTGTCTTAGTACGTAGGGGTATACAAAGAAAGTATTTTTCAAAATTCACCCCTTAAGGGGATGAAATGGGGGTATAAAGTTTGTATGGAGAAACCAGATTAGATAGTCTTTTCTATCCGAAACTTCACACAAGTGCTTCAGTACAAAAATAAGTAAATACGTGTTTCAGGTTTTTTTTAAATTCCACCCCTAAGAGGGTAAAATTGGGTAACAAAGTGTGCAAATCAATATTTTTTCGGATTGCGCTGAAATTTGGCATGCAGATAGTTATTACGACGTTAGTTCCCTCAGAGAAATAATTTTCCAAAATTCACCCCTGAAGGGGATGAAACGGGGGTTCAAAGTTTGTATGGAAAAACAAGATTAGATAGTCTTTTCTATCCGAAATTTCACATAAATGCTTCAGTACAAAAATAAGTAAATACGTGTTTCATGTTTTTTTGAAATTCCACCCCTAAGAGGGTGAAATGGGGTAACAAAGTGTGAAAATCAATATTGTTTCAGATGCGCTGATATTTGGCATGCAGATAGTTATTACGACGTTAGTTGACTGAGACGTTAGTTGACGTAGACTGAGAAAGAATTTTCCAAAATTCACCCCTGAAGGGGCATGTAACGGGGGTTCAAAGTTTGTATGAAAAAAAGATTAGATAGTCTTTTCTATCCGAAGTTTCACCTAAATGCTTCAGTAAAAAAATAAGTAAATACGTGTTTCAGGTTTTTTTGAAATTCCACCCCTAAGAGGATAAACTGGGGTAAAAAAGTCTAAAATTCAATATTGTTTCACATTGCGCTGAAATTCAGAATGCAGCTAGTTATTGTGACGTAGGTATCCGCTCAGAAATGATTTTCTGAAAATTCCTTCACAGCAAGTTGGAATAAAGTACGTGTTGTAGGATTTTTCGAAATGGGGTAGGTAACAAAGTCTGTAAATTTAGGTTTTTAGGGTTTTATAAATATGAATGCCGAATTGCCTTAGTCACGCGATAACATGAAAACGGGTGAACTGATTTGGCTAATTCTTATTTGATGTGCTTGATGATACTCGTAGAATCGTTTTTACAAAAGAAAAGTTTTAAGTAAATAAAATAAGGTTTTAACGCGGGCGAAGCCGCGGGACAGTTCTAGTTATATATATATAGGTATAGTGTGCGTCGTCGATCTTGCTGCTTTTTGTATCCGGCTTCCATCGTCGGAGCAGCTGTTACTAGCCACCTACGATTATGTTATTGCTTTTTTTTCATATGTACTAGATAGGTAAGCGTTTGAACACTATCTGACCTGATGTTAAGTGATGATGCTATCGACGATGTAGCACGCTTACACGCAACATATCTGTTCACCTACCTGCTTTTTATTTGGACTTTACTACTGAATTGAATACAAGCCCTTAACTTACTTTAAATTGGTTCTGAAATTATGTTATAGTGATGATCATTTAATTGTTATTATAAAAAATAAAACGTAGTCAAGTTGCGGGGAGCGCAAAAGCACTTTTTAAAAACACTTTTTAAATTTAAAATGATTTAATTAAACATTTATAAGATACGTCTGAACAAAAGAGGATGCTCTAAACGAATGAATCAAACTTATTGCTATTAACATCATAACAACCTTATCTCTACCGGGCATCATCCCACGCAATGTGATCCGAGGAGTGTTATGACACGTTAGCAGTTTCTTAAGAAACAGTTGTTATGATTCTGCCAGGTGCGTGCATAACTCCTCCCTCATCAAGTGCGAAATTATCTGAAACCGTGGAAATTTGGATCGGGTTTCGATGATTTCGCTTAAATTTATATATAAAATAATACATTACAAGAAAAATAGAAATAAAAATTAGAAACACATACAATAAAACAGTTGCTAAACTAACGCTTTTAGTGTCAATTTTCACTTTTCCACTTTCACTATAATGCCCTTCACTAAACACATCACTTTTCTTCAATTTCAAAATATACGATAAGTGTCGCATCTCCTCCAGGTTCATATTCTTGATATTCACAGATGTTAATGATTTGGGGTTTCTGGGTTTCAAGTCTGGTAATGCAATAATTGGCATTATTTTATACTGCAGATTTTCGGCAAATGTTCGTTGATGTACCAGCTTTAAATTCTTTATGAATATAACGCATTTTTCTTTTGTGGTAATAATGTAGGTTCCTTGGAGAGTCTCTTTGGTGTTCTCATTTTCACATTTCTCTGCCATTTCTGTTGGTTTTCGTGTAAAAATTATCCAACTATCCAAACCTATCCGTTGGACTTTAACATCTTCTACTTCGACGATATACTGTACACATTTGGTAGGGTTCTGGTACTCTAGAAGCTGCTCAGCACACGTTAGTGTTTGAAACTGTACGACATTGTCTTCTGCACAAAGGAATTTTTCATTGTCTATTCTCTCGCATGGCTTTGTTACAGGTAAGTATTTTGAGCTTTTTGCCAAAAGGTAAGGGAAATCGGGAAAAACAACAATAGTTTTGTTGATTGATCCATTATAAAAGGGTAATGAGTATAATTTATAATAATCAAAAATTATTTTATCAGTTAGCGGTACTTCTAGAATAAACGTTATCTGGCTTTCCTTCACATATGCTTTTACCTTAATTATACGCTCAAATTTTAGTAGATTACTTTCATTTACATCATATAATAAATTGTGAGTCTGTTCTATTGATTTAAGTAAATACAACAACTCCGTAGAGTTAACAATTGTCTGGTGTAGTACAGAGACCTTGGTGAATGCTAATGCAGTTTCGATTTCATTTAATATATCATAAATTGTTCTAAATGTATTCATAAAAGTGTTAAACATGTTTAAAACATGAGTCAGATATAAATAAGTATTTTCCTTAGTTGACGTTTCATTTATAATATTCTCAATTGCCTTTAATCTCTTATCTATTATTAAAATATTGTCATTTAAAGTTCCTGTACTGTTTACAAAATTATCTAGTACTTTTGTTACAAGAGTCATTTTCCTTTGCAGAACTATATCCTTATTACTAAGCATAGATATGTCTTTGTCGTAACGAATAGCATCATCGTTATCCAGATTTCCGGAAATTATTTTAATGAGTGAACCAAGAGGGTTAATAAGACCTCGTTTCATCCTACGAGAAGGAACCAATTGCCAGAATTTAGAAATTGTTGCATTATTCAAATGCTCTGCTTGATTTTTAATATTAACAAACTCGTTTATAAATGTTTTATTTGAATTGACTAATTTAATGAATTCCATATATTTATTCGTATTTAAAGTTAATTCATTTCCTAACTCATTTAAATCAAATCTTTTAACAATAATCCATTTATCTTCTTGCCTATAAGCTTGCCCTTCTTTAACTGGTAGCATTCCTGGGTTCTGTTTAAGTTTTTGAAGATGAAGGCCCTGGCTCTGGGGAAGAAGGGCCATTACGACCACGCACCACCTGTGGAGGACGTTTAACATTCTTTATTGCTACTTTTGTCTGTCGTTTTCCTATTTCTACCGGTAAAACGTTTCTCTCTACCTTTCCTGTTACAGTTGCCTTTTTATACCTAGCTTTGTCCTTACTACTTCTCTTGTTAATATCTTTAGTAAATACTACGTCACCTTCCCTAAATTCTACATTCTCACCTATTTGCTTTTCTCTGATTTTCTCTTTTGCTTCAAGCATCTTATCAGATATGTAATTATAAAGATATTTTGTGCGTTTAGCATGATCTTTAAGTAGTTGTTGTGTGTAACTTTTTTCAAATTCACCATCAAATGCTTTACTGGAATCTGTGTGCCCAAAAACGATTTCAAACGGAGTCAGACCAGTTGTTGTATGTATCGTATTATTGTACGCCATTATGCTGTAAGTCATGATTGAGGCCGCGTCTGTACATTTTTGGTCATATTTAGCTAGACGATATATTTCAATAAGGGTTGAATGAAAACGCTCTACAATGCCTGTAGAGTTGGGATTATTTGTAGTGCATATGTGCAAATCAATTTTGTACATTAAAGCCATTTCCCTCATAAGTTCGTTATTGAACTCTGATCCTGGGTCGCTACTGATCTTTTTTGGTATACCATAAATTGAGAAGTATTTAATTAACGCGCGAATCACTTCCGCAGTTGACTTATTGTTTATTTCAATAGCTTGTGCCAATTTGCTAAAAGCGTCTACGATGGTTAAGTATTGTCGGCTTTCTATACTAAAAGTATCGATAAAGATTTCCTGGAAGGGAGCATCCTGAGTTTGAGTTAATTGTACTGTTGGCTTTAATGGTTTTCTGTCATATTTTAATTTCCTACATGCTTCACATCCATTTATTATTGCTGATACTGACTCTTGCATATTAGGCCAATAATAGTTTCTTTTAATTCTCATTACAGTTTCTTTAATTCCCCGATGACACGTTTTTCCTTCATGATGTTTGATTGTTACAGCCTTTTGTTCCTCTTCATTCTCTACATTTATGACCCTAAGCGTACATTCATAAAACTCTACCATACCTTCCTTGAACAGTGAAATGATTACTCGGTTAAATTCCTTCCTATGATTTTCGTTTTCAAAGTATATGAAGTATTTAATTTTAGGTTTAATATATTTTTTTAAAAATTCTTTAATTAGTTCTTCTTTGTTTAGGGGCAAATGTACCTCAAGTATTTTTTGTTTATCTGTTGAGATGTCTTTAACCTGCATGTTATTTTTGAACCACGTAAATACCATAATTTGATTAGGTTTAGTGTCAATCGCCTCGTGTAGAATCGGGATTCCTTTATTTTCTAGTTCTATGGCTGAGTGGGCTGTTTCAGTGCTACTGCCTATTGATGGAACGGGATATTGTTTGTCTACTTCAGATTCGTCACTGATAGTAATAGTTTCTGAGCTATCGGATATGGTTATAGTTTCCTCGCTGTCTTTTCGTTTTGCTAGAATCTCTATCCTATCGTCTATTTCCTTTAAGTGGTCCTGTAATTTCTTTCTCTCGTTTTCATCTAAGTTTACCTGCATAGAAATGTCGTCAGTGTCACTTAAGGCGTTTAATTTTATGCGTGACAATGCGTCTGCATTTGTATTTTGCTTCCCATTTTTGTAAACTATTTTGAAGTCATATTCCTGTAAACGGAGCCTCCAGCGAGTTAACTTGCTGTTAGGCTCTTTGAGAGAATACAACCATGCTAATGGTCGGTGGTCTGTAAAAATGGTGAATGTATTACCATACAGGTAGGGTCTAAAATGTTTTACTGCCCATATAATAGCCAGTAATTCGCGCTCTATAGTACTGTAGCGCATTTCAGTGTCACTCAGCGTTCTACTTGCGTAAGCGACTGGTTTGTCGTTGCCTATAGTACCTTGGGATAATACCGCACCCAAGGCTACATTTGAAGCGTCAGTTGTCAAAATATATGGTTTAGTCTGGTCAGGATATTGTAGAAGGGGTGAATTTGTCAGAAGTTCCTTGCAGCGTTCAAATGCGTCTATGTAGTTTTGGTCGATCACAATTTTATTACGTTTTTTCAAGCAAACTGTCAATGGTTGCGTAATTTTTGCAAAGTCTTTAATAAATCGTCGGTAGTAGCCTATTAGTCCTAAAAAGCTTTTTATCTCGGTTGTTGTTTTAGGTAGGGGATAGTCTAGAACAGCTTTGATTTTTGCGTCATTAGGTTTAAGTCCTTTATCGGTAATCGTATGTCCCAAGTATAGTACCTCTTTTCGCACAAACTCGGACTTATCGAGTTGTACTTTAAGGTTCGTCTCCCTAAGTCGGTCAAATACAGCTCGTAAGTCATGAATGTGGTCTTGTAAGCTGGGGCTGTAAATTATTATGTCATCCATATAAACAAGACAGTGGTGTCCTTGTAATCCCCTAAGAACATTGTCCATTGTTCTCTGAAATGTCGCTGGGGCGGTTTTTAGCCCAAATGGCATTCTCAGAAACTCATAGTGTCCGTTCGCGCTAAATGCTGTCTTATGTCGGTCCCTCTCTTCAATTTCAATTTGGTGGTAACCATTAGCGAGATCTAGCGTCGTAAAGTATTTACTTTTGCCTAATTTGTCAAATAAGTCTGTTATGTTTGGTAATGGGTATTTGTCGTCTACAGTTATGTCGTTCAATCGTCTGTAATCTATGACCATGCGATATTTGACCTCACCTGATGCGTCCATCTTCTTAGGTACAAGATGAACTGGTGCATTCCAGGGTGAGTAGGATTCCCTAATCACTTTGTTTTTTAAAAGTTTCTCTACCTGGTTTTTTATTTCTTCGGCTTGTACTGGGGGCTGTCTGTATGGTCTTACATATATTGGGTCCTCGTTTTTAGTCCTGATACTGTGTTTCACATTGTTAGTGAATGTCAAAGGTAATTGGTCACTATAAAATATGTCCTTGTATTCTTTGCACAATTTACTTATACTTTCTTTCTCCTCCTCATTCATGTGATCAAGTCTCAGTCTAGTCAGATTTTCGTCAAGTATTATGTCCACTTCTAAATCTCTCATCTCTACATCAGTACAGTTTATGCTTTTAGCATTGTCTAAATACTTTGTAACCTTGAAAGGTGCTGTAATAGTCAAAGTCATTGGTTGTTCTAATGTATTTTGTATAATGGTAGTCGCATATCCATTCTCACAGTTAACGATGGCTGATGGCATCCTAACACCCTCACAGAATTTCGTAAAGGTGATAATAGCTGCTCCGGAAAATTGATCCGTTGGTAGCTTAACACGTTGTTCCATTCTTGAGTCTAATTCTATCTCGAAATTACCATCATTTACTATTGGAAGAGTTGTAGCCTTTGTAATTAATTTTGAATTTTTCAGGTCTATAACGGCTTCCAATTGCATTAAAAGGTCATTACCGATTAATCCATCGTATTTTTCGTCCACATCATAAACATAAAATTTGTGACACTCATAGCTATTAAAAGATGGCATTAGTGGAATTTGGACCACTTTGTCATGTGTGCTTGATGCATGTGTGCTAATAACTGTGAACGGTTCACAAATTGTATAAGGCTCGAAATATTCGCGAGCTTTGTGAGAGCTTATGAATGACCTGGTGCTACCTGTGTCAATCATAAGTTTTGAGTCTATTTCCGGTATGTATACATAAGGAAGCTTAAGTTTTACATCGCAATTTAAATGTACTATTTCCCGCTTTTCATTGAGGCCTGGATGTGAAAATTTTGGACTTTTTCAGGTGTACTTTCATCCGTCTCATTTACGCTATCGCTTTCATGCTCATTCATGTACATCTCCTGCTGTGAATCATCTACGTAATACATTCTTTCATCCTGTTGCCAGCATTCCTGACCATCATACCCGTACGCATTCTCACCATTTTCATAAAAACCTGTTTCCCCTAATTCTAGTTCATTGAGTCGAAACCCTTGAGGTTGTGGCTGTCCCTGTGGTTTCAACGGTGGTGCAGTACGCATAGACACGTCACTGTCAATGACTTTGTTATTTTGCTGAGGAGGTCGGTACCCGAACTGACCTTGGCCAAATTGTGGGCGATACCCAAATTGTTGCTGGGGTCTCGCATTGAACTGACCCGGTGGCATAAATCTCTGTTGCATGCCTGATGACTGCTGGGCTAATTGTGGTTTATATCCAAATTGTTGTTGAGGAGCATTATATTTGTAACCAAATTGTGGTTGGGGGTTAATTTGGGGTAATTTCATCTGATTATTAGGGATGCCGAAATTAAACCGCGGCGGCATTTGCATTGGTAACATTGGTTTAAAGCCACTAGGCTGCATAGGCATGCGAGGCATGTTAGCCATGCTAGACATGTTGGCCATGTTAGGCATGTTGGGCGTACTTGGCTGTACATTAGAAATGCCGAATTTAAATGGTTGCGGTGTTCCTAAAATTTGCTGTCTATTTATTTTATTTCTCATATTATACTGCTCATAAAAGTTAACTTCCTCAAGGACATACTCTAACGCCTTTTCTAAAGTTTGTGGTGACTTTAGCCTGACAATTCGAATAAGGTTTTCGGGTAAATTATATAGGAATACATTAAGTGATGTATTATTATAAATTGTAACTTTAGCTTGTTTCATATCTTCGTCTGTCAATTGGTTCACTTTTGATATCAATACTGCTCTGATGGATTGAATACGATTGCACAAGTCTATATAACTTTCCCCTTGCTTCATTTTTAAGCTTTCTAATTGTATAGCGATACACTCTTCGCTTCTAGGATCACCAAAATGCTGTATCATTAATTCTTTAAATGTTGTCCATGTCTCTATATCAGCTCTTTCACTAACTAGAGCTGCTGCCTCATCTACTAACCTACTCGTTATGGAGGCCATAACGTATACATTTTGATCATGACTCCCGCGGTAGCTGTTTATAACATATTCACACTTTCTTAAAAATAAATTTAAATGACGCTTATCCCCACCAAATATTGGGATAAGTTTAAGCATCTCGTTTGGAATAACCTTCAGGGTTATTACCTCTGGAGGTGGAGTTGCCATTTTGCACAATTTATATAAATTCTAACTTAAAAATAACAAAACCTATTTGAGGTAAACCAGATCACGTTATAATAGAATATGTTCAATTCAATATATAACACAAAAAGGATAAGAGAGGATGGCAAAAAGTTCACTCACCAGCCAATCTGGAACATGCTCCTTGTTAATCTTGACAGATTTGTTTTGTTCGAGGATCGCCACACGCGCCGAACAGTCGCGGATTGTAAGCACGCACTTTTAGAATCGCGTTTTCGATGCTCACAACTAATAACTTATTACGAAGTTTTTTCGCGAAAGACGGCGCAGCTAACGTGACAATCCTACCGGCTGCGCCAGTCAAGTTGCGGGGAGCGCAAAAGCACTTTTTAAAAACACTTTTTAAATTTAAAATGATTTAATTAAACATTTATAAGATACGTCTGAACAAAAGAGGATGCTCTAAACGAATGAATCAAACTTATTGCTATTAACATCATAACAACCTTATCTCTACCGGGCATCATCCCACGCAATGTGATCCGAGGAGTGTTATGACACGTTAGCAGTTTCTTAAGAAACAGTTGTTATGATTCTGCCAGGTGCGTGCATAACTACGTTTTTAGGTTTGTTTATCTTTTATATGGAAAACCTGAAAATCTCACATTTAAACTCAAAGATAAAATTAAAAGTTTTAATGAATTGCCGCGAGCGCATCAGAACGTGATCAATATCATACTTCATCACGGTGGGCGATCAAGAGCTTACCAGGCATCGAATAAACCAACGCAATATGTTTACAAGCCCAGAAGTTACTAATTAACGAATACTTAGGGTTTATATAAGATCATATGAAACAGCTACATACAGTTTAATATGAAGGATAGAGTAAATTATCACACTGTATTTTTACAGTGACATACATTATATTAAACAAACTTCGTAACTGAAATAGCACGCGCAACCACTAAAACTAATACACATAACCACGTTCCCTCATGTATTTATACATATAATACATACCTCCGCCTCAGAGTATGACATTCTAAACCTAAACTATGTTCGTAGTATGTGTACTTATGTTGTGATGTAGGCATGTAGCTAGGGGTGGCTAGGTAGCTGGGTATGGCTAGGTATGGCTCGGGTCGTCTTACGTTTATCTTGGTGTCAAAGCGCGTCCGGCCTCCATCGCTCCACTGTAACTAAGTTACCGGCTGCCTGCATAGATCTACGAACGAGATATTGCAAAATGGAACAGAGACGCTATGCAGGTGGCTTTTAAATGATTTTATGCTTGGAGCTGGAAACTGTCGACTGTTCTATGGAAATTGACAATAATGTAAGGATATTGATAAAAATAGAGACGATTTCGAAATAGCCAATCATGCTTTTTATTAAACTTACCATATTATAATACTATGCATTTTTAAATAATGATATGACATAACAACAATGACATTAAAACGCTGATAAATATCTGACTGTCACTGTTTAAAATGTATTTCCTCTTCTAGATTAAACAAGAATGTTAATAAAAATACTTCTTAGGTGACGACTTCTTGACTAAAACTTTTATCGACAAACAAAAAAACTCAAATGAATCCATCCATAACCTGGAAAATCATGGAATCTTATTTGCGAAACCTTCTTCGCTTCCGTCCCGTGATGGATCCGGCCGTTTGGCCAGGTGCGCAGATACCGTCATCAATCGCGCAAGTATTCAGAAAATACCGCACTATTTCACGGCTCGGGTTGACAAAAACTATTACACGCCGACCATCGATCTCGGTGGCGACGTCAGCACCGAGGTCGCCGCACACGTGTGCGCCCACCCTTAACGAGCAAGTATGTGTGTGGTGCCAGAATCTCAAAACTCTAACGAACTTTTACAGAACTTGGAAAAAAGTAAAACTCATAATTTAGGATTGTTCGAGTTAAAATATCACCTGATATGCATCAATTGCGGGTTTTAATAAAGTAGCAATTGATGACATAAATAGCCTGCAGGTAAATCAATTTCTGTTTATAGTTTTAGGTCATATTATATCTACATACACATGAATACACTTTTTGGTTAAAATACAGGAATGTTAACCACATGTTCTATGAGATATTTTACTCACGAGACATTATTAGCGTTATACCGTATAGATGGTACAAAACTATAAGAAGAAACATTACCATAATATACTTCCACTCATACTTGGTGACGAGTAGTAAGCCCCAGTCGTGCGCTGGAGCTATCACTCACACACATACTTTTTAAAAAAATATTGTAGACTAAATATTCTCCGTTATCCGTCATTGTTCTGAATAAATACTCGTATGCTACGGCGTAGCAAATAGTGTAGAATGTCTACGAAGATTCGATTACAAAGATGATAGAGAGTGCTGCGAAAGCTAAACTGAAAATTATAGTTGGTTATTTGATCAGAATACATTTTAAAGAGTTATAAAATTGACTTGATAACTCAATTTATTTATTCATGAACGTAACAATAAATAGGTGAACGACACGACATTTATACAGCGAGTAGCGTCACAGTCTGACAAAGAGCAGCATTAAGCGAGTAACAGGTAGGTAATCAGTTAAAACGTCTGACAGTGACGTATGGTAGTGACGTTGTTGTAATGACGTCACGGCACACGGGGCCTTGTGTTCATGATGGATGGACTTTTTGTAACGCGAGTAAAGAATGAATTTGTTTCGTATTGAACGAACAACATCAGATATTTATTGTGAACATAGATTAAGTAGCGTATCGTTACTCAAGCTCTGTAGTTGTGAAAAATTGGGTAACTAATTAGCACTGAAACGAATAAAAAGACAAATAAGAATTGAGAATTTTGTTACTCAATTAGTTCTTAAACGATATCCAGTAGTTTTCAATTTGTAACAAAAATAAAAAGATTTAAAGACTAATTACCATTACAGCAAATTGTTGCGCAGTGCGTGTTATACGAAGTACTATTTTATTTTTTCATTCATCTACATACCAGAGCGGATATTACAGAATATATAAAATTCCGCTGCTCTCCCCCCCGTCCCCCGTCCCCGGCCGTGCCGCCGCCGCGCCGTGTCCGTTCCGATAATTGTGTACACGCATCACTGGACACCAATTTTCATGTAAATTGTAAAATTGACAAAAAAATGCTTGTTTGTTTATGTATATGTATCAAATGTTCTACATGAAATTTTATTTACATGTGCACTTCATTTTATTATTGTACTTATATGATTAAGAAAAATCTTATTCGTTATTTCATGAGCTACGGTTATATTATGTAAAATAAAATACGTTTCTCGAGAATCAGCAATAAAAACCCAAAAGATAAACATAATTAATTGACGATAGTTGTTAATCCTTGTACGCTCTACCTACAGGTTTAATTATATCCTCGTGTGGAGTGTGTATATGTAGCAGCCAACTAGCTTAATTAGCCGTTCAATCAGCAGCCTAGCCTCTTTACTTTCAACTAGCGGCCTGAATGATATTCAGCCGTAGCGTTTGTTACAACATTTAATAAACTGGCTTAGTCTGACACTAACACTAGAGAAGTGACCACCGCGTGACGTGCGCCGATGAGCGTAGCGGGGAGCCGTGGCGTTTGAAATGAAGGTACAGAAGCCTTTCAAATGGCTTTATGTCATTAAGGCCGCTAGTTGAACGACGCTGTTTAGCAAAGAGGCTAGGCTGTTAATTGAACGGCGTATTAAGCTAATTGGCAGTGACATATACACTATCAACAATATCTTTCTAGAAACTACTATAATAAAAAAAATAGTCTACTTTATGTATCGTTATATACTACTACAAAGGTCACCGTAGGTTCGGTCGCCATCAATTGACTCACAAAATGATTTAATACAGTTCAGCGGAGACATAACGTCATTAATATCAAGGACGTCAGACAATACGCCATAACGTTTCATGGCAGATTTATAGCTTATGACGTATTAACTACAGCCATAAAATATGTAAGAGACGACTTAATCGTGCCCATTATATCTTGATTATGTATAGAAATACATTTTTTATCTGTCGTAATGAGACGGAAAGTAAACTAAGACCAGCCTTTACCCGAGCGATTGAGAGAAAGAGTTGGACAAAACCATTTAAGTGTAGTTTTTTTACCGACTTTAAAAAAGAAGGAGGAGGTACTCATTCTTTTTTTATGTATGTTAGCGTAAAACTCCGTAATGTATGGGCGGATTTGTAAAATATTTTTTCGTTTGAAATAGGTTTGTTCCGTTCTTTTTAAATTGTATAAATCTGATGATAAGCTTCGGAGACGGACAACGGAACTCTTCAATAAATGCCAGGATATTTTGTTGCATCAGAAGTTCGTCATTTAATAACCGATTTCGATTTTTTTTTTTGTTTAAAAGAGGCTTATTTTGAAATAGTTCCATAAAATATTTCATAAAGATCTGATGATGAGTTTCGGAGACAGACAACGGTACTTCTTCACTAAATGCCAGCCAATTTTGTCACCTCATAACTCCAACATTATCAACCAACTTGATAAATTCTTATTTCGTTTCGGAGGGTAATCAAAGAAGAATCAAGAATCAAAGCATTTATTTAGTATGTAAGCAGTATTAATATACGCACATATACACGTCAAAATCATAAATCATAACCAAATATCACGTAAACATAGCAAAAGTAGAATTTTAACGCTTTGAATTTAAAAAAAAACAAAAGTAATGAACCATTCAGCTGTCATCCAATCGTTTACGTCAGACTATTAAAAAAAATTATTCATGTGGGTTAAAACCAACCATACATGTAGGTAACTGTGTGGTTCAGTATTTCAGATAATTTTTATATAAAAAAAATAAAAAAGTGAAATAGTGAAACACAACTTAAAGAAACGCATACCGATCACAGTACATATCATAACGTAGACTTCCCGTGGGGTTCTATTGTAAATTCATCGAGATTTGCTGAGTATCTCCAGAGATATAAAGATAAGCCTCCATAACAGCTGTCTAGCGGATTGAAAACAGTCTCAGTTTTTGCTAATATCTTGTCTATAATATTTTATGGTATAACAATATATATTTTTTAATTCGCCATAAAATGTCCTATAAAATTATGTGTCAAAATAACTAATAACATTAAAAATACCTCCGTAATAGTGTTGTAAAGTTGAAAAAAGTAAAAGTTGTCATGTCAATATACAAAACCGATTTGGAATATTCTTTTGTTATTGTTTGACAAAGTTTACTTTCCGTTTGGTCCCATTGTTATTTCATTGATATCTAATGAGTATCTGATCCTCAGTGATTTAAACACCTCACACTTAGTACCAACATTACTAGCGCGGCATTTGAAGGTTTTTTTCGTTTTGTAGACGATCCTAAATTATGTCTTAAGCTGTCTTCCCAATGTTAAAAATATTATGTGTTTTTTTTCTATGAAACTAAGCAGTTGAATGTAAGTCATGTCATTACTGCGCGTACTCATTACAGAAACTTAAACCGTTTGCAGCAGCAATAACATTATTATCATAACACTTTTTCTTCGAGCTTACAAAGAACAGGCACCATCATCACTATCATCAGAACCCCTGACAACTGATAACGTTGTGATAGAGACCCAAAGGCTACAGGCTACAGGAACTGAGGTGGATTTTTTTATGAATAGTCCTTAAACAAGACATCAGTGTAAGGTTTGCCGCACATACATCGTAACGTGAGCTCCTCGCTTCAGGACAAGCGTGGTCAACATGCCGTAGCCGCGCTTGCGGCTTTGTCGTCCACGCGCTATTACATTTTCCCCGACGGCGAGCGGCGGCAAGCCTCTTAAGGTTACATTAAAACAGAATGGAGCTGAACAAACTTATTTATGTGAGATTTTTAATATAAATTATTCTTACAACAATGACATAGGGTTGTTAAGGTTGAATATACGCTGCCATTCCCCCAGACAACCCCATGCCGTAAACACAGCGTAAACAAGCCCAAGCCGCCGCTGCTGATGCGTTACGGTGACGTATCGTATCCCTTACGTATAGTATGCGATACCGTTAAGTCATATCATCAGCATTGCATAGGTACGATGTTATGGCCCACGTGTTACGGTCTGGTGAAAACTGATGAATTTAAACCGTTTGGTTTCGATTCATCAGTAAGTACTTAAAGTGTAATCTAAGCTAATAAAGATTTCTTTGCCGTGAAGCCAAAACGGTTATCTTTATTGAAAAGTGATTTCTTTGAAAATGTCGTCTGAATATAAAATATATAAGCTTCTTGGAACATGATCTGCTGGAAAATAATAACTTTGTGATGGAACAAAAACATAATATCTTTTTGGCAATAATTGAAGAAAAAAATGATCTTATAACCTACGTAGTAACAAAATAATAGGTTTTAGGAAGCTATAGTCCGGCAATCTCGTGCGCGACCTTCCTGCGGAGTGACAGACGGTGGCGGGGACGAGGTAGCGGTAGTAACTATTATATAATCTGTGACACGGCTACACACGCTTCCCTTCCCCGCTACACCATCCGCAACCCGCTGACATCTTGGGTACCTCGTCCCCGCCACCGTCTGACACCCCGCGGGACGGTCGCGCACGATATGCCGGACCATAGATTCCATTACAAATGTGAATTGGTCACGGGACATTCGCTTGACGTGTCAACATCAGCTGTAGAAATTTGTCTCGAGTAAAGGAGAAAAATAACCGGCCAAGTGCGTGTCGGGCCACGTACAGTGTAGGGTTCCGTAGTAGCCTGTTATTCAATGCAAGTCTTTACCCGTTATAAACAAGCAACTAGGTACTCCGTCTTTGTCACTTTAAGGATTTATTGTAAGGATTTTGTATTTGGTACAAAATTATCCAACATCCAAGTTCAACGACTATTACTGCTAAACTAATAAAGTTATCTTAACCGCTATAATTTTTCTTTAAAGTTCATGAAATGCGCTATTATCACGAATTTTTCGAGATTTTTCAAGCCCGCAGTTTAGCTTTTAGAGTAGGGGGGGGGGGGGGACGCCCTACTGAAACAAAAATTTGCACTATAAAGTTACGAGAAATGGTATTAGCAACCCTTAAGTCATTTAAAAGACCTATTCAACGATACCCCACACGATGGGGTAGACGATGAAAAAAAAAAACATCCCCACTTCTCGGTCTCTTAGCAAAACGTCGGACAGACAAACAGACAGACAGACAGACAGACAGACAGACAGACGGACATGACGAAACTATAAGGGTTTCTTGTCAGGACTACGGAACCCTAACAAATAAACTGGCCAAGTGCAAGTCGGGACTCGCACTCGGACGGACAGACGGACAGCGGAGTCTTAGTAATAGGGTCTCGTTTTACCCTTTGAGTACGGAACCCTAAAAACAGTGACTGGAAAAGAAGAGCCGAAGATCGGGCTCAGTGGCGCATCTTGGGAGAGGCCTACGTCCAGCAGTGGACTGACACCGGCTGATGATGATGATGATGAAAGGAGAAAAAACGTCGAATAACTATTAGGTTTCCTGTCGTTCCAACACGTCCTTAAATTTGCAACAACACAGTAAAATTTACATTTACATGTATGTACATACATACATTTGTGTTTAAAAATTATCGTGAATTTATACCGGCTCTAAGTGTCGGTCAGTCTAGAGTGTGACACAGTCAGCATTGTTTGCGACGGTACTTCTAGCGATAAGAGTAGCAGCGAAGAAGAACCGATGACATCATTCGGGCTATCTCAGGCCTCCTCGGTACCGAAAAGTAGTACTACATTCCCGATCACTGCCGAGTCATCACCCCCCCCCCCCCCCCCCCCCTCCGTGGCTGAGTAAATTAGTGCTCCGTAATTTTATTTGTTTTGTGCCATAAAATGGCACAGAAATCCAAAGATGTTATCATCCGCGATTTATATAAGATAGTTGAGTTATTAGTGACCAAAGTGGACTCTCTGGAGACAAAGATTGATCAGCAATCAATCGAAATTGTGAAACTTTTATCATCGAAGCAAGAATCGGCTAACGCACAAACTACCCGTAAGTCGATAACTAATCTACCGTTGAGTGTGAATACGGCTACAGCGCTACAGCGCCACCCACCTCGTACCGCCCGATTAAACGCAACCGCTGCAATCGCTGAACTGGGTAATGCCGCTTCAAGAAAGAACGGGAAAACAACTTTGAAGGAGCAATTTACGGTAGGTGCGAGCGAGAAGCCTAACACATTGACTGCGTCTGTTACTACGAAAACATTGACGTCCGTGACAACTCCAAGTCAACTGTCACAACTGACAGCCGCTGCGATGACATCACGGCGGGCTACTACATCGGAAGTTCTATCAGATGTTGAAAATAGTAGCGAGCCATGGCAAATTGTTTCTCCCCGAGGACGACGTAATTTTAAGCAACGAGCACCTCGGCCGCGACCTGTTGTAATAGGTAGCGGTAATAAGGATAATCACGGTATACGAGCTGCAGAGAAAATGTCGTACATTCAAGCCTGGCAATTCAATGCCGATACAACAACAGAACAAGTTCTTAATTTCTTAAATAATATAGTGAAGGCAGACTACTACGTTGAAAAACGGGAACTAAAAACAGATAAGCACGCATCGTTCATCGTCGGTATGCCAGATAGTTTATACGCGCAAGTAACAGCGCCAACTTTATGGCCACAAGGAATACGTTTCGCAAACTGGTTTTTTCGCAACCGCTTGCACTCGCAGACCACGGGGAAGTGAGACAAGAGTGACATGAGTGAGAAAACATAGATTTCCAAAGAATAATCAATTACAAAATAAAATAGATGAACTTAGTACAATTTATAATAACCAATTGCGATCAGAAAGAACACATTACTATTCAAATATGATAGCTAAAAGTAATTGTACTATCAAAACGTTGTGGCGAATAGTTAATACTGAAACCGGTAAAAATTCCGCGTCGAAAGTTGATTTTACGGATACTATAACAAAGTCTGTTTTATATAAACAACTATCAAAAAAAGACGTAGTGAATATTATGAATAAAAATTTTATAACTGCCGCTAAACAATGTGGGGCCCCTGCCACCAACTCGGATCGTGTCATTGCGATGTTACGCGCAGCATCCGCACCGGTAGATTGTTCACTGAGAATGCGTCGATTTACCCCACAAGAAATACAAAAAATAATTAAAAGTCGCATTGCAAACAAGCCGACCAAGGATATATATGACATATCCACAGATCTACTGCGAGTCGTAGCTGAATGTATGGCTGGACCACTCTCCTGTTTATATAACCTTTGTCTTAGGCAGGGCACATACCTAAAATCCTTTAAGGAGGTCAGGATATGCCCTCTCTATAAAGGTAAAGGTAAAAAGATGATCCCAATTCATACAGGCCTATAGCCATAATGCCAGTGATCGCAAAGATTTTAGAGAACGGACTGACATCAAGAATATCAGATTTTCTAAGAACAACTCAGTCACTCTCAGACCGTCAATTCGCATATCGTGAAGGGCGATCCACTACGATGTTGGCTAGAGAAGTGGTATGCCGAATATTACGGGCACGAGAACAAAAGCTGGAGGTCGCGGTCCTTTTCTGCGACCTCTCAAAAGCTTTCGATGTCGCAGACCACAACACTCTAGCAACCAAACTTAACCATTATGGCATATCGGGTCCCGCACTTGAACTCATAATAAGTTTCATGACCGATAGGACGCAATATGTCTTTGGAGATAAGGGCAGAATCAGATCTGAGGGTATGACAAATGACATTGGCGTACCGCAAGGTTCCTCGCTTTCTAACTTAGCTTTTTCCCTCTTACTGAACGATCTGCCAAGGGCTACTTCAGAGGGAGAAGTATTCATGTATGCCGATGATGTGGCGGCCATAGTAACGAGTACTTCTATGGAGACATTAGAACGACGACTTAACATCGTAGCGTCTGACCTTCTGTTGTGGTTTAAGGACAACGGCCTGAAACTCAACTTGACTAAAACACAGTTTATGATCTTTGATCTTTCAGGCCGCTCATGACGTCCGCTAGTAGTCGAACCTGAGCGAGAGGCTATTGTTCAGGTCAAAACAGCTCTATTTTTAGGCTTCCAAATGGACTCGACACTAACGTGGGAGTCTCATATCGATAAGCTGTGCGGAAAGCTTAGCGGAGCCTGTTTCGCACTAAGTAGGGTAGCGTCTACCCTTCCAGAAGGGGTTGTTCGAACTTGCTACTTTGCTAGCGTATAGTCTCTTCTGACGTATGGGATAGAATTCTGGGGACGTGCTTCTGAATGGCTTCGCATATTTCGATTACAAAAGCGAGCCGTCAGGACTATGGCACACATCCCTCAAGATGAATCGGCTAGGCCGTCCTTTTCCAGATTGAAAATACTAACACTCCCTTGCCTCCTCATACTTCACGTTGGGCTGTACGTTCGGCACAACTTAGAGTTATACACGAGGAGAAGAGACTCGCACGGGTACCGTACTAGAAACGCCCATAAACTCGATAGTATCCCGCGGAGGCTTGCAAAGACAGCGAAAACACTTCACGTGATGGGACCGGATGTCTATAATAGTACCTGATGATGTAACTGATGCTCCAGGCTTTGGCTCATTTAAAAGAAAATTAAAATGTTGGCTCATAGAGCGCGCATTTTATTCTTATGAGGAGTTCATTGAATGGAACAGAAACGCAGTTCTCAAATGAACACAGTACTCATCATAATATGTAACTAATATTATTATTTTTAACTCATTTATTCTGCTTTAAGCAACATGTTATTATACGAAATTGTTATTGTATCAAAATCAGGATATCTATACTTTGATATAGGTATCAACTTTATTGTAAAACATTTGGACCTGTAATATGAATTATCAATAAATGACTATGAACTATGAACTATGTCCGCCCCCACCCCGGCTCTGAAGCCGAGCACATCGAGCGGCGGCCCGCAGTGAACATTGCGATCTTACCGCGTGACACTCGATGAAAAGCGACGGACTCGCCCGAAACCTAGGTCGGGATAAATTATTAAAAAAACATTAATTAAACTGACTTCAAAATATATCATATAATTATTATAAGCGCTACCTACTCAACTGTTTAAAGTCGGTGCTAGCCAAGTTTAATAGGTAGTAGATAGATACTCCCTACAAGTATCTACTTATTACCTTACTTATTACATACAAAGTGTCTATCTCCAACTAGTATGTAGATATATAAGCGCACAGCGTGACTGATGCGA